>OX596381.1:156779603-159179603 GCA_951394425.1 Tipula unca
GATCTGGCATTTTCATAGCTCCAACCGGTGTATTTATTGCTACAGAGTATGTACATTTTATAAATAATAAATAAATAAACTAATAATGTCTAAATACTTATTCATAAATTCTTTGAAAGCAGCCTTGACCCATATATTTTATACATAATAAACATAATATGTATTTTGTTAATTAACACGTTTTGTTTAAAATAACTTAAAATTATAACTTAACTAGTGAAAAAAGTGGAGTAATCAAGTCTTGATATTATTCCGTCTCATGGTGTATTGCATCATGAAATACGCGAAACAACCTGTTGATTTGAAAATTATATTTAGATCCTATCATACCAGAAAGATTTTTTTTTTTTAATACTTAATAATATTAAAACCGATTTACAAATATCTAGTAATTTATCTATCTTATCCAGAATAATAATAAGAACAGTGTTTAAAGGCCATTACTGGTCCCTTACTGAGTCAACATTTGTTTATCCAGAAACAAATGATTTAAAATCTTATTTTTTATCTAATTCTTGTTTTCTATAATTTGACAGATCTATCGGAACATCGCTATTAATTTGGACACTGTGTGGACTTCTATCGACATTGGGAGCACTATGTTACGCCGAATTAGGAACATGTATAACACGGTCGGGTGGTGATTATGCATATTTATTGGAAGCATTTGGTCCTTGTGTAGGGTTTTTACGACTATGGATTGCTTTATTTATTATACGACCAACAACGCAATCTATTGTTGCACTAACATTTGCTCAGTACGCAGTAAAACCATTTTTTCCCGATTGTGATCCACCTGAGACATCTGTAAAATTACTAGCAGCTGCATGCTTATTACTTTTAACCGCAGTTAACTGTTTATCAGTTAAATGGGCAATGAAAATTCAAGATGTATTTACGGCAGCTAAACTATTGGCGTTAGTTTTAATCATATTGGCTGGCATTTATTTTATGTTTACAAGTAAGTTAATAATAAAAAACGAACCAAATTTAGGTCAATCATCCACACACCATTTCATTAATATGCGTCGTCTATTTTAATTTATATTATCGTAAAAATCAAACTGCAAGCATATCTAATTTCATTCTCATTGAAATGTGTATTTTGCGATTTATATCTATTGTCAAATAATATCAATTTTATAATAATAATAAACAGTATTAAAGGCCATTACTGGCCCCTTACTGAGTCAACAACCCGGCTCCAACGGTTTCGATCCTGAGCATGGTCTTCATACTGTCTAAGACAATCTGAAGAGGCCAAGTCGTTCTCTACATCGTGGAGCCATCGTCGCCGGCAACGACCTCTGCGCCTACCATATGGTGGCTCTCCTTTCAGAGATCGCTGCACAATTCGTTCCGGATCAGCACGCAGAACGTGACCGAGCCAGCGTACTCGCTGAGATCTTATTTCATGTACAATATCAGGGATCTTCATCAGATCTCTGATCTCGATATTGTACAGAGCTCGGTAGGTACCATCTATTTCGCGTTTTGGGCCGTAGATCACACGCATGACTCTTCTCTCAAATGTTAGGAGCCATCTCTCGTATTCATCCGTCAGCGCCCAACTTTCACATCCAAACATAACAACGGGCCTGATCAACGCTTTGTAAAGCTTCAGCTTCACGGTACTTGATAAGTGTTTAGATTTTAGCAGTGGCCTTAGAGGATACAAAGAACGACTGCCAGCTGCCAGCCGCACTTTAATATCCTCACCCACACTATTATCGTGAGTGATAAGAGAACCCAAATATTTGAACCTCCTCACTCCCTCAAACGTGTGGTGGCCACTACTAAAATCTGGTGTACCACTGTCCCTAAAACCAGAGATCAGGTATTTCGTTTTGGACTCATTGATCTGAAGTCCAACTGAAGCTGAAAACTCTACAAGCGGATCAAGTATTTCTTTCACTCCGTTGCTATTCAGTCCAATCACGCATATGTCATCTGCATATGCAAGCACCTGATTGGACTGGCTATATAAGATGTTACGCTGCGGTGTTTCAGTTTTACGAAAGATGTACTCCAACATGAGATTAAAGAGTATCGGGGACAGAGCATCTCCCTGCCGAACACCCGAGTTAACTACAAAACTTGTACAAAATCAATTTTATAGAAAATTTAAATCATTCCGATGTATTCACGCTCATACCTAGATATCACCGCACCACCCTTATTTGCTATATCAACTCGCGAGCCAGAAGATTAATATTCTGTTGAGAACGCTGCTTGCCTTACTTCATACAAACCAGTGATTCAGAGAATATAACTCAAAATGATGTTGATGTTTTAATATGTATAGGTAAATTATTTTGAACAATATCGAACTTATGTTCCTCCTCATTCAAACTACGAGAATGTTAGAAAATGAGATAGTTTACTTATAAACGTATACATATAATGTAAACACTAGTTTCTCAACTAACTTTGAATGGATAAATATTTTTTTGTGGAAAATCCATAATTGAATACTAAAATTAATATCACTAATTGGCGAAACCTGTATTGAACATGCTCAATATTTCATACAATATTAGGAGGCATCAATAAATAAATGAACATTTTGCTCTAACGTTACAGTTGCTTTACATAGAATTCCTTTACCATTTTCTCAAGTACCTATAGTTAGCTTTTGATGATATCTAGAATGAACTTCACAAATTCTTTGAATTACTAATGAGATCGAATTAACCGACACTCGCTTGAATTTATAAATTAATATGTGTTTCAGATAATCTCGACCATCTTGCCAATCCGTGGAAGGGCAACTATTCCATTAAAAATGTAGGATATGCATTTTACTCTGGATTGTTTGCTTTTGGAGGATGGAACTATTTAAATTTTGTCACAGAAGAATTACAAGATCCTTTCAAAAATTTACCACGTGCAATTTGGATTGCAATGCCAATGGTCACTGCCATTTATGTGCTGGCTAATTTGGCATATTTTGCAGTTGTGCCCAGAGATGATATGTTATCGTCTGTTGCTGTGGCAATAGTATGTATAAAAAAAAGAAGAATAACATTAAATAAATAACATTATAATTTATTTCAGACATTCGGTAATAAAATGTTTGGACCCCTAGCAGTTATAGTGCCAGTGTTTGTCGCATTAAGTACATTCGGTGGCGTAAATGGTATACTTTTTACGTCAGCACGACTTTTTGCTACAGGGGCACAAGATGGTCATTTACCAACATTTTTCTCATTATTCCATGTGAAAAAACAAACTCCGATTCCAGCGTTAATTTTTACATGCGCCACCTCATTAATTATGTTGTGCACATCAAATATTATTTTGCTTATAAACTATTTTAGTCAAGTGTTATGGCTGTCGGTGGCCGCTTGTATAGCAGCTCTATTATGGCTACGAAAATCAAAGCCTAATATGCCACGACCAATTAAAGTGCATCTATCACTACCTATAATATTCATAATATGCTGCCTTATTTTAGTACTAGCACCATGTCTCGAAGAGCCTTTTAATTTAATAATGGGACTTTTGATTACATTAACTGGTCTACCAGTGTATTTTATAAAAACCCGTTTTACTGATAAAATCTCGACATTTGGTCAAATAGGCAGTGCGATCTGCAGCGCTTGTCAAATACTTTTTAACTCTATATACATCGATCCACAGGAGAAAATTGAATAAAGCATCGCAATAATGACTCAAAAACATACCATGACATTATTTTTCTAATAAATTTGATATTTTTTTTACAAAGCGCGTATTTCAAGAAAATTGTTTAACGATTTACAAGAACATTGATATACATACGCGTATTAGGGTAGTTCTTTAAATGTATAATGTATTATAAAATAAAACTATGTACTATTTTTACGGCAACAAAGTAAATATTTGTATATTATTTTTCTCGGATATTCTTTCCCTAATTAATAAATTGTTAATTAAATATGTTTGTTACTTATTAAAAATTATTTACCTCCTTTTTAGCATGTGAGTGATCAAAATGTGGCTCCGAACTTATCATCATTTTTAAAATTCTAGTTATAATATTCTTTGACGTGTTATACCTTCAGTCAATTGGGATTCGCGACGAGTGAGTCATAATTACAACTAATCCTCCTGAGATTTTTACATCACCATTTACAAAGCCAAAATCTGAAATATTAAATTCAAATTAAATATTCCTGAATAAGAAAACTATAGAAATTTAAATTGATGAGTTTGTTCAAATGCCAGAGTGGCATTGAGTGCGGAACCTGCTTAGGTTCCAGCCAACTTTAATAATAATGTTCAATTTAACCTAATCTATTTAAAAATTCATTAGACAAATGGCCTAAAATGAACGCGGTTGGTTGAATAGGATATATACATATTTTAATAATTATTACACGATTTCAATAATTAAAAACAAATTATCATACTAAAAATTGATACAAGCAAATACACAAGAAATGGGGGGTAAATCACACTATTAATAATAAATCCATACAATTCGTGGCCATTAAAGCAAATGTATTGGTATTAGGTGTTACCCATTAACAATACCACAATCTCTATTACAAAAACGCTTCCACATCAGTTCATTATATTCTGTGATAGTTCTTATTGCAAGAGTATGTAATAATGTATTACCAATCCCATAGTTGTTTTAATTACCAATTTAAATTTGCCAAAATTGAGTTGCTCCTCAGGCTAAAATATTTTCATAATGACGATATTTTCTTGACGAACTCTTCGACTTTCAATTGCCTGTCAAGTTTGGATGTTTACCACCGTAAATTTCAAACCAAATTGCTTGTTTATCGAATAAAGTCAAATCGTTCTAAAAATCGAAATTTTCATCCCTTATCGAATCATCGACAGAGTATAAACTTAACGGTGATAAATAAAACGTGAAAAATATTAAATTGATTCAATTTAACATAAAATTTATTCAATTTAACATAAAATTTATTCATTTAAAAAATATAGAAAAATATAAACTTCAATTTAAACTTAATAAATAATTAAATTGGTGATATTCCATCATCTAATCCTATATGCAGCAAATTTAACTGCGTTTGTCATTCGATATATACATACATATAGATTTGAATTTGTACTTCAGGTAAGCTTAAAATACTACTTTATACTTTTCAATATAAATTATTTAATCCTAATGCGCTTGTTAGGTGGTTCCAAAAATTGTTCTTGTGTTCGACAATTACTTCGTGTTTTAATTCTTTGTATATTTTCAGCATTATCTTCTGAATGGGGCAGTCCACTAACATTACGATCAATTTTCATAAGCAGTTGTGCCTTTCGGATTATCTCGCGATCTTTAAGCCACGGATGACTTAATATTTGGTCTACATTTGGTCTTAAACTTGGATCCACCGTTAGAAGATCGGTTATTAATGCTTTTGCAACGGGTGATACAGTTTTCCATGATGGATGCCGAAATTGAAATATTCCGCGTTTTATTTGTTCCGATGCAACTGATCCATAATCGTCCGAAAATGGTAGTGTACCACTCAAGCAGGTAAATAAAACAACGCCTAGACTCCAAATATCTACTTTTTTCGTGTAAAATCCTTTACCACCCGTTAATAAAATCTCTGGGGCTACGTAAAACGGTGTTCCACAAAGAGTTCGCATCACCGAATCTTTTGATACAAACTTACTTAAGCCAAAATCGGAAACTTTCAGCAAAGTTTCATCATTTTGACTTTCCAAGAGCACATTGTCTGGTTTAATATCACGGTGTGTAATACCCTTATCATGCAAATATTTAACTGCCTGGCACATTTGGTAGAAAAATAATTTTGAAATTTTCTCCGAAAGTCGTTTATTTGAAATTATTCGCGTTAATAGATCACCACCTTTCATTATTTCTAGCACCATGTACACTGAATCCGATTTATCAATAATATCATGCATTTTAATAACGCATGGATGTTCTAAAGATTTCATGATTCGTACCTCGTTCATAATACGTTCTGCATCATTTATGTTACGCTGCCGTGTCGTTTCGGTCAGACGATTTTTTTGAACATGTTTCATAGCATATTCTTTACATGAATACTTATCGTAAATTAGCCTAACAACACCACATGCACCCGAACCTAACCGTTTACTTATATAATATTGAGTGATAATATCTTTATCTATGTCTGTGGTTTCATTTGGACCTAGATCTTTGAATACAAATACTGAAAATATAGAAGGAACGTGGTTAATTAAAATATTGGATATTTTGTAAAACATGTTGAATACCTTTGTATTGTGGATGTACTAGGGAAATAACATCATCATTAAGTAGTATACGTTTTTTATTATAGCCAATTTTTTCTTGATTGACAAATGTTCCATTTCTTGCTAAATCCTGTGAAAATAAAAATATAGTTTTTGTTGTAAAATTTGTAGTCAACATATACATATACTCAATGTAATTTAATAAGTGGTTATTCAAATTTAGGTTGGTAAAGCAATATTGTTGAAAAAATGTAACACAATATTTATCAAACACCCAATTTTAAATACTATCTGCACCAGTGATAGCTGCTTTCCTTGTATTAGAGTAGCATCTTTGATTTTTAATGGGTAAGTGTTTCTCCGATTACACACCGTCAGCCCTTCGTAGATTTTTTTCTATATTACATGATGCCTTTCTCTAGAAAGGTGCCACCATCCAAGGTGTATCCAGAGGGACCGCAAAAAAATTAAAAATTTATCAATAAAATGTATCTTGTGATAAACTTGTGACGAGTTTATAATATTCTATGACATTTGATATTTTTCCCAATCATTGCATTTCGATTATTTTTAATAAGAATAGACTATTAGGTACCATTTTCTTTAGTTTAGTTCAAACTATGACATTCCACCTAATTTAACAGGTCTTAACAAAATTCGAAAAAAGGTTGGTTTTGCAAGGAGCTATCACTGGTAAAGATGTTTTTATTGTCCGCGATAGTAATTCAAAGAAACACAAATTTCGTGGCAATACTCTATCAATACCATAAACAGAGCCCCATCGATGAAAAGTTGCAACCATTTGAAACTCTTGCTAAAATATAAAATCTATATTTAACAATAATGCGATGTTTTCTTCACCGCTAGTTTGCAATTGTATTTAGACCGATTTTAATGTGGTTGCTATTCAAAACGCCGCGCCGCGATCCTATGAAAAAAATTTAGCTGAGTCTATTATATTGATAAATAAGTATCAGTCGAATTTTTAAACCATCTTTCACTTTATATCTTACAACTGTTGGTATATGGTTAATCTTAATAAACATTGGTGTATGTATTTCCAAAAACATGCCAAAATTGAAACCAAAACTAAATCTCAATTCATTTCATGCGCCTTCATAACCGTTAATTATGATTAAGTTAAATGCCTTTTCCTCCAGGTTTTGTTTTAACACTGTAGTCCAAACGGTGCAGGAAATATTGGCAGTTCATTTATATTTTGAAATGGTTTTACGGTCTCGATTCATCCCCATAATAATGTAGGAACTTTCTAATTCTAATAAACTTTCTTTAGTTTAATTTTGCTGATAATTCATAATAATTAAGCATTTCTTAAATGATGAGATAAGGTTTTGTCGTATGGAAATGTCAAGCAACTCATTGGTTGGGTCCAATCAACACCAAAGACTACCCCAAACATTAAGCTAAATATTTTCTGAAGTATGTATTTCGTTATTGGAAACTGAAATCTTACATTGATTTGAAAACTAAGCAAACAAGAGGTGTAGAAGACTAAATCAGCTTGGCTATCAGCGGCGTAATGGAATCTATCATCAAGAAGAAAAACGTTAGCCTAAAATAAGATATATGCGATTCAAATTTTATCGTTAGTATTTATTGTCTTGAATTTAGTTATATTTGCTAGAATTTGACGACTGCCAAAGTTGGAATTCAGTCACCTATTCAGAAAATATTAGTAAATAAACGCTATAAAATTCGATCGCCAACGCTCACGGAACAGCTAAAAATGGTCTAGTGGACATTTTTTAAACTATATAAATCTACACAAATTTTATAATACCAGTCATCAAACCATCTTACAGGTTTCATGTCTGGCGTGTCAACAAACCACAAGATATAAATTTGCAAATACATCAGATTGAATAAATTTGCAAATACATCAGATTGAATATACTTGAAGTTCATGCTCGCTGAAACCCTTCTTCGAAACATAAACCACGAAATGACTCATCCTTTATAAAACTATTATGTAGTACTAAAAATTGAGGCCTACTCTCTTAGCGAGATCAAGAGAATATTTAATAATTGTTTACCTTCTCATAGCAAACATAAGCAACTTTTCTTTCATAATTTGTGTTGTCCTTGAAATGAAAAAAGGTCGAAAATATACATCTAAGAACTAGTATAATAACAATTCACAATGCGCAATACACTAAACTTTAAAACAAATTTGTACCTGGTTTAGATACGATTTAGTTATTGGTGGTCGAAGCATTACTAAAAGACAAAATTGCATTGGATATAAGAAAACCTTATTTTAAATGAACCTGCTTTAACGACTGTTTCAGATCCATACACATAAGGATAAGATAAAACAATAAGATTAAACACTTACATGAATATAAACTGGAGTACTGAGATTTGTAACATCACGTTCAATTTTAAAATGAACTTTGGATATTCTACATAATACTTTCTCTGGCAATTCTTTTAATGAAAATATTAAATCACATGTTTCACCGCGGCCAGCTTTAAACTCTTCTTTGCACAAATCTTAAATATAATAATGAAATTTATCAAAATTAATAGAAATAGAAATTAAGAAAAATGGGTAAAATCTCGACATCAGAATTGCATTTAACCTCATAACATTTCATTTACCATAAGATTTCGATGAATTCTGAATACAAGCAATAGGCCTTTTTTCAATACCCAGTGATTTTAATTTAATATTTTTGGAATATAACCGGCCCCAGATGATACTCTCAATTGGTTGACTTTCCAGTGTTGTCCAAAGCGAACATTGTTGACTTTGGGTCTGTGGTTGAGTTTGTGTTTCTCCATCATCATTATGTTGTGCCATTTTATAAATATATATTATTTACACGTATAATACTTAAATTTTTATATCCAACTTATTATTTTTTTAGTTTTCAACTCATGGAATTAAACTTATAATGTGAAAATCTTATAATTTTCTGTTAAAGACAAAGATAAAACTGTCGCATTGCTTTAAATTTTTTTCAGAATGTCGAATACGAAAGAGATGGTATGGTCTAATGGAACAATTTACATGCACCGAAAAAAGATAGAAAGAAAAACAAAAGAAAATTGTTTAACGAAACTAGTTGTTTTAACGAAGATTACGCCTGGGGTTCGGTGTGCAAAGTAAATTTAGCGGGAACTTTTGGTTTTTTGACAGCTTATTTTGACAGAACACAGTCGAGTATACAAACCAAAAATTTAACCTAGAAAAACGTGAACGTCAATAAATATTGAAAATAAAATGAATACTATTAATATGGCAGAGGTATTTGCAATGCCAGCTGATTATATAGAACCCCAGGATATCGAGCTGAAAACCAACACTCAACACCCAAATCTAAATTCGAGAGAATATATGAAAAAGTTCCCGGATACTACCATAACGATTCAAAAATTTTATGATAAGCTGATAGTTAATTCCGAAGGCGATATTGTATTGATTTGTAATAATTATACAGGCCGAATTTGGAACGGAAGTTTATGGGGATTTCGTAATTTTATCGATGTTGGAGATCAAAATAAGAGCATTTTTAAATTACAATCTGCGTCGACTCTGACCGACATTTGTTTTGTTGATAAACACACAGTAAATACGTTAACTAGAATCAAAAAGATTAATTAATTTTTAATAAAAAAATCTATATTTTAGATAATATTCTCAACTGCTAATGGGGCAGTTCAATTTTGGTCCACATATACAGATAATGTTACATCAACAGGTCATTCGTTGTCTCTTTTAGGAAATCGATTTGAACATACAGCTATTGTGAATGGGGTTGATGTTTTTCGTAAGGATCGAACAAAAGTAGTTTCGGTGTCGAATGATTGTTCAATTAAATTATGGGAAATTAGCGATCGGGATCTTTATTCCTACAACACAATGAGACATGCCCATTTAGATACTATTAGTGGGGTATCAACAAGTAATGAATTTGAAGCTACTTTTGTTACTTGTTCGCAGGATAAAAGCGTTATCTTATGGGATTATCGACACCATAAACCAGCTACAGGTAAAATTTATTATTATTTGCAGCTTTAATCAGTATGTAGTTTATACATGGTCTATGATTGCTCATGAAAACCTCCTACAATATTGTCTTTTTGTCGCATATTCTGAAACGGACAAGCCCAACATTTATAAATAAAAATTCAGTCTAAGATTGTGGAAGCCCGGTATTTTTTTTATATCACTTGACTCTGGGTAGAACAGATTAAACGGCGTTTTTCTTAATTTCATAAAAAACAATGAATTAGGGGAATACGTTGGAGATGAGTTCTTTGCATTATTGCTAGCTAAAGTGATTAATTTCGAACATTTACAAATTAACAGCAATTCACGTCTTAGTCATGTTGTTTCATAGAATTTTAACAAGCTCATATTATAATTTCAGGACTTTTTGAAAATCACATATGTGGTTTTTCTACGATCTACTGGGCCACTGAAAGTGAAGATAACCATCTTGTTGTCGTAGGAGATGACAAGGGCCAAGTTTATAAAATTGATACACGAAAGCCAAATGAATACTTAAGCAAGATAAATGTGTTTGATCGTCGTATTAAACAAATTCGTTACTGTGGTACCAATTTTGCAGTGTGTGGGAACACAAATGAGCTAAAAATATTCGATAGCACTTCTAATGAATCGATCTACACTTGTATAAAATCACAAAATTTTGTTAGGGATGTATGCTGGGATCCAAACAATTCAAACCAATTCTATTCAATTGATTGGGATGCAAAAGTAAAGAAGCATGTATTAAAAAATTCATAAATAATAAAAAGTCGTACGACACTGTAATGTTTTTTCAATGGAATACACATTTATGAAATTTAACACCATCTATTATTTGTTATTCCAATTTAAATGAACTGTCATCTTTTTTTTATTCAAAGAAAATATTACAAAAAAGGGAAACAGCATAATTTCCATTTTTGTATTTTTATATTTAACACTATTAAAATAATTAAAACAAAATTCAACATTTTATTAATTTAAATATACAAACTTTTTTTATAATAACAAATGTCGATAAAGAATGAAAATGTATTAGATAATTGGGAAGAAATTGATGAAACGATGGTAGGTAGAGTTGGGTTTTGGTTTTTTTTGTGTCAAAACAAAAATGTTGCTGATTTTTTAAAATTATCAAATCTACGTATTTTTTTTATAATTTAATCATATTTTTCTATCTTATTTTTTGTTTCATTTGTGATTTTCTAGTTTAGATGTTATACAAAAATTTAGAGTTATTTTCTATTATAATAAAAATTAGATTAAATAAAATTATTTGTGTGAATCTGCGCGACATCGTAAAAAACTTAACCTTAAAAAATGTATGGTACTTATAATTTTAAATAATTTTATATATAATTTTTTTAACAATTTCTTTAGTTGGACACTAAACTGGAGCAATTGAAAAAAGATAATAGTTGTAATAAAATGAATACAAATATGAAAATTTGTTTGCTGCGGCCTGATGATGATCGTACCCCATTTGGACAGCCGGAACCCTCGGTTAAAATATTACGACGACCAACACAAAATGACGATAAAATAAGTTTAGATAGTAATAAACCCAAAGCCCCGAAGAAGACATTGAAACAAAGAGAACAGGAATATGCTGAAGCTAGATTACGAATTTTAGGATCGGCTCGAAGCCCTGATGAGGATTTGACGTAAGTTATATTATATTCAATATTAATTTCTTATTTTTATATAAATAATATCTGGCGTTTTATATAGTGAACAAAACGGTTTACCATCACCAACCATTCGTACCCCAAATGTTTTAACAAATGGTCTTCCAATAGCTCCGCCTACTTCAACAAATTTAGGGCAAAATGAGAATGTGATAAGAATGCCTAAGGGTCCAGATGGAACATCAGGGTTTAAAATAAGACGGTAGCCTTTATGGATAAATATTTATATATACATTTTGTTTTCAAATATTTTTTTTTTACAATAATTTTAATATTAATTTATATACATTTTTTTAATTACAATCAGAAACCCAAGAAACAAACCTACGATAAAGCAAATATCTCAACTGTTCTAATTTTTTTTTGAGCTCGATATTTATTTAAAGTAAATAATATAGTTAAATTTATAAATATATATTTTAGATTTAATTTCATAATTTATGTTTATAATTGAGATGGTGTACAGAACAATATTTAAGACCTGTAATTGGATGTTGTATAATAAATTTCCCCGCAAAAAAATAGTTAAGGCAAAACACAATTGAGCAATTTATTATTTGTTTTAAATGAATTTACGGAACCCGTTTTAATAAATCGATAACCTAAAGAAGAATGAAATATATAATATGAATAGAGTGTAGTTATTTTTATATATCATCTTGTTCCATAACAAGAAAATCATGTTCCATTTCCAAAATAGTAAATCAATAAAACCGAACGGGACGCCGAAAAATTTGTTATCACATCATAATAAACTAGATTTCAGAAAAACGTACATATTTAAAATATAACTGGGTTAGTTAGAACCATATATACAATGATTTTTAACAAACAAAAATAAAAATATAAGAGAAGTGTTCATAAATTTTATTCCAAATGATTAGGAGCGGCATCACTAATATTTAGTTTAAATTTTTCGATGAGTTTATGTATTAAGCTAAATCCATTACTGTGTACACCGCTCGATGGTAGTCCTATAATCAGATCACCATCGCTGATATCGTTCTTTCGAGGTAGAATATTATCATATTCCACTATTCCTAAAGAAAATCCGGCTAAATCGTAGTCTCCAGGTTGATAAATCCCAGGCATTTCTGCTGTTTCGCCACCAAGTAATACACAACCACTCTCAATACATCCCTGCGCTATTCCATAAATAGTATCAGCTGCGACATTTACATCTAACTTTCCACATGCAAAATAATCCAAAAATGAGATGGGGTGAGCTCCAACACATAACAAATCGTTTACGCACATCGCAACTAAATCAATACCAACAGTTTTATTTAATCCGAGCTCCTGAGCTATTTTTAGTTTTGTACCAACTCCATCTGCTCCCATAACCAGAATTGGATCACGAAACACTTAGTGATTATCCTTTAACCGAAACAATCCACCAAATCCACCAAGACCACCGACCACCCCACTTCTCATAGTCGATTTTGCATAAGGCTTTATTTTATGAACCAAATCGTTTCCATGGTCGATATTCACACCACTATCCCGATAAGAAAGTTTAATGGTATTGTTGTTTACATAATTTTTCGATATTTTTGCTATTGCTGAACTGAAACCTTGTATCAATACTTGCTCAGTACCCACATTAGATCTTTCGATAACGCATCCTAAAAACATTAAAATTTATTAGTCGCGTCATTTATTCAGTTTTCATTTTTGTGTCTGTTTACCAATCTCGATACCACCAACTTTCTTTAATATATTTATGTCATCCGTACATGTTGTTGAGATTATAATAACCATTCCAATGCCACAATTATACGTGCGGAGCATATCTTCTTCTGCAATATTTCCTTGGGCAGCTAGCCAGCCAAATACTTTAGGAATTTGCCATGTGCTCGCATCGAGTTGAACCGATATATTATCGGGAATAACGCGAGGAATATTTTCTAGTAAACCTCCTCCCGTTATATGGGCAATTGCTTTAATGTTTCCCAAACGGATAACAGGTAATAGATCGGTGACATATATTTTGGTGGGAGTCAGAAATTCCCGTCCTGAAATTTAACAATACGAAACATTAACAATGCTTACATTGAACTTGTGATGTATTATATTACCGAAAGTAAAGCCATCGTCACTAAATGGTGCCAAATTAGAAAAACTTTCATTCGTGAGAGCCATAATTTTGTTTACAAGACTAAAGCCATTACTATGAATTCCGCTAGATGGTAGTCCAATCACAACATCACCAATTTGAATATTGTTCAATTTTGGTAGAATATCGTTATATTCAACAACTCCAACGCCATAACCGGCTAAATCATATTTCCCTGGTTTATATAAAGCTGGCATTTCAGCAGTTTCGCCACCCAATAGAGCACAATGTGATTCTCGGCATGCTTCAGATATTCCCTTAATAATTTGTGCCGCAACTGGTACTTCCAATTTTCCACATGCAATATAATCTAGAAACGCCAATGGTTCAGCTCCAACACACAATATATCATTTATACACATAGCCACTAAATCAATTCCTATAGTATCATATACTCCCACGCTTAATGCTATTTTTAGTTTTGTTCCAACGCCATCGGTACCCTGAACTAGTACAGGATCGTCATAGTGTTTTAATTGATTAAATTTATCCTTGTACGTTACATCATTCAAACGAAATAAACCACTAAATCCACCGAGTCCACCAATAACTCCCGGACGATGCGTACCTTTTGCTAACGGTTTAATACGTTGAACAAGTGCTTCGCCAGCATCAATATCAACACCACTTGATTTATATGAGATCATACTAAGAAAAAAAAAGAAATGTTCACTTTAATTGTTAATCAACGAATTTATTGTAAAACAAAAAAGTAACGTCTGAATAATTACAATGGCCGGTAATCAGTTATTTACTCTTATTGAAGTTTTTTCAATACTCTTTTTATAAAAATATGTTTTTCTATGTAAACAAAAAATATTATTGATAATGGATGAATGAATTTGACCCTTGCCATTTGTACTAAATATGATAACGGCTACTACGGAGAATGGGCCACGGAATAAAAATATGAAAATTAAAAAAACAATTTACGATTTATATCCTTTTGCAGCAATATCTGTACGGTACTGAGCACCATCAAATTGAATTTGACGACAAGCTTCAGTTGCTAAGTCGGCCGTGGTTTTTAAATCATATGCAAGAACAACCGAAATTAAAACTCGTCCACCATTTGTAATTAGTTCGTTTTTTGAGTTCCTTGATATTGCACTATGAAACATGATATGGTTATCCTTTTTGGAGATCTCTTCGATTCCTGTTTAAATAAAATATAAAACACTTGTATACACAGTATACAATAGGTAGTAAATATTTACCTTTAATAATACATCCTTTTGTAACGGATATACCTGGCTTGCCATTACAACACCAACTGCCGAAAGATTTTCCTTCCAAGTTAATTTGATAGTATTTAAATTATTAGTGCAACACGCATGTATAATATCATATAAATCAGTTTCCAGCAAAGGAAGAATAACTTGAGTTTCTGGATTTCCAAATCGACAGTTGAATTCTAATACTTTTGGCCCGCTGGGTGTTAGCATAATACCAGCATAGAGAACACCACAATATTGGATTTGTTCGTTGCGTAGACCATCAACTGCTCGGATTAATACATCTTGATAAACAATATCTAATTCTTCTTTTGTAATAATTGGACATGGACAATAAGCACCCATGCCTCCAGTATTCGGTCCAATATCATTATTTTTTAATCGTTTATGATCCTGTGATGGTAGCATCATGCGAACTGTGGTTGAATCAACAAATGCGAGCACAGATATTTCTTCACCGGATAATTTTTCTTCTATGACTACAATATCACCAGCAGAACCAAATTTTTACCACCTAGGATTTCATCTACCGCCAAACATGCATCATTCGTATTCTCGGAAACAACTACACCTTTGCCAGCTGCCAAACCGCTTGCCTTTACAACGAGTGCATCGTAATGAGCATGTTTAATAAAATCTTTCGCATTTTGTGAGTCGGTAAACGACTCATATCGTGCTGTTGGAATATTGTGACGCACCATAAAAGCTTTGGACCAATTTTTATCAGCTTCAATTTGAGCTCCAGCCCTATTTGGCCCAAAGCATAGAATTCCGTTCTTGGTAAGTTCATCACCTAATCCATTTGCTAAAGGGTCTTCTGGCCCAACAATAACTAAGTCAATGTTATTTACTTTACACCATTGCGATATAGCTGGAAAATTTTTGAGTTCTACACCAGTTACATTCTGTACCTTCTGCACCGCTTGTATACCAATACTCCCAGGTAATGCATAAATGTGTTTTACATTATCACTTTGTGAAAGTTTCCATACAATTGCATGTTCTCGTCCACCGCTACCAATTACCAAAATAGATTTGCTCACTTTCATATTTACTCAATACCAAATTGCCACTGAATTCAACAAGTGGTGTTCGAAAGATTGAGGTTATGTGTTAACTTGAATTAATTTTTTGTACAAAATACAAATCAAATAACTTTTTTAATCTATTTAACACTTTTTTATATTAAAATTATTAATTTAATAACATAGGATCAAATAATTTATTATCAATAAGACACGTGCACGTTTGATTTTCCTCCAAAAATTGTCCTCCGCACAAGTTCAGTTGAATGAATCGAATTAGAATTTAATAAATTTTTAAATTGAATAATTAAATTGAATGCCCAAACTCAACTAACTATGTAAAGAGAATATTCCTATTTTATACTTTTCAGGTTTATTTTTTTATTTACAACAAGCATAAACAATTATTTATTGTAGGCCAGTCCAAAATTAAAATGTTAATTTTATAGAAAAAAAATATATTGCACTATGTAGTAACATAAATAGATGCTAGAAACTATAAATTCATTTGGCCTTTACGTATTTTATTAGTGCACATATTTTTGTGACGTTCTAATATGTATATTCTTTTATTGGTCGATTTGATGATATTTTTGTAAATCAATAACCACAAGTGTTCGACTTTGTACTGGGCCAATAATTTGTTTGACGAGTTGATTACAAACCTTCTCTGTAGAAATAAACATATATAGGCAAAGGGGCCCCATTTTTCTTTTAATCGATTCATTTTCTCTCGTTTTTAAAATCGACAGTTGGTAATTTACATATATGTATAATCTAAATATTGTTGAGACATTGGTGATATTGTCTTATTAGTAGTAGGAGTCCATTTCTTCAATTTTCCAAGGCGTTTATTAGCCCCAGTTACATGCCGATAGTACGAACTTTTAATTAATTTTTATTAAAAGGCACATTACAAACACCTGCAATCATTAGTTCACACCCAGGATATAGGCCAATTATTATGTCGTATTCATCAGCGTCTTTTCGAATTTTTAAAATATCTCTTACGTTTTTACCATTTTGATTAAATAAATAATCTTATGTACCATACACATCTTTGTCGAAAATAACTAAATACATATATTCTTATTCTCGAATACGCATGCATCCATAAATTGGTATGGAAAAGTGTATCGTACTGTTCCGCTGATGCAGTAAATAAATTTGATTTATACGACTTGTTGTAAAGATTTAGTTGATATTTCGATCATTTCATCATAAATGCTGCGTTCATCTTGTATTTAGCTTAACTACCATCGAGCAGATGATATATAGTAATCAAAATTTCAATTTTGGAAACACCATCTATCCATTGTCTCTTTAAACTATAATGAATGTATCTTCATGTTTCCACAAATAATGACGACATCTCCTCGACATCTTGTATTTTGTTATATATTTTTGAATTTAAACATTTGGTTAATTTGTACTATTTCTAATTTATTTATTGTTTCATAGGTATTAATTTTTCTTTTTACCATCAAGAGATTAAACAAGTGATGCATTGCTAGGGATATCATTTTATTATACCATTCGTTAGTATTTAATAATATAAATAAGAACTTCCTTCATTTAACGTTTATTTTATTCGGTCCATAGCTATTTTACATATTAGATTGTACGAAGAAGTACACACATGTATATTTGCATCGCTCCTTTATTCAATTTTTATGTATGTTGCGTATTGTCTCATTCGACTGCTTCATTTTAATCGTTAGATTAAATTTTTTATTATAAATAATAAAAAATCAAACCAAAGTATTATTAATTTTAACTTTGGTATTTTCAAAATTGTTATGTTTTTTTATATTATTTATAAGACATATGCCTAAATATAAAATATTTTTGCCGGCATTCACATCTCGATTCCACGTGATATTACATTTTTTGCAAAATTGATATCTATGTGGAGATTTCGATGTGAAATGCTCCTCGTGACAGCCAGCACATAATTTTGTTGTCCTGAATTCATTAACTTCTAAAACATCTGCATAATTTTTAAAATAACGTAAAATTTTTGGTTGGGGCGTCCGAACATAACCTTTCATTGGTGAATTTGATGAAATTTTTGTAGATCCTATTACCAAAAGTGCTTTTTTCTTAACTGGTCCAATAATTTCTTTTGCAATGCATAACTCGCTTTTTCAACACATATAAATTTTTTGAATTTTAATCTTGCTACTTTTCGTTGGACGTTTTCTTTTTGACAAATTTTGAATATCGAAAGTTGATGTTGAGTGTATTTCCTAAAATTTTTCTCCATTGGCGAAATTTGTTCTGATGATGTTGATGATGTCCATTTTTTTAATTTTCTTAATCTTTGGTGGAAACTACTCATATGTCTAAATTTGGAACTTTTAAATTTAATTGGTAAATCATTTCGTATTCCACCAAAGATTAATTTCATCCCCGGATCTAGACCAATCTTAACATCATAATTCTCAATATTGTTCCGAATTTTTGATAAATTTCCTTGAAATACGTCATCTTCATTGTTTAATTTTGATTTTTTTGATTTAATTTTTACTTCTTTTAATTGAATTTTGGCCATCGAAAATGAAACTGCAACTCCATCCGTCATTATCGAGTAATCGAATTTTTTAAATTTTGTTTCTGGAAATGAAAAATATTTTCGCCATTCCACATCACGATCAAATGTTTTCCATTGCCCTTTAAATAATTTTTGTGAACATAACAATTGACAAAACGCCATGGAATCGTATCGAACATGAGGTCTTCCAAATTTTAAAATTGGCACTAATGTGAAATTTTTAATTTTATTTTCTTCATTATACCGTTGAAGATTATAAAATTTTTTTTTAATATTTATGGTATTTTAATTTGTTTGTTATATCGCTAAAGTTTTTTATTAAAATTGGATCAGGAATTTTTTTACTTTTTTCATTAAACAAAAAATCTAAAGTATCCAATGAATTTATTTTAAACAATTTAAAAAAAATTCGTATTCTATTGTAACCATGCATCCATATATTATTATGGAAAATAGTTTCATAATGGTTGGCATGTGACACAAATAAATTTGATTTATATGATTTATCATATGACCGAATATTGTAACTGTTTCTAATATCTTTGTATTCACTTTCAATTTCGTATTTACCTCTAGACCCAATCAATAGATGGTAATACAAATCTAAAAATTTAATTTTATCAAAATTATCACTGTCCCATTGTTTATATAAATAGAAATGTATATAGCGGGAAGTTTCAACAAAGAGTGATGACATTTCCTCAACATCCTCTTGTATTTTGTTAAAAATTTTAATGTTATTACATTTCGTGTTTAGGCCACACTTTACATTAACTATTAATTTATTAACATTTTCTTCTCCTTCGACCTTACGTTTCGGCATTTTTCAAATATGTTTTTTATAACACTTATAAAACTAAAATAACGTTTTTAACAATATCGTACAACATCACTAATTTATATATGGTATATTTTTTATAACACTTATTATAACACTAAAATAACGTTTTTAACAATATCGTCCAACATCACTAATTTATATAACACTTATTATAACACTAAAATAACGTTTTTAACAATATCGTACAACATCACTAATTTATATATGGTATATTTTTTATAACACTTATAACAGTAAAATAACGTTTTTAACAATATCGTCCAACATTACTAATTTATATAACACTTATTATAACACTAAAATAACGTTTTTAACAATATCGTCCAACATCACTATAATTTATATATGGTATATTTTTTATAACACTTATAATAACGTTTTTAACAATATCGTCCAACATCACTAATTTATATATGGTATATTTTTTATAACACTTATTATAACACTAAAATAACGTTTTTAACAATATCGTCCAACATCACTATAATTTATATATGGTATATTTTCTATAACACTTATAATAACGTTTTTAACAATATCGTCCAACATCACTAATTTATATATGGTATATTTTTTATAACACTTATTATAACACTAAAATAACGTTAACAATATCGTCCAACATCACTAATTTATATATGGTATATTTTTTATAACACTTATTATAACACTAAAATAACGTTTTTAACAATATCGTCCAACATCACTAATTTATATATGGTATATTTTTTATAACACTTATAACATTAAAATAACGTTTTTAACAATATCGTCCAACATCAATATAATTTATATACCGGGTGTTTTTTTTAAACTGAGACGATCAAATATCTCGAAAAATAGCCACTCTACGGAAAAAATGTCCATAATCAAAATTTAATTATACCGCGGGGGAAATACATTAGTGCAAAAAAAAAAGTCCCCCCACCCCCGCTTTGTAGGTGGGGCGGGGGTAACTTTTAAACTAAGATAGGAAGCCATATTTTTTATTGCAGATACGGTTTCTACGACTAAAAGTACGTATGATTTGAATAAAATATTTTGTTCGGTTCATGATAGATGGCGTTGCAATCGACGAAATTCAATTTTTTCAATTTCTCCTTCTTAGAACACACGCATTCGATTCTGCAATACGTTTGAAATAAAAAACATCACGTTTTCATTGGAAATACTCGAAATTCGTCATCAAAACAATTTATTCAGTTTTGTAAATCTAAATAAGTGTTCAAAATTAATTTCAAGTTTTATTATTAAATTTCAAAAATACAAAATTCAGGCCATCATTTTGAACACTTATTTAGATTTACAAAACTGAATAAATTGTTTTGATGACGAATTTCGAGTATTTCCAATGAAAACGTGATGTTTTTTATTTCAAACGTATTGCAGAATCGAATGCGTGTGTTCTAAGGAGAAATTGAAAAAATTGAATTTCGTCGATTGCAACGCCATCTATCATGAACCGAACAAAATATTTTATTCAAATCATACGTACTTTTAGTCGTAGAATCCGTATCTGCAATAAAAAATATGGCTTCCTATCTTAGTTTAAAAGTTACCCCCGCCCCACCTACAAAGCGGGGGTGGGGGGACTTTTTTTTTTGCACTAATGTATTTCCCCCGCGGTATGATTAAATTTTGATTATGGACATTTTTTCCGTAGAGTGGCTATTTTTCGAGATATTTGATCGTCTCAGTTTAAAAAAAACACCCGGTATATAAATTATATTGATGTTGGACGATATTGTTAAAAACGTTATTTTAATGTTATAAGTGTTATAAAAATATACCATATATAAATTAGTGATGTTGGACGATATTGTTAAAAACGTTATTTTAGTGTTATAATAAGTGTTATAAAAAATATACCATATATAAATTAGTGATGTTGGACGATATTGTTAAAAACGTTATTTTAGTGTTATAATAAGTGTTATAAAAAATATACCATATATAAATTAGTGATGTTGGACGATATTGTTAAAAACGTTATTATAAGTGTTATAAAAAATATACCATATATAAATTATAGTGATGTTGGACGATATTGTTAAAAACGTTATTTTAGTGTTATAATAAGTGTTATAAAAAATATACCATATATAAATTAGTGATGTTGGACGATATTGTTAAAAACGTTATTATAAGTGTTATAAAAAATATACCATATATAAATTATAGTGATGTTGGACGATATTGTTAAAAACGTTATTTTAGTGTTATAATAAGTGTTATATAAATTAGTGATGTTGGACGATATTGTTAAAAACGTTATTTTAATGTTATAAGTGTTATAAAAAATATACCATATATAAATTAGTGATGTTGGACGATATTGTTAAAAACGTTATTTTAGTGTTATAATAAGTGTTATATAAATTAGTGATGTTGGACGATATTGTTAAAAACGTTATTTTAGTGTTATAATAAGTGTTATAAAAAATATACCATATATAAATTAGTGATGTTGTACGATATTGTTAAAAACGTTATTTTAGTTTTATAAGTGTTATAAAAAACATATTTGAAAAATGCCGAAACGTAAGGTCGAAGGAGAAGAAAATGTTAATAAATTAATAGTTAATGTAAAGTGTGGCCTAAACACGAAATGTAATAACATTAAAATTTTTAACAAAATACAAGAGGATGTTGAGGAAATGTCATCACTCTTTGTTGAAACTTCCCGCTATATACATTTCTATTTATATAAACAATGGGACAGTGATAATTTTGATAAAATTAAATTTTTAGATTTGTATTACCATCTATTGATTGGGTCTAGAGGTAAATACGAAATTGAAAGTGAATACAAAGATATTAGAAACAGTTACAATATTCGGTCATATGATAAATCATATAAATCAAATTTATTTGTGTCACATGCCAACCATTATGAAACTATTTTCCATAATAATATATGGATGCATGGTTACAATAGAATACGAAAATTTTTTAAATTGTTTAAAATAAATTCATTGGATACTTTAGATTTTTTGTTTAATGAAAAAAGTAAAAAAATTCCTGATCCAATTTTAATAAAAAACTTAGAAGAAAAATTACAATGGGATGGCACAAAATTTAGCGATATAACAAACAAATTAAAATACCATAAATATTTAAAAAAAATTTACAATCTTCAACGGTATAATGAAGAAAATAAAATTAAAAATTTCACATTAGTGCCAATTTTAAAATTTGGAAGACATCATGTTCGATACGATTCCATGGCGTTTTGTCAATTGTTATGTTCACAAAAATTATTTAAAGGGCAATGGAAAACATTTGATCGTGATGTGGAATGGCGAAAATATTTTTCATTTCCAGAAACAAAATTTAAAAAATTCGATTACTCGATAATGACGGATGGAGTTGCAGTTTCATTTTCGATGGCCAAAATTCAATTAAAAGAAGTAAAAATTAAATCAAAAAAATCAAAATTAAACAATGAAGATGACGTATTTCAAGGAAATTTATCAAAAATTCGGAACAATATTGAGAATTATGATGTTAAAATTGGTCTAGATCCGGGGATGAAGTTAATCTTTGGTGGAATACGAAATGAATAACCAATTAAATTTAAAAATTCGAAATTTAGACATACGAGTAGTTTCCACCAAAGATTAAGAAAATTAAAAAAATGGACACCATCAACATCATCAGAACAAATTTCGCCAATGGAGAAAAATTTTAGGAAATACACTCAACATCAACTTTCGATATTCAAAATTTGTCAAAAAGAAAACGTCCAACGAAAAGTAGCAAGATTAAAATTCAAAAAATTTATATGTGTTGAAAAAGCGAGTTATGCCATTGCAAAAGAAATTATTGGACCAGTTAAGAAAAAAGCACTTTTGGTAATAGGATCTACAAAAATTTCATCAAATTCACCAATGAAAGGTTATGTTCGGACGCCCCAACCAAAAATTTTACGTTATTTTAAAAATTATGCAGATGTTTTAGAAGTTAATGAATTCAGGACAACAAAATTATGTGCTGGCTGTCACGAGGAGCATTTCACATCGAAATCTCCACATAGATATCAATTTTGCAAAAAATGTAATATCACGTGGAATCGAGATGTGAATGCCGGCAAAAATATTTTATATTTAGGCATATGTCTTATAAATAATATAAAAAAACATAACAATTTTGAAAATACCAAAGTTAAAATTAATAATACTTTGGTTTGATTTTTTATTATTTATAATAAAAAATTTAATCTAACGATTAAAATGAAGCAGTCGAATGAGACAATACGCAACATACATAAAAATTGAATAAAGGAGCGATGCAAATATACATGTGTGTACTTCTTCGTACAATCTAATATGTAAAATAGCTATGGCCCGAATAAAATAAACGTTAAATGAAGGAAATTCTTATTTATATTATTAAATCGATTAATTAACGAGATTGAATCCCAGGAGGAGGTTCTGGTTGATCATACGATTGCAATCGTTTGATAATCCTTTCTTTCGCGCAAAACTCATCAATAATGCGTGCAGAGCTAATAGTATTATTTACTAATATAAATCTAAAACATTCTTTTAGCCATTTGTATGCTTCATATTTTTGTTGATTACGAATTGAAGGCATGTACACAAATTCATTCCAGTATTCAGTGGAACCACTAAATATTAATTTCAAACGGTTTGAATCGTATTTTGGTGGCAATTCTATTGTATACTCTAAGTTATGTGTACGTTATAAGACGTTCATTTAATTCCCCTTTTTCGTACAAGATTTTGCATGCGTTAAACGCTGCAAACCGTTTAGCCATTTTCAACGATGTGTGCGGCATTCCCTGTAATATTTCAATAAATGTAATATGAGCAAAATATTAAAATTGTATTAAGAAATAAAATAATAATTAAATATATTTTTTTTGAAATTAAGTCGAAAAAAAATGATGGAACCTGAAAGTAAGATAAGGCTAAAACTGATTTTTAAAATTTTTATTATTGTCTCATGATAATCTTTCAAAAAAACTGTTTAAATTTAAACAAAAGAACAATTATGAACAAAACACATTTGCTTGGAGGAAAAAATGCTCACTCTGTACAGAGTGTTCTAATATTGGGCTTGGGACAGACTCTGTACCTTTGGATTCCTTGTTCAAAACGAAGATGAATCTAGTTCAACCCTACCAATTCGCTCTACCATGCCAAGGGTGGTATTTTATAACATCACCATATTCGATACTCAATAGACGTTTGTGTCACTTTTTCAAGAACAAATTTGTACGTTATTTCGTTTATTCAATTACGTGTTTTCTATTGCGATCCCAGTATGGTAGAATAAATTTGATCTTATTTTACCGAAATAGAATCTAGCAGGCCTTGGTTACAAAAGAAATTGCAGAATTGAATGTGAAATAGCGTACAAATTGGTTCTTGATCAAAGAGACACAAATGTCTATTGAAAATCGAAAATTATGAGGTTATCATCAACCTTTTAAATTTTGAATGTTTAAACAAAAGCCTTTCGACATATTACCCTACCTTGAAAAAACTGCTATACCATAAAAACTGATAAATAGAATTTTAAAATATTATATTCATTCGAAAACGTACAAAATTTTCTTTCAAACAAACTATTTGTCGTAATCTGAAAATAATTCATGTTATTGAACATTTTTAGATTTCAAAATTTCCTGACCCAAAATTTCCTTTCAAATCAATATCTCTCTACAGCTACAGACATTTACCTTGAGCTTTTCAAAATGCTATGAATTATCATAATTGAAAAAACTGTTTTATCTAAAAAAAAATTTTAAAATTTTAAAGTTAAATTTCAATTCGTTTACCCTCTATAAAATTTAGTTTGCATATAAAACAAGGTCTTCATATTTTAAGGTTGTATGTACATATGTTTTTATTTCTTGAAACATTTTTTGTGAGAGAAATTTAAACTTAAAAAATTAAAGCGGTTTTTTATTTTGTAGTAATAGCCGATGCCCCAATGGGTTAAAATATGTAAGGTCAAATTCCGTAATCACCATTAACGTGATAACATTTTTAATGCAGTAACAATATAAAACATATTTATGTATGTAGTACTGTCAACAACAAACAATTAAATTCCAACTACATCTCAAATAAATGTAAGGAAAACGTTCAATCAAGTTCGTTAATAATGTACTTAAGATTCCTAAAACAATCGTAATAGTATCTCAATAGGTTATCTAAAATAACCTCCAATTTTTGCTTATCGCTACAAAAATATAAGCGAATAAAAAAATTACTAAATAAAATGGGAAATCACCGGTTTATAAATTGAAATTAAAATTTAAACCTACCCTTATTTCATCTTTATGGATTGACTGCATTGGTAACTTTATGTCTACAATCCGCTGACTACTATTATTTGATGGGTGAAATACTTTCCATGTAATTGTTGGAAATGAGAACTCATCATGTGGCAACACATTACAATATCGATTTAATAACGAAACCTGCTATAACTTCTAACTTGGCGCCACTCCTTGAAAAAAAAGGTTTAATATCATGTTGAAATAGTTCACTTTCAACATCTTCCTTCAATGGTATCTGACGGTGTATTGTTTTTCCAATTAAATACTAAAAATATATATATATATATATATATATATATATATATATATATATATATATATATATATATATATATATATATATATATATATATATATATATATATATATATATATATATATATATATATATATATATATATATATATATATATATATATATATATATATATATATATATATATATATATATATATATATATATATATATATATATATATATATATATATATATATATATATATATATATATATATATATATATATATATATTTAAATAATTATATAAGTCTTAATCAATAATTAATTACCTTTTTCAATTCTTCATCAATCTCCTTGTACGTGCGTAATTTATCCAAATATTTAGCATCCTCAATTCTTTGGAATCATAAGCACATATTCACTTATATCACAACGGGCCCGACCTTTCGATTGAATGTACGAACGAAACGTTAATGGGAAGTCAAATGAGATTACCAAATTGCATGTTTGTAAATCAATTCCTTCTTCTAGTACACTGGTGGCAACGAGACAATTTATTTCATTTTTTCGAAACCGTTCCATAGCACGGCGCGACCATTTTGTTTCCAATATCCCTTCTATCGATTCGGGGATTTTATTTTGATTTCCAACCATAAAATCAGATCGTAATTTAAATAGTGGATTCTCCAGGGCATACAATTTTAATATGTGATACAAACATTTAGCTGAATGTCGTTTATGTGTAAATATTAAACATTTCATTTCATCGTCGTAATTTTTTTGTATATATTCCTCCAAATAGACAAACAACTGCTTCACTTTTCCCGAACTGTAGTACAAAATTTTCTCGTATGAAGTATTTAAATCAGACATTTCTTCGTTTAGTAAATGCGCTATTAGTTCCATTCCAGTAATTAAGGCACGTATTAAGTTTTTATGTGACGTTGACTGAGCTTCCCGCCGCTTTAATTCTAGTTCGACTATAACCCCAAGTATAGCAATGAATCCACCAAATATTCCAAGTTCGTCCATTTGTATTAGAAAATCGGATATCAAATTTTTCATTTTTTTGATTGGATTACCACGTCGATCTTTTCCGCTCGTTGTTTGGTCTACCAATATGTGTGCAGATCTTAATTCAACCTGCCATTCATCTATTAAACTCGTGTACTTTTGAGTTATTAATTTTATTTTATCGCAAAAAGCCGAGTTTGAAGCAGGTTGATATATAATGACCTCTTCAACAGCTTTTGTTGAATTGTGCTACCAATTAACATGCCAGTTAGACCAATGACACGGGGTTGTTGATTTAATGGAACGTTTTCAAATTGCGACATCAATTGGTGCATTGGGTGATCCCCCATTGCATGGTGACACTCATCAAACACCATCAAATTAAAATCGCTGATTTTAATAAACCCTGCTCGAACGACATCGACAATAATTTGGGTTGTTGAAACAATTATCTATAATATAGATCGATATTTAGAAATTTTATTAATAAATTAATATTAAAAACAGCCTCGCACATACCTGATTTTTTTCAAATTCTTCACGCCATTTTTCTCGCTTCCATTTATCTACATTCAGATCCCCGCTGTATGACCCTACCGTATACGGTAATAATTTTTCAATATATTTTGTTTGTTGTGCAACTAATACTACCGTATTCACAAGAAAAACTGTACTGTTTGCCACCTTCATATAATGGACTTTTAAAACAAAAATAAAAATACAAAATAAAATTGGGGGAATCACCAAATTACATATAATATAAAATTTTACTCACAGCTCCAAATGTTTAGCAAAATGTTGCATAGCTAATATCGAAATATACGTTTTTCCAGATCCTGTTGGCAAATATACTATTGTATTTTGCTTTATAATGTACTGGAGCATTTCATATTGATAACCTCGGGGTTTGTATTTGGCATTTTCGCATTGAAGCTCTTCTATATCGCCACAAAAATCCTATGAACAAACAATTTTTATCCAGCCTTTAACTAAATCACAGTATTTTTTTGCTTACCGTATCATCTAAAACACGCTCCACCTCCATTATTTAATAATTAATTATATTTTTTAAACAAACTAGTTTTTCTTTCACACTTCAATCCACGATATAAACTAAACGCCAAATGTCGACTCATCGACTGCTGAAAATGATCAATTGTTTTAGTTCAAATGGTTGGTTGGAATGGATTGAAAATTAAAATTAAATACATACAATTTATTGTACATGCAAATGTACACACAAAATAAAATTGTACACACAAAATAAAAATGTACACACAAAATAAAAATGTACACACAAAATAAAGCTTCCGTCGAAGATTTTCCACAAAATCATGAGGGCGGAAATCAAATTATTAATTTACACGTTCTATCCATGTGTAAAAAATTTGACTTCCGTCCGCTCATTAAATCAAATTTTTGGTATCGTTTTGTACACAAAATAAAATAAAACTAATATTATATGCAATTTACATCAACTCACCATCTTGCTGGACGTCGTCCCATTTTAGACTGAAATTATCCCAAATAAAAAATGGCTGCTGCTGAACTGGAGATTCTTCTTCCCAATCATCCATCTTGTATCGGCGTCTAATTTCTTTCTGATCAAAATTAGTTTTACGACGTGAAATATTGTTTTATACTCTTTATAAATTAAAAAGCACTAATCAATTAATCGAAATTAATTATAAACTCGCGTGTTATTCGCTAAATTATAAGCTTTTCTCGAAACAAAACTGTTCTTTACACTTGAATTATATTAAAAGACAACTGCTTTCAGCAAAATGAAAATTACGAATGGCAAAAAGATTCGTTTATTTTCATATTTATATTACATGGCGTGATATTTTATTAACCAATCATCTATCGCCACATCATATATTATTTTCAAAAAATATCAAGACCTACTAACCATATTATACCGGGTGTTTTTTTTAAACTGAGACGATCAAATATCTCGAAAAATAGCCACTCTACGGAAAAAATGTCCATAATCAAAATCATCATTTTGAACACTTATTTAGATTTACAAAACTGAATAAATTGTTTTGATGACGAATTTCGAGTATTTCCAATGAAAACGTGATGTTTTTTATTTCAAACGTATTGCAGAATCGAATGCGTGTGTTCTAAGAAGGAGAAATTGAAAAAATTGAATTTCGTCGATTGCAACGCCATCTATCATGAACCGAACAAAATATTTTATTCAAATCATACGTACTTTTAGTCCTCATTTACATGGTTGTTTTCGTCGTTGTTTTCGAGTGTTGTTTTCGAATTATCGTGGGACAACAACAAAAACTTAACTGATCGTTTTCGGTTTTAGCATCCATATTTGTTGTGATGTCAAAGTGTCAAACTGTTTTTATTAAAATTGTGCGACATCAAACTGTTTTTATTAAAATTATGGAACTCATATTGGGATTCATAAATAATTTAGCGGAACAATAATAAATATTTTATTTTTGCACCACTAGTCACTACACAAGAAAAATTATTATTATATTTGCGACACTGACAGGTCGCATTTGTAAACAAAAAACATATCGATGTATCGATAAGTTACATTTAGTTTTTAAATAAAACTACCAAAAACAATTAAATATATATATTAAAATTAATTTTTATTATTTAATATATCAATTTAAATTCATAATTGTAATAAATATAAAAAAAATTCAAAATATATTATTAACAATCGATAAGTTTTTTTCGAAAACAACCAAAAAGATGTATGGGGGACATATTTCTGTTGTTTTCGAGTGTTGTTTTGGGTACACTGTCAATGTACATATTCAATATTTTTACGGTGTAAACGATCAATTTTTCTATGGGAAAAACAACAACAAAAACTAAAACTGAAAAACAACACTCGAAAACAACGACGAAAACAACCATGTAAATGAGGACTTAGTCGTAAAATCCGTATCTGCAATAAAAAATATGGCTTCCTATCTTAGTTTAAAAGTTACCCCCGCCCCACCTACAAAGCGGGGGTGGGGGGACTTTTTTTTTGCACTAATGTATTTCCCCCGCGGTATGATTAAATTTTGATTATGGACATTTTTTCCGTAGAGTGGCTATCTTTCGAGATATTTGATCGTCTCAGTTTAAAAAAAACACCCGGTATATAAATTATATTGATGTTGGACGATATTGTTAAAAACGTTATTTTAATGTTATAAGTGTTATAAAAAATATACCATATATAAATTAGTGATGTTGGACGATATTGTTAAAAACGTTATTTTAGTGTTATAATAAGTGTTATAAAAAATATACCATATACATATAAATTAGTGATGTTGGACGATATTGTTAAAAACGTTATTATAAGTGTTATAAAAAATATACCATATATAAATTATAGTGATGTTGGACGATATTGTTAAAAACGTTATTTTAGTGTTATAATAAGTTTTATATAAATTAGTGATGTTGGACGATATTGTTAAAAACGTTATTTTACTGTTATAAGTGTTATAAAAAATATACCATATATAAATTAGTGATGTTGGACGATATTGTTAAAAACGTTATTTTAGTGTTATAATAAGTGTTATAAAAAATATACCATATATAAATTAGTGATGTTGTACGATATTGTTAAAAACGTTATTTTAGTTTTATAAGTGTTATAAAAAACATATTTGAAAAATGCCGAAACGTAAGGTCGAAGGAGAAGAAAATGTTAATAAATTAATAGTTAATGTAAAGTGTGGCCTAAACACGAAATGTAATAACATTAAAATTTTTAACAAAATACAAGAGGATGTTGAGGAAATGTCATCACTCTTTGTTGAAACTTCCCGCTATATACATTTCTATTTATATAAACAATGGGACAGTGATAATTTTGATAAAATTAAATTTTTAGATTTGTATTACCATCTATTGATTGGGTCTAGAGGTAAATACGAAATTGAAAGTGAATACAAAGATATTAGAAACAGTTACAATATTCGGTCATATGATAAATCATATAAATCAAATTTATTTGTGTCACATGCCAACCATTATGAAACTATTTTCCATAATAATATATGGATGCATGGTTACAATAGAATACGAAAATTTTTTAAATTGTTTAAAATAAATTCATTGGATACTTTAGATTTTTTGTTTAATGAAAAAAGTAAAAAAATTCCTGATCCAATTTTAATAAAAAACTTAGAAGAAAAATTACAATGGGATGGCACAAAATTTAGCGATATAACAAACAAATTAAAATACCATAAATATTTAAAAAAAATTTATAATCTTCAACGGTATAATGAAGAAAATAAAATTAAAAATTTCACATTAGTGCCAATTTTAAAATTTGGAAGACATCATGTTCGATACGATTCCATGGCGTTTTGTCAATTGTTATGTTCACAAAAATTATTTAAAGGGCAATGGAAAACATTTGATCGTGATGTGGAATGGCGAAAATATTTTTCATTTCCAGAAACAAAATTTAAAAAATTCGATTACTCGATAATGACGGATGGAGTTGCAGTTTCATTTTCGATGGCCAAAATTCAATTAAAAGAAGTAAAAATTAAATCAAAAAAATCAAAATTAAACAATGAAGATGACGTATTTCAATGAAATTTATCAAAAATTCGGAACAATATTGAGAATTATGATGTTAAGATTGGTCTAGATCCGGGGATGAAATTAATCTTTGGTGGAATACGAAATGATTTACCAATTAAATTTAAAAGTTCCAAATTTAGACATATGAGTAGTTTCCACCAAAGATTAAGAAAATTAAAAAAATGGACACCATCAACATCATCAGAACAAATTTCGCCAATGGAGAAAAATTTTAGGAAATACACTCAACATCAACTTTCGATATTCAAAATTTGTCAAAAAGAAAACGTCCAACGAAAAGTAGCAAGATTAAAATTCAAAAAATTTATATGTGTTGAAAAAGCGAGTTATGCCATTGCAAAAGAAATTATTGGACCAGTTAATAAAAAAGCACTTTTGGTAATAGGATCTACAAAAATTTCATCAAATTCACCAATGAAAGGTTATGTTCGGACGCCCCAACCAAAAATTTTACGTTATTTTAAAAATTATGCAGATGTTTTAGAAGTTAATGAATTCAGGACAACAAAATTATGTGCTGGCTGTCACGAGGAGCATTTCACATCGAAATCTCCACATAGATATCAATTTTGCAAAAAATGTAATATCACGTGGAATCGAGATGTGAATGCCGGCAAAAATATTTTAAATTTAGGCATATGTCTTATAAATAATATAAAAAAACATAACAATTTTGAAAATACCAAAGTTAAAATTAATAATACTTTGGTTTGATTTTTTATTATTTATAATAAAAAATTTAATCTAACGATTAAAATGAAGCAGTCGAATGAGACAATACGCAACATACATAAAAATTGAATAAAGGAGCGATGCAAATATACATGTGTGTACTTCTTCGTACAATCTAATATGTAAAATAGCTATGGCCCGAATAAAATAAACGTTAAATGAAGGAAGTTCTTATTTATATTATTAAATACTAACGAATGGTATAATAAAATGATATCCCTAGCAATGCATCACTTGTTTAATCTCTTGATGGTAAAAAGAAAAATTAATACCTATGAAACAATAAATAAATTAGAAATAGTACATATAAAACGTGGCTTACATACCAAATGTTTAAATTCAAAAATATATAACAAAATACAAGATGTCGAGGAGATGTCGTCATTATTTGTGGAAACATGAAGATACATTCATTATAGTTTAAAGAGACAATGGATAGATGGTGTTTCCAAAATTGAAATTTTGATTACTATACCTATATCATCTGCTCGATGGTAGTTAAGCTAAATACACATATTACTAATATACATATGCGACATTACTCAACTTTTATATGAAACTTTTTCAACCGAGTTATTTTTCGCAAGGGATGCATATGCAACTATATTTTTATGATAATACATAATTTTATAGTGGCATAATTATTTAAAAAAAAATCAATTTACAAAACATGACAGTGTACAAAATTTTAACAGTGACATCAGCGTCATAAAGTACAACTACTGCGCTTATAATTTTATTTGATGACATATCTGTCAAAATACCGGCATTTTCTAAACATTTTTGTATCTTTATTTAAATTAATTGATTTAATAAAAATTGTAGCTTTATTTAAATAAATTGATTTAATTGAATTTTGTGATAATGTGAATCGAGTAATTTCAATGAGTAAAATGACAAAACCAGGCAGTCATTATGTGTATGTTTGTTTCAAATGACTATAACTGGAAGAGACAAACAATGAAAGTCACGGTATATATTTCATAACAATCTTAACTATAATAATCGATATGTATATTGTTTGTGGGAAATTCTGATGTTTTGTTGGTGCTTTTAATAAAAATTCCAGCAAAACCGAAGCTGTAAAAGTAACTACGAATAAATGAGTTATGTAATTCAATTATATCTTTCAGGCTGCTCAACCAATTTCCCATCCATACGCAAAATATAAATATGAAGAGCTTGAAAATGACCTGGATCCTAAACGAATACGTAAATCACTAGTTGAATTGAATTGAACTAGTCACACATATCGTGTTTTTCATACGTTTTCATGTTGCAACATATTCCTGCGGTTCAATAGAATTTGAAACACCCGATGAGCTACAAATTCTTTATGGACGAATGAAAACAGTTATGGAAGAATACTATAAAGGCTTTCCATCCGGAGAAAATCACAAGGGATATTTTCGTCAGCTTACTGTGCGTACGACAAAAGCAACCTACGATTTTTAATGTTGGTATGTCGTGTTTTATCGAATTATTAGAAGCTTCAATACAATTATTATGAAGCGGAAATTATTATGAAGCTCATCAAATGTATAGAACATTATATTTTTTCGGTATTTGTCACAAAAAAAATACGAAGAATTATTGGAGCTTTTATATAAAGGTGCCACAACACTTTTGAAACATGAACAATCAGCGAGTGGAGCTGATTTAAGTCTTCTAATCGTGGATGTGTTGGAGAAAGCAAATTTATCGGACTATGAAATTTGGATTCAGCGTATCGGTGTTTTATTGAATTAAATTGGTCCGAATGTTATTGAACGGGAAACTTTATTGGTATGTATTATATTTGGTACAATTTGTTTTATTTGTAAGTTATTTATGCTAGATTATTTTTTACAGATTAAGGCAATATCATGGAGTAGCGAAGTGTCCAAAGCGAAATTAGGCCATCCGTCATTACATAAACTAATTGCAGAACTTTTTTGGTCTGAAGGCAATCTAGAGCAAGCTCGGCATCATTATTTGTTGTCAAAAGACGGAGCTGGATGCGGTCAAATGTTGATAACAAAACTAAATGATATTCGAAAGAAACTGATTTATTTATAGCTCAAGTAGTTTTACAACAGTTATGTATAAAAGAACGCACCGCAGCTTTAGAAACGTTCGAAATATTATCATTTTTTGTGTCATAGAGTCAAATTAAAATAAATAAAGTTCGAGTATTTAATTAAAAGTATAAACATTTTTCTGATTAGTAGGACAATTTAAACCAAAACATAGATAATCTTTGTATTTAGTGCTTGCGTGTCGTATAATATAATATAGTGTATATAAATAAGTTAAAACAGTTAATTTTTGTGTATATAGATTTAGTGGTTGTGTATAATTATAATATTTCCCGGAGTGTACCTACACGGAATATATAGGTAATCCACCGATAAGATATTAGATAAAAAATAACATAATATACATGTACGATAATTGTTGACACATATAAAATCTAAATTTGGTTCAACTTTACGTAAATATGTCAAAAAAAACGTTTATGAATCGTTTAGCGACACAAAAAAAAATATTTTTAAATGATTTATTAAGATATGAAAATCTAGATTCGTTCGCAAGGCCGGCAGCTATTCCAAATTTCGATAATATAACAATTCCAAAGTCTACAGCGTCAAGCTCGGAAAATGTAAATGCTTTATTTTTTTCGGATCCAGTTGCTGATGCAGATAATTCAGAGCGTAATGATAAATTTTCGGTTGAGTACGACTCTATTAGTAGCTCCAGCGATAATAATCCTGTTGTTAATGTAGATATTTCGGAGGGTGATGAATACGACTCTAGTGATAGCTCCAGCGACAATGATCAGGATATAGAATCAGTAATTAGCAATAATTTGAAACTCTGGGCTATTAGAAATAAGGTCGCACATAATCATGTAGATGATTTGTTGAAAACACTGATCCAGTCCGGTGTAAAGCATATACCAACAACTGCAAGAAAATTACTAAAAACTAAAACTGGCGTAATTAATAATTATAATGTTAATATTATCAACGTTGCTCCTGGCGAGTATTTACATTTTGGGATTCAGAATCACATCAAATCAAACTCTTTTAAGTTTTTAATAGAAAAGGATTTGGTCTTGGTTGATATAGGAATTGATGGGCTACAAGTCTTTAAAAGTTCCCGACGTGTTTTGTGGCCAATAATTGGAAGTTTCTCGGAATTTCCAAATCAACCCCCATTTTTAGTTGGATGTTACTCAGGTTTTGAGAAACCTCATTCCGTAAATGAGTTTTTGAAACCATTTGTGGAAGAAACGAAAATTCTTCTCAAAAATGGTGTTAAAATAGGTCAATTAGGAACTGTTAGAAAATTTAACATACGGTTATTTGTATGTGATAGCCCAGCACGATCATTTATTACTGCCACTCAGTACCATACTGGAAAAAATAGTTGTCCCAAATGCTGCCAAATGGGTGAATATAAAAACCAGAGAGTGGTATTTCAAACAGAAATTAAAAGTGAAAGAACGGATATGTCCTACAGCATCAGAAGGGATCAAAATTACCATCATCGAGAGTTGTTGCATAAAGAAAATATATTAGAAACGATTGATGTTGGAATGGTATCTCAATTTCCTCTCGATCCTATGCACATAGTCGATTTAGGAGTTGTAAAAAAAATATTGGGTTTGATTTCAAAAAATAAATTTACAGGCATGAAAGTAAATCTAGAAGTTTTGAACTCAAAATTGACATTATGCTCTTCACATACTCCGTTCGAATTTGGCCGAAGCTGTAGAACACTTCGAGACTTAGCCTTATGGAAAGCCACTGAATTTAGGCAATTTTTACTGTACACAGGAATTATTGTTCTTAAAGACGTAGTTGATCATAACATGTTTCGCCATTTTTTATTACTACATAGCGCTATAAGGCTATTATCAGACCACAAATACTGCAGACAAAATACTGATGCAGCTTCCATTCTAATAAATGAGTTTGTCCAACAATTTCCATCGATTTATGGAGAGGACAAAGTCAGTTTCAATATTCATGCACTACTACATTTACCTAGTTGTGTTAAACAATTTGGTGCTTTAGATACATTTTCTGCTTACAAATATGAAAATTACATGCAGTTTATCAAAAGGATCATTAAGAAACCAAATAAAATTTTGCAACAAATATTCCGGCGAACAGAAGAAATAAAAGCTGCTGATTTAGAACGGAAACCTACTAAATTTGATATGTTTCATCTTTCAAATGAAAGTGAAGCAGATTGTTATTGCTTAACAGTTGGCAGATTTGTCCTCAAGGTTATACGCTTTGGCTTAGTTGCAGGTAAAAAGACAGTAACTGGCCATGTTTTCAAAAATGTGTCACAATATTATGATAACCCCATTAATTCATCACAAGCTCTTGGAATTGTACTTGCCAATGATATTAACCCTGAACTTCGAACTTTCAACATGAACGATATTTTATATAAATTTTTTTGTGTGCCATCAGAGGAAGGGTACATTTTAATACCAATTTTACACCAAACCTTTAAAAAAATTTCACATTAAATGTATTTATTAAAGTTCCAGTATTTCACTACTACTTCCAGTTTATCTGAGTGCAGTATATCAAAATGGGTGATAAAGCAAATGGTATATAATTTTATGATATATTTAAGAATAATATATAGCAACCAACTGTAGAACCAACCAAAGTATAAATATTCGATTTTATTGTCACTTGGAGTCACAATTGTTTAAACAATACGACTAGCGGAATCGGATGATAATTTATTTTGCTGTTATTTTTCCTTAAGGTATACCATTGTCGCCTATCATCGACAATTGGCAAAACATAGCGAACAGCGAAAATATTTCCCAAGGCTTCATAACGTCTACACAAAAACGGCAAATAGAGGAATCAGACGATGAAAGCTGTTTTGAAAAGAGTGAAATTTTATTTCCTCCACGAAAAAAATTAAATTTCAGAAATCATGAAACTAACCGATCAACACCAGAAGTACCGGCAGAGCAATTGATAGCATTACAAATAAGTCCATTTTTAGAAGAATTACCAAATTTCTTAAATCAACCGTCAACTTCAAGTTGCTTAAATGAAAATCGATTGACTGATCTTCAGGATAGTATAGAAACCTTAAACGTATCAGGTAAATTATTTTTTGTTTCCAATTCAAGTCTGTATAAACTATTTAAGCTCAACTTAGCTCTTACAGTTGCTTTTAAAACTAAATATCTCTGCATAAATATTAATTTTATATATTTCAATATGTATTTCATCTGTGCTTTTACTGTGAATTTCAGAAAATTTATCCGAGAAAATGAACACTATTATCAGCAAAATTACTAACTTGGAAAGGAATATGGAAAAGCAAGATAAAGAAAATCAAAATCACCGAAATGGGCAAAATAAGTTAAATATGGAAACTTTAATTCATGTCAAAAAGGTTAATCAATTATTATCACGACTGGTTGGCGACCAAGAAGACTCGTCTGTTGAGTTTGAAACGGTTTTTCCTATTAAATCAATAGCAGAGCTTAGTGATGTGGAATTGCGATTAATCGACAAACCATACCTAGCAAAGCTGGTAAGAAACCATTTTAAAAGTAACTTAATACCTAACTAATCAAGTTTTAATTATTAGATAATGTTTCTGAGAAAACTAAAGGGATCTTCCAGCTTGGATAGTGTGTTTCGATTCATCGCAACAGACGATGTTTACCACGATTTTAATTTAAATGGGCGAGCGGGTAAAAGATCTTTAAACTCGCTAAAGCTATTCAATTCAGTTATGTTTGGTAAAAAGAAAGTAAACTTAGAAAAATATATACATATTTAATTTTTTTAATTTTATTTTATATCATTAGATGCTTGCGGTGGTCTACTTGGGAGAGAAAATTTTCAGGATGAAATTAGAAAATGCATTCAACATGCCCATAACCGATTTTTTAAAAATAAAAAATAAATATAAAATAATCAAAAATGAATTAATATAAACATAGTATATAAGTTAATTTGATAAATGTTATGCAAACTTCTTATTTGCGGGTATCAACCATCTTATTAGAACTATATTTATTTTATTTCTTTGTCGTTTCAAAAAAATTATGGTTAACCCCAAATAAGAAGTTCTGAGGCGGATCAAAAATATAATAGTTTTTTAAAATGATATTACCAAATAATGGTAACAAAATTTCTTAAGAATATGGTTTATTTTATTATTTGAACTAGTTTTTAATATTTTAAAGTCTACAAATTTTACCAATGGATTTTTCGGTTCGAGACTAAATATGTATGTGATATATTAGGGATTTAATTTTATTATTTTAAGATGTACATAGTATTAAGCTATAATTTGAATTACACATCATTTGAATTATTTTATTGAATGTGATATTTACAATGAATTAAAATTTTTAATCGCTTGCAATTAATTAATTGAATTACGCATAATATATTTTCTTAATTTAAATGCTATTTATTAAAACATATGATATATACAAAATATTGAATTAATAATTATCTTAAATATTACATGTAGTTACTAAAGTAATATGATAACTGAAATGTGATATTGAATATGAAAAAATTATTGTGATAAATAAACATTAATATGTATAAACATTATTGCTAAATCATAAATTTGCTTTTTATTTAAAAAAAAAATCAGATATACCAGTTGTAGAAGTACTTTTAATGTACTGATTAAGAACTACTTCTAAAGTACTTCTACGGAAGTAGTTTAGAACCACTTCTACAGAGTAGTATTAAAGTACATTTTATATGTGGAAGAATAAGTAGTTAGAAAGAGACAACAACCTTTTTTTTTGTAATAAGAGTAAAAGAGAAAGACAATTATTTTTTTTTTTTAAACTCATGAATTTTTTCCCGACGTCCTATCTTTTTTCACAAGAAAAAAAGTACTTTCTTTCACTACTTTTGCACTAGTTCTGGAAGTACTTCTACGTTTGCTGGGTATGTATTTAGTTATTTTCGACAAAGATGTGTATGGTACATAAGATTATTTATTTAATCAAAATGGTAAAAACGTAAGAGATATTTTAAAAATTCGAAAAGACGCTGATGAATACGACATAATAATTGGCCTATATCCTGGGTGTGAACTAATGATTGCAGGTGTTTGTAATGTGCCTTTTAATAAAAATTAGTTCGTACTATCGGCATGTAACTGGGGCTAATAAACGCCTTGGAAAATTGAAGAAATGGACTCCTACTACTAATAAGACAATATCACCAATGTCTCAACAATATTTAGATTATACATATATGTAAATTACCAACTGTCGATTTTAAAAACGAGAGAAAATGAATCGATTAAAAGAAAAATGGGGCCCCTTTGCCTATATATGTTTATTTCTACAGAGAAGGTTTGTAATCAACTCGTCAAACAAATTATTGGCCCAGTACAAAGTCGAACACTTGTGGTTATTGATTTACAAAAATATCATCAAATCGACCAATAAAAGAATATACATATTAGAACGTCACAAAAATATGTGCACTAATAAAATACGTAAAGGCCAAATGAATTTATAGTTTCTAGCATCTATTTATGTTACTACATAGTGCAATATATTTTTTTTCAATAAAATGTAACATTTTAATTTTGGACTGGCCTACAATAAATAATTGTTTATGCTTGTTGTAAATAAAAAAATAAACCTGAAAACTAGGAATATTCTCTTTACATAGTTAGTTGAGTTTGGGCATTCAATTTAATTATTCAATTTAAAAATTTATTAAATTCTAATTCGATTCATTCAACTGAACTTGTGCGGAGGACAATTTTTGGAGGAAAATCAAACGTGCACGTGTCTTATTGATAATAAATTATTTGATCCTATGTTATTAAATTAATAATTTTAATATAAAAAAGTGTTAAATAGATTAAAAAAGTTATTTGATTTGTATTTTGTACAAAAAATTAATTCAAGTTAACACATAACCTCAATCTTTCGAACACCACTTGTTTGAATTCAGTGGCAATTTGGTATTGAGTAAATATGAAAGTGAGCAAATCTATTTTGGTAATTGGTAGCGGTGGACGAGAACATGCAATTGTATGGAAACTTTCACAAAGTGATAATGTAAAACACATTTATGCATTACCTGGGAGTATTGGTATACAAGCGGTGCAGAAGGTACAGAATGTAACTGGTGTAGAACTCAAAAATTTTCCAGCTATATCGCAATGGTGTAAAGTAAATAACATTGACTTAGTTATTGTTGGGCCAGAAGACCCTTTAGCAAATGGATTAGGTGATGAACTTACCAAGAACGGAATTCTATGCTTTGGGCCAAATAGGGCTGGAGCTCAAATTGAAGCTGATAAAAATTGGTCCAAAGCTTTTATGGTGCGTCACAATATTCCAACAGCACGATATGAGTCGTTTACCGACTCACAAAATGCGAAAGATTTTATTAAACATGCTCATTACGATGCACTCGTTGTAAAGGCAAGCGGTTTGGCAGCTGGCAAAGGTGTAGTTGTTTCCGAGAATACGAATGATGCATGTTTGGCGGTAGATGAAATCCTAGGTGGTAAAAAATTTGGTTCTGCTGGTGATATTGTAGTCATAGAAGAAAAATTATCCGGTGAAGAAATATCTGTGCTCGCATTTGTTGATTCAACCACAGTTCGCATGATGCTACCATCACAGGATCATAAACGATTAAAAAATAATGATATTGGACCGAATACTGGAGGCATGGGTGCTTATTGTCCATGTCCAATTATTACAAAAGAAGAATTAGATATTGTTTATCAAGATGTATTAATCCGAGCAGTTGATGGTCTACGCAACGAACAAATCCAATATTGTGGTGTTCTCTATGCTGGTATTATGCTAACACCAAGCGGGCCAAAAGTATTAGAATTCAACTGTCGATTTGGAGATCCAGAAACTCAAGTTATTCTTCCTTTGCTGGAAACTGATTTATATGATATTATACATGCGTGTTGCACTAATAATTTAAATACTATCAAATTAACTTGGAAGGAAAATCTTTCGGCAGTTGGTGTTGTAATGGCAAGCCAGGGATATCCTGAAACCGTTACAAAAGGATGTATTATTAAAGGTAAATATTTACTACCTATTGTATACTGTATACAAGTGTTTTATATTTTATTTAAACAGGAATCGAAGAGATCTCCAAAAAGGATAACCATATCATGTTTCATAGTGCAATATCAAGGAACTCAAAAAACGAACTAATTACAAATGGTGGACGAGTTTTAATTTCGGTTGTTCTTGCATATGATTTAAAAACCACGGCCGACTTAGCAACTGAAGCTTGTCGTCAAATTCAATTTGATGGTGCTCAGTACCGTACAGATATTGCTGCAAAAGGATATAAATCGTAAATTGTTTTTTTAATTTTCATATTTTTATTCCGTGGCCTATTCTCCGTAGTAGCCGTTATCATATTTAGTACAAATGGCAAGGGTCAAATTCATTCATCCATTATCAATAATATTTTTTGTTTACATAGAAAAACATATTTTTATAAAAAGAGTATTGAAAAAACTTCAATAAGAGTAAATAACTGATTACCGGCCATTGTAATTATTCGGACGTTACTTTTTTGTTTTACAATAAATTCGTTGATTAACAATTAAAGTGAACATTTCTTTTTTTTTCTTAGTATGATCTCATATAAATCAAGTGGTGTTGATATTGATGCTGGCGAAGCACTTGTTCAACGTATTAAACCGTTAGCAAAAGGTACGCATCGTCCGGGAGTTATTGGTGGACTCGGTGGATTTAGTGGTTTATTTCGTTTGAATGATGTAACGTACAAGGATAAATTTAATCAATTAAAACACTATGACGATCCTGTACTAGTTCAGGGTACCGATGGCGTTGGAACAAAACTAAAAATAGCATTAAGCGTGGGAGTATATGATACTATAGGAATTGATTTAGTGGCTATGTGTATAAATGATATATTGTGTGTTGGAGCTGAACCATTAGCGTTTCTAGATTATATTGCATGTGGAAAATTGGAAGTACCAGTTGCGGCACAAATTATTAAGGGAATATCTGAAGCATGCCGAGAATCACATTGTGCTCTATTGGGTGGCGAAACTGCTGAAATGCCAGCTTTATATAAACCAGGGAAATATGATTTAGCCGGTTATGGCGTTGGAGTTGTTGAATATAACGATATTCTACCAAAATTGAACAATATTCAAATTGGTGATGTTGTGATTGGACTACCATCTAGCGGAATTCATAGTAATGGCTTTAGTCTTGTAAACAAAATTATGGCTCTCACGAATGAAAGTTTTTCTAATTTGGCACCATTTAGTGACGATGGCTTTACTTTCGGTAATATAATACATCACAAGTTCAATGTAAGCATTGTTAATGTTTCGTATTGTTAAATTTCAGGACGGGAATTTCTGACTCCCACCAAAATATATGTCACCGATCTATTACCTGTCATCCGTTTGGGAAACATTAAAGCAATTGCCCATATAACGGGAGGAGGTTTACTAGAAAATATTCCTCGCGTTATTCCCGATAATGTATCGGTTCAACTCGATGCGAGCACATGGCAAATTCCTAAAGTATTTGGCTGGCTAGCTGCCCAAGGAAATATTGCAGAAGAAGATATGCTCCGCACGTATAATTGTGGCATTGGAATGGTTATTATAATCTCAACAACATGTACGGATGACATAAATATATTAAAGAAAGTTGGTGGTATCGAGATTGGTAAACAGACACAAAAATGAAAACTGAATAAATGACGCGACTAATAAATTTTAATGTTTCAGGATGCGTTATCGAAAGATCTAATGTGGGTACTGAGCAAGTATTGATACAAGGTTTCAGTTCAGCAATAGCAAAAATATCGAAAAATTATGTAAACAACAATACCATTAAACTTTCTTATCGGGATAGTGGTGTGAATATCGACCATGGAAACGATTTGGTTCATAAAATAAAGCCTTATGCAAAATCGACTATGAGAAGTGGGGTGGTCGGTGGTCTTGGTGGATTTGGTGGATTGTTTCGGTTAAAGGATAATCACCAAGTGTTTCGTGATCCAATTCTGGTTATGGGAGCAGATGGAGTTGGTACAAAACTAAAAATAGCTCAGGAGCTCGGATTAAATAAAACTGTTGGTATTGATTTAGTTGCGATGTGCGTAAACGATTTGTTATGTGTTGGAGCTCACCCCATCTCATTTTTGGATTATTTTGCATGTGGAAAGTTAGATGTAAATGTCGCAGCTGATACTATTTATGGAATAGCGCAGGGATGTATTGAGAGTGGTTGTGTATTACTTGGTGGCGAAACAGCAGAAATGCCTGGGATTTATCAACCTGGAGACTACGATTTAGCCGGATTTTCTTTAGGAATAGTGGAATATGATAATATTCTACCTCGAAAGAACGATATCAGCGATGGTGATCTGATTATAGGACTACCATCGAGCGGTGTACACAGTAATGGATTTAGCTTAATACATAAACTCATCGAAAAATTTAAACTAAATATTAGTGATGCCGCTCCTTTTAGTCCTACAAACAAATCTATCGGCGAAGAATTTTTAACTCCCACTAAAATATACTCAACTGAAGTACAAATATTACTAGCTACAGGCTTGGTGAAAGCTATTGCTCATATTACAGGAGGCGGATTAATTGAAAATATTCCACGAGTTCTACCAGAATATGTTGGGGCCTTAATCAATGCCAAAAGTTTTAATATACCACCTATATTTGCTTGGATAGCAAAATATTCAAAACTTGGAGCTTACGAAATGCTTCGTACTTTTAATTGCGGAGTTGGCTTAATATTGATCGTGTCTAAGGTAGATGAATATGATATTTTAAAATACTTACATGGCTTTAATGCTTCCGTAATAGGAAAAATTGTTAAACATAACGTGACACTTCCACGAGTAATTGTTCAAAATTTTGATACATCGATTGACATTATTCACCGATTACTTAAAGCGCCAAAAAAACGAGTAGGTGTACTAATTTCAGGAAATGGTAGTAATTTGCAAGCCCTAATTAATGCTACTCAAGATTCATCACTGGGCATGTTTTGTGATATAGCTGTGGTCATATCCAATAAATCAGAAGCATACGGATTAATACGATCCAAAAACCATAATATTCCATCATTTGTGGTTTCACACACAGACTATTCAACACGCGAAGATTTTGATTCTGAATTATCAGCAATTTTAAAAGCCCATAACATAGATATTGTATGTCTGGCTGGATTTATGAGAATTTTATCCAAAGAATTTATACATAAATGGAAAGGGAATTTGATTAATATTCATCCGTCATTATTGCCAAAGCATCGTGGGCTTAACGCGCAGAAACAAGCATTGGAATCCGGTGATAAAATAAGTGGTTGTACTGTTCACTTTGTTGATGAAACTGTCGATACTGGAGCCGTGATTGTTCAAGAATATGTACCGATTTATACCGAAGATAGCGTACAAACATTAACAGATCGTATTCATCAAATCGAGTACACTGCATACCCTAAAGCATTACGACTATTGATTCAGCGAACGTATTAATTTAAAATAAATTACAAACTTATGTTTTTAGTTAAAATAAATTATAATTATAGTTTATAATTAAATTAAGCTTTAAATATAAAGATTTATTCATGGGATATTGAGATCGATAACATTCTTGCTATGTTATTAATATAATTTAAGTTTATATTATTTTATTTCTCCACTTCCTGTAAGAATTTGTATTGAAAAAACGAAAATATTATAGTAACCAAATTACGAATCGGCTCCATTAATATTTTCATTTCATTACATTTTTTAGTTTATAAAAAAAATATTAATATGTATGTACTATTAATAAAGTTATTTTAATGAAATTCTTAAATGTACATACTTGTGTAAAAAAAATCGCGTACGAAATTAAAATTAAAATAAAAAACCTACATAGTGAGTGATCGACATAGTACATAAAGGGTGATTGTTAAGCGTTCGGTTTATAATTTTTAAAAAAAACAGTAAAATTGCATAAATGTATGAAATTTTTATTTGAATCGATAAATCAATGTTCGTATTTCCTTTTTAAAGATTATTTCATGTAATCTTAGTCACGGCTAAGTTTTAAGTGGTCTATCATCACTTTTTCGAGGCTTTCGGCTGGTATCTGGCTAATGACACGTTTAATATTGTCTTCCAATTTTGCAATTGTTGTTGGTTTATTGGCATAGATGAATCACTTCATGTAGTCCCATAAAAAAATGTCAAGAGGCGTCACACGATCTAGGCCGCCAATTGACCGGACCTAAACGTAAGAAAAATTGGTCACCGAACTTTTTTTTCAATAAATCCACGGGCTCGCGTGATGTGTGGCATGTGGCACCGTCTTGCTGAAACCACACCAAAACTGCTAGATTTATTGTTTCGTCATAACAAAACTTTGAAAACTATGAATGTACATATATAAAAATAAGTTAAGCTCAGTACATAACTCGGAGTGAGTCGAAAATATAATCACACTTCACTCTCTACCAATCAAAGTACGCCATTTTGACATAAGCTCCTCCTTTTTCATCACACTCGAGTTGAAAATTTTCTTACTCACACAAATTTCTCGACTCACTCCCGCATGTAATGAGGTACCGATAAAATATATTAGTTTGTTAAAAGCCTACTATGTATGTAAATTATATGTTTTTCTAGTAAATTAGTAAAAATTATATCGTATATTTTTTCGGCTAAAATTTGCGCTTGGATACTATACAGATTCAGTTCATGCATTTTGGGCAAAAAAAAGTCCGAAATCATCGTACGATAGCGAGCGGTAACGCTGCAGCCATAAGTATGTATTGTAATGTCTACAATCTCGCGGATTAAATAAGCATATAAATTGCAGGTAACTTCATTCGGATATTTTTGTAAAAAATTTTATATGTTGCAATTTGCAAATGCAATGTCATTACTAGTTTTTGTAAGGAAACAACTGTCAAAAAACGTAGTTTGTTATCAAAAATTATTAGAAAATTTCTGTAAAACCACTTTATTTACAAATCAAATATATTCTTCTAGTAAATATAAAATTATATAATTGATTGCATCCAAAGATTTATTTTATTTAAATTGATTAGCTAAAGAAAAGGTGACCAGCAAAATGACGAAATTTAAATATCCCAGTGCTAGACGCGATGAAAGTATTGTTGATGAATTTCATGGAATAAAGGTAAAATATTAGATTTCTGATTACGATAAAAACTACCGAGACAAATCATATGTAAATTTAATAGGTAACCGATCCGTATCGTTGGTTGGAGGATCCAGACTCTGAGGAGACCCAACAATTTGTTGAAGCGCAGAATAAAATAACTCAACCCTATCTTGAATCATGCTCCGAATGGCAAAACATAAATAATAAGCTAACAAATTTGTGGAACTATCCGAAATATAATTGTCCATATCGTTACGGTGATCGATATTTCTTTTACATGAATACAGGACTCCAGAATCAAAAGTATGTACACATTCCCTCTATATGGTAGTTGCTGTGATTACATAATAATTTCCAACAACAATCCTATTATCTAATACATTTATTTACTTTAATATATCTAAATTTATTTGAAAGTAAATCTTGAGACCATTATGATCAAGTTAATTCAAGGTCACAATAGTAATATTCTAATTATTTCAGTGTTCTCTATATGCAAAAATCAATGAATGATTCACCAGAAGTATTTTTTGATCCAAATACATTATCGGAAGATGGTACAATTGCACTATCTGGTACATCATTCTCTGATGACGGTGAACTATTTGCATATGGGTTAAGCGAAAGTGGTTCAGATTGGATTAAAATTAAAATTCGTAATGTTAAAACTGGCAAAGATTATGGAGAAACGCTAGAAAAAGTAAAATTTTCGTCTATGGAATGGACAAAAGACAATAAAGGCTTGTTTTATGGACGGTATCCCAGCCAGAGCGGTAAAACTGATGGCTCCGAAACTGTTATGAACGAAAATCAAAAGCTGTACTATCATCGTGTTGGGCAAGCCCAAGAGAATGATATTCTTGTTGCTGAATTCCCTGAGGAGCCAACATGGAGAATGTAAGAATTGCAATAAAACTAGGCTGTTTCTTAACCTTTTAGAAATGATCCCAAACCTTATAGGTATACTGTATATTATATTCTTTTTCAGAAATGCAGACGTATCAGATTGTGGAAAATACCTCATATTACGAGTCGTTAAAGATTGTCGAGACAATTTAGTATTTTTTGCAGATTTGGAGAAAACTGGTGAAATATCTTCAAAATTAGATTTGACTCAAGTTGTTTTTAAATTTGAATCAGATTACGATGTAAGTTTAGCGAGTTTATTTAATTATCAATAATCACTTGAATTCTATTTCCAGTACATTACTAATTCAGGATCCAGTGTAATCTTCAGAACTAATAAAAATGCCCCAAATTATCGTCTCATTAGCATAGATTTTAACCATCCACAAGAAGAGAATTGGACTACATTAATAGATGAACATGAAAAGGATGTGTTAGATTGGGCCGCATGTGTGGACAAGGATAAACTTGTACTGCTCTATATTCACGATGTTAAAAGCATTTTACAAGTGCATTCATTGAGTGATGGTAAACTGTTAAAAGTGTTCCCGTTGGATATTGGATCTATTACTGCATTTAGTGGGAAAAAGAAATTTTCAGAAATATTTTATCAGTTTGTTTCATTTTTAACTCCGGGAATTATTTATCGTTATGACTTTGCTAAGCCGGATGAACCACCAAAAATATATCGTGAGGTTAAATTAAATTTGGATGGATTCAAACCTGAGGCATACTCGGTAGAGCAGGTATTTTATGATAGCAAGGATGGAACTAAAATCCCAATGTTCATTATATCCAAGAAAATGGAGAAAAGAGCTCCACGACCATGCCTTTTGTACGGGTATGGTGGTTTCAACATCAGTATTCAACCAACGTTTAGTATTACCGGACTATTATTTATAGATTCGTTCAACGGTGTTATGGCATTTCCGAATATTAGAGGTGGAGGGTGAGCATCTTTGAATTTACGTTTTAATTTCAATTTAGGTTTTAATAATTGTAGTGAATACTTTGGTTTAATAATTGTAGTGAATATGGTGAAAAATGGCATAATGCAGGCCGCTTGCTAAATAAACAGAACGTATTTGATGATTTCCAAGTAGCTGCCGAATATTTAATTGCAAACGAGTATACCAAAAAGAAAAATTTAGTTATTCAAGGTGGATCCAACGGTGGACTTTTAGTAGCAGCTTGTATAAATCAAAGACCAGATATTTTTGGTGCAGCTGTAGCTCAAGTAGGGTGGGTATACTAAGCTAAACTACATTCGTTTGTGATTTAATTTATATTGAATTGCTAATTTTAGGGTAATGGATTTACTTCGGTTCCATAAATTTACAATTGGGCATGCTTGGATATCGGATTATGGAAACCCGAATGAAAAAGAGCATTTCGATAATTTATATAAACTCTCGCCTGTGCACAATGTGCGAACACCTGAGAATCCTGACCAACAATATCCCTCTACATTGATATTAACGGCGGATCATGATGATCGGGTCAGCCCGTTGCACTCACTAAAATTTGCTGCATCCTTGCACCAATCTGTTAAAAATTCAGATTTTCAACAAAATCCTTTATTGCTTCGGGTTTATAGTAAAGCGGGCCATGGTGCTGGTAAACCTACAGCTAAGAAAATCGAAGAAGCAACTGATATTTTAACTTTCATGTATAAAACCGTAATTTCTGAACTTAGCGGTAAACAATCTTAATTTTAAGTTTTTAACATACCCAATTTCCATTTATATGTTTTTCTTTTTTTTATTGTATAAAACTTAAAATTTTAAATGGATTAAAATATTTTGTGTCATTTTTACAAATAAATATACATACCTAATGAATTTTTTAAAATTTTCAATTCCGCACTTTTTTTTAAAAATACATCCATACATACATAATAAATATGTATGTATGTACTATGTACATACGTATGAAATTTACATTCAGCTAATTTCATCATTTAATTTGTGCAACCCTAGTATAGGGGCAAAAATACAATCCTAACCGCCAATTTCTATATTGACAATTTGACATTAACGTTAGACGGAAAAATATATATTTTTTTGTTAGAATTTTAAAAAATTACACAATTAAATTTATAACCCAAATTCTTAGTTTTATTTCTAAATGTTTGATAAAAAATATATATTTTTATTTAAAAAGTAAAATAAGTTTATTGTAAGGTGAAAAAATTATGACAAATTTTCAACAACAAATGGACATGTTAAAATATGCCGATAACATGCTAGATCGGCACCATATGGCTGATGCGGATATTCCTAGTTTATTAGAGGTATTTTACTTTAATTTCTATTTTATTCATAAAATGTATAATTATAAACTATAGTACATAACAAAGTTATTAAAATATGAAACGACATAACCTCACTTTTAGGTTACTGGAATATCGCAACATGGGATGTCCACTTCAAGTGGCTTAAAAGATTACGATTATCAAAGCTTGTCGAATTTGTGTATGGGTCAGGCAGAGTTAATGCAATTAGTAACAGTCAACAAAATTCCTATTCCACCAGAAGTAATGGAACATTTTAAACATATAAAATGTCATTGTATGATGGGATTATTTGCTGAAATAGGCCGGGCTTGGTTAACAATTGACTCTGACATATATGTAAGCTATTCGTTTCATTATCCCGGTAAATTGATATTGATTAAAGTACTTATTTCTTAGATTTGGACATACGAAAATACTCGAGATGTGGCATATTTTGATGGCTTAAATCATGTTATTGTCAGTGTTGGGATAGTAACACCAAAACCTAAAGTATTCGTAGCAGATGTAAAATATTTACTAATTTTAACGACTCCAGTTGAAATTGTCGTATTAGGTGTTACTTTTGGGGACTCGACAAAAGTATCTACATCCCCAATTCATACAATCAATATAAATTATGATGAAATGCAGCTGATTAATAAACCTATATTCTTATTAAACACGGATAATATAGTTATTACGACTATAGAAGGTGCAGTTGATGGTAGGATATTTTTAGGAGCTCGTGATGGTTGCCTATATGAAATTTGTTACCAAGCTGAGTCAAACTGGTTTGGAAAACGATGTAGTAAAATAAACCATTCACAAGGATTGATTTCTTATATAGTTCCGGGATTTTTTAAAGCTTTCAGTGAAGTGGATCCCATTATTAAAATTTCCATAGATAACTCACGAAAATTATTATATGTACTCACCGAAAAGGGTTCGATAGAAGCTTGGAACTTAGGAGGTGACGATAAAATTCAACGAATTGCTAAACTCTCTCAAAATGATATTTGCCAAATGGCTGGAAATATTTTAAAAAGTATTGATGACACAATATTTAAGCCGGTAACAGCGATTTGTCCACTTCAAAAGTCAGACAGTCAGTTCCTTAATTTAATTGCAACTACTCAGGGGGGTGTACGATTCTATTTTTCAACAGTTCAATTACAAGTAACATCGAATCAAATGTCGTTCGATTTACATAAACCAAGCAGTTTATATTTGATGCACGTGCGAATGCCACCTGGGTACACACCAAATGCAACAGTTGGAAAACCAAAAAATATTCACAGTGCTTTTTACAGTCATGGTTCAGTACTTATGATATCGACATCACCACAACAGGACAAAGATTTATTATGGTCGCTCAGTTCAGAACCGTTTCCGTTGCGTCCCTATCTGGCCGAATCTACAACCATATTACCACTTGACGGCCAGGTATGGGCTCTTGCCCAAGCCAAATGTAAGCGAAGTGGAACTTTAAATGAAACATTCTTACAAAATGCTCAAACACCAACCCAAGTTGTTTTATTGACAAATCAAGGGGTTCATATTGTAGCTTTATTAAAGCCTGTGGATATTCTACAGCAAATTTTATCAGCATGTCATGGACCGCATCACGATGCAGTCAAAGCATATTTTCAAATTCAAAATGAATCACAAGCATGTGCAACAAGCGTTTTAATGGCCTGTATGGAATCGCTAAGTGGAAAAAATTTGAGTTTATGGGCTACACAAGCATTCTTTTTGTATGGTGGGGAGCCACACGTTGAAACGAATTCGAGTATGATTCGAAGTGGACTAGAAAATCAGCCACCTATTTTTATGTCTACTCCATATTCTGTGCGTCCAGCTTCTTCCGTACAACAAAGTCTACTCTATCAAACTCGGAACCAAGATAACACCTGTAAGTTGACTGTTCACTGTTAATTATTTTTAATTTCTAATTAAATATTTCTGTTTTAGTGATGAATATGAGTGGAGGCAGTTTTCAAACAGACGTGAGGAATATGACATATTCTGCTAAACATAATGGTCTGTACCTACATTTATCCCGATTAATACGGCCAATTTGGAAATTGAAATGTACTGACGATAAGTTCCAAAGTACAATTACTCGTGATGATTGCAATTTGATTTTAAATGATTTACATGCACTTAAAAGGTTTCTAGAAAATAATCCCATAGTCAATACACCATCGGGTTTAACGCAAAGCCAAATAAATCAAAATATGTCTGGCTTAAGACCCGATTCTAGTGTTTATCACCAGGAAACAATTATGGGGCACAGCATGGGATTACAACGGCGAAATATTCAGGAGGATGTGTATGCAGAGGAAAAGCTTTCAATCGATTCGTTGATTCGTTATATAAAATATGTATGCGAAGTAATGGGGTTATGGAAAATTTTATGCGAGCATCAATTTCATTTACTGATAATGGCATTACCGAAGGAAGATCAAATGAAATTAGCGGATAGCGCATTTCGTGATTTAATTTTGCTCCGTGGAAAGACATGCGCTCTTTTAATTGTTGCACTAATCAATTCGTACTTGAATGATAACGCAAGTTTATCGTCCATTTCGGCCAAATTACGCGAAGTGTGTCCTACTTTGTATCGCCATGAAGATGCCATATCACATAAAGCTACCGAGATTTTATTACTTTCGAAACATTCCCGTGATCCAGATGAAAAAGATGAAAAATTACGTACCGCATTGCAATTATGTAAAAATGTTGCCCCAAATTTGCCATTAGCCAGTATATGTCAGCAATTTATTGATTCAGAATTTTATAAAGGTGTTATTGAATTATGTGCGATTTGTGCATCAAAGCTAGATCCAAATGATGCGGCAATTCATTATAATCGTCAAAATGAACAAGTTGAAGATCAAGAGGGTTATATTGCGTATACATCACGGGTAAATTGTTATAAAGAAATCATTCAAATGCTTGAGAAAATTTATAAAAATGCAACGTGTGTCAATGCAGGAAATAATTGCGTGGATACTACGTTGAATGAGTTTCTTGGTGTTGAAGAGGATACCATTTCACAGAATATTTTACCTATTGTTGGAATTGCATTGCAAACCTCTGATCAATTATTGCATTATTCAGTTTACGATTGGTTGTTGTCGCATCAATTACTTGGAAGGCTTTTGGGAATTTCCGAGCCGTCATTGGGAGCTTATTTGAAACAGACGGTCGATAAAAATCCCGATAATCTCATTTTGACTGATTTATTATGGAAATACCATGAACGAAATTTACAACATTCAGCTGCCGCCAAAGTACTTGATAATTTAGCGTCTATGCAAAGGTGAGTTTTTTCTAATACTTTGACATTATTGTGAGTACTTAAAATATTGTTTATATTATAGCAATCTAATTAAATTGGACCAACGCTTTGAATACTTGGCTCGTGCAGTAATGTGTATGCGTAATGACACCGTTGGTTCATCTGCCCATAATGGTGTACTACTGAAGGACTTGGAAGATAAATTGGAAACAGCACGTGTACAAAAATTAATTCTCGATACATTATCAAACTATCGTGCTACACCAGCAATTACAGATGCCATAAATAGTTTAAATTATACATTGTACGATAAGTCACAATTGTATTGTGATTTCTCAGAACCTTTTGAGCTTTGGGAGTGCGCACTCACCATTTTAAATTGTTTCCGGTGCAATGATCAGCAAGAAATTGAAAATGTGTGGAAATGTGTATTAGATAAGGAATACAATCATTCAGGCAATTCAAACGAAAAATCATATCGAATTTTATCGAAAGTACAGAATTTAGCTAGAGAGCATGGAACATCTGGGCAATGTTTCCCAATATGTAAGTATTTTTAATAGATAATCATCTGGATCAAAAGATTAAACTCATATTGTTTTTTAGCATTTTTAATCAAAGAATTGGAACTTCGTTGCTGTAAACTAAAATTGGATCACTATCCAGTACCAACGGCATTCATTGAAATGAACATTGATATAGGTATTCTCCTAGATATTTACTCTCGGCTAGTTTCTTTAAATGATCGTATGTGGTCAACAAATGGCGATGAATATTATTTAATTAAATCAATTGATTCATTCACATCATATTTAACAAAACAATCAAATTTATTAATTAAAAATCGTCGAAAAGTTGGTGCTAAAGTGCAAGAATTGATATCAGCATCATTGAATATTTTATATACACGGAACTGTACCACAGGATTGATAAATTCACTGCGAGAAACACAAACCAAAATCGATCGAATTATAAAATAAGCGTATATTTCTGCCTAAAATAAATGTTATAATAAAATTTTTGCTAGAAATTTAAATTAAATTAAGCTTAATTAATTTGTGTGTAAATTATAAAACGAGTTTTATTTGTTATTATTTTGTAATAAACTTGAATAATTTTAATGCCGAAATTATAACCTCTATACCATGTATGGTGATTCTTGAGATACTACTATGGTTCTTTGAATGTTGTTGATTGAATTTTACACTAAAATGGTGTTATACTCACATTTCTTTTGCACGAATCATCTCGTAGGCGTATAACTCGTATAATAATTTTAAGAAATATGTTATGACAGCGGAGTTTTGTTGTTTTGTTTGGCTAATTAAGATGCATATTTTAAGATATTTTTTATCTTCAATGACACATCTGATGCAGGTATGCTGGATAAATGTTTAAATCACAATAGAAATCGTCATATAATAAAGTAAAAGGTATTTTACTGTGGAAACACTCTTGAAATTTATTTTATCAAATTGCTTAAACAAAAAAATTCATCAAATCAATTCATCGTTTGATAGTCGCGTACACGAGTATGGATTTAGAATCTAATCTCACCCAATCGGGTCAACTAAAATGACATAATAAAAACGATCCTTTTTCTCTTTTCGAGTTAAAACTTCATAGTACGAGTTTTGAACCCTAGGATTTAACTCCATTATCGTTGTACGTGACTTATAATTTTCATCTTCAAGTCTTTCCAAAAAAATCGATTTACTTTTTTGAACATGAACGTAGCGGTACAGTAACTTACTTAAGAGTATTTTCGTAAGATGATTGATCACTTTTTGACACCAGGATTGGATACATACAGCCAATATTACAATTGAATTACAGAGATCTGTTTCCACAAAAAATTATCTTAAGAATAGGTGATGTTGATTGGCTTCCACGGTCGCCAGATTTAAAGCCGTGACCTTTTTGTGGGGATATCTAAAGGTTAAAGTAATACGGCAACTGGTATAATTTATTTTGAGGTGTTCGGATGCTATTCAATTTTTATGTATTTCAAGCACATAATAAATGTATATAAATTTGAAAATATGTATATGTATATATATTTTAGGTATAATTTATGTTTAAAATTGAGGTGGTACACCGAACAATATTTAACAATTGAATAATAAAATTCTGCTCAGAAAATAGTAAAGCAAACCACATTGGAGTTAAAATTGAATTATTTATTTCAAATGATTTACGGATATAAATTTAATTGATAAAAGTAAAATTTTGTGTTGTATGGTCAATTGTAACCATATTTTATTAAGTAATAGCATAAAGTAAAATAGTATTTTTTATTAATTATAAATTTATGGATCCGAAGTAAATCTATTACACTAAAATTAGTAGTGCAGCATGAATTCAAATATGTATAAACGAAAATAGATTCTTTTCTAATGAACTTCTCAGTTACCACCCTACTAGAACTAGAAAAATGAATTCAAAAAATGTTTGGAGTTTGATTGATCACCCCTACACCTCCAATATTCGGGAATACCATTCATCGAATCTACAAATAATAAACAGGTAAAAATACTATAAACTGATGTTGGAGCACTGTTTCCATAAAGAATTTGGTTGAACATAAATCTGATTTAATCCAATTTACAACAGTTATTCAATATATTTTCAATAAAGTTTGTACATAATATGAATAATAACAAATACATAAATTGTACTAAAAATGTTTTATATAATATAATGCAATTATGAAACAAATTAATATGTTACTTGTGTTGACAATTTTAGTTATGTTACACAGTTTTTTTATGAGATATGTAATTTTCAATAAATATTACTCTGAGTAAAAAGAAGCTGTTGTATTGTCGTTTTACTTTAAAAATAATAATAATCTAAAGAAAAGCGCATTTTGTGTAACAATAACAAAATTTCCCATATCCTAGAGAACTAAAATTTGGCACATCATTTCATTTCGCTGGATATTTTATACTAATAAAATTTCATCGGATCCCGGGGTCAAAGGGCTGACAAGATAATAATTTAATTTTAATTCAATCATATTATTTGTATCTTATTAATTTATTCAAAATACAAGAATAAAAAAACTAAGACAAAGCATTTTAACTTTTAACAAATTTTATTTTATTATATGTGGTGTACCTAAAAATTTTAAATCTCAATTGATTTAGAAGGAAAATTTTTAAATTGTTTAATTAAAAGCAATTAAAATTTCCTACCTAGAGCATTTACAATTATAATTTTAAAAACACAACCTATATTATACCTAATATGTAACTTATTTACAGAAAATAAAGCTCCTACTGCATAATTGTTGTGCAATATTATCTTTATGCCGGCCAGTCTCAGGTTTAACAGAAGATAATATGATATAGGGGTAGATACTCGTATAGCAAGCAAGCAATTTTTATATGGAAATAAATATATCTTCGATTCAAATTTTACTTAATTGCTCGCAATTTTTTGTTTTTACTCTACAATCGCAAAACAATCAAAAATTACGAAAAAACTTAATTTGAAACTATATGTTTGTGATAAAACTTACCGAAGATCCATATTATCGACTTGCGAATTGTTAGATTATCGAGTATTTACCTCATAATTACTTTCAAGCAAATATTATATAGAATACCGTTGTCAAATAATGTATACATAGTACATACTACCTAGTTTTGTTTTGTTAGTAAAATATTTAATTCTGTTTGTGACTTGAGGCTTATTGCTTTTTTGTAAGAATTTGATAAAACTTTTTAAAACTTAAATTCTACTTCTTTAATATTAATGAGCGTTAATTAATTTTAACTTAAATAAAATTACAAATTTGTGATATATAAATACTTAGTTTTAAAAAATATCTTTAATTAGGTGATCGAAATTCATGTTTCAAAATATCTACATTATTGTTGAGATTACTAGGTTTACGATAAATATTTACAATGTGTTATCCATTACAGAATATGTATATCGTTTGTGATTTATTCCTGTTTGTCGTAAAATCATTATTATTATTACAAAATAATCTTATTCTGTGTTATTAAATATAATATTAGAAATTTAATTTCTTACTTTTACCATCTCTGGTTATTTTAGGTGTTTCGCCTACAAATTTAAAATCAGGTTAAAATTGTATGGAATAATTAACATATATATATTGTATTACCTTTATTAGAATTTAATTCGGTAACCCCCATCGATTCTAGCGATAAAAGTAGTGTTCGTAAACTTGTCTGGTCTGAATCAAGAATTTTTGAATTTATTTTTAATATTGGTGATTTGGCTTTTTTTGTTTGGGTATGCCAAACCAAAATCTCAGTACAATTTTTAGCTTTTGGTTCTATATCGCTCAGTTTGAGCCCCAAACTCGTCAAAAAGCCATCTTCTTCATATCCGGCATGATATGGCATTGTAGCATTCGGACTTAACGATAAATATTCCAAATTTACAGCAAATCCGGCCATATCAACAGGAAATCTTCGCATTGCAGGCCACGAATCAAAAAATCCTATCACTTTGCCATATTTAACAACTGGTGAGCTTACAGCATATAAACCAATCAAGCCAACTGGAAACATAGAAACCCGTTGTGTAGACCTAATTTCCGAGAACAGTGTTAAATCAAACGTATTATCATCGTCTCCAAAATACAAAACTCCCGATTTAATATTGTTACTTTTAATCCATGATAGTGCTGCTCTCCGATTTGATACACCTCTTGGGGCAATCGAATTTATACGATAAACATCGGGCATAGGACTAGATATGTGTACAAATGGAATATCTAAAAATATTTTGTTGTATTACACTAGACAAAATAAGAAATAATTGTGATATATGTACCAAATTTTTTCAGTAGTTGAGATAATATAGGATTACATAAATCATTATCATCGGCGACAATCCAAACTAAATTCTCTATATGCATTAACGTTTGTCCAAGACGTGTAATTTCAGCAACTTGTTCCCTTCTTGGATAGGTCGGTGTAATAAAGTAAATAGTGGGCAATTCATGAAAAGATTTTACGGATTTTTTCTGGATTGCATCCAAATTAACGATATTACACATTTTTGATGTTTCATTTACCGAAAGTGATTGGAATGTTTTGATAATATCACCTAAAGAATAAATTGAAATTTACTTAACAAATTATAAGAACTAAAAAAGGTCACACACTTTTCAAACCTGAATATGTATCAGATGCAGTTTGACCTAGAATGCACGAATGGAAACTAATGAATGTAGAAATCTAATCTAATGCGGTATTATAATATATTCCAATTTACCTTTTGTCATCCATATAAAGTAGAGAGCGCATAATGATATTCCAATTAATATTGTAAGCATGTTTCGTAACTGACACATATTCTTTAAAATACTTGTAGAATTTACTTGTGAACCTCCCAAACTAACATAATGTATTATACGCATAGTTTTTTTTATCCAACTGATTTATTATTATTATTATTAGTAATCAAATGTGTAAATATTATTGTGATGTAGATATTTCTTCGTCATATGAAATTCTTAAATTTCTTATTCATCATTAAATTATTAAAGATAGATTGGTTGAGAATTTTTTATCGTTTAGAAAAATTAAATTTGTTTATACATAATTAATAATATAAGATAAGCCTACTTTTATATGATTTTATTCGAAAGCAGAAAAACTATTTTAATACCAAAACAATAACCTAAAAACTATTTGACATTTATGATTCCAGTTTATGTTTAGATGAGTTCATTATGTATTTCACCAATTTTGGTTAGGTTTATATGCATGAGCATATGAGTGGTATTCACTCCAAGACAGTTTTGAAAATTACCGATTTTATTTTGCTTTACAATATTTAGTACATAGATACATACATATATCAATATAATATATATAGTTATGGGTTGGTTGTGGATGCAACGGAAGGTTGTATTTAAATAATCATAACACATTTATTTTACGTAGGTTTCAATAAATTTTCACTAAGAAAGTTTTGTATTTTAATTACTTTTTCAATAAAATTAATCTAATGGTAACTAACTATGTATATAATAATAATCGGCGCGACTATACATAGAGTATTTATACTCTTTACAATAGTGATGAGTAATCATCATGTAAACATAGTTGTAATTAGCGCACGTAAATTCAAAATACATTGAACTTATGCATATTGAATATTGACTGCTGATGTAGACTTTTAGCCAGGTAATACTACTGTTGTTGGTGGATACATTGAACTTATGCATACAGCATAATGAATATTGTTTGCTGATGTAGACTTTCTGCCATGTAGTACTACTGTTGCTGGTGGATTGTATGTTGTTGTGAGATTTGCTGATGTATCGGGTATGGTACATAACTCCTCCCTTCGAAGATCGAGGCTTCCACGCCGAGCCATGGGTGCTTTAGCGACCCTGCCTTCATTGCATTTTATTGCTCCTTGATTATCACGATATAAACTTGAAAAAATACTTCGGATTTTTCTGTGAAGTATAAATAATATGATTAGAACAATAAATATAATAATTATATGGATGTGATTCCAAAAGAAAATTGAATGTTTCTGGAGCTTCTGTGTTCCAGTGAGATTTTATCCAAGTTTTCAATTGTTTGCTTGGTTAGTAACGGTAAATCCAATAACTCTGTCATTGTTATGTTGACATCAATATTATCCATGGGTTGAATGATTGTCGGCTTCTGACGGTGTACAATTTTCGTATTTGTGTATCTCGTATTTTTAATGCTGATTGAACATTGATCAAATTTAATTAATTTGGTTCCCGTGATCCTTGCTTCTTGGTTTGATGCACAGGTTGTTGTAATCGTAGTTCCTTTAGGTGACGAGATGTAGACGTAACCTGGTTCTATTTGTGTAACTTCTTCCTTTGGGCGTATTTCCTGAGTATGACAGCTTGTATTTTTGTTTTGTATCAGCTCTGGTATACTTTAACCCTTTGATTGGTAGATTTGTAGTTTTTCACAGATAAAAACTTGTTCCAGTATTGGACAAGGTATTAACGATCATATAATTTCCGGTATTGGAGATTAAATAATTATAGTTTTGGATAATAATTTGGTTATTAACAGGATAAGTGAGATTTTATTTAGGTAATATGGAGTGGGCTCGTTAGTAAACTGAGGAATTTCCACTAGTACTACTAGATTATTATAAAAAGCTTTTATTCCTAAGAGACTGTAAATTTGCTCTTCCGAATGAAACTTGATATTATCTTTATAAAGTTCCGTAGTAACATATTCCATTTCAGTGTTGTCCAAGATATGTTTGGATATCACGTTGATTTTTGCAAAAGTTAAGATTTCGTGGATTCCTTTAAATATTCTGTTAAAATATGTCGCTTCAGCCACTTCTTTTTCAGTGTTTCTAGCGATACTAGTCCATGTCTGTACTTGTCTGGTGACTTCGTTGACTTGATCAATAATGTCTAGATTTTGGTTGATTAGCTGTTGGTTTATCTTTATTTGGTCATCAAATTTTTTTAAGACTTCGTAGCGTCCGTCATCTAATTTTTGGATTGAATTTTTTATTTTGACGTAGTTATTTATTTATAGTAGTTTTATTTATTTACTGGCTGTAATGGCTTTGATGAATGTTCCAAATGGATTAAATAATCCTATTTTTTGCCTATGTGTATACGTATTGGGCATAATGTTATGTAAAGAGTTTTCCAATTTTGTTAATTTACGTATCAAGATTGTCATTTCAACTTTGTTTCGTATTTTCAGAGATGCCTTCCAGATTAATCAGATGAACTAGTTTAGAGTATCCTTCGATAACTCTTGCATTACCTAATTGTAATGCTAACACTCCTTTCCCTTGGTAAAGATCTGCAAAGTATTCAAATGTTTGGGCTGATAATTTCACAGTCAGCCTGAAATGATAATTTCATTCTAATTAGAATTACTTTGTAAAAGAGAAATTTAAAAAAATATTATTGAGTGTTAGTACAATCTGAACTAGGTCCAGGATTGAACTTCTTTGAATCTTATGAACTTTTCGCTTATTAGACTGTAATGTTGCATCACCGTCTAATGTGACTGTGTGCTATATATACTTCGGGACAAGTTTAACTCTTGTCGTCGTTTTCTCGTATATTGTTTGAGCTGGAAAAAATTCTTTAGGATCCTGTTTTCCTTCATTGAGTTTTGAAATATTCCTGGTTTTACTTTGCAGATTAGCCTCTGCAATAGTTGTTGCTATTTTGCAGAAGTTGCTTCGTAATTCCTGAAGGTATTCGTCTAGATTTTCTGGACTTTTATTCTTGGGAATATTTGTAATAGTTATGTATCCGCGATGTAGCCCAAAGAGTGTAATACCCGTTGATGAGTGAATGGATGAGTTATATGCAAACATTGCTTCCTCCATTAATTCCGATATTGACGCTTTATCGTTTTTGTGGGCTAATATGCGAGTTAGCTCCGTTAAGGTGCTATGACATCGTTCTATAGGAATGTTTCCTGTAGAGCTTTTTGCTGATGTTGTATGCTTTTCTATTCCGTAGAATTGCATAAAGTTTTGTAAAACTTCTGAGTTAAACTCCGTTGCTGAATCCAAAACGATTTTTTTTGGAATGGCCTAGAGAGAAGGTTTTAAATTTCTTGATAATCGTCTCTGATTTTCTTTTGGTTAATTCAAAAATTGATAGGTATTTGGAAAATTTATCAACAATGGTTAAAAAGGTTCTTGACCGAAGTACGAACGTGTCATAGTGCAATGTTTCCATTGGTCCCTTTGGGGTCTCGCTAATTTTAAATTTTTGGTTCACTGGCCGTCGTTCATATTTGTTGATTAGATACTCATGGCAATCGTTAATGAATTTCGCAATTTTAGTTCTCAGATTTGGGAAAAAGTATTTTTGTTTTATTTTCCCAAATTTGTCTTGTATATCTCTGTGGTAGGGTAAATGCACATTTCGAATTATTTCGAGTAGCTCATCACCGTTCACGATGTCTTTTAACAGAACTGTTGATCGGATAACTTGGTGATTATCTCTGGATCGCAAGTGCTCTTGAAATAATTTAAATGTTTTGTCATCGGTGTATAGTCCCGTGACTTTATTATCAACATATTTGTTACATATACGTTAGATGTCTGATAATTCGAATAGTTTTTTTCGAAACGTATATTGTTTATAGGTTTTGAACTTAATAATAAATTTTTCATTCAACTCCTCAATGTTGTCGTCGACTACAACATAGATTTGTCTCTTGAATGTAATTATTGGTGTTAACGTTTCGGCTTGTTGTTCCAGTACCTCGCCTGGTAAAACGTTAAAATTAATGTTAGCGAGATCTTGAATAAATTCATTCATATTGATTTCGTTACATTCGTTTTGCTTGCTACTAACACAAAAATGTTTGTTATTTGTATGCATACTTTTGTTTTTATTGACTTTGCTGTCAAAATGTTTGCTAACTATTGTCACTGATTTTATTGTCTTTACTGACTAAAGAATAAATATCGGTGCTGCTATAGCTCTCCGTATTTGAAACAAGTAATTTGGTACCGTCTTGTTTTAATTCTTTAAATTTTGCAGATAATGAATCTATTGTTTCTACGAATTGGGGTAGTTTGATTTCTATCATCTGGTTTAATTCTAAACGAGATAATGCGTCTGCATTGGTGTTGGTGGAACCTTTTTTGTACTGTATATGTCATAATCATATTCTTCTAGACGAAGTTTCCAACGTACTATTTTTGAATTATGATCGAGTTTACCGAGCAAATAGCGCAGTGTTTAAAAAGTCGCAGGAGCGTTCTTCAACCAGAAGGGCATACGAGTAAATTCGTAATGTCCTGAGTCTATTGAAAAAGCTGTTTTAGAGATGTCTTTGGGGTGAATTTCAATTTGGTGAAACCCCGAAGCTAAATCTATGGTAGAGAAATATGTTGCTCTACCAAGTTTATCAAGAATGTCGGAAACATTCGGTATTGGGTATTTATCGTCGATCGTTTGTTTATTTAAACGACGATAATCTATACACACTCTATACAATTTATTACCTTCCGAATCCGGTTTTTTCTTTACCACAATTACTGGGCTTGCCACTGCGAATAACTTTTTCTAATTATGCCATCAGATAATAATTTTCACAACTGATTAGCGAATTCTTGTTTTTGAACTGGGTATTGTCTGTATGCTTTCATATATACAGGTTTTTCGTTTCCGAGATTTATTTGATGTTTCTGAGTGTTTGAAAACGATAATTTTTCATTTTGTTTGAAAAATAAGTCTCGATATTTTTGACATAGTTTTAGTACAACTGTTACTTTTCACAATGGAATGAAAATTAAATTCAGTAAATTCAGCGAAAGGAACAACCACAATAGGCTGGTCCAGAAAAAATTCTTTTTGCTCGTCTGATTTATTTATTATTTCAACACAGGCTTTGTTTTTAGCGCTGGTTTTATAGATTACTTCTTGTATAGATAATTGGTCTTGTAATTTCATCGATTTGAGATAAAATTGACCAATTTCCATATTGATTGGTATTTCTACTACGATTTTCGTTCGACTTTTCTGGGGGATTTTTAGATTGATTTGAGGAATTTTCTTTTAATTTTCTGATATTATTTTCCTTTGTTACTATGTCCATGGCTTCCTCCAGACTATCTGGGTTAGATGCTCTGACACGGGATCCCCATAGATCTTGTAACGCGGACTGGAAAACTGTTAATCCTAGATTTTGGTAATGGTTGATCTGATGGTCGATTATGTTACTATCAGAGTTATTTAGTTTTATTTGTGAAGTCAATAAAGTCAAGATGTGTACTATATTTTCGTATAGGTTTTGAGGTGTTTGATTGATTTTAATTTTTTGGAATAGTTCCTTTTGCAAATTAGACTCAACTTTTTTGTTAGATGTGATGGTATTTTGTCCCAATTATCTGAAGGGATATTATTAGTTTTGTCCCAATTATTTGAAGGGATATTATTAGTGAATAGCGGATTTGATGCCTCACCGATTTTTGTTTCTAATATTCAACAAAATAATTTCTAGGTGTTCATCTTCATTCGTTAATTTATCACAAATTTTTAGTATTTGTTCGACGCTTTCAATAAAATCTTACTAAATCTATTCTTGAACCCATCCCAACCGTATATCATCGTATGGTTGAATATTTCTCGTGATTTTATCAACATAAATCTAAAACTTTATCCATTTTGTTAATTTTTTTTATTTTTGTAAGCGTTTTTTTCCCCCGTCTCTGTTGGGATTCGAACCCGGTAACCTCACGATCCAAACGTCGCAGCTTTAACCACTGCGCTATTTGCTCGGTTTTGTAAGCGTTACCCTATGTGCTTTTTCTAGGCGTGAGTATTCTAATAATTCCGATTGATACGTAGAATTATCACTTTCGTCTTCACTAAGTGAATTTGAAGAAGTTGAGGTGTTTTGGAAGAAATCCCTTTTGTTGTTAAGGCGTTTCCCCATTTTTTTGTTCGATTTGAAAATATTTAATCTTTGAATTCACATCTGAATTTTCACCCATTAATTATATAAAATTCCACAAAATTTCATGTGGTTTTATATGTTATCATTAACCTTTATTTGTTGAATATTACGTTAATGACCTGTTAATATTTGATGTCCAGGTTTATACACCAAATCTTAACTTTTCTACTTGTTACTACAGAATTTGATATTGAACTTTCGAGATTTTTATCTTTATGTAATTCGTACCCGAATAAAAGATTTTGAATTTTTTTACACGTTTTTCGTTCGTGGATTATTAAAGATAGTATAAAAAGGATTTCAAAATAGAAAGGAGAATATGTATATGAAAGTTCTTACCTTAATGTCAAAATCAATGTTGAAATTATGAGCATTTTTATTGATTGTTTGATTGATGAAAAAATTGCTTCGTTAGCTACGCGAATTAATTTTTTAGTTTGACACTATTTTTTTAAAAATTGTTCTTTAATTTCACTTTTTATTATAAATCAGACTATCTTAATGCGCTTGCCACTGGTGGAGGCTATGACCATTAATTAGTATTGATTTTTATAGTAATTTTAGTTAACACAAAACATTTTTGTCACTATTTTGCACTAATTAACTGCGCCAGTTATGGGTTGGTTGTGGATGCAACGGAAGGTTGTATTTAAATAATCATAACACATTTATTTTACGTAGGTTTCAATAGATTTTCACTAAGAACGTTTTGTATTTTAATCTAATGGCAACTAACTATATAATAATAATCGGCGCGACTATACATAGAGTATTTATACTCTTTACAATAGTGATGAGTAATCATCATTTATAGTTGTAATTAGCGCACGTGAATTCAAAATACATTTTTTTTTAAAAAAAGGACTTGGCATAGACACTTTTACGGTCCATAGCCTTACCTTACATTCACACAACATTCATTCAATCCATTCATTCATCCCATTCACACAAGTACAGTATACCATCTGCGCATTGCATAGCTCCATGTCACCCTGTACAGTGACATGAAAGATGGGTCGGCCCATGAGTTCTACATTCCAACAGAGGTCATAGATGTTTTCAATTTAATCACCGATCGTAATCGGGAGATGAAAAATCCCTTTTGCATCCCGCCTCTGTTGGGATTCGAACCCGGTACCTCCCGATCCAAACGTCGCAGCTTTTGCGCTATTTGCTCGGTCACTTATGCATATTGAATATTGACTGCTGATGTAGACTTTTAGCCAGGTAATACTACTATTGCTGGTGTATTGTATGTTGTAGTTGGACGATCTATGGGAGAATGGTAATTGGGGACTTTAAAGCCAGAGTTCGCAAAAATCAGGTGGACTTGTATGAACATATACATATGTAGGTGGCGAGTGATAATGGTGAGAGACTGATGTTCTTTGCGATTGCTCACGACTTTAGAGTAGCAAGCAAGATCTTCCCTCTCATTTGGAAACATGGACGTGCGGATCCGGTACGACTTGTGCAGAGATCTCTGAAATGAGAGCCACCATATGGTAGCCGGTCGTTGCGGGCGACGATGGCTTCATGGCGTAGAAAACGACTTGGCTTATTCAGATTGTCTAAGATACTATAGTCGTGTTTTTTAATTCAAAAAATTTTCTTATTGGAATGAAGTGCTGGATAGAATTTTCTCATTTTTTCAGTAAAATCCCAATGAATTTAATTTTTTATCAATAAATAAGATACATTTAATGTTAAACTACACATTTTAATTCACTATTATCGAAATAAAATCAAATTTAACTTTATTTTTCAATGTTCTGGATAAAACATTGGTTTTTTCAAGTTCGCGATAAATTCATAGTACACGAACTCGAAAAAAAAGGGAAATTTTAAAAGGAAATATGTATTTTAAACAAATATTTTTCATTGTTTGATGCTTGATACCTGTATTATTTCACAATAGACGTCAAAAAATATAGTTAGAAGTTGAAATTTATTCAAATAAATAGAACTTAAATTAAATATATTGGTTGGTAACTAAATAAAATTTCCCAGTATTATTCCCGATGTTCTTATAGAACTTGAAGTTCTGTTAATAAAAAAACGCACCTTATGAATACCAAGGTCAGGGTCAGTACCGTTTGAACCAAATTGTTGACACAGTAATGGGCCAGTAATGACCTTTAAAAAAACTGTTATAATAGTTTAACAATTTTCGAATTTATCATTTTATTCGTCAGTTTCCTTCGACCGATTTTTATTTATATCTTCTATTATTTCCGAAAGTTCTGAATTCCTATATCGTAAGCTATCTTTATACCAACTATTTTGCGCAGCTCCTAAATTCTTAATGTCGTAATAAATATGTACAATTTTCAAAAATGAAGGGTTTGGAATAACGATAGTTTGTAAAAGCAAATAAATTAATATTAAATTTCTTGTTGGAACTAAATAGGAATAAACAAAAAAGTTAAGATTACAACAATCAAAAACAAATATTAATACATATTATATGTTACATCAATGTATTTCCGACATATTCGTTTTGTCGGAAGATTAATGAATTTCTAAAATTTCAGTGTAGTATGTACTAATTTTTGTGACTTTTCTCGATTCGACTTTTCTAAGGTTTTCTCAAAATAATTGTAAAATATGGGTTAAAAAAATATGAGAATTAAATAAAGGCTTCACACCGAAGAAATGTAAACATATAATATGGTAAAATGTACGTGAATTCGTTCGAGCTGTATGATGTTAATTTACAAACACAAATAATAAAGTATACATTTATTTGAATTTACAATCAATCGTCTTAAGAGTCAACCATAGAAAAATTATGAACTTAAAAAAAATTAAGAATTTTACCGAAACCAATTTTTTTTTGACATTCAAACCATAGAGAATTAATAATTCTTAAGTGGCAGCGTTTGTTTTGTTTACATTTTTTATTATTGCGTAACTATTCACTCTTTGTGTATCACATGAGTATTTCGAATAATACATTAATTTTTCAATTAAATCAGTTTAGATTTCCAATTAAACGTGTGTTAACTATATATATATTGTTAACTATGTACTATAATTTCCTTAAGATAAAATTTTAATAAATAATTTCTCAAACTATGATGAAATCTATTAAATAGAAATATAATTAAATATATACATATGTAGGAAAAAAATACATAAAATAGAAATATCAATATGGCTACCACCGCATTAAAATATTATTCCCTTTTGTTTTCCTTTAAAAATAAAATAAAACATCTGTTTTCTCATCTCTCTTAATTTTTCTTAAGTTTGGGCGAAAAATATCGCATTCCTAATTTTTTTTAAGTGACAGATGAAATTTAACGAGGTTTCGTTGGATTTTTTACGTTACGTTATTTTTTCCATGGGCGAATACACAGAAATGCCATTTATCGCACTCTTAATTTTTTTTACGTTAATTTCCTAATTTTTTTTACGTCATCCCTGGTTACCACTTTATATGTTTAAGAAATAATAAAATACCAAAAAATGCCATTGAAAATACTGCACTACAAAAAATGACACATACCAATAAATTTATATACATATATTATACAAATGCACATATATAAACATTTATGGCTGTGTATTTGTTTAGGGTTTTATCAATACTATTATATTTATTTAGTGGTATTGGTTCCATGTTTAGCTATCTTATTTTCACAATCATTCTTTAGTTTAGATTCATTGAAGGTATAATTATAGTTTTAAATCGTAAATAATTTTCATTGAATATTTTAAGTAAAATTAAATCTGTATACATATTATTAAGTAATCAAAATTTCAAGCAAATTAAATGTGTAATATTTATTCATATTAAAAATTAATATTTAATTCAAGTTAAAAAAAAATTACAATGGAATGTCCGCATCTTTTATGTAGTGTCAAAATAAATCGTGATTTTATTAAGAATAAGAAAACTGAACATTCAATTATTGCTAATTCTTCTTCAATTAGAATTTGGCGATGTTTAGGTAAAAAATAAATTAAATTTTTTTTGGTTTTAATTTTTTTTAGTGCAGATATTCTTCGTTCTTATGTCGTGTACATATTCAAGAAAAAAATCAATAAATTTCATTTGAGATGAAAATTTATTCATGATGAATATCCATATTAGATTTCGGTTTGTTTGTCAGTATAAAAAAAATAAATCAATTTTGTTTAATAAAATTGTTTGACTAAAATAGCATTTAAATATGGAAATAATTTTAGAATGACAAATAATTAGATTCGTTGAATTTAACAGTTTCGTCAAAATTATTGATTAAGGCTACGACGCAAAACACACTTTTTTAATCAATAGGGTGTTTCTTTAAAATCGACAAGAAACTTATCGACATATTATTAACTCAGGTACATATAATATGGTTTATTTTGGCTTAATATTTTCAAGTGTTAAAACTAATTTGTTATGTATGTAATACTTTTAAATACTTATTCGAAAAGGTGAACCAATATATCAGCCGCGGTTTGAACTTCAATACTATCTATGCCTAAGAAATCATGCCAGTCAATTATTTTGTAACAGTAGCTCGTTCCAAAATACCCAATTCCTAAGATGAGGTTAATTATAAAATATACAAATTCAGTTTAAAATTTAATTGCGCTGAAATCTGAATACCTTTAAAAAAATTAAAAGTATTTGTCAGACTTAAAATTGTATTAATTCATAATTTTTTCAATAGAATGTGAATCCTGCAAGGAAAACTGGTTGTGCTTAAATTGTGGAACAATATTATGCGGCCGATATGAAAAATCTCATGCTATGATACACTCAGAATCGAATAAAAACCATTCTGTTTGTATGAATACAGTAAATTACTCTGTATTTTGGTAAATAATTATATTTAAAATATACGAATAGAATAAAACTCATTGTTAATTTTATTTTAGCTATGCATGTGATGATTACATCATAAATGATACCGAATTGAATAATATAGATGAATTACGGCAAGAATTTAAAGATGATTATGATTCTGCCTCTGAAGCTTCCCTATGCACTGAAGATAGTTTACTTAAGTCGCAACAAGAAACAACAAGCACAGCATCGAGTGATTCGGGTTGGGATGAACCTAATAATGGCCGAAAATTGAGACCTCGCAAACGAACAATGTCTAGCGACAGCAATGAAAGTAATAATAATACAACAAATCCAAGTAGTAAAGTAAAAAATCATGTTAAAAAAATTAAAGTAGTTGGATTGCGAAATTTAGGCAACACATGTTTTATGAATTCTGTTCTACAATCACTAAGCAACATACAAGAATTTAGTTGTTACTTTAATAAATTACCATCGTTAGAAGCTAAGAATCATAAACAACGGCTATATCATTCAAGAAGTATAAAAGAAAATTGTGATGATGCTAATGTAGTAGAAGAATTAAGAAAAGTATTATTAAATCTTAATCAGGGTGGGGATGGATCAAAAGCAATTTCGCCCGAATGTTTATTTCTTGTTATATGGAAAGTAGTACCACAATTTCGTGGCCATCGTCAACATGATGCTCATGAATTTTTACGCTATATGTTGGATCGTTTACACACCGAATTACAACATGTTCCGTCTTTAATTGCGCCAGAATTAAATACATCACATAAATCTAAACCCATACAAGCATCGCCCGATAACCATAATTTCAAAGGACGTAGTTCAATCGTTACAAATGTATTTGGTGGCACGTTACAAAGCGAAGTGCGCTGTTTAATATGCGGCATGGAAAGTAAAAAACATGACCCATTTTTAGATTTATCATTAGACATTCCAGAAAAGTTTTACAAAGACTGTGATGATGAAAGTAAAGCAGAGTGTAATATATCGGATTGCTTATCAAGTTTTACAGAAGTTGATCATAATTCAACAGTTTAAATTGGCGCAAGAGGAATTAAATTCGTTTTTTTTTTTTCAAATTTTTTAGGTTGAAGAACTTACCGAAACTGAATTATATTATTGCAGTTCGTGTAAATGTAAACAAAAATCAACTAAACGTTTTTGGATTAGAAAATTGCCCAATGTTCTGTGTCTTCATATAAAGAGGTTTCGTTGGAATAACTTTTTTCGGTATGTATAAAATACCGGTCAATCGAGAGCTTGCCTAAATTTCATTTTATTTGGTAATACAGAACAAAAATCGACCTTCGTATTAAGTTTCCAATTAATGCATTGGATATGTCGCAGTATGTTTTAAGCAATGGTCCAGAAACTAGACGTTCTAATTCATCAAACAATATTTATGATTTAGCTGCTGTAATTGTACACCATGGCAACGGGTAAATTAGTTATACATATATAAAACGTCATCACAAAAAGTTATTTTTAATAAAAATCGATTACAGTTCAAGTTGTGGACACTATACGTCATTTGCAATAAATAATGGATCGTGGTTACATTTCAATGATCATAGTGTAAAAGAAGTTGCATCATCTATGGTTGAAGAATGTAAACCATACATATTATTTTACATTAGGCGAAATTTAAATAATTTATCATCATGAAATTAATCCTTTTAGGATTAAGACTGAACATAAATAAATTAAAAAACTTGATAAATTTCATTATACATACATATAATTATTATTTTTATTATTTAACCAAAAAACATTCATTTCAAAATACGATTTCCTTTTCATATTGTTTATTTTCCTTTTTTGGCTTTCTATAAATTCACTAAAAATACAAATTTAATTAAAGGTGTACCAGAATAAAAAATGTAACGACCGGTTGGAAAATTAAAATTATTTCTTAATTAAGTTTATTTTTATAATTGTTTCTTCGAAATTATTGTCTAAAAGTAAAAAAGATATCTAAATGAGGATCATTTTTATATTTTAGAAAAAAAATACTCAATATACTAAATTTATTTTAAGTTTTTCGAATTCAAATTTCGAATAATTATTAAGCGATATTTATTATAGTTACTGTTTCCATAAATAAAGTTCGCACATAAATTAATTTAAAAATATACTATTAAATTTTAACTATCTGTTTTAATTAAAAGTGAGAACTAGGGAACTAAATAAGAATTAGTGGTTAATTCGGTAATTTATACTACACAAGACTTATATCGAACGCATCGGTTTTGAGCTTGAAAAGTATCTACATACTCGTACTTTAAATCATAAAATTTAATTTAATTGTGTTAAAAACGTTAAATTTTATGGAAATATGTACAATCAATTAGGCACAAAATAAATAATTTGTAATTAATACTTTAAGAAAACAAAGTGTATACTATAAAGGCAAAATGTCGAACCGTTTCTACCGAAAATTCAAAAAGGAGGCGGCGCCCACGGTAACCCCTTAAAATACGTTATTTCCAGAATTTGAAATATGTATACAATTTTTAAATACAGAATTCTGGATTTCAACAGAATTTTGAAACTGCAGATCTTTTTTATTACAGAATTTTATACATCATTATGTCTGCCTTCCTGTGAACACTAGGAAATATTAAGAAAAAAGCAAGAAAAACATATATTTGGTCAAGTGAGCGTATTGGTTATGTTACATTACACATATCCCAAGTATAACAAAACGAAACTACAAATTGAGCTATCGTATTTTCCTTCGATTTTTGGCGAAATAGTCGAAAGTTAATTTTGTTTTTGTGAATAGAATTCAATCATACATATACATAATATACATTTAGTATAAAAAATATATAAGTATACAGCAAATTTGACAATCCAGTTAGTTATCTTTTGTGTGTACGATTTATTGGTTTGTTATTTTAAATTTTCGTCGGCGTGTGATTTAATTAATTGTGAGCTTATAAGTGAATTTTATTCTGATTTTGTGTATTACATAAAATCATAGAATCAGTCATTACCTAAATTAATATTTTTAAATATTGCGTTTTGTGTTGTGCTTATAAGACTCGCGCACCGCCGAGTATTTAGTTTTCCTCTTTATCTTGTGGTGCCGCGGTACTGCAAGACAATTTCATGAAGCAAGCATGAATGTTATTTTTGCTCTTTTAACCAATTTCCTTTTCTATTACAATTACAACCTTAAAATTTATGTTTAATTAAAAACCGGTTATTTACACAAACTTCGACCTCATCGATTAAGGGAAAGTCTATCGAAAAGCTCGCTTAAGCTGTATTTAAAATGTTTATAGTACTACGATCTAAATCCGTTCAATAAGAAATGACCTTTATGTTGGAATAGCAGTATTGCTTTGGTATGTGTTCCTGAATTTCCGGCAGGCTTATGACACAATTCATCGAGAGAGTTTGTGGTCAGCCCTGGAATAGCGACAAAATTGGTACGATTGTGTATCATGGCAATGACACAGTCTCAATGCTGTGTTAAAATTGGGAACAGGTTATCGAGAATTTTTGCAGTTAACTCGGGTGCAAGGAGATGCTCTGTCCCCGATACTCTTTAATTTCATATTGGCGTATATCTTCCATAAAACTTAATCAACTCAGCGCAACATCTTATATCGCCAGTCCAATTAGTTGCTTGCATATATGACATATCGCTACGCGTCCCAAAGACTGTCATATCTCAAAATCGTACGTTTTTTGTAAAACGGCATTGAAAGTTCAATTACTTATAAAATTAAGGTTTATTAAGGTTTTGAATATTTAGGAATATTTTTAATTGCTGAGATCGTTAAATTTTAAGATTACGTTAGTTTCATTTCAATACATTTTTTTTAATTGTGAGAAAAATAGAAAAATATGGAAATGTGACACTTTATTTGAATTTTTTTTGTAAATATGTTAATATGTGACAGTTTTAGTGATATAATTTTGACGAAGTTTCAATTTTTTTTAAAAATAAAATAAAATTTTGGTTTCACAAGATTTCAAATAAAATTTATTTATAACTATAAAAAAAATATATTAAATAAAACAAAAAATATAATATAAAATAAATCACAATATTCAGACTGATTAATTTCATATTTACTTCAAAAAAAAGTGTTTAATGGACAATCTTTCATTATTTACAAACAATTTACCTCGGGAAGACATTTTTTAAGCAAGTAATTCAAATTAGAACGCGGAGCTCAATATACACTTTTTCACCTTTCAATTTTATATTATTTCTGACTTATGTCACTTTTCCCGCTTTTTTATTTCAAACTATCTTTCGATTATGTATTTTATTTTCTAAAAAATAGTCGTATCTCTTATGTCACTTTAATTTAATGCGTTTGTGACACTTTATCGCAAAAATATTTTTATTTTTTACTAAATTTTAAGGAAATAACGTCGTAACACAACTTATGACAGTTTTAGAAAGAAAAAATGTATTTAATCTATCTAAAACATTTCATATAGTGAGTTACATTTATTTTACGACAGTTTTAAGGAAAACTTGACCTTAAACGAATAAAAGCAAAACGGTCATAAATGAGATGTGGCACTTTAATATAAATTATAAAATTGAAATGATGCGATAATTTATCTAGAATATAATTGCATTTAACTTACTACAGTATTATAGATAATTATTTATATATTATAAAATGGTCGTAACACTTTTTTATAAAATAATTAGAAAAATAATGAAATTATTGCTAATTTTCTGTAAGTAAACCATAGAGATGGACCAAATACATCACATTTTGAAATAAACCCAAAAGTAGTTTTTTTGGACTTACGACAGTCTTTGGGACGCGTAACGATATGTAAGTATGTTTTGACTGAATAGCAATGGAGTGAACGAAATACTTGATCCGCTTGTGGAGTTTTACGCTTCTGTTGGACTATTTATTGGTTTATTTTTGATTTATTATTTTATATTTTCTTCCATTTTTGTGATAATTTTGTTTTTTTATTATTTATTTTGTTTTTTTAATATCGATTTCGGAAATACTTCCTTCTTCAGTTATTAAAAATTACTAAATAGTTTTATTTATATAAATTAAAAAAGTGATAAAGGATCACATAAAAATAAAAAATGGATATCCATAACTCAAATAGTTGTGATTTGTATCACCTAAGGCCACTACTAAAATCTAAACACCTAACAAGTGTCGTGAAGCCACGGATTTCAATAATTTCGAGATCAAAGCGTGAAGCTGAAATTTTACAAAGCGTTGATCAGGCCCGTTGTTATGTATGTATGTGAAAGTTGGGCGCTGACGGATGAGTGCGGCAGATGGCTCATTACATTTGAGAGAAGAATCATACGTGTAATTTACGGCGCAAACCGCAAAGTAGATGGTACATACCGAGCTCTGTACAATATCGAGATTAGATGAAGATCCCCGATATTGTACATGAAGTAAGACCTCAGCGAGTACGCTGGTTCGGTGACGTTCTGCGTGCTGATCCGGAACGAATTTTACAGCGATCTCTGATAGGAGAGCCACCATATGGTAGGCACAGAAGCTGTTGCAGGCGACGATGGCTCGATGGTTAGAGCACTTAGCTTCTTCAGATTGTCTAGGACAGTATGAAGACCATGCTCTGAATCGAAAGCGTTGGAGCGAAAGTATTGACACAGTAAGGGGCCAGTAATGGCCTTTAAAAACGGTTTTATTAATGTTATTATTAATTTGCTGCTGTAGGTACTCATTGTGTGTGCCAGTGGCGTTAAATGAAACTAGTTCTGGATTTTAATACGAATAGTATGTAACAAAATATCGAAATAGGATTGCAGAAAGTTCTGGGCCAATATCTACCAATAGGTAAAACTTATTTTGAGTTTCGTGTAAGAATAGGCGGCTGAATGTTTTTCTCTACTCCCACCGTTGATAGCATTTTGGTAAAGTTTTTTGCTGTGGTGCCAGTTGTTTAGTATACTAGCAAGTATCTGTTGAGTGTCCGAATAGCTGCGAATTCGTGGTTCCGGTGGGTATTTCCGGGCTATAGAATGAATACAGCTCCTGTAGTGTGTCCTCTAAAGTGGAGGTTTGCATGGTGTTTGGTCTTGGTGTTTGAACGACATTAACAGTATAATTACGATACTTCATACAGCTTGCCCGTAGTGTTGGCCAACTCATCCTATATTACTATATCAGAGTGTCCGGTTTCGCTACTATTGCTAACCCTATGTACTCCAGTTACTTCTATGCCAATGAGCGAGATATTGAGTTTGACAGAATTCGATTGAAAAAGAAATCTTGAAACGCGAATTTTAACGGCAAACAACAAGAAACCAGAAGAAAGTTAGAAAACCAAAATTACGTTGAAGACAAATTTTACAAACTCTAAACAAGCCGATACGATTGGAGGGAGGTTATAAACTTCACGTAGCGGATAAATTTTGAAGCGAATATACACGCAGGGGGCCTATTATGGTATTTTCGATAGCGTTTTTTTCTCGATATTATCGAAAATGGCCTATTATGAAATTATTTTATAAAAATTTCACAATAGGCCATTTTCGATAATATCGAGAAAAAAACGCTATCGAAAATACCATAATAAGCCCCCAGTTTAACATTTATTATTTATTTTTTGATTAAAAATTGGAGGTTAAAAACTATTAAATAAGCCTTTAAGGCTTATACATGAGATCGGATTCAATTCCTAGGAAACCAAATCCGATCTCTCTCTCTGAGAGATTTTTTGTGTTATTAAGTTGGTCGTCTGCGAGTTTAAAAATATTTCAAAGAGAGAAAACGGGGCGTTTTTTTTTTATTTGATTGGGAGAGATCGGATTTAAATTCCTAGGATTTGAATCTGATCTCGTGAACACCGCTTAAATCCGAGTTATCTCTTTTTAACATAAACGGACTAATATATAAATCTATTATTTATTTATATCGGGTTTCCATCGTCAATAGTATAATAGTACATATTATAATATTATACTATCATTCATAGTCGGGTTTCCATCATATAGTGTGAAGTAAGCTGTATAATTATGTTTGATGTTTGGAATATTGAAATTTGTCTTTTAATGTTTTATACAAATTCCATTACAATAATCAAATCACAATAACTATGTATGTAAATCAAAAACGTATAGTTATATCAAAATACCACAAAAAAAACTTCGAACGAATCGAAATTGTAAAAAATAAAAAAGTACACTGTCATGAAATATATTGTTAAAAATATAATTTGATACCTACTTTATTTTTGATAGTATACTGGAAATATTATAATAAAGTATTATACTACCAACTTCGCGTTTCCATCGTCGTAGTTTAATAGTATAATACTATTATACTATCACGATTGAAGCCCGGTATTAGATATACATATATGTACCTATAATTTAATTCTAACGTCTAATACAACCGTTGTTTGATATCTACGATACCTAACATCTGATGCAACCGTTGTTGAGTATCTACGAGGTTCCCACAGTGTCATAATAGCCTCATGGTAAAAATCAGGTACATATATTAACAATTTGCTAGACTTACTTTACTACATACATAGTATGATATTTTTGCTCGAGAAAAGAAAAAGCAGCGTTTTTTTGTCATTTTAGTTGGTTTGAAGTTCAAAGATTAGTCCTGTAACGCGGCCTAATAATCGTTACTTTTAATGTGGAAAAACTTGAAAATTAAACAATAAATTGATATGGCATATTAACATATCTCTTGCTTTAAATATATTTTCCCAACATTTAATATTTTACATTGCTATACCGGGTGTTTTTTTTAAACTGAGACGATCAAATATCTCGAAAAATAGCCACTCTACGGAAAAAATGTCCATAATCAAAATTTAATCATACCGCGGGGGAAATACATTAGTGCAAAAAAAAAAGTCCCCCCACCCCCGCTTTGTAGGTGGGGCGGGGGTAACTTTTAAACTAAGATAGGAAGCCATATTTTTTATTGCAGATACGGATTCTACGACTAAAAGTACGTATGATTTGAATAAAATATTTTGTTCGGTTCATGATAGATGGCGTTGCAATCGACGAAATTCAATTTTTTCAATTTCTCCTTCTTAGAACACACGCATTCGATTCTGCAATACGTTTGAAATAAAAAACATCACGTTTTCATTGGAAATACTCGAAATTCGTCATCAAAACAATTTATTCAGTTTTGTAAATCTAAATAAGTGTTCAAAATGATGGCCTGAATTTTGTATTTTTGAAATTTAATAATAACACTTGAAATTATTTTTGAACACTTATTTAGATTTACAAAACTGAATAAATTGTTTTGATGACGAATTTCGAGTATTTCCAATGAAAACGTGATGTTTTTTATTTCAAACGTATTGCAGAATCGAATGCGTGTGTTCTAAGAAGGAGAAATTGAAAAAATTGAATTTCGTCGATTGCAACGCCATCTATCATGAACCGAACAAAATATTTTATTCAAATCATACGTACTTTTAGTCGTAGAATCCGTATCTGCAATAAAAAATATGGCTTCCTATCTTAGTTTAAAAGTTACCCCCGCCCCACCTACAAAGCGGGGGTGGGGGACTTTTTTTTTAGCACTAATGTATTTCCCCCGCGGTATGCTTAAATTTTGATTATGGACATTTTTTCCGTAGAGTGGCTATTTTTCGAGATATTTGATCGTCTCAGTTTAAAAAAAACGCCCGGTACATAGTATGCCACATATCTATTTTATGAGATTGATAGCTACCCTGTTGGGTTCTGGCGGTAATCATTCAACATTTTGGTAATAACTTGTTTTTAAATTTTTGAAATAATCATTTACAAGTAATATTTTTATCACGAAATAGTACTATCGCATCGCTTCCTTCCCTTGTTATAAATACAAACAGGAACAGCTGCTGTCAAAACAACACTCAATTTGTATCAAAATGGTTTTGGTCGAATTTGATGAGGTGAGAAAATAGTAGGTTGTTTGTTGCGTGTGGTGTGCGATTTCCCGCGATTATAATAATGGCTTTAAGGTAAATTATTTTAATATATGTATTATATGCCTAATTGAATAATGTTTATTTATTTTAGAAAAATAGTTCATCCTGCTGCAACTCGTAACAAAGAAGTTATATTGACGGAATTAAAAAAATACATAAATGTTGACACCGATACACCATGCAAACTACTAGAAATATCTTCAGGAAGTGGCCAACATATAGCGCATATATCACAATCGTTTCCCAAAATGATTTGCCAACCATCTGAATATGATGAATATCTTTTTGACAGTATTACCGCGTACATTGAAGAGTGTCCCGTAAAAAATATATGTTATCCCATAAAAATAGATATAAGCCGTCCATTGGAAAATTGGAACATAGAGCTAAATCGTAAAAAACCATATTTTGATGGTAACCACCATATACAATTAGCCCAACTAGTAAATAATATCGATTACATTTTAAATATAAACATGATTCATATAACACCGTTTGAGTGTACGGATGGTCTTTTTCGTAATTCTTCTTTACTTTTAAAACCAAATGGGATTCTATTTACATATGGACCATATGCAGAAAATGGAATACTTACGCCACAATCCAACATAGACTTTGATCAGTATCTAAAACAAATGAATCCCCTGCATGGTGTACGGGATATCACGTATTTAAAAGAGTGTGCGGAAAAATATAATATACGATTAATCAGCAATCAAAATTTGCCTTCAAATAACAAGATTTTGATATGGGAAAAATACTAAACGGCTTACTCTAAAGCAGCATGTGTACGACTGGCAGCGCTGATACCTAGTACAGGAAAGTACTTCGAAATGAAAACATATATAATTTTAATTCTATAAATGATGATATTTTATTATTTCACTAATTTTTGTATATTACTTATGTATAATATCTAGTTGGGGAAACATTTCATTAAGAATTTTATAATTCAGTTATCTTCTATTTATTAATTATACAAATAACAGTGTTCTTTTTTAAATATTTAATAAAATATTTTTTTTAAATACATCCACAACTTTTAAGATAGTGAAATTTGTTTTTTATTTCCTTTTTTTGCATGCAGTAGATATTTTTTATGTTTGTCATATTTTATAGAACAGTTAGCAACTTTTTAAAGTAAATTAAATAAAAAGCTTATATAAATTACATTTTGAATTTAATACGCATATAAATTTTTTAATATTTACATACATATGTATAGCATATTTTATATGAAGATGTGCAATCAATTTCAAAACAAAAATAAAATTAAATCTAATTTATTTTAATCTATCTTCTGACATGAAATATAAAATGAGAAAAATTTAGGAAAAACATCAAAAAAAAAAATTAATTTTCCATTGCGTATCGTTGTGTCCATTCTCGTGCATTGCGGATCGCTTCGACCTCATTCACTTTCCATAATTCGGCAACATCATTTGCTAATGGATCATCCGGATTCGGGGCACTCAATAAGGCTTGAATTGATAAAAGTACTGTGCGTATTTGTAAAGCTGGACTCCATTTATCTTTCAAAATATCTAAACATATTCTTCCTAAACGATCGATATTGGGATGATAAATTTTTGTTATAAATCGAACTTTTGGAGCCGACATTGGATAATCTTCTGGTAAGAATAATTCGAGTTTAAAGAGCCCGCCCTCAAATGGTGAATCTTCTGGGCCAGTCACCATTACGTGGAAATATCGTGCATTACTATCATCGGGTACAGCACTTATTCCAGGTACAGGTTCCTGTAGTAATCGTTGAGTTTCTTTTATAATACGTCGCGATAATCCTGCCATTGTTGTATGTGCACTTTATTATACGAATATATTTTTCTACACAGTATTCTAGTTACGTTTTGGACTTCCAATCTAGTTGTGATGCACAATACTTAAGCGTATTTTTGACTTATACTTTTGGAAATTTATTTAAAATTTGATATTTAAGCATTATATTTCAAAATAATTTAGTTTATTAGTAGGGCTTACCCCTCTTGATAAAAATTAATCTAATTAAAATGCGGTATAACTTGGAGCAATGAATGATTTTTCCTTTGTTATTTGACAATTATATTTTTGACATACAGCCACAATTATGTAGTAGAAGTGCGATTTATTAAGTTCTCAGATCTAACCATAGGTGGCCAATTGAATGTTTTTGGTACATATACGCATAATAATATACCGATTTTCTTTTGATTTCATGCAAAACTTCTTCGAAGTAAATAAATATGTACAGAAAATTAATCGATAGAAATGTCAAAAATCTTTTATGTCGATTTTCTTTGGTTAAAAATAATTGATTATTTCGACAAATAATTGATATTTTTCAGTGTTTCATTTTTCTTTGGCGAAAATAATTGATTATTTTTTGATGTATAATCAATTTTTTCAAATTATGATTTTTTCTATAATCTACTACCACTACATTGAAAAATAGAAATGTCAAATATGTCAAATAGACGCCTCGCCGTGAACTCAATGGTTTTCTTGCTGTGTGGTTAAAATAATTTGTCCATAATAGTTGTCCATAATTTTGTTGACGACGTAGTCTGCATTGACAGTGGCGATTTATGAGATGAGGCATCAAACATTACCTCAGATCGTACACAGGATCAGCAGATAACATCGACAGAACAAAATGATTCAACTGATAACTCGGGAGAAAATGTAACTGACAATGTATTGAAGCATTTGGGCGAAGTAAAACGCAATAGAATTGCTTCTAGTTTTTAAAATTTAAAGCAAAAATATTACATATTACAGATTATAAATAATAGATAGATTATAATAAATAAAACACAAAAAGATTCATTATATTTATTTCATTCACATGAAATTCACATTAAACTGACAGAAAACAAAATGTCAAAATAACAACACAAAGACAAAAAATAATCAATTATTTTTCGTTTTCGATTGGCAAGAAAATAATTGATATTTTTTGTAAAACCAAAGAAAATCGACATTAGTTTTAAAATTTCTTCTGCCGCGCATTTGATTGGGATTAATGATATATATGTAACTGAAATATGTAGTAGACGTATATGACGAGCGAAATGGGTAATATTATGTACATATATGTAAAAAAATTGACTAATGTCGATTTTCTTTGGTTTTACAAAAAATATCAATTATTTTCTTGCCAATCGAAAACGAAAAATAATTGATTATTTTTTGTCTTTGTGTTGGTATTTTGACATTTTGTTTTCTGTCAGTTTAATGTGAATTTCATGTGAATGAAATAAATATAATGAATCATTTTGTGTTTTATTTATTATAATCTATCTATGTATTATTTTAATTTATTTGTAATATTTTTGCTTTAAATTTTAAAAACTAAAAGCAATTCGATTGCATTTTACTTCGACCAAATGCTTCAATACATTGCCAGTTACATTTTCTCCCGAGTTATCAGTTGAATCATTTTGTTCTGTCGATGTTATCTGCTGATCTTGTGTACGATCTGAGGTAATGTTTGATGCCTCATCCCATAAATCGCCACTGTCAATGCAGACTACCTCGTCAACAAAATTATGGACAACTATTATGGACAAATTATTATAACCACACAGCAAGAAAACAATTGAATTGGCATAAAAATTGCGAGGCGTCTATTTGTCATATTTGACATTTCTATTTTTCAATGTAGTGGTAGTAGATTATAGAAAAAATCATGATTTGAAAAAATTGATTATACATCAAAAAATAATCAATTATTTTCGCCAAAGAAAAATGAAATCCTGAAAAATATCAATTATTTGTCAAAATAATCAATTATTTTTGACCAAAGAAAATCGACATAAGTTTTGACACTACAGTTTATTTCATTTCGGTCATAAATGTATTGAGTAATTGACGATAGTAAAAATAGCGAAGGCGCCTTTCGTGGTAAAAATAAAAACAATATATACACGAATAAATGACTTGTGATGTGTGTGGTATTGACGATTGTAAAAGTAGGCTAAGCTCGTCTCGCGGAAAAAATGATTATTAAAAAGAACGATCTATTTGAAGTTTGTGTTGTTGTTTTTGTATACGAAATTAGGTGGCTGTGTGTTTTTAAACGGCAATGGATAGATAGTTTTGTTTCAAAAAATTCCGATACGTCGAATCCGTGATGCTCCCTCCAATCGTCAATTGACTATGGAAGAAATCATAAATAACTATTCATAATTTTATACATAATCATGGACCCTACTATGACTTTAAACTACTTTTTTTGACAGCTGTCGTTTTCCTATAGTAGGCAAATCTTCCTTTTTCATCCTTACTTAATCATAGTCGAAAGTCATACATAGTAGGGCACCAGATTTGAATTTCAATGTAAAACACGAACTTTGGTAAAATTTCTCATTATCTGTTTAGTTTTTATTCTAAAAATAAATCATAAATGTCGAATTGACGATTGGAGTAAACTATCTATCCGTTGACGTTTAAAATAAAATTATCTTTCCATTGCCGTTTAAAAACACACAGCCACCTAATTTCTAATACAAAAACAACAACACAAACTGCAAATGGATCGTTCTTTTAAAAAAATTTTTTCGCGAGAGGAGCTTAGCCTACATTTACAATCGTCCATTGCATGCATATTCGCTTCAAAAATTTTCCGATACGTTAAATCCGTGATGTTCCAATATCGTTTGATGTTCATGATTAGCCTGTATTCGATTGTGAAAAATTTACTGACATTTTTTTGTTGCCATAATGAAAGGAGAAAGAATAGAAAAAATTCCATTAGTGTGACAGAGATAGTAGTTTTTTTTATTTTTTATTTTATAGCGAAACTTTTATGGTTACGTTTTGACAGCTTCTGTAACATAACCAACAAATTTCATAATTTTTTTTATGTCTAGAGTGCGAACATAATTTTATTCATTTATTCATATGCTATTACATAATAAATAATTTATTGTAATATAATTAATAATTAGGCTTAAAGCCTCTATTCCATTGTGAAAAATTTACTGTCATATCATATAAAATTTACTCTATGATTATTATTATAAATTTCATAGTGTAATATCGGCCTAACGACATCTTACCAAAGACAACAAACAAACTTGTTACTGAAGACCACTAAAAGGCGTGTTACTCTAGACCATCTTCTGATAAGTCTTACGCAACGAGGATCGTAATTTCATAAATTTGATTGTAGTCTGTTTCGTATATTAAATATTATAGTAAATTGTGTTTTAAAATAAGCCTTTAATATTGATTTGCCCACTTTGAAGTCAATGACATTTTGTAAAATTTATTTTATCTTTGTAAATATTAAACATTCCTTGGCATTTATGTCACGTATTTTAAATTCGTTCGTCAGCTAAATCGTATATTCGAAATAATAAATAATTTATGGGAGATATACAAATTTATTGAAAATTTCAAAAATGGCAGTTTAATATTATTTACTTTTAAGTATATTTGCTAAAGATATATGCGCATTTCTATTTTATTTCTTATCACCTTTACTTTTTAGGTTATCGAAATATACTTCCAAACTTTGTTGCACAGCTTTTTGTTGAACCGCAAACAAAAATAATTGCAGATCCTTAAATTAATGTAAAATGTATTAAAATTCTTTATGTTTTATATAAATTTTCTTACTTGATCTCGATTATTTTCTAGGCCTGATAATATTTCTCGGCGGAAACTTTGTTTTGTTAATCCTCGTGCAAGGCTTGGAATTTTTCTAAATCTTGAAAGGAATGTTTCGCATTTGGCTAAGGCATCATTTTTATCAGTGGCAATTTCATCAATTAAACCTATTTTAAATGCTTCATCGGTTGAGAACATTTTCCCGGTAGTTAATGCGAGTTCTGCAATTCGTCTTGGTATAACGTTTACGTAAGAATCAATGAACCAAGATGGAGCCACAATTCCTAGTTGGGTTTCATTTAGTCCAATTGTGTAATTTGGACACATAACACGATATTCACATGAAATGGATAGTAAACAGCCACCGGCAGGTGCATGTCCGTTTATAGCGGCAGCCGTTGGTATCGCTGAACCGTATAATTTAAGCCAAACTTCTTGCAATGTTGACCAGAATTCACGAAGACGGGTTTCATTGGGTTTATACATTTCGGTGATATCAAGACCGGCTGAGAATACGGTTTTATTGCCCTAAAGGTATCAAAATCTCATTAATAACGTTTCCCTAAAGCATTTTATATACGCGTACATATCTTATCTAATGATGAATTACGTTTATGTAGAGTTTATAATTTCGGGTCACAATACAATTTGTATGTGGTGTGGTGATTAGAAACTAGAACAGGTGTATGATTATGGATTATTACATGCATATATGAATATGTGAAAACATAAATCCCATGTTAGTGCTGTGGAAGTATTTACATGCATTTAAATCAAAGTGTTTTAATTGTATATACGATGCAATATTATTCACAATTTGTAATTTGCTGTTATGAGGACATGAATAATGCTCGGTATAAAACAAGGTACCTACCGAAGTTAAAATCAATCCTTTAACTTTATTTTTGGCTGCCTCATCTAATGCTGTTGAAATACTCGTCAATAAATCTAAATTCAAACTATTGACAGGAGCACGATTAAGTGTTAAAACGGCAAATCCTGTCTTCTCATTTGTATCTAATGTTACCAGCTCCTTTGTGATAGCCGGTTTACAATAAAATCGAATTTGTTGTGATACATTTCCTGATAAAATTCTTGATACCGGAATCATTATTTAGTATTAATTAGACCGAAAAAATGCGTAATCTGAAATTATAAAAATGTTTTTAGTTTTGTGACCTTTAGACCGCATACACTTTTCACACACAAGAGTATTATTAAGCAATCAAGAAATTTTTTTGTTAGCTATAAATTTTTCCAAAACAAACAAACACAAGCGATTTGATTAATTTTCTTGAAAAAGATTTTATTAGTATGCATTATTAATTATAACTCTTTTAATTCATTAAATTATTATTTATGCTTTTAATACCTTCGCTTTCACAAATTTAAATATTTAGTTTAAAAATAATATGAGAAGATAGAAACATAAATGAAGATCGTTCAATTGCAAAATGATTTTAGTAAATTGATTCATAGATGTCTCTTATTTGACACTTACATTTACGTTTGACACGTTTCAATTTGATGTCGATTCTTGGTTCAGAAAATCATCCACATCAACATTAAACACAGCAGAAGCAGTTGCATTCGTCTAGTATACTGTGTACAATTAAGTTTAGAAATTTATTTATAAATAAAATATCGAACAAAATGGTTAAATCAAAGGAACAATCATCTGGATTTACTAAAGAAGAGGAATTATTGTTACAAGATTTCAGCCGAAATGTAAGTACAAAATCATCAGCTTTGTTCTATGGAAACGCACTTGTCGTCTCAGCAATACCAATATGTAAGTAAAACTTTCGTTTTAGACTATATATATCAATAAAATTCTAAATAAATATCGTTATTTCATTTCAGGGTTGTTCTGGAGAATCCATACAATGGATTTTATTACATCATTGGTATTTTTCGTAGTTGTGTCAGGAGTTAGCACATATTTCATGGCAATGGCATACAAGAATACCAAGTTCACATTGAAACACAAAGTTGCGGTGAAACGCGAGGATGCTGTATCAAAGGAAATGTCTAAATTACTTGCTGACGATAAGAAAATGAGCCGCAAAGAAAAAGATGAAAGGTTTCTATTTTTTAATTTTTGTTTTATAACAGAATTACTCATGGATCATTGTCTATTTTAGAATTTTATGGAAGAAAAACGAAGTAGCAGATTATGAGGCCACCACTTTTGCTATATTCTATAATAATGCATTATTTTTGGCGATCATTATCTTCACAAGCTTCTATTTACTGAGAACATTTTCACCGATTGCTAATTATATTTTCTCCGTCACTGGAGCTGGTGGATTATTAGCGCTTTTATCAACAAGCAAGTCCTCATAAGTCTTATTATTATATTTATTTATACAAATAAATACTTTGTACACAAACATTTAAAATTTTTAATAAGCTAATTAAAAAATATAAATGAATCAATTCCCCTATTTCAAGTTAGGTAGCGATGTTCGGTGTTCTGCGATGTCTACGACCTAAATATTAAATTGTTTGTGTTTGCTAAATTGAAATAATTTTATCAAAATGTGTTAAAAGTAAAAATATAACAAATTGTATTGATTATTTGTAATATTTTGCTATATTAATATCTTTTTTAACATTTGTTAAATATTACGTGAAAAATATTTAATACCGCATATTTTCGGAATTTTGGATAGAATCTAAAAGGCTAACTAGCGAATCAGTAAGAAATTTAAGTAACAAGGCGACATCTATAATATACATGTTAAAACCTTTAAGAATTTTTCGATCAGTTTCGTTAAATTGAACTTACACTTTAACAAATTTCGCCCAAACTGAAGGAATGGGCACAATAACAAATTGAATGCACACTTGGTTTTTAACAAATTTTATTTAAATTTGACAAGTTATTAATTCGCAAATACGACTAAACTACCACTTGTTAATTTTAAACCAAACTAAATAAATTAAATAATAATATAATTTATATAAAGGTTAACGATTGAAAATTGTACTAAAATCGCAGATTAAACTCGCAGTATTATTGTAGTTAAGAAAAATGGTATTTAAACATCAGTTTCGACAACTAAAAGTTGTAGTTGTGTCTGTCGATTTGCAAGTCACTTTGCATATCTATGGATCCAAATCCGAACTTTAGTAACGAAATGGCCAATGGTACAATTGTATCCAAAACGGTAACACTGGTCAAACTCGGTTAGGATTTACTGACTTAGTACGTTAATGTTTGGAGTTCAACCTAAGTTATCTTTCACTAAAAACGGAGTCGAGTCATCTTGTAGTTAACTCGACCCGACCTAATAGTCCAGTCATCTTGTAGTTAGCTCTACCCGACCTAATAGTCCAGTCGAGTTAACTTAAAAAGATGCACTATTAACGGAGTCGAGTCGAAAAACAACAGCCGATTGAAGAGGCATTATTATCACAATTTTCAATTTCTAATTTATGGTTTTAATTCAGTTTAATTGTTTCTCTCTAAAATAAATTTTTAAATAAATTAAGTTTCATATATGACGTTCATAACTAGTTTCACCCCAGTTTCGACTCGACTACAATTTGATTCTGCAGCATGAACGCTAAAAGAGATAACTCGAATTTAATCCAAAGTTAACTTCAAGATGACCCGACCCTGAGCATAAACGTACTAACTACTGATTCGGTATTGTGGGTATACCAAAATATGCAGAAGTGCTGCCACCTGACACATAACTATTTAATAAGCTAGTAAAGTAGAAATTAAACGTCAAACATATTAGTGTTGTTTAGAATCTGAAGTGATTCGTGTAAATTTTTTATTGTAAAATTAAGTTGTATTTTAATATTAGAAATAGAATAATTTGTATTAATTAAATTAGAGGGATCTGTATAACATTGTACAACATAATAAAATATGAATGATTTTTGGATTGGCAAATCAATTTCCCTCTATCATAAATCATCTGTATATCAAGGGGTTATAACAAGTGTAACCAACAATACCATTCGAATCAATCGAGTCTGTGCCAATGGAACCCCATTCAAAGATAAAACCTTTGAATATGATTTTATGTATGAAATTTATTGGAATATGTCATAGTTTTAACCCTTTCATTATTTTAGGGCGAATCAAATTGAGAAGTTGGAGTTAATAGCGGATATCGACGACCATAGAATAGAACTAAATACAAATCCACTAAAGTCTATATTATCACAGCTATTGGGTAGCAATGCGGGCCCCACGAATATTGTTGATTCAAATCAGCAACAGCCTCAACAATCTGTTTCGAAATCTATCGATATTCCATCTAAAAGTAACCGTAAGTCTCCATTATAATAATCCAAATTATGTGAAACGGTGATCCCTATTTATGTGATATTTCCAGCCAATACGCCATATAAATCAGATAAACGAAAATATAGACAAAATCAAAATGAACAAACGTTTAGTACGTCTGTTGATGATCCAATGATGGATGAAGATTTCGATTTTGAAAAGAATTTGGCTTTATTTGATAAACAAGCGATTTGGAATGAAATTGATGGTGGCAAACAGCCAGATTTGGTACGGCATTCAAAGTCCAAGAATTCGACAAGAAAATACCGTCATGATGAAAATATTTTAGCTTCAGAAGTAACTCAATTTCGCCAAATTGAAGTTAGTAATGAAAAACAACAAGAGTATGTGACTGATGTGGGATTAGTAATACCATCGATTTCGATTGAAACAAGAACTTTAGTACAATGGGTCGCTGAAAACAATGGGCTGACATGGGAACGTATGTGTGATAATGTGGCGCGAAGTGCTACAGAGATTGCAATATTGTTAATTGGTGGAGCTCGACGCCTAATACCAACAAATCATCATCAATGGCCACGAATTGTGATAATTTGTGATCAACATTATAATGATCGTCATAGTGAGTTAGGATTGTCAATTGGACGCCATTTATCATCGCATGGACTGAAGACTATGGTTTACGTAAAACATAGTAATGAAAAAGGGGATGCTAAATCGATTCACAGTAATGAGCTTGATTTGTATTCTGCCACAAATAATCCATATACAAATAATATTAAAAAGTTATCTGCTTGTGATCTAATGATTATTTCATCACAATCTAGGAAACTGGATGAAAATTTAGTAAAATGGATGGATTCTAATCGTGTGCCAATCCTAGCTGTTGATCCTCCAGTAACTGGTTTTGATAATATTGCAGTTAAATGCTCTATACTACCGATTCTGCCGTGCGTTGGTTTAACACCTTCGTGTGGTAAACTATATCTAGCAAATTTGAGTTTACCAGATGGCTTTTTTGTGAAAGCTGGAATCAAATATTCTAGTCCATTTGGACACAAGTCTGTAATCCCCATACATATTGTAAATTAATAAATTGCAATGGTGAATATATTTAATATTTTATGTATGCAAATTTAATTCTAAATCGAAATACATTTTTAAATTACGTTTTTTATTTAGTTTTTCGGTTCGACTTAATGATTATCAAAGAAACGCACCATAAATTGCAGGTGCATTTTTGACTTTGTTAAATTTGGTTTGCACTGCACCGTATATCTTAAATCAATTTATTGTGTAGTGTAAAACCAGCTAATTATTAGCCCAATTTTGACATTTATTTCAGTTTGACATTTAAGGATTAGTTAAAAATATTTCTGGTTTATAGAAATTACGTGATTTTAAGTTATAGTGATAATTTTTCATTTAATTAATTAATATAAAACTATATTATCACCATAGAAATAAATTAGTAATGTTTAATTAACCAAAAATCTATTAAATACACAACAATTAAAAAATCATGAGATCACATTTAAGCAATATTAATTCTTCATTTGGAAATATATCAACCACAACACCTGGAAATTCTGGACAACCAATACGCCGTCGAGCTTATTCAGTAACCAATCCAAATTTGATACAACGATTAGCACATTCTTTTCATGGCCCACGGCGATCACTTGTCGACACACCAGTGAGTTCAAACTTTTTAGTATACATATTTCATAAACAGGAACAACACGTCTCCAGTTAGGGTAGCGGAACAGTACTACTGAATACTGATCGATATACTTTTTTGTTGTTAGTTATCACATAAAACTAATTCAATTAGTATTAATCAGCGCATTTGAATTTTAAAAATAAAACAAATCCTATCAGTTTTCGGTCTCTGTATTCATAAAATTGTGATTACAAAAAGCGAATAATTATTAAACAATAAATTGAGTAATATTTTTGTCAAATCAATTTTTTGTTGTTATCATGAAATGTAAAAAATTCGATAAGATAAAAAATATTTTTTTTTACAAATTTAAGTATTGTTCAAGTTTCTTTTAGTAGTCTCTTATATTTTGAGTTTTAATTATTTAATTTATTAAACATTTTAATTCAACTAATATAAAATATACTAATTTAATGTGGTAAATAGGGGAGATTATTTGAAAAAATATTATGACATCATCGTGGAAAAAAATAAATCGGACTCGTCGTTTTATGACAACACTGGCTCATGTGAGTATTGGATTTTCCTTTGGTTTTATCCCACATTTTTAGGCAAACAATAAAATTGTGTGTAAGCTGGTTTTACAGGTCAACAATTCAGGAATGGTATAATTTTGTGTATGTATGTTTTTTAAAAGAGAGATCCACATACATATGATTTATGTACATAATTTGTTTATCAAAAATTATTTTATAGTACATATTTGCTTTTCGAAAAAACTGATTCATACCAGATATTATACCATTTAAAGATTTAGTATTTTGGTAAGTTCGTCTATTTCTTGAAGTAATGTGTACATAGCAACGCTCTAATTTAAACGTGTGTCCTTTAATATACATAGAACATAGTACATTTGAATAATAGGAATTTATCCCGTGACCCGTATTTGTGTTTACTCAAAACAATTTTCTTTTCTACAAATTCAATTTAATTTTTGGAATGGTATAATACCTTGATGATTGTGAATTTTTTTTATACGTTTTGTGTCATTTGTCAAAAACCATAGAAAATCTCAATTTCTTTTGTATTTTTTTTTTCTAAAAAGGAGTTTTTGTAGTAAATAACTTGATTAATATATTTAAAAATAATAATAAAAGATGTATGTAAATTTAAATTAATAAGAAAAGTTTATTATTCAATAATGTTTAATATATTTTTTCTATTTATTTTGGTGTTTTGTGTTAAATACAATTTTTTTTAGTTTTTTCCAAAGAATTTTTTTTCGTAAACTTTTAATTTTCTTTATAAATAAATTATATATTTTTTGTTGTATATTTTAATACACACATAATTATATTTAGGTTTTTAATTAATTTCTTTTATATTTGGAATTAAAAACAATTGTCCCTTGTTTTATTAAAACAAACAAATATTATTTATATTTTAATATAAATGCAGCTTAATTGGAATTTTCACCTAACAAAAAAGATTCCAATGGCTAGAAGAATTTATGGTTATTTACCTGATTTGGATGAGTATTACGTGAGTTTTGAAATATACTCGAATCATAATTAAATTTTTTAATTAATTTTAGAGATATTTTTTATGATTATTCATATTTTTTGTGGTATTGTAAGGAATCTTGTTACATCTTCGGTTTTTTTAGAGAACATTAATTAATGTCATAATTTATTTACTAATTACTAGAAACCAAAGTTAACTACTTTGCTGTTCAAAATTATTTCAAATTTATTTTTATATTTTCAATTTCAGAGCATTGAGGGTTCCAAACAAGTACGGGTTCGAGTGGTAGCAGGGAATAATTTGGCCAAAAAAGACATATTTGGAGCTAGGTAAAGTGGACAAATCAATAAATTATCTTTACTTAATTGGTCCATTAAATTTGTTAGAAGTTAAGTTATTTGCCATACCATAACAAAAGCATTATAGTATAGATACAGTTGAAACCGCATATTATGCATATTAATAGAAATTTAAAAACTCTAAACGTCCATTCTTAACGTTTTCCTATTTAGTGAAATATCTAGGATCTAACGTACCACACCCTAATTTACAATGTATTATTATTATAGTGACTCATTTGCAAAAGGTCCGATTTGTTCCTAATAAGTATTAATTTTTGAACAGTAGAATATGTATTAAGTCGTAGAATTCAATCAAATTAATTGATTATATCCAGTAATTTCTAGATATCTAATTATTACTTATGAATAATATGAATTTAATTAGAATCATATATTTGATATCAATTTGTATACATTGAAAGAAGAGTTTAATTTAATGAACCACACTCTGTGGAGAATAGTAGCTAAGAATATTACTTAGGAACCGTTGGGTGTGTAAGGACGTAGTAATAGATTGTTATGTAAATTAATACTGACTTAATATGTAAATCTTTAAATTAACATTAAATTCTTAGTATGTAATACCGACGATTTAAACAAGAAAATGTGATTTTTAATTTATTCTAGATCACGAATCTAATCTAGTATTATATTATTATTTTAACGCGTTGTGAAATAGTTTTTCCATTCCCTGTTCTAGTATATATGTATTATAATTAAGGACGCTTTAACAGATTTTGTAAATAGATATGTAACTAAACTACAAAAAGTATAAAATGAACACAGTAGATGCTCGGTTTTATCTAATTTCTTTCCTTACTAATAGGCAAAGTCGTAGATAATGCGGATGATTTATAAATTAAGCCAAAATAAAAGAAACTAGGGCATATCGGCCGTGAATTGTAGTCAATATAATATTTGGTTTTATTGCCGTTTAGTCGCTTAAGATAATCCATCGTAGTGCTCTGATAATTATAAAAAATATCGTTTATTTTAAAGAAGTAAAATTTTGTTTCAACAAATTAAAATTCGAGAGGGTTAGTGGAGTAGCGGATAATGTTTTTTCGAATATTTTTGAATTTTCTTTTTTATTAGATCTCTACTGGAAGCTTATTTTTCAAATTTCGTATGCGTAAGGAAAATAAGTTTTTTGTCTTTGAACGCTAGATTATTGCTAGTGCGAGTGCATAATTCGAAAGCTTAGCAAAAAGTCTATTGATTCTGCAGTAAATCTTTATGTTATTGTACTTTTAATATTTGATTAACATAAGTAAAACTTGATACTGAATTATTAAATAGATTGAATTTTGTTTCATATTGTTTAAACTTAGTATAGTAATGAGCAAATGAGTTGTGGGAGTATTTTAAAAAGTGGTTCAGCAATGGTTCTAGAATCTAGACCTTAATATCTAATCTTTTTAAAATTCAAATATATATGTATATATACAGTCCCTGGCCATATTATTAGACGCACTATAGATAATATAATAAAATTTTAGTTTACAGCTATTTTAATTTGGTTTTCGGATATTTAATTATTCTTAATTTAATCTGTATGTACAATATACTTTATTGCCTAATTGTTATCACAAATAAAACATAATATTTATTTTAAAAATGTATATTTATTAATATTTAAATAATATTTTTGAAAAAAATTCATTATACTTCAATATTTAGTTGAGCCACCTTTTGCCACTATGAGAGCCTTAATTCTGCGCGGCAGACAGCAGTCAATGCAAGACTGTACTGTCTGCTGCATTTGTGGATGATGATACCGGCAAAAGGTGGCTCAACTAAATATTGAAGTATAATGAATTTTTTTCAAAAATATTATTTAAATATTAATAAATATACATTTTTAAAATAAATATTATGTTTTATTTGTGATAACAATTAGGCAATAAAGTATATTGTACATACAGATTAAATTAAGAATAATTAAATATCCGAAAACCAAATTAAAATAGCTGTAAACTAAAATTTTATTATATTATCTATAGTGCGTCTAATAATATGGCCAGGGACTGTAGTTATATAGGCCAGATATTTGGCGCCTTAATTATACAAATGGAGTGGTATGTGGATATGTACATATTTTTGGATTATACGAATGACTCCTATTTAGTATTCGCTATTTAAACTAAGTATGACATTTACCGTATGTTATTTCCCCAGATAGTCTTGTAATTTTATTTCCGTAATTTATAATTCCATGTCATAAAATATTAATATTTTTTCTAGTGACCCATACGTACGAATAGATTTAGTAACAATAAATGGTGATGTGGTAATTGATACGGTATTTTCAAAAACCAAAAAGAAAGTAAGTAATAAACATATTGATAATGTATTCATTGTATAAATAGTCATTCATTCAATTATTTCCCTCATCAATTAGACATTAAACCCAATTTGGAATGAAGAGTTTGTATTCCGGGTAAAGCCAGCCGAACATAAATTAGTTTTACAAGTATTCGATGAAAATCGTTTAACACGGGATGATTTTCTTGGCATGATAGAATTACAATTACTGCATACACCAGTTGAACGTGAAGGGCGTACGATACCAGTAAAAAGTTACGAATTAAGGCCACGCAGGTCAGTTGGGTATGTTATGAGCGATATGCTTTTATTTTGATTTAATAATTTTATATAAGTTGTTCAATTTTATCAAGTTTAAGTGTATATTATTTTTTTTGTTTTTAAATTTGGTAAGTTATTTAATACTAACTAACAAAGCCACAACACAAATTGTGTGTAAGTGCATAACAATTTGAATTCTATTTTTTTTATTTATTGATTTTTCGTTTTCATTACTCATTTTTATTTATGAACTTCTTGTGCTGGCCTTTGAAAAATTTTTTCTCGCACATTGATCAAATTTTTATTTTATTTTGATTAACACAATTTTTTTTTAAATATTTTTGTTGCGACTAACATTTAGCTCATAAATCGATAAAAATAATTACCATACATCCATACAATTATACAAAATAACCACACGCTAATAATTAAAATTCATTATAGTGCAAAATCAAAAGTTCGTGGAACTTTAGAGGTATATCACGGTTTCTTAAGAGATTTGGATGCGCCACCAAATGATTCGTCTCAAAATTCTGAATGGGATAATTCGGTAGATGAAGGTGATACTACATCTCAAGCACCATCCGTATCATCTAATACTACTATTTACGATATGCCACAACCCGTTGTTGAAGCATTACCACCGGGTTGGGAAGAACGCCAAGACGCAAATGGTAGAACTTATTATGTTAATCATATAGAAAGAACAACGCAATGGCAACGGCCAACAATGTAAGATTTATAATTTAATTATCACCTTTAATTCAAATAATTTATTATTTATTTACAGTATAAACAATTCAACGGCAGTTCGTGATTCTCAAAATGCCGCAACAGAATTTGGAAGACGTTTCCATATAAGTGTGGATGAATCCGATTCGAGAAGTATTCAGGTAATCAGCTAAGGTTTAAATCAAATACTTAATTTAAAATATAAATTTAGGTTCCATCTAATTATAATTTAATTTATTTCTTAAGAAAAAATATTTCTTAAACAGCATGTTTAAGAAAAAATTGTAAATGCGAATAAATAATATATAATTTAGATATTAGGAAGTGTGTTAGGATAAAATTTATACTCCGACTATTTGAGTTGATGTGATTAAAAATAATATGTAAAGGGAGTTAAAATATTTTGATTAGAAATTCAAATAATTTGTATCTTGACATATGCAGTGTCTCACTAGATTTGTCCAAAGAATTTTTTGTATATTATAAAATAGATAGCTGGAAATTTCAAATAGACTTAAAACAAAAAAATATTCAATCATAAAAATAGCAAGCAGAATTTTTCAACTTATATTACTGTTAATTTACATACGTACATACGAATATGTATATGTATTTCAAATTTTAAACTTCATACAAAAGGATATAGTTTCAATGCGAGCGTTAAATTTGCTTTGAATAACAAATGATTTATATCAATATCTTGTTTGAAATTGAAGTGTGTATAGATGTTTTTATGAACAAATATTACATACATAATTTGCTCATCAGCCGCCCATTATTTTATAATTTTTTTGAACCGTATATTGCAATTCTTCATTACTTTGTCCGACCCTAAATTTGGTATCGTCAAAAATGTTTTGTTCAATCATTGAATGAACAATCATTGTGTCATTGGCAAATTTAGGTACTAATTTCCATACTCTTTGGGCATTGCTTCGGAAGCTAATATATGTATCTCGATTTATAGTATATACTGCACTGTGTGAATTCTGCTACGATGAGTTTCTTCTCTAACTTTGATGAGCAGGTACTCTTATTTTTCCTATCACTGCGCGAATATTATTACTGATAAGTTATTTAAGGTCATAAATTCGACTAATAAGTCGTCACAGACCATTATTACCTATACATACATATACACACAGTGTATACTGTAAGTCTTATTGTAGAGTTATATTTGTTTTCGTACACACACGAAAGATTTGTCTTTTAGTGATATCATTTTAATTTTAACATTATTCGAGTTAAGATATGTCAAGTAAATCAATCCCCTCACCATTATAGTAATTGATATATTACTATATTACTGCATAAAAAATCGATACAATTTAAGTCAAGGATTAATGAATATGTATTTACCGGTGGAAAATAATGATACTAGAGCAGCAAATGGATCAAGGAAATCCAAGTTCTACGACATTTATTACAATACAAATATATCCTTGTGACGCCTTTACATGTTATTTGTTAATATTCATCTAACTTGTTTTTTTTAACATGCATCAAATCTATTTCACTTTATATGGTTATTATTTTTAATTTTTAATTGCATGCATACATTTTTTGAAATTTATATCATAACATCATAATAATCAATATTTTATTTATTTTATTTTATTTGGAATATTATGGTTTGTATAATTATATTGGCTTATGGTACAAAAAATGGACAATAATGTAGAATAATTTGCTGGTAAATAGTAACGAAGTTTTGAATGAGACATTATCGATTGGTGTACTATCAATAGAAAATAATAACAATATTAATAGTATCGAAATATTTGATGAGAGAGATAATGATTCATCTATGTCATCACTTGAATTAGATTTTGATGATCCAAATATATCGTACGATGTACCAAATATGGTAAGATATTTTGCGTTTGTCTGAAGTACAACTGAGTAATGAGATCAGAGCAGTGTGTGAATTATTATGCTAGACACGTTAATCTTCTATTTATCAATATTTATGAATCGTTCAATTTATCGCAGTTAAGTGTAGATGCTTAGATATAATAATAATAATTCATTTAACACTAGGCTTTTACTCGCAGAGATTATTCCTAAGTTTCGATTTTGGTTTAAAAAATTGTCGTCTCTGAACTCTTATAGAGGTTACTCAATTCGTCACACAATTCGACAATTATGATTGTTAAATCTAAAATCTCCCACAATTAAGTTTATTTTAAATTTTTTGGAAGCTTTCAAAATCTAGAAATCTAATTACCTCTAAAATACCTTTCTCTAAAATGCTTGCAACTTAAATTTTTTTAGGCTAGGATATTTGTGGCTAGGATATTTTTCGTGTTGTAATCACGATATTATTCAAATAATATAGCACGTGTTAAGGTTTTACTTTTAAAATCGTAATACGCGCAGAAAAAGTTTAAATTAAGAGGCAAATCAGACCAAACGCGAATATGAAGTGCGAGTAAACTACACACATACATATTTTTTCTCTATTGAAATATAATGGTATAATCTGAGTGTGTTAAATCAGATTAAATTAAATTATCCTAGTGTTTAGCACTATAATATAACTTATAATATTAGTATTTTAATTTTTAACATTAAACTTATTTCAATTATTACATTTACCTAACTATGATACTAAAAGTTACTGTTGTTACACGACAAATAAAACTAAATTTTGCAATGTGTGTAAAAAGCGTTGTGAATATCTTTAAACTAAATTAGGAATGTAAAATCCATTGACAAATCTGACAAATTTAAACAAATATTTGGTTAGTTGAGAAAGAGTTATGTTTCAAAATTATTTGTTATTTTTTTTACACTAATGAAAAATAAATGTATTGAATATTTAATATAGGTATAAATATTTTTAATTTGTCGCTAGGCAATCGGTCATACCAAGATCAAGAAATTTTGTAATGCAAAGGCTTAAAACATAAATTCTGCAACTTTAAGATTTACAATAACTCAATAAGCTTTGTATGCACTTAATTATGCTTTTTGAATTTTTTAATTCCTAAACAAGAATCGCATTCGGCAATGCAAGCAGTAGATTGATGACATATTATTATGATTAAAGTATCAGTAACAGTTACAGATAACAGCAAAAGTTAGCTAACTATGTACAAAAATGAATCAGTCAAATGAAATTATTGATGATCGTTATTAAAATATTTGGAGCCTACTTTTCGATAGTGCAGAAGTTTTACTGTACTCTATACAGAGACAGAAATACGTGAAAAGATAATTTCGCTATCTTTTATAAAATAAAATTGTTGTTATGATTACAATTTTGAATTTTAATTGAACGTATCTTTAGTGAGATCATGAATTCTGATCAGTGTATCAGCAATATATATTCAACGGTTGCTTAACTGTTTACATTGTTGAATGCTTTATATATCAATTAAAACTTTACACTAATAATCTTCAGAGTAAAAATTAATAACCAATCAAATCATTCCGTTATTCGATGCTCTGAAGATTATTTAGACTATAAAATCACGTTGATTGCAGAAGATGTTATAGACAGCATGGTTTTAGTTATATTGATGAGTTAATTTATAAATTTTATTTATTAATTCGTGTTTGTGACTGTTAATATCACTCATTAGTTTACTTAAGAAATATTGATAGTTTTTAATTTATTTATTGTTTATCACTGTATATACAAAAAACATAACAAAACACAAAAACAAATATCCTTTTTATACAATTTAAAGGGTGATACGTTGAGTTTAAATTCTGATTATCAAAATTCATCAATTATATCAAATAATATTGATTCACCTCGGGCATCTGGATCGGTAACATCATTAAATACAATCGAACGCGGCAATGTACATGTTGGGGGATTTGGTGATACGAGGGCTCGTTCAAATTCAAATACTAGTTTAAATAGACCAATGAGAAGAGCACCATCAGTACCAAGGCAAAGACGACAAGCGCCAGATGTGCCACCTAGGTGTGTGTTGTCTTTATTTTATTTTTAATATTTTTTGTTTGTTAGAGAAAATTTAAAGCAAAATCATTTTTTTTTATTGAACATTGGAGATAGCTCTTGTAATTTGTGATTACAATATGAAAATATGTTGTCATATACATTTTCAAATTGTAATCAATCGCGGTATATGTGAATTATATTTATATAAATATTTTAAATAATTCACATCAATTAACTATCAATTAGATCGTCGAGTACAACAGTAAATCCGGAAAATGTAGAAAATAATGAAAATCCACCGGAAATTACAGCAAATAGTAATGAGGCAGAAAGTAATAGTGAGGTATTGATAATTTAATTAAAAAACTCGTATTATGTCTTTGGGATATATTGGTTTTGGTTCTAGTTATTTGCTTCTAATTAGTTTTACAAAATTTTAATTTTTTCTATTTCATTTTGCTTTTATGTAATATAAAAACATAAATATGGTAAGGTTAGCCACGGTGTTGGTGCACGATAAGATTTTTATTTTTTAGTTTCACTGTGCACAAGTCTCTAATTTATTTCTAATACTTAGCTTGTTATTTTTGTGTTTTATTTGTCGAATGCTTCATCTAATGCTTTTTTAAATGTTTTTAAATATTATAATTGTAGTATGTATTTCTATTTAAGATGGTAGTTTTGAACGTCAATACGGGATAAATGTATAATTAGTTTTAGGCTCGATTAATGTTATATTTTTATTTCTATTTATTTTGCCAAAGAATGAAGACGGCGATGTATCTGATGGTGGTAACCATGTACATGTGAATATACAACCTGTTTCTTCAACATCGCAAAATGAATCACCGCAATCTCCTGCCCGTAGTACAACTGAAGATTCAAACTCAAATGGATCATCATCAATTTTAGATTTGCAATCTCTTGAAAATGCACTGCCAACAGGATGGGTTATGCAAAAAGCACCAAACGGAAGATTATTCTTTATTGATCATAATGATAGAAAAACAACATGGATTGATCCACGTACGGGACGTGCTAGTCCAATGCCAAATGTTGTTGCACAAAAGCGACGACCTAATGAAGATGATTTGGGAGCGTTGCCTGCCGGTTGGGAGGAAAGAGTCCATTCGGATGGTAGAATATTTTATATAGATCACAGTAAGTTTTGATAATCGATTGGTGTCGGAATCGTTGTCTATATCTTTTGTTCATTTTAAATAGACAACAGAACAACGCAGTGGGATGATCCACGATTGTCTAATCCTACAATAGCTGGCCAAGCAGTACCTTATTCACGTGATTACAAACGGAAATATGAATATTTCAAGAATCAATTGAAAAAACCTGTAAGTGCATTAATTACACATTTATATATTTCGTATTTTATTTCTGATGTGCCTTTTTTATTTTTATGTTATAGACAAATGTGCCTAACAAATTTGAAATAAAAGTACGCCGAGTATCTATTTTAGAAGATTCGTATAGAGTAATAAGTGCTGTTACTAAAACTGATTTACTTAAAACAAAAATGTGGATTGAATTTGAAGGTGAAACAGGATTAGATTATGGTGGTCTAGCCAGGGAATGGTTTTTCTTATTATCGAAAGAAATGTTCAATCCGTATTATGGATTATTTGAATATTCAGCTATGGATAATTATACATTACAAATAAATCCGTTTAGTGGTTTATGCAATGAGGAACATTTAAATTATTTTAAATTTATTGGTCGTATAGCCGGTATGGCTGTGTACCATGGCAAATTATTAGATGGTAATGAATAAATTATTTATATAATGTTGAATTAGTAATAACTAATTAATTATTCGACTTATTACAGCTTTTTTTATTCGTCCATTTTATAAAATGATGCTTCAGAAACCAATTGATTTGCGTGATATGGAATCAGTTGATATGGAATACTATAATTCCCTGTTATGGATCAAAGAGAATGATCCAAGTGAATTAATGTTAACATTTTGCATAGATGAAGAAACATTCGGTCATACAAGCCAACGCGAACTAAAACCAAATGGTGCTAATATTGATGTTACAAATGAGAATAAAGATGAATATATAAGATTGGTTATTGAATGGCGGTTTGTATCCCGTGTTAAGGAACAAATGACATCATTCTTAGAAGGTTTTGGTTCAATTGTACCATTAACGCTTTTACAAATATTCGATGAAAACGAATTGGAATTGTTGATGTGTGGTATACAAAATATTGATGTAAAAGACTGGAAGATAAATACATTATACAAAGGAGATTTTCACCCGAATCATATTGTGGTTCAGTGGTTTTGGCGGGTATGTTACACACAATTAGTTATTAGTTAATCTAAGTTGACCATTAATTTCGTTTTGTATAATTAATAGGCTGTGTTATCGTTTTCAAATGAAATGCGTTCACGTCTCCTGCAATTTGTTACGGGAACTTCTCGCGTTCCAATGAACGGCTTTAAAGAATTGTACGGATCAAATGGACCGCAGATGTTTACTATAGAACGGTGGGGAACCCCGGATAACTTCCCACGTGCTCATACCTGGTAATATAAATGCTAAATTAAAATGATGGTATATACCAATTCTAAATTAATATTTGGGTTTCAGTTTTAATCGCTTAGATTTACCACCATATGAAAGCTATATACAATTAAAGGAAAAACTTATTAAGGCAATTGAAGGAAGTCAAGGATTTGCCGGTGTAGATTAAACAAATAAAATTTATTATTTTATTGTTTATATATTTTTTAAACCATAAAAATGTATTAATTCTGAATATTTGTTATTTTTTTTATCGTATAAAAAGTATATAGCTATAATTACTTTAAACTTATTAAAAAAATTATATAAAAAACATTTAAATAGCATAAAGGTGCATTCCTGTATTTATTGATTTAAAAATGAAATCGAAATGATCAATTGCTTGTTACTATTTTCAAAAGTTCTATTTTTCATCTATACAATTTAAGGTTATGAAAGTTTTTCATGTTTTATCACTTTATTTTCAATTCTGTACGTTTAGATAAATAATTATTATTATTACTTAATTTAAATAAAAAACAAAATCAAATTTAATATTTTTATAAAAATGCAAAAAAACTAAACAAAAAAATTTAAATAAATAAATTTAAAAAAAAACATAACTTGTATAAAACATATTTAAAAGAAATTACTGTAAATAATCTTTATGAATTATATTTTCCTAATACACATAAAGAATTTTAAGATCTATATAAGTTATATAATATGGGAAAGAAGTAAAATAAAGTTAGGTAAGTATTAAATCTTCGCATGTCGAATGGCTGTCTCTCGAACTTTAGAGACACCAGTTCAAACTATATCACCATTTATCATCCATTTCTTCTGGATACATTTACATTTTTTTTTTTTTTTTTTTTCAATTTTATTTAAATATTTTAAATAAACAATTATTACAATCTAGTCACCTGGACTAATGAGCAATTTTATTCTAACTTAATTTACTATGTTGTATTAATCTATGGCTTCTTCCCACTGGTGTTCCATAGTGTCTGATAAATTGAATTAAACCACATCGTTATTGTGGATTTTACATCAGCATTCCGCTGTTTACACTAGCAATTACACCAGCTCAAAAGGTTTAGTTCGTTTAAGCCTGCGTACAATATCTGTGTTGTTTAACAGCTTAGTTGCCTCAGTGTTAACATGTTGTTCGAGCCTTTGCCTATGTCTCACTGCATTTTTTTGGATTTCCTTTGAAACAGTGTCCACTTTAAGGTCCCTATGGAGGTCTCTGTTTCTAACATACCATGGTGCATCAACGATGTTCCTTAATACTTTGTTTTGAAATCTTTGGATGATTTCCACGTTGCTCTGTTTGGTACAACCCCAAAGTTGGATACCATAAGTCCAAATCGGTTTTAATATTTGTTTATATAATAGAAGTTTGTTGTATGTTGATAGAGCGGAGCTCCTTCCTATCAGCCAATACATCTTTCTATATTTAAGCCCCAGTTCTTCACTTTTCTTTTTGACGTGTGCTTTCCATCGTAGTTTTGCATCTAGTGTCATGCCAAGATACTTAGCCGTGTTGGCATACGGTATTATTTCTTGATTAATTGTAACCGGAATATGTTCGAGTCGTTTGTTTGTAAAATTGATGTGAACTGATTTAGTTTCGTTAAGTTGAGTAATAGCTAACTGTAAACTATGAGTTGATTCTTCGTTGCTATCTCCAACAGCTAAAATTGCCGTGTCATCAGCAAATGTCGCCACAGTGTTGTTTTCTAATACAGGGAGATCATTAGTGTACAATAGGTATAGAACAGGACCTAATACACTGCCCTGCGGTACTCCTGCCTTGATTTCTTTCAATCCAGAATAGGAATCTTCTAATTTTACTCTAAAGAATCTATCTTTCAAGTATGATTCTAATATTGTAGTGAATTGCATTGGTAGTACAGTTCTTAACTTACAGTTAAGTCCTTCGTGCCAAACTTTATCAAAGGCCTGTGCAACGTCTAAGAATATCGTTGAGCAGACTTTTTTCTCCTCTAATGCTCTTTCAATAATATTAGTTATTCTGTGTACTTGATCTAATGTTGAGTGTTGGTTGCGAAAACCGAACTGATGATTTGGAATCAGGTTTTTCCTCTCAATTATCGGATTTAGTCTTTTTACTAATAACTTCTCAAAGAGTTTAGACATAACTGGTAATAGTGATATTGGCCTGTATGATCCAGTTTTGTGTGGTGGTTTCCCAGGTTTAGGAATCATAATTACTTCTGCAATTTTCCAAAGGCTGGGTACGTATTTCAATCGAAAGGCGGCATTTATAATATTGGTGAGCTTTAATAATGCTTTCCTTGGTAGTTCTTTTAAAATTTCTGCTGTGATAAGGTCATAACCCGGCGCTTTTCTCGGATTCATGTTTGTTTTTATCTCATACATGACTTCTTTTGGTGTTGCTCGTAGGATTTCTTCACTTTCTTGTACAACCTCTCCAGTTATTATTTCGGCTTCCAATGATTGGTCATCATGTGGTTCAAATATTTTTTCCAGGTATTCAGCAAAATTTCGTACTTTATCTTCGTTATTTCTGGCCCATTTGTTATCTTCTGTTCTGATTGGAGGAATCTGCATTATTGTTCTGGTTGCTCTCCAGAGAGAATAATCAGTACTAGTATCATTAGATAATTTTCTGAGGTAGTTACTGATAGATTCGTCTTTCAAATCTTTGATTTCCCTTTTAAGTAGCTGAGTCAGATTGTTTAGCTTAGTTTTATCTTGTCTTGAGGGGCTCTAGTTTGTTGCCATATTCTTCTTGCCCTTCTTTTTTCTGCCAAAAGCTCTCTAATTTCTCTAGGGTAGTTGTTTCCCTTAATTTTCTTTTTAACTTCAGGAGTGTTTTCCCAAGTTGACTGCTGTATATCACATATGAACTTGTGAACTTCTTTTTCTAATTGCTCCTCACTCCTTAGCGGAACCATTAAGTTAATTTTTCTTTCTAAAGACAGTCTAAAGTATTCCCAATTTGTGTGTTTATTTACTAAACTAGGATAGCTTTTTTTTTTAATGATCCTTTCACTTAATGTCAAAAGTATTGGGGGAGTGATCAGAGCTTAAGTCAAAACTTTCATCTATATGTATATAATTTACAGATATATTTTTCACTATAAAGAAATCAATCAGATCTGGTATTTTATTTGGATCAGTTGGGCCAGTAGGTCGGTTTACCATTTGATAAGGCTTCACAACCGTATTTTCTGATAGCATTGAGGAGTTCTTTCCCTTTGGTTGTTGTTAGTCTAGAACCCCAGTGAGTATTTATTGCATTAAAATCTCCTCCAATTACAAATCTTTTCCGTAGTTTACTGAAAAATTCAAGATAATCTTTTCCTTTTAGAGAGTATTTCGGTGGGCAGTAAATTCCAATAACACTAATAGAGTTATTTTTGGTCTTGATATTAACAGCTGTTGCTTGTATTTGTTCTGTTTCATATTTTAATTCCTCGAAGTGATTAATACTATTTCTAATTATAACAGCACTACCTCCCTTAGCAGTATTTCCCGGGTGAATAGTGTGATATGTTTTATAATTTCTAAATTTGATAATTTAAGGTTTTGTTTAGGGATGGCTCCCTTGGTACTGTATTCTAGTTTCTGTAATCGCTGATCAAAAGTATTAAGTTTGCTTAATATCAGCTTAAGCGTTTGATTTATGTCGTCTGTTTGAGTTTTTTGTTTGTTTTCGTTACTCATCATTACTTGAGCGTAAGTTTTTTTGCCCACTTCTGCTTGAGAGGCTATCGATGCTTTACGCCTTAACTCTCCTTTAAATGATTCAGGCCTGTTTATTCCAACAGTTTGCTTCTTTATTACATTTGTATTTTTAGCATTGTATGTTTTTTTTTTATTTTTGATGTTTTGCAATTCAATAGCAACACTGCATCCTCTGTAGTTAGCTGGATGGTTTTCTCCACAATGTACGCATCTAGGCTGTACATCTGTGGGTTTGACACAATCTCTAGTATGGTGTTTACCTGTACATTTGACACACCTGGGTTCTTTGTTACAGTATTTTTGAGTATGTCCATATGCTTGACATTTTTTACATTGTGGTATAAGCCTAGTTCTTCTTAGGGGCTCAATATTGACTTTGCATCCCAAGATGTACTTGATTTGATGTATTTTTTCAATATCATCATCTGCGCTGAATGTCAGTATATACATGTTCAGAGGCTCCTTACTTCTTCGTTTTAGCTTAATTGATGCTTCAGTTGCATTAAAACCTTTTCCTTTCAGGTCCTCAATTATTTTTTCTGGTTTACATGTAGAGTGCAGATTTTTAACCATTACCCTAATTGGTCTGATTTGTTTGTTTTCAAACGTATGCCAGGAATGTCCCCCTTCGCTTAATATTTTTGTCATTTCTCTGTAGGTTTCACCATCTGCTAAGTTTATTTTGATGTTGTTTCCACTCATCAATTTTGTATTAAACTTATCTGTTTTAGTTATTGTTTTAATTTTCTCATACAGTAGATCATAGTTTTTAACTCCATCGATAACTATTGGGGGTGGTGGAGGTAATTTTTTTGGATTGTTTTGTATTATTTTAGGAATTGTCTCTTTTAGTTGAGGAGGAGTAGGTGTATCATTTCTTCTCCTTTTTTTTCTCTGACTTTTGACTCTAATCCACTCAGTTTCGTGAGCTAATTCTTCTTCATCCGTATGGTATTCTTATTCCATTACTTTTTGGGTAGGAGGAGAATCAACGTTTTTCTTTGGTTTAAGAGCTTTAACTTCGTTTTCAAGAATCCTTATATGTTCCTGCATCCAAGCAATTGTATCATTTAATTGCTTATTTAAATTATTAGATTCATCCAATGCAGCATTGGTCTTACGCAATTCCTGATACAGCATTTCATCTTTTTTAGAACAATTGTTGTCCTCTGGAAAAGCATTTCTCGGTAACTCCACAAGTTCTGTAGGTATTATATTCGTGGTGAACGTGCTACAGGCTCTCGTGGGAGACCTCGGTAGAACCTGACTCTTTTGGAAAGGATCGATATTATCCATTTCTGCTTCACTCATTCGTATATTACAATTCCTCAACGTATCTTGGGATTTTTTCTGATTAAAGCGCCATTGGAAAGAAAATGGCTCCTCGTCGTCACTCATTTTACCGACCGGATTTGATGTTCCCCATCGACCCAATAATTTTGGCCGGGAGTGTATATAAAATAAATTTAAAAATAAAATAAAATAAAAGCTAACACTGCACTTTTAATTTTTTTTTTTCACTATGTTCAATATGTACATACATAAAATAATTAAAAAGAAACTACACTCACTGCACTTTTTGATTATTTTTATTTTATCGCTTACTTCACCGATTCCACGTCCAAACCCCATAACGATTTGAAAGAGAATACACACATTTACATTTACATTTGGGTATGTTTAGATAGCCGAGTCTTTCATACTTGCATCTGGTTACAGATGCTTTGATGTTCTTTTTTTATTAAGTTGTATGTCCGATAGGGACACCGCATGAAGTGTGAGAATTATCGCGGCATAGCTCACCTTTGCACAGCATGTAAGTTACTGTCCTAAATTATATTGAATAGAATCAGTCCTTTAGCGGAGAGCCTGGTTGGTGACTATCAAGGAGGATTTCGTTCGAATCGGTCAGTCACTGATCAGGTCTTTTCGCTGCGGATGATTCTATCTAAATATTATGAGACTACCATCGCCGTACATCAGGTGTTCTTGGATATCCTTGGATTTCAATCGAGAGAGTTTGCGGGCTGCGCTGGAATATCTAGGTATACCAACAACAATGGTATATACGATTGTGTAGAATGGCAGTGACACAGTCTCAATGCTGTGTTAATGTTGAGAACAGGCTATCAAGAATTTTTGCAGTTAGCTCGGGTGTTCCGCAGGGAGATGCTCCGTCCCCGATGTTCTTCAATCTCATGTTGGAGTACATCTTTCGTAAAACTGAAACACCTCAGCGCAACACCTTACATCGCCAGTCCAATCAGGTGACATATCAGGTGCATATGCAGATGACATATGCGTGATTGGACTGAATAGCAACGGAGTGAAGGAAATACTTGATCCGCTTGTAGAGTTTTCAGCTTCTGTTGGACTCCAGATCAATGAGTCCAAAACGAAATACATGATCTCTGGGTATAGGGACAATGGCACACCAGATTTTAGTAGCGGCCACTACACGTTTGAAGGAGTGAGTAGGTTCAAATATTTGGGCTATCTTATCACTCATAATAACAGTGTGGGTGAGGATATTAAAGTGCGGCTGGCAGCTGGCAGCCGTACTTTGTATTCTCTAAGGCCACTGCCAAAAACCTAACCACCTATCAAGTGCCGTGAAGCTGAAGCTTTACAAAGCGTTGATCGAAACCGTTGTATCCAGATTGTTGACTCAGTAAAGGGCCAGTAATGGGCTTTAAATAATGTTGACATGTAATGTTATGTCCGATAGGCATTGATGCTACGTTTGATTCGGCAGTACTGATTTGTTGAGTTCATAATGGTAAGCATTTTATTCCTATTTTCTATATAATGTTTAATAAAATATTCACTTTTCATTTACATATATTATATTTAATATAAAATATAAATCTTGCGATATTCCGGTGCTATAAGTTTGAAAGTTTTTCGTTCTCAACTTTATTAACGTTAATTTATTAAAATATTCTACTTGCGATTGTTCACACTGAAGTTTAACTTTTCAAATGAGAACAAAAGATCCCAGATAAAAATCTCGAAGCTTTTTTGTCGATACACGTTGACAAGCAAGTGAAAGTTAACGATTTGGACAACATAAGTAATCCCGTTTGAATTAACTCCCGTAAAAGTCAATCTCTTAATTGATGCTTGTTAATTGATCCAAAAGTTTTCTATATAAAGTTTACGAAAGTTATCCACTAAAGATAAAAATGTATCCTACAGATATTCGTTTTTACAATAAACTTACAAGTAGCATGAAATATTAACTTTAACTTTAGCTAAATATGTCTTAGGTACGTTTATCTTAGTTGGGTGGTGTCCTAAATATATTCGTCTAATACATATGCATTTGAAATAAATGCACAAATAACGTTTTAAGCGACATTTACTATCTATGTGATTTATTTTTACACATGCGATAAAATCCTAAAGATAGTATCGTTTGAAGATTAATTCTTCAGATATAGGTTTCTATGTCAACTTGCGATATTTCTTCATCATTCGATTGGGTTGGTCCGATTTTATTTATTACCTGATTAGAATATTAATTTTGTAAACACACAAAAATCACACTGTTTAATTTTAATTTATTTTTTATTTAACAAATTTTTAAAAAGACTTCATTAATTGACAACCGATTAGCCGTGTCTGTATAACTTCTACATTTGTTTACATTTTTCCAATTCGAATTTGACATCAATTTAGATTAGAGTTTGAAATGTTTTGTGAAATATGATGACATCACATTTTGTCAATTATGAATTATGATTTGAAATTTTTGAAACTAAGTTCAGACTTGTAGAATTCAAATTTTAGAATTTACAATTTTTTAAAGTTCCTGGTCATTTCCTAATAGCTACAATTTTCAAAATTTGATTTATCGACTTTGGATTTTTATGATCAAATTTTACGTATAAAATGTTGAATTTGAATTTTGAAAATAATAAATATTTTTTCTACCGATTTTTTAAATCAATAAACTTAAATTTTAGAATTTTGAATATGCATACTTTTATAAATTTAGATAACCGATTTAACATTTTTTATGATGAATACATAGGTATTTGAATTTAAACTACGTTTTATATTGAATCGCGTTGTATATAAGATAATCGAAATAACGATAACACTTAGCCGAAAATTCATAAATTAAAACAAATTATTTGTACAAATCAAAAATATACCAATACCTAGGAAAATATATTTTGAAATTCGCAAATAAATAGCAATATGTAAATATCGTAAATATTATTTCCTGGATTTTGTTGATAACGGAGAATAACCGACTTTTATGTGTTGTCTTGCTGTAGACTATAGTAACGAAAAGTTGATTCCTTTCGCGCATTATGACAATCAAGCCTTCTTAAAATCGTTAATAGTTTTTTAGTAATTGTGTTTAAAAGTGATAAAATGTGTTATTAAAAAGTAGTGCTTAAACCTTAAACATAACATCTCGACACCTAAAAGTTACAAAGAAAAACCTGCTATGCGAAGGGATAGCTATGATAATATTGTTTCTGCTGAATTACATATAAATAAAAAAAAGGTCCATACCACGGCATTTTGAAATTATATTTAAAAGGAATATCTAGTATTACTGAATACAGCCGTAATGCAGAAAACCAGGTTTATCTACCAACTCAAGATAACTCGAAGAAAGTGTATTGCTATTAAAGAGCTTGTTTTGAAATATTAGCATGTCAGAAAATTTAATTAAAGCTAAAAAGGAGTGAATTTATCGGTTTGGAAAATCAACGGGCAGAAAATGATTGTTTTAGTACCATCGCATTAAGTTTATAACTGCTTTTATAGTAGGCTAAGCATTGACGTAATGAGTGACGCCACCTTTGTAGTTGCTCCCAAAATCCGTTATAAAAATGTAGCATAATTTTTAAGCCGAAAATGATGTAGTAACCGATTTCAAGAAGGTAAAATTTTGGATATAGCTTCAGATGGTTCTGGTACCAATTTACCCTGAGCCCAAATTCGGCCAAAGGTTACCGTCAGAGTCTAAAAAATACAAATGTTTCTTCTGATCGGATGGCTGGCTGTGAAATCAGTGTTAAGAGTCAGGGTTCCAGGGGTATAATGAATATTCACTATCTACTATTGTATATATTAATCAATTGTACATTCGAATGTCGTTTTGCTGGATAAGATACAAACGTATATATTGACTAAATGACTATGAGCAATGCATACTACTTTGGGGTATTTGGCATTAACATATAGTAACTGTAAATTTAAATCAAAAACCGTGCTGTATAAGTTTACAATCAATAGTACTAATTAGCTGTAAAAGCTATAGCTATAACAAGTATTTAATTAGTTATTGATAAAAAAATAATCAAAGTAAATGTTTGGTTTCCGCGCTTTACAAAATTTTATTTTAATTGTCTTTTTTGTAGATCTACTTAACTATGCTACGTGATATTCTTGGAAAATATTCTTTTGGTGTTTTCTTTATCTTTTTTAAGGAAAATTTAATTGTTGTAACTTAATAAAAGCGCTTATATACTCATATGGATAATCTTTTGTTACGTTGTTAAAATTTATCATCCAATTAATTAACTGAATTTTAATAAATTTTTATTATTATACAATTTATTTAAAAGTTATTTTGATTTAAAATGGAAACATGGTGCATTTTACTATACGAGAACATTATAATTATGACGCTTAAAAGCACCAAACTTGTTGATTTTACAAATAAATCTATATTTTAAGACCAATTTAAGATGTTCTCCTTTGGTAAAAAATGATTTAATGGTTTAGCTAATTTAAAAGCAAATAGTTTTGTTTTATGTGTTGCTAACATTATTATTCGTAATGGATTTAAATTTAAAGAAAAGACCATTGCACGTGAAAACATGAAACAAATTATACGCTTGATTTGTCAATTTGTCGGGTAAATCAATTACTTAGTTAAAAGTCGCTTTTTAGTATTTTTGTTTTATTGAAATACGTGTTTTTGTTTATTTTCAGCTTACTTAATCCGTAGATCACTAAAAAATTAACAATCTAAACGTTAAACATTTACTTTTGTGTACTCGATTTACCCTACTTTTTAATAGGGTAAATGAATTTATCCGAAAATTAAAGTAAAATTAGAGTTTTACCCGTGAATTGGCCCGCAGCCTAAGAACTGTTTAGAAGTCAAATTTAAAACAATCGACTCTAAGCGGTATGTAGCCAAAATTAAAATTTTGAGGTGCTTTGCCAAAGCAATACACCTTATAAGTTTGTAACGACGCTATTTTACGTAAGACTAGTTGTACTATGAGTCAGAATGCCGTGTTTGTAAGGAGTGTATAGTACTAAATTACCAAAATCATGTGTCTAATTATTTATTATAGTATTTTAACGTTTTTACATATGTATAATTATTATTAACTCTGATGAGAACGTGATCAAATAAACAAATTCCATGTTTATAAAAACTATATCGAGATCTTCTTGATAAAGGCACAGTTTGATTTAATTATTTATGAGATTTTTCTGAAACAAAAGCAATTAAAATTTTAATTAAAAGTTCTATTTTAAATAAAACTAAAACCATTATTATATAAATAAAATGAGTTAAGGTTAATAAAAATTATACAATATATATATATTATATTTAATAAATATTTATATTTTCTACAACGGATGACGTGAACTCGATGTAACGAAAGCTTGATTTTTAAAATCAACTTTCGTTAAAATCCTGTGTTTCAAAATAATGGTTTTCAAAATCCTAGTATGGGAGAAATTCCAGCCCCTCCTGGATGAATTGTGTAAAGATATCTGAATTCTATTTCCCTAAGTCGCTGGATCTGATTCCTTTGGATTTTTATTAAAAAGTGTTCATATGGCCAAATGACGTATGGAACGACGCCAAACAATAAGAATGTGAATTGAAATAATAATGAATTCATTTTAAACAATTTTAAAAACACAAATTAATTTACTATTAATAATTCTCGTCAATTGGAAAAAATAAAACGAACAATAATTAATTACCAATATAAAATATTGTTCCATATTGTTTATAGAATGCCCGTCAAAACATACTGCATGACGAAATTTAAAAGTTGAGTCGTCATCCAGCATTATCTAGTATCTAGCACATCTTCTATTATCTAGCACATTCTGAAATAGTTGTTTTAAGGGTTTGTCTTAATGGACCAGTTGAGTGACAGGAGGAAAATATATTTTAATCATGCTCGCGAAAATCTCGTTCACTCCGATTATTCGTGCAATAGGACCGCTTTTAACAATCTAATTTTTCCAACTATAAATGTACATCTATTTCCCTATTTGTTTGGCTTTGTGCAATATGTACAATATATCATGTGTGTGGTAGTCAGAATACGTTCGAAGTTCTTCAACCTTTCGATTTCCTTGACAACTACTAAAATTTTCATGTTTTGGTATATATGAAAACTTTCGCGGCTGGTTAGATTTGTATTTTGTGTTAATCTGATTATTATGTTCTAAATTATTTATTGATCCAATTTAGGTATACATATATACATACGTAATACATGTAAGTATTTCTCGTCGACCAGTTTTCTCAACAAGTCAAAATCATAATTGAGCATACATTTTTAATATTTTTATTTACAACTAAAATGGACATAAATGAAAGCCAGCCTATACATACGAGTACAACTAGCAAATTTATTTTGATTTTAAATAGACCGTGATATAATCGCTCAAAGTACAATGAACTAAATGGTAAGCATTCTTGTTGTACACGTTTGTGATAAGTATGTTTCAGTTATTATATTTGTTATATACGATATTTATTTCCTTCTACGAATTACAATGTGGATATTTCAAAATTTCATTGAAATGGAAAATATATTCAACTGCATACGCGAGATGATGTGTGCGGTTTTAAATGGAGCGAATAATTTTTTAATTTGATTTTTAAATAAATGGAAGGTATATAAGCTACCGGCTTACTTCCTATATCGATAAGTATATGTAGCATGATCACTGCTTTATCGATTTTGTGAAATTAATTTAATTAATTTCTTGTTTGTCTTTAAAATAATGATTCGTTTTTTTAATTTGACTATAATAATGGTTTTTGCTAAACTGATTAAAGATCGACACTGTGCTGCTGGATCTGACAAATTTAATAAGCTGATAGATTTGAAGTCCGATTGAAAAACATGTTTGATATTACGATATAATTAAGCTCGTAAAGTGGTTTAGACTAACTATGTATACATAATATTATTATAGGTCATTCGCTTCTGTTGACTGTAAATCAACGACGGTTTAGAAACAAAAGTAAGTTTTAATTACATATTAATATAATCTCACAGTCAGGGATGGGCGTTTACACGTCATCTATTATTTCTATTACATTGACGTGTAGATAACGTCAACAACGTAGACAACGTCGATAATGTAGACAATTCCTAGAGGGGTTTTGTCAATTAGTTCTAAACAAAAGGGTGACCAAATTTCTTTAGAAACAAGGCGTTATTGTTGATAGTTTTATAGAATGCCCGTCAATGCATTGAAATGTCTTTTCAAAAAGAGCGGAATTTAAAACTAATCGTGCTCAAATACCATGCATCCTACTTCAGCGTCATGTTTGTCCATTACAAAATTATTAAATTGACCCAAAACAACGATATATATCGTTATATAGAGTGGGGCCCTCTTTATAACGGTTGAACGGTATAGAAAAGCTCGCAAAAAACCGGCTCACAAAAATTCAGGCAAAAGGTTATAACATTCATTAAAAATGTAACACACCCCACTCCATGGTAAAACGAATTCGACTTCAGGAAAAATTTGAAAATTTTAATAGAAGTTGAATTGAACTAAGTTGTAAGATGAAAATTAAAAAAACCTTAGCCCGAATGCCGCTTGAACTCATGTCCACTAATCAAACGCCCACTACTTTGCATACTTGACCATTGCCGTACAATTACTGATAAATCCATCTTTTATACTCACCATTTGAATAGAGAAAAATGAAAATTTAACAAAATCTGAATTGATTTAATTTGTAAGAAATTAAATTAAATTTGATTTTAGTTTGAATGTTTTACTCTTATCGAACACTGCACAACAACCATGATTCCAAATCCTATGACACCGCTACTTTACCACCTCGCCATTCCCATATAGTCACTCGTTATATTTGCCAATTGAAGGGAGAAATTAAATAAATTAAATTAAAAATTATTTAATGACAAACCGAGACTTGAACTCGACTTCACAATTCCAAATGCAACGACTCTGTGTACTGGACCACCGGCGTATATACATTTGGTGTTATACAAATCTTTTATGTTTGCCAATTCAATAGAGAAAATTGAAAATTTTAGCAACGGGAATGGACAATTCATTACGGTCATACACAAGAGATGGCTCTTACATTTTCATTACGGTCATACACAAGAGATGGCTCTTATACTTGCCGAAGAAATTAAATTAAAAAGGTATTGGATGCTGAAGAAAATTGAACTCGAGTCCACGAATGCAAAAGCAATGACTCTGTTAACTGCACCACCGGGCCGATAATACATAATACTATACAAATCTTTAATATTTGCCAATTCAATAGTAACAGGAATGGACTACTCTTGTTTGACCATTATCATATATCTTCAGTAGAATTCAACAGAAGCTGTGTTGAATCAATTTTACAGCAGAAATTAAATCAAAAAAGTATTGGCGCTCACGAGTCTTGAACTCGATTTCAAGAGCATTGACTCTGCTTACTCGACCATTGGCGTATTAAAAATTGGTGCTGAACAACGATAGAAATCTTCACATGGCACAACTGATAGAAATCTTTACAAAAAGGCACTACCCTTCATTAAAAATAATCCGGGGAAATTTAACTATGACCGTGCCATAAAATTTAACACATCCTATACTCCATGATAAAACGAATTCGAGTTCAGGAAGGCTATGAGTGCTACCGAGTTATTAAAAAGTTAAATCGTTGAGATAACCAACACGTGTTCGACAAAATATGTGCAAGACTGATGACAAAATTTTCACTAGTGGGTGTGTTTTGATGGATGACGAAACGTATACATGAAACTGGTTTTGAAATACTTCAAGTTAGATACATTTGCAAAAAAATGAATGATTTGGCCAGCAATTTGCAGTTGTGGAGCCAGGTTTTTGTCACATTTTTCGTAACGACGTATTTTGCCGTTAATTCTTCAACACGATTCAGCTCTAATTCCAATAGAAGCAATAAATTTGCACGAGATTAAACAAATCAATGTTATCTCAAAGAGTCCACTGGTTTTCGATGAAAAATGTTGGGGTATAGTGGAAAGTGTGCTGAAGGGCAAAAGTCACACCGGCAGTTATGCCAGAAATAGGGAGTATCAAATAACATGTGCGTGATTTTATCCGTAATAAAATTTTATTCATTGGAAAGAACGTTTCTTGCCATTTATATTTTAAAGATTACTTCTTTCAAATGATGGGCGCAACTGCGAAGATCCTTTCTCAAAGTTGAATTTTTGGTGACGCGTTTGATAATATCGAATGGTATTTGGTGAATGACACGAGTAATGTTGACTTCCAATGCCTCAAATCTAGCTGGTTTATTCACATAGACTTTGGACTTTCCATAGCCCCAAAGAAAAGAGTCTAGAGGTATCACACGATCTAAATAGCCAATTCAACGATCCGAACCGTGAAATTAATTGCTAGCCAATATTATTTTTCAATAAGTACACTGCTTCGCGCGCTATTTGGCAAATAGCGTCGACTTCTTGTAACCAAATGTCGTTGAGGCCGGGCTTCAATTTCTGGCAGCAAATACTCCGTTATCATGGCGCAATAACGTGCACTATTCACAGGTACGTCCCGGTCGTCTCTTGATTTGAAGAAATATGGACGAATGATTTCACTGGCGCATAAACCACACCAAACCGTCTATTTAGTCGCATACCATCCAATACTGTAAACTAGGATCGACAGGGTAACTTGGTCTAAGCGCACGAAACACATTCCTCACAGAACACTGATTTTCGTAATAAAGCTGAACAATTTGTAGACGCTATGCCAGGCTCAGTCTTTCCATAATGAAATAGCAAACAATACTGATTAAATAGGAACACGATAACAGATTGAAACTATTCATGCGTCATTTGTCAAAAAGAAACAAATGAAAAACTCACCTCTAGATGAACGCTTTTAAAAAATACACCCGCGAACTGGCGCGTTCGTTTTTCCAATTATCTTACATAGAAGACTGTATAGAAAACGAGGTCACTTGCTGAATTCAGTATTTATCTTATATTTTTTTTACTAACTTTTAATTTCTATACGATGTTTCTAAAAATTATGTCGAATCCAGTTCTAGCTTTAATCACAATATGTTTACTAATTATTGTTACATCATTGTACGAGCATTTAAGACATTAACTGTTTTTTTAAATCTCGCTAGTGGCGGGAACAACTGCAATATCGAAACCTGACTATGTAATGGCGTGATAAAATCATCGTCTTCTATAAATAATTCAATATAATGTTTGCCTTGATGGCTAAAGCAGTGCCATTCCAAGTCGATATTGTTCTAAACAATCAATGATTTTTTCCAAGCTACTAGTTAACTCAAAATTCTATCCCCGAAAATTAAAAAACCTGAATAAATCTAAATATTATATCTATCACGACATTTTATTTCGAATTTTGGTTAAATTTATTAGAGAAATTTATTACACAAATAAATTAAACAAATTTTAATTATATCTATATGTCGAAAATAAATAACACATATGAAAACTAAAACTTTTCAAATTACAAAAAATATAAGTTTACGAAATACTGTATTTTGCTCTCAGCCCCGAAAAATAACAATATCAAGACAGTTGCTATATTTTACAAATATTCTTTAAGTTTCTATATTATAAAGAAATGAATATAATGATTGGGGGTCAGATATTTAGGGCATGTATAATAGTGGACGGTTTAATAGACTTAACGTAATTTTTGTATGTCAGTGAGCTCCGATATAGCACTGTAATGTCACGATATAGTGGATTGCCGGCATTACATGTCTTACTCATCTGAGCGGCAATCCACTTCAACGTCACATTACGGGACTATATCACAGCTCACCAACATACAAACATTCTAAAAATATTACGTCAGGTTTCTTAAACCATCCACTATCATATGCCTTACTCATCTGAGCCGGCAATCAACTCCATCATGATTTTAGAGGACTATACCTCAGCTCACCGACATAGAAGAATTCTAAAATAATGACGTCAGGTTTATTAAACTATCCACTATCACAAGGGTTCCCAAGCTTTTACCGAGCGACCCACTAATTAAATTCTTTATAATAGCAAATTTAATTCATTTAATATATATCAGCTAAGTAAGTTAGTAAGAGTACATAATTCTCATCACCCAAAACATTTGTATACTCATCTTTATTGTTATCATTTGCAATCTTATTGCAACTTCTTCACGAAGTTCAACAAGTCTAGTCAGGACTTTGCCCCTCGATAGCCAACGGACTTCTGTGTGCAGCGTGTAACAGCACCACTATTTTTGCCACACATTGCTCCTGCACCATCACTACATATTTCGACCAATTCAGTTTTTTCAAAGTTATGTAATTGTCACGCGTATTGAAAATTATTTCGCTAGTTCCTCCAATAATTGACAATTTCCTTTAAGCTCTTATTTCCAAACATAACTCCAACAGCATGTTTTATCGCTGGAAGTACTAAGGACTCTCCAATGGTATATGGGGTTTACCAGATTGTGCAATACGTAAACTAATAAACTATTGAGGTATGAGGCGAACATAGCTTTTTCGTAAATGCTGGTAAAGTGGGTAAGCAGATTTATTGAATTATTTAATTCCTGCAATTTCGTTTTAAAATAATCCATTGGTTTATTTTTTAAATCAAGATGTTTCGGTTCAAAATGCCGCAATAATTTACTAGGTCGCATAATACACAGTGGACGTGAATCATCTTCCTTCCTATTCCATGTAAATCCAAATTTTAAATAATCACAATCATAATAAGAAAAACCGCATTAATACAGAAATTTGTTAAGAACATTTTTACAAGCACCTAAAAATATGCTACAAACTATGCTATCGTGATAGTATATTTTTTCGAGGATGAATCAAAAAGTATCATGCTAGCAGTCGTTAGTGTTGCCATCGTATTTTTCGGGGTTCGAAATTGGGCCATCTTCATATATATATTTTTTAAAGAGCCAATTATGATGTATATGTGGTGCGGGGCGAGCCGGAACTTCAATCAATTAAATGTACTGATTTTATATGTCACAATTGAACAGCCGCGTACAGCTAGTATGGCATGCGAAAATTTTAATTTTATATAATATATATAATATATGTTATATTTATATAACTACAGTTTTAATCTAACTTACATCTACGGTTTCTGTTTATACGCGCGGGAGCTTCTAACTAAACTAAATCTGACAACTACGGCAAGAAACTAGGTTTGTTTTAAAAAATATTAACAAATAGCTATACACCAACTTTTTTGATTTTTTATGGCATACATAATTTATATTTGTATAATCACCACAGCAGCGTATGGCCCTTTACTTCAACTTCTGTGTCAATATTAGGAAATAATATTTTTATATCTTTAATAAATAAATAGACAATGCTTAGGATACGTATACTGTACAGAATTGATGATATATGGAGTGAAATATATTTATACCGAATAAAGCATTTAGTCTGTCGGGTGGACATGTAATACAACTCACTGAAATAAATAAGGCTGATAATAGTCCCGGCCGGAAGAACATGTGTGTAAAATTAATAATTTTGTCGAGCTGACTAATCTCTTTTTATTTCCGTCCTTAAAAAATATGTAATATAAATTAATTTCTGTTTAATAAATAACGAAATACAATAAATATTAAATATCGGTACTTTAAGAATTACAAATTAAAAACATAAGCATTAAAGTTTTTTATAAATTATGAAAGATGAAAATGAAAGTTTAATATTTAATAATGAAGATGAAGATGAAGTGATGAGAAACTGCGCAATTACCATCTCGCAATATTCGTATAATACTATAAACAAACATGAAAGATGAAAAAATGAAAGATTTTTGGCTTTAAAATCTATATAGCCTAATTGACATTTGGACCATATTTTGTTAATATTACCATGATATTCAGTGCCATAAAATGATACATCTCCCCACTCTATAACACTTCCTCCACGACTTGATGTTTTGTTGGGAATATTTCGTTGTTTCGGAATGGTCGTATGGAAATAATAATTAAATCGATTCCTGACAATGACGTAAATAAATAAATAAACATAGGTCCGTACTCCCGACAGGAATCTGAATTGATTTAATTTGTAAGAAATTAAATTAAATTTGTTTTTAGTTTTAATCGAGACTTAAATTCGGCTATAATAATAATAAACAGTATTTAAAGGCCATTACTGGCCCCTTACTGAGTCAACAATGTGATTCCAACGGTCTCGATCCTGGGCCCGGTCTTCCTGCTGTCCTAGACAACCTGAAGAAGCCAAGTCATTCTCTACAACGTGGAGCCATCGTCGCCTGCAACGACCTCTGCGCCTACCATATGGTGCCTCTCCTTTCAGAAATCGCTGCACAATTCGTTCCAGATCAGCACGCAGAACGTGACCGAGTCAGCGTACTCGCTGAGATCTTATTTCATGCACAATATCGGGGATCTTCATCAGATCTCTGATCTCGATATTGTACAGAGCTCGGTATGTGTCATCTATTTCGCGTTTTGGGTAAATCACACGCATGACTCTTCTTTCAAATGAAAGGAGCCATCTCTCGTACTCATCCTTTGGCGTGATCAACGCTTTGTAAAGCTTCAGCTTCACGGCACTTGATAGGTGTTTAGATTTTAGCAGTGGCCTTAGAGGATACAAAGCACGGCTGCTAGCTGCTAGCCACACTTTAATATCCTCACCCACACTATTATCGTGAGTAATAAGAAAGCCCTAATATTTAAAAAATAAACTCAGCTATACCTATTTGTTATACTTTCAGTTTGTATGGGAAATTTTTTTACTGACTTAACTTAAAACTTGTATGGTCAGTGGTCAATATTGTGGCCCGCATAAAAAATCGCATCAAGCATCATTGACTGGAACGGAAGTTTTATAATTTTTAAGAACATATAAGGAGGAATTGCTCCTCCATATTTTTAACTTCTTCCAAATACACTGCTTGGAATGTCATCGCATTAAATGTTGCAAGTGACGAGTCTTGAACTCAAGTCCACGATTTCACCAGCGTATTCAAATTTGGTGCTGAACAACGATAGAAATCTTTACATGGCACAACTGATAGAAATCGCAACAAAAATGTTATAACGTTTATTAAAAATAATCCGGGGGAATTTAACTAAGACCGTGCCATAAAATTTAACACATCCCACTCCATGGTAAAACAAATTCGAGTTCAGGAAGGCTATGAGTGATACCGAGTTATTAAAAAGCCAAATCGTTGAGATAACCAACACTTGTTCGCTGAAAAATGTGCCAGACTGATGACAAAATTTTCACAAAAGCAATATATTTGAACGAGATTAATCAAATCAATGTTGTCTCAAAGAGTACACAGGTTTCACACCGGCAGCTATTCCAGAAATAGGGAGCATCAAACAATATGTGCGTGATTTTATCCGTAATAACGAAATCTATAAAGGTGATTTGTGCAAAAATTAAAAAAACTCAAAAATTCAATTTAATTGTATGGAAACTTTATTATCATTCGAAAGAACTGATTTTCATAATAAAGCTGAACAATTTGTAGACGCTATGCTGGGCTCAGTCTTTCCATGATGAAATGGCAAACTGAATAAATAAAAACACGATGACAGTTTGAAACTATTCATGCGTCATTTGTCAAAAAGAGACAAATGAAATAATCACCACTAGATGAACGCTCTTTACAAAATACTCCCGCGAACTGGTGCATTTTCAAATCGCTAAAATATCGTAGGATGTTGACATTATTTTAATTGTCGACATTGACTAAACACACTGCCAAGTAATCTACGTTATATTTTACGTGTCGACAACCGCGTAGATTACATGGCGTAATCTACCTCGCCCATCCCTGGTTGTGGAGGATGTGAGAACTTATCGGTCAGCCACCAAATACGTAGGCAGGTACTGAAAACTGCGGTTGTAGGGACAATGGCACACCAGATTTTAGTATTGGCCACTACACGTTTGAGGGAGTGAGGAGGTTCAAATATTTCGGTTCTCTTAGCACTCACGATAATAGTATGGTTGAGGATATTAAAGTGCGGCTGGCAGCTGTCAGTCGTGCTTTATATCTTCTAAGGCCACTGCTAAAATCTAAACACCTATCAAGTGCCATGAAGCTGAAGCTTTACAAAGCGTTGATTAGGCCCGTTGTTATTCTTGGATGTGAAAGTTTAGCGCTGACGGATGAGTACGAGAGATGGCTAATTACATTTGAGAGAAGAATCATGCGTGTGATTTACGGCCCAAAACTTCTTCAGATTGTCTAAGACAGTAGGAAGACCAAGCTCAGGATCGAAACTGTTGGAGCCAAATTGTTAACTCAGTTTAAAGCGCCAGTAATGGCCTTTATAAACTGATTATTATTTAAAATTTTAACATAAATTTGTTATTTATTTACTACTGCCACAGTTTAGTAATAATAAATAATAACTAATCACGAAAAAAATAATTAACTAAAGCAAAGCACGAAAAAGTTTGAAATATCTTCAATAGTTTATGTGCTTTGTATTTGAACGAATTTTTATAAATAAAAAGCGGATCATTTCTATTCCTGCTTATGCTAGCTCATTTGCGAATATAAAGCTTTTATCAACCCTCACCACATCACTTTTGACTCTACTAGCAATACAGTTTATCATGAACTAACACTCCAATTAATATTTTACCATATGAGAGCTCCTTTATAATGAAAATATACGCAAGTTAGGCAAATTAAGTGGGCAATTGAAAGTTGCCGTTTCAACTTCTGTGCAAAAATACCGTTTCGCATATTTTTCGGTTATTTGAAACACTACACGCATGATACTTCTTCAAAATTTAAATTTGATTTAAAACGAAACATTGCAAGAATTTTTAAGTTCATTATTATTTATTAATTTCAACTGGAACTCTTTTATCCATTTTCAATGCAGCTGATCATTTCTTGGGTACAGTTATCAAACTGTAAAAAACATGTTTACATATTTCGGAATAGCTTGCAATGAAACCCTATCACTCGTCATCGTAATTACATTGTGGCACTCCACAATAATGATACCCTCCGTTGTTTGTCTTTTTTCTTCTATAGTTGAAGATAATTATATTACTTTTGTAATCTTTAGTGAACCTTACACTACCACACTAATCATTTTATACTATTTTCAATTTAATTTTTATTCTCAACTTCCCTATTTTTAAAACTTTAATTGTATACAACCACAAAAAGATCTACTTAGGAAAAATGGAAACTGAAAAAAATTACAGCGTCTCGCATATTTCATTTTTCCGCTAGAGCCCACCGTACCATTATTACATTATTAAACTCAATTTTAATTTTTTCAACTTAGAAAAATAACAAAGTTAGGCTGGAGTTCCTTTATTATAAATTTCGGTCAAAACTCGACAAAGAAATAGGAAAATGAGTTTCAGTCTAAGAGAAATGGTAATTTAGGTATAACATTATTTAAGGTCGAAATTAAGCATAAGCTAAATTTGGGAATTTCGGCCTAAATATAGTTTAATAATCATTTTGGAATAGAAACGTCTTTCTATCACGAATTCACTACTAAAACTAACTTTATTTAAAATTTTTAGTTTCCTTAATATTTGGAACTTCCACCTAAATCAATAGAAACTTCGACATAAACTAAAAAAGGTAAGGCCGGATCTAATTTTTAGATCGAATTGGTTGGCCTAAAATAATGAATTGGTCAAAGTAAACTGTTTCTATAATACCTTACATGTAAGTAAAATTGCCTTATGGCTAGTTTCGCTAATTTTATAGAGCGAAAAGTAACGATTTAGTGGCTTAAAAGTCCAGAAGACGTATCTACACGCCACTAAGTTCTCATCAAAAAGTTTAAAATATTAATTATTTCTCAGTATCTAAATGAAATAGTTCTAATGTTTGGGTGGTATTAAACCAGTGATTTAGAACAATCAACTTTTCATTTTTTTAAACTAATAATTTGAAATTTCTAATTTTGAAAAATTTCCTGTTCTTATTTTGTAGACTTATATCTAAACATATAAATTTTGTAGGCTCAAAGAGATTTAATCTCTGAAATTAACTACCCGAATTTATCTCGTACAGGGATTTTAGTCGTTTCATGAGACAGAGACAAAATAATGGTATTGGTAAATGTGCATGTATTGATTTCAGACCATCAATTAGGCTTTTCTATTATTGTGTTTATTTGCCGCATGGACATGCTATTTAAATGTAGTTTTCACTCTTATATGTAAATGAATAAAACATCAACAATACCCAATTACAAAAATAGTCAAAACTTATTTTTACCTAATTTTTACCTAGTTATAACTGATTGAAAGCATTCAAAATTCTCGTTTGAAGCAAACTAAATAGTCCCTATATACACGAAATTGATATTTTTATTTCCACTTCATATTAACTTATATTTATTTTTATTGTAAGTTAATTTACAATTACTTTTATGTATTATTTAACAATAAATGTACATAATTTTCAGCAGAATATGGAACACATATGAAATTTTTTAAATAAATCACAACTTATGACAATTCTACTAGTAAATAACATAAAGGGTTTTCCAATAAGAAGTTTCATTTTGAATAGCCTGCTATTTGGGCAGCTGTCAATTTTGAAGCTGTCATCCTTTGACATTTGACAAGTAAAAACTACGCCATTACTAAAAATGGTACGATAGGTACACGCTTCAACAGCGCATTGAAATTGTTAAAATTCACTACAAAAATGCGTGAACATTTTGCAGTCATAGTTCGCAAAACTAAAGTACTTTTTGATCGTCGTACAATAATGAAACTGGTGGAAAAATTTCAGTTGTTGGGACAAGTTAGTGATGTGTAGAATCGAAACCGTGCGCTTCGATGAAGCCAATTTACACCTCGGAGGCTACGTTAATAAGCACAATTGTCTCATTTGGGGCTCAGAAAATACAAGAATGCTTGTTGAAAAGCCTCTCCATCCTCAACGTGGTGTACTGTTTGATGCGGTTTTTGGGCTGGGGGTGTGATTGGACCTTACTTTTTCGAGAATGATGGCCAGAATTAAAAGAGATTGATGTGAACGACGTTTATTTTCATGTGGACGACGTTTATTTTCAGTAAGACGGCGCTACGTTCTCCGAAACAATCACAATTTTGCTAGAAAAGTTTCTTGACTGTGTTATTTCTCGAAGAGGTGATCACAATTGGCCACCGAGATCTTGTGATTTGCCACCTTTAGTCTTTTTTCTTTGGGCCACGTAAAAGCTAAGGTCTATGCCAATGCTTCACAATCGATTCAAGACCTTAAAGATGGAATTCGTGAAGTTATCGAGGACATACAGCCGCAAATGTGCGAATTAATCATGGAAAATTTCATGAAAAGGATATGGTGCTGCAAGCGTATAGCCGTGGGAGCCATTTGGCTGATATCGTTTTCAAATGTTAATGGCATACCTTCTTCTTTATAATAAACATTCATTGATTTCTCTTAAAAAATACTCGTATTTTTTAAATATCGCAATTTTTTATTTTTTTTAGTTTTATTTATTATTTTAAATATTACAACTGATTACATATATCATCTAGTAATTTGTTAATCTTTCTTATGTGCATTTTGCAGAGATATAACCCATTAGGTAGTCTCTAAAAATTTGGCCGCCCTATGGTCGTCTTCCCAATTCCAGCGGTTACTTTCTTTGAAGCCTTCGTACTCCATTTGTGTTACTCAGCATACCACGTAACTCAACATTTTGATGTTGACCAAGCCGTTGTATGTGTTTCTTTGCATGAATTGTTATTTCTTCGCTGACGTTTTCCATCCGGAGTTCCCTATGTAGGTTATCGTTTCTTATGTACCAAGGAGCGTTCACTATTCCACGTAACACTTTATTTTGAAAAGATTGTATTATTTTAATATTGGTTTTCTTACTTAGGCTTAGGTTTTAAAACTTGTTGGTATAGTCGCAACTTAGTAGGTATTGACAGCTCTGAATATCTTCCAATTAGCCAATACGTATTTCTATATTTAAAGTTAAGTTCCTCCTTTTTCTTTTTAATGTGTTGTTTCCATTTGAACTTAGCATCGAGAGTCATGCCAATATATTTGGCTGTGTTAGCCTAAGGAACTTGTTTGGAAGTAACTTAATGCGCCATTTTTTCGTCCTGGGGAAGCCCTGCAGATACCCTCTTCAGCTCGGAAAATTGATGGTTTGTTCGTCTTTGGTAGCATAATTATTTCTGCTACTTTCCATTGCAGAGGTACATATTTCAGTCGAAATGAAGCGTTGATTATATTAAGAAGTTTTCGCACTATTTCACCTGTAATTAAATCATAGCCAGGAGATTTTTTCGTATTTATGTTATGGTTAATTTCATCTTTCAACTCTCGTAGAGTTACAGGTGGTATGTCCCTACAATCCTCCTTGTGCACTGGTATTATACTTTCATCCGCTGATTGTCTAGCGTATGGTTGGAACGTTTCTTCAAGATGAGATGCGAGCAGTGCTGCTTTCTCTTTGGCACTTGTTACCCAATTTCCCTCATCATTTTTTATTGGCGGTATTTGATAATTTGGTCTTTTTAATGCTTTTGTAGATTTCCATGGAGAAAACTCAGTTTATTTATTGTCTGTAAGACTACGAAGATAACGGGTGACCAATTCATTTTTTAGTTCTCTAATTGTTTGCTTAAGCTTATTTCATAGGTAATTTAAAATTCTTTTACTTTGTGGTGCTCGGTTTCTCTGCCATGTTCTCCTTGCTTTCCGTTTTTCATTAATCAACTCCCTGATCTCGACTGGATAAGTGAAATTAACTACGCTCCTTGTTTTGGATTACAGGGGTGCTATTTTATGCTGCTTGTTGTATATTATTGATTAATAGTTCCACTTCATTTTCTAATTGAACAGGATGCTTGATTGGTACAAGAAGATCGGAGTTGTCTTCCAACCAATTTCCTAAATAATTCCCATTTGGTTTTGATATTTGTTAGTCTAGGTGGATTTTCCTTGTAAACAATCGTAGAATTAACAGTCATAATGACGGGCGAGTGGTCCGATGAGAGACTTTCAATATTTTCTAGAAAAATGTTGTTTTCGGATATACCTCTTGTAATGTAGAAATCAATTAGATCCGGAGTTTTCCTTGTGTCAGTGGGCCAGTACGTTGGTTTTCCTCCTGACAGAAATTCACAATTGTAAGCTATAGTTCTCTACCCTTTGGAGTTGTTGATCTTAACCCCCAGAAAGTATTTTTTGCATTAAAATCATCTCTGGTTCAATAAATTTTTATAATCCTCTTTATTTAAATTATGTCTTGGAGGACAATAAATTGAGCAGACTTTGAATATTTTGTTGTTGTTAAGTTGAATGCTGATAGTAGCTACCTGCATACTTTCTTCTTAAATTTTAATTCCCTCATGATATTGAATATTTTCTTTCACAAATATTATTAATCCTCCTCTTGCTCTTTCTGCTGGATGTAAAGCGTGATAAGAAACGTAATCACGTATTTTAGTATATGAGGTTTTGGTAAGATGGTTTTCTGATATTAAACATATATCAATTTTTTCAGTATTTAAAAAGATTTCTAACTCTGGAATATGTTAGATTATACCATTTGCATTTCAGATTACAATTCTTAATGTTTTATTTATCATATTAGTTTGGTATAATATGGATGTTATTTCATCCACTGTTTCATCCACAGTCGCCTATTTAAAGCATCTATGGATCTCTCTTGTTTTATAAGCCGTGTATTTAGCGCTTCGATACATTTAAATATTTTTTCAAGCATAAATGTATCTTTGGAGTCTTAGAAATTTACTGATATGTGTGGGGTCGTATTTTGTAGCCCGGATGCCACCACTTGCGCGAACGACTTGCGATCAGTTACTTTACTCGATATAGATGTAGTAATATATCAAAATGAAACCTCTTATTGGAAAACCCTATAGAAGAAGTGTCATGAAAATAAACGTAAGCACCAACAAAATGAACCAATTTGAACCGAATTACATAAATTTGGTGTACTATAGCAAAAAACATTATACTTTGTATACGTATACGGAATTCTCATGGCTTACGCGTGAGACTAGCTTCATGAAATTACCAAAATCCCTGTACTGGTGTCATATCTATACATACAACACCTTAGAATATTTTATTTGCTATTTCTGATCAATGTGCGGGTTTTTTGGTTTTTGTGGAATCCGCATTTTCCTTGTCTAGTTGTTCGAATTAAAGCGTATGAAATTCCATTGCTAGTTCTCATTGCCAAATTCTTCAATTATAATCGCTATTTATTTTCTGATCGTTTCTGATATATAGGCCAATTTGGAAATTACATATTATAATCGCATACATATTTATTACCAATCTTCTTAAATAAGTGCTGCCAATCTGAATAACTCTCTGATTTGTGAAATGCTATAGTTACTTAATAAGTAAAGCCCCCAAATAAAATAAAATTGCACACCGCTGATAATAAAATATCTTGAAAGCTCTTAACATTTTGACGATTGGCTATTGCGTAAAAAACAAAACGTTTTTGTTATCTCAATATTTCAAAATACGATTTCACCACCGTATTCATATTATAGACAAAATCTGTGCAAACGGCGGATGGTATTTAGGAAGTTCTTTGTGTTTTTATTTTGTTCTACTATACATATATATAGTAAATGGGTTTTAATGTCAGAGCTTTCCGCCTATATATAAGACATGCATATTCAATTTATAGCTTAGGTATGTGAACTGTGTATTTGGGCTTGTGACCAAATCGCGGTTGATCTGCATGCATTTCTTTATACATATTTTAAATTAATATTAACTTAATGTATCATAACAAAATGTTGTTAAAAAAATATATACATATATAAAATAAAATTCAAACAAAACCGGGCGACCCTGTTCAATTAAAAAAAGAAAGGTACGTTTTCTTTCAGTGTATTAAAGTTTTCATGCACAAGCATAATATTAAATAATTATACCACAGACAGATTATTATAAGTATTATTTCTTAAAAATATATAAGTATGTACGTATACATGCTACTACTTAATCGTAAATACTTAAAAAGTTGTCTAAACTAAGCCGATATTATGTTTCACCACTAAAAAATTAGTTGTCATGGCGATCCATATATAGTGAATGGGGAATACTGTGAAATGTATTTTGCATATACATAGTTACATATCTTAAATACATATATATGTATGTATATGTATGTATTTATAATATTGTCATAAAACTTAAATCAAACTACTACTTTAAATGGCTTAAAAAAAAAATCTTTTAAAACCACACTAATATTAGTGTTATAGTGCGCTGTTGTGGTTGCCCCACCATATTATCATTTCATATCAACACAAGAAACACTCAAGAAAACGTAAAAAGTAAAAAAAACAAAACAATAACACGTCTTTTTCTTATACACTACTCACTTTGGTTTTTAAATAGAGACTTTTGTGTTCTGTTTAACAATTTTAAGTTTTAATATTTCATTTTATATTTCCTCAGTTTCTTTTGTTAATACCACAAATCGTGTGTTATAATCAAGAAATTGTTGTGTGTTTAATTTTTAATTTATTTTTATTGTGAATTTAAAACATTCATTGAGACAAACCGATAAAAGTTAAAAATTTCTATAGGTGAAACTCCGCGACCACAATCTCGTCAGTTACAATGAAATAGTAGTGCACAATTTTTTAAAGTAAATAATTAATAAAAAAAAAGGATCTCTAAGTACTCATAATAATATTTATATACTCGTATATATATATTTAAATTAAGTAAAAAAAATAATTGTATCCGTTTTAAAAATGATTTTTTGTGAGTTTAAATGACTTGAGAATTAAATTAACATTTTTTGAAATTTTATTTTAAATGAATATACTGTTAGTGAATTTTAATTATTAGAACAGTACAGCAAACCAATTGATGGATTATTTAGTTATAAAACTTTTAATATAAAATAGTTGGTGACAAAAATAAAAATTATCTATACGTATATAAAAGAAAAACTGTTTTGTATATTGGTGTTGTAATTTAATTTAAGTGATAATTTTTTATAAGTGAACTTTAGAGAAAAAAATATCGCGAAAGATGGTAAGCACCACAAATTAACTTTTAAAATTAATATTTTGGCATATACAATGCAAGATACGATCGTGTGGCGGGGTTCAGATAAATATTAGCGCTACATACAGATAAATATTAGACATACATATAAGAAATAAAAAAAAATAAAAAATAGAAAGTAAATCGCGCGGCAACACATATCGCTGCAATCTATATGGGGTACCCACATTTACACATAATGTATATATTAGACAAAAGCTTTTGCGTGATTAATTGGATTGAAAGTTATCAAACTAGTATTTTATTTGATCAACAATCAAAAAACCTATTATCTAATTGACATAAAACACTCCTTTCGCTTTTATCTAAAATCTCAAATACATCATTAATCTGATTTTTTATCACTATTTTTGTTGAAAAACTTTTTATGTAACGTAGTTGCGTAAAAAGCTTTAATATATATATATATATATATATATATATATATATATATATATATATATATATATATATATATATATATATATATATATATATATATATATATATATAATGTATATATATTATTATATATTGTCACACACATGTCAAGGTTTCAAATCACGATTTATAATATAATTTTTTTAAATACTCAATCGAAAGTCAACGTTTCAGTATACATATTGTACAATTAAGCAATTAAAGCTTTTTATAATTTTAATTTTTTTTTGTATATACTATACATATTATTGATTTTTGCTCAAATACGCGAAATTCGATTGTTCTATTGCATGAAAAATTGCATCAATTGTTTATACATATAATATAGCTATATAGTTATGTACGTTTTATATAGATATTTCAACACTCGCGCGCGCATACAGTTATGTATGTTAAAGCATATATTATAAAACTTATATATACAAATAATACATACTCATATATATATATATATATATATATATATATATATATATATATATATATATATATATATATATATATATATATATATATACATATATATATATATATATATATATATATATATATATATATATATATATATATATATATATATATATATATATATATATATATATATATATATATATATATATATATATATATATATATATATATATACAATATTTCTTTATTATACCCCAATTAAGGTTTGCTTTAACTTTCATTTTCATGATTGAATAAAAAAAATAAAAAGAATTTAGTTTTTTTTGTTAAGAAGAGATATCATATGTACAATACATATTATGATATTGGGAAAATATATTTTGTTGTTGTTTATTTAAGATGCTTTCTAGTTGATGTTTTTTCATAGTAAAATTTCAAGTTTCACGATATAGTAGACAATTACATATATCGTCTCTGATATTATATACGATCTTTGTCTATTTTAACAAAACTATCGAAAAATGAAAATAATATTATCCTGTACGCTATTTAACTATTCAATGTCATGAATATGTCTGTTAATTGCCTACAATCAATAGATCGAAGGTGTTAAAATGTTGAACCAATATATGAAATAAAAATGAACAAATATTAAATTTTTAAACTCCACTTAAACTGGTTTAAAATTGCATAGTGACAACATATATGATACCAGCTTGGTTTAACCGCAACCAACATTAAAATTTTAAGGCCGGTATCACCGGTGTTATACTACATTTTCAATCAACCGATAATTCCCGTCATATATCGTCAGGCACAAAAATACCACACCTATATCTATCTGAATGTATATATATGTATATGTACGCAAGGTTTGATGAGACCAATTTGTTGACATTTATAAATAAATGTTAGCCTCGGAATTTTTTTTGTTCAATAATATACATATGTTGGAATTATATATTTGCATTCAACTGGGTAATTTGATTACAATTGTTTAGGTCAGTTCTATATATATATATATATATATATAAATATATATATATATATATATATATATATATATATATATATATATATATATATATATATATATATATATATATATATATATATATATATATATATATATATTGTTGATTGAGTTTCTTTAAGTGTTTACGTATAGAGCTCAACTTCAGTGCTGCAGTATATTATATAGCCGCATTACTTCCTTATGTTCAGAAAAATATGTGATGCCTTCAAATTTTAAATATTTCACTAAGCGTTAAACAATCTCGATGGTGACACTCGTATATGACGAATCGAATTTCTATGATTTCATCGAATTATTCAATTAAAATTTTACTCTAAAACGAAGAAAAAACATAAATTAAAAAGGAAACATTTTGTATGAATATTTAAATTATACCCTACCAATTTTCTTACATATTAATCAATACAAAGTGAGTATTAACGATATAAAATCAGTGACAAAATAATTTTTTTTAAAAATGGCCAAGACACAAAATTTGCATGTACGAGTGTTTATTGCCTTACCCGGAAACTATACTACAGCTTTTATTTTTTTAAACTTGTCAGAAAACAGGAAATCATATATGCTAATTATTGTTACAAAAACGCATCATAAATTTTTAAATGGTTCATGAAATTTCATGAATTTCAATTATTTCTAACAGAAAATATAAAATATTTTTTCCTAGTCCGAAAATTTTGTTTCTTGTTGTTATTTTTTGCTTCCATGGTCTTCGAACAATAATAATTTTTCAATTTTTTGTGGTCAAAACGCAAACAAATAAATAAATCGAGTACGCCCTCGGATGATCACAATTATTTATTTTATTAACACAATTCACAATAGTATCCAAAATTTTCAGCATCAAATATTTTCACTACGAATCGAATTAATGTTATCACAACACAAACAAAAAACAAATTGTTTTAAAACGATTGTCAAAAATTACAAAATAATAGAAATTTAATTTAAATTCAGTACTAAACCGATATTAATCCTCCGGCATTTTAGAATATTTTAGTACAATCTGTGTTTTAAATTTTCGTTCAAACATTCAGTTTGTTTTTTCTCCAAATTTGTTTAAACAAATGTCAAAACAGTCATAAGTTTTAATTGTTGAATATAACCCCGCGGTGTTAATACTTTATACATAATGGTGCTAAAAAATATCAGTTAACCTGTCAAATCTGTTTGATAACTAATGAAATTGATCTAAAGTCTCCGACCAGTGAATTAAGATTAAAGATTAAAATCTATATTTTAATTTAAACAATTATATTATATATTACACAGCCTGTAATAAGGCTCTAAGAATTTACAACATAGTATATGATATATGATATCATTTACATATGTTAACACCATAATATTTTAAGTGAAATATGGAATAGAATAAACTCATACATTGATTCACTCTTCTCAACTTTGGGGAGTTAAATGAACAATAGCATTTCTCATTCTTCATAAGTCTAACTCCAGTTTGAATTGTGATCCTCCAATCGCGAATTAACCCACAAGCTTCACGTCGCAAAAATAAACAAATAAACAAATCAGTGTGAAATTTTAGCAAAGTGAGTTTTTTGTATTGACATTTTAACCTGATTATGTATAAAATTATGTATAATTATTTCCTCCAAATTGCTAAAGTCATTTATCCACGTGTACTTTTATATTATATTTTCCACGAGAGACGTGTACTACTACTTTTACAATGGTCAATACGAACCATCTTTGCACTATCAATAATACCAAAGTACTCTGCCGTACTTAAGTATACTATGTGTTATATTAAAAACAATTTTTTTTCACAAAAAAATGAAATAAATCCGATGGATGAGTCATGCATCTTTTAAATGCCAAAAACTTACGACATTTTAATATTGATTCTAGAGCTAAAATTATTATAAGGCAATGAAAAGCCAAAAATGAAATCAGCCAACCGAATTGTTAATGGGATTTAGGTAACATTAAACATTAAACTCGGTAACATTAAATTAGCACACAATATAATATAAACGATTGCCAGAAACATAACGACGTATTTTTGAATAATCTGCATCTAATTCTGGTTTGAGTCATGAATTAATTTGTGTTGTAAATACATATACATTAAACAAAATGTTGATCTTTGACTATATAATATAGATAGGTCAACATTTTGTTTGTGTATATGTATGTATGTATTTACAACATAAATTAATTCATGACTCAAACCAGAATTAGATGCAGATTTTTCAAAAATACGTCGTTATGTTTTTAGAATGTTATAAAATACATTCATCATTTAATTCTGCGGTTAGTATTATAGGTATAACTAAATTCCGACATTTTGAAATTACATCATAGATCGTAGAATAGTTATAACAGATAGTTATGTAATCTAAATATCCTTGATCTCAACTGCGTTAGTCCCTTAAATGAAATCATCGCTATTTGTATGTGTATGTATATATATACATATATGTACATTATTACGATAAGTTGTATCAATAAAATAAATAACTACATACGAGTATATAATATATATTTTAAATTGCAAGTGAAACTTGTACAATTTAAATTAAATTCTTGATAATAAATTTTCATATCTTATTATTTTGTTCTACAAATATGCCGTGAGCGCAAATAGCTAACGAAATCCAATTACTTTCATCCAATAGTTTGTAATATGTCAACCACACGATTCAGCTGACATTTAAAAATATAACATTTAATTTTAATTTTAATTTTTAATCGTTACACTTAATAAAATAAAATAAAAATCGATAAACCTATAAAAGTAGGTAGTATCATATTATGGAGATATACGATTTTTTACAGTATCGTACTAAATTAAACGAGATGTATTTACTATAAATTGGACAAATATCTAAAACAAAAAAATTTGTATGCGCACGGTTTCTAGAATTAATTTGGTTTTTTAATCAATAAAGCACCAAATCAGTTCATTTTATAAATTCTATAAAAAGAAATTAAATTAAATTAAATATAAAATATTTATTGAAACCGTTTGGAAAATATTCAACCTACTTCCTTCATTTTAACTTTCATTCTTAGTTTTATTTATACTCGATTAACCAATTTCTCTACAATAGAGGAATGAAAAAAAATGCAATTTTATTTCTTATTCATGTGAAAACAGCTACAGAAACATTTCTTATTACTTAGATATTATGTATATACATACATAAATTTATATATATATATATATATATATATATATATATATATATATATATATATATATATATATATATATATATATATATATATATATATATATATATATATATATATATATATAATATTGTGTGAGAAGTTTATTGTTTTAAATATTTCTATAATCAGGAATTGTTTTATATAAAGTTATAATAATTTCTTTAACACAAAACCCTATTACTTACACTTTCTGAAAAAAAAACAGTTTTTACGAAAAATTTCACTTTTCATGATAAAAAATAATTGGAGTGCAAATTGTGTGTGGATTGATTACAAATTTGTAATGGTGTCGTATCGCTTCTATGACTTTGATAATTGGATGGAATTTTTCATTTAATCGATCGATCACTATATACTGTATATAAAATATTATAATGAATTAGACACAGAGAGATTGAAATAATTAAAATGCCAATCATCTGTGCGATTCGAACCTTGCCTTAAAATACATGTTGTGTATATACATATGTTATGTTATACATATAGAAATATATTATTATTAAACCTAATTTTGTAATAATAACTTTAAAATAAATCGCATTTTGTACGTGAAATACATATAATCCAATTAAATATTCGATTTTATCTTAATTTTTTTATAGTATACGTGTATATGTTTAGTATATCTTAAGGCAATTTAGAAGTTTTTCATAAAACGAAAAAAAAAAAATTATTAATTATTTCTGAATTTATATACAATTTTTGACCTGCTATTACTTCCTGTCTTTAATATGATAATTATATACATAATATAAAAACTTACAAAATAAATAAATATATATTGTATATTTTTTTCAATTTTCAATGTTTTTCAAAATGAGTACAGTAGTTCTACAATCTCACCTCAAGGAAATTTCAAATATACATCTCAAGGTGGTCGGATAAAGATTATATATATATACAAAAATAAAATATAAATTCATAACACTTCTTGCGATGTAATACTACTGTATATGTTATAAATGGTTCCACACTATACTTCTAATTTACAAATTGTCCTTCGGGACATTTCTTAACACATTTTTATGTGGAAATTATTTATTTATTTGGACCAAATGTGGGAAGTTTGAGCGCGAACAGGTATTTGAAACGATGAATTAGTTAATTTTTGTGAACGCTTTGATACAATCATACAAAATCATAATCACATTCAAAATCGTATATACTCGTATATGGGCACTAAATCGTAAAACTAATATTCCGGTAATTGTTGCGGAGATAGAATTCAAAATAAAAATAAATCTTTCGAAAATATCTTGAACTGGAAAAATGCTAATCTCTGCAATGCAATGGTTACAGAAATATTTAGTTTTAATTTTACTTTACGTGAAGTTAGTGGCATTCAACATAGTTTTAAACAATGATTTTGTTTAATCCCGCCGAATGCATTAATAATTAATATTCTTTGATTCGATTGAATGTGCATTTACAATGATCTTTTTTCCATTAAATGTTTAAATGTTTACGATGTTGTGATCGAAAATTGGTTATTACTATCATTGACATTTTCAAGCTCTCTATTTTATAAAAAAAATCAGCTTTTTAAACACGATTTGATCTGCTTACAGATTAATTTGATTTTTCTTAAATGACAAAATAATAAATGTCTATTTAAAAAAAAAATCGAATTTCGAAGGTTATGGATTCTATTGGAGTTCCTCCGACTTCTCCTTTTCAAGGAAAACTTATTACGAGTGTTCCGGATGAAATATCCAATAATCTTCGCAAAATCAAATTTAGAAAATACGTTTTGAAATTGTTTTCGAAAATGTTTTATGATAAATTAAAATCAAATTGATCCTCTACGGTATTTTGTAATGATTTTGCTGATCTAATAATTATTGTTGCCATAATTGGTTGGAAGGTGTTCGCGCACCACAAATTGATATTTACGTAAAGTCCTGCTTGGAACATCAATGGAGATGGTTCCCAATATATAGGATGAATCAATGTGGCCGAGAAGGACGTTTACGATCATCCAGAAGAAGACGTCTGTTTTCCAGGGTGCACATTACACCTTGCAGAATAAGGACGTCAGCGAGCCACATTTTCAAAGAATGGTATGTTATGATCATAATTCCCGCCAGTTTTGTTCAAGAGGAATATTAGTAATTTTTTTGTATGCTTTCGATTCTATTAATATACACAGCGTAATAGGGGTTCCAAATGATTACAGCATATTCCATACTTGATATCTTACAAAAGCGTAATATAATGTACACTACATAGTGTATCTATGAATTCCTCTGTGCACCTCTTGACAAAGCTAAATATGGAGTTAGCTTTAACAATACATGACGATATGACGGTTGAAACTAACGTTTTCGAAAAAAGTGACTCCTAGATCAATAATTTCGCATACTCTAGGAACTTCTGTGTCATTTATTTTATATGCCGTAAATATCGTTTCTTTGACCGATGTCTTGACGGTGGATTGAGGTCTATTGAGGTTATCTTACAGTTTTTCAGTATCAAGCTCATGTTTAATAGTATGAAAAAATGTTATCGTCATCGGCAAATATTAGAATATTTGAGTGTTTTATTAACTTGACTATTCCATCGATGAAAACAATAAAATCCATAAACCAATTATGTGATATTTGAGGAACTCCAGATGCCACTTTGATAACGTTTGATTTCTCATTTACAATTGATAAATATTGCACACGGTTTGTTAGATATGATTTGAACCAATTAATAAATCCAGGTGTAAAACCGAATGCATGTAGACTTTGAAGTGTCTTATGATGACAGATAGAATGAAACGCTTTATTAAAATATATGTAAGCTACGTCAACTTGATGATGTTTTTCTATCTCATTTAACACTTTACTGGTAAAATCGACCCGATTGGTAGATGTAGATTTAATGTTAATATAAAAGCATTGCATACAATCAGCTCAAATAAAATACAATCAGCTCAAATCGAATTTATCGAGCTACTACTCGCAAACGTTTTTAATGCGTTCGATACATGTAACGTAAGACCTGAACTTAATATTGAAATAGACGTCAATTCCTCGCTGCGTTGTAAAAAGGTCATGTCTGTTTCCAATCGTGATTCATCAATTTAGTATAGGCTTTACATTTTCGATTTTTCAAATTTGTTACCAGGTCATCACATGGCACATGGAGTTCAAAGCCTTGGTGTAACATGTTATAAAATGTGTCGACATTTGTATTCACATTATCTGCATCTAAAATTTCACCCCAATTTACTACTTCTAAATAAACTTGTAAACCGGCGTAATTTGTCTGTTTTCAGTTTACAGTAGGTTGTATCAAATAGTATTCCGAAAGATTTGTGATTGATATTATTTACCACAAATGGATTCAATGATTCCATTACTTTGAAAGCATCACTCACAATGGTGAAAGCAAGATTAAGGAACCTTTTCAAATTATTGGTTAAGATGAAAACGAAGCATGGCCAACGAATAAAGATTCTGCGTCAATTTTTATACTACATGGAAGTATAAGCAATTCAATTCCTTATCATGATTTCAGATGATATTTGGAAGATTGAAGTCATCAACTACAAGAGCTAACTCTGATAATTTGGGTGTTTTCATAACTTTATCGATCGTATCGACACAGGTGGCATAGTAGTCACAATTTGATTGAGGCGGTATATACATCGTGTATAAAAATAGATATCGTTTACTTATTCTAATCTTGTATTGATGAAATTAATGTTTCAGGAGCGCTTTCTAGATTTCAATGTACGGCTATCAATACGCCACCGCCCGAATCGTTGGCGCTCATTGTCTAATAAATGACCCTTATAATATACGATTTTGCAACTGGAGTCAATTGTTCATGAAAAAAAATTAAACATGGATCTGTATCTGAATGCAGTACTTTGACCAAAGTTCAATGTCTGTTTTGGAGTTTTCCTCAAAGCAATACAGCTGTAAAGTAAAATTTTGTAAATTTTCTGTTGTTAACTGTTGTGGATTGTTTCAAGCCAATATCGGAGCTTCTTGAGAAGGCAAACAGAAATTGCCATTAAATTGTTAAATTTAACATCGAATTGCATTATCCCTCAATTTTCAACTGTTGCTCATTTTTCTTCCAGATTTGAATAGTTCCATTTTATAGTATCCCTTTTACAAATGAATCAACCTGATAATTGCACCCGCTGTTATTTTCTTCTTTCTCTTGACCAACAGCACCATTTTCGATGATTTCATATCTTTATCATCATCAATAATATACGATTATTTTTACTACACAAGAGATTCTTGATGTTCTGATTTAAGAATTCCGACTCATTTCAATACCATTGACCAAAGCTTCTTTGAACATTTTCTTTATTCTATATTAACGTTATAATGTAACCCAAACGAGTATGCCATTGTTGAATGCCATTTATGGGACGACAAAATTCCATATTATCAGTTGTCGAAAATAACTTTACTTTCGATTACCATTACATACTTTATATTTTCGGTGGACCTTGAAGCCTATACTAACTAACATCTAGTTTCAATTATAATTGTTAATTTAAATCCATGAATTTCGAAAAATTGTTTTTTTTCGATTTTTATTTAACTCTAGTCAACTTATATTTCTCCTACTCGAGCTTTAACCGATTTATTTATTATTAACTACGAAAACCATGAGAATTATGTGTAGGTTGGATTACCATTTCGTAACGAACCAATTCAAATAATGGTTCTAAATGATCCTGGCTAAAGTTGTTTATAAGCAGGTATAGTAAACAATCTAAATTATTAATATGTATTATTAATAACATTTGACGCTCATGATAGAATTTTCAAATTTGTAATTTTTTGATACAGTTTAGATTATGGTTACAAAATGGCACTATTCACTAGGTAAATTGAGGTTATGTTGTTAAATTGTTATTTTAGATTAAATGACATTTAGATAATCAGAAAACTAGATATTTTTGAAAAGTTCTTTCTATGTACATATTAGAATAATTCAAAAATATCTAGTTACCTATTATCTCCTTAACTTGTCATTTTTAGTATATACTTTACAATGAAACATGTTTCAGATTTGTTTAATATATGTATAATGAATAATTTAACTGAAGATGGCGTATCTGTGGCAAAAGTTTCAAATCTCTAGATCACAAGCTAAACAGTGAAGCAATTAAAAAGGAATCTTATTTGAAAATAGTCGCACATTTAGTTGCGAGTACGAGAACTTTCATTTTTATATTATATCATATACGCCATAATTCAGTTTTCATATGGAAAAATTTCGCCTCATTTATTTATGTCTATTGTTTTACAAAAAATATCAATTTCTTGCCAATCAAAAACGAAAAATAATTGATTATTTTTTGTCTTTGTGTTGGTATTTTGACATTTTGATTTCTGTCAGTTTTTCGAATTTATTATTATTATATACACAAATTTTATAATTTAATATTATTATATATACAATTTTCAACACACAGAAGAATTCAAAGAATTTTTTTCAACCACACAGCAAGAAAACCATTGACAATTGACATAAAAATGACGAGGCGTCTATGACATTATGATATTTGTCATATTTGACATTTCTATTTTTCAATGTAGTGGTAGTAGATTATTGAAAAACTCATGATTTGAAAAAATTGATTATATGTACATCAAAAAATAATCAATTATTTTTGCCAAAGAAAAATGAAACACTGAAAAATATCAATTATTTGTCAAAATAATCAATTATTTTTGACCAAAGAAAATCGACATTAGCCTTGATTTGAAAATCGGGTAGAATATAGTGGTTATAGACAAAAGTCAATGGCACTATTTATCTTAAAATTCGTTGTAAAAATACAAATTATTTGAATTTGAGATAATTTGGTTGTTTATTATCATTGTGGTTAGATGAGTTATTTTATAAACAAATACGAAAATTATTAATAAAACAAAACGCTTTAAGAACAATATACGCTCAATAAAAAGTTCGGTACGTCAAGTTGGAAACTACACACACACAAAATATATACAAATTTAAATTGCATGTATTGCAAAAACACAAATAATTATCTAAAAAAACATGTTTCATTAACCTAAAATTGAATCACATTATTATATAACAAGCATTTGTAATTGAATGGTAATTTTAAATAGTTATTAATATGAAAAAAACAACATATTAACCAATTAAAATTAATGCTTTGATAAAACATAAACTAATTATGCATATAAAATAATGTGTTTACATATTGGTATTTCAAAAAATTTAACAGAATTTATAATATTTTTTTTAAGTTCAGTACCTTTTTAATGATTAGTAAAGTTCAGTACCTTTTTAAAGTTCATAAATACGAGTGGAAGCAAAATTGTTTTGGTCCATTTTTTATTATGTACTGTTCGTTTTTAGATAGTAGAACATTTACTCGTTCACTGTCTAATGACTGAATAATATAACATTTATTGATTTGCCCAATTTTCTATCATATCACGACTTCTGTATCATTTGCAGACTCCTTGTACTCAATCTTTTCGGTCAACCCACGTACCTTTATCATTGTATTCATGTACTCAAATTTTCGCAATCTATAATTTAAGCAATTTAATTTGTGTTGCATGAGAAAAACATAATTTTTCTTCATGTCAACATTGTATCAAAATATCTCTATAATGCGATGGGTTTAGTTTGATAATTTATTTTGAACAAATCAGTTTTATATTAATCATTTAAATATTGGACGTTTTTAAGTGTTTGTATAGTTTTTATGGTTTTGAATAAACTTGAATCAATAAGGTATGTTAGATTCGTTTAGGGAAAATCATAATTACAGTTATCATCAAAGAGTGCTGTACATATTACAATAAAATACATATAATAATACGGCTAGACAGTTCATTGACATTATGTCATTAACATTAAACATGAAACTATATATAAACCTGTATCAAACTAGGTAAATTATATATGTACGTAGCATCGTCAATGCCTTACTTACTGTTGTGTATGTACGAGTATCTAAAACAAAATTAAAGATAACCACAATTTATTTTACGTTAACGATGCATGCATTCAATGCACTATTATTAATATCGACTTTAAAACTATATCATGTAAAAATAAAAAAAGTGAGAAGATACAAAACTATAAAAAATAAATTAATACAAATACAATGCTTTCTATTATGCACACTATATACATGATGACATAGTGACCTAATTTTTTTTTTTTTAGTTTTACCATAATCTAATATAAATAGACAAATTTTAGATGAGAAAAATATATTGAAAAATAAATGATTTTTTAATTAGTGTACACTTTATAGTAAGCGAACGCATGATTAACTTAATAATTAACGTTTAATAATAAAAAAAATTTCTATAGACATTAATAATAACAGTAAACGATTTTTTTACAAATTTGTCTTAATGAATGGATGAATCCCAACAACAATAGCATGCGGATAAAGTCAACAAACTACTAGTTATGTATATAGAATCTATACAAGAATTTTTATTATTTTAAACACTATTATTTACAAATTACAATACACATGTCTGTTTTAAAAATTGATTTGACATACAAAATACAAAAAAAAAGTGAAATCAAATTAGCAAAATAATAATTTTCTTTAAGAAATTACCATTATATTGTTTACGTGATTTAAAAGTAAAATCTAACACCAATTATATGTACATATGCACATATATAAGTTATATGAACTAATTTTTTTCAATTTTACTTAGACGTTAATAAACTTTGGGTCTATGTAAAACGACAAATTATATATTTTGTGAAATAATTTTGCAATAACTCAATGTTGTTATGTTTAGCACAGATTATAAAATAGAAATGAAATAATAATAATTAATTGATTTATGTATACATATATTATATATGTATATATATATTGGTGAATAGGTAGGGGGAAGAGACCAGAAAATCGACCAATAATTAACAGTGCAATTCGGGCGATTGATACAAAATCAATGAACATAATTTCCCTGACACATTTTTTTATGCCGGAGAATTTACCATTAAACGATTACATATAATTAAAACATACAATTCATGACTCAAATAGTTGTTTTTAATCAAGTTGCAATATACATGTATATGGAATTGTGTAAAAAGGCAAAAATCATAAGATTTTTATAATACATATTATACTCTTGACAAGCACACAACACCACAATGAAAACCTTGAGGAATGGCAACCTTGAATTTCTTTGACTATATACATTTATTAAAAGAACGCGTTTAAACGAAAGTGCAAGAAACACACAGGCATAATTATAAATAACGCATTTCTATAATAGCGAGTGTGATACTCAAAAGATGGAAATAAGCTTCCTTTTTAAAGTTGAAGGTAAAAACGATTTTCATAGTTGGCGCAAGACCATTTTTATTCGACATCCGGCTATCCCTGTTATTCAACTACACCAAATTAAAAAAATATAATAATTTAACTTTGAAAGTATGCGGAATTATAAATTTTATACTTTCAATTTTTAACTTGATTTTGTTGTGTATATATTGGTTACGAAATACCTTGACGATTTAATAAATTATTTACTGTACTTATTTATAAACATTTATTTTAATAATTTCTTTTCAAACAAATATCTGACCTAACATATTATTTATACATATTATATATACATACATACATACGCATGTACACAACATTCATACATTAAAAATGCATTTGCTTTTATTTATATGCGCGCATATCGCAGGTGCCATTCACTTAAAAACAAACACGCAACCAAGCAACCTATCCATCCAATCAAAGTTATTGATTGTAGATAATATATATACTCGTATAAATTATAAAGTTTTGGTTAAGTGGAATTGAACAGGATTAGTGTTTGATTTGATTTTGTAGTTGTACATATATAACATATTATAAATGTTCTTACACTAAAATAATATTATTTATATACCATTATTGTGTGGTAGAGTAGTGTACCTACATACTTAAAGACATATAAAAGTGAAAGTTGATTTGTTGTTCTTTAACACGACGACAATATACACAATGGATTTACTTTATACTTAAAAGCATACGATTATATACTCTTCGCGATAGTAAGGATATAACATTTAGTTAGAATAACTATTTGCGAAACGATTGGAATTCATTTTAAAGCAGCGACAATAAATCATTGTAACGGTAACATACCATATAAAAGTTTATATAAATGTATATCCATATGCAAAGTATTAACAAATAATAGCAAATATTGTATACAAAACACAATAGACTAGCGAGAAACGATGAATTAGATTATTTGTTCATTAAACTATTTATAAACTAAATATACAGTGTGTCGTCGAAATCCATGAATATGTGTAGATATAGATTTTTCCAGTTTATATATCTTATAAATACATATTATAGATGTGCTCTTCAAGGTCACCTTTTCTTTTCATTGTTATTTTTGTAAATAATTGAGTTTTTTACTAGGTTCATCGCAGATCTTTTGAAAACCCACGCATAAATAAATATAGAAACCTGATGTTCAAGCACCTGCCCAGACAAATCATAATAATAAACCGGAACTTTATGTATGAAAATTTAACGTTAGCGTTTTATAAATCTTTCAATTTTGACCAATATCAATGAATTTTACTATAATCCGGTTCTTTCGTTTTTGCTGAGTAGTATTTTTATTATCAGTCTTTTAGTTTTACGAATTATCAACTATTTTAAATTAACTTTATTAATACGACAAAATCTCTGAATAAAAGCCTTCCGAAATTATGGTTGATTTACAGTCAACGTCAATTCTCTATAGGAGGTAGATCTTATAAAAATATAAGAAACAATATCAATTAAGAAAACATAAGAAAAACATTTGTAGAAAATTACCAGATGAAATCTGAAAAACACACTTTTCACATTTGAAAAATATGTTTTTGGTAGTTTTTTATTTTGGATATAAGTTATGGAACATTCCAAATATATTTTAAATTCACCCTTTTGCAAAAGACGCCATCGATGTTGATTCATAGTCGAAGTAGACAAAATGATACATAATAATCAAAATCAGTTATCTTCCTTTAAGATGACCTAATCTGCAAACTTTCGTTGATTCTAAATCAACCATTAATTTGATAAAAATATGAAAGTATCATTGTTGGCAGCAGAGCGCACCTAAAATTAGTAAAAATGTTGCGATTTTGAATTTTGGAAAACATATTTCGAGAACCAATTATAATGCCAAACCAAATCACAATTAAGAATTTCAAAAGCATTCCGGGATTAGTTTTTGGGCATACAAATGTTTCGATTACGTCATTTTTCGAAAAACTGTACGGTCGAAGCTCGAAGCATAAATATTTGAGAAAACAATTTAATCTCAATGTAATTTATTCCTTAATTTTTAATCAAAAATTATAAATTAGCCACACTTTTCAGGAAATTGAAAAAAATCCATTTTTCTAATTACCTAAATAATATTATTTTTTCCATATATACGTTCAAAGATTAGAAACAGATTTACAGAATGTGGAAAATGAATCGCTATTACAATTGATATTAAACCCAATCTCCCAAATCACTTAAGTGAAGTGAAGATTCACGATGAATTACGATTCTAGTGATAATGTGCTTAAATGTTATTTCAGTCGATTTATAACCTCATGCATGAGTGTTAGTAGTTTTTGATTTTATAAACCACCAACAAAAGTTTGACAATGGCACCGAGCCCAATTTTACTGGCTCCTGTATATGAGCGATTCTTAAAATTTTGGATCAAATATAGACATACAATACTGGATTTTTCTGTATAGCACATATCTATCAGCGGTTTGGCAATTATTTTATCAATTATCAATTTACGATTCCAAATCCTATCTATCACACCGCTTACTTTACCATCTCACCATTTCCATATATAGATTTGCCGCTATACGCATCTTTTATATTTGCCAATTGAAGGGAGAAATTAAATAAATTAAATTAAAAATTATTTAATGCCAAACCGAGGCTTGAACTCGAGTTCACAATTCCAAATGCAACGACGCTGCTTACTGGACCACCATCGTATATAAATATGGTACTATACAAATCTTTAATGTTTGCCAATTCAATAGAGAAAATTGAAAATTTTTGCAACATTATGCTTATTTGAAATTTAAAATTTTAGCAACAAGAATGTACTATGCCATTACCGTATATTTTCATTGCGGTCATACTCAAGAGATGGCTCTTATACTTGCAGAAATTGAATGTAGATTTCAACAGAAGCTGTGTTGAACCAATCTTACAGAAGAAATTAAATTAAAAAAGTATTGGCGCTGACGAGTCTTGTACTCGAGTCCACGATTTCAAGAGCATCGACTCTGCTTACTCGACCATCAGCGTGTTTGATGCTGAACAATGATAGAAATCTTTACATGGCACAACTGATAGAAATCGCAACAAAAAGGTTCTAACCTTCATTAAAAATAATCCGGGCAAATTTAACTATGACCTTGCCATAAAATTTAACACACCCCACTCCATGGTAAAACGAATTCGAGTTCAGGAAGGCTATGAGTGCCACCGAGTTATTAAAAAGCCAAATCGTTCAGATATCTAACATTTGTTGAAAACACCAACACTTGTTCAGATAACCAACACTTGTTTAAAAAAATGTATGATTTGGCCAGCAATTTACAGTTGTGGAGCCAGGTTTTTGTCACATTTTTCATAACGACGTATTTTGCCGCAGTATAGTTTTGGCCATATAACTCGTTCACAAGACTCCAATTCCAACAGAAGCAATAAATTTGCACGAGATTAATCAAATCAATGTTATTTCAAAGAGTCCACATGTTTTCGATGCATCGAAAAATTTTGGTGTATAGTGGAAGGAATTCTGAAGTGCAAAAGTCACAACGGCAGTTATGCCAGAAATAGGGGGCATCAAACAACATGTGCGTGATTTTATCCGTTATAACGAAATCTATATATGTAGGTGATTTGTGTAAAAATGAAAAAAACTCAAAAAATTCAATTTAATCGTATGGAAACTTTATCATCATTCGAAAGAACATTTGGCGAATGACACCTGGATTATTCACATAGACTTTGGACGTTGCGTAGCCCCATAGAAAAGAGTCTACAGGTATCACACGATCTAAATAGCCAATTCAACGATTCGAAGCGTGAAATTATTTGCTCACCAACATGATTTTTCACTAAGTACATTGCTTTGCGCGCTATATGACAAATAGCGCCGACTTCTTGGAAAGAAATGTCGTCGAGGTCGGGCTTCAGTTTCAGGCAGCATATATTACGTTATCATGGCGCAATAACGAGCAATATTCACAGGTTCCTCCCGGCCGTCTTCTTTTTTGAAGAAATATGGACGAATGATTTCACATAGGCACATAAACCACACCAAACTGTCTATTTAGTCGCGTATCATCCAATCTGTAAACTGGGATTCAAACCTTTCGATGGTATTCCAAATATGTAGTGGTCTCGACAGGCCGATTATGTCACCCGTAACTTGGTCTAAGCGCATGAAACACATTCCTCACAGAACGCTGATTTTCGTAATAAAGCTAAACAATTTGTAGACGCTATGCCGGACTCAGCCTTTCTATGATGAAATGGCAAACAATAATAAAAACAGTGTTTAAAGGCCATTACTGACCCCTTACTGCGTCAACAATCTGGCTCCAACGGTTGCGATCCTGGGGTTGTCTTCATACTGTCCTAGACAACCAGAAGAAGCCAAGTCATTCTCTACACTGTGGAGCCATCGTCGCCTGCAAAGACCTCTGCGCCTACCATATGGTGGCTCTCCTGTCAGAGATCGCTGCACAATTCGTTCCGGATCAGCACGCAGAGCGTGACCGAGCCAGCGTACTCGCTGAGATCTTAACTCATGCACAATATCGGGGATCTTCATTAGATCTCTGATCTCGATATTGTACAGAGCTCGGTATGTGCCATCTTTTCGCGTTTTGGGCCGTAAATCACGCGCATGACTCTTCTCTCAAATGTAAGGAGCCATCTTTCGAACTCATCCGTCAGCACCCAACTTTCACATCCAAACATAACAACGGGCCTGATCAATGCTTTGTATAAAGCTTCAGCTTCACGGCACTTGATAGCTGGTGTTTAGATTTTAGCAGTCCCCTTAGAGGATACAAATGGCAAACAATACTGAATAAATAAAAACACGATGACACTTTGAAACTATTCATGCGTCATTTGTCAAAAAGAAACAAATGAAAAAATCACCTCTAGATGAACACTTTTACAAAATAGTCCCGCGAACTGGTGCATTCGATTTCAAATTGCTTAAATATCGTAGGTTGTTGACATTATTTTAATTGTCGACATTGACAAAAAACACTGCCAAGTATCTACGTTATATTTTACGTGTCGACAACCACGTCTAGATTATACGTAATCTACCTCGCCCATCCCTGCTTATAATACTATAAGGGTGATTACTGCAAATTTCCATAGTAAATTCCAAATAGCTTATAATACTATAAGGGAAATTGCTGCAGAGTTTCGTATCAAGATATGGCAGTTTACCATAGTTGACCTTTTTTAACTAGATGGCACCACTGGCAAATAAACGATATGTTACCATTTTGTTGAACGAAATTTTGAAAAACAATGCAAATAAAACTAAAGAAAAAACAAATAAACAAAACCAAATTGACAAGACCCAGCTGAAATAACTTGGAAATAACAGGTAACGTAAAAATTCTTGTTAAAAAACGTTTGGTGCGACATCTGGAAACAAAAGGTTTATTAATTTGTGTCGTCAACATGATGCCACGCGAGTTTACTATGGAAATCTCCCTTATACTATTATAAGTTATTTGAATTTACATATATTTGAAGTGACGTGACAGTAGTTATGTCGAATGAAGTGACGCGCCTAAAGGAATAGGGGTGTAATGCTCGTTTACAGTTTAAGATGATCGTTCATGTCGTTAGTAAGAACTCGAAACCGACGATTGCGACGCTTGGTCCAACGCTTGCGACCAACCAAATGGAGAGCGAAGACTAAATGTTATTGTTAAGGGAAAAAAAGATAATATATAGTCTCGTAATTATATACCGAGAACTTAATTATGGTGACTTGCGATCCTATGCAATGACATTTCTTTGTCATTGCTGTTGGAGCCTAATAGTTGACTCAGTAAGGGGCCAGTAATGGCCTTTAAAACTGTGCATTATTATATTTGAATGCAATAACTGCTACAACTGCAACTGATTGTATTTTGTTAAGACTGCGTTGATTCGTTTAGCTTCTACAGGTTCAATGCTGCAAATCATCTTCCAAAGCTATGATTTCTTAATTGCCTGTTATACAATTAATGATGATTGATACATTTCTATCTGTGTATACCGTTTATTTTGACAGTTTCCCAATTCATCAAATCAGGAAGTAATTTAATAAATCTCAAGTGCGTGATTTGCACGAATACATGGTGTTGTGTCATGAATCAGTTAATGTTTATAGCCGTATAAGTATGTATAGGTACGTACAATATATACTGAAAAATTAAAAAGGTAATTAATATTAGAAATTACATAATTCGGATTATGAATTAAATTTGATGCTCGTGCGCCATTTGCAAACATGAAGCACGTTACCTGAATTTATTTAGACAAAACTTGTATGCAATTATGTAATGTGTAACAACCGCACTATAAATGTATTTATATATGTGTATACGCGAGCTTATGTAAAATATACTGTTGTGTTCTGGTCTGATTCCTTTCTATATATATATACACATTGTATATAGTTAGTAGTTAAGTTATATAGATAATCAATCCTTAAGTATAAATGCTTACATATATTCTAAGTAATTGTTTTTAAATTTGAATACTCATTAGGTATGTGAAAGCTTACAAATTACAAGAAATAACAGAAAAAAAGTTTTTATTTAATTTTTACTTTCTCATAATGTATGCACGGATATATGTATACTTACTATACTTGAAGTATAATGTTGTTTATTTTAAACTTACAGTATTTTGGAAAGTACATACATAATGTAAAGGTAAAAAAACTTGTTAGTTTATTGATTTTTATCTATAAGAGGAACGCGGCGAGGGTATTTAGTTTCTACTAATTTTTTTTTTTTTTTTCAAATCAAATATCACTATAATACATGATTCATTACCATAGTGGTAATAGAATTAACTATCGAATAATAAAAACCTGTTGCGAGACTTCTCATCAAACCAAAACATTTTTTTCGACGATTTCATAATGTTATGATAGATAGTATTTAAAAATAACGGTTTATACATACTAATTAGTTACAAACAATTATATAATTTGTATTATCAAAATATTTGTAAAATATACATTAATATTTTTATGTATACAGCATAAATAATTATTTTTGTTTTACTTTCATACCGCATACACACACTATAAAAAACTATATACTAACCATATTTAGTTGGTTAAAAAATATTGGCCCACACCCCGCGGTGGAAGAGATTAAGGAATTTGAATTTTGTATACATTTTTATCTTGATTGCAAAATTCTTTGTTGATTATTTTCGTCTTAAGTTTTTATTTTAATTCACATCAAGTTCATTGGGCTTTCATCTTTTAATGTGCGACTAAAAAAAACCGGAAATTTGTATGACATTTTAATGGTATAACAATTTATATTTCTTGCTGCCAAAAACCTTAATACAATCCAACGAATTACTATATACATGCTATATAAACGGATTGATAAGTGCAGTTGCAGAATGACGAATCGATCTAAATTCGATAAATCAAGCATATTATAAATGATTGCATGCGATACATAAACAAAAATACAAAATAAAAACATGAAATCGATTTTTTTATTGGCGCATTTTTATCGATTTAAGGAAATTAATCATCATCAACTTTCAAAGACTATAGCTAACATTAGTCTTCAGTTCCGATATATAATAGCATATATATGTATATATATATATATATATATATATATATATATATATATATATATATATATATATATATATATATATATATATATATATATATATATACATACATTATATATAGCTAAATTTAAACCGTAACGGAATAAAGTGGCATTTATTTGTAAATTATGTAGGGCCACATCATTGATTCACTCGCAAGAGTGTTAAATATAAGATAAACTCAGATGAATCATCCGATATAAATTATGGTTGCAACTGGTTTACATTTTTTTCCTTGTTTCGACGACCCCAATTAATAAATATAGTAAACGAATACCTAACACAATGCACAATCTTAGAACTTGCACAGTGACTTAAATTATTATATTTTGGTATTACCTATAGATAAAAGACGGAAAAATGGATATCTCAGCCTTTTTGAGTTTCTTTGTCTTACATTTTACCACCAATTAAATTATAAAATTGAATACTGAACCAATTTATTAGTCTCTATTTTATTTGAATTTTGTTTTTTTGTGTTAAAACACCTTTATTGGTATGGCTACTACAATCTTAAACATTATTAATTCGTTTAATTCATTAGTACATAAGGTTGATATTAATAAACTTGTGTGGGTTTGCTGCACCAATGACCAGTTCCCCTGAGGTATGATGATCATTCGGTTAGCTCATGTGGTTTGGTTTGTTTGAGCCGCCTTACTTCGTTTGTAGTATCCAGTAGTTGTACGGCCTCAACGTTGGTGTGGATGAGAAGTCTCTTTTCATGTTTGATGGCACATTCGCGGATGACGTCATCTTTTAATTGTATATTTGTAAATCATTGTGTACTTCCCTGTTAGTCACAAATCGGTAGGCGTTGGTGATCATTCGAAGAAAATAATTTTGACTGCGTTGGATAATGTCTCTATTGGACTTATGAGTACAACCCCATAGCTGCGCACCATACATCCGCATATTGGCTTGAAGATGGTCTGGTAAATTAGTCTTTTGCAATATAGGTTCATTTTGGAATGATGCCCAATTAACCAGTACATTTGACGTTGTTTTAATCGTATCTGTTCAGCTTTTTGTCTCACGTGATGTTTCCAGTTTAGCCTTGAGTCTAGATGCAGACCAAGGTATTTGGTAGATTCAGCCTGCGGCACTTGTACCTCGTTGATGTACATGTACATGTGAGATTCGTCTATTGCCATAATAACAGTGTCGTCAGCAAACGTACCGATGAATGTTTTGTTCGTTGTAGGTATGTCTGCAGTGTAGAGAAGGTAGAGGAGGGGTCCTAATACACTTCCCTGCGGAACTCCCGCTAGCGTCGGATTAAAGTCAGACCATGTTTCTTCATGAATGACTCTGAATTTGCGATCAGAGAGGTACGATTCAAGCAGCTGGCAATAATTTTGTGGTATCATTTTGCTCATGTTGAATGTTAATCCCTCGTGCCAAACCCTATCAAAGGCCTGGAATACGTCCAGAAATACAGCGGGGCAATATTTCTTCTCTTCTAACGCTTGCTCTATCACCGTAGTGATTTGATGGACTTGATCTATTGTGGAGTGGTTACTCCTGAATCCAAATTGAAAATCAGGAACGTTTACCATTGGCTGGAGACATTTCAGAAGTAGTTTTTCAAACAGCTTTGATAAAGTCGGGATCAGTGAGATTGGTCTGTACAATTACTTCTTCATCTGGTTTGCCTGGTTTCTTCAGCATAATTATTTGGGGCGTTTTGAAGCATTTGGGTACATACTTCAACCTCATACAGGCATCAAATAAGTATGTGATCATGATGATTGCTTTACGTGGTAGTTCCTTGAATAGACCCGGTGATATTTCATCAATTCCTGGTGCCTTTTTTTGATTAATTCAACTAGCTCTCCTAACTTTTCTCTGAAGAGATTCCAATCCGTAAATTTATTAGTAAGGTTTCGCTATTTTTGTTTCTGATTACTATAGCGCTTACTGACAACAGTACAGGAATGTGATCAGATGTTAAGTCGTTAATCCCTTCGGCTCTAGTGTAACTGGATGAAATACTCTTTATGATAAAGAAATCAAGTAGATCGGGTATTTTACCTGGATCCGTGGGCCAACACGTTGGCTCTCCTGGAGACAGATATTCACATTTGTTTTCATGAATGGCATTGAACAGAGCATTTCCTTTTCCAGGAGAAATTATCCTAGAACCCCAAGCTGTATGTTTTACATTGCAGTCCCCTTTAATGATAAATCTTGGGCCTAGTTTATTGAAGACGTTATTAAATTGTAACTTCGTTGGTGTATGCCGTGGAGGACAGTATGCTGCCGCAATATTTAGATCTGCGCCATTATATTGGATTGAGATAACCGTTGCTTGCATATAGCATTCCCGAATATCCTCTTGTTGATTATGTTTAATATTATTATTTTTAGTTAATACAGCTGAACCACCTCTAGCTCTTTCACTAGGATGGGTTGCCCAGTAGGAGTTGAATCTCTTTATTCTAATAAAACTTTTGCTAGAGAAGTGCGTTTCTGAAATCAGCGCAATATCTATATTGTTGAGTTAATCATTTTTGTGTATGCTGACTTTTTTACTTGGCGGATAGAAATTAATTTCCAGATTTGCCACCCTTTCTGCTAAGTGACCAAGTGTCTGTTGAATTTGACTGAGCATTTTAATGATTTCAATGTTATTAGACTCGTTATTAACTTCTGTGTGTTTGTTGTGTTGATTTAATTCATCAGCTGATTTGGTGATTTGAGCATAAGATAATCCAGCTGTGGATGGTGTAGTTGTTGTTTGAGGTTTAGCTGCTTTGGTTTGTGATCGCTCTACTTCGCTTGTATAGGGCATCCTTTATAATTTGCAGTATGTCCTTCTCGATGACAAAGAGCATATGATGGTGCACTATCTGGTTAATTTTTGCATTTTGTTGTGAGCTTTAGCATATTTCACGCATTTGGTTTGACGATAGCAAAAACTCTTGGTATGTCCGAGTTGTTGACAATTCGTCCATTGTGGAATGTCCCTTGTCTTGTTAGGTGGCTTAATTTTAACTGTACAGTATGCAAGTTTCTTGATGTTGAATACTTCTTTATTGTTGTCTTTTTGTTTTAAATCTATGTAAGACAATGGAAAGTGTTTCCTGACTTTTACACCATCAATTGTGACCATTTTGAATACGTTGGTAACACCTGCGACTTCATGTCCCATTTTATCTAAGTCTGCTTTAATTTCATCATGACTAATGGATGATGGTAGGCCTCTGATAACCACTCTGTAAGCCATTTCACTCTTCAGCTGATAGGTGTGATATTCGATATTTTTTAGTTAGTTGCTGGGTTCATTTTTTAATTCTTCCAATAGTTTTTTGACATTTCTGTAGTCATTTTCATTTTGAACGGTAATTTTAATGTCGCTGTTTGAAAGCGCCTTAAAATTAGTTGGTTCACTAGTGGTTTTTATTATTTTTAGTCGAAAGAGTTCGAAATTGTTGATGTTGCTCACGTTAATGGGTGGAGGCAGTGGTATTTTTTTGTTTTCCTGTTTGATGTTATTGTTCACCCTTTGTGTAGTATATTTTGGAGGCGTGTTCGTTTTTGTGCGCCTACGATTTTTGGTATTTCTGTTAAAAGTACTGCCAACTTCGTTTTCCAGTTCTTCCTCATCCGTGCAATATTCCTCTTGACTCAGAGCATTGAATCTATTATTCTGTTGAAGAATTGGAAATTGCCGTAGCAACCAGTTGGAATTATTTGAATGATTAAGTTGAACGATTGATGGCTGATTTTGGTTAGAAGACAGATTTTTAACTCGTGCTGAATCCTCAGCTTTGTTATTTTTAACCATTTCTTTTAGTGTAGAGTTTTCCCTCTTAAGCTCAGCAACTTCGTTGCTCAGCTGCGCAATTAGTTTCTCCATTTTTGAAATTTATTCAACAGCTCCTCGCGGTTTATAATATTTGCTGATGTACTCAGAATTTGTTCTGACACTGATGTTTTTTTTTCAGTGGGGACTGCGTCTTTTGCAAATATGAATTTGTTATTTTTCAATGGAGATCTGAGCGTCCTAGAGCTCCTTTGGAATGAAAATTGTTCCTTGAAAATAATTACACAAATTTGCAAAAAATAAAAAAAATTAACCAGACAATAAAACACGTCCGAAATGAACGACTGTTGAAAATGTTATATTTGAAATTGAGCCTCTCGAGATTTTGTACTCAATTCAATGCCAAACCTAAGCCTTAGCCAACATCGTAAGTAAGAAGGACACTGCCAAGATAATTGGAATTCCTCAAAAATACTTGTTCTATTATACCATGTATTGTAGTAATGTTAGAAACCTCAAATTATCAATACCATATAGTATATTGAGTATATTGTCTGCGCTTTGTCCGCCTGTCTGTGACCTTACATTAACTTAAAAAGTAGTTATCCGATTGTCACGGAACAAAAACACACTAACAGACCTTGACGAGCCTTGAACAAAATGCTACATTGGCTAAGATTTGTAGGTGGTCGGATTCCAAAGATATTGACGCCCAATGATTTTATTGTTATTGTAAACAAACAACGAAGCATTTTGATCGTTTAACTTTGTAAATTATATACGTTTTTAAACTGTGGAATTTTTTTTTTTAATTCTAGCAAGCAAGACCTTTGTCAGAGTTATCTATGTTGAAGTTAATTCAATTAATCATAGGGTATTGTAAACGGTATTTTTGAGAGCCGCGATTACATCATGTAATTTTGTTTTTGAAATTTTATCGTTAGTACATAGCAGCAAGAAATTGTTTCAATTACTTGTTTCTGATTGTTTAAACCAAGTACATACTCGTTTTTATCGCAGTGATATATAAAAGTTAAAACTAGTTTTCCGATCATTTCAATAAATTTTAATCGCAAGCTGGCAAGCAAGTTGGGCGATCAAAAAAAAATAACTAAACAATGTATGTACAATACATCAGTAACGAATTTGAACGGCATAACGAGTTACCAAGTTAAATTTGGTTCTAATGCCATTCGTTACCGAAATTATATGTTCATATATATAGAACTTCAGCGAGGTTTTTATTGCTGGCTAAGGCGAATCGAGGAGGAACTGACAACGAGTCCTAAAGAATTTTGGAATTTTATGAACAGCAAGACAAAAGTGGTTGGTTTTCCGTCGTCCATGACTTATCAGAGTTCCACCGCTAATCACCCTTCTGAAATATGTAAATTGTTAGCCAAGCTTGACATCGACAAAGGTGCTGGTTACGACGGAATTCTACCGATTTTGGTCAGGAATTGTGCGGAGAGTTTGACCCTTCTAATTACTTTTATATTTAATGAAAGCTTACGCAGAGCTTTTTTTCCTGATCCTTTGAAAATTTCGTGTATTTACCCAATTTTTAAGGCGGGTAGAAGAAGCGAGGTGTGTAATTATCGGTTGATCGACATTCTCTCCGTCATACCGAAGATCTTTGAATCCTTGGTACACAAAATTCTGCTCACCATACCAAACAATTTATTTCTCCCGCCCAGCCTGACTTTTATTCCGGCCGGTCAACAGTTACCAATTTGATTTCGTTTTGGGGTAATTTATTTATCAGTCTAAAGTCCAGACAGCTACTCGACGTTGTTTACACAGACTTTGCTAAGGCTTTTGAAAAGATTGATCACTCCATCCTTATTACCAAGCTGGAGAATTTGAACTGTCATTTCATTCCCGTTGGTTGCATTCCTACATTTCCAACCGCTGGCAATCCGTCAGAATTTTTGATTTTTCTGCCCAGTTTTTTCGCGTGTCACCCGGCGTACCTCGAGGCAGTCATATTGGCCCATTGTTATTTTCATTGTTTCAATCATATCGTTCGCTGCTTTCAGTTAGCGAACTGCCTGCTTTTTACCGACGATCTAAAAATTTATGAGTTCATGTTCGATGAGTTCATGTAACGTTTTCGTTCGTTGCGATAGCTTTACTAGACACATCAATGTTATTATCCAAAAGGCATAAATTATGTTAGGCTTCATTAAGCAAAATTGTAAAGACTTCTGTGACCCTATTACTCTTACTGCATTGTATGTCTCCTTTTATTGGTCTACCTTAGAATACGCATCTACGGTATGGTCACCATCGTATCGCAGCCACTCTAAGCGAATTGAAAGTGTCCAAAAGCAATTCGTTTTTTATGCCCTCCGATGTCTACCGTCTTTAAGAATAACTGACTGTATTCTGCCACCGTACCAGGGCCGTTGTAATTTATTGTATTTATTATTATGTAACTACAACGATTAGATATAGCATCCGCCATTTTACGCAATTCTTGCATTGACTGTGCTGAACTTCTCGTACGCTTCATTTGTATGCTGAAAGTCGTATGGGTCAACGCAATACATTTTTAATAATCAACTCTTCAGCAACAAACTACGGTCTTTCGGAACGAACAGTGAGAGCCTCGCGTATTATCAATTCAATGTTTGGGATTTTTGACTTCCACATGTCGAGGGATTCGTTCAGATATGCTATATTTAAACAGTCGGCAATTTCCTATTTTTTTGTTGTTGTGTTTTTTCCGTGCTACCGAGTGTAACCCTGTATAGGTAATGCGTATTAATAAATCAAAATAAAATGTCGAAATAAAAGTTACTGCAATGTTTGGTACTATTACTAGATAAATAAGCTTGGGATTAGTGTGGAAATAATTTAACTTTGTTTTGTTGAGTTCGGATCGAGAAAACCTCATGCTCGTTCGTATGAGAGCGGCTTAAAGCATACTTTGAAAATGAACAACTTTCTAGGACGTTTTTGACACTTATTAAGATGATATTACACCTAAAATCGCATATCTTTGCTATAGCCTTCGAATAAAGCTTCAAATATGTCATTGATGATTATATTTAGCGATAATATTTATGGGTGCTTTCGAAATGCTAATTTAAATACATACTTTTCAAAATAGCGCATTTTTCGAAATGCTCGAAAATTTTAAAAGTAATAAAATTAATTGAAATAAATAACAAATGATTCGAATGATTTAATGTACAGCTAATTAATATATATAATTAATTAAAATATAAAATGGTGCTATTTACATTTTTTTTTCAAAATTCGCATAAAACTGCTCATCGGATATATAGTTTTCAATGCTTCTTGGCTTTTTTTTTTGATTAAAATGTCAAAACAAGATTCTACCGCTATCCATATTTTTGTTATGAATTGAAATTGAAATTTGTAGTTGTAATGGATTGGTTAAGATGTTTCATTCAGGTGTTTCTAGTTACGTTAGCAATGCGATTAACGACATGCGGTGTTAAATTATCTTTGCAATAAAGCTGCTTGTTTTCTTTAAAACTTAAAGTCTGGAAATTTGGTAATTACTTTTTGATGTATTATATTACGTATGTACATATTGCTTTATACGATATTCTATTATAAAAAATTTCAATAAGAGCTTCAACAAAATAGCTCTACTTCCGCTCGTACAGATATCTAATTCCTATACACCCTAGAAATCCACTCTTTTCCAAAAGGAACCACCATCGATGTTGGTTTTTATTGCTGGGTAATACTCATTTTTTCCGTAATTCTAATATCTACTGGAATTGTGTACATAGTAGGTATCTACTAAAATATTTTCTAAGAGTTTAAATATAAGGTCATATAAAAAGTCTCCGCGGTTTTTTGGTACATTTTTGAATAAAAGTTTCTTTATTGAAAATAAATTTTAATCAAATATTGACCATTATTATCTATAACCTTTTGCCATTTTTCAAGTAGCTTCATATTTCCACGTTGCAGCTCATAATGGACAATTCCCTTCCAATCCCAGTAAACACTCAACATAACCTTGCTTGCCGTCAATCCATTCAATTTGAAGTCGTTTGGGAAGGATCACCAGCCTTTGACCATGAGCGCTTACGTTTGATATTCTCGTATTTCACCCATTTTTCATCGCCTGTAATGATGCTTCGAAAATGGTTCGATTTCGTTGCGTTTCAGCAGCATTTCACTGATTTCAATTCGGTTCATCAAATTTGTTTGCGTTAATTCATGTGGCACCCAAACATCGAGCTTCTTTTTGTAGCCTGTTCTTTTCAAATTATTTCAAATTATCATGTGGTTGATGTTTAATATACCTCAGCTATTTCCTGACAGCTTGCGTGTCGGTCTTGCTCCACAAGTTGCAAAATTTCATTAACTTTTTCAGTGACTGGGCGACCAGAGCGATGTGCATCTTTGACATCCAAATTTCCGGAACGGAATCGAACAAATGACTCCTGGATTTTTCGTTCACTCACAGCATTCTCACCGTACAGTTCACAAATTTTTCGGCATGTTTTTGCACCATTTTTACCTTTTCCAAGTATGGAATTATAAAACAATTAAACTTTTATTTTTAAGCACATGTACATTTGAGACCATCTGGTGAGTGTTGCCCAATATATGCAGGCATCAACACCATCTATAGTAGCAAAAACCGCGGAGACTTTTTATATGATCTTTTATTTGTCTTCATAATACGACATTGTCCATTTGTGAAAATCTTGAATTGATTTATGATGGTCTAATAAACTTAAAAATATTATAAAATTCATCAATTTTGATTTATTTCCGAGATCCATGTCCAAAACGTGTTATGTTATGTATAATTGTAATTGAGTAAATTTGACTACATATACGTACTAAAGGTCAACAGAAATTATAGATAATAATCTTGAATAATTAAGAATGAGGCTTAAAAGTCTATAACAAAGTATACTAATATTTGTTGAATTTTTGAAAAATCCATATAATAAATCAAGTTTAATATGTGCGCATTGTTTATATTTTGAAGTAAATTTGTCAGTAAATCGTGTAATCGCTGGACAAGCTGATTGATTTTTTCAAAACATATATAATGCGTCCCCCAAATGGAGGTCGGTTATCTACCTATATGTATCGTACATATACATATATGCACGCATATATGCAACAAAATGTACTGTAACGTAAATCTATCTAACAAATGTATATATATGAATTAAATAATAGCAACAATAAATCCCATCGATTCATTATAATGACATTGACTCTTTAAGTTTAAGTAATCAACTATAATAAAAAAATAAACTAAAATCCATGCCGAAATTCGATTACCATAATTTATTAACTTTATTCGTGTTTTGGCGATCTTTCACCAAATTAAAAATAACATGAGAACAACACACAATGATTGACGCTATAAAGAAACCGAAAGTATTTAAGTTTATCAAAATGAAAGTATTTATAATTTATTCTCGTATAATTATAATTGAATAATATGCCAAAATATATACATAAATAAACTGGCTGTGGTTTCATTAACCTGTTCGTAGTATATATATGTATATGTATATGATTACATATGTCATAAGAAATTTATGTAAGGAGCTTGTACAAAAATGTTTTATGGAGTCAACCAAAAAGCATATACATATATATTTAATTTTTATATAAAAAAATAAGTTGTCTATTCCTTAAAAACCATTTATCAAAAACCAGTTAATCTGTGTATTTTAGTAAATATCTAATTCTATAATCAAAAAATTACGATCGTTATATTATGTATATACTATATATGTATAAAAAAGGCCATATCCAGTAGAGCTAGCACTATTCAAGTTGTTTTTGTATATGGTATGGTCAGCGAGCTTTTCTACTTAACAAAAACCAAAATCCTAATATTAAATAACAAATTAATCAACGGTGACGTAAAGTTTTACATTTAACATTTTCTAGATTATTTATTTATTTATATAATAAATAATTATTGTTATTTGAAAGTTATTTTGGTTTGAAGGAGTTTGCTCTCGTAGTATGATATACATACATATACACATATATATTATGTATATACATATATATACAAAATTCAAGTGATTTTTGGTTCGTTATTCAAAGCACAACTTTTTTTTTGTCGGTCGATTCATAGAATTTCAATCGATTTTTAGTTTTTTTTTTTTTTTTCAATTGGTCGTCCTTCAAGTTGCAGTTTAAAACTAATTTATTATAATGGATTATGTGACACATTCATGGTTTGTTCACTATATAATACAACATCCCTTTTGAATATGCGGCCGTGAAATACATGTTTTACAAAATTTCGTGCGAAAATCGACCACGATGAGGTTAAACTAATCGATCACAACATAAAACAAACAAGTATGGCGGTTCCGGTTTTTTTTTTGGTCGAATATATATTTATATACGCGTATATATACCAAATATTAGTTTTGGCTTAATAAATTTTCGATTTTATTATATGATATAATAACACACCTTATAACAAAACGTGGATAGTAAACTCGTAATTACAACAACAACAACAACAAAAATGTAGTTCACCTCGAAACTTGACTAATTAGGCAATTTAGATGTCATTCATCAGCTCTATAAGATAAATACTGTTGGCTATATGTTGTCTTACATTTTTATTTTTTGCTGCTTACATTTCGAGTACTTTCTAAAACTAAAACTAACTATTTGAATTTTTTTTTTGTTTTTTGCTTGTGTGTACTGTGCTCTAGTAATAAAATGGACAGTATTTACTTGTCTAACAAAAAAACAACTAAAAACCAAAAAAATATAAACTAAACAAGACTGAGGTAATGTCGACCTAAGGCAATTTATTTTCGTTAGCTGTATTAAGTAATCGTGCATAACATAGTTTTTGTGTAATATTCAAGAAATTTTGATAAAATCGATCTTTGTCAAAAAAAAAATGAAATTGATGTAATGTAAAACCTAATACTAAGCTATATCGATATATATATATATATATATATATATATATATATATATATATATATATATATATATATATATATATATATATATATATTCGGAAGTTAGCAAAAAAATGTATCTAAATGACTCACGGAATTTGCATAGCATTACTGGTTTTTTATACTTTTGCACGACGATCATGATCACCTTCGATTTTAATGATTTTTAGTGCTATTTTGCTAGGAGTATGTTTCATTAAATGTTGAAAAAATAGATAGATATGAAATATTCTCGTTTGTTTTCAAAATGCAGATTGAAATAGAAATGTTAGTTACAACAAAAATATTTAAAAATTATATCTGTGCTAAATTCAGGCACGTTTTTGCATATTAACCAATAACGCCTAAATAAATAGTCGACCTAAAGCGTTCCACTAAATGAAAAATCATAAAATTGAATGGTTCATTGGGTCAGTTCTATTTGTTCATTATTGGATACATATGTACATAGATATAGGAACAAGTTAGAAATATTTTTGAAATTTTAATGTGACTTATTCGCTAAACTACCCACTATAGAAGTTCTGAAAGTGAACTCCGTGCAAATTGGTTTTTATGTGGGCACTAACACATTTATCTCAGTACGTAATTATTAACAATCAACGGTGCACCACTCTCCACTTGTTGTCGGTTTTTTAAAAACATCAAAGAGATTTAATGTGGGCAGGTTTTGTATTGCGCATTGGTTTTGGCGAATATTTAATTAAGACAAAAAATAAGAAGAATCTCACAAATGACAAGAAATATCTAGATGATAGTCTCAGTTTAATATATTCGTTTGTCATTGGTAAAAACTACAGGATTTTCAAAATATAATTATACGCACATTTTTAGAAGACTTTATATAGGATTTTATTATTGATTGAATACATCCATCAAATCCACAGTCCAATCTCGAATAAAACTAAATTTGCGCCAGTGTTTCCGTACACAACCAGGGATGGGCGAGGTAGATTACGACATCTACGCGGTTGTCGACCCGTAAAATATAACATAGATTGTTTTGCAGTGTTTTTGTCAACGTCGACAATTTAAATAAAGTCAACAACCTACGATATTTTAGCGATTTCAAATACGCGAATACGCAAGTTCGCAGGAGTATTTTGTAAAAGCGTTCATCTAGAGGCGATTTTTTCATTTGTTTCTTTTTGACAAATGACGCACGAATAGCTTCTAACTGTCATCGTGTTTTTATTTATTCAGTACTGTTTTGCCATTTACAAATTGTTCAGCTTTAATACAAAAATAGGCGTCCTGTGAGGAATGTATTTCGTAGACCAACATCTACATTTTACGGTTGACATAATCGGCCTGTCGAGACCACTATTTGGAATCCCTCATCGAAAAGTTTCAATCTCAGTTTACAGTATTGGATGATACGCGACTAAATGACGGTTTGATGTGGTTTATGTGCCTGTGAAATCATTCGTCCATATTTCTTTAAAAAAGAAGACGGCCGGAACGTACCTGTGAATAGTGCTCGTTATTGCGCCATAATAACGGAATATTTGCTGCCTGAAATTGAAGCCCAACCTCGACGACATTTGGTTCGAAGCAATGTACTTATTGAAAAATGATGTTGGGGAGCAATTAATTTCACGGTTCGGATCGCTGAATTTGCTATAGCAAATATATTTAGATCGTGTGACACCCCTAGACTCTTTTCTTTGGGGCTATGCAAAGTTCAAAGGCTATGTGAATAAACCACCTAGATTTGAGGCATTGGAAGCCATCATTACTCGTGTCATTCGCCAAATGCCATTCGATATTCTCTAATGCATCATCAAAAATTGGACTTTGAGAACGGACCATCGCAGTTGCGGCCATCATTTGAAAGAAGTAATCTTTAAAAAATAAATGGCAAGAAATGTTCTTTCGAATGATAATAAAATTTCCATACGATTAAATTGATTTTTTTGAGTTTTTTTAATTTTTACACAAATCACCTACATATATAGATTTCGTTATTACGGATAAAATCACGCACAGGTTGTTTGATGCTCCCTATTTCTGACATAACTGCCGGTGTGACTTTCTACTTCAGCACTCTTTCCATTTGGCTTTTTAATAACTCGGTAGCACTCATAGCCTTCCTGAACTCGAATTCGTTTTACCATGGAGTGGGGTGTGTTAAATTTTATGGCACGCTCATAGTTAAATTTCCCCGGATTACTTTTAATGAAGGTTATAACTTATAACCTTTTTGTAAAGATTTCTATCGTTGTTCAGCACCAACTTTTAATACGCCGATGGTCGAGTAAGCAGAGTTAATGCTCTTGAAATCGTGGACTCGAGCTCAAAACTCGTCAGCGCCAAAACTTTTTTACCTTCTTCTTTTGAAATCTACATTCAATTTCTACAAGTATAAGAGTCATCACCGTAATGAAAATATACGGTGATGGTCAAATAAGATTAATCCATTCCTGTTGCTAAAATTTTCAATTTTCTCTATTGAATTGGCAAAATAAAAGATTTGTATAACACCAAATGTATATACGCCGGTGGTCCAGTATACAGAGTCGTTGCATTTGGAATTGTGAACTAGAGTTCAAGCCTCGGTTTGGCATTAAATGATTTTTAATATAATTTATTTAATTTCTCCCTTCAATTGGCAAATATAAAGGATGCGTATAGCGGCAAATCTAAATATGGAAATGGTGAGGTGGTAAAATTAGCGGTGTCATAAGATTTGGAATCGTTGTGCAGTGTTCGAACCTCGATTAAGGCTAAAAAAATTTAGCGGGCATCCACACAGTTCGCATTAAATTAAAAAAAGAATATTGTAGTTTTGAACAGAAGTTGAGTTGGATTTGAGTAATTTTATTTCACCATCACCAATTTGACATGAGAAATTAAATCAAAAAATGTTTGGCTCGATCGAGAACCACAATTAGAGATCCATAAATCCAAAGGAACTCACTTTGCTTACTGTACCACCGCCGCATATATATTTCATGCTATACAAATCGTTTATATCTGTCATTTCTATAGAAAATATTGAAAATTTTAGCACAGGAAATGGACCTTGCGTTTATTTCACCATCGCTATATACCCATCTTGTATACATGCCACTACTTGAAAAATATGAAAATGTTTAACAGAACAGAAGCTGTGTGTTGAACCAAATTGAATACAGAAAAAATTAAATTAAAATAATAACGTCTATAATAGAGCTCGAACCTACGTCCACGAATGCAAAGTCAATCACTCTACTGCCTCGCCCACTACCGTATATATATTTTATGTTATGCAACTCTTTTATACTTTCCAATGGAATTGAGAAACTTGGGAAATTTTTTAACAGAAGTTGAATTGAACCAAAAATGTCCCAACATTAATATCATTTGAAACTTAACTGAACTGCATAGTGCCAGTTGCAACATTTAATGCGATAACATTCCAAGCAGTGTATTTCGAAGAAGTTAAAAATCTAACAAGCGTTCCAGTCAATGATGCTTGATGCGATTTTCTAGGCGGGCCACAATATTGACCACTGACCATACAAATTTTAAGTTTAAGTTAGTACATGCATAACGACCAAATTAAAAATTTACCTATGCAAACTGCAAGTTTAACAAATAGGTATAGCTGATGAGTTTAACTCTCGATTAGGGCTAAAAACAAATTTAATTTAATTTCTTACAAATTAATTCAATTCAGATTCTGTTTAATTTTCATCTCTACTTAAATGGTGAGTATAAAAGATGGATTTATCAGTAATGAAATTGTACGGCAGTGGTCAAGTAAGCAAAGTAATGGGCGTTTCATTAGTGGACGTGAGTTCAAGCGGCATTCGGGCTGACGTTTTTGTAATTTAATTTCATCTTACAAATTAGTTCAACTCAACTTCTATTAAAATGTTCAAATTTTTTCAAATTAATTGCCAAGTATAAAAGAGGGATGTAGCAGCAATGAAATGTACGGCGATTGTCAAATAAGCAGAGTTCAGAAGCACTTTTGGTTATAAAAGAATCGATCAGGTCAGGTATTTCTCCTGGGTCAATATGTTGGTTTTCCAGTTGAAATGGATTCACATCCATTTTCTTTAATGGTAATCAGTTATTCTTTTCCTTTAGTTGTAGTTAATCTAGAACCCCAGTGAGTGTTTTAGGCATTGAAGTCACCACCTATTATGAAATAAGCTTTTTCCCAGACGCTTGAAGAACTCTGAGTATTGTTTGTTTTTAATAGAATATCTTGGTGGGTAGTACAATCCTGTCACAATAATAGGAAAGTTATATACATGAACAAGTGTTGGTTATCTGAACGATTTGGCTTTTTAATAACTCGATAGCACTATTTTATGTCACGGTCATAGTTAAAGTTCCCCGGATTATTTTTAACGAAAGTAATATCTTTTTTGTCTGTTCGTTCTATTGTGCGAGCTGTTTTGTGAGCCGTTCTATTCTGCGAGCTGTTCTATACCGTTCCACCGTTATAAAGAGGGCCCCACTCTATATAACGATATATATCGTTGTTATGGGTCAATTTAATAAATTTGTATTAGATAAACATGACGCTGAAGTAGATTCATGGTATTTGATCACGATTAGCTTTAATTTCCGCTCTATTTGAAAAGAGATTTAAATGTATTGACGGACATTCTATAAAACTATCACCAATAACGCATTGTTCCTAAAGAAATTTGGTCAACCTTTAGTTTAGAACTAATTGACAAAACCACTCTAAGAATTGTCTATATTATCGACGTTGTCTACGTTGTTGACCTTATCTACGGGTTGACACGTCAATGTAGAAAATAATAGATGACGCGTAAACGCACATCCCTGCCAGGACAGCCATATTAACAAAACTGAAAATTATACTTGTGTTGCTTTTTTTTCGTCAATGAAACATATTTTGCCTAAAAAAATGTTCCTTTATAAGACATCCAAAAATAGCAACTTGTTTTGTTGCTCATTTATTTGTAAATAAACAAAGAATTTTCATTTTGAGTATAGTTAAACAAAAGTTTTCACTCAAAAGTCATAATACTTTTGTTATTAACAAAGGCTATATGTACTGATGAAATTATATTTCGAGTAGTGAATATTTAAACTCATATACAGCTAAATTTTTTGTGCATCAGATTTATTATTTTTTGTATCATGTACGCACCTGCAGGCTCATTGAATTTGCGCTAAATTTCATTTTTAAAGTTTTAAAATTTATCGACACTTTCGATTTATAGCATTTATAATATATTATTTTGACATTGATTTTCAATTGTCTAACAATTTTCACAAATGTCGGTTTCGACCAAATCTAAAAAAAATAAAACAATTCAAACCGAAAATTCAGCGGTGATATCGAACTGAATACCAATTTGAATTTGACTAAATATAAAATATGTCTTATTGTATAAACAAATAATTAAAAAATTTCAATTTACGCGTAAATAATTAAATATAATTAATTAGAATAGAGAATGATGTGAATAAAAATAATTATGCGCATAAAACTGCATCGCAAGCAGTATACGAATACGTCTTGGCATTTAAATGTATTTTTAAATGAAAATGATAATTTCTAATCTAAATACCAGTTATCTAAAAGTGTTTTTTTTGTGATAAAAGTTATAAAAATTAACTGTATCCGAAACGACAAGCTCTCAAGGCAAATCGTGTGCCGTTATATAGCACAAAAATTAAATAGTATAGGTGTATAGCCAAACAGTTGCCATTAATTATTTAAAAAAATACCACGAATATGGAAAAGCCACAAAGAAAGCGTTGCTAAGGTCTTACCACCATAAGAATAAAATTATTTATGGTTAACACGTGCAAAATTATTCATGGAATTCTATTGATTTCGCACGTGAACATTTTTAAAATTATTGCAAAAACTAGTGTTACAGCTAGTAAATCTACTGTTCACTACCTCGATTTATCCAAAATGTTCATCATTTAAAGCGACTCAAGCTTACCAAAAAAACATCATTAAATGCAGCAAAAATTACAAAATAAGTTGCAAGGTTGGTAATTTACCAAAAAACGTATGTGTCGAAGTGTTTCAAATCAATCAACAGATGAAAATTGATACAGTTAGTTTTTCGGATGAATAAAAACTTAATCGGAAAGGTTCTGTTGGCATCCAGTAATACTTTTCTGACTTAAGAAAACCTTAAGTGTTATTGAACCGTGCAATGATAGTGTATATGTCGAGGATACATAATATGTTGTGTGGTTTTTTATTATGCTCAAGTACAGACTTAAAATTTCAACGCGTTAAAATATTCATCAATCATAAATTTATTAGCATTTCCCAAGATTCAAATATTTGGACCACTAAGATGGTGTATGGTTAATAATATAATGCTACTATCCACATAGAGTACGAATAATTTAAAGCTGGTTTAGCAATTAAAATCTGTAATTGCTTATATGTGCAAATAATACACTCTGGAATTAAACATATAATTGAAATGGCTGGGTCTAGTTCTCGCGTAAGGTTTACGACTGTCGATAAGAAATATCACAAACCAGCATCCAACCCAGTTGTTTTCAGTTGTTTTTGTAAATAATATTTTTAATGTACATATCTAGAAGTTTTTTTTACAATTGGGGTCGGTTTCAATAATGTTGCCAGACCGAATTTATTTGCCAGTCCACTACTGAGGATACTTTAACATGATTGACTTTGTTTGGGTCAACTTATGCCATATATTAATAAAGTTCTCGGCAAATCGTTTGACAAATTTAAAGTGTGTACCACAAACCGCACCCTTTGGAGAAAATTTTAAATTTAAAATAGTCGAAGACTAGGTGCAGTTGCAAATCAAAGCACAACCAAAAACATGCTACAACAGTAAATATAGAATAATATTGCACATTGTGGTTGATTAAAATTAAATTTTTTCGCATTTAAATTTTGACGTTCCACCGCAATTACAATTCACGATATTTGATCCGTTGCGCGGATCTAAGAACGAAGAAGATTTTGTTATCTCCTGATTTATAAAGTTTTCAAGCTGAGCGATACTTTTAATTTTTGATTTTAAGTATAACCTCGTAATCGCATGAACTGAGACTCAAGTAAACTGAACTTTTCGTTGCTTTTGGTTCATCGATTGTGATTCGAGAGCACTGTTTTTTTGTGTAATAATAAAATAAAATAGTCATAGTCTCAAAAATGTCGTTTTGTTTTCTTCATTAAATTAATTTTAGTTTTTATATCGATTTACTATATTTTGTATTGACGATTTGTTATAGAGAATGGTTCTTACCTCCACCCATCCTCCAGTTTTTATTTTGAGTTTCAGAACTTTAGAAACGAAAATTATTGTTCTTTGAATTAAGGAAAAACAACAATTTTATTGTAAAAGTTTAAAAATCTAGCTACTGTTCCTTAGTCAGAGCTTTGTTTCAAGTTGCAACTGACTAAAAACAAAATATTTCAGCAAATCATAAATGAATCGAGTACTAGATGAAAAAATAAAATTTTGTTGAAAACCTATTATAATTTTTGAGATTGCTGCAGATTTACGTATATATGGCAGTTTATCGTAGTTTATCTTTATTATCTAGATGGCACCACTGGCAAATAAACGCAATGTTACCATTTTTTTTTTTGAACAAAATTTTGAAAAAGAATGTAAATAAATCTAAAAAAAATTATATAAACAAAACGAAAGTGACAATACCCGGCTGAAATAACTTGAAAATAAAATTCTTGTTAAAAAACGTTTGGCGCGCCATCTGGAAAATTAAGGTTTATTAATTTGTGTCGATAACATGAAGTCATGCGAGTTTACTATGGAAATCTACAGTAATCTCCCTTATAGTATTATAAGGTATTTGAGATTTCCTTAGTAAACTCGCTTGACACTTGCGTGACATCATGTTATCGACACAAATTAATAAACCATTTTGTTTCCAGATGGGGCACCAAACGTTTTTTAACAATAATTTTTACGTTTCCTGTTATTTCAGCCGGGTATTGTCAATTAGGTTTTGTTTATTTAATTTTTCATTTTTTTACATTCTTTTCCAAAATTTTGTTAAAAAGAATGGTAACATAGAGTTTATTTGTTAGTGATGCCGTCTAGAAAATAAAGGTAAACTACGATAAACTGCCATATCTCAATACGCAAATCTGCAGCAATTGCCCTTATAGTATTATAAGTTATTTGGTATTATAAGTTATTTGTATATGACATATAAAATATCACCCATTTTGGATTGTGATTTCTGAGGATGGCGGAAAATTAACGATTTATTCAAAAATTTAGATGTGATTAGTTTAAGATTAAGATTGATTGAAAGGCCATTAGTGGCTCTTTACTTTGTCAACAATCAGGCTCTACCTGATTCGATTCTGAGCTTGGTCTTCATGACTGTCTTGTCAATCTGAAGAATCCGTGGAGCCATTGGCGCCTGCAACGACCTCTTCGCCTACCATATGTCGAATTTCCTTTCAGAGATCGCTGCACGGTTCGTTCCGGATCCGCAAGCAGCACGTTACCGAGCCACCGTAATCGCAGAAATATTATTTCATCAGTTCTTTATCAGATCTTTGATCTCGATACTGTACATAGCTCGGTATGTACCTACCATGGCCAATGGGGTCGGGGGCTCTTACCAGAATATCACTACAGTATCATTTGCTTGTCGTAGCAGGCGACTAAACGGTCGAATGGCTGGGTTAACGACCCGCATCTATAAAAAAAAATTATTATTTATAATGACAGCAATAGAAAAAATGGATACCGTCATACACACTATACATTAACGTTATCTTATTCAACCACAATTTATACACAAAACAGTGATCTAAATTCTCCGGTGGCCAATTAGTAAAAAATTATTAATTAATAATATAAATTAACAAAAATAGGTATTTTGTATATTTTCTTCCCGTCATTAATCAAGTGTTTACATTGCTTTCGGCTTTGAGCCCATTTTCAATTCCAATTATACAAATTTTTAGTATTTATTTCAAAAGGGAATTATATGTTTGAAAATATGTAAATTGTCTATGTAATTAGCACACTATTCATCTATCTTATACATATATTAAAGCGTTATTATGTATTATATTCAGTAAGATAAAGGTCATATTTATGTGAACTACCATAAACTTTTTTGTGTCGTATATATGTACATACAGATATAGTATACAATTTCCTAGATTATTGTTATTTAATTACGTATTATGTACATAATATCTATATATGTATAGAGAACAATTTGCTAAAATGCGCGATGTATAATGTACTTGACCGCGATTTTCTTATACAACAACAGCATATTTTTAAGATAAAGAATAAATACATACATATTTATATTTATTGTTATAGACAATTAAATATAAATAAAGAAATTTATTTTAAAATATAGTACAAAAAACAAACAACAGATTTCTTAATCAAAATTTTATGTATTTATCAGGGTCCGTTTTAAAATGTTCAACTATACTGGCTAAACTATTATACATAGTACATATACCGTTGTTCTCTTTTCAAATATTATATATTTTGTTTTATTATTATTAAAAACATAAAGACAATACAATATTAAAAAATATTTTTTTCTCAACGCTAAATAATAATGTTTTGAAAGAAATAATCAATTTTAAATAAGTACTAAAAAAAAAAATTGCAACACTATTTTGGAAGGTATAAAAATAACTATGTACTCGTACATACATAACAATAATATTTCACGCGCGTCTTATGCAAGTTCCATATGAATAAATAAATTACAGGGCCGGCATGAAATTGTAATCGTATCCGCACACACTTAGTTTGTATTATGTATAATATGGACAATTTATTACTTGATAAATTTCATAATGCTGTCATGTATAGCAAATTATGATCGATAGTGGGAAAAAAAACGTTTAAGCACGATTGGCTATGTTTTTAATTAAACTTTTTAATAAACTATTAATTAATTATTTTTTTATATACTTATAATACCTAATCAAACTTCCTTATTTTTATTTAATTTCCAGCTGTCTACTCGTATACTTAAATTAGCTGTAGCCGTATGTTTACTAATTGTATTAATTTCACATCTAAATTCCGCTCAAGGTAAAAACTATCTAAATATTTTATTATTTTACACAAATATACTTTATACATTACATTTAAATAAATATATATATATGTATATATAGAAACGACAAGGCGACGTATTCGACGGCCAAGTACATCAGCAAGCAATTTGGTAAAAGAAAAAAGTGAAACAACCAAATATGAACGAAATTCGTCAACATCACGGCAAAGAATAGCCGCAACTCTTAAAAAAAATCGTGAAGATCAAACGCCAGCCAGTTCAACAAATATACTAAAAAAGGCTACGGATCGATCAGATGTACTGACATCTGGAAATCGTTTTCGAAGTCGTACAAAACATCGGGGAGCAGCGGCAAGTAATCCATCGACATCAGTTGCCCTACCCAAAGGGAAGAAGGAGAGTAAAAAAGATGATGGTTATAAAATAGTATGTTACTATACAAATTGGTCACAATATCGTGTCAAAGTGGGTAAATTCGTACCAGAAGATATTACTCCAGATCTGTGCACGCACATTATATACTCATTCGGTTGGTTAAAGAAGGGAAAACTTTCTTCGTTCGAAAGTAATGATGAAACTAAAGATGGTGTTCCAGGTTTATTTGCGCGTATTGTTGGACTTAAAAAGGCAAATCCAAAGCTTAAAGTTTTACTCGCTATTGGCGGTTGGTCATTTGGTACACAAAAATTTAAGGAAATGTCAGCAACGCGATACGCTCGTCAAACATTTATTTACTCCGCCATTCCATTTTTACGTAAACGAGGTTTCGATGGTCTCGATATTGATTGGGAATACCCTAAAGGTTCAGATGATAAGAAAAATTTTGTGTTATTGTTGAAAGAGTTAAAAGAGGCATTCGATGCTGAAGCTCAAGAAGTAAGAAAACCACAATTATTATTGACAGCCGCCGTTCCAGTAGGGCCGGATAATATAAAAGGGGGATACGATGTCCCGGCCGTTGCCAGTTATCTTGATTTCATAAATGTTATGGCCTACGATTTCCATGGGAAATGGGAAAAAGAAACAGGCCATAATGCTCCATTGTATGCACCATCCACCGATTCGGAATGGCGTAAACAATTATCAGTCGACCATGCCGCTAATCTTTGGGTTAAATTGGGGGCCCCAAAAGAAAAACTAATCATTGGTATGCCGACATATGGCCGAACGTTTACCTTATCCAATCCAAGACGCCACGGGCCAAATCAACCCACATCTGCTGGTGGAAAAGCTGGAATATACACTAAAGAAGAAGGTTTCATGGCGTACTATGAAATTTGTGAGATGTTACTAAATGGTGCCGTTTACGTTTGGAACGATGAAATGAAAGTACCATACATGGTTGATGGAAACCAATGGGTTGGTTTTGATGATGAACGCGCAATTCGAAACAAAATGAAATGGATTAAATCGAATGGGTTTGGCGGCGCTATGGTCTGGAGTATCGATATGGACGATTTCAATGGTACATCTTGTGGTAATAATGTTAAATATCCTTTGATTGGAGCCATGCGTGAAGAATTACGTGGCGTGTCAAGAGGTAAAGATGCAAAAGATGTTGATTGGGAAAAGGTTGCCGCTTCGTTCGATGACGAAGAAGAAGAAGAAGAGGAAGAAGATTTAACGCCCATTAAAATCGATGTATCCGAGATATTGGACAAAATCAGAAAACCAAATAAGAAAATTAAATCGGGATTAGCAACATCTTCTAAAAATAGTAAGTACATATATCTGTTTAATTATATATTTAAGAATAGTTTTGTTAAATGCTTCAAATTACAGCTCGCCCCGGCCAAGTATTCTGTTACCTAACTAGTTGGTCAGTTAAACGTCCAGGCGCAGGCAAATTCGAAGCCAAAGATATTGACACAAAACTATGTACCCATATAGTGTACGCTTTTGCTACGTTAAAGGATCACAAACTAACCGAATCATCAGACGATGATCCCGAATTATACGACAAGGTTATTGAATTACGTGAAAAAAATCCAAATCTTCAAATTCTCTTAGCAATCGGTGGGTGGACATTTGGTTCTACGCCATTCAAGGAACTCACATCAAATGTATTCAGAATGAATCAATTTGTTTACGAAGCAATTGAATTCTTGCGAGACTATCAATTTAATGGTTTAGATGTTGACTGGGAATATCCAAGAGGAAGTGATGACAAAATCGCGTATGTCGAACTATTAAAAGAATTGCGTGTAGCTTTTGAAGGTGAAGCAAAAACTTCCGGTCAACCGCGACTTCTATTAACAGCCGCAGTACCAGCATCGTTCGAAGCAATTGCCGCCGGTTACGATGTACCAGAAATATCAAAATATTTAGATTTTATTAATGTAATGACATATGATTTCCACGGCCAATGGGAACGACAAATTGGACACAACTCACCGCTATATCCATTAGATTCAGCAACAAGCCATCAGAAAAAATTAACAGTCGACTATAGTGCACGGGAATGGGTTAAGCAAGGTGCACCAAAAGAAAAATTGTTAATTGGTATGCCAACATACGGGCGTTCATTTGAATTGATCAATATGACACAATTTGATATCGGAGCACCTGCATCAGGCGGTGGACAACCCGGCAAATTCACAAACGAGGCTGGATTTTTAAGTTATTACGAAATTTGTGCATTCTTGGCAGTACCAAATACAACACTCGTCTGGGATTCAGAACAACAAGTACCCTTCGCCTATCGAGATGATCAATGGGTCGGTTTTGATGATGAACGATCATTAAGGACTAAGGTAATTTGTTGCATTCAATTTTTAAATAAAACAAATCTATAATGTATTTTCTGTTAATTTGACAGATGCAATGGTTAAAAGAACAAGGTTTTGGCGGCATAATGGTTTGGTCAATCGATATGGATGATTTCTCAGGACGTTGCGGATCCGGTAAATATCCACTACTAAATGCACTAAATCAAGAATTAGAAGACTACAAAGTTGCCCTAGAATTCGAAGGTCCATACGAAACATACAGTGGCAAAAGTGGACAGTATACAACAAAAAATCGTAAGATAAATAATTTCTAATAAAATAATAATTTGAAACAAAATTAAATACTCCATAATATTTCAGCAAATGAGGTATCGTGCGAGGAAGAAGAGGGTCACATAAGTTATCATAAAGATCACGAAGATTGCACCCACTATTATATGTGCGAAGGTGAACGCAAACATCATATGCCATGTCCAGCCAAATTAGTATTCAATCCATCAGAAAATGTATGCGATTGGCCCGAGAACGTTGAAGGATGTCAACATCACGGAGAAACACCAGCAGCTAAATAAAATACAAAAAAATATTTTTTTTAAAAATAGTTTTAAAAATATCTTTTCTTTCCCTCTAAATTTTCTCGTCGTTGTTTTCATCCGTCACCATCGATAATTTTATATATACATAAATTACATATATAAAAATAATTATTTACTTTACTTTTAATGTAAATATTAAAAATTGAAAAAATGAATAATATATATCGATAGAAATTGTTATTTTTTTACGCTCATTGTTAATTTAATACTCATGAAAAATTGGCTGTAGCGATAAGCTTTCTATTAAAATGAATAAAAAAAATCATTCAAACTATTTTATAAATAATAAATAAAGAAAATTTATAAAATCACATACACACACATACACAAAATTAGGGTAATAAATAATTATAATAAAATATTATAATATAAATCTACTTCTAAAATAGTATATAACATATTTTCTTTTTTTTTATCAAAATATATTTTTATTATTATTACCTATGTATTATGATAATTTTAAAATGTAAACTAAAAAAGTTATGTACTCTTTTAATTCGATATATGCGTTAATTAAAAATAAATCAAAAATATATTTTATTATAATTTTCCAATGTAGATAGTTTTTATTTTTTATAAAACCAATTAAATAAATTTAAATAATTTATAGATTTAATGATGTTTTACTATTTAATAATAGATGGCAGTGATGAGGTTTGTTTTCGCTTATTACATTTTTATATTCATAAAAGTTCATTTTCCGTTGAATTCCGTAACGAGCTACTCAAAATCCTGTTTTATTTGAAAAATTAGTAAAATCATGCTATGCTCCCCATTAAAACCTAAATTTCGGAAACAACATATTTAGCTTATTTATAGATTAAAAGCCTTTCATCAGTGCCTGTTTTGGTATACTTAATAATAATATTTAATTTAGAACCTCAAGTGTAATAAAACCAGTTTTGACAATCAAAGATAAATATTTGCATGTAGATAATTTATTTTTGCCAATGTTGTACCTAAATATTTAAGATTCAAATGTATTTAGAGCAGTAATTAAAATTATAAACTAATCAGAATTAGAGGACGAAAACCGTTAGGTGTTAAGGTATAATTCGTGAACAATAACATTAACTGAAAATTTTGTGTAACTCATATTAATTTATTAATCATTTATTAGTGAATACGCAGCAAATTATACAAAAACTGAAATACTTATTGGTTATAATTTATATTTTTAAACCAATTATGACTTGCTCTTGGCACAACACAAAATTATATAATTAGGGTTTTCTAATTTTTCAATATTAAACCAGGTTTTACATAAACTCGATTTAATAAATCTGGATTACTAATCTAATATGCACACAATAATAGGGCGGATGATTTGGTTTATCATAATGACACGCAGTATTTAGACCATGAAATGACGAAAAGCCACATAAATTTGTCGATATGAATTAAGTTGTGATAGGTAATCCCAAACTTTACAAGTAACATGGTGATTCGAGTTATCTCGTTTTAAATCAAATTCTAAGTAAATTTATTAAACTATCCAAGACACCTTACCTGCATAGTTGTGAAAAAACAAACGCGTCCATTTGCTTCAATCAACTTGCCGATAAATTTTGTCTCAACTAACTATGTAAATCATTATTTATGAATTCTATGGGAATTATAAAATCGGCAGAGCAGAATAGAAAGATTTCTGAAATTATTGTACGATTAGCAAGATTCTACAAAAACAAATAAGAGAAACATTACTCATTGTATCGCTCATATCAACCGCCATTACGATGAATTCAACAAAAATCCAGATAAATAAATTGATTAATAACAACAAAACCCAAAGTATGGAGATATAAATTAAACCTAAAAATACTAAATTACGGGTACTTCACTAGCAATTGGGCTAAAATGGGTTTATACGAGGGGAGTTCAATAAGTTCGGTAAATCTATATGAAATAACAGAATTAACAAATTTTTTTATTTTTTTTTATTACTTTACTTATTCTACCGACAAAAATAAAATTGCATGCAAATCAATTGTTTCATTTAGTTTCTGTGAGTGATTTAATACACACTGAAAATGCAAAAAAATTCCTTGTAAAGGAAAATAGTACTTCTAAGGATATTAAAAGAAGAATGAAAAATATTTACGGAGAATCTAGTTCGTCTTCTAAAACAATAACGAAGTGGGCCCGGTTCGTCTATTCAAACAAGGTGGAGTCGCTGGAAGATGACTCGCGCAGCGGAAGACCGGTGACCGGCAGACGCTCATGAAATGGTCATTTCAACCGAGGATCTTATATTAGAAGACAGGCGGATCACCATTTCAAAATTAAGTATATATTAAATATATCTATTGGCAGTGTTACCACAATTTTACACAATCATGGTTAAGCTGTCAAAAGTTAGTGCAAAATGGGTTCCCCGATTGTTGATAAGGACCAAAAAAATATCGAGTGCACACTTCTAAGGTAATTTTAGAAATGAGTAAAGGCGATCCGGTTAAATTTATAAACCAAATGACCACCAGTGATGAAACGTGGATTCATCACTATGATCCAGAGTCGAAACAGGAATCCATGTAATGGATAGTGCTGGGAAATCCACCACCGAAAAAGTTTAAGGTTCAACCATCTGCGGGTAAGATATTGGTAACAATTTCTTGGGATGCTGAAGGAATTTTGATGATTGACTACTTACCTCCTAAGATCACAATAACAGGAGATTATTCTGCGGGCCTTTTGAATAAATTGAAATATGCTATCAAGGAAAAACGACGAGGTCAAATTAAGAAAAAAATATTAATTTTACTTGACAATGCACCAGTTCATAAAGCGGATGTTGCTCAATAAGCCTTACGAGATTACAAGTTCAATGAAATACCGCATCTACCTTTCAGTCCAGATCTGGCCCCAAGTGATTATTTTCTTTTTACAATATTGCTTTTACATGACAATGCACCAGTTCATTAGACGAATGTTGCAAAATAAGCTTTGCGAGATTGTAAGTTCCATTAAATACCGCATCCACCTTTCAGGCCAGATCTGGCACCAAGTGATTATTTTCTTTTTACAAACATGAAGAAAAAGGGGACCAGGATTTTCAAAAGACAGTGAGGTAATACAAGACAAATAAGACAAATACCGACAAAAGAGAAATGTCACAAAGTTTAAAAAGCAAGGATTAATATTTTTTTTTAAAATGAAAACTAGAACAAAATGAGTAGAAAACTCATCTTATGTAACTTATGGATTACAAGTTTTCATAATCAGTTAAGAAATAATTTATGGGCAGATATTACAGAACTTTATCCAAAAAATATTTTATAATTCCATTTTCAAAGAACTTGCCGATTTTCATCAAAATCGGCCAAAGAATAGTTTAGTTCCTTTCTAATTGGCTATATCTCAAAACTTTATCCAAAAACAATTTTAAAATTTAATTTCATTTTAGTTTTATCATAATCTGTAAAAAAAATGACCTGGGGCCCTGGCCCTACTATGACTTTCGACTACTATTTTCAACAGCTGTCGTTTCCCTATAGTAGGCAAAGGAAGAAAAAGGTAGACAATAGTAAATTTATAATATTGTTTTCCTTTTTCTTCCTTTGCCTACTATAGGAAAACGATCGACGTCGAAAATCGTAGTCGAAAGTTATCGTAGGGCCCCTGTGCTGGGATGTTCTATCATCACTTCGATTCGCTTCGATAGACATTTGTGTCTCTTTTTTTTCGAACAAAATTGTGCTCCATTGCGTTTTTTGAATTACGTTTTGTCTATTGCGATCTCAGCCTGTTACAATAAATTTGAAAACTATCTCTTTTTCCTATTTTCATTTGCCATCGAAAATAAAAATATTGGTGATATTTTATCGCATGAATTTATAGAAATAGAATCGAGTAGGCTATGATCACAATATAAATTGCGAAATAGACTACAATTTTGTTCGTAAAAAAAAAGAGACACAAATGTCTATCGAAGCGAATCGAAGTGATGATAGAACATCCCAGCACTGGTTTAGTTCCCGCTGGCCATACTTGTATCGCAATTGTATCCAAAAACCATTTTATACTTCAAATTTTATAGAAAAAGTTGAGTTTCATCATAATCGGTCAAGGTACCCTAGCTCCGTTCCAGTTAGCCATAGTGTAGTTCCGGTCTGGTTAGCCATATTCCTATACTTTATCCAAAAATCTTTTATAATCCCATTTCCATCGAACATACCGCGCTTATCGGCCAAGAAATGAACTAGTTTCGTTCCTGTTGGCTATATTCCAGAGCTTTATTCAAACATCTAATTTCGTTAAGAACACTCATCCTGTTTCGTAGCATCGTTAATTGACTACATTCAGATCGATGGACGTCCAGAGCATCATCGGAATGATAATATTCCCCATCTTCATAATGTTATTATTCATGATGTGATCTCGCTTTTACAACTGTGACGGGGTTGTTTGAAGTAGAAAAGCACGCTTGAAGAATGCACAATTTAAAAATCGTTATGGTTAGCGTCATCATGTTGATTTGTTCAAATCTTTCAAATTATTATTATTTTCTTTAAATAAAATTTGAAAACCAAATTCATTTCCGCTGTATGAAAATCACCAATGGAACCGAATATTTTTATATCAAATTAAAGAGATAGTTAAGAAAAGCTTAAAAACTAGTACAGCTACAATAAAAAGACACTGCTAAGGAATAAAATATCACAAAATAAAATACATCCTCTAATTTTTTTGTTTTTAATTTCTTTTTATAAAATGACATTTATATTAAATATTTTTATTAATTTAATATTTGTATTTGTTTGTTTCTTGTTAATTTGTCTCGTAATTTATAAATTTGATTTATAAATAAATACTGACAATTAATGAAATAAACAATTAGGTAATTTTAATTTATTTGTATTTTAAGGTTTGTAATTTTATTCAATGGAAGTCAATTTTGAATTTAATAAGTATATAATTTAATTTTATATAATAATTTATTAAAATTTTAGAGTTTAAAACAAAATTATTTTTTTTCTTGAGCTAATATTGCTATTGTTTTATGTATAATATGTAAATATAGTTTTTAAAATAATCCATAAAACAAATACATACTACTTGGAATGTAGTTCCAAAATAATAATAATATAATAATAAAAAAAAATCTAAAGATGAATTTCTATTTGTTAATTAAATAATTTGCCTAGTATTAAATTGTGAATCTTAACAATATTGTTCAAAAATTTAAAAAACAAAACAGAAACATTTAAAATAATCTCATTGTAATACGAGTTCATTATGTAATAGTTTTTTTTTTTAATAATAATTAAAATAAATATATAATATGTAATATGCATAATTATAGTTTTATTTATTTTTTATAAAACACACTTAAATGATTGTGTTCCACATTTCAAGTCAAAGTGGAAGGTATTAAAAATATAAATAAAAATGGCAAAAATTAATTTAATTGATTTTTCAAATTGCATTTAGAAAAATAACGAAAATCATTTAATACTTTTAAAAATAGTACACATGTACATAGTTACAACGAAAAATAATCAGTCGAAAATATTAATTTAATTTTTATAATAATAAATTAAATTATTACGAAATGCTTTGTGGTATTTCAAGTCTAATATACACTACTTTAGGTAAATATATATTCATAAAACACAAAATTAATTAAAATTAGTAAAATTTAATTATCAGAATCTACAATTTTTACACTGCCATCTAAACATTTTGTGGAACATTACGATGTACATTGATATTATACACTACATAAAATAGTACAAAATGTTATTTGCTAAGCATGTAGTAGAGAAATTTACATTAAATACAATATTTTCTGAAACCGTGGGTCTGCTAAGTTATAAATTTGAGCAATTGGCAGAGGATATATGTAATTATGATTCCGCCATGAATTCAGATTTTTAAATGTAGTGTCAATTGGAAAAATTTGTCAATTGTCGATATTTGAAAACTACCGTAAACTGATAAAATAGATCTTAATTTTAAATTATTCCACACACATATTATAATATCTCTTAAAATAATTTTGTTATGTTTAGTCTTTTATCTAATTTTTGTTTTATTTAATTGTAAATACGATTCCAGACATTTTGATTAGAATTTTTCAATTATATTTAGTATTATTAAACAATTAAATAATGATGATAAAGTCTTCTGTACGTACCAGACGAGACATTTTTATAATACATCTTTTTTAAAATAATTATAAATTAATTATGTCAACCACATTCTGAATGTAGTTTTATTTTTAAGGTTTGAGAGTTGATAAATCAGCCTTTTATGATATTTTAATTAGCTTATATAATTTTTTATGTTTTACTTTTTATTACAATGGCAGTTAAACAAAATAGCACTGCTTATTTAATTAAAAAATAGGACACAAATTATAACAAATCTATTTATTTATATATTTAATTTTAAATTGAAAATAAAACTAAAAATAAAAATGAAATAGTAATGTTTAAAAATTAAATTTCTTGCGCCGGTGTCCCTGGATAATAATAAGGTGGTGGGCGTTCATACTCTGGATCTGGTGGTGCTATTGGCGGGCTATGATATCTTGGAGGACCACCTTCCCAATGTCTGAAATAATTTTAAAACAAATTCTTATTTGATTTTGATTTTCATGCACACCGCATGGAATACAACTAGGTACAACTTTTTTGAATTAATGAGTTATTTACAAATGAATCATGTTAATTGGTTACGCAAAGTTGGTATATTATGGATGGTACAAAAACAAACGAAACTATCAGTGTTCATTTAAAATATGTTCTAGAGTCAATTCAACAAAAATAAAAAAAATTATTGTTATAAAAAAAATCTGGTATTAATGAGAGATTTAGGTATATATATTGTGACAACGATTTGTAGCCCACAATGTGTTATGATCGTCTGTATCATGTTGTTGGAGTAATATTCGATCGTTTAAATTTCGTATATACATAATTATGTACATCACAAAACACTGAAGCACAAATCACAATTATTGTTTAATTAAATTATAAAATAAAATATATAATAGAAAAAACCACAAAACCTTTAAAAGTACGTTAGTTTAGTAGAAGAAATTGTATGTTTTGTTAATAGTATCCATCATGGCGATCAGAAGGTCTAAGCGCGCGTGGAATTTCATGCATTACTCTATTATCGACAGGGGATGGTGGTTTCGGAACCAACGGAAATTTATTTGTATAATTAACATTATTATTTTGTTTTACTAAACTCTCTATATTATAAATTTCGTTTCTAAATTAAAAGAAATATTAGTAAAATAAAACTATTATTTAATAAACGAAAAAAATTACTACTCACTTAGGAGCCATGTCATTATATCGCGCTTCCCGTGGTGGGCCACCATTCATTGGATGACCTGTGTGAGAAGATGATGAATCTTCATAATAATCACGAGGTTCTCGCGAGTTTCGACGACGTTCATACTTTTTTCGTCTTTTATTCTTTGGTGCACTGAAAAGGAAAAAATTACAAAAAAATATGTATGGTAAATCCATAACCCCACCTCTGATAACCGGAAATAGGAATAATCAAAAATCTAATTATTACTATTTAACTTAATTATTTTTATTTTTTTATTTAATAAATAAATACAAAAAAAATATTCGATCGAAATTATATACTTACTTAGCTAGTGGAATATTATCCCGTTCACTGTAGGCATCATACAAGTATTCCCTATAAAATACAAATAGATACATTAAAAATATATGCGAAATTTTTTCAATTCAGTACACTTACGCTTCTACAATTGGTCCTGGATAAGAATCAGATTTTTGGTATAATGTCGACAGTTTAGCACAGAATATTATTGTAAATATAAATATTCCAATACACCATCCAAGCCCAGTCCAGAACCCGTTCTGTGAATAAAATACGCACAAACCATAAAAATACGAAATAACAAATATATATTTTAAAATTACCCATGGATCAACGACTCTGTTGCAACTAGCCACCAACATTGAATCATACACACGTGCAAGTGGCTCACAATATCCAACATTATTTGTGACACGCCCGACAATAAAATTCAAATATGCATCAATCTCTTTTTCAAAACCAGCTAGTAGTTCTTCGGCCACTTGTTGAGCATATCTAGTCCCATTTACGTTTATAAAATCTTCTGCATATTTAATTTCAAATAACACTTCATCCATTGCTTCTCTAAACGAAGAATGTCCGGCTTTTAATTTAGATTCTAAACTTGTAGCCAATTCGATCATTTCTTGAGCTTCCTTAGTCATGGGTACCACAAGTTTGTCTTGATATGTCTCCAAATGTAACGATTGTGTTCGCAAACTTACTCTTATCTCATTTAATTGAGGATCGTTTCCTATTTTATCCGAGGTTTCAATAAGTTGTCTCGATATATCTGTTAAATTATGAGCAGTCACGTTATCGGCAAGCTAAAAATTAAACACAGGTTTAGTAAAACTAATACTACTACACTACTATTAATCTCTCGTACATTTTGAGTAAATTGATCGGCATCAAATGAATCCAGCTCCGAATCTTTTAAACGAGTGATTGCATTTTCGATACCCTCCGAAAATAATTTAATATCATTATCGACCTTAATGCTACTGATCAATTCTTTTACTTTCTTGTCAATTTCATAATCTACTAGGTATTTTAAAATATCCTCTACATCGATATAATTCTTTAAACGTAATACTTGATAAATCGATTTATTTTGATGACAATCAATGATTATATCTGAAATTTTGAATTGTTCCAAATTTCCAGCATTCTTTCGTTTCAATGGTGTATTTGCACGATTGTATAGCTTAGATGCGGGTGATGAAGGATTGCGAGTATACAAATACTCATTCAAATCGATTATTTTATCTATATAGTCAGTAAATATTTTATTATTTTCAGGATCTCTGGAAAAATGTTTATAAACATAAAGTAATAATTAGTCATCAGCCGATAATTATTGATTGATTTTTACAAGTTGTCAACTTTGATAATACACTTAGCTAATCTTTTAAATATTGATTGCCGTGTGAGTAAAACCATTAAAGGTGTCAACGAATTATTTATTACCTTAATGGATCACAAACTACGCGTTTCGCGACGAATCCAACGAGGAAATGAGCCAAACATACTAACGATAGGACCGAAATGGTTAAAAATATAAACGTAACCGCACTAAAATAAAATAATTAGATTTATGATTCTCTGATGTTGCGTATCTCAAGTGTTCATACTTACATCATTAAACAATTACTACCTGCGCCTTTATTACAACAATCGTCTCCGTAACCGCTCGGACGCCGTCCACAAATTCCACATAATAAACCGAGTATTAAACACAAAACAATCAGCAGCAAAATACAAGATATCCCAAGACAAAACCAAAAACGGTAAATCCCATATTCACGTATATAATAATCGGCTGTATCATAATTTTGGTATGTATTATTTCCGATTATATTTGATATCCTCAGAAATTGGTTTGTAATATCGTACGCAACTTCTTTTATTTCTTGACCTGCGTCCTTCAGAGCATCCCGTACAACAATAACATTAGCGGTTATGTCGGTTTCCAATTGAGTTTTAACATTCGTTAGCACGTTTTCTCCTTCGGACACCGATTGCATTATATCACCGTTCACCAAATCTTCAACATCAACATAAATTCGTGCAATTTTTTCGTCCGGAAGCTGTAAAAAAAAATAAAAAATTTAATTTTTACACTAAAATAAGTTTTTGCGATTCAATGACATGATCATGAAATGTATGTTTCTCACATACCCTTGGAAAATATCTATCTAACATCTGATAAGCATGAAAAGTTTAAAATGAAATTTTAAATAGTAAGTAAAGTTATTGAACAAAGAAAGATATTTTACCTGATTGTAATCAATTCCATTTACGTCAAGTTTACCAATTTGATATTTTTCCAAAAATTCGCTACATACTGGGGCTGAACACTTTGTCAACGAAATTAATAATTCACGTTTCACACCTCTCAACCCATCATTCAATTGTGATGCTTTTACGCGTATATCTTTAGTTAAATATGTCATGCGCTCAAGATCCGTTTGAACGTGCGGCAATGTTTGTACAAATTGATTTAATTTTTCAAGAGAAACGGCACGCGATGTATTGTCAAATTGTGTTATCACAATTTCACTTGTATCATCTAGTACGCTATTCAAATTAATCATTAACTCATTATAATTATTTATCAATAAATGATTAATTTCGATGGACGTTGCATCAAAAAATGACCGTGTATCATTTGTACCACTTTCGGCGGAGTTTGTTAAATTTTCAATGCCATGCTGTAAATAAGCATTTGTCACGAATGACGCGACAACACCAAAAATAAGAGCGGATGTAGCGATTATGAGTAACAAACCCCAAAAACCACGACGACAACCGTCATGTTTTTTATCAAAGGGTTGTGTCCGGCTACCACATCCGCCCGTACATCGACAACAACAGAAGCAAAATCCAATAATTGGCATTAGTACTACTAATAACGCGGTTATAAGTACTATAACTAGTATGCCCCAATATGTTTTTAGAATTTCATCGTTGGCCTTATAATCGAGTCGGATATTTTGTACCTCTTTTGTGATCGTTACAGAACCTGTAAAAACGTAACTATAAATATTTAATTGATAACTAATTATTATTTAATTATAGTCACCATCTGGGATAAGTTTGTCACCAACCACAATGTCCAAAATGAAATTTGCAATATCATAAAGTGGTGACATGCCTTTTGAATGATAGTAGGACGAACTGCCATACGTAACATTTTGTTTGCCTTCTGAAAATTCTGTTGCCGAAATTTTTAATATTGATTGAGAACTAACAGTCAATATGATTGATAAAAATAATAATATTCCTAATTTTTTCCTCATTCTTCACTCTATGTATATATCCTGTAGCTTGCTTGCTCCAGTTTACTTTTCCAAATTTTGTTTGAGCTATAAAATAAAAAATGATTTTAAATATAAATACATATGTATACCTCTCACATAAATATTTCAAATATTACTAAAATTGATAAAAATAAATTTTATTATGTGAACAAATAAAACAAAAGATAAGCTTTCGATAATTTTATCTGGAAATTTTATCAAACGCAATCAAAAACAATTGAACATTCTTGTTAATTGCCTTTATATTATTTTATAAACATTCAAGTCTTTTATAATCAAACTAGCCTATTTTCGTACTAAATAGCACACAATGGTAGCGCGAATGACTAATTGATTAATCAAAATTCAAAATAAACTTTTAATAGAAACGAAGAAAATATACACAAGTTATAACATACACAAGTTATAACAAACAAATAAAACACGAATCTTGACTCTCCTAAACGCTAATTAATCAAATTGAATTCATACAAACACACATACACACAACAAAGGTTTGTTATCAAAAATTTGATACAATATATTTAAATATAGACTGTTTATGTGTCCTTCTTCTACTGCACAACAAACCAAAATTGTTTGATTGTCTTGCTTCCACCGGAAATTTGTTATACGATTAAAGAAAACCCAATTTAATGATTAGAGAATTGAACCGAGATATAAGCAAAACATAAACAAGCGTTTTATAGCACGCAAATAATATAAGACCAAGTACGAGTCACTTCCAAATAAATTATTTAGCTGTATCAAATATGTACATTCAAGTATCTTTGATTTAAGCATATACGATTATCCTGCCTATTGTATTTTCATTAATTCGATTAGATTATAAAATTGTTCAAACGATTGTTGAATTGTTTCTAGTTTTTTGTATAAAATAATTTCGCTTACACTTATCAAAGAAAAAATGGTACAGCATGAAATAATAATTCCACCGTCATTATCAAAATTAATTGTGCATGCTGGGAAGTTCAATTGAATAATCTGAAATATATTGTTTGATTTGACTTTTAATTTCAACTTAAATGAGAGTTAAATTTTATTGAGAAATAATATCGACAAAGAGTTTTTATATTTTATGTACACGAATTATTAATACAAGAGATAAGAAATGCGATGTAGATATTAATTACCTGTAAAATAGTTGACAGATAAAGCAATTATTTTATAACACGCAATAATGATGACTAATAGATAGCATAAATTATATTATATTGGTTAGAGCAAATGTAAGTAGTAAGGTAATTTTCTTTGCCTTAGCCTTGTTTATTAACATATAACTGCACGTTTATACAAAATTTTATAATAATAAATTAAGATAATTAGTATCATAGATAAACTGCAATAAGGTGATTAAGAATTATAATGTTAAATAATATGATGACTAAATAATTCCAAGAAAAAAATTTGAAATATACGTTTTTTACTACCCCCTGATAAAAATTAAGCAAACATAAATATTTGTCCTACGTAATTTAAATGCAACGCTTTTCACAAATACTTAAAATTTCGAGGTCATATTCATTGTCTCTTCTACTCATACAGATTCAATGAGTAAGTAGCTTAATTGACATTTTAAAATTTGGCTATTTAAGGTGAACACGTCTTTATAATTATTTGAGGTATGTATGTCTTTTTAAGTTTACTCGTTATATTCAGAAATTTATTTAAATCCTATTTCTACTTAGACAATGATTTTGTTCATATTTGAAGCTCGATTTCAAGACACTTGAGATTTTAGGCAGTAACAGTGACACATTAATTACAACAAAAGGTTTTTCTTTACTCAGTGAAACTGCCTATCGATACCATTTTTTTAGCTTCATCTAGTGGCTATGTTTGCAAGGGTACATTTTATCTAACAGTATTCTAATAATTGTATGACATATTGTTCGCTACGATTTGGTCACGTTGTACGAGTGCGGATTGAAAATTAAGCTACCTAGCGCTAGATGGCAGCACAAACACAAAAAATTTGTTAAAATTTCACCCAAATTCATCGATTAGTTTATTTGTTGTAGTCGTTTGAAGTAAGCAACTTTTGTGTTTCTTGAAAAATGGAAAAAAACGAATTTCGTGCAGTGATTAAACACTATTATTTGAAAGAGAAAACGGCGAAAGAGACAAAAGAAAAGCTCGATAAACATTACGGTGAGTCTGCTCCGTCAGATTACATGGTAAAATATTGGATTGCTGAATTTAAACGCGGCCGAAGAAGCACTGCAACAATACCATCAACAGGAAGGCCAAAAGAGGTGGTTACTGAAGAAAATATCAAGAAAATCCTCGATATCGTTATGAATGATCGCCGAGTCAAGTTGCGTGAGATTGTTGAAATGGTAAACATATCATATGAACGTGTGTTCCAACATTTTGCATGAACATTTGCATATGAAAAAGCTATCGGCAAGATGGCTGCCGCGTTTGCTCAGTGTCGAACAAAAACGACTTCGACAGACCACTTCACAGCGGTGTTTGGACATGATAAAGCGTAATCCTGTTGATTTTTGGCGTCGATTAATTACTGTTGATGAAACGTGGGTCCACCACTACACACCTGAAACCAAAAATCAATCGAAACAATGGGTGGAAGCTGGTGGAAGTGCTCCGAAGAAGGCAAAGGCAGTGAAATCGGCTGGCAAGGTTATGGCCACTATATTTTGGGATGCACACGGAATATTGCTCATCGATTATCTTGAAAAAGGATCCACAATCACAGGAAAGTATTATCGTGCATTATTGGATCAATTGGTTGATGCAATCAAGGAAAAACGATCACATTCAAAAAAGAAAAAAAGTGGTTCACACAGCATTAGATACGATGCTAAAATTACGTGAAATACACTTCGAATTGGTTGATCATCCACCTTATGGTCCAGATTTAGCTCCTAGTGACTTTTTCCTGTTTCCAAACTTGAAAAAATGGCTCGATGGACAAAGATTCATCTCAAACAAAGAAGTGATTACCGAAACTAACGCGTATTTTGAGGGGTTCCTGAAATCGTATTATTCAGATGGTATAAAAAATTTGGAATATCGTCTTACTAAGTGTGTCGAAGTAAAAGGAGACTATGTTGAGAAATAAATGGTTTTTGGCAAAAAAAATTTTGTTTTCCTACTTAGGTAGCTTCATTTTCAATCCGCCCTCGTATACTTCTCTGTAACTTGATATTCAGTTCACTGAAAGGTTCTGTGATAGATACTTATCGCAGAAGAAAAAGATAACCAGTTCAAATTTTATCATTTTCTTTTAAAAATATTGGAACACATTTCCACTGTGTGCCGTAAGTAACAGTACTAAATTATGAGTCTTATTTTCAAAATATGTAAACATTCCAATCTATGTTTTCCAACCCAAACAAAATGATAATTTTAATGATTATTTATGCTATTAACCACTAGCTTGCTAGTGGTTAATAGCATAAATAATCATTAATTTTGGAAAGTCAGTATAATGGCGTGAGGCATATATCATAAGAATAATGAATACTTGCATCAATTTTATCCAATTATTTGATGAATTCCTCATATTAAGACCACGCGCAGATATAACATTTACACACAATACTTGTGTGGTAAAATCTATAACCCATCATATTAAAAAGATTGAAAGAAACACTTCTCCTGAAAAGTAAGAAAATATATTGTAATTACAAAGAAATTATATTTAGGAACTCCAATCCCAAAAGAGATTTTTTGAAAAATGTTTCTTCATGATTTTGAGCAAAATAAATTATTTCAATGCACTAATTGTATCCTATTTTTACTTATTCTACTAACGAAATCTGATTTTTATATAAGATTTCAAAATGTTGCTTTATATTACACGCTGCGAGTAATTGTTCTATCGTTGCTATGATACAATATGTTCTTTTATCTTTAAAAGTAATTTCAAACACTGAGAAAAACACTTTCGTCATTTATCTAAAATTTAATCTATTCTAAAAGATAATTTGAAACTAAAATTAGGTATGCAATTGACAATCATGTCAATAAATGAGATTTTTGCTTGTTGACATAGCCATTTGATCAAAGAGCCTTATAGCTGAATAATTTTGCGAACAGAACAATTTGCAAGCGTTGTTGTGGCGTACAGAACAGTTTATTCATGGTGGGATGGCAAACAAAATTGAGCACAAATCAACTATCAGCGGCAAATCAAATTGGCTGTAGCTGGAAAAAGCATTGCCAATTTGAAAAACATACCTCTATAAAAAACAGCCTTTAGTTAGTACAATAAAATTTCCAATTTTATTAAATATTATTTTATCGTTTATAACACTATAATTTTTAACAATTTTCGATCGCCATAACTATAGACAAAAATCCGCATAATAGATGGTGTGCAACGCGAGTCATTTAAGATAACAAATGTTATTTTGCAAGCGTGATGCAATTAAATTGAAATTGAATATTCAACTTACGACTTTCAATTCCAATGAACTAGAATTAGTATCTGGAACCATAAACTTTAAAAGAATTTTAATATGCCCCTGAATTAGAAACCAATTTTAAAACACAACTAAAATTTACCCTAAATGAAATTTAAACCTCAATTACTTAATAAGATAAAGTATGGATAAAATTAATAACGATTATAGGTTGATTACTTTTTGTGTTACAAAACCAAAATCTTAACCGTAAAACCCTAAAAAAATTTCAAAAATTAAAATAAGCTTAAAAGGATTTAAACAAGACTTAGTTTTAAAAGTATATTACGCTTGCATATTGTATTCTATTATTTTAGAACTCGCCTTAACTTACGATCTAGAGAACAAAAATTTACGAACATTATCAGAAATTATTCGAAATGATCATCCATTGGTTATGAAGCTGTCAAAACTAATGAACATTCACAACAACCTAGCATAACCAAAAAGCGCTATTCTCTATTCATCAATATGATAAAATAAATTAGTCCCTATGATATCCAGCCCGTTATAGCAACACGTTTCAATTATTTTGTTCCACATTTGTTAACAGTTGCTATGTTAGAATTGACGATTGGACCATGAGGGATTCCACGTAGCGGAATTTTTCTAAACTAAAACTATCTATCCATTGCGGTTAAAATAAAAATAAATAAATACGTTGTCACAAAAAAACCGAAAAATGTTATGACAGCTGATGGCGCCGCGAAATTATTAGAGATACTTATGTGAAAAAGAGAGTGTATGGCAACAATCCGCAACCGATCCACAAGCCCAAAGACCAAATTCCAACGCATAATTCGAGACATTGAACTCCACTTATACTCGAACGTAATTGAAAATTTCACGGTAGCATAATTGTCATGACTTAAAATGAAAATTTCAAAAAATAGTCTTTGATATTTATTTTTAAAAATTAGAGTTTTTAATGGATAACCCTGCGACTGGCGAATCACGGAGGTACTACATCGTTTAAATTCTATAAACCTGTGAATTAAAGCATGTTAGGTGACAATAATATTTACTTGAGGAGGAAAGTAATCTAAAAATCTATTAAGAGTAAAAACAATATATTTTTGTAGATTTTAATTTTAAAGTGTTGTTGTTGCTATAGCATTAATAATAAAATTAAAATAAACAAAAAAATTGTCTTTTTCTTTATAATAGAATTTTAGATAACTTGACTCCTTTTGTTTTCCAGTAAAAAATAGTGCCACCCAATTTTTCATAATGGAATACAAGGCTCACAATCGTCTCACCACTCGGTCATCACAATTTTGTTTTAATTAAACAATCATTAGGGCCCTACTATGACTTTCGCGTACTATTTTTGGGGGCTATCATTTTCCTATAGTAGGAAAAGGAAGAAAACGGAAAACAATATTATAAATTTACTATTGTTTACCTTTTTCTTCCTTTGCTTACTATAGAAAAACGAAAATTCACTTTTCTAATCCTTCTGCATACAATTTAATTATCTGAACATGAAGGCGATAATACTAATCCAACTGTAATGCCAAAATAGCGCTCTGCTATTGCCTTCCTTGGCAAGAAATAAATGAGATAAATTTGAAAATAAAATATCATATAAAAATCTCCGCGGTTTTTTGATACAATTTTTGAACAAAAATTTCTTTATTGAAAATAAATTTTAATCAAGTACATATTGACCATTATTATCTATGACCTTTAGCCAGTTTTCGGATAGCTTCATAATTCCATCGATGTAGAACTTCTGTGGTTTATCGTCAAAAAACTTAGTCAAGTGATTCAGCCGCACTTCGGTCTGTCAATTTTTTACCATCAAGAGAGTTTTGCAGAGACCGAAACAAATGGTAGTCGGACGGTGCAACGTCATACGGTGGATGCATCAAAACTTCTCAACCAAGTTCAGTTAATTTGTTCCGAGTCATCAAAGATGTGTGTGGCCGCGCATTACCATGATGAAACACAACTCCGTTTCTGTTGGCCAATTCAGGTCGCTTTTTCTGGATTGCTTCGTTCAAATAAATAATGGACAATTCCCTTTTAATCCCACTAAACACTCAACATAACCTTGTTTGCCGTCAATCCAGGCTTTGAAGTCATTTGTGGAGGGTCGCCAGCCTTTGACCATGAGGGCTTACGTTTGATATGCTTGTATTTAACCCATTTTTCATGGCCCGTAATGATTCGCTTCAAAAATTTCGTTGCGTTTCAGCAGCATTTCACTGATGGCAATTCGGTTCATCAAATTTCTTTGCGTTAATTCATGTGGCACCCAAACATCTGTCATCAACTATCATGTGGTTGATGTTTAATGTCTCCGCTATTTCCTGACAGCTTGCGTGCCGGTCTTGCTATAGTTATCGGCTATATAGTAGTAAATGTAGTTTCGATAAGATTCTGAAGTTTTGCCTGATTTCAGAAGTTTTGCTCTAATATCTTTGTTCTTAATTTATTTAATTCCATCTTAATTTCAATCAATTGTTGATTCTGTGATTTAATGGTAGATGGTTCAGAAGACTAGACATTCAGGATATAGTTTTCTCTATTATATTGAACAATAAGTATTAGAAATGTTTTTCTTCTCGAATTGACTTAACATTTAATAATACATACAACAAATAATTTAATTTTAAATCTTTCTAATATTTCATTGTCCGGTTTCGATACTCAAATTAGATTTTCCCTGTTGATTGTTCCGTTTTGTATTTCTTTTTTCTAAATTGACAGTATAGTTGTTTGTGCGAATTTTTCTAAATTACAATATTATTTTTAAAAAAACACATATACGTTGATCAATCATATCATAATAATACAATACACTTTCACTGTATTGTTTAATTCTTCTATATGTACATACATATGTGCTAATCTCTATGTACATAATAGTGATATCAAAACTTTAAAAGGTCATTTAGTTATTAAACTACTGAATATTCTGTCTTTCTCGATTGCACTGTAAATATTAATCAGTCCGATACAACATGTATGATAAAATATAATAACAAAAACTATTACTGTTGTTGGTTTAATAAAGTAAACTTCAATGTAATAAATATTTGTATATACATATACATATGTATACTCTAATGGTAGACATTATAAGTTTTACATCCGGTTTTACGTTCTGATAAAATGAAATTATTGACCCGTTTTTCATATTCTAAGATTTATGAATAATAACGTATAAACAATAACATTTACCACTTATACAATACAAAACTATTTGTTGTGCAATTTTTTCACTGGCCTTTACTTTTTGCTTACAATTAAAAGGTAATTAATGTATGTAATATGCATACAGCAAACACTTTCGAGTTTTGTATCAGAGGTATATTGTTGACCAAGTTTTTATTTTGGTACGTGTAGCTAACTCAACAAATATTATATTCTAAACAAAAATAATACTCTAATCGGGATCACCCATTTGCTATTTGCATTTTACATTATAGTCAGGGAAGATTAATATAGTTTTTATCAAGAAAGATTACTAAATTAACCGAATGAGCAAAAATATTATCAACATTTAGAATTATGGAATGAATTAAAAATTTTGAACCATATTTTTATGGAATTTCAATTTATATATTTTGTAAAAGTTATTATATGTTCGAGCAGCCTGTTACCATTGTAAATACATTAAATTATATTTGCGAAAATAACAGAACCTTATTGAAACCACTCAAATTTTGTTTTTTTTAAAACTAAACTACAGGTTACAAAGTATATGACTCTAATGATGACCATTTAAATGATCGAAAACGTTTAGTTTTAAACAAAATTTGAGTGGTTTCAATAAGGTTTTTTTATTTTCGAAAATATAATTTAACGTACTTAGTATTTACATATTTTGTCTTACATATTTTAAATTAAATACTAAATATTTATTATTTTTATTCAGGGAACAAGTGAACTGTCGATTGGGAACATTGGAGATTTTCATCTAATAATAATTTTATAAAACCCTCTTCAAAATCGATGATCTATTACGAAATTGATCTCAAATTGAGCTATTTAATAAAACATATGGTGAGAATTTCAATAAAATCTTTCATCTAAAATAAAATGTACAGAAGTTACTTATCTTTTTATTTTTATTAAACTTTTATAATTAGGTTTTGCAGTTCAAATAAACGAAATTGCAAAATATTTACAGTTTTTTAAAATTAATTAATGTTCATGGTTTTGCAATAAATTCTTTTTATTAAAGCAAATCAAGTTTGTTCAAATTACTCACATTTAATTGTAGTTATTCAAAATGGATTGTAATTTCAAACTATGTATTATACTCGTATATGAAGATGAAATAATTTTGCAATTCAAATTCAAATTTTTAAATATCAAAAATTGTTTACCTTTGTAATTCATTTATCTCAATTTTGTAGGACATTTTTAATTAGAACTTCCTGGCTATATATAAAGTTTACCGCAATTCATAGAATTTTAAATTACGAAATTGCGCAAACTATGAATGAAACAGATCGAATAAAAATCATTCTGAGAGTTCCATATTTTTCTTCCCCTCACTACTTCAACCAAACAAAACAGTCGAACCTGGGGCTCTAATAATCCAAGAGCAATTCTTGAAGTACTAATTGATGTAACAATTTAGTAATTACACCAGTAATTTTCTGAGAGCAATATTTCTTATTTTAGAGGGTTTAATTTACTGCCTAGATCATGTGAATTAACGCCTCTGGGCCTTTTTCGTTGAGGTTTTAGATACGGTCTACGCTAATACTCTAGAAATCAAGCATTTGAAGACATTACTCAAGCTGCAATTGGTGAAATACAGCCTCAATTATACGAAATTAAGAAGTATTTTCGTCAAAAGGCTTACTTTTTGTAAGAGATTTTGAGGCGTATAAGTCAGATATTGTTTTTTGTTTTTAATCGGATAGCCTGTACTTTGTATTGAAATAAAATACCACAATCTTTAAAAAAATTATATTTTAATAATTCGATATAGTTTAGATTAGATCACCCATCCTTAATTTTCAATCATTAAATTGACTGAATCATGCTGGCAGTTAAATTTCTAATTAACTTGAATAATTACGTGATATAATATGTTCTCTCCAAAGCTTTATGATTATACTTATTCAATGGATAATAGCTAAACTAATTAAAATTTGCACGATCACATATAACATTCTATACTACTTAATTGGAACAAGTATTTCGATTTTCCAAACTTTTTTCCAAAGCTTAACGAATTTAAAATTCCATATTATATTCTACATCGCTATTATTTTGTTTTATCTACATACTTGAATGCATTTACGCCTATCTAAATTAAATTCCGATTGTATGACAGATACATTTTGTAAATATGTAGATAGTGGTATATGTAGCATAGTTTAAGGTAAGTAAGCAAGTATATGTAATAAATAGGTTGTGTTTTAGTAGTAGTATTTTAGAGATTTTTGATTAATTTTAGTTTATCATGAACAGTTGTTTGGAATTTACAGTGCGCTGGATTCGCATGCTTGCATGTTTTCTATATGTCGATTTTATTCTTTAAATTGGATATTTACATCATTTAAATATTATTTAATTACTGAAAATTAAGTAATACATATACAATATGAAATTGAGTCAATATTTCTTATTTTTCACGTGTGTTACATGTTCGACAAAGAAGTATTTCCTTATCTGAGTTTGGCTTGGAATTTACTTCCTCGAATTGGCTTGGAAACACATTATGACATTTATTATAGTTTATTTAAAAGTAAACCTATCTTCAAAAAATAAAAACGCTATAGCAGTAGTTTTTTAAAGGAGTTAATACTTCCCGAAGCCGAAAAATAAAAAAAAAATCAATATCAAGAAGTATTAAGTATTTCAGATACAGTTCATATACATAATTAGTATTAAAAATATTTTAGATACTTAGCAATATACGATCGCTACTTAATTTATGAAAACTCATTCTTACGATAATTGATCAGTGGCTCTATTCTGGTTATTATCCATTCTAATATATTTATAATTTCATGATAATGCTGTGTACCTGATACGATTTTTTTATACTAAATTTTAATTATTAATTAATTAAAACAGTTTTAAAGGCCATTACTGGCCCCTTACTGAGTCAACAATTCGGCTCCAGCGGTTTCGATCCCGAGCATGGTCTTCATACTGTCTAAGACAATCTGAAGAGGCCAAGTCGTTCTCTACACCGTGGAGCCATCGTCGCCTGCAACGACCTCTGCGCCTACCATATGGTAGCTCTCCTTTCAGAGATCGCTGCACAATTCGTTCCGGATCAGCACGCAGAACGTGCCCGAGCCAGCGTACTCGCTGAGATCTTATTTCATGTACAATATCGGGGATCTTCATCAGATCTCTGATCTCGATATTGTACAGAGCTCGGTAGGTACCATCTATTTCGCGTTTTGGGCCGTAAATCACACGCATGACTCTTCTCTCAAATGTTAGGAGCCATCTCTCGTACTCATCCGTCAGCGCCCAACTTTCACATCCAAACATAACAACGGGCCTGACCAACGCTTTGTAAAGCTTCAGCTTCACGGCACTTGATAAGTGTTTAGATTTTAGCAGTGGCTTTAGAGGATACAAAGAACGACTGCCAGCTGCCAGCCGCACTTTAATATCCTCACCCACACTGTTATCGTGAGTGATAAGAGAACCCAAATATTTGAACCTCCTCACTTCCTCAAACGTGTGGTGGCCACTACTAAAATCTGGTGTGCCATTGTCCCTAAAACCAGAGATCAGGTATTTCGTTTTGGACTCATTGATCTGAAGTCCAACTGAAGCTGAAAACTCTACAAGCGGATCAAGTATTTCTTTCACTCCGTTGCTATTCAGTCCAATCACGCATATGTCATCTGCATATGCAAGCACCTGATTGGACTGGCGATATAAGATGTTATGCTGCGGTGTTTCAGTTTTACGAAAGATGTACTCCAACATGAGATTAAAGAGTATCGGGGACAGAGCATCTCCCTGCCGAACACCCGAGTTAACTACAAAACTTGTCGATAGCCTGTTCTCAACTTTAACACAGCATTGGGACTGCGTCACTGTCATCCTACATAGTCGTACCAGTTTTGTTGGCATTCCTAGGTATTCCAGGGCAGACCATAAACTCTCTCGATTGATCGAGTCATAGGCCTGCCGGAAATCCAGGAACACCAGATGTACGGGGATGGATGTCTCATAATATTTAGATAGAATCATCCGCAGCGAAAAGACCTGATCGGTGACTGATCGATTCGGACGAAATCCTCCTTGATAGTCACCAACCAAACACTCCGCTAGAGGAGTGATTCTATCCAATACAATGTATGACAGTAACTTGTACGCTGTGCAAAGAAGGGCTATACCGCGATAATTCTCACACTTCAAGCGGTCTCCCTTCTTGAAGATGGGGCATATCGCGGCCACTTTCCATTCGTCAGGCATAACTTCGGTTCGCCATACTAATCGAATAAGGTCGAAAAGACAGTTCAACAAAGTATCCCCTCCGAATATCAAGAGCTCTGAATTAATGCAGTCCACTCCAGGTGCACGGTTTCGTTTCAATCTCTGCATGGCTTTAGTGAATTCCTCATGGGATGGCTCCTCAGTGCAAATCTCCGCAGTCTGTGTTAGAGGTGGCTCAACAACAGTCTGTGACGCATGATGGACATCAAGCAGGTCAGTAAAGTGTCCACTCCATGCGTCAAGTACTGTGTCGATGTTGACACAGCGGTTTCCATCCAGGTCCCGAATGGCGGTTGACGTAGGCCTGAAAGTATGGTGCAGTCCAGTAATTCCTTTAAAGAAATTACGCGAACTGCGCTCATTGCTGAGTTGTTGTACTTTCAGAACCTCGGCCTTCCACCATTCTCGCTTCTTCCGTCTACAAATCCGCTTAGCTGCCCTTCTTGCAAGAGCAGCCTTGTTTTTCCTCGCGATTGTGAGACGTTGTTGCACTTCATTATGGGCTATATTTTGTTGCTCAACTGCAAGACGACACTCGTCATCAAACCAATCATTCTTGGGTCTGACTTTCACTATACCTAAAGTCTGTTGAGCAGCACTGACAACCGAAGTTTTCAGTACCTCCCACACAGAGTTCACGCAGTCAGACTGGTAATTAGCTTCATTAATGTTGTCGTTGACAAGATCCTGATATCGTTTCTTTTGATCTTCATTTATCAGACCTTCACAATCGAAACGTACCATGCGTTTCGCTGTGTTCCCAGACTTGTACGAAAACTCCCATCGTAGCTTTGCAGCGACCAAATGATGATCGCTGCCTACGTATTTGGTTGCTGACCGATAAGTTCTCACATCCTGCACTAAAGTTTAATACTAAACTGAAAAGTCTCGTGAAGTTATTACTAAAATAGTCATAGATGGCAACTAATTTACAATTATTGGCGTCCGTCACTCTATTCTCAATTATATGCCTATATGATAAGTACATATGTACTTATATATAATTTAATAAATTTATAATTATTGTTGCCACTTTTGCTTTGGTCTATACGCTCCATAAAAATGATTATAATTTATTATTAAATATACATTTTCAGACAAATGTTGCAAATTCCGAGGACGCTAGCAATGATTCAGATTTAACTGTCTCGGCTTAGAGTGTATTGTCATGCCTTAGAGAAATCATATCCGTTACAGTTTATCCTTAAATAATAATGAAAATGGTAAAAATTTTGAAAAAAATATATTGTTTAATTGCAGCGGATTTAATATTACTTTGTTACGGTTTCATTCATGGTTTCAATTTCCAAAATAAAATAAAATTACAATTTACAATGTTTAGTCTAGTTGAATACTAAGCTTTCGTACGATATTGAAAAATTAAGTACTTATTTAGTTTTCGAATGAAGAATAAATTCGGACAAGCTCTAAACTAAATTATGGTATATTATGCTATAAGCCACCAGATGATTAATGAAGTCTCCTCGCAAAGTGACCTTTCAATTTAGTTGTCATTTTATTATTCATTAAAAAATAAAACAAACCAAACAATTTTAGAGGCCAGTATAAAAATACACATAGTTGGAATTTTACAGTACCCGATTGTCTCACTCAATAGGGGCAACATTTCATTTAATGATTTGGCAGGTACAAGAATGTGTTCTCTAATAAACCTATCATTAATATAGAGAATTCATCTGTATATATATACATATATGTATATAACATTTTACAATTATGCTGAAATTTAGAATTATACATTTGAAGGTTGAGGTACAACATATAGTCTATTGACATTAGTGTCATTTATCAATGACTGATTTAAACAAACTAAAAATTTAGTTTAGTCTGTAATTTAGTCTTAAAATATTCGAATCAGGCAGTCAGGTACACAGTATAAATTGAAGGCCGCATGCTCATATTCATTATTTTTTGGACCCTAACAGTACGTAGTTTTAATAAAAGATACCTATATATTATAATGGACATTACACATATAAATCTGGATAGATTCCCAATAAATTTAAAACCATGTTTAAAATGGTTTAATGTACTTGAGTAATGATGAACTTTACCGAATTTAATTACAGAAATAACATTGACGCACGTTCTTGAAATATTAACTAAAATTGTTTTAACATTGGCGGAATTAAATTTAAATATGATATATGAAATAATCATTGTTTTTTAATATGTTAACACCTTTCTCAAATAAAATGCCTGGAAACATAACTCTATTGCCTCATTAGTTACTAATACTCGTTCCAAAATTGCTTATATTCAATTCAATGAACTTGTAAGAATTCGTTATATTCAGATTTGAACTTGATGCAACCTATTTGAGTAAAATATGAAAATTCGAACTACCTTAGCCATCAGAAACAATGGTCCAAACATGAAGTGCAAACATCTTGATTTTGAGAGATAAATATTGGTACAAAAAAAACCATCTCCATATTTGAATATTGATTTTTTCATTCATAAAACCATTCGTAAATAGATGGTTGAGATAACTAATACATTATCTCATGCTACAATTAAGGCTGTCTTTAAATTTAATGTCATTAGCCCACTTACTTATATCGCAAATTGGAGAAATATGCGCTACGATTATTGATCTTGTCGTAGAGTAGTCGTTGCTGCTCATAGAAACTTAAATAATTTGTTATTAGAAATTTACCGAGTAAATTTTGTGAGCATATGGGGCAGCCGAAAAAATTGAGTCTACTCATTCTTTTATATAAATTCAAAATTTACCAAGAATTTCACAACATTTTTATTATAGATCATGAATTTGCAGATACGATTAATTTAGAATAGGTTAAATTTGAATAAATGAGACTAAAAACGAACAATAAATTTAAAATGTGAGGGCCCTATGGAATAAATAAATATTTCGATTTTTATATTTAATGTCAAATTAACTTGAAAGAAAGAGATTACTTTGTAGTAACAATAACAAAGACATTGATGTATACAGTTGTCACAAGAGGAGGTATTCCTAGCCAATTTACTTCCACCATCTGGCGATCAAAACTATGATTAAATAATACTAAAATAACAATTGAATCCCAATAGATGTACATACTCTCCAATACACATATAAGTAAGTAAGTGCATTAGTATAAAACACAAATAATTCTCAGATCGACAAAGACCCAATATGACCTTCTATCTGTTTTGGTAATTTTGTCGGATAAAATTATTGATAATTGTAAGTATATGCATATGTATATAGTTTGTAAGTTATATATTTTATTTTCTATGAACAACAAATATAGGTGGCATCTTGATCAAAAACAGATGCTGAATACCAAAAGTAGACCAAGACCAGTGAAGCCAAAGGTCATTTCATAGACTACGAAAAGGTTTATAAATTGTATATGACTAAAATTGATTTTTTTAAACCGAGCGTTGAAGAATTTTCTTCAACATTTTTATATAATTTTGTTGTTCATATCGTGCATTTTTGTGTATTTTTTCTATACTAGCAAAAATATATAATCAGTTGCACAACTGGTAGTATTGCTGTATTAGCTCAAATTCATAAATATTCCTAGCTTCTAGTGAAAACTACGAACTTTTAGATCAATGTCGTCTAGATCATAATTTTATCGCCAAAATTAAGGTTAGTCGACAACCTAAGTAATATTTACATCAAGCGAATTTTCCATTTTAAATGATAGTTCACGCAATAAATATGTGACGATGTTAAACTATCTCATTAATGGTGCGAAACAGAAACTGCATATACATATATACAAATTAACTTTACGCCATTAAACACAATACATTGTTTTGGACAATTACAGTAAATGACTGTCCAGAATATGTATAAATAAGCGATGCTTGAAAGTGCATTAACTTTGTAGTAGGTACATACAAATACTTATGTATGTATTAAGAATCGTTTTTCTTTACGATAAAATAACGATAAAATCTTTGGACTTATCATTGGAATATCTTAGTCTTGTATTTTTAACAGGGCTCGTCAAGGTTTATTAGTCTTTGCTTTCTAAAAACAGGATGTTAATTTCTTTTCATGTTAATGCAAGGTCCACAAATGACAAAGCGATGATAATAGGCACCTATTGCAACCAAAGTGAAAAGATCGCCTCTGCGATAGGAAAATATACTTATTTTATTAAACAATTGTTTAATGTATGAAAATGTGCATAATAAATAATAGATAATTATTATAAAAATTATTGTATTTCAAGTACTTAGAATCTGTAATTAATTTTTGGTGCATTGGCTATTCCAAGAACATAGAAAACGTTTCACTTTTTCAAATGAAGAATTTTTTAAGTAAAACTGTTAAAACCTTAGTAATAGAAAATGAAATTAATCTACAAATATACTTTTGCAAAGCGCGTGTCTCATTATCCTCTCAATACCTGCCGTATTTAAGTATCACATAAATATGTAGTGAATGATAAAAACTTTAATTGCTTTGTTCGACAGCACGGGATATTCTGTTTCAGTTGTGCCTATACATTGTCATTTATTTGAGTTGAGAACAATTTAGATCGGTGCATGTTAATTTATTATACATTCAAATTTAGTACAGTGGACATTTCCGCAAAGGCATAGGAACATTTATATAGTAGAATAAGCTAGTAGATGGAATAACTGAGTTACCCATAATGTAATTGGCAGGCGCTAATTGAATGTTATTAAAATTGTGTCCACACTTTTATAGTGAGTTCTTTGCGACAATGGTTTTAGGTTTTATTGTTGTTTTTGAATATAATTTTTGACTTATGATTATTAATATTTGTTAATAATAAGGGTTGCGACTCTTAATTTAAGTACCAGAGCTCGAAATTACTTATAGTAATAAATAATTTGTTCATTTTTATACACTAAAGTTCTACATACACATTTTCTTTTTTTCACCATGAAGATGAGTAGTTATGACATTACAATCTTACGTCCGTAATTTTAATTATAACGTTGAGGATTAGTAACCAAACTGTCCAATAACGTGAAAAGTTCGTACCTAATAGACCTCTAAGAAAATGTATGGTGGTCATCCTTTATTTAATACCCACAGTCCCGTTATGTAGATTAGGGAATTCTTATCACATGCAAAATAATGTATTACCCAAATAATGTTGGTACACACAGTATTATTCAATGAGTAATATGCATTTTTGGATTACGTAACCCATTGCATTGGGTTCCAATATACATATGTATAAGTATTTTTTCTAACTGTAAATGTCTAACTCGTTAATTGATTTCATCCGCTTAAAATTTCTAAGAAATTTCTTAGCAATTCGTAATTTATATTTCTTTGTTGAATGAGTTGATTATTGCTTTGGAATTTATAACTTAGACATATGTACGTATAGTTGTATGTGATTGTCCTAATTTATGATCGCAATTCCTTGTGCATTTCAATATCAACTACAATCTCTTTTCCTTCAACTGTACTGTAAATACTATTGATGGAGGTATTTTATATACCGGATGCAACCGTATGCCAAGGAATTCGACGACCTCCCTCAAGATCTAAAATATATAAAACTACCAATTTATGAATATATATCTTCGATAAAAATGATCATACATATTATTTTATGTCATAACTGTTTCGTTATATCTATATATCACACAATTATTTAAATGAGTTCAATTACTTAACTTAATTACTTGGGTATTTTTATTTTTCGATACACATACACACAGACAAGAAACGAAGAGACAAAAATAAAACTCAAACAAAGAAATAAAAATGAAGGAGGGCTCCAAAATATACAAGATTTCTTACCTTTTTTTGACAAATGTTTATTTAGTATCCGTTTTTTTAATATCCTTGTAATTATTATGCTACAATTCGTTAATTGAATTTTCGTTTATATGCAACAAAATTCGATTTATTTGTCATGTAGAAACTTTTAGTCAACCATTTGTATTTCTTCTCTTTTATACATTTTGTACATATTATTGTGTATTTACACTGAGTAGAGAAGAAAAGAAATATAAAACAAATGAATCACTCACTCCAAAAGAAAAGAAAACTAACCAACAAAAATTCTATATAATTGTTATTTGAAATGCATTTTTCTCATAGTATAAAACAGAAAACACTAATTATTTTTATTCTATCACAATTTACACTTGTTCGATTGCTAAACTCACGTCATATTATAGTTTCATTGCATGTTTTAAATGAATATAAAATTCAAAAAGAAAATTGCACTACTATTACACATCATAGAGTTCTTCGACTGGTTGAAAAAAAAATTTGTGTGTATACAAAATACAAATTAAAATGAATTCAAAATCAGAAATGAATTTTTAATGGTATGAAGTTGGCTGTGGTTTTTATTAGAAGTTAGTTTGTTTTATGCTTATGTAGATGGCAGAATAAACATTGGTTGGTTCGAGTCATGGTTGTTTTATGCTTGTGTTGATGACAATAACATTGTTATTACTTCGCTGGACGGTTGGTACTACGTACATTTAATTTTAGTGAAAAACAATACGAAAAATAGTACGTTAATACCTACGTATTAATATGTAAAGAAATATACGTACATAATTAAAACTATTATGAGAAAAGTAACCGGATTTTTATTAAAATTTGTATTGGTTAGTGTTTTCTATCAAGTTTAGATAACTAACAAAGATACAATTTTGGACTTATAACAAAACAATTAAAACCAGTTTTTGCATAATGTATAACGTAAAGTTCATAACTCGCATATAATTTTCATTGCAGTTTCGAAGATCATTCTTATGCCCGGTTGCACGAAATATTTAACTAATGGTTCTGCAGTTAAAGTTGACCGTCCGGTTTTCCCAAATAACTTATAATACTATAAGGGAGATTACTGCAGATTTCCATAGTAAACTCGCGTGACATCATGTTTTCGACGCAAATTATTAAACTTTTTTTTCCAGATGGCGCACCAAATGTTTTTTAACCAGAATTTTTACGTTACCTGTTATTTCCAAGTTATTTCAGACGGGTTTTGTCAATTTGGCTTTGTTTATTTAATTTTTATATAATTTTTAGATTTAATTACATTATTATTGAAAATTTCGTTAAAAAAAATGGTAACATGGAGTTTATTTGCCAGTAGTGCCATCGAGAAAAAGAAAATACGATAAACTGCCTTCCCTTATAGTATTATAAATTATTTGGATTTTTCAGAGATTTAATCGACCGTTAATATTTTGAATTTTTATTGCATCGATAGAAAATTAAAATTAAATTGAATTATGGTTGTGAAAAGAAAAACAATTTTGGCATTTAACAGCGTGTTAAATATTTTCGTGCACTGTTACGAATTGATTCATTTTGCATCAAAAATACTTGCATCGATCACCAATCGGAATGATCGTTCGTGTTGAATTAAAATAACATAAAATGGTGTAGGTGAAAAACGTGAACATAACATAACATAAGTATAACATTTGTATTTCGAGCTAGATTTGATTAGCTCGGATTAATCCGACCGAAATCTAAATAGTAGAGATTAGGAAACTTTAAAATCTAAATAGTAGAGATTAGTAAACTTTAATACTCGTATATCACAATCTAGAACCAGAGTATTAAGTCGCAATCTATCATTTCACTTTAGTAGAATTGAAGAAATAATAACTCCGGCGTGTGCAAACAGTTCATACGGACATAACACATTACGGGTTACGGTTCTTCAATTCCAATATCTGGAATTTTAGCATTTCTGTCCCTTTCTGTAATTGAAATCTCTCTTTTCGAAAGGATTAATTGGCTGCATGATGCCAGTAAATAATCTGGATAACATTTAACAAATTGTTCGCCTTTATAAGTTAGTTGTAGAGCCCTTGGTCTGCGCTTTGAATATAATGAGTTTACTAAGGCCGATCATGTTTTTATTATTATTTTAGTCCCAATTATCCACCTTTTCCGGTTTTTATCAGAAATATCATGTGTGGTGAAGGCTTTTTAAATTTTTCATAGTGGGCCTGAAAATAGGCGCAAGCGGTTTTGGCTCCGTGACCAATTCTAACTCGACTCCCGCCAAACAATAAAAAAATCGTTCCACCAACCAAACTAATGTTAAAGTTTTCATTTTAAGTTAAAGTTTATTTTTCCTCTACGTCGGATAAACTCATGCTTACAAAAGAGCTGACAACGTATCGTATCCGCAACGAATCTTAAGTTGTCTTAAAGGATCGGTCACCGTTGTTATATCTGGGAAAACACCTCGTCTCGTCTTTAGTTGTAGGAATATGAAATTCTACAATCGATTTAACTTTCTCCGGATCTGGAGTTATTCTAAATTGTGAATTGTGATAAAATGTGTCCAAAAATAACAATTATTAAACTTTTCAAACACATTTTTGCCTGGTTGCACGAAATATTTTACTAACCGGTTCTCCAGTTAAAGTTAACTGGCCGAGTTTTTAGAGTTAAATATGTTAATAGTTTCTTTGATTTTTTACTGTATTGATAGAAAACATTAATAATTTCAAGTAAGGTGCAAAAACAAATTAAGTTGCAATCTCCAGTTAAATATTTTCGTACTACGAGGCATGTCTCAATAAAAACAACCATATGTTCTTTATATTTTTATATTTCCTTCTGTAAATAATGCAGTGTCGTGTGCCTTTTCAGTTTTTTCAATAAAATAACATATTGGCTAAATAATTTAAACGTTTACAGCATTCTTTTGAAACAAAACAATCTTTTATGTGTGACTATACCGTTGGAATAGACTGACTTTGCTCATCATGATTCATTTGATAGTACTTACCTTTTTTCAAATCCAATCACGAGAAATATTTAGCCACTCGTAAGTTTATTTGCTGCATTTATTCTTTTCATGTCTACACGGATAATTCAATTCAATCGCCCTGATTCTATAATGTTTTATTGCAAAGCTTCATTGGTCATATGTCTCACTGAATTGTCTGCTGAAGTGGCTTAACATTCCCAATGCTTTGTTACTGTCAGTAACGTAAAATACACATTTAATTTATAAATAGTTTTCATTTAGAAAATTATTCGATTTTCGTCCGATTTTAGAAAATTACTCGATTTTCGTAAGATTTTAGAAAATTGCTCGATTTTCGTCCATTATTTGATCAGATATTGTTCACACTGGTGCCGTTTCCTTCATCAATATTCAATTAATCAATAGTTATTCATCTTATTTTGCATTTCTTTATACCTAGCCGATTTTGCTGGGCAATTAACATCGTAACCTAAATGAGTTTGTTGCCCATATCTTCCACACTCATCTCTGACACCTCGTGATGGTATGTGATTTGTTAACATTATTTCTAATAATTTGTAATGTAAACTTGTTAATAAAAATAATTTGTAATGTAAACTTGTTCTTCAAACTGATTTCTTCATTTTCGAAATACGAACTTATTTAAATCTTCCCTTTTATTCGTCTTTAAGGTCAACAAATGTTGAAAACTCGCAGTTGAGGCGAATAATTAAACTTTTGCTTTTCCATTCACATTTTGAATACATCATTTATGGCTGAAGAATTCTATTAATGGTCTTATACGGTTAAATGTAAATTCTTAATTATTTAAGAACTCGCAAGATAAGTATCCACAATCTTTTCGATGTATTTAAATGTGTATGAAATACAATTTATCTATACCATTTTCCCATCTTATTTTCAAAATCGATGACGTCACTCAAAACCCTAATAATATACTATATTGCATTTTAGTTCCAGCTATTTTGTAAATCTGGTCACTACCCCGATAATTAGTCAAATATGTTATAATTACATATACCTATCTATATGTACTTTAATTATCACAATTTTGATTGTACGCATACAAAAAAACTACATATCATAATTTTAAAAGTTATCGTTACTGGTCAATCTCAAAAATTATTATATAAAAGAGGCTCTCAAATCATATAACCGCATCAGTTACTTTAAGTAATTTTTAACGTAATTAGTCCTACACAATATAAAATGAAACTTGTAATTTGCTTGAGTGCATTAATTGCATTAGCTGTTGCTGGCAATACAGATTTTGATACAAGCACTCTAAAACCGATATGGGAAATTAAGGAATTCCAAGATAAATATCCAATTTTAAAGGATGTATACTCGCAAATTAGTTCCGGTCCAAGTACATTCGTTGCTGGTGGTGAACAAGCCGAACCAGGTCAATTCCCATATGTTGTAAGTATAACATACTTAGAAAAGAAAATATGATCAATAAGTTTGATCTAATGTTTTTGATATCAATTTCAGGCCGGATTCATTGTACACTTTGCCACCGGAAATGGATGGTGCAGTGGATCAGTTGTTTCAGATGAATTTTTAATCACAGCAGCTCATTGTTTAGCCGGTGTACCATCTGGTATTGCAATTGTAAATGCATTCAATATTTCAAATCCACAAGAACCCGGCCAACTTCGTTTGTTCACCACAAATTTATTACCACATCCACAATTCGATCCCTCAACAGGTTTCAATGATATTGGCTTAGTACGTTTTGGCGCCGTTTCATTTAATGATGTATTCCGACCAATTCGTCTTCCAAATCGTCGTCAAGTTGCACAAAATTTCGTTAATCAATTGGCGACGGTCGTTGGTTGGGGTGCAACAAGCCAAGGATCGTCGAATATTTCGCCAGAGCCAAATTTTAGTCGTAACCCAATTGTAACAAATCTTAGCTGTAGTATTAGTTTAGTGACAGCCACTATTGCAGATATCCATATCTGTATGTCAGGAGAAGGTGGTCGTAACCCATGTGCTGGCGATTCTGGTGCCCCGTTAACTGTTACCGAAGCTGATGGTATCACAACATTAATTGGTGTATTCTCGTTTAACTCAATTCTTGGTTGTCAAAGTGATCGTCCTTCCGTGTATACAAGAATGACTATGTATCTAGACTTTATTGAGGAGAATTCAAACGTTGAAATTAGCCCAGGCTGGGATTAAACACTCAAAAACTGCTGCAAATTATAACCATTGAGAATTTTTCTTATCAAAAATATATTGTCACCATTGTTTTGCAAAAATAAAATTGATTGATAAATTTTGTGATTAATTGAAGTGTTTTTTTTTTGTTGCTTTGGTTGGTTCTGATAAAACCGACACTGATTTAAGTATACCTACATATTCTATCTTATAAATGTTGAACAATGAGATTATAAAGATAGATAAGTTATAGTACGTATTCTCTTGATTATGTAACAGTATCGAATGATACTCATAATGCGTTCATTAAATTATTTGAATTTATTTTTATATGTATAATTGACGTGGAAGATATGTGCGTAATTGTACTGCCATGGATTCATTTTGAAATAGTGACATCTATGAATAACTAGATAGATTAAAAAGTAATTTAATTAGTTCAAGATGGCTCGTAGATAACGAAATGTTGTTGCAAATCAAGTTTGTTCCTATAAATTATAAAAAAAATTCTCCTTTCAAAATGTCAAGTAAAATATTTTATTTTCTAACCAATTACACCATTAAAGTGCAGAGTATTGATAAATTTGAATCTCTTCTTAAACAACTTACTGAAAGATTTAATTTTAAAATTTTAGGATTATACGTTATCTCTATATATTTAAATCTAACCAGAACTATTAATTCTGAGAAAGCACGCAGATATGATTGGAAATATACGACGTGTAGAGTTATGAGCCATAACCAACATATTATACCTATGTTATGCAGTTTTACGTTTTTTAATAAAGGAATTATTTGTCCATTAACAGCATTCAACATGTCACTTCGGTGGTCCAATTGTTGTTGAACAAGACTATAGACAAGTTGGTTTTATTTCATTCCGAAAACTTTAGGTAATGCTTTAAATGCTTCGAATAATCTAATAAACTAAATAATTAATCCATTAAAAAAATGCGCGGATATCAAGCAAGAAAATATTCGTTCACTACTTGATGATGGTTCACTCTTCTCAATTATGGCAAAGCTTCTGGCGTTTGCCATTTGCAACGCAGGCATAGAATGTATTACCGCATACAAGAGTCAAATGATTTGAATAAAATTGGAAGATTAGATAATTGTACTGCGAGTTACAATAATTGTGTGATAGCGACGTCTATGAATAATTAGAGAAAGTAAAGATGCCTTCATTTATTTATAAATGTTTAATTGTATTCATTAAAGATAAACATGTAGTTGAATTTTGTTATTTTACTTATATCTTCCACAATACTACACACACTTCAATCTCAAATCAACTTGGTTGATAAAAATTATAAAAAACCCAACTAACTAAAACTCACTCAATCAAAGTGTTTAATTTGTCTAATCAATTACACAACTTGCAGAGTAGGTTGATAAATCTTAATCTTATCTTTAAAAACTTACGTTTCAGTTTTATTTTAAGCTAATTTTGTTATTGTACAATGGTTTGTTTCAGAAATTTACCTAAATAGTAATCACTTTACATGTTATTGATAAAAAAACCGACATTTTAACTTTGCTGTAGGTATATAAGCCTGCCAATTGAAGTAATACCAGTTAAATTGTTTTGAAATTTAAATAGAACGATCGAATTTAATTCAAATGAAATTGATTGTGTGCACAGTTTTGTTGATTCTGTCAACGGCCTTTGGTTTACCTGAACCATTAAAGCCGATAGATTGGGATCGGGTCCGTCCTATCCATCAATTAGAAAGTTGGCGTAAACTTCATCCAGTATTAGCTGAACATTTTCCACTCAATACCAACACCAACCAAATAGGGGGCCGCATTGTTAATGGAGAAATAGCTACACCACACGACCATCCATATCAAATTGCACTTTTTTCCGAATTCGCTGATGGTGTTGGTTTATGCGGAGGTTCAATTATTACAGCAACTTCTGTTTTAACAGCAGCTCATTGTCTTGATGTGTAAGTGTCTAAATTAAAAATATTTCCGAATTATATAAGCATTAATTTATCACGTGTTTTGTGTTTTTCTAGTTCACCAACTGTAAGAGTCCTTACAGGCGCGCATAATATTAGAGTAAATGAACCAAATCAACAAACTCACGAAGTCACATCAGCAAATATTAATGTACATAATGAATGGAATCCAAATCTAATTCGTAATGATGTTGCTATTGTAAGATTACCAACCGAACTACAGTGGAGTAATCATGTAAGCAGTATCGGTTTACCACCACGTTCACTCCATGGAGCCACATTTGCTGGATCACAAGCAATTGCCAGCGGTTGGGGAAGATTTGATGATAATGTAGCAAGCGCATCAGATGTGTTAAGACGTGCGAATTTAGAAGTTATAACCAATACGCTGTGCAGACTTAGCTTCTTAATCCTCGTTCAAGATAGCAATATTTGTACATCAGGTGCCCAACAACGTTCACCATGTAATGGTGATTCTGGTGGTCCACTTATTGTTGACCAAGATAACAGACGCATGCAAGTTGGTGTTGTTTCATTCGGAAGTGCTCAAGGTTGTGCATCTGGTAGTCCAGCTGTATTTGCCCGTGTCACATCATTCGCCGATTGGATCGAAGCAAATTCTGATTACAGATTTGATTAAATGTTGTATTCAAATGATAAACAATTACTTAAATATTCACTAAAATAAATCGTTATGTGTTTTATCTGGCTAAATACATCCATTGTCTAACTTGGTGATAGTTATGCGATAGATAAATCAATTAATTTGAAATACTTCAATAATTATCATCAGTTGCTTTTGAACAGTGTATTTAGTTAAGAAATATGTATGGTTTTTAAATCTTTTGTTATTTTGTTTGCGATAATATCGATTGGTTGCATATTACTCAAATGAAAAATCAATATAGGAATTTCCAGAATACTGTGATATTAATAAAGATTCACTGTACAATTATGTTCGCGAATAATTATTGCAATCGCAAATCAATTCCTATATGCTGTAATTTTAACTGAGCTGCGCCAATTGTACCTTACTCAAATTTTTTCATGAGAACTTCTAAATTAAATTCCTGTTAAAAGATCAACCTCTTGTTAAAATAAACAGGAACTTTTGTTTGCCCAACATTCTGAAATATTTTTTATTATTTGAAGCCTGATCGCAGACAATACCTCTAACAACTTTCGAAGTTTTCATAATTCCAGTATCTGATACAAAATAACACAAATTTCGGCAGTTACTATATATGCGTACTTATTATTGAACAACGTATGGCACGCGAATGTCTGTATATTGTGGTATTGTTTTATTCAAAATTGTACCGAGTCATCTGGTAGTCCAGCAAGATGCATTTGGTAGTCCAGCAGAATCGAAACCAATTCTGATTACAGAATTGATTAATTAGTGTATACATATTCACATGATAAACAACTTTTCAACTAACACTTATCAATTGACAGTTTATCACAAACACAAATAGTTAAGTGTTTTACTTGGCCAAGCTTATGCCATTGACCAGCTTTTTATTGTACGTTTATTCTGAAAACAGTTCAAAGAAAACTACTGTTGATAAAGTATAATACAGATAATAACTGCTGGACAGGTGATAACTAATTAATTTGATTAGAGTACAATACATATATAGCAATTAATTTGAACGTCAGTTTGATATGATACTCATTCCCGTTATCCAAATAAATATATGTAAGCCGTATACATTCGCTTTTGTATAATAGCTTAGCTATGTATATAGACAATCATACTAAATTTCTCATTTAAAACAGAACAATAAAAACTTCCGAAATCAAATTCTATATCAAGTTGGTTTGTCCACGATTACATTGCGTAGTAAGAATACATTAGTAATGTATGCCTATAACAACTCTGGCATACATAAATTTTTTAGGAATGTATGTCTAAAACAACATTGGCGAGGTGGAATGAAATTTACAGTGTCTAGAACAACATTGGCGTGGATAGAATAAATTTTGAATGTATGTTATTTACAACATTGGCATGCAACGTGTTAAGAAACCGGCTGGGGATTTAGGAGACACGTAGACTCAGACCAACTAATAGACACGTAGACTCAGACCAATTTGTCGTTCATTGGAACTATGGGATCCAGAATGTTGAATTGGATGGGGGCGCTATAGCAATTCCAGCCAGAAATTAGTAATTAATTTACGATGGGGGACTTCAGAAATTAGCAAACAAATTTATATCGATGTCCATTTTAGCATTTTATACTTGCCAATGAAGATTCTGGTGGACCTTTGATGGTAGTCTACTTCAAGTTTCGTTTGGCGTGTCACTTATGGTTGTGAATTACAATACACATTTGCCTTACAAGGATTACGTAGCTCATTGCATGGTTGTGTTATTTCATTAATCAAATTTAAATCTAAAACTACAATTTATTTATAAAATATTTATTTTGTGTGAGACAAAAGATAGATTAAGTGAGTTCAATCTGATAACTTGCTACAATTTATTATCAATCAAGTAGATATAACTTGTAATTGCCAATTAATTTATTGTTATTTGTGGTGACACTCGTTTTTGTTTCGGTGCCATTTTATCAAATATAACACGAATAGTAAAGAAATAAATTAATTCAAATCCTGTGACCAGACTAAAGCCTAAAAATAATCCCAACAGTCCACCGAATGATGCGAGTACACTCAGCCAATTTTGGTACATATCATTACGATAGTGTGTAGACACTAGGTCCTTGAAATATACATGCAACATTGTTTGATCTTCTAAAGTAATGTCCTTACTAAAAAAAATAGTACAAATTTTAATAAAATTGTCGATTTGGACTGCCATCTGCTCCGTTCTCTTACAAAAACCCTAATGAGTTGAAGGAGTATTTTCGGTTTAATTCGCCGGATGAAATTTCCGAGGGGTATTGCAGCAACTGACAATCAGGATAACAATTACATGGCGATTTTACATCATCGTTTACTGTACTAATCGATTTATTAATGCCTGGCAATGCGACCTGAAACCATTCTCGATTCTCTTTAACACATCGTATTTTATCCATTTCACAAGTTGGATACGATCCATTACTGGGCAAATTGTATGGAATACAATTGCATATCTGGATCACAATATTGCTACGACATTCGGCCAAACAATTAACATACGAATATTTTTGCATTACGTTCATTTTTCGTTCGTCCGGGGATAAACAATTTCGTTCCTGAATTGGTAGCTTATACACTTCATTTGTGCTGTACGTGGATTCAGGAGCAATGCTAAGAAATGCTTCTAAATTGGCTGCGGCCAATTTGGTTTCGGCATTATCGTCCGCATAATCATACGAATTATGGATGAGCACACGAAAACCATATGTACTTAGCATAGTACTGTGATAATCCGTAATTTTTGGCCTTATCAATACACTAAGTCCAGTTTCATAGCCGCACGAAGTAACACGACGCGGTGTCTTAGGGATATTGTGGGCAAGTTTACTGAAATGTTATATAGTATGTGGTTACAAACTAAGTTATAAATGTATACATTTTTTATATACTTACGGAGAATAGTTATTGGTGGTCAAAGCGTAATAATTAAATGAGCAACAATATCCTTTGGCTGTTTGTATCATTTGAAATAATGAATCACACCGAGTTTGTGTTCCCTTCCACATACAACGTTCAAGCATTTCTTCGCATTTCGGTGCCACTTCCCTCATGAATTTATCAATTTTAATGTTATTCGTCTTAAATATATTATGCAATTGAAGATATTCATCTTCAGTTGCGTCACCAGCCCCATCAAAATGTAATATCATTCGAAACATTTGGGTCAAATCGGCAACTGATACATTATTTGGACGAGTCCTTTGTGTTATAATAATTTTAATTAAAAAGTATATATTCATTAAATAAAACTAAATTGAGGTTCTTACATTGATTCAGCTTTAGCCAGTGCCAATGATTTTGAAATTTTATTTGCATTGCACAAAGTAATTGCTGGAAATGGGATATTCCATGTGGCATAATGCGTCGATTCAATAACGGTCACGGTTGGTGTTTCAGCATTCCATATCCATGTAAACCAAAGCAAAATAATCGCACTAATCAATGCTATGATAACAACAATCACCCACATGATACGCTCCCATAATGCATAATCTGTTCGTATAATGTGCCGATAGCCATGTAAGGCCGTAACTGAACAAAAATCATTTAAGCGTGTTTTAAGCCACTCTTTAAAGCTACTCTTTTTCTTCACTGATTGACGGCTATCTTTGATATTATTGATAGATTGTGTTTTTAATTTTAATGCTTTCCAATTTTCTTGTGCCGGCTTTCGTTTTATCATATTGACGGTCATAAGTTAACTGTGTGCGTATTGTGTATACTGCGCGTATACAACATAGCCAATATAATTTATAGTGACAGAATCAGAAACCAATAATTATTGAATTATAAATTAATTGATAGCTCATTAAATATTCATTCTCACATATCTATTTATGGGGGTGACATTTATATACCGTGACACAAAAATTGATTGGAGCGTATATGAAATTACTGTGATTATGGCGAGGTTTTTGACAATGATAAATTACTGCAACATAAAATGCAGAAGATTTTGTATATATGTTATAAATATCTGGAAATTGTATCAGTTCCTTCAAACGGTGTAAATCAAAATGTCTGTGGCCACCAAAATTGGACCTCATTTCTCAAGAAAAATTCAATTGCTTCGCAAAGCGTTTCGTATTGATTACAGAAAATTACTAAGGGATTATCTAGATGCATCCGCAATTAATGGCTTTAAACATATTTGTGAGGAAAACCGAAGGAAATCGGAGAGGTTTATTTACTTATCAACACTATATCATAATAAATTAATCTTTAACATTTATACAAAATTATAATTACAGATTTGGATGGTTTGTTATAATGCTTCTAGTGTTAGCACTTACATTTTGGTTTCTACTATTCACGTACAACAGTTTTTTAGATGCACCAACAGCTACCACCCAACTACCACAAAGAACATCCGTATCAACCGTTCCATTTCCAGCGGTTGGTATATGTGACGGAAATCGTATGAGCAAGAAATTATTAACTAAATTCGCCACCGAGTTGTATGTTTTAAATCGTTCGAATTTATTAATGGCTAATTGCACGAAATATTTAACTACCGGTTCTAAAGTTAAAGTTACCCGGCCGATTTTTTAGAGTTAAATATTTAACCGGCTGCTAATATTTTGATTTTGACTTTTTACTGTATCGATAGAAAATGTTAATATTTCCAATGCGCGGTTGCACGAAAATATTTAACTAGAGATTAGCTAACCTGCGGTTAAATGCCATATAATTGCTTCTCATTTTACAATCGGAATTCAATTCAATTTAATTTTTTTTGCACTTTTCTTGGAAATATTATTATTTTCTATCGATACAATAAAAAGTCAAAATCAAAATATTAACAGCCAGTTTAACTGGTGGACCGGTATTTAAATATTGCGGGCACAAGTAAAGTGCAGGAAAAAGCTAAATTGAATTGAATCCGTTTTAAAATGAAAAACAATTTTAGGATTTATTCACTTGTTAGCTAATAAGCTCAAGTTAAATATTTTCGTGCAACCGGGCATTAGCATATTAATACACCTACTGATCTATAGTTTCGTAATACTGGTTTCGAATTTATAAATGCCTTCGAAATGGATTCAAAACTGCTTATATTTTAAAAATAATAAACCTAATTGGAAGAATAGAAAACGGTGAACAAAAATATTTTTGGATCAACCCTATGATTTCCCAATTATAGAGATACGTATGTATGTATATGGTTTAATCGAAATTATTATTACGAAACTTTAGTATGTGTCAGTATAGTATACGCTAGTATACTTATAATATTTAATTGCCACAGATTTGAAATGCAAAAAAGAACGATCACAAAACTGGGACCAACCGTTAAAGATGTTTACAATTCATTACTGTTTCTTGGGACATTTTACAATTTGGATAGCGATGATTTTAAATTTTATGAACTTGATCGGTTACATTCATTTTTCATTGAAGTTTACAATGGCACTTACAATATTGGAACCATTATTCGAGGCCTAATTTATCCATGTACAAATCATTTAAGCAATTGTATGTGGCAGTCACAAGATATAGATTGTAAAAAAATATTTTTCCAAAGGAAAACTTATTTGGGCTACTGTTGCATGTTCAATTATCAGCGGCCAACTGTAAAACAATTTAAGTAATTGATGTTTTAGCGTCGGGTTTAGCACGAATTATTAACATGCTTACTTTTTGTTATATCCCCATATATATAGGGAGCTTGTTAAAAAGTATAGTAAAATTCCTGAAGCAACGCCAATGTATGTACATGGGCCCGGATACGAAATGGGTTTAACTGTTATTATCGATCATAATATCGATGATTATGCATTTTTTATCAATTCAAATTTAGGATCACACGTATTTATATTCAATCCACTTGATTTTGCCGATTCAAGCAGTGGTGCTGTTTCAAATTATATCATAAATGTTGGCCAAGAAATGTTCGTCAGTTTACATCCGCAGCCCGTTTCGGGAGCACTTGCAATGCGCGATGTACCACCAAGTGCAAGAGGCTGTCAATTCTATGATGAAAATGTTTTAGATTACAATAAGTGAGTACAGAATATAATAATATGAATTGGTTGATACTATATCGAAAATGATTTGTTCAGTTATTACTCGTTCAGCGAATGCAATCTCGTGTGCAATGTCAAAAGCATCATAAATGCTTGTGGATGTTATCCATTTTTCATAAATTCACTGTATAATGTATCCGAATGCCAAATAAGCGATGTACCATGTTTACAGAAATACGTAAGTTTACGGGGTGAAATCAATACAAATATTAATCGAAAATCAAGCCTAACATATAAGCGTCAAGGTTGCTTGCCTACGTGCAATTACATACGATATAAAGTTCAAAATTCATGGGGTAACATTAAATTAACTGACAAGTTCGTGCTAAATATTGTACTCGAATAGATTTCGTAATTTTATCTTTAATTTCTCTCTCTCTCTATATATATATATATATTACAGCCAAACAAATATAACCAACAAAAGCGTTCTAAGAGTATTTTACGGAGACTCATTCGTCATCGAATATCAACAGACCGTTGTGTATACATGGTATGATCTACTAAGTAAGTATATAATTTCAAATGTAGTAGAATTAATCTAAACAATATTTTTCATAATTTCAGGTATGCTGGGCGGCATATTTAGTGTAATGATTGGAGCCAGTATAATATCGGCAGCAGAATTACTATACTTCTTGTCTGGACGATTTTTTACTTCATTCATTTACAAGTACCGTAAAGAGCGAAATGGTTCAACAAATTTATCAACAAATTCTGAGACCTTGTTGTTATATTTCAATGACTTCAACTCGTTTGGAAATAGTAAATTTAAAAAATAATTTAATTACATTTTATTTAAGTACATATACAAATAATTATATAATTAAGGATATCCCAAATTTCTTGCTTCACTCAATAGAAATACAAGTGAACATAAAGTTTCCTCCCCAGTTGGAATTATTTGATTTGCCGGTAGAATAAATCCATTGATCCCAGTGCTGCTATTTGGCCGTAACTCATAGGTGTAAGCTATTTTTGTATCCAAAACACCATACGCCCATTCCATGCTAGAACCGCTTGCCGGATATATTGTCTCATAAATATTACCAACTTTGTATGAAGTTCCGTATCGTTTAGCCAAAGCATCGACGGCTTTATTTCCTATTTGTTGTAAATCATTATGATTGGCCGCATGCTGGTTGGTGTGTCCATACGGGAAAAGTAGCAACTGTGAATATGAATGAAATGCTATGTACGTTTGTATTTTACCTTGTAACGATTTTAAATAACGAGCCATTGATGCAGTTTCGACGTCTGAAAATGGTTTATTCCCTTTATACGTATCAGCGCAGGGAAATGCACTGGTACCTTGTTCACCCCAATGAAAATCCCAATTACGATTTGGATCTGCACCACGACACAGCAAACTATAAGGTTTTCGTGTTTTACGCCAAAACCGATTAAACGTATGCGTGTATTCGTAACCATCTGGATTGGCCACTGGAATTATGTACCAATCATAACTTTCAGCTATCAATCGCACTTGCTCATCTTCGCTATACAGGAGCTCGTTTAAAATGTATGTGACAACAGCGGGTGCAATCCATTCCCTCGCATGTATTCCACCTTCCAAAACAATTCCGGGATTTCCTGATTTGTACGAAAGTTTAATGCCTTTAATATCACGACCCTCATATGTATTTCCAAATGTAATTAATGTTAAATTGTCCGAATTGGCCATGGATTCATTTTCCATCCACTCGTAAATGTTATTCAATCTTTGATATTCGTACCAATTGAATTTCGGGGGAATCGCTCGCATTCGAGTTCTTTCCGCATCGATTTCCTTTTGTACATTTTCACTTAATATTTCAAATCGAAATGTGTGCTCCGTCAATAAGTTACTAAATTCACCATACTTATGCGGTGGTACAATTACTTTGGCACTGTTCAATGAATTTTCAAGTACAGTATAACTATCACTATAATTTTCTATGGCTTGCACAACATCCACTTGCTTGTCATTTTCAATAATTAAACTATACAATAGATAATTATCGTACCGTGCATATTCATAAGCACACTGAACGAACACTTCAACATTTATTAATAAAAGCAACACGTACTTTTTCATTGTAGGTGTTATTTAGCCTATAGACTGTTAAATTAAACTAAAACTGCATGCTATGATAGTTTGTATTTTATATGGAAAAATAAATAAAATTCTGTTATCATGTGAAATTACTAGTGCTGATGGCATTTTAATTATACAATTAATTCATTTAATTAAATAGTGTTATTATTGGGGTTCGTTGAGATAACAGCGGAAAATCGCATAAATTTTTTGTTTACACAATTCGAGTGGAAATAATAAATGTGTACATCATTGAGTTTAGGTAAATACATTTTATTGAGTTTAATAAATAAGCGGAGCCCGCGGAATCCTATTTACAATGCTAAGATTGATTTGAGCTTTATAGAAAATCAGTACCGAATTTCGGTGCATATCAGTGTTTGTCAAATTGAGAACCTAATTTAAACAAATTAATACAAGTATATAGGTTATAACAATCATTCATGGAACATAATATCGTTCATATGACCAATGCTTCGTTTACAGATGAGCACCGGCAATTATTGATGGCACTGGCCCATAAACCGCACCAAACGGTAAATTTAGATGGATCAAATGAGGATAACCAAGCCAGTAATTCTAGAACTTTGCTCGTTTAAATAGCTACCGAGGTTAAAATGTGCTTTGTCGCTGAAGACGATATTCGATTATTTATTATATCACAAAGCCTTATAAAAACAATAATATTTCTGATATCAGTGTTATCAGAAATATTATTGTTTTTATAAGGCTTTGCTATTTCTATCATTTTATCAACATTAGCGATAGCTAGTGTCGTATAGCATAACCAAAATTGGTTATTTGTATTGTTACTTTTTTGCCTTGTCAAGCAAGGTTCGATCAATGGATTGTGAATAAAACAACCAACATAATTCTAGATAACACTAAATTTATTTATTTCCGAATAATTACACTCAACACTAATTTAATTAATTGACTTATTTAACTTCACAATAATTACTTTATTACACTTGAATAACACTGTATTACACTTTTCCTTTTATATTACTACTAGCACTATGACAGTTAAAATTTAACTAGCTAACTCCTAACATTTTATCTCATGTTTATACCACTAAAATAACCTTCTAGAATATTTCACAATGTTCGAGAGTGTCTCGACTATTCATGAATAGGCCAGGCACATATAATTTATTTACGGTAGTGTTTCTACTCAAATAGAGATGTCGCAACAATCGTAACAGTATTTTTACGATTCAGATTATTCCTATTCAGTCTAGAAATTCTCCAACATTGTGGAATATTCTAGAAGGTTAGAATATTTGGTATAAATACGAGGTAAAATTTTTGGAATTAATTAGTTGGATTTTAACAGTGATATAGTTAGTAGAAAGTACAAAGTGAAAGTTAAGAATAATCAAAGTGTAATAAAGATTTATTAAAGTGTATATAGTGTGATTAAAGTGTGATAAAGTGATTGCACAAATAAGTAAATTAGTGTTTAGTGTAATAATTCGGAAATCAATAAATTAATGTCATCTAGAATTAAATTGGTTGTTTTATTCACAATCCAGTGATCGAACCTTGTTTGACAAGGCAAAAATGTAACAATTGGTGACAGCGGTAGGATTGTGAATTAAAAGATGATTCTCGACGAATTAAAGATTTCCGAATTAAAAGTGGATCAATTAGAGAGCGAGCCTTGGTCAAGGAGGATAGCCAAGAACCAAAGGAGTCGTTAAACTACAATGAGTTAGCCTAAAGAGGCAGAAACTGACTCTCACAACCAATTGCCCTCAGTTACTCAATACTCAGTTCCAACACAAAATACTGGTCGCAAAATTAGTGGATGAAGTCATCTTGAGTAGGGACTTCATGAGGACGAATGGCTTCGTGGTGGTTTGGACTGCGATAATTTCTTCAAATAGACGAAAGAGAAACAACGATCAGGCGGGTAATAATAGATCATCGGAAATAGCTGCGACAGAACTCGGAAACAACTGTGTGGCGAAAATTGCATAGAGGTTCTGGGTTGTAGACGACAACAATTAAGAAAGGAAGTGTTATCGGTAAATGTGAAGAGGTGTCAACAATAATGAAATGCGAATAGAAGAATCCGATTAGAAACACCGATACACAAGGACAGACACAAATAGTAGAACACCTCATGCAGAAATGGACTGGAGATCATGGTTAATGAATCAAAAAAATTCAGCACGACAACCGTTCGAACAGTATAAGTTGATATTCTGCAGCACACCAGATAGTAATGGTAGGGCTAACAAGGTAAAACATCGAATTGCTTCAGGAACGGAGACATCTGTTCGCCAAGCACCGAGAACGGTACCATTAGCGAAACGAGAAGAAATGGTTCGAATGGTAACAATAGTCCATGGAGTACACCGGTAGTGCTGGTCGAAAGGAAGGATTGTAAAATGCGTTTCTGCGTTAATTACCGAAAGCTTAATTTACTGACGAAAAAGGATAGCTATACCCATTATCAAAGATCGATGACATGATAGACACATTGACTGGTGCTAAAATGTTTTCAACATTGGACCTGCAAAGCGGGTATTGGCATGTGGAAGTCCAAGAGCAAGATCGTGAAAATGGCGTTCAGTAAGTGTAATGCGTTTAGCGTGATGCCATTTGGATTATGTAAAAGCGCGGCAGCTTTTGCACGACTAATGGAGCACGTGTTAAAGGGACTACATTGAAAAGCATGCCTCGTATATTTAGACGACATCATAGTTATGAGAAAGGATTTCGAAGAGCACTTGAGAAATTTTTCAGAGGTATGGGAACCATTACAATCAGCCGGTTTAAAGTGAAATCCGAAGAAGTGCTCTCTATTTAGAACGGAAGTAAAGTTTTTGTGGCAGAAGGCAACGACCAATGGAATCTACACCGATGAGAACAAGATATCAGCGATAAAGGGCTGGCCAAGACATAAAAAATTACGCTAATTACAAAGCTGCCTCGGATTGTACACTTATTATAGGCGATTCGTGCCAGGCTTTGCCGACGTGGCAAAGAGCTTACATGATTTGACCCGGAAGAACAATAATAACAACAGTGTTAAAGGCCATTACTGGCCCCTTACTGAATCAACAATCTGGCTCCAACGGTTTCGATCCTGAGCTTGGTCTTCATACTGTCTTAGACAATCTGAAGAGGCCAAGTCGTTCTCTACATCGTGGAGCCATCGTCGCCTGCAACGACCTCTGCGCCTACCATATGGTGGCTCTCCTTTCAGAGATCGCTGCACAATTCGTTCCGGATCAGCACGCAGAACGTGACCGAGCCAGCGTACTCGCTGAGATCTAACTTCATGTACAATATCGGGGATCTTCATCAGATCTCTGATCTCGAAATTGTACAGAGCTCGGTATGTACCATCTATTTCGCGTTTAGGGCCGTAAATCACACGCATGATTCTTCTCTCAAATGTAAGGAGCCATCTCTCGTACTCATCCGTCAGCGCCCAACTTTCACATCCAAACATAACAACGGGCCTGATCAACGCTTTGTAAAGCTTCAGCTTCACGGCACTTGATAAGTGTTTAGATTTTAGCAGTGGCCTTAGAGGATACAAAGAACGACTGCCAGCTGCCAGCCGCACTTTAATATCCTCACCCACACTGTTATCGTGAGTGATAAGAGAGCCCAAATATTTGAACCTCCTCACTCCCTCAAACGTGTGGTGGCCACTACTAAAATCTGGTGTGCCATTGTCTCTAAAACCAGAGATCAGGTATTTCGTTTTGGACTCATTGATCTGGAGTCCAACAGAAGCTGAAAACTCTACAAGCGGATCAAGTATTTCTTTCACTCCGTTGCTATTCAGTCCAATCACGCATATGTCATCTGCATATGCAAGCACTTGATTGGACTGGCGATATAAGATGTTGCGCTGAGGTGTTTCAGTTTTACGAAAGATGTACTCCAACATGAGATTAAAGAGTATCGGGGACAGAGCATCTCCCTGCCGAACACCCGAGTTAACTGCAAAAATTGTCGATAGCCTGTTCCCAACTTTAACACAGCATTGAGACTGCGTCACTGTCATCCTACACAGTCGTACCAATTTTGTTGGCATTCCTAGGTATTCCAGGGCAGACCACAAACTCTCTCGATTGATCGAGTCGTAGGCCTGCCGGAAATCCAGGAAAACCTGATGTACGGAGATGGATGTCTCATAATATTTAGATAGAATCATCCGCAGCGAAAAGACCTGATCAGTGACTGATCGATTAGGACGAAATCCTCCCTGATAGTCACCAACCAAGCCCTCCGCCAGAGGAGTGATTCTATCCAATAAAATGTATGACAGTAACTTGTATGCTGTGCAAAGGAAAGCTATACCGCGATAATTCTCACACTTCAAGCGGTCTCCCTTCTTGAAGATGGGGCATATCGCGGCCACTTTCCATTCATCAGGCATAACTTCGGTTCGCCATACTAATCGAATAAGGTCGAAAAGACAGTTCCACAAAGTATCCCCTCCGAATATCAAGAGCTCCGAATTAATGCAGTCCACTCCAGGTGAGCGGTTTCGTTTCATTCTCTGCATGGCCTTAGTGAATTCCTCATGGGATGGCTCCTCAGTGCAAATCTCCGCAGACTGTTTTAGAGGTGGCTCAACAACAGTCTGTGACGCATGATGAACATCAAGCAGCTCAGTAAAGTGTCCACTCCATGCGCCAAGTACTGCGTCGATGTTGACACAGAGGTTTCCATCCCGGTCCCGAATGGCGGTTGACGAAGGCCTGAAAGTATGGTGCTACGTCGATGACATGATAGACACATTGACTGGTGCTAAAATGTTTTCAACATTGGACCTGCAAAGCGGGTATTGGCATGTGGAAGTCCAAGAGCAAGATCGTGAAAATGGCGTTCAGTAAGTGTAATGCGTTTAGCGTGATGCCATTTGGATTATGTAAAAGCGCGGCAGCTTTTGCACGACTAATGGAGCACGTGTTAAAGGGACTACATTGAAAAACATGCCTCGTATATTTAGACGACATCATAGTTATGAGAAAGGATTTCGAAGAGCACTTGAGAAATTTTTCAGAGGTATGGGAACCATTACAATCAGCCGGTTTAAAGTGAAATCCGAAGAAGTGCTCTCTATTTAGAACGGAAGTAAAGTTTTTGTGGCAGAAGGCAACGACCAATGGAATCTACACCGATGAGAACAAGATATCAGCGATAAAGGGCTGGCCAAGACATAAAAAATTACGCTAATTACAAAGCTGCCTCGGATTGTACACTTATTATAGGCGATTCGTGCCAGGCTTTGCCGACGTGGCAAAGAGCTTACATATGATTTGACCCGGAAGAACAATAATAACAACAGTGTTAAAGGCCATTACTGGCCCCTTACTGAATCAACAATCTGGCTCCAACGGTTTCGATCCTGAGCTTGGTCTTCATACTGTCTTAGACAATCTGAAGAGGCCAAGTCGTTCTCTACATCGTGGAGCTATCGTCGCCTGCAACGACCTCTGCGCCTACCATATGGTGGCTCTCCTTTCAGAGATCGCTGCACAATTCGTTCCGGATCAGCACGCAGAACGTGACCGAGCCAGCGTACTCGCTGAGATCTAACTTCATGTACAATATCGGGGATCTTCATCAGATCTCTGATCTCGAAATTGTACAGAGCTCGGTATGTACCATCTATTTCGCGTTTAGGGCCGTAAATCACACGCATGATTCTTCTCTCAAATGTAAGGAGCCATCTCTCGTACTCATCCGTCAGCGCCCAACTTTCACATCCAAACATAACAACGGGCCTGATCAACGCTTTGTAAAGCTTCAGCTTCACGGCACTTGATAAGTGTTTAGATTTTAGCAGTGGCCTTAGAGGATACAAAGAACGACTGCCAGCTGCCAGCCGCACTTTAATATCCTCACCCACACTGTTATCGTGAGTGATAAGAGAGCCCAAATATTTGAACCTCCTCACTCCCTCAAACGTGTGGTGGCCACTACTAAAATCTGGTGTGCCATTGTCTCTAAAACCAGAGATCAGGTATTTCGTTTTGGACTCATTGATCTGGAGTCCAACAGAAGCTGAAAACTCTACAAGCGGATCAAGTATTTCTTTCACTCCGTTGCTATTCAGTCCAATCACGCATATGTCATCTGCATATGCAAGCACTTGATTGGACTGGCGATATAAGATGTTGCGCTGAGGTGTTTCAGTTTTACGAAAGATGTACTCCAACATGAGATTAAAGAGTATCGGGGACAGAGCATCTCCCTGCCGAACACCCGAGTTAACTGAAAAAATTGTCGATAGCCTGTTCTCAACTTTAACACAGCATTGAGACTGCGTCACTGTCATCCTACACAGTCGTACCAATTTTGTTGGCATTCCTAGGTATTCCAGGGCAGACCACAAACTCTCTCGATTGATCGAGTCGTAGGCCTGCCGGAACCCCAGGAAAACCTGATGTACGGAGATGGATGTCTCATAATATTTAGATAGAATCATCCGCAGCGAAAAGACCTGATCAGTGACTGATCGATTCGGACGAAATCCTCCCTGATAGTCACCAACCAAGCCCTCCGCCAGAGGAGTGATTCTATCCAATAAAATGTATGACAGTAACTTGTATGCTGTGCAAAGGAGAGCTATACCGCGATAATTCTCACACTTCACAGTCTCCCTTCTTGAAGATGGGGCATATCGCGGCCACTTTCCATTCATCAGGCATAACTTCGGTTCGCCATACTAATCGAATAAGGTCGAAAAGACAGTTCCACAAAGTATCCCCTCCGAATATCAAGAGCTCCGAATTAATGCAGTCCACTCCAGGTGAATTCCTCATGGGATGGCTCCTCAGTGCAAATCTCCGCAGACTGTTTTAGAGGTGGCTCAACAACAGTCTGTGACGCATGATGAACATCAAGCAGCTCAGTAAAGTGTCCACTCCATGCGTCAAGTACTGCGTCGATGTTGACACAGAGGTTTCCATCCCGGTCCCGAATGGCGGTTGACGAAGGCCTGAAAGTATGGTGCAATCCAGTAATTCCTTTAAAGAAATTACGTGAACTACGCTCATTGCTGAGTTGTTGTACTTTCAGAACCTCGGCCTTCCACCATTCTCGCTTCTTCCGTCTACAAATCCGCTTAGCTGCCCTTCTTGCAAGAGCTGCCTTGTTTTTCCTTGCGATTGTGAGACGTTGTTGCACTTCATTATGGACTATATTTTGTTGCTCAACTGCAAGACGACACTCGTCATCAAACCAATCATTCTTGGGTCTGACTTTCACTATACCTAAAGTCTGTTGAGCAGCACTGACAACCGAAGTTTTCAGTACCTCCCAGACAGAGTTCACGCAGTCAGACTGGTAATTAGCTCCCTCAATGTTGTCGCTTCTTTTGATCTTCATTTATCAGACCTTCACAGTCGAAACGTTCCGTCCGTTTCGCTGTGTTCCCCGACCTGTACGAAAACTTCCACCGTAGCTTTGCAGCGACCAAATAATGATCGCTGCCTACGTATTTGGTTGCTGACCGATAAGTTCTCACATCCTGCACAACCCGAGCTCGCCCTTTTGAAATTACAACGTGGTCAATTTGGCTCCGGGATGTTTTGCGAGGATGTGTCCATGTCTCTAGGTGTATCTGTTTGTGAGGGAAGAATGTGCTTGCTACTCTAAGATCATGTGCAATTGCAAAGTACATCATTCTCTCACCATTATCGGTCGCAGTTTCGTGTCGGGAGTACGGACCTATGTTTTCACACAAGTCGGCCTGATTTGTGCCAGCTCTAGCATTAAAGTCCCCAATTACCATTCTAACATCGTGTTCGGGTATAGATCCCATCAGATCGTCCAAGTCATTGTAAAATGAGTCTTTATCTTGGGGCTGGCTGACTTCAGTGGGCGCATGTACACAAATTATCGACAGGTTGGCTAACTTCATGCGCAGGCGAAGCATACACAATCGGTTATTGACTGCTTGAAAATCCAAAACAGCCTTCTTTACCTGCGGCCCAAGAAGAAATCCAGCTCCAAGATTTCCGAGGTCATCTCCACTGTAGAACAACGTATAGTCCTGGGACACATGGTCTCCACTTTGAGGCCAGCGAGTTTCTTGAAGAGCAACGAGTTCCAGCCGATACTCTTTCATGCACGTGATTAGACCCTCCAACGCTCCTGGTTTTCTAAGTGATTGCACGTTCCACGTGCCGATCCTAAATCTCGTATCCGGGTACTTGAGCGGGGGTCCGATGTTGTTTTGGCGGTATCCATTTTTCTTTTTGTTGATTTTATAAACAGTTGATTTCTTTTACGGATGCGGGTCGTCAGCCCAGCGATCCAACCGTTTAGTCGCCTCCTACGACAAGCAAAGGATATTCTTAGGAAACATGTTCGTGCAATTTAGATTTACGAGACATGTGAGTGCCCCCCGACCACAGGGGCCTCCCGGAAGAACAAAGCATTTCAATGGAATGACGAACAAGAGGAGTCATTCAATGAATTGAGAAGGCGATTATGTACAGCATCATTATTGGCATCCCTATACCCGGTGTTAAGTTTATTATTGACACCGACACAACCGACAAACCATTGAGTATTACGTTGGCTGCTGCAGTTTAAGAATGCGGAACACAAATAGTTGGATCGAACGACTACAGAGTTATCATTACCAGATCGAACATCGGAAAGGGAGTACACATGTAAATGCCGCTTCATTGTCAAGACGGCCATGCCAAGTAGAATGCAAGCACTGCGGGCGAATAAATGCAAAGGAAGACATTATCGACATAAGGCTAGAGCAAGGGGGGATCACCTAGGAATTGATAAATTGATGAATTGGATCCTGTCCGGGACGAATCAATCTCTATTTGAGTAGGCAAATTACCGTAAAAGTAAATAGTACTATGTGTTGTTTTTAACTAAATATCAACACATACATATACTAATTAGAGACTATTCGGGAATATTAGAGAACTATAATATTTGGTATAAATAGGAAATGAAATTTTAGAAGTTAGTTAGTTGTGTTTTAACCGTGATGGTGCTAGTAGTAGTAGTAGAAAGGAAAAAGTGAAAGTTAAAGTGTAATAAAGTAATTATTGTGAATTAAAGTAAAAACGTGAATAACAAAATTGAGTAAATTAGTGTTTGGTTTATTAATTCGAAAATAAATAAATTTAGTGTTATCTATCAATTAAAATTGTTGTTTTATTCACAATCCAGTGATCGAACCTTATTTGACAAGGCTAAAACGTAACAGTATTTTTAAAATAATTATTAAGCGAAAAGATTAAATAAAATTTTAAATTTTAACATTTTAAAATAAAGCAGCACCCTGTTCTAATTTGTTTATATGTAATATGATAGACAATTGGAATGTGATACATTTTATAGTAAATAATTTTAAAAAATGAATTTCTTCGATTGATTTCTTTGAACAGAGTGTAAACGATTAAGGGCTATCGAATACATTAGGTCAATTTTTTATGTATAACTAATCAAAAATATTAATCAAAATTTTCCACAATATGAATGTATAGTCTACACAATAATAACGAATTGTTAAAATAAACATACAATTTAAATATAAAAAAAAGTCATGCGTTTCGCTATCATCACGCCATTTAACATAAGAACTAAGAAGTGAAACAAGTACAAACTAGAAAAATATAATCAGAAGTGCCCTCTTAGCTTGATCTTTTAACAATTTCGCATGGAAATTCTAATTTAATCAAGAACATTTTTTTTGCCTAAAGCTAATAAAAAATAATAAATTTGTTTACAAAACATTATTAAATTAGAAAGAAAGATCATTGTCAAAAATTGGTGTTAATGATAACAAAATAATATTGAGACTTGGTAATAACTGCTTTTCGGATTCCAAAAATATTTTGATAGCACATAATGGCGTGAAGATTATATAAGTACAATATATAAATAATATAGAATTTAATCATATTATTTTATCAACGTTTAATTTTGTATAAAACAAAAATAAATATGATGATGCTCTTCAATGAACCATAATAATATATATACATGCCACCATTAGGTTAACAGTAACAATAAATATTCATCAAGTAAATTAACATAAATATTAGTTCATTGATGTATACTGCGTAACTGGATTTAACCAGATTTTTTGAATTTTATTATTATTATTACTATTAATTTATTAGATTTTTATAGTTATTACATATCTTTGTATATTTCTTTGATAACTCTTGCTTTCACAATAGTAGAGACGATATCAATACATATACATACGCATTAACAAAATTGATAGAGTTTCAAGTTTATAAATATACAGGAACGAATATAGGTAGTTTACAAATCGGTTCCGTTTCCGATTTCATATCCATTGACTTGTAATTATGCAGGTACTTTTGAAAGAATCCACTTTAATACTACGGGTATATATAAGCATATTCGAATTAAGAGATTAACAATGGGATTGTACATATTTGTTTGAGAAGGGACAGATGTTTGTTTCTTTTTTGAAAATTTTGACCATTTCAATTCGTAAACATTTGTATACATAATATGTATATACGTAAATCTTGTAAGAAATTTGAGTGATGATAATAAAATAAAATGATAAATAAGAAAAAGAAACTAGAAATTAAAGCAAAAAAAAAGTAGGGGATCTAATATAAATAAAAGTACATGCAACAAAACCATTTCAGTTTCAATTAGAGAATGAACCAGTGATCATTTTAAAAAAAAAGTATTTTCGAAAAAAAAATTAAACGGTGTGTGAATAGATTTTGTAAATATGAGTTTTCTACTAAATAAATTTGTAAGTACATAATATTATATAGTTTCTTTTTGCAGTGGTGTGTTACGTGCTATTTTAAAAGGATTTGTAATCCCTAGAACTTTCTAAAATAAGTCAATAACTATATAAACCAGTGATGATGATAATAAAATAACAAACTACTTTCTATTTAAAAACAAAAATGGTAATTTGATAAACTTTTTAACCGTTTGCTACCAGATTCTTCACGTACGTTAAAATAATATAGTAATATAATTTATTCACAAAACCAAACAAAAAAATATTTTCAAAACATTTTTAGGGCCAAACAAACTACATACATATATGTTTTATCAATTTAATAAAAAATAAATAAAAAACAATAACATTTTTTATGCTTAAACCATACAATTGTTAGGTAACCAATGTTACTTTTTTTTTTAGTTATTTATTGCATTAACATATTTGGAGAAGTTAGTTCAATTTGTCTGTAGTTTTGTTGTGTGAAAAAAAACTATACTTATTCCGAAAATGGATAAGCAGGTAAAAATTATGATTAATTTGTACATCTAAAGTGTTTACTAAAAATTGATTTTAGTGCATTAATGTTATGTGTTTGTTATATCTGTACGTTAATCTCTATTGTGTTGATCAATAATTCTCGGGAAATAATAGTTTAATTCGTCTCCGACTTAGGAGAACTTGAGTATTTTAGCAAATATGGAAATTATAGTAGATTTCTACCAAATTTAATTTTAAAGCCTACAATGAGGGTAGTTGGCTCTAATAATTAATTAAATAACTCCAATAGTTACTTTAGCAACGATGTTCTATTGTTTTTAAAAACGTTATTTTTTCTATCTTTAGTACAATTTTCATTTATAGGTGGCAATAGCGTAAGTCGGATATAGTTTAAAATTCGTTTTTGTACTGATTTGTATCACTTGTTTAACTATGTAAATAAACAATAGTTGGATTTTTAATATTCAATAGATTAATTATTTAATTTGTATAACTTATTGAAAATTGAGTCAAAATAAACTAATGTTTTAGAAGCTTGTATCCTTTCCAGCTCAACCAAACACGTGCATATGAATAATTCTCAATTAGTTTTTCAATTTTTGTTTCTAAGTAAATACCTTTAAATGGTTTCGTCTCGAAAGTCGAGCAGCGGCATAATGCTTTGACTAAAACAGCGGCGAGAATTGCAATATAAGCATCATGTTTTGAAACAAAAAATTCAAAGGAATAATTTAGTATTAAACATAACGTTCGCACATCGCAGTAATTGAAAACCGTTGATTATATTTTTCTTAGTAATTTTTTCAGGATTTTTATCTCCGGAATTGCGTGTTTTCATAAAACCATACCAACTTTATAGAGTCCATTGAAAATATGCCCATCAAAATCCCGCACTAAAATTGAAATAGCTGTTTCTCAAATGAATGACACTCGTTAGGATAATACATATTTTTGAATTTTTCTATTTATTAAAAATGCACTGACACTCGAATTACATAATGTGTTTTATTTAAAACCACGCACATGTTACATTTGTTGACCCATATGTTGATAATCAAAATAAAGCAATTTATGTAGATTTCCAAACCTATATACAATACACTGTCATGTGTGTTATCTTCGTCGTAAATATATTTTTAGAATTCATTAAAAGCAACTTTTTTTATTTTTTATTATTTCAGTATTCAGCCCAACCACAAAAACTACGTATTGCTATCATTGGCCAAAGTAATTTTGCTGCTGAAGTTGTTCAATCTCTGTTGAACGATAAACATGAAATTGTCGGAATATTTACAATTCCAGACAAGGGGGCGAAAGAGGATATTTTAGCTGAAACTGGGCATAAATTGAATATTCCCGTATTTAAAATAAAATCGTGGCGTAAAGATGGTGTCGTGCTCCCGGATGTTTTGGAAACATATAAATCAATAAATGCCAACTTAAATGTACTGCCATTTTGTTCACAATTTATACCAATGGAAATTATCAATGGTGCCAGTTTAGGTAGTATTTGTTACCATCCATCTATACTGCCACGGCATCGAGGTGCTAGCTCTATTTCCTGGACACTAATTGAAGGTGATGAACTTGCCGGATTATCCATATTTTGGGCTGATGATGGTTTAGATACCGGTCCAATATTATTACAACGCCAAACCACTGTTGACGAGAATGATACATTGGACACATTATACAAACGTTTTTTATATCCTGAAGGTATAAAGGCCATAGTTGAATCGGTAAAAATGGTGGCAAATGGAACGGCACCATCAGTTGAACAAACCGAAGATGGAGCTACTTACGATCCAGCATTATTCAAAGAAGCAAATCAAGTAATCAACCTAAATCAACCGGCACAAAGAATTTATAATTTTATTCGTGGATTAGATTCGGTTCCTGGTGCCATCACTCATGTCGTAACGGATGAGGAACGTATACAAGTTAGAATATTCGGTGCATCATTACATAAATCGGCCGAAATCCCAAAAGGCCAATCAATAGTATTTGACGGATTATCTGAACTGGGAATAGTTCATGAAAATGGTATTTTACTTAAGGGCACCGATGGCAATTATGTAAACATTCAACGTATCAAAAAAGGAAATCGTATAATTCAAGCCTCGAAATGGTATAGCCAAGAGAAAACCGCTCAAAATCTCCTACTCGAATTGTCCGAAACAGAAAAACAATTCGAATTAGATTTGAATAAAATTTGGCATGCAATTTTAAAATTAGAAATCGTCGGTGAAACTGATTTCTTTGCATCTGGAGCTGGCTCTATGGATGTTGTACGCCTCATTGAAGAAATGAAGGATAATTTTAATATAACAATGGAGAATGAAGTATTGTATTTGGCTCCAACATTTGCTGAATTCTTAGCTGAAACGATTAAAACAATTCGTGACGGTGATTCAAACGATAAGAAAACAATTGAGTACGATGGATTTGTATTGAAAGAGAATAAAATGGAGATTCGTGTTCCCACCCAAATGTTTGTTAATGGCAAATTCAAAAATGCTGAAAATAATAAAACATTGCCAATAATCAGTCCCGTTACTGAAGAAGTGCTTTGTAATGTTGCATGTGCTTCAGTTGCTGATGTAAATGAAGCGGTTAACGCGGCTGAAGAAGTTTTCTATGGGCAATGGAGTCAGATAACGGCACGACAGCGAGGAAAACTTATGTTAAAATTGGCGGATATACTTGAACAGCACAAGGAGGAATTGGCGACCATAGAATCTGTTGATTCGGGGGCTGTATACACATTGGCATTAAAAACGCATATTGGTATGTCCATTGAAGCATGGAGATATTTTGCCGGTTGGACAGATAAGATTGAAGGTTCCACTGTTCCTGTTAGTGCTGCTAGACCAAATAACGTTTTGACTTTCACCAAAAAAGAACCAATTGGGTACGAAATTTTGTTTACCATAATTAACTCATATTGAATTTGCTTACTTTAATTATTTTATGTGCTAACTTTATTTCTATTTTAGTGTTGTTGGCTTAATAACACCATGGAATTACCCGATGATGATGTTATCATGGAAAATGGCTGCATGTATTGCAGCTGGAAATACAGTGGTTATAAAACCCGCTCAAGTTTGTCCACTGACTGCATTAAAGTTTGCAGAATTTTCCGTATTGGCTGGATTTCCTCCAGGTGTAATTAATATATTAACCGGCACTGGGTCTAAGGCAGGCCAAGCCATTGCAGACCATCCAAAAGTAAGGAAATTAGGATTCACTGGATCAACACCAATTGGAAAACATATTATGGCTTCATGTGCTTCTAATTTAAAGAAATGCTCACTTGAATTGGGTGGCAAAAGTCCTTTGGTAATTTTTTCCGATTGTGATATGGAAAAAGCGGTACGGCTCGGAATGTCATCCGTATTTTTCAATAAAGGGGAAAATTGTATTGCCGCCGGTCGGCTATTTGTTGACAACAAAATTCACGATGAATTCGTCAAACGTGTTATTGAAAATATTAAAACAATGAAAGTTGGAAACCCATTGGATCGTTCAACAGCACATGGGCCACAAAATCACGAGGGCCATATGCTCAAATTAATTGAATACTGCGATATTGGTGTGAAAGAAGGTGCAACATTGGTTTACGGAGGTAAACGTGTCCCTAATATGAAAGGATATTTCTTCGAACCAACCGTTTTCACCAATGTTCAAGATAACATGTTTGTCGCAAAAGAAGAATCATTCGGGCCAATAATGGTCATATCAAAATTCGACGAGTCTGACGTTGAGGCTGTAATTAAGCGGGCAAATGATTCGGAATATGGATTGGCGTCTGGTATTTTTACGAAAGACATTAATCGAGCGTTACATTTTGCTGAGAAAATTGATGCTGGTACCGTATTTGTAAACACATATAATAAAACAGATGTTGCGGCACCATTTGGTGGATTCAAACAAAGTGGATTTGGTAAAGATTTAGGACGAGAAGCATTAAATGAATATTTAAAAACAAAATGTGTTACAATTGAATTTTAATATTTCATTTAAACTAAGTTTTACATTTTAAATCACTAGATCTAGTCTAACTCAAATATCTCTTAATTAGTATTAAGACTGTATAATATTTCCACTATGAATTAAAAATAGCAATAAATATTCAATAAATTATGTAATTGTTTAATTATTTAATTAGTGTTTACAATCAAAGCAAAATTTATATATCATGCGATTCATCATCTTCAACCGCATCCAAATTTGCGTCTGGTAAAATATTCCCTTCAATATCATTTTTAATGGATACATAATCTAATGACGAATTTGGATCGACATAGCAAATTTTATAAAATGTATTACTAGGAGTAAGTAAAGAATTATTAGGGCTTATTGGTAATTCTATTACCGATACATCATCCGCTACTGGTTCTTTGCCAATCGTTTCAATTTTTTCTAATTTATCGTTGATTTCATTCAATAACTCGTTACACGAAATGCGTAACTCACTATCACGATGAAGTAAAGATTTTAAATGGGCTCGATACTCTCTAAAATTTTTCATTGCCGGTATTTCATCTACATTTGTCGCATTACCAGCAAATTTTTCTTCGCCCGTTACACTATCTACAGTAGAGTTTTTATTTTCTTCTGTGTATAAACCCGAAAAATCTACTGTTTTCATTAATTCAGCTGATTTCAGTTCATGCTCATTGAAAAACTGTTCAAATGATGCAACGAATGTACTATAACCAAGTGTATCAATTCTACTACAATTGTCTATATCTTCAAATTCTTCTGGTTCATCTTGATCATCTGGCATCGTAGTAACACTTGTAGTTTGGTTCAGCTCAACTTTCGATTCCAGCATTTCGTTCATTTCAAAACAATTCTTTTTAATTCGAGAAATAAGAAATTCGTTATCGCGACTTGAGTTTCTCTTCGATATTTTTTTAGAATTTACAATTTCAAACTCGTTATTCAAATTGCACCGCATAGGAGCTTCCAAATTATCCGCATTATATTCATTAGCGGTTTGTACATTGGGAATAGTACACTCGAAATTTAATAAAATTTCAGAATTGCCATTTTCGATCGTTGCGATCACTGCATGATTTACGTTCACATCTTCAATAGAATGAACGACTTCGCCAGTGAAATTACCGTTCCGAACTAAATTCAAGTCATCCTCTTCCTTCGGATCGTTCGATTTAGCTTTGTATGAGAAAGTAGCTTCCTCAACATTTACCCTGTATAATTCTATTGAACCATCTAAATGATTTTCTTCTATATTTTCAATTGCCTCAACCAACTTTTCTCCAGCTTCAGTGTTTCCATTTTCGTGACTATCAATTTTAGATTCGTCCTCATCCAGTTCGGCCAAACTGTTCTCTTCCCACAAAGTCGATAAATCAGTTGATTTAAAGGTATGCTCGATTATTTTTGTACTTTCATGTTCTATAGTATACACGTTCATAGTTGGATGATGTATGTTATATTCAGCAAAATCATTTTCTATTTCATTATTAAATTCATCTTTGTTAGACCAAATAGCTTCTTCCATATTTAGGCAATATTCTAACGAAGTGTCTAAATAAGTTTCAATGTTTTCGTTTCTCGGATCTACACACATAACTTCAATAGTCTTATTTTCAGTTACATTTTCTGCCATTTCTGGAGATTCTGATAAATTGATATTTGTATAATCTACAAGATATTGATCAGTACAGTTATTTATTTTCTCTAGATTACAAGAATCAGCTACTTCCATAATTTGTGGTTTTTTATGTTCAACTGTTAATTCGAGATCGTTAACCAAATTTTTATCCACTTTAAACCTTTCTGATATATTGATATTTGTGTGTTCTAAAGGATATTGGTCAGAGTTAATAATTTTCTTTACATTACAAGAATCAACCACTTCAATAATATGTGATTTTTCATTTTCAACTGATAATTCGAAATCGTGAATCAAATTTTCCGCCTCCTCAGGACTATTTGATATATTGATAGTTCTATCTACATGAGTTGTAGATTCTACATGATATTGATGAGATTTATTGATTTTCTCTACATTACAAGAATCAACTACTTCTATAATTTGTGCTATTTCATGTACAACTGATATTTCGAGATCTTCAACCAAATTTTCCGCCACTTCAGGATTTTCTGATATATTGATAGTTGTATCTACATGAGTTGTAGAATCTACATGATATTGATCAGAGTTATTAATTTTCTCAACATTACAAGAATCAACCACTTCTATAATTTGTGTGATTTCATGTTCAACTGATAATTCGAGATCGACAACTAAATTTTCCGCCTCTTCAGAACTTTCTGATATATTAATAGTTGTAGGATCTATATGATATTGATCAGAGTTATTGATTTTATCTACATTACAAGAATCTACCACTTCCATAATTTGTGCGTTTTCATGTTCAACTGATATTTTGAGATCGTCAACCAAATTTTCCGCCACTTTAGGACTTTCTGATATATTGACAGTTGTATATACATTAGTAGTATGATCTACATGATATTGATCAGAGTTATTGATTTTCTCTACATTACAAGAATCTGCCACTTGAATAATTTGTAGTTTTTCATGTTCAACTGATAATTCAAGATCGTCAACCAAATTTTTCTCCACTTCAAAACTTTCTGATATATTGATAGTTGTAGGACCTACATGATATTGATTAGAGTTACTCATTTTCTGTACATTACAAGAATCTACCACTTCAATAATTTGTGAATTTTCATGTTCAACTGATTCTACATCATTAACTAAATTTGCCGCCACTTCAGGACTTTCCGATGTATTGATAGTTATATTATCTACATGATATTGATCAGAATTATAAATTTTCTCTACATTACAAGGGTCAACCAACTCAATAATTAGTGGTTTTTTACGTGCAACATTAGTAATTTCAATAATAGAATTGTTATCTTCATCGCCTGAGTCGCAATTTTCTGGTAAAATTGATACCTTAATTACCTCGGTTATATTTGGTAATATATTTGGATTTTCATTTTCTGAACTAGCGATTCTGGTATTATTGGCATGACATTCTTCAGAACATGGGTTTTTAGTAGAAAAATCTGTTGAATCGTTAATAATCTGAGTAGCATTATTTTCTTCTCGCCGATTATTAGAATATGAGCAAGAGGCGTCGTCCCCAAACTTTTCATTTGGTGCGTCTTTATTGAGATCCTGACAAACACTTTCAGTATTGTTTTTACCACAGAATACTCCTAAATTATCATCGCCCCATAAAATGGAAAAATTACTTGACTCAATTATTTCTTCAGTTGACATATCCACATCCTTAACAGCGTGACTTTCAATATGTTGATATTTACAAAACGCTGATCCACATACTTTACAGCTTTGATATTTGTCGGAAGCCTCAGGATTTCTCATCATTTCGTCCATTATGTTCCATTGCTGAGTTGATGACACTTCTTCACATTGTTTTGGGCGCATCTCTCGACTATAATACTCATCATCGTCACTGCTATCGGTTGGAATTAACTGTACTTCCGGTTCACCACCACCGCGGTTTCGCATTCTCAATGTTACATTAACGCTACGCAACATTTCACGCCGTTCTTCCTTATTCCAACGGATATTTTCACGTCTTTCTTCCGGGAATCCACCACGTTTCCATGCTTCTGCACAAGCCCGATCTCTAGGAAATACTGGTCGCGTATCTAAATACGTCAATTTTTTCTGCAAATATAATTCAATCACAATAAACAATGTGCTTAAACTAAATTTTTATTTACGTACACATTCCACAATCAATGTCTTACGATACGATGGTATCTCATTCACAACTGGGTTTCCGGTTAGGACGAGCACTTTTAATTCAGGCATGTCAGCAAATATTTTTACAACCAATATATCATCAAGCCGATTATTTGATAGATCGAGAACCGATAGATGGTGGCAATTTCTTAAAATCTCAATACTTTCGGCTGTACGCAAATAATTGTTCCCCAAATTTAGTGTATTTAAAACGGGTAAAATGTCTTGTAACAAAAAATTTGTAAGTTTGTAAATATAAAGAAAATTTAATTAAGTAAAATTATTTACCACTTCCACAATTATCAATGTGATTAACCTGATTGTACGATAAATTAATCGTATCAAGTTCTCTGCATGCTTCCAGATTTTCAATTTTCTCAATTAAATTATTATGCAAAAACAAACATTTTAATATTTTCTGATTATCAAGTCCCGAAATTTCTGTTATCGCATTCGATTCCAACCATAAACATTTTAATGCTGTATATTCTTCCAAATCCTCGATCTTTTGATAACCTAAACCAAAATCGAAGAGAATATAGTGATCAGAGTCTGATTAGATGATACGCTAATTGGTACAAACCTTGGAAATGTAAGTAGAGCACATCATTTAGATTAGGAGTGATATATAATTTATTCTTTTTACAAGAATCGACAATCCTTTTTTTGGTCATTCTACAAGAAAAAATATTTAATACAAATGTATGATTATTGTAAATTCTACACAATCTTAATTTATATATTTTGAGAAATACATGCCTGTTTAAACCAAAATTTTCGGGGTCTGTAATTAATCCCATTTTGAATCAATTTAATTTATACCGATTTATAGCAATTTGCACTAAACCAATAAAAATTTTCACAAACAATATTATACATACATTTATGTATGTGTTTTGTTTAAAAATTTTTTTATAAATTTAATTTCGTTACTATAGTTATAGGCGAATAAAGCAGAATGACATCTGGCGGCGAATAGACGAAGTAACAAATTAAAGCTTTTTTTTATTTACACGTAAAACAAGAGATAATCAATAGAATGTCAAAACATAAGCGTTAAAATGATTATTTTTATCAACACGATGAATTATGTGAGTTTAAATTCAAGTTTAAATAAAATGTTGTTATTAATTATTAATTGGTAAGTATGTACTTGATTAGACATATGTATGTATATCAAAAAAATGAAATTGTAGCGTAATATTTGATTGATGATAATGACTATTAAAGCCACACTATCATAGTCCCGTGCTGCCATGATGACAGATAATATCTGTTTATCGACAAATCATTATGATATGTTCATCGTTTGAATTCTAGAATTAGATGCGCGATTTAAAGAAAATCATAAATTAATAGAACATAAATTAAACTAGAATATATTGGTTTGATTTTATACTGATTAAATGTTTCCTTATAATAAAGTTCGTTAAAAATAGTTCTTGTAAAATTTTAGAATTTTTAAATTCTAAATTGAAATCGGTAGAATCTTAACCTTTTTTAAAAATTGTTAAATTGTTAGTACATAGAATTATTTGTTTTGCCAGTTAGGTATATCGGAAACATCGAAATTTTAACTTCGCCTAAATCAATAATGATATACATCGTAAAACAAGATTGATCAAAGATTTAAAGAATCACAATCAAATACATAACACTCTCAATAATGCAAAATTAAATAAATCAATATAATGAGCCAATACAATAAAGTTTAATGCATTCTGCAATTCAATAAATAAGATAAAAACTAGGCGACGTTATATCAACGGCCAAATTTGGGTTGACCAAAAAATTTGTCACCAAACTTTCCATCTGAATCTATAGTTTACAGTTTAATCTTTGATATCTATGGAAAATACTAAATAAAAGTATTGGAGTATTTGTAAACATATTTACGGAATTCCATTTATTTAATAACCCTATATATAAAACGATAGTAGAAAGCAAACAATTTAGATAAATACAGAAGAAAAAAATCACAACAAACTGCTAATACTTAAAATCAAATATGTACTTATCTATGTATATATTTTGGATCCAGCACATTCTAGATTCCTAAATATATACGAGATAATGTAATCAGATAAATTAATCAAACTTAATACGCTAATTATAGTTATGATTTGCAATCGAATGATGAATTTAACAATAGAAGGGTAAATACGACATCACTTGTCACAGATGTCATAAATATTATTTTAAATTATTATTTCACATTAATTAAAAATAAAAATTACAGGTGATTGATAAAATAAACATAAAACAACATGAGATATAAATTAGCACCGCAAGTACATCAATTGAAGTTTTATTATATAGAGCGCGAGATCCTATATAATTATGAGATCGCACAAAAATACTACAATTAACGAATTAATGCGAACATAAAAATATTATTTAATTTTAATGTGCATAATGTAATAATGTATGTAACTAATGTAGTTTCGTGTGGACTTAGCTAAAATTTATAACTTAGGAATTATAATTGAGGTTTTCAATTTGGTTGCCTTTGCTACCCTCTATCTCTATATGTATGTAGTACGATAAAATAATAATTATGTAACGTGTGGTTTAAAATTTTAAATATCGAATTCAAAATAAAGTTGTTTGTATATTTCAAGAAACCGCATCTAGACGAACTTAATATTTTTTATTTGTATAGAAATTGTGGGATTGAGTGAGTCTAGGTAGTCATTTTCTGAATATTAAAGTATCATTAGATACTCTACTTGTCTCTACTTATCTGGATATTCAATACTTACATGCAAATCTAAAGATATTGCTTTAAATTTTGCGATTTTTCTAAACACTAATTTTACTAAAATATCAAACATTCCCAAAGTTACATAAATCCCAAATTCATATTGAAAGATCTATTAGATATTTAATGTGTAATGCAGTCGAGAAATTCAGAAAACTAAATATCGATTAAGTAATTTAATCCAATTACGGAAAATCGAGAAATAATCAAATCATTAATAATCAAATTTACAAAGCTGTCTGTATAGACATAAAATTTTATGTCGCTCCACTTGAAGAACGTCAATTCTACAATACACCGATTTATAAGCATATTCTCAAAACTGTTGTGAACATACTGAATCGTAAAGAAGTTTTTGTTAGAATTTGCAGGATAAGTTGGATTATTTCAAACTTCCTAATGTAATAGGAAAATTCAATCATACGTTACTTTAAATTAGAATTCCAAATATATTTTCTTTCAGTATTAATATGATTTGCCTTTTACAGAATTTTAAAATTTGAATTTCGTCTGAATTACCATATACAAGTACAATTTACATATTATATAAATTTATTTTAAGATATGACAAATTTATAAAATTCAATTTTTAATATTTTTCTCGGATCACAAGAAACTTCATTAAATTTGAATTGTCGAAATAATTTTGAACATCAAAAAATGAATTTAACATTCTTTCGTACTCAATTTACTCAAATCCAGAAATCCTACAAAATATGTATTTGTTCAAAATTAGAATTTCTGAGAATTTAAAGTAAGCTGTATTTTCAACTTAAATTCTAAAACATTTGAGTTTGTGTAATATACAATGTAGCTTGCGCCGCAATAACGAAATGAAAAAACTACTAATCTTTTTTGAGAATATCTTCAAATTTATTTTGTATTCAAAATTTAAAAGTACCTAATATATTTACTACCATACTCTAATTCTAGGAAATGGTTTTTCTTTATTTTTATCTAGCGATGCTTTTTAGAAAAATGTTTAAACAAACATATTCCAGTATTAATCAATTGGTTAACGGAACTGTATAGATCGAGACAAAGATCAAAACAGCAAACAAATTAGCAAGATATATTTATAGATTTCTTGTACATTTTATTTTGTACATGTAAAAAAAATAATTGCATGATTGTTACCAATGCCCTTTGGTTGATTCCACATAGATTATCATTTCAATTTGAGCAAAATAGAAAAAGTAATCTAACAACAAATTATGTAACCGGTGTGGTGCATATATAATAGATATATACGAGTACATATTATAGTTACATAGTAATAACCTCGATAACTATATATGCATAGTACTTATAACCACCAGTTTCCAAGTACATACATAATATATTATATAGTTCTCTAAAGTAGTGACGACACAATTAATATTAATTATCGAATGGCAAATTGACGTCTATATCAAGTACACTAATAAATTTTTTAATTTGCATTAAAATGTAAACAAATTTACCAACAAAAAAATTGAAGAATATTGTTAATTACTAATTTTTACTATAATTACATAAATCATTATAACGCTTAAACTTATCGGAAGTAATACGTCTATGTATGTACGTATAACTAGTAACAGATTAAATAAAAAATGTTATTCATTATTTAAATTGTGCTAATTTTTTTTTATATTTATTATCGCATTTGATGTAAATTATCTAAATCAATGCGTATACAAAAATTTGGGGAAAATATTAGATATTTGTATTTAAATTAAGATATATTTATAAATCTATATAATAATTATGTATCGAAATATTAATTAGGAGTATATAACAAGTATATATTGATTTATAACACAGCAATATATACATAGCTATGTGGTCACAATACGTAATCAATTTTAATAATTTTAGTAATTTTCCATACTACATTTAAAGCTGAGATAACGTGAGAAATAGTGTTTACGTCTTTTACTTATTGAAAGATAAACTATGTGTTTAATCCAACCGCCATTATTTTATATATACGTATAGCAATAGAATTGGAAATTTGAGACATTAATCTTCTCTAAGCTATGCAATTTCAATAATCCCGCAACTTTTGAATCCTGCGAGATTAGACATGAATTAGTATTTTACAAAATATTAGATAAAAACCACAATTTGGGCATATGATATGAGCTCAATGGATTGTATACAGAGTATGAATTAATTTAGATTGTTATCATGTAAGGATAAATTATAATAGTTAACCGTAAACTTATTATAAAAAAATTTACAGGATACAATTTTTGGTTAAGCTTTAGTACGCAGCTCACTCATTTTAGTTCACACCCTAGAAATTTACCATTCACCTAAAGGTGTTACTAAAGTACTGTAGCAAGACAAATCTGGCCAAAGCTGGACTTGAAATGATCCAATACTCTAATCTTCTTACATAGACGTGAATTATTAACGATCGTGTGGATACTCAGAGGACACTGCCTATTTGAAAAATATGCGAGGTTAGGTCTGGAAACAAATGACTTCTGCAGAAGCTGTATGGTTGAGGAGGAAGAGACAGTTTACTTCCTATGCTCATGTCCGGCTTTAGCACACAGAAGGCATAAACATTTAGGTAGGTGAATGAACAGCCTCACGGATCTCAGGAACTGTAAAGTGCGAGATATCTGCGCTCGGGGTAAAAGGAAAGTAAGACCCCGTAGTATCACAATGGAGCGTCACAGGTCTAAGTGTGCCGTAGCAGGCATTGTAACCTAACCCTAACATCATATGCAATTCGTTCGTTACAGCAGATTAAATCCACTAAAGGAAAAATCTGTGAAATCCTGATTATCATCTCTTTTAGATTATATCGCCATTTTGTATTCTATGCTATCTACGTGAATAAATCCAGTTCATTTTCCTATCTTTTGTGATAGATTTGTTTTCAAAATAAAATATATAAAAAACATTAAAGAATAAATTAGCGTTGTGAACCGTTTTTCGAAAAAATCGAGAAAAATGAACGCTTAAAGGATGCTGAAAAGGAAAAATAAATCTTGATTAAAGACTTATAGGCCGGTTCAAGCCGAAAAACTAGGCAAGGATTGTAAAAGCCTAGATTTCCAAGAAGAATGTTTCTTTACTTAAATGGCCCTTATACTTTCGGGATGGGTTTATCGTAAGGTATATGAAGGGGCTAATCAATCGCTTATTGAAGCCATTAAAGCTGCTTTGGCCGTCATTACCTTGAATTATTTGAAGTCGCTATACGATTAAATAACCAATAGAATATTTGAACTGATTTGCATGATCCAGTGCAAAATTTACCAATACTTTACACTTAAAGTGTACTGGTTACCCTCGAGAATTAAAGGTCATAGATTATTGTGATGTGTATTATATTGTTAAACTGTGCTACATACTACGCCAAATTGCCAAATACATATGTAATAAAAGATTCGCTTGAATCACACGCTAGTCTAAAATCATAGTACATATATCACTAATTTATAGATATTGTTTGTAACAACCTCAAATAGCCTCCATTTTAAATCCATTTATGTATCAATTATATGTACAGACATTTAACCACCATAAACCCTACTCATGTAGGTAAAATATCTTAAAATAATTACATAATTTATTGATTACGACTGAATTTTAGTGTTTTTTTTTAAATTCAATGATTCATATAATATGTAGTGTTGAACTCGGTTATTGAGCTCTCATTTTGCTTTTTTTATCCTGCTATATTATTACATAAATATCCTATTAAAAAATAGCATAAAACAACAAAACAGAAAATTGGGCGACTGTGTGTCTCTATCGTATAAAATAATATTGAGGTGAACCTCTTATTTTTTTGCATTATTTGTAGTAGTTACATAATTTATTGAATTTCCTAGTCGTCTGGATAAAGTCGTTGCTGCGAAAGGAAAACTAAAAAATTCTCGAAGACTGGTATTAAATGTATATTTATGCATCCTAAATAAGTATAGTTTACAACGGGTTGTACAATATGAGCAGTTTTTTGTACTACTGAATGTAGTATCAGTTACAAATACTAATAGTGGTTAAAAATCAATAATATACTGATTATGTTCATATTATATATTTACCTATTCTCAAACAAACTAACTATATATATGTATACCTTAACTCAGCTTATAATCGATAAAACTATTATTATTATTAAAACTACTATTATTGGTACACTAATTTCAAATTTTCTAATGAGATTACATAAATTAAAAAGAAGATTCGAATTATACACAAAGTTCCATGGACTCAAAGTAAAGAAAATAACTCAAACTCAATTTGAATTAATGAAATTAAGTTTTATTTTAAATTCAAATTCAATTTTCAGATTTATTATATTTTGTAACTTGTATTTGTGCCGAACTTGAACAACTTCAAATGAATTTAAAAAAACTAAATTTGAGTGGAATTAGTTTGAGTTGAATATGAAGTCTGATTATTTAAATAAAATTTGAGTAAAGTTAAAAAGTTAAAACTCAATTTATACTAATTTTGAAACTATATTTAAATTATTTAATACTGTTTCAATTTTTCAATAATTGAGATAACTGCCCATATAAAATTTGAAAATCATGTCATGCAAGTGCTTAGTCTGAGTGTGCAGTGGAATGTTTTAACAAATCTGATCCAATATTTAAGAATTGTATAAAATATTAAATTAAATATAATCCATGGTCTAAAAATACTGTATACAGATTTAATTGTCAAAAATAAATTTAATTATTTACGTGCCATAGGATTAATGAGGATTATAATTTTTAAATTAATTCGTTATCGGACTAGCCGAAACGATAATGCAACCAGTAAACAGCTCATATAGCTTCTTAAAAACGACTAATAATAAATCAATCGATTACAGTAATTAAATTATACTATTTCGTACCGCATTAAAAAAATTGGATACTGACTGTGAGTAGATTTTCAATTTGTGTTCCACAAGATTCACAAGATGTATTCAACATTCATTTCTTTTCTCAAACTGATGATTCAGTAACTACTATAGCTATAGACACAGTTGTACCGAATTTATTGTGGCAGAATTAATAATCAGACTATATATAGAACAAAATCAATTTATCCCAATTAAATTAATTTTTTTTATAAGATTGACTGACAATATTTGCAAGTCTCGCACAATATGCACAGAATTCGAAAAGAATTTCAAAATAAGTTGAAATAGGATCATATTTGGTTGGATCTTTATTAGTAATAATAACAATAATAAATTCAAACCATTACAAGCAGTGATGTTAAATGAAGAGAATTGCCTATTTGATAAGGTTTTCTCAATATGCATATCGTTTAAATATCACTTGACCCAAAAATAGATCAGTCATATCTAAAACTATTAATAAGTATAATAAATAATATTTAAGCGATATTTAATTTTATCATTTAATATCCAATCGATTGAATTAATGTCGTGGTGTATTATTTGTTATCGGTTTGTTATCTATAAATAAATACTTATATATCGTATAACCTCTTAAATTCATTCAATTAGATAAAAAAATGTGCGCATATGTATTTCGAAAACTCCCCAACATATGTACATAAACCGGAAAAAAACTTTTATAAGTATTGAGACATTTAAACAACAAATAATATTTGTGTGCTGTGATGTATAACACTATAAATAACGAAACATCAATTTAATCTCCAACTGACTGTAGTATTCGTAAATTTCGTTTTTTTTCTTGTGATCCATATCACTATGCCAATAGTCAGACGTCTACGTCATAAAAAGATGTGTATATTTCTTTTTCTCTGTGTACACAATATTGACAATACATAATTTAAATACAACAAATAAATAAAAATTTCAATATATTTTGAAATCAAAAACTCGATTTTCTTCGTAAACATATTACACATTAATGTTAAGAATAGCAAAGTTAAAAATCCTAAAAATAATTTCAAGAAATATACGTCATTCATTTTATTTATTATCATTAATGTTATTATTATAATTTACAAATACCTACATACAAATAAAAAAACAGAATTATTAATCTTCGAATTGATTACGAATGGCATCGTGTATATAAGTAAATAATTTTCGCATTTATTTATTTGTATGTATTGTATTGTATTGAAGCTAAACAGTTAACCCAAGTTTATATTATATTTTTTATTTAGTCAACAACATAATTATTGTAGCACGTGGTGTTCTGACCACACATATAAAGTTGCACGATAATTAAATTATTATGAATATTAATAATACTAATACATAGTGAATTTAATGAATATATTATCTATGTATAAGATCCGAGCTAAATGATGGAACCGAGGGGGGATCAAGCTATTTTATATAATATGTACATATTATGAAATTCAGTCACGTTGTTTATGATAGAAACCGATAAATAATTTTGCTTGTGACTCGTCAATCGTCATTAGAAAACAAAGAGTAAAGACCAAATTAATTTGACATTTATATAATTATCAATGCGACAACACTGTGACAAAATATTTTGTTATACGAGTATGAGTATACATATAGTGCTGTACATAAATATATATATATATATATATATATATATATATATATATATATATATATATATATATATATATATATATATATATATATATATATATACATATATTTATATGTAGTTTAAACATCTAAGGGGGGCGTCAAAATAGTTAAAATATATTTTTGAGTCATAAATCTATTTTTAATAAGTATGTATACAAAGTGTGGTTCGCCAAATCAAAAGACGGATCACTGGAGATTAGCAAAAAATAGCGGCAAAGGTTCAAAATTCTATGTGTTACAAAATGTAATCAGAATTATACAAAGTTAAAAACAACATACTTTAAATTTAAAAAATATTATTCTCCTTGTTATATTCTGTATAGCAAACATTGTCGGCACTTTAAACAAGTTCTCATCAAATTTATATATTTGCTTAATGATGTTGGTTAAATTTTGATTTGACCCAAGTTTGAGTAGACATTGGTGAACAGTTACTTAGTTCTTATAAAATGATCAGCCATACTTCTTATTAGTCTTGCATTTACTATTTGTTTTCAAATGAATTATGGGCTAATATAAGTCTCTCAGAGGGCAGCATATGGTCTTCTGATTCGAGAGACAATTCATTTTCCTACTACCATACTGCTGGAAATATTCCACCATATATATATATTCCAGCGTCACTAATTTCGAACCTTAAATTGAACACGATAGGCAAGTGTTAAAGTAAAAGAGTGTCGGGTTTGAAAGAAAACAAAAAAAAAATTATAAACTAATGATCGATTGCAATAAAGTTTATATTCTATCCAAATTCAAGTTCCATTCAAGTCGCTTGCAACACAAAACAATCAAATTATAATCATGTTTTCTGACATTTTATTCAAACTCTACTAAAGTTCAATTTTAAAGTTCAAATTCCTTCAACTAATTAATAATATGCTAAACTGTTATCTAGTTTAAAGTCCTATAAACTTTAGATAGCAGTACCAAAACGCTTTCATTAATTAAACGATTTCTTCAAATCATAAAACAATTCAGAGTTCTGTGTGGTAAGGGCGTGAAACATATTTGTGAAAATTTTCTGAACATTTATATATGTACATATATTTTCTTAGCTCAGGTGGCAACGGTTTCTAGTTTTTCATTAAAAATTAAAAAAGATCTTATTAAAAATGTAGATTATATAATCTGTTTTGTGATGCAATTTCAAATTTGGGAGAGGGACGAAATCCCGATGTTCATAATCGCAAAGGTACAAAATCTCGAAGATTTGAAAAAATCCCGAAAATACAAAATCTGGTGGGTACAAAATTCCGAAAACCTATGAAAATTACAAAATGTAGTTATTGCATAGTGGTGTAATTTTCCCTCGATTTGAATATGTACACACACAAAAATGTCACCCCCATCATCAAATTAAAAAGAAAAGTTAATTTATCATTTAATTTTCTGTACAAATATTCATTTAATGATTTAAAATCGCGCGGTTCGTCGTCAATTTTTTTAATATTAGCAAAATCAATCCTATCAGAAAACATTCATGTCAAGATATGGCATATCTACCTATTTAAAAATTTGTTTGTAGTTTATGAATTGGTTAAATTACTGCGGCTTTTAGCCACGTCTAAAACGCTACGACGAGAACCTAGTTTACGTCTCATTGATTTTTCTGTTGCGTTCTCAGCCAATTAGACTAAATTTATGTTCTTTCACACTTACTCACAATGTAAAATAGGGGACGAGTGGCACAGGCAAATTGAATTAGAATGACATTTCAGTTTGGCAAGCTGGGTTCGAAATAAAAACTTGGAAAAAGAGACATATACTCGCTTCTCGCATTCTCTACAAAATTCCAGCCAAATTCCAGATCACTCAATTTAGTTCTATTATTGTAGAAACTTAGCCATAACATCGTTGAATTTGAACGATACTTAAGCTGTCGAAATAGTTAACATTTTTATGTTCCTTTCAGAAAACCATTCATAATTGCGTAACCACAAGGAAATTTCGAATAAATTTAAATTCCGCGCGAAATTCATCTTTTTTGGGAATCTCGGGAGTTTGTACATCGGGATTATGTCACTAAGCCAAATCATTTTGTTTAGAGAAAATTCATACATGTTATTATATATATGTATGTAATAAATAAATAGAAACTATTGAAGTTAAATGATAATTAGAAAATATATTAAAAATAATGGATTCATTATATTATGTATATATGACAGCGATGGAAGTAATGTTTAAACTACACTCATACCTATAACCTAATTTATATTACAAACTGTAAATTTAAGTCAATTCAATTGCAATATTTTTTTATTGTCGATTTTAAATAGATTTACAAATACAATAATAAAGTTATAGACATGTTTTGCCCTCGCGAATATGTAATACAATATGAAGTACGTGCACAATTTATCGTATGTTATACATAATGAGTATTTACATTATACATACTATTTATGTGTATGTATAACCAATTTAGGTAGTTTTTATAAGTAGTATAACCAATTTAGGTAGTTTTTATTTATTTTATTTGAAGAGGAGAGAGATGATCGCAGCTCTTCGTCGATATTCATTGACCCAGAGCTTTTATGTAAAAAATATCCCTTGCATCTAATTGGTTTGTGTAAAATAATGGTTTTAAAAAAGATAAGTTATCGATACTGATATTGATATGCCAAGTCGCTAGTATGTCTGTAATATTTTATTTTATATGCACGAACACCCCTCTTTAAACCTTGTATGTATTGTTCGTTTTGTTTGACCTACATATACACTCTCTCGCCATCACCAAACCAAAATCGGTTTAATAAATACCTGATTTATAGAGATTTGGTATTTGTTCTTTTGTGCTGCATATTAAATTGTGTTAAATTCTAAACCAAACTTGTGATTAAACATTCTGCATATTAGTTTATGCTGGCTATGTTTTGATGTACCTACATATCCTAATATGAAATTATGAATAAACAATGCGGGAGACGACAAACTCTATATACCATACTGTTAAACTTGATGCGTGCGATTCATTTATTCTAAATTTGAAATTCGAGGTGACCAATATAGGTTTATGAGATGAACCAGAATAATAGGAGACCATGCGTATATAATGTGTTAACTTGTAGAATTGTATCGTAGCTCGTTCTGTTCCATGTACATTTCGGTAGTAGTAGTAGTAGACGATACGGTTTTCGTGGTATTTAGTGTTCCTAATTGTAGTAATTAAATCAAATGATTGAGGGAATAGTACATTTCCCCTTGTCAAGTTTTATATCATGAACATTTTGTTTGTTCGTGTTTTCACTGTTTTGTATACTGATCGACTCTATTAATTTTTGTATTTAGCTGTAACTATTTGCGCAAACTCGTTATAATTAAAAACTATAGTATACATAGCTTAAAAGTTGAAAGTTGATGAAACAGACTCTACATTATTACTGCTGTGATTTAATGTGTTATGTATATACTGTGCGAGCTAAACTTCATCATATAGACATAGTCTACACCATAGTCAACGTTTACTACAAAGTATACTCCCATAGTCGACACATAGTTATGCTTTGTCGATACCGATTCTAAAATTTTATATAAACAACAAGTATTTATGTGTTCAGGATGATATTTTAGACATCTCTCTATGTGGATAATTGTCTTATTGATATTTGGTTTTAGTGGTTTCATAGTGAAATTAAGTTCTTTATTTAGTAGCTATCGATTTTGTTAGATAAGTTAAGACACAAACCAATACTAATAGGTACATATGTAGATTTTATGTCCAACACATTTAATAGTCTACAATTGAGAATATCTCATATCAGTATGATAAATGCGCCGTTTGTTTTTATTGGTGCAAGCAAACATTAAGTTAACTAATTAGAGTTAACCCAATCAAACGATTTATTGCCATTCAAATACTTACAGTGACTTTTTAACTCATTGTTAGATCTAAATATTTTTAGAACTAAAATTCTCTCGATTCCATACTAATTTGACTGGCTATTATTAAATTTCGCTTAGGTACGAAAGGTTTTGGTATCGCTCGATAGAGCGATGGAGTACACATATAGCATAAAATAAATCTCTGATCGATAAAATAAACATTTGTGGATTTTTAATAAAAAAAAATAAAGGGTTTTTACGAGAAATTAGCTTAAATGCTCATTTCCACTATTCAACGCTATGAGCGTTGACAATATTTCATTTGCGAAAAATATTCGGAACAGATTTGTTTGGTGTTTTTTTTTGTTGGAAATCTGGTAGTGTTGCGCCTGCCTGAACGCACCCCTTTTATGCTTCGTCTTTTTCTTTTAAAAATGCACAATAGCAAGAAAAAAATTAGCTAAATAAAATTACATAATATTGAGGCAGGTTCAATAATTTTGTACTCTGGCCACCTTTTAAATGATTTTAAATCAGCATAAAAAAAATCTCGTTTATTAAATATATGTAATCCCGATATATAGACAAATAACTACAATAAAATTAATATAGACCTGTATTATACTTTATACTAAGTATGTAAATACATAGTGTGATACCTAATCAATTTCCATTTTATCATAATCTGGCCACCCTTCTTGGTATACATATATAATATATATGTATATACTATATGCAAGATAAAAAAAAATTCAATCGATTGACATCGTTTCGTTTTCTTTTCTTTGTTGAACCAACACTGATTACATAATATTAAAACCACTAAATATACATATATGTATGTATATTGTATAAATGTAATTTAGTATTTGAAAAAATTGTATATTACGAAATTTAAGGAAGCAAGCACACATATGTAGGTAGGTACATATATACATACCTCATATTTTGCAACCGATGATGATGGAATAATGAATTCGAAATCATTACAATCGAATATGCTTATGATACGGTTTTATTATAAATAACAATTTTTATTGTTTATACAAAAATAAGGTTACCGACAATATGACTCCACCATTAATAAAACTATGTATATGTATACATAATATATTTTACAATGACAAGAATTTTGTTATTTGTATCCAGAAAATTTGAACTTTTGACATTTTCATGTGTGGTGGTCATAGATACATGCAATGGGCAAACATATTATTATGTATACAATATATTTGTTTAAAACCATTCTAAAATCTTATGTTACATATATTGATTAAGTGTATATATTATATGGTTTTTTAAATATATCAGCTGAAGTATGACGTAATCAGCGCTGGGATAAATTCACGTGGCGTATATGAAATTTCAAAAAAATTCGAACTTCCGTCACTAGATGACAATCTACAAGGATTACTTTTATCATTATTATAATATCCCGATTTTTTTTTTGTTTTGTTGTACATTAGTAGTATATTCATCTCGTTTTTATATCCAAAACGAACAACATTTTTTTTAAAATAATTATATGTATATCTATATAGAAGAAAATGATTAAAATAATAAACAGAGTAGAAAAAAAATCGCGCAATGTCTCATTTATATGCCGCATCGTCGATCGAACACGAAACGCATGCGTTTTTATATGCGCGACATACGTATCCATACTGGAGTTTGGTATCTCCGCACATTTATTTTTATTTTCATAAAAATATAAAATAAATCGGTTTTCGTCTTTTGCGTTTATTTTTTATTTTTTTATTTTTTTGCTTCCCCCCTTTCATCATGCGCCACATTTCGTGCTTATAACCGAATAAACAATATATAGAAATTTCATTGAACTAAACGAATTAAAAGAGTACAACGTCATATCATAAAATTGTATGTTTGGTTTACAATAATTGTTTTTATTATTCTTGCTGTGTGTAAAAGTGAACTTTCGGATTCCATTCGGCTTGTGTAAAAAAAAGAAACAAAAAAATTACTGTATAATAAGTTAGAATACATTTCCCAGTTCTTATATAGTTTGGAAGTGAGATACTGTTGAAATACGTCTTATAAACGAATTTCGGCACATCTCAGTTGCTGCTCCGGAGTTGTGACCGTCTATTATCGGCAAAGCTGTGCTCTCTGGATCGGTTTAGTAATTTATATTTAAAAAAAAAATAGAAAAATTAATAATTTTTTTTTTATGTTAAAAAAATAATTCCAAATTTTATATATGTATATAAAAAATGAAATTTTAACATTTAAAATTAATATTTTTAAAGTAATTTTAGTTGTGGTGTAATTTTATTTTAATTTAAAACAAAACATAAAAAAATAAAGTTAGTTTTGACTAAAAGTAAAAAAAAATAAAAAAATAAAATAAAATAAGTGGACTTAAAATTACAATTTTTACAAATTAAAACTACTAGTTTTATTTTTTTAATTCATTATAAAATAAAAGTAGTTGAAACTGAAGAAAAAAATTGCATTATAACAATAAAACTTGGAAGAAAACACAAAATAATAAAATAAAATAGTTGCGTTAAGTTTTAAAAGTTTATAAGTAATAATAAAAAAAAAGATTTTTTAAAAAAGCGCAGCCATGGCCGATAAAAAAGTTGGTGAACAATTTTACTCTCCACCACCAAAACTTGGAAAATGGGAAGGTTTTAAATTATTTCTATGGAACAGTGAAACTAGCCAATTTCTAGGACGGACCGGTGGTAGTTGGGGTAAGTAATTTATGTAAAATTTATTTGATTTAGAAAAAAAAAGGATACGTTTTTCCTAGTCGCCATTTTTTTTTCATTCGTTCGATCTCTTATCTTTGCAACCCCAAAAAAAGCACGGTGGCCATTTTGATTTTCACCTCGCCTTTAATTGCTGCTCTTTGCCTCTTCTTCGATATTTTTACTTAATATAAAACTAATTTTTAAATTTGGATTTAATTTTATTCATGTATCTATCAATTAAAAATTATAATTTATATCCACGCATAAAAAAAAATCATTTCCGATGAACCAACACTATGTATTGAATGTATTATATATATATATATATATATATATATATATATATATATATATATATATATATATATAATACATATATATATATATATATATATAATACATATATATATATATATATATATATATATATATATATATATATATATATATATATATATATATATATATATATATATATATATATATATATATATATATCCCTAAAGTATAATAATTACGTAATTGTTATTCAATATAGTAATGGATAAAACAAAAACATAATGTAGGTCAAGCTTAAACCATTTTGATTCTTTGTCGTACTTTGTATAAAACAGAATGCCCTAGCAGAAGTACAACAGCAAAGCCGTTTCTATTATTTTAGCGTATATACCATAAATACACCAATATTTCTGTAAATTGAATATAGCCTTGATAAAAAAAATTCGAAATATTCCATTGAACATATTTAAATGAATTAGCAAGATGTATATTTATTATTTATACATACATTTTAATTGTCGCGTATATAGAGTATACGGAACGACTCAGCTTGAGTTTGACTAAATTAAAAACGATCACGTGCTTCGTTTTATTGATTTTTATGATTATAAAAAAAACATCTCCAAACTATAGTTATGTAATATAAATGTATATTTTTTATTTTGCCATTTCGTGATAATAAAGTCTAGTACAGCTATATATTTTTCAATTATTATCTTTAATTCATCATCAATAAAATTTGCAGTATTTTAGGATACAAAAAAAAAATTCTACAAGAAATATGTCGCAATAGAAACTATCGATTTTTCATGCTTTTATTATTTTATCTATTCACCACCCGTCATGTAAAATGGCGCAACGATCTGATTATATAAATGAAGAAAAAAAGGAGCAAGCGAAAAATAGTGTAGCTTGTAACACTTTCAATAAATTCTTATGTAATTTCGAATTATGCTAGACGATGTTAGAAAAATGACTCACATCGGAAATTTTCAATTTTTTTGTTATTTATTACCCAAAACTGATATTTTTGTTTTTTTTAAATTTTTTTTTAAAGATTAAAAATAACATAGACATTTAAAATGCTCCAATATGCGTGGAAATTTTGAAAATTTCTATAAATACATTAAAATAGTAAAATTCTGTACACATATACAATATTTTTTTTAAGTCGATATATATAAATTTAAATATTTTTATTTTTATGACCTACATATATATGCTTTAAAAATTTGTTTTCTCTCACTGGATTTATTTTTAAATTGTGAATACAATACCAAATATATATATATATATATATATATATATATATATATATATATATATATATATATATATATATATATATATATATATACATAAGTAGTTCTTATCGCTCATACATAATTATTATAACAAATACAATGCACGGTAGACCAACTTTTATAATATTTGATAGTACTTTTTATACATTATTGCATTAAAAACACCGGATGCTAAGAATTTTGATTTACTAAGGAATAAACTGTTTTTTCTCGTTCTTATCGTTACATAACATTACGTTACCCCAGACTTAGTTATCCATATACATATTAAAGTAAATGGGTTTGGTGTACGAGTAATATGATAAAATAAGTCATACACAAGAATGAAATTAAATTGATTCTCCTTTTGATTATTAAAGTAATAGGATTCTTTTTCTCACCCTGTCGAATAATTTTGCGCAGGCGTTTTCATTTCATGTGATTGATTAAATTAATAATTCAATATCATTTGTTTTTTGTTTTTCGGTAATAGATTAATTTGCAATATTCCTATATAAAGATGCAATAGATGTGATATATATATATTTGTAATATAAGCAATTTGTTGTCAATTATACAACAATTGGGTTACTAACTATGTAAATTGTTAATTTAGCGTTATTGACGTAACTGTACAATAGTCTAGTCTTATTTATATTCCTAATCATTTTCTAGGTGATATTGATATTCTTTAATTATTCGTATTTTATTGTTTTATATAGACATATAATTACTAGAGGAGTTTGCGAACAAATAATGCAATAAAAAAGCTGTTATTTCAAAAAGGTGACTTTGAGAATAACTTCCTTACTGTACTAATAAACTCATTATTTAGAAATTGATCTCAATAAAAATAATAATCGTACGTGATACGAAAAAGGAACAAAAAGTCTTGTTTATAACACAATAACCTTCTAATGTCATTGCATAACATGTTATATTAGCATATGGTTAAAGGGATATTATAATTACATAATACCTGGAAAAAACTATATTCAATACCTAATTTCAAGGAAACAATATATCTGCAGTAAAAACCACAGTAAAAAATATTATCATTGGCACTTTGGTGCCCGCCGCCTAAATGATTTAATTTAGTTAATTTTATTTTTACAAACATTTTTGTCAAATGCTTTTTTTTAATTGACGTCAAATATCTTGCCATAGAAACAAACACAAAAAAAATGTTTGTCTTATATAATGCACAAGGCATATGAAAATCACGTGTCATTCCAAGCATTTAAATAGCATTAGGTCAATAAACTACTTTTGGCTAATGACAATGCTACACAATCGAAGCTTTTCCCATATAGATATTTTATTTATGCGTACCATGGTGGATTTCATAATACATACATGCATATATAAAAAGAAAGTTATTATGGTACCACACCCCAAGGATATAATTTTGAAATTTGCTAGATTATATTACAATTAAAACTATAATACTAGAATTTAAATCGATAATGTATACAATTTGTAAGGGAACATATCTATGAATAGTGTATTATGAAACCAGGATCATAATTAATCTAAAATAAAAAAAATAAAATTATCGTTAAGTTGTAGTTTCGTGTGTTTTTGCAAACGCGTCTATATACAAACGAACATTAATTCATCATCATGTATCAAAATTCAACACTAATTATACATTTTTAAGTGTACATATACGAGTACTTTCTATATAGAAATTATATTTACGTAAACAAAAAAAATCGTTATCGTCATCATATTTCATGAAAAAGAACAATACACACATTTTTGTATTCTATAGTAAAAATTATTTATTAAAAAAAAAAAGTAATTAAAATGAGAACTAAGCCGCGAATGATAAATTACTTAAAAAACGCTCAAAAAAATATTCTTCGCTAATTTAAAAGTATTTAACATTGAACTTGATGTGCATATCAAAAATTGATATTTTCCACCAACAATTTTATGTCTACATCTGCACACATACTCCAATTAATATTTATTAAAAAGACAAAAAATTGAATTAATTAAAAATGGTAAACGGGCGATGAAATTTGTTATAAATATACATACACTATACTATACACCAACCCATAAATAATTTTTATATTTATTAGTTTTTTGGGAACGTATAATATATAATATATATATATATCTGAGTCAGGACTCATTAACAGCAGCCACGCGAATATCTTAATATTTAATAATAAAAAAATATTCGATTTGGGTACACCTTCTTTTTGCTTCTCATTTTTAATTAATTAATTAAATGTATTCTTATTCTATTTCATGTTTATTCGAGGAGTCCTTTATTTATTTTAAAACTTTGATACATGCAATTTTTCAAATATTAATCTTTTTTTCCTTTCTTATTTTTTTTTTTTTTGTACCCTGCTCTCTAAGGATAATATATTTTCCATTAGAAGTGTCAGCACAATTATTTCTTGTCGTATTTGAAGGATTTTAATTATTTGTCCATACAAAATAATACAAATTTGCATTATTCTATTTTTACATATTGGTTTTAAAATAATTGTAATTTCTATTTTACTTTTATTACAAGTATACATTTTATTTAATTGATTGGGTTTAAAGCGCATGTTCTGATCAATATTAAAGATATAAAGGAAATAAAATATTCTATTTAATTTGAAGGATGATTGAATTTCATACAATTTTATAATATTTGCCAACTTTTATGCGACTTTGAATGCGACCAATTAAAATAAATTGATTTACTAAATTTAATATTTACCTGATTTTAATGATCCGTTAGAAATGCACTATACATCCGGTTTTATTATCAACTTCAATCGCTTTAAATTTAATGTTTAAATACATTCGAAAAACGATATGATACAAAGAAAAAATTTGTAGTACCTAATGTGTACAAAACATCGATAGAGTATTTTTTCGTTACTGCCATATATCCTTTAAATGTCCTTCATTTGTAAATATTAATACAAAAATATATTATACGTTTTTCAAATAATTGATTTACGACATGAAATGTGTAGTAAAAATAGACATTTGGCATTCCATTTAATACGATAATTAGTATCAATGTTGCTGGATAAAGTATTTTGATTTCCGGGTCCTTTCTGTGGTAACCCAATTGTATAGTCCAAATCGAGTAATGCCATCTGTATTCTCTCTCTTTATTTACATATATATATATATATATATATATATATATATATATATATATATATATATATATATATATATATATATATATATATATATATATATATAATTATATTTGATAAAATTGTTAATTAAATTTCCTTTCCTTGAATGCAAAAATATATAAAAAAAAATTAAAACAAATTAAAAACAATTTTTCGATTTATAAAAAGGAAATAAATTAAAAGGGAAATAAATAATTAAAAACATAAAATTGTTTTATCGATCGAACTAATATAGAATTTCTATTTTTATCTTTTCAGCAAAAATATTGTTTTTCTATGTTGTGTTTTATGCAGTACTTGTTGGATTTTTCGCAGCTATGCTTGCAGTTTTCTATCAGACGTTAGACAATAAAACACCAAAATGGCAATTGAACGATGGTCTAATCGGTTCAAATCCAGGTAAAATAAATACATATATTTTTATAACAATGATATGATATTTTTCGTTTTAATTAATAGGCTTAGGTTTCCGCCCAATGCCACCAGAGTCAAATGTAGAAAGTACATTAGTTTGGTACAAGTATACCGATGAGAAAAATTGGGAATTCTGGACAAAACAACTTGACACATTTTTATCAAGTAAATATAATACTCAAATTGACAAAAAAAAATCTCAAACGAATTTATTCTAAATATTATTTTTTAAATTTCAGCTTACGAAACTGAAAATGTAGTGCACGCTAATGCTGAGAATTGTACAGACGGACAGTCACCAAAACCTGGAAAATTCTGCCGAGTATTTTTAGATTCATTTGGAATGCAATAAAACAAATAATTATGAATATGACAAGAAACGACCATGCATATTTTTAAAATTGAATAAGGTGCTTTTACAAAATACTAAAAATTATATGAATAAAGCAATTTTAAATTATTTTTTCTTTCAATCTCACAGATTTTTAACTGGAAACCAGACCTCTATAACAGTGCAACACCACTACCAAGCAAAATGCCATCAGACTTGTCAAAATTTATCAAGGGAGAAGAACCATTGGGGCACATTGATCAAGTAAGATTTATTTTCTATAATTAATAATAATAATATATATATATATATATATATATATATATATATATATATATATATATATATATATATATATATATATATATATATATATATATATATATATATATATATATATATATATATATATATATATATATATATATATATATATATATATATATATATATATATATATATATATATATATATATATATATATATATATATATATATATATATATATATATATATATATATATATATATATATATATATATATGTATATACATATATATTATATTAAGAAATAAATTCATCGTTATCAAATTTTTTTACAGAAAGAAATGGTGTGGGTAACATGCGAAGGTGAAAATCCAGCTGACAATGAAAACATTGGAAACATTTATTATCATCCATCAAGAGGTTTTCCAGCACAATTCTTCCCATTTACAAATGTTGAGGGATATTTACCCCCATTAGTAGCCGTTCAATTTGAACCAAAAGGTAACTTTGATTTTGTTAAATTTTATTACATACTCGTAAAGGACAAAATATTATTATTTTCTTTGACCTAAATATATCTTCGTTTTCGAGCATGCGCTCTCAATTTTTTCTAACCATTTTATTGATCCACAATTTTTTGTTCACATTTTGTTCATCTATTTTCAAATTATATAAATAGAAAATTATTTTCTACATGTTATATAAAATAATAAATTTCTATTTTATGCTAAATAATTGATGATCATGAAATATGTACATATTTTGTAATTATGAAGAAACGTGTATTGAAATAAATGAGTTTACACAAAGGAAGCCATTTTTAAAATAAACCGAAACAAAAATGGGGATAAATTGTGTGTCCAAAAGCTTTTAAATTATTTTGGTGAAGCGAAAAAACGATTTATTATATGAACAACTTCTTGGCATCATATATGATGAATATAGTTTAAATTACACAATTTTGAAATATTACTCATCATCGAACTCCTTTTCTATAAAACAAGAAGCCCAAAGAATATCAACTTTATAACATAAATTGGAAAATATAATTAAAGCATTATTCTAATTAAATTATTTTTTAATTCGCAGTTGGTGTGCTCATCATAAAGCATGGGCAGGAAATATTAAGCACGATCGTGCAGACCGAAGGGGCTCCGTCCATTTTGAATTAATGATTGATTAAGAGAACACCAAATTATAAAATTTTTAGTATCAATATATACCTATATATATCAACCATATAAAATAAATTACAAAAAAATTAAAACTAAAAATTCCTAAGTCAATGGTGAAATTACAACAATAACAACAAATTGGGGATATATAATTAATTTAATCACTTAAATTAAACAAAAAAAAAACAAATAAACATAGTTACAAATTATAGTGAATCCCCAAACATATAAAAAATTAATTAATTAAAAACTGATAAATTAAAAAAAATGCAAAAGTTAAAACAAAATGTTCGTTTTATTAAAAAATTGTATGTGTGATCGGGAGTTATAAAAAAATATTATTATAATTACTATTATTTATTTTAAATTTAAAAAAAATTGTATTCAACGGTGATCAAAGTAAATATAAATAATTGAAAAAAACAAGATAAAAATATTTAAAAAATAAGAAAAAGTTAAATCTTTGACTGATTTTTATCTGTACAAAAAATTAATTAAAAACAAAACATAACTATGGAACAAATTTAACTAATTATTTTTATTTTAAAATAATAAAATTAACAAAAGATACAACATGAAATGCACTTAAATGCAGCACGCGAATCCACAAACCTAAATAATAATACAGGTTCTCTATCTATTTATACAAACATATATTTTTTTAATTTTTATTATTATATTATTTTAATTTTTATTTTATATATAAAAAAATCTGTATTGTTATTTATAAATGTGATATAATATTTCCTAATTGTGAAAAAACAGTTAATTATTATTAAACAAAAAACATAAGCACACTCGCTTATAATTCATTTTTTTGTTTTATTATATATTATATTATTTGTTGTTTTTATTTGAAAAAAAAAAAAAATAATAATATAATTAAAAAAAACAATTTATGGGCTTCTATAACATTCTTTTTTCATTTCACTGCCCAATACCAAAAAAAAAAAAAATAAATAAATAAATAAAATCAATAATAAATTATTAATTGGTGTTCAATAAAATAATAACATAAAAGATCGAATTATGTATATTGTTTATGAAAATGCATTAAATTTTTATTAATGTTAATAAATTCAAAAACATAAACAATAAAATGCTTTAAGCAAATAAAAACAAAATAATAAAAAAAACATTTCGACAGATAAATTAAAAAAAAAGAAAAGAAAACTAAATATATAATAATAATAATAATAAAAAATATAATTAAAAAAAAAATATTAAATTTGTTTATATTTAAATTAAATAAGAAAATTTAAATTAATAAAATTAAAAACACGTTAACTTGATAAAAAAAAAATTGAGCCTCATATAATAAATGTTATCGATTTTGTACGTCACTGCATCTTAATTTTTTTAAATTTAATTAAAGAACATATTTAAAAAAATTATTAATGTTGGTAGTTCAATTTTTGTAGAAATTTAAATTAAATTCAATATCTATTTTTTAAATATTTTTTTTTTTTATGTTACCGATCAAGTATATAATCAGGCATTCTACAGATTTTCTACTACCAGCAAAAATCAAAAATCAGTCAGGCCTACCTAGTCATCATACCTTAAGTATTTTAATTTCGAATGTTACCAGCGTATTCTTATATTATATATTTTATTTTGTCACATTGTCCCCACCAAATCAACCAATGCCTGCGTCGTATACTTTTCCGGTGACATTCCTTAATTTAAATTTAACAAAAAAAAGAAGAAAATCGCTTTAATAAATAAAAATAAATAGTATGGCTACCTTTTATTAAAAATAATATTAATTATACTAGTAACAAAAAAATATTAGTGAAAATATTTAAAGATACAAAAAGTAATAGGAAATGCACATAATGTGTTCAAACATAAAAATAAAATATAAAATTTAGGTTTAAAAATATTTAAAATAATAAAAACTTTTTTAAAAAAAACATAAGGATGTGGCAACGATTGCTATTTTTTATTTATTTATTATTTGTAATAATAATATATATATATACTTTAATAATTTTATTTAATTTTAAACTTAAAAAAAACAATAAAATTTTAATGCAGTAACGTACATAATAATTGAGCTTAGGCATTGTAGTTAATAAATAAATACATTTAAAAAAAAAAAAAAAAATATAAAAAATTTAAAAAAAAATATAAAAAAAATTAAAAACTATCTTAAAATATTTTTTATGATTTTTATTTTAGTTTATATTAATTTTATTATGTTTGTTAATTTCTGTAGTATTAATTATATTATATATACATATATTTATATTTTATTTTAGAAACTTTTATTTAAATTATAAATTAAGATCTGCAATAAATACAAATTTAAAAAAAAAATCATATATCCTAATTATTTTTATTTTGATAACAAAAACAAGGCCGCCGCAGGGTAGCGCGCTTACGTTATATAAAAAAAGGGTTTGCAATTTTTATTTTTGTCGTTTCTATTCTATTTTGATTGTTTATCACAATTTTTTTATGTTTTAAATAAAGTCAATAATTAAAAATAAATAAATAAATAATTGAAATTAAAAAAATAATAACATATTATAGACGAAATAACAAATGTCAGTTTATTTCAGTGCACACAAGAATTAGAAGGAATTCGAACATTAAGCGTTTATGTCGTTATTTGGTCGAACCTACACTGCACAAACTCTATATATATGTATATGTACATATATACAATATATATTCGAATTCGAATGAGGTAAGCGAATATTTCCCGCCTTGTAACATACGTTACAATTTATTTATTTATTTTTAATAAAAATTTATTATTATATTTATTACATATTATTATTATTATATTGTAAAAACCATTTTTTAATTATTATCACAAATAAATTTAAAATTAAAAAAAAAAATAACCGACAAAAGTCTTTTCTTTCCAGTCTCCTTTTCCTTTATAATTTAGAAAAATGGCTTGAATAAACTGATATTTGTTTCGATTTTTTGAATAATATATACATATATATATTTTTATAATTTAAATAAAAAAAAATATTAAAAAAAAAATTAAAAGCAAAAATGTTTACATTTAATAAATATATATATATATATATATATATACATATAGTAAAAAAACTAATTGTTGAACTAAATAATTAATACGCTTAATATAAATATATATATAAAATATATAATTATTAAAATCGAATTATGAAGTAATTTTTTAGTTTAATTAAATTATGAAAGTATGCAGCCCTGAATTGCTTTTTGCACGTTATTTAAAAATAAAAAATAATTGCTTACCTAAGTTGTGCATTTAATTTAATTTTTTAACCGTTTCTTTAATTTATATCTAAATAGTAAATAAATAGTAAATGAAATTCAGAAAGAAAAATTAAAATTGTTTTTAGTTATAAGAGATAAATAATTAATAATTTAGAATAATGTAATGCTCTCAGCGGCTCAAGCCATTCTTTTTAATTGTTGTGATAGGGAGGAATGTGTTATTTAAATTAAGGAAAAATAAAAAGAGAAGAGATAGAACAAAAAACTTAAATCGTTTGTGTAAATAATTAATACATGTTATGTTGTTAATTATTTAAATAAAAAATAATAATAAATATTTAAACGACACAAAAAATAAAATGGATAATAATGGTTTGCATGAGCATTTTGAAACATTTATGTAAAAAAATATAAATATATTTTCAAAATATAAAAAATAAAAAAATTATAATAATAATAATAATAAATAATATTATTAATAATCTGTAAATATTTGTTATTTCGAATCATTATAACTCTTCAATAATAAAAACAAAAAAAAGTAAACTAAATTTAAATATTCAAATTTTTACAGATTTATAAAAAAATATTAATAATAATTTAACAACGTATGGAGGTTTACGTTAATAATTAAATTTAAAAAAAATCGTTTAATCGTTTTAACCATAAGCACTGTTAAGCTAGTTCTAAAGTGAACAGTTCGAATATAAATAAAAAACAAGGAAAATTATTATTAAATAAAGTATAAAATTAAAAAACCAATGGATTTATTATTAGTGTACTTTTCTCATTTTACATGTTCTCCTAAAATTTATATATTATGTCGAAGATTTTGGATATTTATACTGCCATACGCACAGTCGCCACATGAATTCGCCTCTGTTCACTCCTTTTCGTTAAATTGAACTATAACAAATAATGAAAGTGCACTAAATATTTAAGCCATTGGCTACTAAACTAAAAACTTATTAAATCAAACACAAATAATAAATAGTTAGATTGTATATATATATATATATATATATATATATATATATATATATATATATATATATATATATATATATATATATATATATATATATATATATATATATATATATATATATATATATATATATATATATATATATATATATATATATATATATATATATATATATGGTATATTTATATATATATATATATATATATATATATATATATATATATATATATATATATATATATATACATATATATTTTATATGTGATCCATGCTCCAAAATAGTTTAGAAAATACTAGGACCTATAATATAATACATAGATTCTATATTATTATATTTTTTTTTTTAAATAACCTCCAAATTAGAACTAATTTTCCAAACATAAATTCTAATTTTTTCAATTTTATTTATTTTTTAAGTTAAACCGAAAATAATATAATTTTGAATAATTATTTTCCAAATAAAATATTGATATAAATATTATATATATATATATATATATATATATATATATATATATATATATATATATATATATATATATATATAAATATATATATATATATATATATATATATATATATATATATATATATATATATATATATATATATATATATATATATATATATATATATATATATAAATATATATATATATATATATATATATATATATAGATATATATATATAATATTATATCTACTATAAAATAATTAAAAGCTCCATTTATAAATAAATAAAAAAATATATAAATATAGTTTTTGTTATGTTTATTTTTAAAAACAATATTATAATTAAAAAAAACTGTTTATTATTAAAAAAATATTTTTTAAATATTAAAATAAATAACGTCATTAATTAAAATTAAAAAAAAAATATATATATATATATACATATATAAATATAAAAAATAATAAATAAATAAGAAAGAATGCATGCAAACTATTTTGACCGAATCATTCTGCTTAAATGTAAACATTTTTAAAAAACAAAAAAAATTAAAAAAAAAGAAATCAATAAAAAGAAAAACATCCATAGGGGTTCTAAAAACATTTTAAATTGTGTTTTATTTAATTGATTTATTGAGATTAACAACATACACTTGCTCTTGCAATATTGACAGGTAAAATGTTATTTGCGATACATACGCAAATAGATGTATTCAATCAATAATTATTCGTATTTTCACAGACACAAGCCAAATTTGGAATTTAAATAATGAAAGGCAGCCAATAATAAACAATCATCTAATAAACATTTAAACATTTCAAATTACTTTCATTTTATTTAAGATATTGAAATCGAAGGCAACTCTTGTGGCCAACACAATAACTTCATTCCAAAGTATTGATCGAAAAAGCTTTATTATTATTTGCAATTTTAATGTTTTTTGTAAATGTAATTCTATTTTCAAAATAAAAGAAATCCTAATTCTAAATAAAATATATGTGACTTTTTGAATTTATTTAAATTCACAAATTTCACTAAAAAATATAAAGAAGAATACTATTACGTGTCTTGGGTTTGTGTTTAACACTGCCATTGAATAAAGACATTAGAGAATTGACACCTGCGATATGACCACTACGAAGTTGTTATAGCGCTGTATGCACATGGTGTATTGGCTAAAATGGTTTAAAAATTTACTAAGATATAAATAAACAAAATGGGTTTGATATTCTATTTATGCAAGTATTTTTTTTTCATTCTTTTGTATTTGCACATCTAGATACATAATTATATAGTGTTTATGTATGTGTGTCGATCGAAAAAAAAAAATTAATAATGAAATGAAAAAATTAAAAAATTCTCTAGTGTACAAGGTGAACCATTTTTGAGTATAATATATACAAAGACGATTGTCGATTTCCGAAATTAACGTGCAACCTGTAGCAATAATTTTTTTGGAAATATAAATGTCTCGACTGGATATGCGAGAATGTATATATTTTTATTCTTACAGAATAGCAATATGCACCTAATTACATATTCATACTCGTAAATATTATTTTGATCCAATTCATCAATAGAATTGGTGCGATACAATAAATTACAAAAAATGATTAATTTTTTTATTTTCGTTGCTTTCAGATTTTCAATCGACACATACTATAATTTTCCATATTATACGAGTACATTCAAAAATAAGAGGACATTTAAATGAAACATTTATTCGATTTCAAAGTTATTTGAACATGTAAGATGTAAGATTTTATGTGTATTTCAAAAATATATTTCAATTATACTATAAACTTAACATTACATATGATTAAGAATATCGAATTTTCTTAATTTTCGTTTTTTGTTTTTGGCTAAAGAGTTGATAATTTTAAGTTTCGCTCGAATGAGTACTCGAAGTGTATGCATAATTAAATGGCTTTTGTGTTCCAGTATAATGCAAGGTATTATAACTTGGCACTCACATAAACGATATAACTTTTCTAAGACATTCTTCTCGTGACAAAATTTCTCAAAATTATTTTCGAAACAATTAATTAAGTTTTGAATCAGATTTACGAACATAGTTGTTGGTACTAATAGGCCACCATTTATAGTATCTTCATACTGACGATTTTTTATTAGATTCTCTGATTTTTCATATATATGATTGTGATGTGGTTTGCACATAAAGATTTTGCATTCCTTGCAATTATGATTTTTTAATACGGCAAATGCAATATATCCCGCAAAATATGTTGTTGCCATATCATTTATAGTAGGTTCTCGTATTCCTGATTCATTATTATTATTCGTCATAGTGTCTTCTGAATCAGTATCATCAAACTCACATTCGTTTGGAACTTCGTCATCTTCTGCATCACTGGTTGAACCCGAGTTATCTTTTATATGGACAGCACCTATTTTAATGATTTTGAACAGTTTTAAAACAGTTAATTAAGTTTTATTTACATATGTGTAATGTAAATTTTTTTTTTAATTTTGTATACCTGGCAAAACTGGTATTAGACTATTTGGTATTAAATCATCTGGGTTCAATGATTCATCAATGAAACTGTAATCAATGCCTTCGGGATTTAAAAAGTCTGGAATTGTAATTGGTTAATTATATATAAAACAGCGTGCATTGAGAGCTAACTTACTTTCGACATCTTCCATATTCAAAATTACGGAACAATCCGACGTCTCGTAGGACGTAGTATCTGGAGCAATGATGTTGTAAAAGCACATTTGTTTCAGATTTATGTGTAGGCGAAATACAGATGGATTTTTCTCATACTATCCTCGATTGTTTCTTACCACTGAAATTGTATTTTCCAAGCAGTCTGAGTTTAGATGGGAAGTTATTAGAAATGGTTGCTCAACAGCATCCCACAGTTGTAGAGTCGCATTAATGGTTTGACATAAACCACTAAAGCAATAAATAGCACCCTTTTTTTCCCGTTTCCATTTAGCTATCCATTCCAATGAATTTTTTAAGTTTGATATAATATCAGGTTGTTCAATTGCCAACGCACATTTATCCGGATTTTTTGAGTATCTATTTGTACTATTCATATTATCAAACAGTTTATTTAATTTGAATATAAAATCAGCAGTACTGAAAGCCGTCAGTTTTTCTTGTTCATTAAACATATTTGTTGATGCAGACGCAAAAATTGCTGTTGAAACATGGTGGCTAAATACTTCAGTTGCAAGTTTTACTTTCATTTTCTGAAAATTGTCAGGTTTGATATGAGCTACGGTCAATTTATGCATCGAACGAATCACTCCGTTCTCAGCATAAAACATTTTGTTTAGTATTGACCAGGAAACAGTCTTATCATCAATTATTATATTTGATACCAGCAAATTGTTTCGTACACTTTTAAGAAGATGAACCACGTCGTAAAAACAAAAAATTGTACAGTTCATTATTTTAAAAAATGGTTTTTCTGTTGTCACTCCTAATCTATTGTACGCAGTTCGGTTAGCAGCTCCTTGATCACAAACAACTGCAACTACGTTAATACCTTGTTGAATCAATGTTGTAATCGTTGAGCTAATAATTTCCGCCAGTGTAACTCCTTTTACATTGCCACAATAGTAACCAATAATCTAAAAAAATTATATACATATATACTCGTATATATATATAAATATATATATATATATATATATATATATATATATATATATATATATATATATATATATATATATATATATATATATATATATATATATATATATATATATATATATATATATATATATATATATATATATATATATATATATATATAAATATATAAATTAAAAGGTTGTAAAAAATGTGCATGTTTTACCTGTTTCCACGATTTATTTAGTCCACGAAGCATTAATAGTAGTGCATGATTGGCAAATGATTTAACTCTCCCAAACTCCCCAAATCTTCGAATCCATAGACTTTATCATCCTTACGATTGTATTCCAGTTCGTTTTTTATGCTCATTTCATCAAACACTAATATGCACTTTTTATTCAAATCCGGTAGTTCATTTAATTTGTGCTTTAACATGCTTAGAATGGCATAAGAAATACCAGTGTCAAACGATATTAGATTGTACCAACGATTAATTGTTCGTAATGATGGTAGTGCAAAACCTTCCCTTTGCAAATATTTGTAAAATGATGGTGACTTATAATGGAACTTTAAAAATAACTCTTTTTCACCTGAGCTCCATTTGGAGTTTTTTGTGTGAAAAATCTGACTTTTCACAAAAGTTGCAATACTTTTTGGTTTCTCTTCCAACTTTTTTTCAATGTAGTTCAAATACAATAAATGTTGATGCTTTTCTGGTTTGAACAGTTTTTTCATTGGTGATTGTAGTAATTCATCGATAGGTATTTTCACTTCACACACATAATCATCAAAATTGATTTTTTTCTCATACTCTGAAAAGTGATCTGGAAAAGGAAATTGCTCTTCAGATATTTCGGTATGTTCAGATCCTTCAAAATGACTGAAAACATTTGAATATGTTTTTAGAGATGGACTTGTTACTCTTCTAACATACTCATCGTTGATTCTTGAAGTTGATGCTATAGGGGTTGAGGTTCTAGCACAAACCATTCCATTTGCCGGTGCAATTACACTTAAAACCTTTCTTTGATTTGCATCACTATGATTTTGAACACTTTCATTCCTTAAACGTTTGGATACATTAATTTGATTCTCCTCGTTTCCCGTATGAATTCCAAAATTAGTTTTGTTTTCAAAATTTAGCTTCGAATGATCACTTATGTATAGGTTCGGAATTGCATCCATAGAAAGACGTGATCTCATTGAACTATAATTTATAAATTTTTTATCGAAATGATCAGCACATATATAGATAGCTTCACTTGAAATTAACTTAAATGAATAACTATTTCCGGTATTTAACACAAATCTATTGGTAACACAAATCTAGGAACACCATAGCTTTTCTTAGTTTTACAATTCGCGTAATCACAATATACCATTTCAAAATTGTTTTAAGTGCAAAAATATGAATTACGAAAATTAGAAAAAATAATATGTACTATAATATATCACAAAAATTTTAATTATCAGAACTTCAATTTTTATTTATCCTTTGAAAAAACATTATTACACGAGATATAAATGAAAACTAACGCAGATATTTTAAATAGATATACATATTCAAGTATTAGTAACGGTATTTTACGAATATCACAAATTATAAATTTGTGGTAATTTTGAGCAGATATTTTCGTATTTTGTTTCTTTTGCGTATCCATTGAACATAAAAAATTAAAATTAACACATTCAAATAACAAGAGAAACAATGCATAGAAATGCAGTTGAAACAGGAAATAAAAATACACTAACCTGACGTTGTAGTAGAAATTTTTGTTTGTACCAATACATGAAAATATCAAATGTGAAATAAAATATTCCTAGACGCATTTAGCAAAGACTCTGAAAAAACAATTTCTTGTAGTATTGATAGTTGTCGCATACGCTCTTATGTCGCTTCAAAACTAGTAGTGTCATATTCTATATATCGTTATTCAATGACACTGCCATTGAATAATTACATATAGAAATGACACGTTGTTATAGCGCTGCCAGCAGAGGTATCTTAGATAAATTTTTTTATACATATTGAATTTGAAAAAATTTAAAGGTTTGAGTATACACTACATAGTACAATTTAGTAAAGATTGTTGACGCCATGCTCATATGTCGCTGCTAATTTGGAAGTGTCACCTTCTATATGTAATTATTCAATGACACTGCTTAAGTTTCATTCAAAGTAATATAGTTTTGTAATAATTAATATAAACTATGTATATCAAATCAAAACATAGAATTTAATTAATTTGTCGATTAAACTCGACTTTAATTAGAAACAATTGTAATTTTTCGTGGTGAATAAAAAAAAAACGGCTGCTGGCATCTAGCGGACAGTAGCAAATACTTGGATTAAATTTTTACTTTTTGTACACGGGTAAAATAAATTATTAATAATTAAAGTTAAAATTGCAACTATTTACATCCCTTATATAAGTAGATTTTATTAAATTTTTACCCAAAAAATGTTAATTTTAATTGTGAATAAACAGCTGAAAATAGAAAGAAGCAATACTATCCGATTCGTAAGTATTTGTGAGAGCAACAATTTGCGGTCTCATTTCTATTTACTATCGTATAAAATTAACAAAAAACATGTTTTTCGATAATTTTTAATTTATTTTAATTCAATTTTAAATATGGTTCTATTTTATGTTTATATTATTATTAGCCGTAATGAAAATATATTGAATTAAATCTGATTCATTAGTATTTGTGATTACGCAATCTAACCAAAATAATTTAAAAATTTAAATTTAAATGTTTTTAAAAGCACTTTAACTTTTACTATTAAGTGGTTCATTAAGTCTTAATAATTAACATTTAAGAAGAAGTTGCACCTCATTACTTCTGATAACCAACCGTCTTGGAATACTATAAGTTGCGAATAACTCTATTAGGAAGTTTATTCTTTACGTATCTCCATATATTTTCGATAATGTTGAGATCGGAGCTTTCTAGCGGCCAAACGAAGCTATTTCCATCCACAACATCTAAAAATGCAGTTACAACTCTCGCCATCAGTGCTGGGGTAATGCCTGTTACAGAATGAAATTGGGTCCAATCGTGGAATCACCAGCGAACAGAATAACTGCTTTCAAAAGATTAAGATATGTTAATTGGTTTAATTTGTTCGAAATCATTGCTAGTGGTCCTACTCCATTGTGTGAAGTACAAAAATGTTTATTCGAGTAATATTATTTTTTTGTCGGTTCGAGATAAAAATACGGCGATTCTTTGTCTTTTGCTTTAGAAGAATTTTTTTTTACCACAACTGGCATTTAAAAATAAAACGAAGACTGATCCATAAGTAGCACATTGTGCCAGAATGTTAAGGGCTTATCGAATTGTTTGGAAAATTTATTGCGTTTTATTTTATTTCGTGGCCGCGATATGCCCCATCTTCAAGAAGGGAGACCGCTTGAAGTGTCAGAATTATCGCGGTACAGCGCTCCTTTGCACAGCTTACAAGTTACTATCATACGTTATATTGGATAGAATCACTCGTCTAGCGGGGGACTTGGTTGGGGACTATCAATGGATGACTATCAATGGATGGAGTCCAAAACGAAATACTTGATCTCTGGTTATAGGGACAATGGCACACCAGATTTTAGTAGTGACCACTAAAAGTTTGAAGGAGTGAGGAGGTTCAAATATTTGGGCTCTCTTATCATTCACGATAACAGTGTGAGTGAGGATATTAAGGTGCGGCTGGCAGCTGGCAGTCGTGCCTTGTATCCTCTTAGGCCACTGCTAAAATCTTAACACTTATCAAGTGCCGTGAAGTTGAAGCTTTACAAAGCGTTGATCAGGCCCGTTGTTATGTTTGGATGTGAAAGTTGGGCGCTGACGGATGAGTACGAGAAATGGCTCCTTACATTTGAGAGAAGAATCATGCGTGTGATTTACGGCCCAAAACGCGAAGTAGATGCCCTGTACAATATCGAGATCAGAGATCTGATGAGATCCCCGATATTGTACATGAAATAAGATCGCAGCGAGTACGCTGGCTCGGTCAGACTGACCCGGGACGAATTGTGCAGCGATCTCTGAAAGCAGAGCCACCATATGGTAGGCGCAGAGGTCGTTGCAGGCGACGATGGTTCCACGATGTGGATAACTAGAGGTCAAGGCTTCTTCAGATTGTCTTAGACAGTATGAAGACCATGCTCAGGATCGAAACTGTTGGAGCCAAATAGTTGACTCAATAAGGGGCCAGTAATGGCCTTTAAAAAAAACTGATTATTATTTTATTTCGTATTGTGAATAGTGATGTACTATTTTGCCTCAAAGAACCGAAGTAAAAGCTTATGTATGTACTCATAAGCTTTTACTTCGGTTCTTTGAGGCGGCAGTAAACAGATGGCTAAGAAATGTTAATTCTACTATCTCAAATACCAATGAATCAAAAGGCAGTGCGAACTCAAAGAACATATTTCTCTTAATAAAAATCCTGTAATTACTTATAATATTTTTTTAAATATATACAGCTTACAAATCGAGATCAAATCGTATACATATTGTTAGTTGGACTCACAAATTAAATCATATGCATATATGCGTTCATAAGTTTCACATTTAACTATAACTTAGGTTTTAATATATTAAATAATCATTCATTAAAATGTTGACTTACGTGAAATAATTTTAGCTTAAGTTATAATTTTACTTAATTATAGTTTAAAGAATTGTGCCATTTTCAGGCTCAAACTATCTACTCTCACCAAAGTCGCATACTATGTAATTCAGTTTTAGTAAATCATATAATTATATGTGGTTTAAATCACCCGAAAAACCACGCATTGATGAAAGATATGTTCCACACATAATTGGTTTGGTTCCGAGAGCGAAAAATAACAATATGTATATATACTGGTTATTTTTAAAATGATGAGTGTTTTGAAGGATATATCAAGGCCAACTAATTTATTAAGATTATGAACCAATATTTTTTCTGGTTCCATTTGACCAATGGCACTACATTCTTCACGCAGATTATTCTTCACTTCGCTGAATCCGTTTCTTGTTTAATATGGGTTCAGTTGCCCTAAGCTTTGATACCTTTGCTTGAAAGCAAGTGCCGTGATTCAAGCACCAGTAAATTAAAATTAACTCGGTATATAAACCACTTCTACATAGTACTTCAAATATTTGCAGTAGAAGGTTTATCTGATTTGTATTTATTGTTTTGGGCACTTTGAGCTTCGAACACTTTTTAATAAACCCTACATGCTGAGCTTTCAATGCATTTGATAAATTGAAAACTCCATGGCAACCCTAAGGCCTAAATCGACAGACGAATTAATTTGCTCCTTTTGCTATTTTTGAACCAAAATAAATTAACAATTTAATATGTACAATTCAATTGTAGTTTAAAATCAAATTTTTCATTTCCATTTGGTTTTTGTTTATTAATTGGAAATTGTATATACTACAGAATCGCTAATTAAATTTGAAGTTTTAGTCTGGCTTAACCATCCCACACCGGTACGAAAAATTAGCGACTACAATTAAAAGTTGTAGTTGTGTCTGGGCCTTAGAATTATTAATATATGGAATAATATTCCAGAATTATACCCTAATATCACGTTATTTTGTTAATATCTTAAAAATTAAATACTGGATGGAAAAAGTATAGGACAAAACCATTAATTTTTTCCGGCTCAGAATAAGATGTCGCCAGAAAAACGTTGTCCTTCAAAAAATAACTTTTGTGTGGTTTACTTCTTTCAGTAATGTATAACGCATGATTTTCGAGAAATTTCTGATGGGAATTATGACGGTATAAATTGTTTTTTGGTATAACTTGTCGCATGATTTCAACCTAAATCATATATGTTCTATTCTATTACAAGGCTTATAAATTTGTTTAAGACACCCACTTCTAGCTTACTTTAAATTCCATAACCCTTCGCTCAAGTCTGCATGACCAGTACCATTATAGTTTAAATCAAATAGAGTTAAAAAATTTTAGATTCAATAAAAATTTATAAGTAAAACAAATAAATTCATAAATTTTTTTTAACATAAATAATATTTTTCGTAAAGCTAGATTAGTTTGGCAAGGTAATGTTTTATTACAGGTAATAGACCACAGCTAAATAATTGAATGATAGGGTGCCGATAAATTTGATATGCCGAAAGCAAAGCGTAAAGGCCAATCTAGGGTACGTTCGAAATACGAATTTATATGTTCATTTCAAATGTAAAACGGATGTGACTTGCCCAAATGTAGATTCGAAAGAAACTTAACATTTCGAATTTCGAACCGAGTCATAATTAAACAAACAATGTTTGTCTAAAAATAAATAGTATATCTACAAACAACTAAGACAAATTCAAAATTTGTCTACTCAGTTTTCATCTGCCAATGCTATTTGCTATCTCTACTACTGAAGTGGAGTAGAAAATTTAGGGTAGTTGATAATTAAATATTTAACTTGGTTTGTTTCATTCCACACGACATTAGTTCGAAGTTTGAACTACTCTGGTATGCCTTAATCATCAGATTCAAAAATTGTATTATTTTTAAATCGTTTTACTATTATTTCTAGCATGGTAAAAAAATTTATCGAATTTAATTGTTTTTGACAAACATATGTATTGAGTTATATTTTAACCTATTATCAAAGTGGTTTTTCAACTTTAACGGATAAGCAAATTTCACACGATAACAACAATCATGTTACCGTAAAAACTCATTTTGAAGTTAAATACAATAAAAGCAAAAATGGTGTAAGCAAAAACAACCACCCAAATAACAAAAACATAAAATTTGCCTTGCACGAGTAAAAGTGGTACCTGGTTTTGTGAACGTCCGTATATTATATGCATACGATTAGTGCGGAAAGTTAACAAGATAATTGGAATTTTGTAAGTTTTAAAAACCTCAACTAATAAACATAAAAATTGTGACTATTAAAATAAACGGAGGATTCGAAATCTTAATTTTCATTCAAAGGAACATATTAAACAACAAAATATTTTTGTTCACCATGTTCTATTCTAATTAAATTATATTTATTCGATTAAATTTGTAAAATTTACATTTAAATTTCGAATGCACCCAGACTACTATGTACTACTAGCGCCGCTATTAATAAATGTTGAAAATAGCGGAAACAACAATACATACCACACACAGTTTATGTTTCTTGACTATTTGTATAGCGCATCTTATCGCAATGTATAAAAAAGATGGCAATGCTTCATAATGAAAACAAGGAATTTCATTGTGAGGTAGCGAAATATTTTAAGTAGTTTACATTTCAAGATAGTTTTATTTATTCCTAAACCCCAATATTATTTCAAAACAATTTATCCTATCTGTCAACTGATCAAACCCGTGTACAATGCACTAATAAAACGTAAAACAACGAATGTCCTTTTACGATAATAATCTCCTTATAGAGCTGCACAAAACAGGTGAGAGGAATAAAATGAAATAGTAAATCATATATCCTTTCCATTCTAAACAAAACGAAACTCGAATGTATGCGTGATCTAAACTCCCGAAAAACGCATACAAAACCAAAAAATACGCACGAAACAAATCAATTTTTTCGATTCGAATTAGAATTTTTTGTTGTTAGAGCGAAGGGACGGAAAATCTAACTTTTCTTTTATATTTTCTACATACTTCGTTTTGCTCTATCTCACACACTTTATTTTATTTAATTTTTTTTATTTTATTTTGTATATACATAATTTTTTGTATTTTGTTAACTCAAATAATTTCGTTTCAGTTTATTTAGAATTTTCATCGGGCGTGGATTGATTCACTCGTAAAACAAAAATATAAAAAAAAATTAAATAATTAAATTTAAAATATTATAGTTTTGGTATATTTCTGTTACATAAAATACAAATAAAAATTTGTATTTATTTTCAACTAAATTAAAATAAAATTTGTATAAATATATATTATGATGAAATTCCATTTCATTACTACATATTGTGATAAAAATATAAATCCTTTTCTCGATACAAGAGAAAATTGAAAATTCCTTTCGCCGCGCTTGGAAAAATGTAACCCAAAATAAAATAAAAATATATAATATATTTTATATGTGTGTGAAGATGTTTTATTTAATTTTGGTGGAAAAAGAAAAAAGAAAAAATTATGTCCAATAAAATTATTAACTTTTGCTAATAAATGTCTATTTAGTCGCGAAATAAATTATTTTATACAGTGATAACAATTTTATTGTGAAAAATTTATTTATTTAATATATATATATACAAATATATATACATATATATATATATATATATATATATATATAAATTTAAATACTATTTATATATATATAACATAATATTCCATATAATATACCTATGTGGAAAAGTTTTTCCAAGTCCCATTAAAATGAAAATCCAAAGAAATTATGGAATAAAGCTTTTATATTTATTTTTTATTATAAATGTATTTATGTGTATGCTAGTCAATGTTGATTGTTCCGTATCAGGCATGATTGCCCCAATTGGTGAGTATTTCGTTAGTACTATTTATATCAACATTTATATTAAACAGAACTTATGTACTCATATATAAGAATTGAACTTTAAACTTAGCGAAATTTCACTTAACTAAATAAAAAAAAATATTGTTGCTATAACAACGTTTTGGAGAGAAAGGAAAGCGTTGGGGAAAATGTATTCTCTAAATCCAAAATAAAAAACGGAGCAATTGTCATTCACCTCGTTTAAAGTTGAAAATAGGTTAACTATATATAAAATATGTATGGATTTTGACATTGGATGGATTATTTCCATTAGCACGAGAAAATGATTTTAGATTGCATTTCACTGCCATGTACGTACATATTTATTTTATTTCCTGTTGTAAAACTCTTGCAACTTTGATAGAAATCCATTTCCAAATGAATAATAAAACATTTTCGTCAGCTACAATTTCATTTGTATTGCAAAACTTTGACCTCAATAAAGAAAAATGATGTAAGAATTTTTATTCCTTTTGTTGTTTCCTTTTTATTGTATGTAGTAAGAAATAAGTGATATAAATAGGTTTTATCGTGCAACATAAAATGTAACTTGTTGATAAACAAATTTTTCTATTTAATGTATTTACAGAAGTCGTACAAGAATTGGGATGTCGTGATACAGAAATTCGCTTAACTTGTGGGCCATTAGAATCTAAAATCGCTATATTAGATGCTACATTTACACCAGATTGTTCTAATTCTGAAGCAGACAATTGTGATAATCTTTTTGAAACAAGGTACATGATTTAATATATGTATATAATATAAATATACGACATTAGTTTATCAAAATATTTAATTCTTTTATAGACTCATGGGAACCTATATCCCAACCAAAATTCATTTGCGCAATGAAGAAAAAGTAGCGGGTAAAAAATTTTTAGAAACATTACGCAAAGCACCAGATGATGTGTATTTAAATGATGACTCTGATGATGAATCTGGACACAATGACGAAGAATCCGAAATTTTATCGAAAGACGAAAAAGTAAGCTTGAAAGAAAGTTTAGAAGCGCTAATCGTAAAATATTTACGAAAATTATCGCCAGACGATTATAATGATGAGGATTACTTAAGTAATCGAAATCGTCGTACACTAACAAATGAAACGGAATACGAAAATTTTAATTACACCGAAATTGAAACGGATCATGACGATGGTAATAATAATAAAACAACATTTGATTATAATGACGATATCGAAAATGGGGACGATTTAAAGGTCAACGGTAATACAATCGAACAAATTATTGTGGCACCAAATAATTTTACAAAAGTGGAGTATGATGATAGTGAAAGTGTTGTTAAAACTAAAAAAGTAAAACCTAAAAAAGTGCATGGTGATAATAAAATTTGCAGTATTAGAAATTCACAACAAACACAATTAGATCGATTTGAGTTAGACAAATCGATAAATTATGATTTTAAAAATGAGTTTAATATTCGTGGAGCGGTGGCCCTTCGGTAAGTAAAGTACATAATATTATTTAATAATTTATTTATTTTTTGTGTGTAAAATGAAAAATTAATTACTGATAAATGTTACGTACAAATGAAATTTCGGAAGTTATGTCGTGATGAGAATAATTTAAGTTTCCGTTTTTTTTATTTTATTATTATTGTATTATTTGTACAGTAAATACATAAAAATTTTAATGTGTAATTTAGGCCGTATATAGGTGGTATAGTTAAATTTGGTGCATAAATAAAAACAAAACAAAAAATAAACGCCGGCCGGTAATTTCATATCAAATTTATCAAATTATTTTTTGTTGATGGCGAATTTTGATTAAATGCGTATGTATTATGAACAACTGAATGATTTGGGTAAATATATTGTTAACCCTTCTATTGTGAATACAATATTATATTAAAATGTTAACAGTAAGGTACGTTCCCATTACGAATATCATTAGTCGAATTATAATTATTTGTTATACTTGCTATTATATTTATCGTAATTTTATGAAAGGGTTGCTGGACATATATGTAATTCATAAAAACTCATGTGGTTTTACACTATTTCTAGCATTTTTTAATTTGATTTATCGTACGCACTCGCCATCATAAGATTTTCACAGATTTCTCAAAATAATATCATCAATCGGATGAAAATATCTTTGACTTTAATCAACATGTTAATTAAAAATATCAATAACGATTGTTGTTTTGTTATCTAAATTAAGAAAAATATGTGAGATTTTGTCGCATAATCAAATTATAAAATAAAAATAATTTCTTAAATAATAACCATTTCCACCCCAAAACATAAAATTTAATTTCCATTTCCATGACAACTAATTTTAAATGTTGTCTTGGCCACAGGCAAATTTTTTGTGTAAGCTTAAGACATTCCATAAATGTTGTTTGCTGGCTTTAAATTTGAATGAAACTGTATGCTTGACAGAGTACAATATTTGAGTATGAATTCTATTTAAACGTGATCGAGCCAGCGTACTTGCTGAGATCTTACTTGTACAATGTACAATGTTGAGGATCTTTGACCTCGAAGCTGTACAGAGCTCGGTTCACGTTTTGGGCCGTAAATCACACGCATGATTCTTCCATCAAATGTAACAAGACATCTCTTGTACTCATCCGTCAGCGCCCAACTTTCACATCCATATATAACAATGAACCTCGCTTTGTAAAGCTTCAGCTTCACGGTAATTGGTGTTTAGGTTTTAGCAGTAGCCTTAGAGGATACAAACACAACTGCCAGGCGCCAGTCGCCCGTTAATATCCTCATCCACACTGTTATCGTTTGTGATAAGAGAGCCCAAATATTGCAACCTACTCTCTCCTTCAAACGTGTAGTGGCCACTACTAAAATTTTTACAGAATTTGTCATGAAACTGTTAAAATTTGACTTCAAAAGTTTATTTGAAAATAGTATAATTTTGATTAGATAATTTTACTAAGAATTTAAGTACAAATTACTATTTATAATATCATTAAAAGTTGAATTAGAAATTTTACTAGAAACTAACATTTATTTGTATATTTATGTGTGTCTATACCAAAATTTTCGACTAATCGCCAACCACTAGACAAGACAATTTTTTTTATACATACATATTTGATAATAAATATCAAAAATAGAATCATAATTTATTGGGTTGATCGATTGTGATCTATAAATGACTGACTAAACTAACCAACTATTTAGAAAAATCGGGGATTGAAGAGTATTGAAGTGTATTGGTGGATCCAAATATCATTCAGTCACGATCTATTACAATGTTGTCACAAAATAGTGTTTTTACAGATGCACCATTTTCATAATGGATTTTAATTATTTTAGTACGATTTTGAAGCGAAATTGAATAATTTACTAAATACTCCACCTTCTACTGTTTATTTTTAAAGAGAACTGAATAACGAAACTTTCCAAATAGCTACTTTATACTCTATTTTAAAAAAAAGTTCATATTAGAAGACCACTTTTTTAATTATCCGAGTCTCACAGTTACATTAACATATTATGGCTCTAATTAGCCTAAAATTTTAATTAGAAAATGTTACCAGTTTAAATCACATAAAATAGTTAATCCTTATAAAATGTTACCATTTTTAATTTATCGTTAAACTTCGATATAAAAGCATGAGACCATAAAAGTATTCAACTTATATTGTTATGTAATTCCTCAACATTTTAAAATTTTGGGATTGGCTAAATTTTCGTTTCTTTTTAAAATATTTATAAAATAAATCAAAAACAAAAATATGGAAATATAAATTTAAAAACAAAAGCATAATCATCAAACATGCTCTAATTGTTTCTCGTAAAATAATCGATATAAATTTATCAATAGATTTCGTTTGATTTTGTATAAGTTTAATTGACCATGCGATCACCTGTGTGGTGTGTGCGTAACCAAAATAAAATTATCGATGTTCTATTGTAAATTGAAAAATATGTACAGTATTTATCTTATATAAATACATACTCGATATATTTTTAATGCAACTTTTATGAATATTGAAATCAAATATTTAAAGATTATAATATACGTAAACGTTCAATATTTTGTGAGCCTGTGTCTATATTACTGCTGCTGCTCCTGCCATATATCGAAATATACATTTATGGAAAAAACATACCGTAGAATGTATAAAAATTAGGGATAAAATGTTCTACAGAGAACAAAAATCGTTAGGGGTAGCATTCTACTCTGTTTCTGTCATAATATTTCAAATAAATATACACTCGGCGTATATTCGAATACGAGTATTATTCCGATTAGAATGGAGAGTAAACGTAACGTGGCCCCCAATTTTTGTGAATGGTAAAAGTTGTGTGTAAGTTTTTTTCTAAGTTTATCCACAAAAAAAAAAAAAAGTAAAAACAAGAAACAACAAATAATGTGTTTTTTTTCAATTAAATATCGGGTTTTATTCTGCATCCATCTTGTTAAAGAAAAATAAAGTTGGTATTGATTTATATATCTGGGATTACATTTAATATAAACTGTGGAATGGTCAAAAGGTGTTGATTGTAATCTCTAGTTAAATTAAATATGTGTGTACATATATCTATATAAATGTATATATAAATGTATATATATATATATATATATATATATATATATATATATATATATATATATATATATATATATATATATATATATATATATATATATATATATATATATATATATATATATATATGTATATATATATATATATATATATATATATATATACTCCAAATGCGGTAAATAGTAAATACTTAATAGGGAATGATAGACTATTTTTGTTAAATTCAAAAGTCATCATTTTATTGGGCCACATTGATTTATTTATGACGGCTGAAATTCTACATCCGTAATTTGTATATATGTATGCATACTTTCTTTTTTTTTAATCATAGTTATTAGTAGTTTTGCTGTATTCCTCATACTTAAATTTGTAAACAAATTTCGATATCAAAACACTTAGTAGTAGGTAACTTCTAAGAATTTTCTATAAATATTTTTTGTTTCTTCTTTAGTTAGAAATACATAATTTTGGATGTATGGTTTTCATCAAAAAAAAATTATTATCACGGAAATGAAATTATCTGACATTGGAAATTAAATTCTTCTAGCTAGCACCTCTGAATTACTTAATGTTTGATTAAATGGGTGCAGTATAAAGACGGAATAAAAACTTTTTATTTATTGTTATTTTTATAATATAAATAAACCGAATTGTGTATGGTAAACCCAATGAACTTTAGCAAAAAAACATATTTTACTACAATCCACCCCAAAAACTTCTTACACAATTGCCCACAATTCCTTGGGATATCTATTATCATTGTGATATGAATTGACATAAACATACGCAAATCCATCCAATTTGCCCTTTTCTAATATTTATTTACATACATCCCCTTTGGAATATGTTTTATCCCGTTTTTATTATTATTTGAGATTTGTTTTATTTTAATTTTTATTTAAAAATATATGTATATCTTGTTGCTATTTCCCAAGATTTGCTTATTTTCAATCCATCCAATTTACTTTAAATTAGATTTTTTTTTTGCGTTTATGTATAAGAAATCACAACATAATAAATAATAATATAAATTTATTAAAATTCTTCTATTGAAACATTATTTTTTTTTTTTTTTATAGAAAAAGGAAATTAATGTCAAGAGATAGTTAAAAGAATATTTTCTTAAATTTATGTACTCTATTATATAAAGATTAATTATTAGATCAGCACATTGTGTTATTGAAAAAATTGCATATCAGCGGATTTAATCAATTGTGTTGGATAAATATAATAAAATAGGAAATATGCGATAACACATCATTTATGTGTATGTATACTCGTACATATTTAAAGTGGAACAGTATAGTTTTATAATTATGTATATTATATTTTGGAATTTAAAATTACACACAGGTATAAAAACACCTTTTCAAAATGTTTTTGGCAGAATTTCAACTAATTTTTTTTTCACAAATTGAGAAAATTGAGTGAAAAACTTATGTATATTTATTGATTTTTTATTAAACAATCAATTTTCATACCTGAAAATATATAAAAATGTTTAAATTAGAATAAACTGTTAATTGATTTATGAAAATTTACATATTTTATATTCTATTGTATTGATGATGATTATTAATTAGGCTGAGGTGTATGGGAATACGTAGTTCGAAAATTGTTTACAACAGCATATTAAATTATTAAGTAGGTGCGATGGTTTAGTGAACAACATTTGTTTGTTAGGTATATAACGACATAATACATCATATTATATACTTCACCGAGGTCATACAAGATTAGCATAGGATACAGTATATATATGCCTCATAAGCGAGACTAATTGTCATTGAGTAAATAAAGTGTCTCTGTTAATTCTTGTGTATTCTCTATTCTTTGGGCTCATGGTAATCTATTAGTAGATAAAATCGCCCATTTGAGCCGACATTAAAAATTTGGTGCAAACATTTGAGTCTACTGATTCAGTAGTAATCATACAGACTGCAACACAGTTGTTCAACCGAAAATATTGTTACAGTGAGAGAAAGTGTTGCAGCGAACTTACGTTTATCGATTTCACAACTTTCTCAACAATTAAACTTCAACACAATGACCACATCGCGAATTTTACGCATGTATTTATCTTTACATCCTTATAAGATCCAATTGGTTTAAGTATAAAAGCCGCAAGATCATTCAACATTTAATGGTATGATTATTAACGACTTGTCTTTCAACAGGACGCCGCTATATGTCATACAGCCAATGAAGCAATCAGTTTATTGAGAAACAGATTTTCTGGAAGATTAATTTCGTGAAGAGGGTATGTTAGTAGGCCACCAAGATCGTGTGATCAAACACCATTAAATTATTTTTTGTGGGGCTGTGTGAAAGATACGGTTTATGAGAATAACCCACAATCAATCGAAGGTTTCGAAACCAATATCGAACGCGTTATTGAGATGGAGCCCCAATTATGTAGAAATGTGGTCGACCAAATCATCAAAATCTGCAAACGTGCTCGTTGTGGACATTTGCCCGATATTATTTTTCATCAATAAGTAGTCAAGTTTTTGAATTTTGAAGTCGTCTGCGAACTTTAAGACTATGAAATTCTGTATAACTTCAGTTGTTACATTAATTAAAATACGTTTGGTGAAAATCGTATATTTTTTCACTAAATGTTTAATTTTAAATGTTAGTAATAATATTTAAAATTAAACATTTTAGCACATTTCATTTTTCCAATTTTACTCATACATTTTTCAATAGTAGGAACCGTTTAATTGGCGTGATATTTAAATTTATTTTAATTTGGTATATTTTGATTTTATGTTTTAGGATTGGTGTAAAATAATAGGCTTTAAAACAATTATATAAATTCAATTTTTTTGAGTTATTTAATTTCTATTGCATAGTTATACTTTATTGCCTAGAGAATTTACTTGCAATGTTGCATGTAGTTTGGAAATATACAAATTGTCAAAATTGAAGCGATTACATAGAATAAATAGATAGTAATATTGGATGAAGATTTAACGGCACCAGGAATAGGTTTTGTAACTAGAGATCTGATATCTCAAGATATAATGGGTAATAATTCTAATTTCTTGGTGGTAAAGTTTAGTTCTTGACGGAGTGGTCATGTAGTCATGTAGCAGTTTTCTTGACATTAAAAATCTATTTATTTTGTGTTAATAAATCAAACCAAATAATTTAGCACTTGTGTGTTTATAAAAATACAATTAATTAAATTTAACGTTTTTATAATTATTAATATTACGATAAGATAAATAATTGTTTGCAAAATTCTATCACTGAATCTATTGCCGTGAGGCTAATGAAATTTGTATTAGGCACTTCACGCTCTGGCGATATATACATAATACTAAAATGTGAATGAGATGACTTGAAGTTAACAAATGACGAGGCTTAGGTGAGAACCATAAGAGGGGTATTAATAATAATAATAATCAGTTTTCAAAAGGCCATTACTGGGCCCTTACTGAGTCAACTATTTGGCTCCAACGGTTTCGATCCTGAGCATGGTCTTTATACTGTCTAAGACCATCTGAAGAGACCAAGTCGTTCTCTACATCGTGAAGACATCGCCTGCATCGACCTCTGCGCCTAAGAGGGGTATTACTTTTCTTTTATTATTCAATTATCAAAGATGTCGGTTGGAGTAAATAAAAACTCAGTTAATTAAAAGAACAACTCACTTCATTGTGAAAGAATTTATGCGTAAATAATCAATTGAAAAAATAAAACTGGAATTTCAAGAACAATTATTGTCCAGTAGATCTCTTATCTTTAGGTTAGTTAAAAGATTTAAAGAATTCGGAACAGTTAAAAATCAATATCAAGGCCGACCTGCATCTATAAATAATTCTCAAAATCAAGAGCGAATAATTACTTAAGATAGCGCTTCTCCTGTTATAGAACAACTCACATTCTTCCACGATCACACATTAATAATTTTAACAATAATCACCATTTTAGTAGGATATGTAATAATTACATTAGGGTTTAATAAATTTACTAATCGATACTTATTATCTGGGCAATTAATTGAAATTGTTTGAACAATTATTTAATCCAATGAATATCATCTATTATATCATCCACAATTCCACACAAAATCATTCGAAATTTAATTTATCATCCATAAAAAATTCAACCAAATCAAGTACTTACAGAAAGAACTAAATTGAACCTAGGCAGAGATTACATTTTGAAAGACATAGGTCAAGTGAACAAACAAAATTAAAGATATTCTTAATGAACTCTTTATTCCACCACTAATAGGAATGTGAGAAAACGAAATTGGCGATGCAAATATTATGCACGAAGGTGCTTGTCCACATAACACCTTTGTGTTTTTTTCTATGGGGCTATTTAATAATACATTGATAATCCTAACGTAAGTGATTATCCTAAATAACGACTGATCTCCTCCTCCGCATTATCAATCCCCTATGTGATCCATTGATATCGTTGTATTCCGCAAGACATAAACTAGAGATTTCATATCAATCTATAATTTTACTATAAATCTATTTACAATTCTGTAGAAACACCGAAAATGATCTAATTAATGGAACCAACAAAATTTATCAGTACAGCTGATAATAGTTTACAAATATGTGGGAGTTTTTTATTTTTTTATTTTATTAAAACGGTTGGAACCTGCTGAGGTCCCGCACTCAATGCCACAATGGGCCCATGGTGCAAACCAAGAGGATCTATCCTAATTCGCAAGAGCGTACTGCAATCTTAGCAAACTGTAAAAGTTTGAACCAAGGAATGGAAACTAACTGATCTACGTTCAAAGATTCGGAAGAGAACACTTGGGATCTAGCTCCGACAAAGGCGGGACAGCTGCAGAGGTAGTGTATGCAGTCGTCCACATCCTCTAGGCAGTCGTCACAAAGAGCGTCCTGAGCTAGTCCCATGCGTTGAAGATGAACCTTAAAACGTCCATGGCCAGTGATAAGTGCGACCAGAGTTCTGAGTTGGTTCTTTTTTAGGGATAATGCGTAATTAGTGAACCTCGGAATGGGTTCAGTAATGAAATGTTTTGCCTTACGACAACTAGGAGTAAAACGCCACTTCCGTCCTAGCTCAAGTAGAGCGAACTTCTTAATAGCGTCTTTACCACCGTTGAAGGATAGAGGAATTGCTGGTTCGGGGCCAACAAAATTACTTCGCGAGCCAGCTTTCGCTAGCAAGTCAGCAACCTCATTTCCCTCAACGCCACAATGAGCAGGCACCCACATGATCCTTACTCTCGTGTTAGAGCAAAGGAGATTAATGTAGTGCTTGCAATCTTTGACTAGTTTGGACTTAGTTAAAGGATTAATGAGGGTATTGAGCACGGCTTTACTATCTGAGCAGATAGTAATATCCCTCCCTAAAACGCTAAATTTCAACGCTTCAATCGCACAATGGGTAAGTGCAGTTAATTCAGCTTGAAAAACCGTGCAGTGTTTGCCCAGACTACCCGAGCATCTTAGCTCATATTTAGGGCAGTAAAATCCAAACCCCGCACTGACTTCCGAACGAGAGCCATCCGCAAAAAAAACTATCGACTCCGACAACTGTCTAGAGAAATCCTGAGATAGCCACCATTCTCTCGAAGGAAAAACTACGGAGAATGGGTTGCTAAAGTTAAATTCAGGCAGAAGCCTGTCATTCACCATGTCCAGCTCCGGAATAAGTGATTTATACTTATTGAGAATCTGTCTATGCCCCGTACAAGTCCCGAACACATTCCATGCTCCAATGCACTTAAGTCGATAAGCAGCAGAACACGCTGTACCCAGAATGTGGGACTGCAATTCGGGCATATGTAGAATAGACTCCATAGCAAGAAGTGGAGCAGATGACATAGCCCCGGTTATAGCCCTACAAGCTGTCCTCTGCAATCCCTCCAGGCTTGCTACCGAAGACGTCAGTTCCACAACCGGCCACCAAACAACTGAAGCATACGACAGTAAGGGTAAAACCAGTGATTTATAGATGAAAGACATCATTTTGGGGGTCAGACCCCAAGAATTGCCAAAGGCCCTTCTGCATTGCCAAAAAATAGCAATGGCCTTTTGCAGCTTATAATCAAGGTGGAACTTCCAGGAGAGTTTACCATCTAGAATGACACCTAGGTGTTTAACTTGCTCTGTCCTTGTGATCGCTCTACCAAAGAGAGTGGGAACAGACAAATTACCAATGTCTCTGCGCCTCGTAAAGAGGACCAGATCAGTCTTATAGGGATTGACGTACAGCCCCTTTTCAAGACACCAAGCTTCTACCATATTAAGGGCGTTCTGCATCAGATCAGATAAGACGTTCAGATATTTACCAGAAACTGTCAAAACAAGATCATCCGCGTAGCTTTGCACGAAAAACCCAGATCGCTGCAATTTAACAAGTAGTTCATCGATAACCATGAGCCACAGCAAGGGTGAGAGAACCCCTCCTTGCGGGCAGCCCTTGGCTACTTTGACGGACACTGTTGAGCCATCCAGCTCCATCTCAATTATCCGAGACTTAAGCATGGAATCGATGAATTTGACAATGGTTTGGTCAATATTAAAATTGGTACAAGCACTTGTGATCGTGGAAAACGAAGTGCTATCAAAAGCTCCCGCAATGTCCAGGAAGGTACCTACTAGAAACTCTTTGTATTTAAGTGATCTTTCAATCCTAGTTACGAGTTCATGTAGAGCAGTTTCGCAGGACTTGCCAGCTCTGTAAGCATGTTGCATGTTACTGAGAGGGGAGATAGTTAAATAATTGTCTCTAATAAATTTGTCGATGATCCTCTTAAAGCTTTTAGAAAAGTGGAGGTCAGACTAATGGGCCTAAAAGCCTTAGGGTCGGTATAATCCGACTTGCCAGCTTTAGGTATGAATACTACTCTACTCCTGGTCCAAGCGCGCGGTACCGTGCTAAAAGCAACGCAGGCCTGGAACAGATTGAGTAGGTAATTGCTGATGTGTAGAAAACTATGCTGTAATTCAGCAGGGAAAACTCCGCTCACCAACTTCTCGCCTACACGAGGTTAGTTTACCGGAGGGTAGACGAAGATTATCAAGTCTACACGTATCATTCTTAGCCAGAGTTTTGTTAAGTCTGGCGACGGCAGATAAGCTGTCAATTTCTTCACAAAAGTTTCTCCACGCAGTCCTGTGCGCGGATCTTAAGCTTTTTTTATAAGCCTTTTGAGCTAATAAAAATCGATTCCAATCCGAAATGAGATTCGTTGATTTAGCTTTATTTTTAATTTTACGCACACTCTTTCTTAACTGTTTAAGTTCAGAACACCAGAAGGGTTTGTTACGCTTCTTCTGGTTGGCAATAAGAGGGCATGACTTTTCAAAAGCAGTTGAGATCGCTTTCGTTAGTGCAGTTGCCTGCAAATCAAGATCTGCGATTGACCTAATTTGGTTAGGCAGATCTAATAGTGACACGAGCTCAAGGGAGAAAGTATCCCAATTCGTAAGTTTCCTATTGCGATATGGTTTAACCGGTGGTCTTTTAAAGTTAATATTAAAAGAGATGCACCTGTGATCAGAGGTGAGAATATCATCCGTCACTCTCCAATTTAGAACGAGGTCAACGATGGACATAGAGCACAAACCAATGTCAATCACTTCTTTGCGAACCGAGTTGACAAACGTTGGCTCACACCCAACATTGAGAACCTCTAACTCAGAAGAGTATATGTAATTGAACAGTGAGGATCCTCTATTATTAGTATTAGAACTGTGGGAGTTAATTCCAATTGAACATTTTATTGTTTAATTTAATAATTTGAGTCTACCTTTGCTCAGAAGAATGATTTAACCTGATGGAACTCTGGAACACCAATTTGTAAAATTTTCTATATTAATTTCTAATATAAGAACGCTTTCATAACTCCGACTGTAACTATAGCCTTATTTCATGAGACATTTACACATTAACGGCACTAAAGAATTCCGCAGAATTAAAAAATCCGGTAAAAACCAATTAAGGAACTAACAAAGAACTATTTTTTAATTTTATTCTTCCTATATAGATTTATAAACGATTAGAGGGACTTAATGCTTGAAAATACAATTTTCCTATAATTTAAATTAGATATATCCTCCAATATTGCTTACCGAACATCAATTTCAAGGATTGGGAAAATGTTTTTTATGTTGAAAAAAGAAAAACCAAATAGGGAAAAACAATTTAAAAAAATGTTTGTTACAGTTTCCTATATTTATTTAGTGTTTTTTATTATTATAACAATTATGACAACTAAGGAAATTCCAAAAGCAAGTCCTTACAAAATGTCTTGAAGATCAACAAGCATATACCTGAAAAGTATGACTATTGCATCTACAGATGAGAAAGAAGTTGGTGTTTCTGAAGATTTTGATGACGATTGGATCCGATGAAAATTGGATAATTGATTGTAGCATTGGTCATCCAGGTGACCCGTTATAGAAGAAAGACTACCGATTCTATTACCTTTAATAATTCTATAATGCCACCAAAGGATTTTAAGCCAATTCGAAAATTAAAATAATTAAGATAAATTTTTAAAAGATAGTAAATACAAATTAAATTATTTTTCGACAAAATAATGGAAGCGCTAAATAATTCATTCACGTAATCTAACCAATTAGGAAAACATAGTTTAAATTATAATAATAATAATAATAACAGTGTTAAAGGCCATTACTGGCCCCTTACTGAATCAACAATCTGGCTCCAACGGTTTCGATCCTGAGCATGGTCTTCATACTGTCTTAGACAATCTGAAGAGGCCAAGTCGTTCTCTACATCGTGGAGCCATCGTCGCCTGCAACGACCTCTGCGCCTACCATATGGTGGCTCTCCTTTCAGAGATCGCTGCACAATTCGTTCCGGATCAGCACGCAGAACGTGACCGAGCCAGCGTACTCGCTGAGATCTAACTTCATGTACAATATCGGGGATCTTCATCAGATCTCTGATCTCGAAATTGTACAGAGCTCGGTATGTACCATCTATTTCACGTTTAGGGCCGTAAATCACACGCATGATTCTTCTCTCAAATGTTTAAATTATACAAGTATATTATAAATACATTTCCAACAAGGACGAATTAATTTTTTAAAACATTGTATAGAAATTCAATTTTTAAATATATTAACATTATAATAAACCATGCAGTTTCGTGCCCAGCCATATTATGAAAAATACATACTAACAACAATAGCTCTATATTGGCTTGCATATTTGCTCCAAAGATCTTAATAGAAGATAATATATATTTTCACCACGAGCATACAAAGGTGTAAAAATATTATTACATTTTAATGATAATTCGTTGGACTAGTTTTTAACTACGTATTTTTAAAATAATTTAATAGAGATTCAGGTCAACAAAAATCAAAAAAATATGTTTTAATTCACAACATTACGCAAAGCCATAGAAATGCTATTGGAATTTTATTTTTTATTTTTCATCCAAACTAATGGATTTTATTGGATTCAATTAGAAAATTTGGTGTCTTCACTTCACGGAGGGATATATGCGTATAACATGTAATATTCTGTAATACAAATAAACATAAACATTATAATTTCTCCACCTCATGGTCGTATGTACATGTATAATAAATATCATAGACAAATAGACAAAACATAAATAAAATAAAAAAAATAAATGATCCTTAAAATTATAATTTACTAAAAATTTAACGTATAAATCAATAAAACATAATAATTTTTTTTGAACATGTGCCATAGTTTCCCATTCAACATTTTTATTTTTTATTATTTTGATTTGTCGAATTGCTTCACTACAATGGTTTACAGGCACGTGGAAATATTTATTTTTCCTTCCTGATCTCTGTTATTTTAAGAGGGGTGCATTATAAAAATGAAATAAGAAAGAAATGGACCGTTATTAGTTAAAGTAGTCGTTATTAGTAGAGAGGATTATTATTAGGTTTGCCGTCGTTATACAACTGTCACTAAAAGATGCTGCTGCGTCTATTTTGAATCTCCTAAATAAATATACATGTAATGCGTGTGTTTAAATTATATTTAAGTTTAATGTACTATTACCCGCAACATTGCTACTATGGGAAACCCTTTACGCAAAAGATAATATCCATGTTCATCATCCCCAAATAAAAAACCATCATAAATATAGAGCACAATACCTTATCCCATTCTTAATACAAAACAGAATTCAAATTTCGCATTAATAAATTATTTAGTTTTAAAGACAAATGTGGTATCAATTTACCAGGAAGAACTAATATTTTATTCATTGTGTTATCATCTTATATGATTGTGTTAAACAAACAAAAAAATGAGGGTTCGTTTTCACTTCATGTTGAAAGATGAAAAATAATAATCTTGATATACCACAATTTCGCAACCATTCTTCCTCTGTGTGTCTGCTAAAAAAAATCGAAACAAGATTGCATTTATGGATATGCACATCAAAAAAAAGCTTTGGAATACATACTATCCATAAATATTACTTAAAATAACAAAAATAAAATATATAGTACATCGGCGTTTCACAAAATAAGGGGGACACACCAACTTTACTATCTGTAATATAATTCATTTGGTAATGTATATCCTTTGGATTTTGATGATACATTTAAGAAAATTAATACGCATTTATGTTTTAAGCTATTTTTAGTATCAATTCTGTTCTAATGCATATTATGTATAATGTAAATTTGATCCTTTTTTAGAAATTAATTTTACTGTACAAAAAGGATATGTACTAATTTTGTTTCATGTTTATTCAACTTAAATAGTTCGATTGATTTCACCTTATTACTATTGAGAGATAATCAATCGTATACACTTTGGTAAAATGACCACACTTTTCCTTACATTATTCATAATTTATGATTCATTTACGCCACACAAAACTATATATATGTACATAAAACGATAATTTTAATGGTTTGGGCTGTTGGTTTGAAATTAAAAAAAATATATAAAAATTATGAGATAATTCATTTATTTTTAAAATTAGAATTTCCAAACTTATTTAACGCATACAAAATTTTGATAGCGACCCCTAAGGTTACAAAGGAAATTGATTTTTCTTATTTATACAAAATAAAATGAAATTCAATTTAAATTTAACTTTACAGATAAAAATTGATACATATTTTAATACGTATTTTCCTTTAAATTATAAATTTTTTTTTATATTACAGATGTTCTGGAAAGAATCACTGTAGTTTTGTATTTGGTACCGATCATCCGTATTCCGTGATATGGGATAGTGGAACCGTACGAATTAAATATATTTGTATGGATGGTAAGTAAACTTGTTTATTATATAATAAAAGATACTATGTGTCCAATATATCATTTTTACCTTGAATATTATTTTTGTACGGTTTCAGATTTCAAATCGAACAGTATACGTTTCGTTATGTAACAGAAAAAAACATGTTATAAAATCAAATTAATAAAATCCCTAATTATAAGAAATATTTATACAACAACAAATAATAATAATCTATGTATGTAATGTATACAATATGTACATGAGAGATTTTTTTTAATCTTTAATATAAATAAATGTTTATTTCCAATATTATTATTGGCATTTCTACAAAATTATAATCAATCAACATCATGTAGCTGGGCATATAGAAATAAATATTTATTCAAAGTATTGAAATAAATACAAATAATCTTCCGATCAATCAAATATTTTCATTTTGATAATTAAAATAATTTAACATGATTTCATTAAATTGATTATGCTTCCAAATTAATTATAATTTAAAATGAAATAATTAATGAAAACAAACGTTTGTACCTGTTTTTTTTTTATATTTTTTATTGTTGTAACGAAATCATCGCCGTTGTGCGTGAAAAAGCGCATGAACAGTCAAGCAATCAATTCGTTATCGTGTACAGCAATTACACAGCTCGTTTGGTAGTATATAAAAATATTTAATCATTGTTGATGATTAGTCAAACCAATTATATTATCGCAGATTCGATAATTGGGTGCTGAAAATAAGAATTTTTCATCAAAATTCACCTTCAGCTACGAGACATATTTTCATCTCGATGGCTATGTGAACAAGAAAAATTCTCGAATCTGCAACCATAATGCATCCACCAAAACTAACCTCATTGGCATATACAAATACAAATAGGGCCATAAAAATACCATCAGTTCTGAGCATTACCGATTACCGTCACAAGTTAAATGAATTTTAATGGCCCAAATTCAATGGAATAGATCTCGATTTGCTATAGAAAATCGTTAATCGCATTTCCAGAAAACACCTCTTTGCTTTTGTTTATAAACACAACCTAACAATATTAGGTCAAATGTCGCAGGTTAAAAAATGTCCCAGGTCAAATGTCAACATATTAGAATTTTTATTTTTATTAAATCGGTTGGATCAAAAGGAGGTTTCGCTCTTAATAAATCTATATCTGTAGAAGTTTTTTTTAGCAAATTGTAGCAGTTTGAACCAAACGAGGTGGATAACTGATCTACGTTTAAGGATCCGAAAGAGAATATGTGGAATCTAGCACTTATCAAGCCCGAAAAATTATAAGCTTCTTATTACCATGAAGCATATCATAACAGCTGATTGGTGCCGAACAATATACTTTAGTAAATAGACAAAAGATACATACCAACTAATTACTCGACCATAAAATCAGGTTGAAGAAAATGAATTAATACATTTGATGCCAACATTAAAACGGTTCTTAGTAGCAATACTTAATTTGTTCATATTATTGGATTTTATGAGCGGCAATTATATTATATAATTAACATATTCGCTTTAGATCGATTATTTTTTAGTGATAATCATAATCCTAAATTTTACTATCACACATTTTACAAGTGGTAACCCCATAATCATTTATACATGTATCATTCAAAAAATGATTAAATGTTCAATGCGTTCATCTGGTTGTTGTCATTCGTCGTTTTTCTTGTATTATGTGGTTATGTATTACAAAAAACAATAATTTATTGTCTCACTTGTGGCACACGATTCATAAATTGTATTTCCGCTATATACGATATTGTTTGAACTTAAACCGCCCAATTTTTCATTTAATATTGAAGTATATGTACATAACAATATAAGAAAAAAAACTCAAAAAAAAAACATCTGACTAGAATACAGATTGAATATTTTTTCGGATTAATATTTGTAAATTTAATAATAAAAGAAAATACAAACCCAGGTGGTAACAGGATCTTGATAGGATCGCACATTGTTGAAATAATATGTACATCAATTTATTTACTAATGCTTTTTTATGTATATGTATTCTGTTGTTTACCTATATATCTCGTTACTGAAGAGATTCACAAATATTTGCACAATATACCTAAATACGAAAACTAAAATCAGAATGTTATGAATGAATATATCGATTTTAGATACAATATAAAAAAAATTGTGTTTTGTGTAATACTGCGCTGCTATATTACAATGGGGTTAATTTAAATGCAAATTTTTGTTCCACCCATTCTACCCTGTTATGCTCTACTGACACAGATCTCGTAAAAGTTTCTACAAAAATATGGATTGGTGATTTGGGTTATTTCTCCATGCCGTGTACAAGTAAATAAATCATATATGTTTTTGCTTTGTCCTTTGAATAAAGAATGTGGTGATACAGTTTAATATTTTTAGTTTTGTTTAATTTTGTAAAGAATATTCTATTGTGCACCCCTCCTTTACTTGATATACGACTGAAATAGATAAACTATAACATTCCTAGAGGGTTGATGTTAATTTACAAATCACTGTTAGAATTTTAAAAAAAAGCGAATAAGTCGATGTATGTACTGTGGTCAAATGTGTTCAATTTTGTGATCTCTTGGGTATTTTACCAAAAGCAAAAAATTGTAAATACAATTCAGCGATGCCAATATGAAGATAGAGCAATAGGTGTTGCTATTGCTACAGGTATCTTTAAAAACAGAACTCAAAAATTTTTATAATTTAGAACAAAGCCTGATGGAACTATTTAACAAGAAAATCGCATAAATTATGTGTTGATGAATCGTTAAAAAAGGTATTTGACTATTAATAATTCTACATCTTCGATTGCATGACATACAAAGATATAATTCATTTACATTTGAATTAACTACATAATATAGAATTTAATCACCATATACATACGTCAAAATAATAATTAATTACTAAATTTTATTGTTTCAATAAAAAATAATAGTCACCATCTTTATACCAGATTGTGTATAAACAATAAACATAAATTTATTACTTTCCAATTGAACTACATAATATATATCTACTCAACTGTTACGAAGTTAATTAAAGTGGTAACCATTTGGTTATAACAATTTATTTTAAACAATGTCCTTTATTGTCATACATATGTTGTACATATAGACCAGATCGATATAACATACAATTGTGTGTATACATAAATTATAATTTGGCCCAAAACAACACACATTAAGTAAAATTGTTATGTTTATGCTATACACCTAATTGTATCAGTTAAAGAATTCCGATTTTATATCCTTTCTAGATCATAATCACATGGAATAACAGTTAAGGAATATACGCTTTAGATTTCAGTATGATATCTGGACTGGAGGTGCAGAATAGACAACAAAATTGTATTTCGTGAAATACAACAAAAATCACTGAACCATACATTTTAATTTGGATGCATTTATCGGGTGAATATGCAAATTTAATAGTCGAATTTACGGTTCGTTTAATTATAATACCATTTATGGTAATGAAAGGTGTAAGGTTTAGATTATAATTCACCTGACCGTTGGTTATTACATGCCTCCGACCCCTTTACCAATTGTACTCTATTCTATCTGTAATTATGTTTTTGTAAACACATAATTAAGACGTAATACAAACACGTAGAGCCGAAAACATAAAATTAGTATCAAATTAACATCTGTACATAAAATTTGATGTCCTATAAACCCCATAACCTATAATGAACATAAAAACACTATTGTTGTATTTGCTCTACTGGACATCACACTGTTTGTTTGATTTTAATTGATCCAACATTCCTGTTCTTTGTATGTTAACCAAACATAATATTTTCTCGACTTGAATACGCGTATGATCCCCCTTCTATAACCGAATAGAATGATTATTGATTTTTTTTACTCAAAATTATTTATGGAATATTGCAAATAATGTATTTTTGGGAGATATTTCGCAGGAGTCATGATATTTCTATCAACGCATTTCCCAACCTTCTATTATATGACACAAATGTACCATACCAAATTTAATTTAGTGTAAAGGATACATTTCACTCATTACCATAAAACAAATCGATTAAAAAAATTTCTTGTATTATTACTACGATTTACAGAAAAGAAATGCGTAATGCAACCCATGTATTTCATACATATTTTTAATCCAAATTTGAAATTTAATTTAATTTGATCAAGGTCTCTCAATCATAATCAGCATGATGTTAAGTGCTGAAATTTTTATGATTATTGTATTCGAGCGAGAGAGGGTCGGGAAATATGATTTTTTTCCCAACATGTCATAATTTTTCATCTCATTCAATGAATGAGAAACTACATCTGTTAAATTTTTGTTAGTGCACTGTGTCAAATACGCAATATATAAATTGCAACATAATTTGTAAATGGTAAATTGAAATAGGATAAAACTCTACTTAACCCATGTATTTTTTTTTATCTGTATGTTTTATTTCACGTAAATCGTAAAAGTTATTTTAGTTTAAACTATTTATCTAATTACCATAAAATATCAATTTAAATCTAAAATATAATTTTAGTTTAATTTGGTTCGTTGAATGTAATCTTATTTTGGATATAGCGAGAGGTTATAAGGTAGTGAGCAGGTGTAACGTTATGGTTTACAGAATTCTATGAAAATTAATTAATATTCCTCGTCAAATTTAAATAATTATTTAATAATTAGTGGGGGGAACAAAAACTAATGTATATGGTCATAATATTTATTATTTTTAAAATTCAATTGATTTGAAAATCTTATGCTCTTAAATCTGACTGATAAAATGAAAAATAAATATAAAACAGTGCAGTGCACGCACAATCACAACGAATTTTCACAATCGAATTTAGGAGAAAGCCGAATTATTTATAATATGTATCAGAATATTCCAAAATTAAATATAATTAAATAAACATGTTCACTATAATTTCCATATAGCATATATTAAATTTCCAAAATTTGGACGTGCTAGAGTAATCTTGAATGTGTACAAAATTAAATTTAAATCAAATTAAATTTATAAACGGAATAACAATATTAATTTCAATTATTCAATTTATATACAAGTAATCCTACGTTTTAACTAAATTTAGTGAATTATTTTATTACTATTAAATTCCGTTGAAACTCATTCAAACTCTGAATTACAGTAAATTTTGTATTCAAAAGCGCAATTTCTCTTCAAAATAAATTTAAAATTGTGTAACCCGATCTAGTAAAATACACTTACAAATTCTCAATGTGTAGCCAGAATGTGATTTAAATCCGATTTTATAATTTTCAATCAATACCCAAACTATTCTATGCAGTATGTACATTCAAATTTATTGGGAATGGCAGCTGTCTTAATGTGTCCGATTTTATTCAAATAAACTGACAGCATCTTTAATTTTGAATTAATTTTGTAAAGTAAATGAGCGTAATTCGGTGATTTTTATTTAATCAAACTCTTTTTAAACACAATATTACAGACGGTTTTCTTCAAACGCATTCAAATTTATGGGATATGAGTAAGTGATACAAAAAATTAACTATCGCTTAATTTCAATTTTAATTCCAATTAGTTTAAAATATTAAAATTTCAATTCATTTTTATTGAACTAACTTATATCGACTCGTACTTTATCAAACTCGCTTCAAATACCTAAATAATACATGCAATCAATCAGTATTTAAACATTATTTTGGTCGAAGAAATTTTAGATCAAGTAGATCGCACAACTCCAAATCCATATTCAACAATAATATCATTTTAAATCGTACCTTGTAGTTTTCTACAAATAATTTGGCTGCGTTTAGTCAATAATGACAAAATCGTGTGTAAATTGTATGGTTTTAAATTGATGTTTTCAAACTACATAATTAAATTTTTGCTAAAATTTTAACACTCTATGTATTGCAATAAACGTTTTAATTGAACTGAAATCAATATTTATACTTAAGTCCTAATTTTCTTTAATTTGTAAAATTTAATTATAACTCTAACTTGATTAAATTAATAGTTTATTCTACCAACCTGTTTCAAATTGCATCCAATCTACATCCTGTTTAATGTCGCTCATATTTTATATTGCTAATTGAACTCAAATCACATTGAAATGGATGGTATAAGAACAAAACCTGTTATACAATTAATCTTCTACCTGACGTTGAACATCCGCAGCTGCTGGTACCAAATTTCCCGTCCAATTTGGCAAAGACTTTAAAATGCATTATTCCAATTAAATGATTTAGTTTTATGTTTTATATTGGTATATTGCCCTTAAGCCCTTAAAAGAAAATTATCACAAAAACCAAACCAACGTATTTTTTTTAACGAATTGATAACATCAGATCCCTCCATAATTTTCCCTCCTACTTTTTCCTTGCGATTTAGCACGTGACTTTGTTACTGCAAAAATATTATTTTATACACAGACGAAAGAAAATTTATTAAATATGTCGCATAAAAGGACAAGTTCAAGATTACACAACCCTTGTTTACAAATGTTTATTTTTTTGACTCTACATACATAAATTGAAGTTACCCTCTCTCGTATAAATACAATAAAAGGATTTCATTATCACACGGGGTAAAATAAAATATCCTTTTTCTTTAGTGGCTTTTATTTTTATAAATAAACGTGGATAAACTTGTTATCATGCAAAGAAATGAATTTTAAGATTTTAATAAACTTAATATAATTTCAAAAATGGTTTCGTTGAAAATTTACCACTTTAAGATTTTAAGCACACGATTTTGCACTTTTAAATGTATTTAATTAATATTAATTGTTATTCAATCACCTAAATCATGACGTTTATGACGTAAACAATTACGAAATAATTATTGAGATTAAAATGAAATATATGGAATAAATAGTTTTAGTTCCCGAATTACCAGTTGAATTATTTGGAGCAGTTGTTGTGTCTATTTGGCTGGACGTTGTATTAGTTGGGGCTACAGTTGGTGGGCCTATTTCGGTCGAGGTTGTATTATTTGAGGCTACAGTTGTTGTGGCTATTTGCGTAGAGGTTGTAATATTTCCCGCTTCAGTCGTTGTGCCTATTTGGTTGGAGGTTGTATTACTTGAGGCTACAGTTGTTGTGTCTATTTCGGTGGACGTTGTATTTGTTGAGGTAGCATTTACTGAATTGGCTTGAGTGGATGTTACTACAGCCACGGTGTCGTTTGATTCTGTGGTTGCATTATTCTTAATTGTTGTGTTCGCTGGAGCAGTTTCATTAAATGTAGTTTTGAGATCACTGTTCGTTGTAGTCTGATTTGATATACCAGCATCAAGCCTTGTTGCTACAGGCTCTGTTTGGTTTGTATTTGTTATCGAATAGTTGCCAACAATTATACTACTTGCATTAGTAACATTTGCATCACTCTCATTTGTATTGTTAGATAATCCATTCGCACTAAAAATATAATTTCACAAGATACATAATAGAACTATCACAATAATACTAAATTGAATAATAATTTTACCTAACAATACAATAAAAACTATAAATTGCAACTAGAAGATTTAATTTAAAATTCATTTTAATATATTTTTTATTTATTTCGTTTATTCTTAAAATTAACAACTGAACAATCTGATGTTATAAAATCAACTGAATACAATTTATCACTTGTAAATGCTAAAAAATAAATTCTATTAAAATTAATTAAATTAAATCTGTTTTAATGTGTTGTTTGATTAAGCAATTTGTCACCTTCGCGTTTTATTTGTAAAATCCAAGTTTACGAAAATAATCTTAATAATACCGCGATTTTGCGTTCATTTTTAATATCGCTATGATAACATAATACGTCTTAAATTATGAATCATCTGCCTTTTATTGTGATGATGACGCTGAGGGAAAATGAAATTATAGACATGAATGTAATTTCAACGTTTCGTTTCATCTGGCTAGCGATCAATAGTTTTAAATCAAGGTTATTTCGTTTTTTTTTTAAGATTAGTAAAGCAGTCAAGTATAATATATATTTTCTCTCCATATACTCGATGTATGTATGCAACAATACAATTCTAATAACTATTCATAAACTATTGTTCGATAAGCGAGCATAATGGAAGTCAAATCATTAAATTATTCGTGAAAATTCTAACAATTATAAAAGGGACTGAAATCTTTATATGTAGTTTTTATTAAATAAAATAAAATAAAAATTCTAACAAAAACACTATTCTTATTGCATAATTGAATGGTTGACCTATTTTTACTATTATCCCTTATGGAATTTTTCATTTTCTAAAGGTACAACAGATTTCGATCATTTTTTGTAAGAAAAGATTATTTTGTTTTGTTCCGATACTCGTCGACATAATTTAACAACAATACTATTTTAATATGATACGTGATAGATGAGATTAGTAAAAGCTTTATATACAGATCGGGAATTATATTTTTGACTAAAAACTAATCAATTAAAATGTGGAATTTAATCGAAGCTATATTATATTATAGCATTGGAATTGGAATATTAAATTAACAAATTAATCATAACTAGAAAACTATGTGTATTCACTTCTTACATAAACTATGAATTATATTAACAATAAAACAAAATTTGATAGAGAATTGATGATCTATATTTCGTGCAAATTCTATTTTTTTGATGATTTAATTTATTTAACAAATATTTACATTAACAAAATAAATAGATTTAAATCAAAATATAAATACGATTAAATTTTATGATTTTCAAATTTACTTTTTGGTACAATTAATATTTCTGGGAAAATAGAATAAATGTAATAAATTACCCTTCGCTTTTTTATATACAACTTTGATTTTATAACGTGTACATAATGATATAAAATTTTGAACACTATTTAGTGCACGTCATTTATATACATATTTAAAATTTTAATACACACATAATGTATATTATTCATATGTATAATTATATGTATGTGCTATGTAACATATAACATAAAATTTTTAATTGGGTTCAATTTTAATAATGATCTGAAAACAAAGTTGCTTGGCAGATTATATAGTTGAACTGTTTTCTAAACTATTTGGTATATGTATATTTAAAAATCGTAAATATCAATTGAATCGGAAAATTAATTAATTAACACATTTTCTAATGAACTTGACTACTAAAAATAATACGAACTATAAATATATAAAATTTATTTCGATTTTTATGTTCGTTTAATTAGAATGTTTATTTTATTCATTTAACCCATCTTTAGTCGAATATCGCGTTTTGCACCCATTTTTAGTGTTTTACACAAATAAACAGATCAGATTTGATTCACAAAACTATATGATGATCAACCAATACAGTAAGACACAGTGAAAATATCTATTACGTTATGCATTACTAATCATTGTGAGGAGGTGTCTTCTATATGATAATAGCTGGTAATAAATCAGCTAGTTAATAGACAGAAAAAAAATGATTTCAACAAGTTGGCATACATCAAGAAATATATTTTGGTTATTTGTAATTCATCATCCACACAATTCCACATATACGAGCTTAATTGATTTTTTTTAAAGTACTTAATTGCGATTTAAGCTTGCCTAAACTTTCTCGAAGGGAAAGAATTTAAAAGACAATATTTGTTTTATTTTAACATGCGGTATCTAGCCATAAGCCAACAGTTTAATAATTACTATTTAAGCATGTATTTTTCTTTTTTGTTCACAAAAGTAAACAAGACACAATAAGTTTGTCTGCATATTTGTTACAAAGACGATATAATATCACAATGAATATTGAAACATCGTACGGAAGAACACTTGTTTATTTAGAATGAAGAGAATTCCTTGAAGTGGAATACTATGCCGCTGTATAATTCTACTTGAATTAGACTATGAGATCACCAGGACATGTAGTTTATCCTTTCTTATTTCGACAGATAGATTTTTGTTTGTTCACCAGTAGATTTTTAAGTTTTTGTTTGTATCAATTGGAATTGTGGAGTTTAGAACTGTTCTATAAGGGCACTCTATATTGGTTGTTATTTTAATGATTTGGATTTGTTGGAATTTGCTATAATTTTGCAGGAGACCATTGTGAACTGAAAAAATTTACAATTTATAAAGAAAGGGATCTGATGACAATTTTCGAAAAGAGTATGAAACAGTTTTGTTGCAAAATAATATAATCATTGAGCTATCTGATTATTCGATTTATTTTATTTTACTAAACAAATCTTTCAAACTTAATTATTGATTGAAATATATTTTATTTATTTGATTTGAACTTTAAATAATAAATACTTAAATTTGAATTTAAAAACAACAAAAACAAATTTAAAATATTATAGTCCAACGCTATTGGTTATATTTTCAACAACACTAAACTAATGGTGAAAATATTTTAACGGCAGGCAGGTTTGCTCCAACAATATTACTTTATCAAAGTATGTATGTAAAGCAAGTAAAATAAACTGGGGAGAACGAAATAATCACGCGAGATTAAAATTGCCCGATACTTTTTGTAATTTCATTTGATTTATTACTGCAAACAGATTTGTCACAACATTTAATTTTTGTGCACATGATCTAAATTCTAACACATTACTCATTTGATGAAATCTATTGATTTCATCTTGCTTATCGGACTTGTGCAAACACAAACACCGCAGAATATTTTCAAATCGATTGCGACTCATACAAATATTTTCCGAAAATAAAATGATTTTATGTATATTTTATTAGTATGTTATGTACTCCAATAATTTCGCAAGTTCTACCGAATATTCCGCATTATATTACACAATCCAGTAAAATTATTAAAATCATCAATTTTACTTTTCTCACCAATACCGAATTGGGTAAATCTGTTATTGAATAGTTTTATATTTCTCGACAAATTAGTTCCCAAGTGGAGCTATTAAGAAATTTTTCAATAGTGTGTTTGTTTCTATTAATTTTCTTTCTATTATTAAATTTAAAAAAATAATTTTTTTTGGTAAAGTATGACAACTCTAAGGTGTCGATTGTCGAAAATAAATTAAAATAAAACATTTCCCTGGCACATGATTTTTTGATCTTCTGACGGAAGATGGATATTCACTCTAGCTATTTAGATTCGAGCATAAGTTTGGTTTAGAACTCGAATGTATATAACTAGGGTAATTATATGACTTCGTGAACCAACCTTGAATCAATAAAGCTTGTACGTACAAAAACTTCTGTCCATTTAAATAATAATTTTTATTTTTATTAATAAAATAACTTATTAGGAATACATAATATTTGAACAATAATGACCATGTTTTTATGTTTGATTTCCATATTTTGTGTTTTAAACGTTTATAGATCTTTAGCTTTGGAGGGTATAGTAGAGTTGAGAGGGTCATTTCCACTTTTCCGCGCCAATAGATACATAAATTGGCCAGCATTTAAATGTTCTAAATCTTTGAAAAATCTCTACTAACTTCTCTCTTTATCTAAAAATTTTAAATTCCGTGAATTCCAAACTATTCGAACAGTTAATTCGACAGTTATTGTTGAAGAAAGTAATTTAATACTATGGTTACAAGCAAGCTTTGGAAACCCGAATAATTAGAGCAATCAAACTGAATAGTAGAAATCTACGTCTTGTTGTTCTGTTACTCAAACCATTATTAAAAATATTAGATTTCAATAAATTAAAAAAAATTAAATATGAAAATAACTTTGAACTGTTATAAAATATAAAACTCTTTAAATTTAATGATATAAATTTTTGAAATAACTTAGCCAGTAGTGCATAATTATCTATAAGAATTGATGAATATGAATTAATAAGCCTTTGAATTGTTGCAAATACAAAGAACTACTTTTCATCGTATTAAATTGTTCAAATTAGCACTAGTTATCGAATGAATGAATAAAAGCATGTGCCTATAAGATAAAATACGAACATCAAATTCCAATGCAAATTATTGTATGAAACAATGCTAGGTTAAATTCTACTGTTCTTCCACTAAAAAATAATCAACGTTATTATAAAATTCTATTTGCCACCTTATCTATTCATATTGTTATGCCATTTCTCTAATACTGTATCTTGTTTACTCAAAACATATTATAGTTTTATACATCTACATTTATTTACCACACTTATACATTTTTAAAATATACATTTTCATCTTCGCACTTAAGTACTTAAGAACTAAAATACGCGATATGATAACCTTCAATTCAAATGATATTATCGATTTTATTATCAAAATTATACGTACATGTGTAAACCACCTAAGACACAATATTATCTGGAGCAAAAAATTACAACCTTCACAAATTCTAGCATAATTTACTTAATCTTAGTATTAGTATTTTTTTTAATGATATTTAAGTTATTAAATTTTTCTATATTCTTTTTCATTTAATTAAACTTGGTGAATATAAATAACAAATTTATCTTTCAAAAAAATTTCCCGATAATATCAAATCACATACATATATATGTATAAATATTTTCATGTTTATGTTTTAATTTTATTTTACAGACTTTCGTATAAACAAATACTGTGCCGAACGTTTAATCATTGGTAATGAAATTGATCTAAATAAAAATGAATTTAGTCAAAATGCACGCTATATTTCAAAAGATAAAATGTATTCAAAACCTCGAGGTGAACCAGTGGCCGAAGCACGTATTCAACTTGATCAACAATTTCATCAATTTACCAATGTTAAAATTATAAAAACAGCGCCCGACGATAGTACGATTACGGAAGAGTTGATAAAGTCTAATGTGAAAAATGAAAAATTATTGAGTGAAAACGAAAATCGACGAAGGCAAAGGGTATATTCACAGGTAAATCAATTAAATTAATAGGGTTTAAATTTATGGTAATTTCCAACATTTTTACTATACATGTTGTGTATATATGAAAATACATCAAAACAAATAATTATTTCCACAATAGGAGAGCTATATGTATCGTATTCAATCGTCTTAAATTTCAGTCATTTTATTCGTGCCACCTTTTGAAAGCGGTCCCTCTACTCATTGTTTTATTTTCAAAACACGCTATATATATATTTGTTTCGTATTTAATCAATTCTAAAATCTATAATTATATGTATGAAAACCTTAAATTAAGAATATATTGAGGCAAAATTGTAACGTTACAAAATTTAAGGATATATGGATATTAATTACTGAAATCTGAATAAAAAGAAATACTTTTTTTGTACAGCAGATTATTTGTATAACCGGAAAGTCCTTAGTCATGTTTTATTCATGTAGAGAGAAGACATTCAACAACATCTAGCTATCCAGACATTAATGACACAGTAAAAAAAAAATAAAGAATCAAGCATAAAAATTATACAGAGAGAATTTGTAGTAATAACAAAGAGGATTATATATAGAATCTTCTTTTGATAATAAAAATAAATATGATGTATATCAAAAATATTTAATAAATAAAGTACTAATTCATAATAGCAGCACCAATAACTCCAGTTTATATTTCGTATGTTGGATATATCGCGATGTATAAAAAAATGTGAAATCTATTTCCAAAGTTATTGATTAAGGCAATTGTCCCTTTATTAAATTGCCTTACTCGTTTATATTATCAAATTTCCGTCAAAATAAAAAATAAATTATAAGAATATCGCAATATAACAATGACGTGTCAGAAACTAAATATTATTATACCCTTCACATTTAAAAATGTCATTAAAATTCTTAATTTAATATTATTGTTAAAAATAAAGTGGATATATCCGCTTAACTAAAATTTACGCTCTTCATTGCAGGATTTCAAAATATTAAAAATACTGCCGAAAGACCTGGATGATTTTAATACCATCGAACAAATAGGAGATGAATTTTATTTCAAAAAAGATGGATCAAATAGTATTGATCAAGAAGATGCTACTGCTACTAACCAAGGCACAACCGAACAAATAACAAAAAAAAAATTGTTAGAAATCAATAAAGGAGGTTCAACAAACATTCCAATAGTAATGCCACCATCACCATCAATAATTAAAGATTCCGAAGTTATTATATTGCCAACGATAATAATCGATAAAATTGATTTGGATATTTTACCAAGAAATAATGAAAGTTATTTAGATAATTATAATGAGAAAATAACGATGCGTTCCAAAATAAATTCCATTACGACTACAAAAACCACTATTAGAAATACAGTGACTACACCAAAAATTCAGGATTCGCATGAAATGGACCCAAGTAATAAAAAAAATGCTGAGACACTCTTTATAACATCGTCAACATCTTCAGATGCTGGAAATGAGAAAAGCTATTATGAAAATGAAATTAATCCTGGGGCCGAAGAAGAGGAAAATACCATAAGCTATAATAGAAATGAATTATATAATAGAAATGAATTATATAATAGAAATAATGATAATAATAGTAATAAAAATAGTATTATTTTTAATGTTGAGTATAGTAATAATATTAGTACAAATGATGATAATGTTATTGAACACTTCGATACTGATTCAACAAATTTAAACAAAAATGAAAATTTTTTAGATAATGATAAATCTGTGATAAATGCTAATTATAAATCTGAAAAAGATGTTAATAGATATGATAATGATGACGATGATGATGAAGATGATTTTTCTTATGAGGACGATGATTATTTTAATATATATTCGTCAAGAAGGAAAACAAAACATCAAAGCATTCAACGAGTTGCTTTACGGAACCCATTAGTTCAAGGTTTTGCAATGTCACCCGGCTATCCAAAATTTTATATTGGTGAAACGGACTGTGAATGGACCATTATTGCACCTTACGATCAAAAAATACGTTTAACATTTTTGGATATATCACTTCGAAGTATATTATACACTAACTATTATAATTTTTGGTTTTTACATTATTTTATTTACAGCCGATCCATTGTGCCGTGATTATATACAAGTAGTTGACGTTGAAAAAAATTTTCTATTATTTAACAGCTGCAGTGAATTAGTAAGACCACGCGAAGTAATAAGTGAATCGAATCAACTTAAGGTATTAAACAAAAAAAATTATTATCTACTATATTATGTACATAGTTAGGATAGTGTTTAATTTGAACTTTTATTTTATTCTATAGATAAATTTCAGGACAACGACGAAAATGATGTTCCCCAAGAGAGGAATTTTATTTCATTATACTGGTACGTTTGAAATTTCGTGTTTTAATCAAATTTGATGAATATATTTTAATTTGTAAAATTAAAACATTTATTTCAATTGGAATTATTATCTGGAATCAAATCTAAATGTGAAATTAGAGTATAAAAAAGAAAATTAAAATTAATTTATATAACTTTTTTTAAGACTCATTCAAGCTTTTTTTCACACAGAATAAACCAATATGTACATGACTTATAATCATGTTTCAAACATTTTTTAAAAAGTACGATATAATTATAATTTGACCAAGTTTTCAAAATTTAGAAGTACAAATGTCAGAAATCAGAGCAAGTAGATTTTGTTAAGAGTTCAATTGATGAGCTTCAGAATTGCGGTCGATAAATTCTTGTAGTTTAGTAAAATTCGCGATTAAAATGAGAAATATTTGGAAATCAAAGGGTTCCAAATATTTCTAATTAAATTTATTTATTTTGCAAAATTTTTATTTTTGAATTGTTTTCATAAATTCAACGATTAAAATGTTAAAATTTTGATATTTATCTACGGTTTCAGAATTCGACAAGCATTAATAATTACATTGCATTGCAGATTGTACGAAATGGTATTTTGAATAACGAAATACGAGATTTTCGATTATCGCTTTGTAAGAACTTAATTATTATCGAAACCTCCATATAGCATCTTCAATGTACAATAATATATAATATATTTTGCTAAGTATCCTAAATGGTACAGTACTGATTGATTTTGTGTTGTATGTACATATGCACCTTTAAATTTACAGGCATGACAACTCTTTAGGTATATTTTAGCTGATTCAATAACGTTTTACCATTGCTGACGATATACAGCTAACATTTTTGTAATTAACGTTTCCTAACAAATTGAGATCTTCGTTTCACAGTTCACCATATGATTTTTAAGCATTCCTGATAATCGTGTCTCTTCTGGTCACGTTTTAAATTGGTTCAAATTGTCTACACTTCTCTCACCATCAAATCGATTTTAAAACTATACTGTCAAACGTTTGTAAAATACTTTCTCATTTCGAAAAATGAATTGTTTCGTAATATTCTATTAAACTGATTGTCTGTGATGTCTACCGTTGACTTTGAAACTGATTATTTGAGTTGCCGTGTGCATTTCTACAAAACATTCTTACAATGATAGTTTTTCAAATGATGTGCACAGCATCAGAAATATCTAAAAGCCTAACTAGCAAATCTGTAACATTTGAAATTTTGACTGTTTGGCTCGCGAACACCGTAACGCGACTTGTCAAATTCAAATAAGTTTTGTTATAAATCAAGTGTGCATTATTTCAGTTCTATATTCAACTTGTTATTTTGACATTTCCTTCAGTTTGCGCGACATTTTTCTCTGTTTTATTAAAGTGACAATTCAATTTAACGAAACTGATCAAAAAAGTTCTTGAAGATTCGCTGGTTAGTAATGTCATTTAACATAAATATTACAGATGTATTCTTGTTACTTAAATTTCTACTAAGTCGTATGCTTGTTTGAAGGCAAATAATAATTATTGAATATTAACACCCTCCGTTCCCAGGGTTCCCCACAATTTACTTTGTTTTTAAAGACTACATAGTCGGTTTGGCAACTATATTATGTGTAATATATTGGTTAGTATCATGTAAAGATTATAATTGTTACACCTGATTTGTCATATACATACAACTAAGTTCAATTGGGATGGTATCGTCATCTGTTGAATTATTGAAATTGTATCAAAATGGCCACAACTTGGTTATTATTATGTAGGGCTCATATTTGGCTTAGCACCTCGATAAATTCGAGTGACGAATGCATCAAATAGGTTTGAGAAAATTATAATAAAATATATTTTGAATTTCTACTAGCAAAAAATTAGAAGTAAAACAAAAAAACACGGAAAAATCAAAGTAGGATATAAAAACAAAATTAATAAATCTAAAATTAAAAACCATCGAGTGTACTAAATATTAATTTAGTACATATGTACATATAAAAGCTTTTATTTAATATTCAAACCATTCACAACTTTATACAATCATACTGTAAATAATACAGTAAATATATTGTAAATAATTTTCGTTAGATGTCTACTGTATCAATTTATTATTGATTTTAACCATAGTAAATTTTTAAATCACAAAATATTTGTATATTATTTCTTGTAAAATATATAAAACTATTTATCTCGTTCTGGCTTTCATGAAACAGCATTAGGATGCCTAACACCACCAACATCATTGAATTCACAATTGATTAGCCGAACCGAAGATAGAGTAAAATATATATGTGATTCATCGTTTGTATTTCCTGACACAGCTGTTCCGATACGAGAGTTAGTATGTACAGAGAGACACACGTGGGACAACATTCTACCGGATTGCATCGGTGAGTGAACAACGATTCTTTAGTCAATTTTATTTTAAATAAAACAGCGATTTTTATTAGTGAAAATTTCTAAAATCACATATTTACAAGTTTCTTTATTGGTCCGCTAAGTGAAATTTTTCAGTGTTTTTTTTTTCAAATATATATATACGTAATCGCTATAAATATAGTAAAGTGTGTAAAACGTGGCTAACCCATAGTGTTTGTGATATATAATAAGCGCTTATTGTTTGATCAATATCGTTGTGTAGAACTTAAACCAAACAAATTAGAGTCAGTTTCATAATTTGATTAGTGTACACAATATAATTTTTTGTTATCAGAACTCGTTTCCTCTTTAAAAGACAGAATTATATTACAATAAAATATTATAAAATTTAATTTTTCATAAATTGCTTCTGAGCATATACATATATAAAACTAAATATATATTATACATGAATAGCTAGCTATGGTTATTGTTTTTAATGTCGCGACGTATTGATCGTTCAATAGAGGAATATAAAATATAGAAAAGAAGTTCAAAAGATTAACCCCACGTTACGAAATGTTATTATTGTTTGCAACGTTTCACTAATATCATAATACATACAGTGTATACGCAAGCATATTGTAAATTTTTGAAATTGTACACATAAAACCAAAACGTTTCGAAACAACACGATACTATCTAAAAATAGACGAAAATCACACATTTGCAAGATGACGAATATTTTACATTCCATATATTTATGTTACAACTTAATTAATATGATATCATGAATGGTATTACTACTCGTTTAGAACAGATACAGGTCTCTTTGTTTTGTGAAGTTCAACCCAAAATAAAACACATTTTATACAAAACAAAACACACATACTCGTTTTCAAAAACTAATTAATTTTCTTAGAAAATATACAATTAATTGAGTTATAATATACCCTTAAACCCTATGCTGTGTGATGTTTTGTTTTTATTTCAAAAAATTATTTTTTATCTTTTGAAAAAATCTACTTTGTGTATGTTATGTATGTGTGTGTATATAGATTTCCCACCAGCATGTATGTCAACCACAAAAACAGATATATTTTTCTCATAATTTTAATTCGAAAAAAAAAAATATATATAATTGATTGACGTCTGTTTTTTGAATTGGGTTTATAAGATTTTGTAATTAGAGGATGGAAAATTTAGATTGATTACATTCATTAGCAATAATATTGATTTCAAGTTAACCTACAGGTTTGATTAGAGATTACGCACTATTAAATGAACGACCAATTGAAATATTTCTCATTCACATAAAATTCCTTTACACATTTGCGTGGGATCCCTTGATTTGGCTTCATTGTTAATTAACATCAAGTTAGTAAACCTAATTAGTATTGATTTCGCATGTATATACATATTAATAAAATATTCTCAAAATTTTTCAAGCACACATTGAATATTAATTTAATTAATTAGTTTAAGGTGTAAATTTTACATCAATAAAATAACAAAAATTGTATAACGATCAATAAACCGGTATTCGACCATGAATTTGTCACAACTTAAAAAATATAATCTCAATTTAATAACACCAACAAAAATAAAATGAAAAGGTCAGTTTTAATTAGCATAATTAATGATTAGTAATCAATAAAATAAATTATCTATAACAAAACATACTGCTCAGCAAACGATTAGTCTATTATCTATTTTACATTGAACTTAATAATCATCGAATACGTACTTAGTTGGGATGGATGAAATTTAGTCATAAAAAGTCTTATCATAATTTTAAAAACAAACAAAAACGTCATAATATTTGTCTTGAATTATATGTTCTCAAGTATATCATTCTTATAAATACATATGTACATATACATATATATTAAACAGAACAAAAAAATTAGACCAATTACGTTTTAGAAATTAGACTTAAGAAAAGATTTTTTAATATTTGTTTTTTTCTTTTATTTATTTTAGAAAAAGCAGCCGCCGAGGGTAGTGGTTTAGTTCAGCATATAGATTACAACAAAAAAGAAGCCTCCAGTATGGTTGATAAAACAGATCCACTTTATGGTGAATTATATTCATTTAAAAGTTATAAATCTATTTAATTAATACAAATTTTAATTTATAGATATTATAATTCCATCGTTTTTAATTGCCGCCCTGTTCATTGTCAATGGAATTGTATTTGTTATAATTATGCGCTATCGGAATAAACGGTATATACCATAAAAACTCAATTATATTAGTATAATTCTAAAAATTATTTATTATTTTAGGAGAGAACGCTTTGATAATGAACTAGCCGAACTTTAAAAATGTTGTATTTTACATTTTGTAAATTATTATTAATTTCTTTTTGAATATAAATTTTCAAAACTACGCACTGAAGCCAAAGACAAATTTAATAAGTAATTACTATGTAGTTTATCAATTAAATTATTATTTTAATTTGATTATAATTTTCATATTTTTTTCCTTTTTTAAATTAATTATTATATATTTTAATATGTCACTGTTATAATTTATTAAACTATTAATTCATTTCATTGTATATTATGTATACATTTTTCAGATTTTAATTAAAAATATAATGAAAAAAATAAAGCAAAACAAAAACAAAATGTCTTCAAAATCGTTATCATATCAAAAAAAAAAAAAAAAACTTGAAAATAGTATATATTATTATTATATAATTAAAAAAATAAAAACAAGAATAATTATATACAATATTATACATATATACATAATGAAAGCAGTTTGAAAAATAAATACAATTTCAAAAATTACAACGAATATTTTAATAGTTTACATTATTGTATTGGACTGAAAATTGTAACTACGACGATTATTCCAGCATGATTTCGGACTGATATTACTAATATTTGTTTAATTTTTTATTCAGTTAAATCCATAATTTAAATAAAAACCGTAAACATATCAAAATACTTAAACGATGCAGTCAATGGTTACTATTGAATAATTTCAGTCTGTTAGTATTTTTTTTACTTTACTTTAATGGGCTATTTACACCAAACGCAAATTACAAATTGTTTTGCTAAAATAACAGAATTGTGATTTATTAAAATAAATATGTAATTTTATAAAATACATATATTATGTTTAATAAAAATTTAAAAATAAATATATTTCAAAAAAATAATAATGGAGGTAAATATGCGTGATTACGAATAATAGTAGCATGGATTTTATTATAACACACATCCTCGAAATTCGTTGATATAATAAAAATGGCAATAATATGAACAGAATATTTTTCTAAGGAACAAATAAATTCACTCGCGTTTACCAAATTCATGTGTGGAATCATTTACAATTTGTATTTAGTGTGTGAAAACTATTTAAAACTCAGTTTTATAAAAATTATAATTCAAAAATGATAAAGATTATGTTGTTTTCCTTCAAAATTGAAATTAATTTGCCAGTACAAATAGGATTATTATTATAAGAGTATATTAAAGGCCATTACTGGCTCCTTACTGAGTCAACAATTTGGCTTTTACCGGTGTCGATGCAGAGCTTGGCCTTCATACAATCTTAGACAATCTGAAGAAGCCAGGTCGTCCTCTATCTTGTGGAGTCATCGTCACCTGCAACGACCTCTGCGCCTACCATATGGTGGCTCTCCTTTCAGAACATGACCGAGCCAGCGTACTCGCTGAGATCTTACTTCATGTACAATGTCAGGGATCTTGATCAGCTCTCTGATCTCGACATTGTGCAGACCTTAGTATGTACCATCTACTTGGCGTTTTGGCAGTAAATCACACGCATAATTCTTCTCTCAAATGTAAGGATATACTCCACAAATAGGATTATAGGCTTTATAATATGCAGTATTCAATCGGGCACATTTGTTGTAAGAAACTATTTACTTAATGCAGTTTGTAGAAAATTTGCATCAACTTCACCATAAAAATCTGCCATTTTAAGGTTGGTAAGTAAGCAAATTTCTACAATTCGGAAGCAAGTCCAATCAGCACCATGATTGGCGGGCTATAGTGACAATGTCACAGAATCAAGATCGGATAAGGTCCTTTTTAACGGAAAAATTTACGCATGCCAATTTATAGGGTTACAAGTGCTGTTCAAACCTGCTCAAACTCCTGCTATTCATATTAATCTTAAACATTAAACCCCATTTTAAAATGAAAACGATATAATAAACGAGTTCATTTCACCATAGATTTGTATTTAACTGTTTATGTAAATAAACAGAATAAGAAAATTTAGGAGTACCGAAAACTCAAGTGAAACACACGAAACTCGGTTATATCGGCGAAGATACTGTATGCTAGGCTATATCTTCTAAAGAAAGCGAATCTTTCTTGAGGAAGATTTTTGAGAGGGAGGTCATTTAGAGAATTTGATCTACAATATTTATTATTCTCTCTGGAACATGAATTAATTTAGAATATTTTTTTATCTATTAATTTCCTTTTAACTTAATTTCTTATACATATTAAAATTGATCTAATTTTGTAGGTTTCTGAAAAATGTTGATTTAATAATTTATCAAATTTTACGATTAGTGTTCGAGTCCATAGAAAATTGTGATTCTTTAAATCTCTAAAATTAGTAAATTCGTGGAATGAACAAGTAAAAAATAAAAATAAATTGTACCTAATTTGTTTTCAGAATATGAAAATCAGAACATTTAAAAAAATCAAACTTTACCTTATATTATAAGATTGTACTGATTCGGTCGTATATTGTAGAATGGAATCTAGAGGGGAAAATGCTGACTTTAAAATAATATTGAAAAATTGTAATTGTAATAGTAATTGAGTAAAAAATCGATCTTATATCCAACAAGGTATTATATGGTATACAAATACATATGGGTTCGGATGGTCCCCTTGTTGATAGGCATAATGTACATAGATAATACATTTTCAAAATGGGTTTAGAAATGGCTTTTCAAATTCTTAATTTAGCCTTATAACTGATACACGATAAATTCAGCCTTAATTACACGATAAAATCAGCCTTAATTACACGATAAATTCAGCCTCTTTATTCAGCCTTATAACTGATACACGAATTTTTACAATACAAGCAACTAAATTGCCCGTTGGTATGTAAAATGAATTTTGAAGTTTATTGTTTTTAAAATTAATGTCCAGAGTCCAGTGAAGTCGTGCTTCAAATGAATAAAATGCCTAAAATTTAAAAATATCAAATAAAAAAGTGGTGTTTCACCAATTAGTGTGATTATTCGTAGAAACGTTTTTTGTTTATATAAAACCAATATAAGTATGTACAATATTTGTTGTTGGTATTTAAATTACAATTGATGTTTCAGTGAAGAAATATTTGTATTTCCTGTACGCGCAGTTTTAAGTACTATAGGCATTTCAAAATGTGTGTATTTTGGAAAGGTTTATTTGCCACAATGCGCACAAATACAGTCGCAGCAAAATACAGTATCGCCAATTCAGGAATAAACAAGTAGGTCTACGATCAAAGGATAAATTCTTTGATGACAGAAGATGGAATATTGCACATTAAAATACAAATAATGTTTCAGAGTCAATAAATAGTGCAATTTAATAGTGCAAGAAAACTGGATTTCTCCAACAGCAGGTACAACAATCCAACTAAACGACCAAAGCTACATTACAAATTCAGATTTTTTTTAAATTATTCTAAGTGCTCACCTTACGTAATATCAGCATTCGCAGTACATCATATGCAACTTTCCATTAAAGAGATCAATCGATTTATTGATAGAATGTGAATTTTCCTTTGACTGTGAAAATAATAAGAGGACGACACAAATATAGGTAGATCGACATAGCTTATTTAATAATATAATATACATACATACATACACATATTATGATGATTAATAAACGTTCAACACTATTTGTAGATTGTTTCAGTTAAAATTATTTATCTGCATTTAATCGAAGACAATGATTAAATCATGAATCACGATCATCAATTTTTATAAATATCCTGTGTAATATTTAATATTTTTTAGTTTCCTTCAAATTTTAACTTGCACAATATAGATTTCTAGCACAGTACACAAAAAGTTAGTATATATATATTTGCTTTACGTTCTTTCCTATTAGTTTTATATTATCTTCTGTCAACCGTAAACCGTTATTATTTTGTAATTAGATTTCTTTTTTGAACCCGGTAGTGCTATCTGAGTTTGAGTGTTCCAACTAATATTAAAATAATAGTCGCATTGGGTAAATAAATAGTGAAACGATTAAATGTTTTTATTTAATTGAATTGCAATTGAAAAGGGTACAAACAGGAAACAGCTATTACATAATATGTAATATTTATATTACATTTTTTTACAGTTATAATTTTAATAACTAAAAAATATCTTAAAATAACCTAACTGCGATAAACTGCCATATCTTGATTCGCAAATCTGCAACAATTTCCTTTATAACAAATAACTTTATATGTACATAAAATATACTTATTATAAATATTCGTATAGTTATTTGAAACACTAGTCTAGACATCTTATGTGTGCGGTTTTCTAACTAAAATTCTAAAATCGTTTCTAAAAAACGTAGCACATTTTATTTTAGTTAAGTTAGTAGAAGCTGGAGTTATTTTTATTATATATATTTGAAAATAAAAATTTAAATATTGCGTTAGTTTATACAATATTAATTTATGATGTTAATACAAATATTTCTATTGACAATTAATGTTCGTAGCAAGATATTAGTATTACATTAGCTATATACAAAGAATGTATGTAATTGAAGTATCTGGTAAAATCCAATATTAATTTGGCAACAAGCCACCACGAAGCAAATTGGCTGATTCAGCATGTATTTAAAAAATTGTGTAATTTATTTTGTTTCCATATAGTGCCTTATTCGCTTAAGGAATCATATTGGCCACCAAGAGTTAACAGCATATCTTGATCGTGCCCGTGGCCAATTTAGTGTAACAACACAGTTCATTTTATATGCTCTTATAGCATAGGCCCATATTTCAAAGATCTCTTCTTTGTGACAATTTCTGTAATAGTCCGTACCATTACAGGAAAATGGAAAACAGGTATGAATAATATGTACATTTTTTGACGCTTGACAATTGTGTTTTATTAACTTGAATTCCTGAGCAAACCGAAATTGTGACACTGCAAAAAAGTCGATGAAAAAATTATGTACACCCGTCAGACTACGGAATACAGCCCTGTCTGAACCACATATTTGTTGGTTTTTTGAGATTTGCATGTTGGCTTGTTATCAATGCTACCTAATTAGTGATAACACATGCGGGTTTAGTGTTTATCCAATTAATAAGACTTCAACTCAATTAAATGAACCACATTGAAGTCCGTTCTGCTCTGGAACCAATTTAATGACTGTGGTTCTACTTAGACTTGGAAACACATCATCATACATCATGACCATAAGAATGTGCATATTATGCATGTACATATGTACATATATATTTACATAACTTATAAAGTCATAATCGCACAGATTTGGAATAGGAAATGGTTTTTGCGTTGTAATTGTAAATACCTTTAACCATTGGAATCCCATTGGACTTTGAACGATATACAATTTCGGAAAATATTTATTACCCGAACGATCCATCTATAAGTTTTATAGAACCAAAGGAAAGAAATGACAGAACCGCTATATGGATTACTGCATCACATTCATAAACTATGTTGAAGAGTTTTGGTTGATTATTTGGGTAAACATTTTTTAAGCTTTTCAGTTAAAAAAAATATTTGTATACCATATAGAATGCTTAATGAATGGCGCTTTGTTCCCTCATTTCATTTATTGTTGCCTAATATTTATCGATTCAAGTTGATATACATACCTATATATTTCATTTCCATTTACAATTGAAATTATTCCCTTACACACTTCTAGTTAGAAGACCCATCTCTATAAGCTATTTGAATTTTCAATAAAAACTCCAATTTAATTAGTTATAAAATATTTTTTTTATTAATTTTTTTTTCTAATGTTTTCAATAGAAATTTACATTTAAGCCAAAAGTAACAAAAATATGTTAACAATTTTCGCGTTTTCTTGAAAAATGTAAAAAAGAAAGGTTTATAACTTTATAATATAAAATAGTGACTAAATATTTCTATTGAAAATCATTTACATAATATATGCATTTTAAGACTTATTTAGTATTTTATTTCACTTAAAATATCACCGTTCCTTCTTTATTTTGTTTAAATTATAAATTTACAATTTTTTTATTTTTAATTTTTATCAACAGAAACATATTTTTATGACTAACAGTTTTTATTTAGTTTTATTTTTAGTCTAGAATTAACGATTACTAAAATTATTTTACAAATCGTCCAATGGTCGTCGAATAATAATAATAAAATAAGAAATAGGAAAACACTATAATAATAATTGGAGTGAATTTAAATATACTACTATCGGGTAAGTAGCTCACAGTACTTAGATAAATAGTTTAAAATTAAAGCCTTCACCTCTTAAGGAATTATTTTAATGAGAAATAATTATTTAGTGAGACACATGGAATTAGTATAATCGGCCATCGGAAGAGTTGTAAATTTATTAAAAATTTAACAAAATATTTTATTTTTATTAAAACATAATAATTCGATTTGGCAGTTTCAATTGGGTTTTTTTTTTAAAACATTTTAATAAAAATAAAATATTTGCTGTACGCGTTTTTCTTAAGTAATAGTATTAAAATAGGGGTTTTCGATTTGCAGTTTTTTTAAGTTAATAGTAATTATAAAATAATAATAATAATAATAAAATTAATTACATTTTTATGAAATTAAAATCTGATTAAATTATCATGATAAGTAATCAGGTGTTGGTTCTGGTACTGCATCTGGGTTTGCAAATAATGGATTTGGAAATTCTGGTGGATGTGGTAATGGACCAGATGCTTTCGGCCTTCTTCTATAGGCCATTAACCAACAAGAAACGGCTACCGCCACTGCTACTAGAGCAAGTAATGCTGTTATTACTAGTGCTATTATGAGGCCTACCATGGACACACAAATATCCTCTACTCTTTGAGCAGCCGGTTTAACTATTTATGATAATTTTTATTAAAATATTGTTTAGAAAGATAAACATAATTAAAATTTAGCCAACACTTACTATCATTAAGTTCTCCTAATCTTTCCTCTCGCTTCTCAAATGTTAATATAGCGTTCGATTGTATTGTAATTTCTTCTCGTAATTGACCTTCCATACCAACGTCATCTTTAGCTAAAGCTGTTTCTGATGTTTTATTTATATTATCATCAGTAATTGCACGTCTTCTTCTGCGCCCAAAGGCGTCATATCCTCTACAATTTACAGGTTGACAACGTCCAAAGCACACTCTTATATTACATTGGAACCTAATATTATCACTAGATGGGAATTTAAATGCATTGAAACTAGCCAATAAACTATTCGTTCCAACATTATATTCCCATTCGCCAAATATTGTTGGATCTGTTGCGCAACCATCCTCATCTGTTACAATATATTCATTTTCAACATTTTCCTCGATTGTTTTAGCAATACAACTTCGAGCAAATCCGCCATATATTGCTGAAGATTATAAATGTATTAATTATTAGTTTAATTAAAGAAAAAAAAATTTGAAATTTGTATAGCTTACTTTGTGGCTGTACATCAACTTGTAACATCAAATTATCACCAATTTCAGCTGAATTAATTTCATCACCATTATTGGTAACAATTCGCATCGAACATGTGGGTGGAGGTCCTGTATTTGCAATTGTACCTGCTGTCGTTAACATTGATACATTGAATCCAAGTGTAACACTTTGTTCACCAGTTTGGTAGACACATTTTATGTGATACGCTTGTGCTTTGTATGTTACTAGTTTCGGATGTTTTTGTATGACTAGCACAAAGCTTGCAATACCATTAACGTGTATTAAACCGCAGCTTCCGAAATGTACTTTGAACACTTCAGTTCTTGGTGTATTATCAGTTGATAAGTTAACAACACGACGACATTCTTCATCTTTACTATGACCTTTTACATATAATACCCCATTAAAGCCGGTCTCTGCAATGTGTATTTCAACTTTAACTCCATCAGCCAAGCAACTTACGATCATATCAGGTCTTGGGAAATCATCATTTCTAAAGTTCGTGTGATCTGAAAATAAATAGTTATTTAAATTAATAATTCCTAGTTACATAATGAAAAATTGTTTTCACATACTGCATAAAATATCGGGATTTCCTTGATAACCAGTAATACATATACATATTGCTTGATGATTTGTGGCATTACATAAAGCATTAATGCCACACGACTTAGGCCAGCAAGGATCGTCACATGTTTTGGTGTCCTGGTTACAATACCGATGATCTGGGCAATCATTGTTACTTTCACATTCTGTTTTTGGGGTCAAACCAATCATGGTACATTCACCGCGTTCAGTTAATTTGTACCCATGTTGTACAGGACATATACAACGGCCACGTTCATCTATTACCATACCACGTTCTAAGGCACACATACAATGACCTGTTTCATCTACCTTGTATCCTTCGCTTATGCTACATGGCGTACATTCATCATAAATATTTAAAGCATAGTTTGGTGGACAGACACATTTACCAAATTCATCTCGCACGAAACCTTTTTCTATACGACAAAGTGCCACTAAAATAAAAATAATTATATCATTAAAATGTCAAATACTTATTTTAATATGCAATTAAAACTTACTTTTATCACATTGAACAGCGGCATTGCCTTGGTATCCCTTTTCACATGTACAGATCATTGTTCTTACTGGTACAGTATCAAGTACTTTACATTCTGAATTAACACCACACGGTTTTGTAGCGTTGCAAGGATTAACGCATTCACCACCAATACAAGCTGTTTGAGATGGACAATCATTATCGTAGCGACATAATTCATCTATTTGACGACAAGTAGCATCAAAATCTTTAAAGTATCCAGTAGGACAGGAACATTCGGGATAATGTTTATAAACGCGACAAATTTCATTTGAAGCACATGTTGCTGTTTCCGCACACGGATCCTTACATTGATCATTTATGCAAGCCTTATTACTTGGACAGTCAGAATTAGATTGGCATTCCAATAGTAAACAGTTTATTCTTGGATTACCATTATATCCAGGTAAACATTCGCAAACTGGTTGGTGATTTATACCGTAACATTGCGCATTTCTACCACAAGAGCTTCCATCAGATTCACAGGCTGGTATGCATTGTCGATTAACACACATATGCTGACTTGAGCATTCAAAATCTGATTGACATCCAATTTTAACGCAACCCAATTCTGGATTTCCATCATAGCCTTGTTTACACGAGCAAACTGGTTTATGATCTTTAATTCGACATTCGGCATCCAAACCACAATTACATGGATCTCGGCATATACCATTTATACATGCTTTATCGACGGGGCATTCTGAGTCAGCAACACAACCGCCAATATCAAAAACGGGCTTTGTCGGTTTACATGTTCCACTACCACTACTTACATACCCTTCAGGACAAATACATATCATTGTACGAACTGGAATTGACGGGACGACTTCACATTTTGATGGATGATGGCAAGGTTCCAATTCTGAGCATGGATTTTTACATTTATTTTCAATACAGGCTAAGCGTGATGGACAATCAACATCATAAGTACACTCCGGTTGAGGTTCACGTCTACAATCGATATATGGGTTTCCAATTAGTCCATCTGGACATTTGCAAACAGTCATATGATTTTGTGTTTTGCATTCTGCTCTTGATGAACACATGTTGTTATACAGACATGGATCAACACATTGTGTATTAATACATTGTTTGTCGCTTGGACAATCGCTATTACTTCGGCATCCAATTACTGAACATACTTGATAAGGATCACCACGATAACCACTTAGACAACGACATTGTTGTTTTGAATTTCTCACGTAACATTCGGAATTTAATCCACATGGATCATTTATTAAACATGGATTTATACAATTTCCATTTATACACGCTTTACCAGAATCACATTCACTGTCACTTCTACATCCTACTACATGACATCCGATATTTGGGTTGCCATCATAACCATCAGCACATGAGCATATACTGCGATGATTCTTAATTGTGCATACAGCATTTTGGCCACAATTACATGGATCTCTGCATTGTCTATTTATACAAGCTTCTTTCTCGGAGCAATCACTATCTGATGAGCATCCTGGTTGAACAGGCGGTCCAATTCTTCGGCATTCTCCTTCAATGTCGGGTACAAAATCTTTTGAACATTCACATACCATTGTACGTACTGGGAAACTATCTAATACGCTACACATAGCAGTACGTTTACATGGTTCCAGTGTAACACATGGATTTACACATGTGTTTTGAATACAAGCCATTGTTGACTTACAATCTCCGTCAATAACGCATTCTACTGCTGCCACAGGATGTTTCGGTTTCTCACAGTAAGATAACGGATTGCCTATTGGCATATCATCAGGACATCTACAACTTGCAATGTGGTTTCTTGTAGTGCAAATGGCATTGTAGGCGCATGGTGCTTCAATCGTACATGGATTTATGCAATGTTTATCAATACATGCGCGATCGTTGGGACACTCATTATCTGAATGACATTCAACCCGCTCACATTTTTCAAATGGATTTCCTTCCATTCCAGAGCCGCATTTACATGCTACGCGATGATTTTCTCCATAACAAACAGCATTAATTGCACATGGATCGTTTATAGTACATGGATCAATACATTTATTATTATAACATTGTTTATCATTTGTACATTCGCTGTTAGTTTCGCATTCTAGTTTATAACATCCGCTTAATGAATTACCGGAATATCCTGGTTTACAATAGCAAATTGGATGATGGTTATTGACCATACATTCTGCATTTGTTCCGCAATTACATGGATTAATGCAAAGTTGATTAACACATGATTCAGATGAAGTACAATCACTATTTGCTCGACAACCTGTTGTAGCGTCTGATGGTGGGGCACAAGATATCAGTGGATTTCCGCTGTAACCTATTGGACAGTTACAAACTGGCTTGTGTTTTTCTGTATAGCATAATGCTCCCCTACCACAAGTATTTGGAATGGTACATGGATTTGTACAAATACTATTGTAACATATACGATCATCTGAGCAGTCCGGATTGGTGTAACATTCTGCTTCGATATCTGGCACTCGTGGCACTAAAGAACATTCTATTAAAGGATTTCCTATATATTCGTTTGCACATTCACATTTAGCGCGGTGGTTTATTGATCGGCATAAAGCGTTTATTCCACAGTTCTCGACCGCACAAGCTATTACGCATACACCTCGAATACATTTATCTGTATCAATACAATCTGTATCAGTTCTACATTGTGGTTCATCTTGTTTAATAACAGAACATTTTCCATTATTATCTGTTATCGTATCAGGTGGGCATTTACAAATAACTGTACGTAATGGTAACGTATCTAATACCGAACACACTTGTTCTATTCCGCATATATTTGGTTTACTGCATGGATTTTCACATTTTTTATCAAAGCATGCTAACTGGGATGGACAATCTGCATCATAATGGCATTCACTTGTTTCAGGTGTTCTAAATTCATTGCATTCAATAAATGGATTTCCATAGGTTCCTGATTTACAGGTACAAATTGGTTCATGATTTCTGCCTTTACAATTAGCACTTGGTGCACATGTATTACCATCGCATACTGGGACACAGATTCTGTTTAATCGATCGCATATTTTATCATCGGCACAATCCTCATTATATTGACATATACCAGAAATACATGAAATAAATGGATTTCCTTGAGTTCCACTTGGACAAATGCAATTGGCTTTATGATTTTGGGGTTGACATTGTGCTCCATGGCCACATTGAACCGAACTATATATGCATGGATTCAAACACTTTTCATTGTAACATGTTTTATCATATGGACAATCATTATCGGTACTACATTCCGCTAAAATTATATTAGGTTTGTTCGTTTGTCAATATCAGAGTCATAAATAAAATAAATTTAATTTATAAATTTGTTTTACTTACGTTTATAACACTGTAATTTTGGATCTCCTCCCCATCCAGGTGGACAGAAACATAATGGCCGATGTAACGAAACTCGACATTCTGAATTGCCACCACATGGATTATTTTCAGCGCAAGGATTTCTACATTTTTGATTGGTGCAAGCTTCGGTATTACTGCACTCATAATCTGATGTGCATTCTGGTTGAATGTTTACATCTAATAAAAAGAAATCAATAATAGTTTTCTTAACCTTTAATTCTTAATTTGAATTTTTAACCAAAACTACCAACGATATTTTACCTTTATAACAACTAATAAATGGATCTCCAGCTAAACCTTCTTTACAACTACAAACCACTTTATGATGTTGAACTGAACATTCTGCAGTCGACCCACATGGGTTCTTATAAATACAAGGATTTATACATTTTCTATTCTGGCATATTTCGGTACTATCGCATTCATTGTCTGATGTACATTCACCTTGTGATATTGTTACTATATAGAAAAAAAATCCTTATTAGTTTAAGAATTGCAGTGTTTATCAATAGAGTACAATATGGTTATATTTATATTAAATGTCTAGAATAAAGTGCACATATGTATTTAAAAATAAACAACTATTAAAGCTGAAAGAGAAAATATTAATCTTAAATTCGACGTCAAATCTACTATATACACAAATAATGATTAAATAAACATCTACATTCCAGTATTTGGGCCAATTACCTTGTTTACACTGTTTATCAGCGTCGCCAACATAACCTAGATCACATTGACATATCATTGTACGAAGTGGTAGTGTATTTACAACAGAACATGTAGAATGTGCACCGCATGGTTTTATTTCTAAACATGGATTTTTACAATTGCCACTAAAGCAAGCCAAATTATTTGGACAGTCCGCATCTACGGTACATTGTGATTGTACAACAACTGCGTAAAAACAAAATGTTAATAAAAGAACAAAGAATAATTGAAAATTGCACTTACTTAGACTACACGAATCTCTACCATTGCCGCTATATCCTGGTGGACATCTACATAAAGCTTGGTGATTTGTTACGCGGCACTGAGCTCCAGGAGCACAGCTACACGGATCACTACACTTTTCATTGGTACATGCTAAATTCATTGGACAATCATCATTTCTAACGCATTCCGGCTGTGTACATCGTACTAATGGATTGCCCTTATAGTTATCTAGGCATACACATCGGGCTCGATGGTTGTAATCAGATTTACAAATAGCATTTACACCGCATTGCGTATACGTGCATGGATCTTTGCATTCTTTATTAATGCAAGCTTGAGTTGAGGGACATTCTGAATCAGATCGGCATCCAACTATAAGAATAAAATATATAATGTATTAATATACATTGAAATAGTTTTAATATATTGCTTGTACATACTTTCAAAGCAATAATTATGAGCATTTCCTGTAAAACCGGATTTGCAAATGCAAATAGGTCGATGTAATTGTACATGACATTCTGAATTCTGTCCACATAATCCTCTGGTGTTGGTACAAGGGTTTTCGCACTTTTGATTTAAACAAGCTTTATCATTTGTGCAATCTGAGTCTCTTTCACATTCTGGTACTGGAATTGTATCAAATTGTTTGGTACACTCAACAAACGGTGATCCCATGTAACCTCTTGGACATGAACAAACTGACTTATGATTAATTGCATTACACAAAGCATTGATACCGCATGCATTGATACAAGGATCATTACATTTCTGATTAAAACATGCACGACTCTGAGAACAATCTGAATTGACCACACACTCAGGGTACACACATGTTACTGCATTATTTAATACTTTACAAACTCCATTACGACCGCAAGGCGATGGATTGCATGGATCACTTGGAGTTTTTGCTTGTACTTTGCACTCACTGAATGGATCACCGACCATATTACTTGGACATGAACATATTGGACTATGATTAATTGTCTTACAGAGTGCATTATAACCACAAACTGATGGGCATGGATTCTCACATTTTCGATTCAAGCATACTTTGTCTAATGAACAATCTGTATCAACCAAACATTCAGGTTTGCACCCTGAACTAAATGGATTTCCAAAGTAACCAGGAATACATTCACATACTGCGTTATTATTGCTTAATCGACATATTGCGCCATTTCCACAAGGTGTAGGGTGGCATGGATCTTTAAATTCAACTGAAAAAAACAATCATTAATTAAGACTCAATTCTATTTTGATATAAAATAATAGGACTTTTAAATGACTTAGGGCCGGTTTCAGAGAATTTTGAGCGATGTTATTACAGTGAAAATATTTATTAAGGTTAATTTTAACTGAAATTATAAAGTTATCACTTAATTTAAATGTTACGTCACGTTAAAAAGTAATCCTGTAGTGTAAGAATTGATTGTGAAACTATGGTCTATCCCTTATTTATAAAATAATAAATAAACTATTTGTTGGCGTATTTTACCTTCTTTAAACTCAATACATTGTCTAAATGCATCACCCGTCATTTTTTCTGGGCATGAGCACACTGGTATATGGTTTATTACCGTGCAAATAGATTGCAATCCACAGGCGCCTTCACAAGGATTTTTACATTTATTGCGAATACAAGCTTTGTTCATTGAACAGTCAGTATTCGCAAGACATTCTGGGCGACAATTTTCATACGGATTTCCGAAATATTCTGGAATACATTCGCACACTGCAAAATTGTTGTCAATTTTGCAATGAGCATTTGATCCACATGGTGTTGGATTGCATGGATCAATTGGCGTTGGTATTTCATCTGTAAATTAAATTTAAATTAATATTTAAAAATTTAAAAGTAACGAAAAATGCGTTCAAAAATCCTTACTATCGCGTATTAAGCATCTTGTGAATGGATCTCCGACATAACCGTCGATACATTCGCATACCGGATTGTGGTGCACTGTACGACAGTTTGCATTTATTCCACAAATATCATTACTACATGGATTATAACACTTCATATTTAAACAAGCTTGCTCCAATTTACAATCATGATTAGTTACACATTCTGGTCGACAATTTGGTGGTGAACCGATAAATATTCTTAAACATGAACATGATGGGGAATCTCCCACCACTCTACATTCTGAATTGGGGCCACACGGTGAAGGTTCACATGGATTTTCAGGTGGAATGTACAAAGGTGTATCAGCTAAAACAGTTATTTATAAGAGATTAGATAATTTGATTTTAATTTCGTTTCGATGAAAAGAAAAATTCTTACGAATTCGTTGACATCTAAAGAAAGGATCTCCAGTAAATTTAGGTAAACAGCTACAAATTGGATTATGATTTATCACTGTGCACTTAGCATTTACACCACAAGTTCCAGGACATGGATCTTGGCATTTTTGATTGTTACATGCCTCATTCTGATTACACTCTGAATTAGTTACGCATTGCGGTCTACACGTAGATGGAGTACCAATAAAACCTGGCAGACATGAACATACAGCCTGACCGTTTAATTCACGACACTGACTGTTTGGACCACACGGAGATGGGTTACATCGATTTACTTCAACGGGTGCTACTCAAAACAAATAAATTGAAATATTATAATTTTTCTAATGGCTATTTACATGTGTACGTACATTGGAATAGTCTACATTCGACAAATGCATTTCCAGTCATTCCAGTTGGACAACTGCACATTGGTACATGATTGATCACATCGCAGACGGCATTTTGGCCACAAGTTCCTGGGCATGGATCGACACATTTGTTTCGTATACACGCCTTGTCGCGCGAACAATCATAGTTTAAGACACATTCTGGTCGACATCCTGAATATGGATCACCTTGATATTCAGGTAAACATCTGCATTTACCGTTATTAAAGCATTCGGCATTACTTCCACATGGTGATGGATTGCATGGTTCACTTTCAACGGGCTTAGATTCTAAAATTTACGTTTAAGAATATGTTCTTGAGTTAGTAACGTAAATTAATGAACATTTAGTTTATTCTTACGTTGCGGCTTTAAATAACAGCTATTAAATGGATCTCCTACGTAACCATTAAGACAAGTACACACGGGCGTATGATTTATAACATTACACTCAGCATTTAGGCCACAGGATCCTGGGCATGGGTCACGACATTTCTCTCTTATGCAAGCTAAATTACTTTGACATTCAGCATTAATTGTACATTCTGGACGGCAATTAGGAGGTGATCCAATATATGTTGGTAGGCAACTACATGATGGAGTATCTCCAAATGTTTGGCATTGAGAGTTTGGCCCACACGGCGATGGATTGCATGGATTTTTATATACTCCTGGGTCTTTTGGTTCAGCTATTGGTTAAGATAATATTTTTAGAAACGAAAAATTGGCCTGTGAATTTATAGTTAGAATCTTACGTGGAATTGGATTGCATCTTGAGAATGGATCTCCCGTATATCCTTTATTACATGAACATATTGGACTATGGTTATTTACCCTACATATTGCGTTTGTACCACACACACCTGGACAAGGATCTATACATTTTTGGTTGATACAAGCTTTTTCCGAGGAACATTCTGAGCTAACGACACATTCTGGCCGACAACTAGGCGGGCTTCCTATGTATGATAGTAGACAAGAACATACTGCTTGACCATTTACCCCTCTGCATTGACTGTTAGGACCACACGGTGAGGGTGTACATGGATTGATGTTTTCGTGGAATAGGGCTACAATAATGAATTAGGATACAATATTTTCTATTACATACGTTGCGAATTAAAGAAATTATCTTACGTTGGGCTGGTTGAATATTACAATAACGGAATGGATCTCCTGTATAACCAGTTCGACATGTACAAGATGGTAAATGATTTACAACTTGACATTCTGCATTTTGGCCACAAGTTCCTGGACAAGGATCTTTACATTTATTTTGAATACATGCTCGATTAGAAACACAGTCGGAATTTAGTACACATTCTGGTCTACATCCGTCATATGGATTTCCTATGTAGTCTGGCAAACATGTACATGCGCCTGCTCCGTTTTGTTCTCGACATACGGCGTTCGTTCCACATGGATTTGGTATACATGGAGATGATTGTTCCATTGGCAGAAGTGGTGTAGCAACATTACATTGAATGAAGGGATTACCTGTATATCCTTGTGAGCAGACACACATCGGTGTATGACTTACAACTCGACATTCCGCATTGGTTCCACATGATCCTGGGCAAGGATCTCGACATTTCTGGTTTATACAAGCCATATTATTTTGACATTCGGAATTACTGACACATTCTGGACGACAATTTGGAGGAGTTCCTATATATTCTTTTAAGCATGAGCACGATGGAGAATCTCCGATTGGTCGACATTCGGAATTCGGACCACATGGTGATGGTTCGCAGGGATTTGTTGTTGGTGTATGCAACGGAATTTCAGCTAAAATCATTTTAAAATAATTAGGATAATCTTTTTTTATAAAAAATTATTTTTGCCGTTCTTACGAATTGGCTGACATCGAACAAAAGGATCTCCGGTGTATTTCGGTAAACAGCTGCAGATAGGATTATGATTTATAATAGTACATTTAGCACCTACGCCACATGTTCCTGGGCATGGATCCCGACATTTTTGGTTAGTGCATGATTCTTTTTTACTACATTCGGAATTCGTTACGCATTCTGGTCTACATGTGGGTGGGCTTCCAATGTAACCTGATACACATGAACATACTGCTTGCCCATTGATTTCGCGACACTGGCTATTGGGGCCACAAGGTGATGGATGACATGGATTAATTTTAGCAGGTACTGTTTAAAAGTTTATAATTAAGCGTTTAGTTTGATCACTAGTTCTTAGACATTTAAGTTATACATACTTTGGAATGGTCTACATTCTACAAATGCATTTCCACTCATTCCAGTTGGACAAGCACACATTGGAATATGATTGATTACATCGCATATGGCGTTTTGCCCACACGTTCCGAGACATGGATCGACGCATTTATTTCGTGTACACGCTTTGTCTCGAGAACAATCAGTGTTGAGAACACATTCAGGCCGACAGCCTGAATATGGATCACCTTGATATTCGGGTAAACATTTACATTTACCATCATTAATACATTCAGCATTTGAACCACATGGTGATGGGTTGCATAAGTCACGTTCAATGGGTTCTAATTCTAAAATGGTATTCATTGATAGAATGTATGGGTTTATTATTTAATTACTTATGTATATATTCTTACGTTGTGGTTTTAATTGGCAATTGTTAAACGGATCCCCTACATATCCCTCGATGCATGTGCAAATTGGAGTATGATTGATAACGTTGCATTTTGCGTTAAGACCACACGCTCCTGGACATGGATCACGGCATTTATCTCTAATGCAAGCTAAGTTACTTGCGCACTCGGCATTAATTGAACACTCAGGTCGGCAGTTTGGAGGTGATCCAACAAAAGTTGGTAGACAACTACATGATGGAGTATCCGCAAATGCTTGACATTGAGAGTTTGGTCCGCATGGTGATGGATTGCATGGATTCTTATAAATCTCTGGGTCTTTCGACGGTGCTATTAGAAAATTATCTAATTGTAGTTTTACAGTTTGAAAAGCAAAATTGTTAAAATTATGTCTTACGTGGAATTGGATTACATCTTGAGAATGGATCACCCGTATATCCAGATTTGCATGAACATATTGGACTATGGTTATTTACTCTACAAATTGCGTTTGTACCACATACACCTGGACAAGGATCGATACATTTTTGATTGACACATGCTTTTTCAAGCGTACACTCTGAGCTTACGACACATTCGGGTCGACAACCTGGTGGACTACCTAAGTATGATGGTAAACATGAACAAATAGCTTGATTATTCAATTCTTTGCATTGACTGTTAGGCCCGCATGGAGATGGCACACATGGATTATTTTTCTCTATTATGACCGCTGTAATATTTGTTTAAAAAAATTATCAGACCATAAATTGGACTTAATAGTAAAGGATGTTTTAATCAGGATATTAGACATTGTTGTTTAGGATTAAAATAATATTATGAAAGAAAGTAATTCTTACGATCAGATGGTTGAATATTACAATAACGGAACGGATCTCCGGTATATCCAGTTATACATGTACAAGATGGTAAATGGTTAACAACTTGACATACAGCGTTTTGACCACAAGTTCCTGGACATGGATCTTCACATTTGTTTCGTATACATGCTCGATTTGAGGCACAATCGGAATTCAAAACACATTCAGGTCTACAACCGTCATATGGATTTCCAAAATACTCATGCAGACAGGTACATGCTCCAGCACCATTTTGTTCTCGACATTCGGCGTTTGAACCACAAGGATTTGGGATGCATGGGGACGTCTGTTCTATTGGCAAACGCTGTTCTTCGATATTACATTGTATGAAAGGATCACCGGTATATTTTGGTAAGCAAATACACATTGGTGTATGGCTGACTACCCGGCATTCAGCATTCGTCCCACATGCTCCTGGACATGGATCTCGACATTTCTGACTTATACAAGCCAAATTACTTGAACATTCGGAATTACTAATACATTCTGGGCGACAGTTGGGGGGTGAGCCTATATATTCTTTTAAGCATGAGCATGACGGTGAATCCCCGACTGCACGGCATTCGGAATTTGGACCACACGGTGATGGTTGACACGGATTTGTTGATGGTGTGTGCAATGGAGTTTCAGCTAAAATAATCATTTATGATTAGAGAATTTCGATGTTCAAATTAATTAACAGTTGTTGAAGTTCTTACGGATCGGTTGACATCTGACAAATGGATCTCCGGTATATTTCGATAAACAACTGCAAATAGGATTGTGATTTATAACAGTACATTTGGCGCCTATGCCACATGTTCCTGGGCATGGATCTCGACATTTCTGGTTATTACAAGCTTCATTTTTGCTGCATTCAGAATTGGTGACACATTCTGGTCTACATGTTGGAGGACTTCCAATGTACCCTAATACGCAAGAGCATACGGCCTGACCATTTATTTCTCGACACTGACTATTAGGACCACATGGCGATGGATTACATGGATTCATTTCAACAGTTACTATATGATAAATTATTAACAGTTCTATTAATTTTCTGTTTAGTTGGATTTTAAATAAATACGTACTTTGGAATGGTCTACATTCTACAAATGCATTCCCACTCATTCCATTTGGACAACTGCACATTGGCACGTGATTTATGACATCACATACTGCATTTTGACCACATGTTCCGGGACATGGATCGACACACTTAGTTCGTATACACGCTCGGTCTCGAGAGCAATCAGAGCTGAGAACGCATTCTGGCCGACATCCAGAGTATGGATCGCCTTGATATTCTGATAGACATCTACATTTACCATCATTAATACATTCGGCATTTGTACCACATGGTGAAGGGTTGCATGGATCACTTTCAATGGGGACTTGTTCTAAAATTTATGTTTATGGATTCAATGTTTTTGTAATGTGTATATAGTTTGGTAATCTTACGCTCTGGTTTTGGGAAACATCTGTTGAACGGGTCTCCTGTGTATCCATCAATACAAGTACATACTGGTGTATGATTTATTACGTTGCATTTTGCATTTAAACCACATGCCCCTGGGCATGGATCTTTACATTTCTCTCTAATGCAGGCTAAATTACTTTGACAATCGGCATTAATTGTACATTCAGGGCGACAATTTGGAGGTGAACCAACATAAGTTAGTAAGCAACTACATGATGGTGTATCTCCAAATGCTTGGCACTGAGAATTCGGTCCGCATGGTGATGGATTGCATGGGTTTTTATGTATTTCGGGATCTTTTTGCGCAGCTATTCAAAAAACGAATTATATTTGTAAAATGTTTAACAATTTATATATGATTTTGTTCTTACGTGGAATTGGATTGCACCTAGAGAACGGGTCTCCTACAAATCCAGATTTACATGAACATATTGGGCTATGATTATTTACCCTACAAATGGCATTTGAGCCACAAACTCCTGGACATGGGTCTGTACATTTTTGATTAATACACGCTTTTTCTAAGGGACATTCTGAGCTTACGACACATTCTGGTCGACATCCAGGTGGACTTCCTATATAAGATGGAACACAAGAGCACACTGCTTGACCATTTAATTCTTTGCATTGACTGTTTGGGCCACATGGTGATGGTATACAAGGATTAGTGTCTTCGTTTAAAGTGGCTGTAATTTTTGAAATGTAAGAGAAATTTAGAATACATATGTCATATTGAAGATACGTTTTCCAAGTTAGTTATAATCTTTATGGATAAACTACTTTTGATTTAAGAAACAAATTTTTGTTAGTAAGCATATTAACTATTTTAATTTAAATCTTACGTTCGGGAGGTTGAATATTGCAATAACGGAACGGATCTCCCGTGTATCCTATTCGACAAGTACAAGATGGTAAATGATTAACGACTTGGCATTCGGCATTTTGGCCACAAGTTCCTGGGCATGGATCTTCGCATTTGTTTCGTATACATGCCTTGTTAGATGCACAATCAGAATTCAATACACATTCAGGTCTACATCCCTCATATGGGTTTCCGATATACTCTGCTAAGCATGTACAGGCACCAGCACCTTTTTGTTCTCGACATTCGGCGTTTGTACCACATGGATTTGGAATACAAGGTGTAGACTGCTCCATAGGACGAAGTTCTACCGCAACATTGCATTGTATGAATGGATCACCAGTATATCCTTGTGAACAAACACACATGGGTGTGTGACTCACTACGCGACATTCAGCATTCGTCCCACATGCTCCGGGACATGGATCTCGACATTTTTGATTGATGCATGCCAGATTACTTGAACATTCGGAATTACTGACACATTCTGGGCGACAGTTAGGAGGTGAACCTCTGTATTCTTTTAAGCATGTACATGACGGTGAATCTCCGATTGGTCGGCATTCGGAGTTCGGACCACATGGAGAAGGTTGGCATGGATTTATCGATGGTGAGTGCAACGGAACTTCAGCTAAAATTATCATTTAAACATAGAAGTGAAAGATTTTTTATGAAATATAAATTGGTTCTTACGGATCGGTTGACATCTAATAAACGGATCGCCTGTATATTTTGGTAAGCAACTGCAAATTGGATTGTGATTTATAACAGTACATTTCGCACCTATACCACATGTTCCTGGACAAGGATCTCGACATTTTTGGTTATTACAAGCTTCGTTTTTGCTACATTCGGGATTGGTAACACATTCTGGTCTACATGTTGGAGGACTTCCAATGTATCCTGGGACGCAAGAACATACTGCTTGACCATTTATTTCGCGACACTGACTATTGGGGCCGCAGGGCGATGGATTACATGGATTTACTTCAACAGGTGCTATGTAAAATGTTGAAAGTTAAGTTAAAAATACATCAGTTTGGGGTTCACAAAATTTATACATACATTGGAATGCTCTACATTCTACAAATGCATTTCCACTCATTCCAGTTGGACAACTGCACATTGGTACATGATTAATTACATCGCATATGGCATTTTGGCCACATGTTCCGGGACATGGGTCGACACATTTATTTCGTATACAAGCTTTGTCTCGAGAGCAATCAGAGTTTAGGACACATTCGGGTCGACAACCGGAATATGGATCACCTTGATATTCTGGTAAACATCTACATTTACCTTCATTAATACATTCAGCATTTGCACCACATGGTGATGGATTGCATGGATCACTTTCAACGGGTTCTGTCGCTAAAATGCATGTTTGATTTAAGAATGAAAACATTGTTTATATTAGTATTATCTTACGTTGTGGTTTTGGATGACAACTATTAAATGGATCTCCTGTGTATCCATCAATACATGTGCATACTGGCGTGTGATTGATAACATTGCATCTAGCGTTTAAACCACAGGCTCCTGGGCACGGATCTCGACATTTTTCTCTTATGCAAGCTAAGTTACTTGAGCACTCAGCATTAATTGAACACTCTGGTCGACAATTTGGAGGTGAACCAATATGTGATGGAAGACAAATACATGATGGCGTATCTCCGAATGCTTGACATTGAGAATTTGGTCCGCATGGTGATGGATTGCATGGATTTTTGTACACTGGAATATCTTTTTCTGGTGCTATGTGGGATATATATTAAAAATGTCACTCAATTTAAAAGATGAACTTTATATGAAAATGTGAGAATTTCTTACGCGGAATAAGGTTACATCGTGAAAAAGGATCACCGGTGTATCCAGATTGGCATGAACAAATAGGACTATGATTATTTACTCTGCATATTGCGTTTGTACCACATACACCTGGACAAGGGTCAATACATTTTTGATTGTCACATGCCTTTTCCAGTGGACATTCTGAACTTACGACACATTCTGGTCGGCACGCTGGGGGACTCCCTACATATGACAGTAAACATGAACATATCGCTTGACCATTTAATTCTTTGCATTGACTATTTGACCCGCATGGTGACGGTACGCATGGGTTGGTACCTTCATTTAAGGTGGCTGTAATTATTAATTTAGCGTTATAATCATAATTAACAATCGCACTAATTTAATTCAATTTGTTGTTAGTAAGATAAAATTTATATTAATGTCTGGGCTTACGTTCTGGTAATTGCATATTGCAATATCGGAATGGATCTCCAGTATAACCTATTTCACATGTACAAGATGGTAAATGACTAACAACCTGACATATTGCGTTTTGGCCGCAAGTGCCTGGACAGGGATCTTCACATTTATTTCGTATACATGCTCGATTCGAAGTACAATCGGAATTCAATACACATTCAGGTCTACATCCTTCATATGGATTACCAATATAATCCGTCAAGCATATACATGCACCGGCGCCATTTTGTTCTCGACATATAGCATTTGAGCCACATGGATTTGGAACACAAGGAGTCGATTGTTCTGGGGAATGTTCAATTTGAACGTTACATTGTATGAAGGGGTCACCTGTGTAACCCAGTGAACATACACACATAGGTGTATGACTTATAACGCGGCATTCAGCGTTCGCCCCACATGCACCTGTACAAGGATCGCGGCATTTCTGTGTGATGCACGCGAGATTTGTTTGGCATTCGGAATTACTAACACATTCTGGGCGACAGTTTGGAGGTGAACCTATATATTCTTTTAAGCAAGAGCATGATGGTGAATCCCCATTTGGTCGACATTCGGAATTGGGACCACAAGGTGATGGTTGACATGGGTTTGTTGTTGGTGTATAAATCACAGTGTCAGCTAAAATTATCATTTTAAATTACGAGAATTGTGTAATTGGTGTACAGGATAGATTTATAATATTTCTTACGGATCGGTTGGCATCTGATAAATGGGTCTCCGGTATATTTTGGTAAGCAGCTGCAAATTGGATTATGATTAATCACAGTACATTTAGCACCTAAGCCACAGGTTCCAGGACATGGATTTCGACATTTCTGGTTACTACAAGCTTCATTTTTGCTACATTCGGAATTGGTTACACATTCTGGTCTGCACGTTGGAGGACTTCCAATGTATCCTGGGACGCAAGAACATACTGCTTGACCATTTATTTCTCGACACTGACTATTGGGACCACACGGAGATGGATTACATGGATTTACTTCAACAGGAGCTGTTATAAGCAATAAAGATTTATATTGGAAATATTTAAATCATGTTTGGGTATATTTCTTAATGCACTACATACTTTGGAATGGCCTGCATTCTACAAATGCATTTCCACTCATTCCAGTTGGACAACTGCACATTGGTATATGATTGATCACATCGCATATGGCATTTTGGCCACATGTTCCGGGACATGGATCAACACATTTATTTCGTATGCATGCTTTGTCTCGAGAGCAATCTGAGTTGAGAACACATTCTGGCCGGCATCCCGCATATGGATCACCTTGGTATTCTGGTAAACATTTACATATTCCTTCTCCTATGCATTCGGCATTTGAACCACATGGTGATGGATTGCATGGATCACTTTCAATGGGTTCTATTTCTAAAGTATAAAGTATTTCTTGAGTATACGTTCGATCAGTTGAACTGTGTTTATTCTTACGTTGTGGTTTGGGGTGACAACTATTGAATGGATCTCCTATATATTGATCAATACACGTGCATATGGGAATGTGATTTATCACGTTACATTGCGCATTGAGTCCACAGGCTCCTGGGCATGGATCACGACATTTTTCTCTTATACAAGCTAAATTACTTGGACATTCGGAATTTATAGAACATTCTGGTCGACAATTGGGTGGTGAACCAATATATGTTGATAAACAACTACATGATGGTGTATCGCCAAATGATTGACACTGCGAATTGGGTCCACATGGTGATGGATTGCATGGGTTTTTAACAACTTCCGGATCTCTTTGTGGTGCTGTCATAATTTATTATTATTAATAATGAAATATCGAAATTTAAAATCCGTTGAAAAAGTCTTACGTGGAATTGGATTACATCTTGAGAATGGTTCTCCCGTGAAACCAGATTTACATGAACATATTGGACTATGATTATTTACCCTACAGACTGCGTTTGTACCACATACGCCTGGACATGGATCAGCACATTTCTGATTGATACACGCTTTTTCTAGTGGACATTCTGAACTCACGACGCATTCGGGTCTACATCCAGGTGGACTTCCTATGTAAGATGGCAAACATGAACACACCGCCTGGCCGTCTATTTCTTTGCATTGACTGTTTGAACCGCAAGGTGAAGGCACACATGGATTGGTATTTTCATTATAGATTGCTGTATAATTAAAGAAATGGTGGATTAGCTAATAATAGGGAAGAGTCTAAGATTTTCTGTTAGATTTCTTAGTTATTGTGGACTAGTGGTTGCTTATAAGCATTTTATAAAATTGTACACATAAGCTTTGGCTTATAGAAGTATAGATTTAATATGTATGTGTGTATGTATAATATATAGTCGTATGTAAAATACATATCAACACATATATAAATATACATGTAATAGTAATATAGTTTTCGAAAAAATACTTTATTTTCAAATGCTTGTATCTTAGTGAAATGTCGGTTTAAATGTTTATTTTTACTTTTAAAATGAAGGAAATTTAGTCTTGTTTGCGATGCTGTGGTCCGTTTTTCATTATTTTGTTTTTTTATGACTTTTTTGTGTCAAACAAAAATATTTTGAACGAGAGAATAAAAGCCTTTTTGTAGAGAATTTAGAAACCTTGAGAATGACACTCTTGAAATTTGTAGTAAAACAAATCGTTGATTAGTTATTGCATTTTAAACGGAAAACATGACAAAAAATTCAAATACTTGAGTCCAACGTAATATTGGTCGCACAAGGAAAAAATTCGTTAAGCAACAAAAATTAAAACAGTGTTATATAACAGAATAACATTTTAAACTTAAATCGACCACAATACAAACTACAAAAAAAAAACCTTCAAAAACGGGAGTTTCCACCTCTAGCTCGCGTCACTTCATAAATACGCGTTGGCATATTTAAAGAGTTCCGTATTTGTGGTATATTAATCTCTTGCCATGCTTTTTCCAAAGCATCTTTGAGCTCTCGCAAATTTGGTGGTTACCTTGCCCGTTTTCTTATATATATATATATATATATATATATATATATATATATATATATCTATATATATATATATATATATATATATATATATATATATATATATATATATATATATATATATATATATATATATATATACATATATATATATATATATATATATATATATATATATATATATATATATATATATATATTATATATATATATATATATATATATATATATATATATATATATATATATATATATATATATATATATATATATATATATATATATATATATACTTATGTATACACACGAATTTATTTGGTTAGTAAATATTAAGTATTACTAGTAAAATCTTACGTTCTTTCGGTTGAGTATTACAATAACGGAAAGGATCTCCAGTATAACCAATACGACAAGTACAAGATGGCAAATGGTTAACAACCTGACATTCGGCATTTTGGCCGCATGTCCCTGGACAGGGATCTTCACATTTGTTTCGAATACAAGCTCTATTCGACGTACAATCGGAATTCAATACACACTCAGGTCTACATCCTTCATACGGGTTTCCCATATAGTCTGGTAAACATATACATGCCCCAGCTCCGTTTTGTTCTCGACATTCGGCATTTGAGCCACATGGATTTGGAATACAAGGTGATGATTGTTCTATTGGCACGCGCTGTTCTTCGATATTACATTGAATGAAAGGATCTCCAGTATATCCTTGTGAGCAAACACACATGGGTGTATGACTTACAACTCGGCATTCAGCATTTGTCCCACATGCTCCTGGGCAAGGGTCTCGACATTTCTGATTTATACAAGCCAAATTACTTGAACATTCGGAGTTACTGACACATTCTGGACGACAATTTGGGGGCGCACCTATATATTCTTTTAAGCATGTGCAGGATGGCGTATTTCCGATTGGTCGACATTCAGAATTTGGACCACATGGTGATGGTTGGCATGGATTTGTTGAAGGTATGTGTAACGGAGTTTCTGCTAAAATTATCATTTTAAAATACGAGAATTATGTTGTAATTCTAGAGGATATGAAATTTCTTACGGATCGGTTGACATCTGATAAATGGATCTCCGGTGTATTTTGGTAAGCAACTGCAAATTGGATTGTGATTTATAACAGTACATTTGGCACCTACGCCACATGTCCCTGGGCATGGATCTCGACATTTTTGGTTACTACAAGCTTCATTTTTGCTACATTCGGAATTGGTTACACATTCCGGTCTACATGTTGGAGGACTTCCAATGTATCCTGGGACACATGAACATATTGCTTGACCATTTAATTCTCGACACTGGCTATTGGGGCCACATGGCGATGGGTTACATGGATTTACTTCAACAGGAGCTGTTATAAGTAATAATTAAAGATATTTTGGAAAGGTTTAAATCATGTTTGTGAATATATGTTTTTGCGCTACATACATTGGAATGGTCTACATTCTACGAATGCATTTCCACTCATTCCAGTTGGACAACTGCACATTGGTACATGATTGATTACATCGCAAATGGCATTTTGGCCACAAGTTCCGGGACATGGATCGACACATTTATTTCGTATGCATGCTTTGTCTCGAGAGCAATCAGAGTTGAGAACACATTCTGGCCGACATCCTGAATATGGATCACCTTGGTATTCTGGTAAACAGTCACATACACCTTCTCCTGTGCATTCGGCATTTGAACCACATGGTGATGGATTGCATGGATCACTTTCAATGGGTTCGATTTCTAAAATTATTTTAATTGTGGTTGAGTATACATTCGATCATTTGAACAATGTTTATTCTTACGTTGTGGTTTGGGATGACAACTATTGAATGGGTCTCCAATGTATCCATCAAAACATGTGCACACCGGAATGTGATTAATTACGTTACATTGGGCATTGAGGCCACAGGCTCCTGGGCATGGATCACGACATTTTTCTCTTATACAAGCTAAATTACTTGGACATTCGGAATTTATAGAACATTCTGGTCGACAATTGGGTGGTGAACCAACATATGTTGATAAACAACTACATGATGGTGTATCTCCAAATGCTTGACACTGCGAATTGGATCCACATGGTGATGGATTGCATGGATTTTTAACAACTTCCGGATCTCTTTGTGGTGCTATTTTGATTTAATATTATTAATAGTAAAGAAATCGAAATTTAAAATTCGTCTATAAAATCTTACGTGGAATTGGATTACATCTTGAGAATGGATCTCCCGTGAAACCAGATTTACATGAACATATTGGGCTATGATTATTTACCCTACAAATAGCGTTTGTACCACATACGCCTGGGCATGGATCGTTACATTTTTGATTGATACACGCTTTCTCTAATGGGCACTCTGAACTTACGACACATTTGGGTCTACATCCAGGTGGACTTCCTATGTAAGATGGCAAACATGAACAGACCGCTTGGCCATTCAATTCTTTGCATTGACTATTTGGTCCGCATGGTGATGGTACACAGGGATTGGTATTTTCAATTAAGGTTGCTGGAATTGTGAAATTATTTCAGATTATCATTATGCGATTATAGTGAGTTTTGTTATTTTCCTGTTCCTGCAATACATTGTTAGTATAGATATAGATAAATGTAGATTTTTCTTACGTTGGGGTAACTGAATATGGCAATATCGGAATGGATCTCCAGTATAACCCACTAAACAAGTACAAGATGGCAAATGATTAACGACTTGGCATTCAGCATTTTGGCCACATGTTCCTGGGCAAGGGTCTTGACATTTGGATCGTACACATGCTTTGTTAGAAGCACAATCAGAATTTAATACACATTCAGGTCTGCATCCTTCATATGGGTTTCCTAAGTAATCTGGCAAGCAAGTACACGCACCAGCACCATTTTGTTCTCGACATTCTGCGTTTGTACCACATGGATTTGGAATACATGGTGATGTTTGTTCAACTGGTAAATGCTGGATTGGAACGTTGCAACCAATGAATGGATCACCTGTATATCCTTGTGAACAAATACACATAGGTGTATGACTTACAACCCGACATTCAGAATTCGTTCCACATGCTCCTGGGCAAGGATCTCGACATTTTTGATTTATACAGGCTAAATTACTTGAACATTCGGAATTACTGACACATTCTGGGCGACAGTGAGGAGGTGAACCTATATATTCTTTTAAGCACGAACAGGACGGCGAATCCCCAATTGGTCGACATTCGGAATTGGGACCACATGGTGACGGTTGACATGGATTTGTTGATGGAGTATGTAATGGAGTTTCAGCTAAAAATATTGATTTTAGTATATTGAGTCGATATTTTGGAATAAGATTATATCTAGAGATTCTTACGAATAGGGCGGCATCTGATAAAAGGATCGCCTGTATACTTCGGTAAGCAGCTGCAAATTGGATTGTGATTAATCACAGTACATTTGGCAGCTATGCCGCAGGTTCCTGGGCATGGATCCCGACATTTTTGGTTACTACAAGCTTCATTTTTGCTACATTCGGAATTGGTTACACATTCTGGTCTACACGTTGGAGGACTTCCAATGTATCCTGGGACGCAAGAACATACTGCTTGACCATTTATTTCTCGACACTGACTATTGGGACCACATGGCGATGGATTACATGGATTTACTTCAACAGGAGCTGTTATAAGTAATAAAGATATTTTTGATATGGCTAGATCATGTTTGAGAGTATTGTTTAGTGCACTACATACATTGGAATGGTCTACATTCTACGAATGCATTTCCACTCATTCCAGTTGGACAACTGCACATTGGTACATGATTGATTACATCGCATATGGCATTTTGACCACATGTTCCGGGACATGGATCGACACATTTATTTCGTATGCATGCTTTGTCTCGAGAGCAATCAGAGTTGAGAACACATTCTGGCCGACATCCCGAATATGGGTCGCCTTGGAATTGTGTTAAACATTTACACATTCCTTCTCCTGTGCATTCGGCATTTGAACCACATGGCGATGGATTGCATGGATCACTTTCAATGGGTTCGATTTCTAAAATGTTTTAATTATGATTGAGCATACATTCGATCATTTGAACTATGTTTATTCTTACGTTGTGGTTTGGGGTGACAACTATTGAATGGATCTCCTATATATTGATCAATACACGTGCACACGGGAATGTGATTAATCACATTGCATTGGGCATAGAGGCCACAGGCTCCTGGGCATGGATCACGACATTTTTCTCTTATGCAAGCTAAGTTACTTGAACATTCGAAGTTTATAGAACATTCTGGTCGGCAATTGGGTGGTGAACCAATATATGTTGATAAACAACTACATGATGGTGTATCACCAAATGCTTGACACTGCGAATTGGGTCCACATGGTGATGGATTGCATGGATTCTTATAAACCACCGGATCTCTTTGTGGTGCTATTTTGATTTAATATTATTAATAGTAAAGAAATCTAAACTGCAAATGCATCTAAAAAATCTTACGTGGAATTGGATTACATCTTGAGAATGGATCTCCCGTGAAACCAGATTTACATGAACATATTGGGCTATGATTATTTACCCTACAAATAGCGTTTGTACCACATACGCCTGGGCATGGATCGTTACATTTTTGATTGATACACGCTTTCTCTAATGGGCACTCTGAACTTACGACACATTCGGGTCTACATCCAGGTGGACTTCCTATGTAAGATGGCAAACATGAACAGACCGCTTGGCCATTCAATTCTTTGCATTGACTATTTGGTCCGCATGGTGATGGTACACAGGGATTGGTATTTTCAATTAAGGTTGCTGGAATTGTGAAATTATTTCAGATTATCATTATGCGATTATAGTGAGTTTTGTTATTTTCCTGTTCCTGCAATACATTGTTAGTATAGATATAGATAAATGTAGATTTTTCTTACGTTGGGGTAACTGAATATGGCAATATCGGAATGGATCTCCAGTATAACCCACTAAACAAGTACAAGATGGCAAATGATTAACGACTTGGCATTCAGCATTTTGGCCACATGTTCCTGGGCAAGGGTCTTGACATTTGGATCGTACACATGCTTTGTTAGAAGCACAATCAGAATTTAATACACATTCAGGTCTGCATCCTTCATATGGGTTTCCTAAGTAATCTGGCAAGCAAGTACACGCACCAGCACCATTTTGTTCTCGACATTCTGCGTTTGTACCACATGGATTTGGAATACATGGTGATGTTTGTTCAACTGGTAAATGTTGGATTGGAACGTTGCAACGAATGAATGGATCACCTGTATACCCTTGTGAACATACACACATTGGTGTATGACTTACAACTCGGCATTCAGCATTTGTTCCACATGCTCCAGGACATGGATCTCGACATTTTTGATTTATACAAGCTAAATTACTTGAACATTCGGAGTTACTGACACATTCTGGGCGACAGTTAGGAGGTGAACCTATATATTCTTTTAAGCATGAACAAGATGGTGAATCCCCAATTGGTCGACATTCGGAATTGGGACCACATGGTGACGGTTGGCATGGATTTGTTGATGGAGTATTTAATGGAGTCTCAGCTAAAACAATAGGTTTTAATATATTGAGTCGAATTTTTGGAATAAAATGAAATCTAGATATTCTTACGAATAGGGCGGCATCTGATAAATGGATCGCCTGTATACTTCGGTAAGCAGCTGCAAATTGGATTGTGATTAATCACAGTACATTTGGCAGCTATGCCGCAGGTTCCTGGGCATGGATCCCGACATTTTTGGTTACTACAAGCTTCATTTTTGCTACATTCGGAATTGGTTACACATTCTGGTCTACACGTTGGAGGACTTCCAATGTATCCTGGGACGCAAGAACATACTGCTTGACCATTTATTTCTCGACACTGACTATTGGGACCACATGGCGATGGATTACATGGATTTACTTCAACAGGAGCTGTTATAAGTAATAAAGATATTTTTGATATGGCTAGATCATGTTTGAGAGTATTGTTTAGTGCACTACATACATTGGAATGGTCTACATTCTACGAATGCATTTCCACTCATTCCAGTTGGACAACTGCACATTGGTACATGATTGATTACATCGCATATGGCATTTTGGCCACATGTTCCTGGGCAGGGATCGACACATTTATTTCGTATGCATGCTTTGTCTCGAGAGCAATCAGAGTTGAGAATACATTCTGGTCGACATCCTGAATATGGATCACCTTGATATTCCAATAAACATTTACATATCCCTTCTCCTGTGCATTCGGCATTTGAACCACATGGTGATGGATTGCATGGATCACTTTCAATGGGTTCTATTTCTAAAATTGTTTTAATTATGGTTGAGTATACATTCGATCATTTGAGCAATGTTTATTCTTACGTTGTGGTTTGGGGTGACAACTATTGAATGGGTCTCCCATGTATCCATTAATACACGTGCATATGGGAATGTGATTAATCACGTTGCATTGGGCATTGAGGCCACATGCTCCTGGGCAAGGATCACGACATTTTTCTCTTATGCAAGCTAAGTTACTTGGACATTCAGAGTGTATAGAACATTCTGGTCGGCAATTAGGTGGTGAACCTATATATGTTGATAGACAACTACATGATGGTGTATCACCAAATGCTTGACACTGCGAATTGGGTCCACATGGTGATGGATTGCATGGATTCTTATGTTCCACTGGATCTCTTTGTGGTGCTATTTTGAATTAATATTATTAATAGTAATCGAAATTTCAAATGCATCTAGAAAATCTTACGTGGCATTGGACTGCATCTTGAGAATGGATCTCCCGTGAAACCAGATTTACATGAACATATTGGGCTATGATTATTTACCCTACAAATAGCGTTTGTACCACATACGCCTGGACATGGGTCAGCACATTTCTGATTGATACACGCTTTCTCCAAAGGGCACTCAGAACTCACAACGCATTCAGGTCTACATCCAGGTGGACTTCCTATGTATGATGGCAAACATGAACATACAGCTTGTCCATTCAATTTTTTACATTGACTATTTGGACCGCATGGTGATGGTACACAGGGATCAGTATTTTCATTTAAGATTGCTACAATTGTAGAGTTTAAGAGTTCTCGGTTATTTCAGATTATCATAATGAGAATATTAGTAAATTATTTTATCTATTATTAGATGGTGTAATACAGTTAGGATTATAGATAAATGTAGATTTTTCTTACGTTGAGGCGATTGAATATGGCAATATCGGAATGGATTTCCAGTATAACCCACTAAACAAGTACAAGATGGCAAATGATTTACGACTTGGCATTCTGCATTTTGACCACATGTTCCTGGGCAAGGGTCTTGACATTTGGATCGTACACATGCTTTGTTAGAAGCACAATCAGAATTTAATACACATTCAGGTCTGCATCCTTCATATGGGTTTCCTAAGTAATCTGGCAAGCAAGTACATGCACCAGCGCCATTTTGTTCTCGACATTCTGCGTTTGTACCACATGGATTTGGAATACATGGTGATGTTTGTTCAACTGGTAAATGTTGGATTGGAACGTTGCAACGAATGAATGGATCACCTGTATACCCTTGTGAACATACACACATTGGTGTATGACTTACAACTCGGCATTCAGCATTTGTTCCACATGCTCCAGGACATGGATCTCGACATTTTTGATTTATACAAGCTAAATTACTTGAACATTCGGAGTTACTGACACATTCTGGGCGACAGTTAGGAGGTGAACCTATATATTGTTTTAAGCATGAACAAGATGGTGAATCCCCAATTGGTCGACATTCGGAATTGGGACCACATGGTGACGGTTGGCATGGATTTGTTGATGGAGTATTTAATGGAGTCTCAGCTAAAACAATAGGTTTTAATATATTGAGTCGAAATTTTGGAATAAGATTATATCTAGAGATTCTTACGAATAGGACGGCATCTGATAAATGGATCGCCTGTGTATTTTGGTAAGCAGCTGCAAATTGGATTGTGATTAATCACAGTACATTTGGCACCTACGCCACAGGTACCTGGGCAAGGGTCTCGACATTTCTGGTTATTACAAGCTTCATTTTTGCTACATTCGGAATTGGTTACACATTCTGGTCTACACGTTGGAGGACTTCCAATGTATCCTGGGACGCAAGAACATACTGCTTGACCATTTATTTCTCGACACTGACTATTGGGACCACATGGCGATGGATTACATGGATTTACTTCAACAGGAGCTGTTATAAGTAATAAAGATATTTTTGATATGGCTAGATCATGTTTGAGAGTATTGTTTAGTGCACTACATACATTGGAATGGTCTACATTCGACGAATGCATTTCCACTCATTCCAGTTGGACAACTGCACATTGGTACATGATTGATTACATCGCATATGGCATTTTGGCCACATGTTCCGGGACATGGATCGACACATTTATTTCGTATGCATGCTTTGTCACGAGAGCAATCCGAATTGAGAACACATTCTGGTCGACATCCTGAATATGGATCACCTTGATATTCTAATAAACATTTACATAGACCCTCGCCTGTGCATTCAGCATTTGAACCACATGGCGATGGATTGCATGGATCACTTACAATGGGTTCTATTTCTAAAATTATTGTAATTATAATTGAGTATACAATCGACCACTGGAATATGGTTATTCTTACGTTGCGGTTTTAGGTGGCAGCTGTTGAATGGGTCTCCCATGTATCCATCAATACACCTGCACACGGGAATGTGGTTAAATACGTTACATTGAGCATTGAGGCCACATGCTCCTGGGCAAGGATCACGACATTTTTCTTTTATGCAAGCTAAGTTACTTGAACATTCGGAGTTTATAGAACATTCGGGTCGGCAATTAGGTGGTGAACCAATATAATTAGATAAACAACTACATGATGGAGTATCACCAAATGCTTGACACTGCGAATTGGGTCCACATGGTGATGGATTGCATGGATTCTTATAAACCACCGGATCTCTTTGTGGTGCTATTTTGATTTAATATTATTAATAGTAAAGGAATCAATCTTTAAATGCATCTAGAAAATCTTACGTGGAATTGGATAGCATCTTGAGAATGGATCTCCCGTGAATCCAGATTTACATGAACATATTGGGCTATGATTATTTACCCTACAAATGGCGTTTGTACCACATACACCGGGGCACGGGTCATTACATTTCTGATTGATACAAGCTTGTTCTAGTAGACATTCTGAACTAACGACACATTCAGGTCTACATCCTGGTGGACTTCCTATGTAAGATGGCAAACACGAACAAACCGCTTGGCCATTCAATTCTTTACATTGACTATTTGGTCCACATGGTGATGGTACACATGGATTAATATTTTCATTTAAGATTGCTACAATTGTAGAGTTTAAGAGTTCTCGGTTATTTTAGTTTATCAAAATGGAATTTTTAGTAAATCATTTAATCTATTAGTTTTAGGTTTTTAATTTATATAATTGTAGTTTATTCTTACGTTGGGAAGTTTGAATATGGCAGAAACGGAATGGATCTCCAGTATAACCCACTAAACAAGTACAGGATGGTAAATGATTTACGACTTGGCATTCGGCATGCTGGCCGCATGTTCCTGGACAAGGGTCTTGACATTTAGACCGTACACATGCTTTGTTAGAAGCACAATCAGAGTTTAATACACATTCAGGTCTACATCCTTCATATGGATTTCCTAAGTAATCTGGCAAGCAAGTACACGCACCAGCACGATTTTGTTCTCTACATTCTGCGTTTGGACCACATGGATTTGGAGTACACGGTGATGATTGTTCAACTGGTAAATGTTGGATTGGAACGTTACATTGTATGAATGGATCACCTGTATATCCTTGTGAACATACACACATTGGTGTATGACTTACAACCCGGCATTCAGCATTTGTTCCACATGCTCCAGGACATGGATCTCGACATTTTTGATTTATACACGCCAGATTACTTGAACATTCAGAATTACTGACACATTCTGGGCGACAGTTAGGAGGTGAACCTATATATTCTTTTAAGCACGAACAGGATGGTGAATCCCCAATTGGTCGACATTCGGAATTGGGACCACATGGTGATGGTTGGCATGGATTTGTTGATGGAGTATATAATGGAGTCTCAGCTAAAACAATAGGTTTCAAAATATTGATTCGAAATTTTGGAATAAGATTATATCTAGAGATTCTTACGAATAGGACGGCATCTGATAAATGGATCGCCTGTGTATTTTGGTAAGCAGCTGCAAATTGGATTGTGATTAATCACAGTACATTTGGCAGCTACACCACATGTTCCTGGGCAAGGATCTTGACATTTCTGGTTACTACAAGCTTCATTTTTGCTACATTCGGAATTGGTTACACATTCTGGTCTACATGTTGGAGGACTTCCAATGTATCCTGGGACGCAAGAACATACTGCTTGACTATTTATTTCTCGACACTGACTATTGGGGCCACATGGCGATGGATTACATGGATTAACTTCAACAGGAGCTGTTATAAGTAATAAAGATATTTTTGATATGGCTAGGTCATGTTTCTAGAAGATTTCTTAATGTACTACATACATTGGAATGGTCTACATTCAACGAATGCATTTCCATTCATTCCAGTTGGACAACTGCACATTGGTACATGATTTATTACATCGCATATGGCATTTTGGCCACATGTTCCGTGGCAAGGATCGACACATTTATTTCGTATGCATGCTTTGTCACGAGAGCAATCAGAGTTGAGAACACATTCTGGTCGACATCCCGAGTATGGATCACCTTGGTATTCTAATAAACATTTACATAGACCGTCTCCTGTGCATTGCGCATTTGAACCACATGGTGATGGATTGCATGGATCACTTTCAATGGGTTCTATTTCTAAAATGTGCAGTAAATTATAACATTTTTGTTTTTATGGTCACAATATTTTGCATTATCTTACGTTGTGGTTTTGGATAACAATTATAGAATGGATCTCCTATGTATCCATCAATACACGTACATACAGGTATATGGCTAATTACGTTGCATTGAGCATTTAGGCCACATGCTCCTGGGCAAGGGTCACGACATTTTTCTCTAATACATGCTAAATTACTTGAACATTCGGAGTTTATAGAACATTCTGGACGACAATTGGGTGGTGAACCAATATATGTAGATATACAACTACATGATGGTGTATCACCAAATGCTTGACACTGTGAATTGGGTCCACATGGCGAGGGATTGCATGGATTCTTATAAACCACCGGATCTCTTTGTGGTGCTGTTATAATTTAATATTATTAGTAGTAATTGATATTTATAATACGTCCATAAAATCTTACGTGGAATTGGATTGCATCTTGAGAATGGATTTCCCGTAAAACCAGATTTACATGAACATATTGGGCTATGATTATTTACTCTGCATATGGCGTTTGTACCACATACGCCTGGACATGGGTCAGCACATTTTTGATTTATACAAGCTTTTTCTAGTGAACATTCAGAACTTACGACACATTCAGGCCTACAACCAGGTGGACTTCCTATATAAGATGGCAAACATGAACAAACAGCTTGGCCATTCAATTCTTTACATTGACTGTTCGGCCCGCATGGTGACGGTACGCATGGATTAATATTTTCATTTAAGATTGCTACAATTATGGAATTCAAGAGTTTTCGGTTATTCTCGATTATCAAAATGTTAATTGTATATAGTTAATCATTTTATCTATTAGTTTTAGGTTTTTATTTGAAATAATAGAAATTTATTCTTACGTAGAGCCGGTTCAATATGACAGTAGCGGAATGGATCTCCAGTATAACCTATTCGGCAAGTACAAGATGGCAAATGGTTAACGACTTGGCATTCGGCATTTTGGCCGCAGGTTCCTGGGCAAGGGTCTTGGCATTTGTTTCGTACGCATGCTTTGTTGGAGGCACAATCGGAGTTTAATATACATTCAGGTCTACATCCTTCATATGGATTTCCTAAGTAATCTGGCAAGCAAGTACACGCACCAGCACCATTTTGTTCCCTACATTCTGCGTTTGTGCCGCATGGATTTGGAATACACGGTGATGATTGTTCAACTGGTAAATGTTGGATTGGAACGTTACATTGTATGAATGGATCACCTGTATATCCTTGTAAACATACACACATTGGTGTATGGCTTACAACTCGGCATTCAGTGTTTGCTCCACATGCTCCAGGACATGGATCTCGACATTTTTGATTTATACAAGCTAAATTACTTGAACATTCGGAATTACTGACACATTCTGGGCGACAGTTAGGAGGTGAACCTATATATTCTTTTAAGCACGAACAGGATGGTGAATCCCCAATTGGTCGGCATTCGGAATTGGGACCACATGGTGATGGTTGGCATGGATTTGTTGATGGAGTATGTAATGGAGTCTCAGCTAAAACAATAGGTTTTAATATATTGAGTCGAAATTTTGGAATAAGATTATATCTAGAGATTCTTACGAATAGGGCGGCATCTGATAAATGGATCGCCTGTGTATTTTGGTAAGCAGCTGCAAATTGGATTGTGATTTATAACAGTGCATTTGGCAGCTATGCCACAGGTTCCTGGGCAAGGGTCTCGACATTTTTGATTACTACAAGCTTCGTTTTTACTACATTCGGAATTGGTTACACATTCTGGTCTACATGTTGGAGGACTTCCAATGTATCCTGGGACGCAAGAACACACGGCTTGATTATGTATTTCTCGACACTGACTATTGGGACCACATGGCGATGGATTACATGGATTTACTTCAACAGGAGCTGTTATAAGTAATAAAGATATTTTTGATATGGCTAGATCATGTTTGAGAGTATTGTTTAGTGCACTACATACATTGGAATGGTCTACATTCTACGAATGCATTTCCACTCATTCCAGTTGGACAACTGCACATTGGTACATGATTAATTACATCACATATGGCATTTTGGCCACATGTTCCGGGACATGGATCGACACATTTATTTCGTATGCATGCTTTGTCTCGAGAGCAATCAGAGTTGAGAATACATTCTGGACGACACTCGGAATATGGATCACCTTGATATTCTGGTAAACATTTACACACACCTGTCCCTGTGCATTGCGCATTTGGACCACATGGTGATGGATTGCATGGATCACTTTCAAAGGGTTCTAATTCTAAAATGTGCAGTAAATTATAACATTTTTGTTTTTATGGTCACAATATTTTGCATTATCTTACGTTGTGGTTTTGGATAACAATTATAGAATGGATCTCCTATATATTGATCAATACAACTACATGTTGGAATATGATTATTTACGTTACACTTCGCGTTTAGTCCACAGGCACCTGGACATGGATCACGACATTTTTCTCTAATACAAGCTGAATTACTTAGACATTCAGCGCTTATAGAACATTCGGGTCGACAATTGGGAGGAGAACCAACAAAAGTTGATAGACAACTGCATGATGGAATATCACCAAATGCTTGACACTGTGAATTGGGTCCACATGGCGATGGATTGCATGGATTCTTGTAAACCACTGGATCTTTTTGTGGTGCTATTATGATTTAATAAAGTTAATAGTAATGTTTCGAAATGTATGGGGTCAACAAAATCTTACGTGGAATTGGATTGCATCTTGAGAACGGATCTCCCATGTATCCAGATTTACATGAACATATTGGGCTATGATTATTTACCCTGCAGATGGCATTTGTACCACATACGCCTGGACATGGATCGGTACATTTTTGATTGACACAAGCTTTTTCTATTCGACATTCTGAACTTATGACACATTCAGGTCTACATCCCGGTGGACTTCCTATATAAGTAGGCAGACATGAACATACTGCCTGATTATTTAGTATCTTACATTGACTATTTGGCCCACATGGTGAGGGTACACAAGGATTGGTATTTTCAATTAAGATTGCTGCAATTAAGTAGGGTTGATATTAATTACGAACAGAATCGTTTTAATTTAATATTGTTTGCCATTGACTTAATATGTTGTATATGTTAGTACTTTAAATAAATTATCAAAATGTAGTCTTACGTTCACGTGGTTGTACATTGCAATAACGGAATGGATCTCCAGTATAACCTGACTGACATGTACAAGATGGTAAATGGTTAACAACTTGACATTCGGCATTTGGGCCGCATGTTCCTGGACATGGATCTTCACATTTATTTCGGCTACATGCTCGATTTGATGTGCAATCGGAGTTAAGAACACATTCAGGTCTACATCCTTCGTATGGATTGCCCTTATAATCGGGTAAACATGTACATGCACCAGCCCCATTCTGTTCCCTACATTCTGCGTTTGTTCCACATGGGCTTGGTGTACATGGATTTAATTTTTCTTCAATGTTATATACTATAATAGAATAATAGGTGTGTTTTGTTTTAGATCAGTTGGGTTTTTTTTTAGCGAATAGCGAATTTTTGGCTCAGCACTTTTATTGTTATCATTGCGAAGTAAGCTTTTTATCACCGTTCGATTATTTTCAATAACCATGGGATAAAAGTTGATAAGCTAGTTCAATAAGCATATATTGAATTTAAAGCAGTTTAATTTTTTCATTTGGAAGAAAGTTTTAGCTTTGATTTATTGTTTAGTAAAATTAGTTAGCAGTTTTACTATTAAAGTATTCTTTATCGTTATCAAGAAGCTTTAATATTTTTGTTAATTTAATAATAATTTTCCATCCACATAAGTATCCAAATATATAATTTTAGGTATTCAAAAGTTTATAAAAAATTAGTTCACTATGCTCTAATTACCTATAAATTTCATTTAGTATAGCATAGTAAGGATTGTTTGAACGCATTCGAATAAATAATATAATATTTTAAATAAAAGCATTATGTAATACATATTGTATAATGCAATTGAAAAATCACTTTAAAAATTGGTAATATAAAGGTCACCTACCTGGTTCTGCATAGCAGCTTACAAATGGATCTCCAATGAATCCAGATTTACAGGAGCAACTTGCCATATGATTTATAACAAAACACTCGGCGTTTGTACCACATAATCCAGGACATGGATTAACACATTTCTTTTTTATACATGCCTTTGTACTTTGACATTCTGTATTAGTTACACATTCAGGACGACAGTTTGGTGGCGCCCCGATAAATTCATTCGAACAAGAGCAAGCAGATTTTTCTCCTACAACTTTACATTCAGAATTAGGTCCGCAAGGCGATGGAGAACAAGGCTCAACAGGTTTCTCAATTTTTTGAATAATAATACATTGAATAAATGGATTTCCCGTATAACCAGTATCGCAACTGCATATTGGATTATGATTTATAACTTGGCATTTTGCGTTAATACCACATGTTCCTGGGCAAGGATCTTGACACTTATTATTCACACACGCTTTTTGTAAATCACATTCTGCACTAACAACACATTCCGGTTTACAGTAAGGTGGGGAACCTGTCATCCCTTTTTGGCAACTGCAGACAGCTCCAGATTGTGTGACTCGACATAAACTATTTGATCCACATGGTGTCGGATTGCAAGGGTTTCTTGGCACTTCTATAAATTAAATAAATTTTTACTAATGTCATGTAAAGTTTAAACAAATTTCAATTGTACGTACCATCTCGTGGCATTTCTTTACACATTGTAAATGGATCACCTCTATAACCAGATGGACAACTACATGCGGGTATATGATTATTGACATCACATTTGGCATTTAGTCCACATGTGCCTGAGCACGGATCAATACAATGGTAGTTGATACAAGCTTTATTTGCAGCACAATCCGTATTTAACGTACATTCTGGTCGGCAGCCTATATACGGGTCACCGAAATATCCATCAATACACGAGCATACTCCATTATTACATCTACTATTAGAGCCACATGGACTGGGCTCGCATAAATCTGTTGGAGATGTTGTAGGTGGTCGTTCTGGAATAAAAATAAACAATATTTATCAATATCATTATAAATTTCAAAGAATATGGTAGCGTACCTATTTTTTTAATACATTGTGCAAATGGATCACCAGAATAACCTAGTATGCATGAACATATTGGAATATGATTCTGCACTCGACATTCTGTATTAAGTCCGCACGATCCTTGGCATGGATCACGACATTTTTCTGCTATACATGCTTGATTAGATGAACAATCGGTATTGACAATACATTCTGGTCTACAATTTGGCGGAGAACCCACATAGTTAGGCAAACAGACACATGATGGACTGTCATCTTTCACTCTACATTCTGAATATAAACCACATGGTGATGGATTGCAAGGATGTCTTCTTGGTGGTGGTGGCTCTACATTTTTGGGTGATTCAATGCATCTTGTGAATGGGTCGCCGGTCATTCCGAGTGGACAACTACATATTGGATTGTGATTGATAACTTCACATTTTGCTTGTGTACCACAAGTGCCGGCACATGGGTTCTTGCATTTAAATTTATGACATGCCTTATTTTGAGGACATTCAGCATTAACAGTACATTCTGGTTTACAATTTGGTGGTGAACCATAATAATCTTGATCACATGAACAAATTGCAAGGCCATTAGCATCTTTGCATTTACTATTGGTTCCACATGGACTAGGATTACAAGGATTAATAGGGGTTGGTGGTAATTTTGGTTGTGGTCGACATATGGTGAATGGATCTCCAATAAATCCTTTATCACACTCGCAGGAAGGAATATGATTAACAACAACACATTTAGCATTTTGTCCACATACTCCTGGGCATGGATCTTCACATTTGTTTCTAATGCAAGCTTTGTCGGTTGCACAATCCGAACTTAAAACACATTCGGGACGACATCCTTCATAAGGATTTCCGAAATAATTATCTAAACAGCGACAGGAACCTGCATCATTCTTTTGAATACATTCTGCGTTTGAACCACATGGTGAAGGTTCACATGGATTTTGTGTTGGTATATCTAAAATTAGAATAAACAAATATAATGATTTTGGTTTTACTATATTTTATCGTTATGCAATTAGTTTACCTTTTTGAACTGGAATACATTGTACAAATGGGTTTCCAGTAAATCCGTTTGAGCAAGTACACGAAACCGCATGGCTAATTATTCGACATTCTGCATTTGTACCACATGACCCAGGACAGGGATCTTTACATTTCTGATTGATACATGCTTGGCTACTAGGGCAGTCTGGATTTATTATACACTCTGGTCTACAATTTGGTGGCGTTCCCAAATAACCAGATACACATTGACAAACCGGTCGGGCACCATTTGTTTTACATAACGAGTTTGAACCACAAGGAGACGGATCACATGGATTCCTAATCTCCGGTTCTGGTGTTTTTACAATTTCTTGGCATCGTTTAAATGGATCACCTGTTTGACCTTCTTTACAGCTGCAAATAGGACTATGATTTATGACCTCACACCTTGCATTAGCTCCACACGATCCTCGGCATGGATCTCTGCATTTCTGATTAACGCAAGCTTGATTTGGTGCACATTCGCTACTAACGACACATTCTGGCCGGCATGATGGTGGATTTCCGACGAAACCTTGAATACATGAACATACAGGAATGTCATTTGTATTTTTACATTGACTGTTTGGTCCACAAGGTGATGGAGAACACGGATTTTGTGGTGTTCTGTCTATTTCTTGTAATCTACAATGTGAAAATGGATCGCCTGTGTATGACTCTGGACAAGAACAAACAGGTATATGATTTATAACTTCACAAATAGCATTTTGTCCACACGTTCCAGGACAAGGGTCTAAACATTTATTTCTTAAACAAGCTTTATCTCTTGGACAATCAGATCCTGATGTACATTCTGGACGACAACCTTCATAAGGGTTTCCACGATATTCTGTTATACATTTGCACTCTCCATCAAAGCAATCTGCATTGGAACCGCACGGTGATGGATCGCATGGATCTGTTATGGTAGGTTCGGTTGCTACAAAAAATTACATACATTATTAAAATGACCATATATGTCCAAGAAACGTTACGGAAATTTACCTGGAACCATAAAAGTGCACTTGACAAATGGATCGCCTGTGTATCCATCGTTGCATTTACAAATCGGTAGATGATTCAAAATATTACATGTTGCATCGAACCCACAAGATCCTGGGCAAGGATCTCGACATTTTTGATTTATGCAAGCTTCTTGACTACTGCATTCAGAATTTATCACGCATTCTGGTCGACAATTTGGTGGACTACCTATATAATCATCCAAACAAGAACATGCTGGCGTTCCGCCAATCATTTGACATTTAGCGTTAGGTCCACATGGTGATGGTATGCAACTAGGTGGCCGCTCGGTTAGTGGTTCATCTTTTATTACTATAGATATACATAACCATTTTATAAATTAACGGTTAAACAATTGTATATGATTTATGTACTCACCATTTCTAGTACATTGTTGGAAGGGATCTCCAGTGTAACCAATTGGGCATGTACAAATTGGATTATGATTCTTTGTATTACATAAAGCCGCTACACCACAAGTATTTGGACATGGGTCTGAACATACTTGATTTATGCAAGCCTTATCGAACGGACATTCTGAGTTCACAATACATTCTGGCCTGCAGCTTGGTGGTGTGCCAATAAATCCAGACCTACAAGAACATGCTGCTTGGTTATTTAAACTTCTACAGTTGCTGTTTGGTCCACAAGGAGATGGTTGACATGGATTTTCTGTTCTTGGTGGTACTAAATACAAAAAAATGGTTTAAATTGTATTCGTAAATAGAGTTTTAACAAGCATACCAGTTATAGGATTTTCGCGGCAGTTTAAGAAAGGATCTCCAGTATAACCCGGAGGACATGTACAGACTGGAATATGTTTTTGAACTTCACATATGGCGTAAGTTCCACAAATTCCAATACATGGATTAATACATTTAAATTTAACACAGGAAAGTTCATCGATACAATCTTGGTTTGATTCACATTCCCTACGGCAGCCTCTATTTTTGTCATAAGCATTTCCTTCATACCCTTCGAAACAATAGCATGCGCCGGCTGAATTTCTTTCCCTGCATTCTGCATTAGGTCCGCAAGGAGATGGATTACATGGTGATGTAAGTTCAACGCTGGGAGCTATTTTCAAAACAAGAATATAAAAAGACATAAAGTATTAAATATTTGTAGTTAGGATAACTTTTACAGTTCACTTACGTGTAGCAATTGGAATACGGCATTGTGTTGATGGATTACCTTCGAATCCAGGCATGCACGAACAAATTTTATTATGCATAATCACCTTACATAAGGCATTCTGTCCACACGGTTCTCTACATGGATCTACACATCTGTCATTTCTACAACTCATATCGCTGCGGCATTCAGAATCACTTGTACATTCTGGCCTACAATTTGGTGCTCTCCCAATGAAATTTTCAAGACATGAACACGCTGCTTGTGAGCCAATCACGCGACACTGAGAATTGGGACCACATGGTGAAGGTAAACATGGATTGTCATTATCTTTAGGTTTACTGGGTTCTTCTTGTTTATTGCATCTAGTAAATGGATCGCCTGAATATCCAGGCGAACAAGAACAAATCGGATTATGGTTCACAACTTGACATCTGGCATTAATTCCACAGGTCCCAGGGCATGGATCACTGCATTTTTGATTGACACAAGCTTTATCTTGAGCACATTCTGAACTTACAACGCATTCGGGTCGACAACTGGGTGGTGTTCCAATATAATTTGATTTGCAGGAACAAACAGCATGTGAATTTATTTGTCGACAGTTACTGTACGGTCCACATGGTGATGGATCACATGGATTTATTGGTTCTGAATCTAGATAATTTAAAACACATTTGAATTACATACATATATATAATTTTGTGATAATTATGGGATTTACCAATCTTTGCTGGAGAACATTCTACTGATGGATTTCCAGTATAATCGTTTAGACAGAAACAGTTTGGTGCATGATTTTGTACTCGACAAATGGCATTAACACCACATACACCTGGACAAGGATCTTTACATTTATTATTTACACAAGCTTTCGATTTTTCACAATCAGAGTTTTGTACGCATTCTGGTCTACAACCAGTATATGGATTGCCATAATATTCTGGCAAGCAAGAACAAGAACCAGCTCCATTACGTTCCTTGCAAATAGCGTTTGCACCACATGGTGATGGATTACATGGATTAAGTGGTTCTTGAGTTGGCGGTACTATAATAAAAGGAATTGATAATTTTTGAATAAATTGATTTGGTACGTTTGGGAAAAACTGCAAGGAATTATTATATAAAAAACATATCTTACATCTTGGCATTTCATTACAACTTGAAAATGGATCACCTGTATATCCATTTTCACATAAACAATTTGGATTATGATTAAGAACTGTACATGTTGTATGGACACCGCAAGCTCCCTTACAAGGATTACTACATATTTCATTTACACATGCTAAATTAGCTGGACATTCTGCACTTATAGTACATTCTGGTCGGCAATTTGGTGATCTACCAATATATTTTGGTAGACATGTACATGCAGGATTACCACCAATATTTCGACATTGGGAATTAGGACCACACGGCGAAGGTATACAAGGATCATCGCTAGAAGGTTTCTTTTCAACTACAAGGATAAAATTTAATTTTATTTAACATACTTAACATGCAAAATGAATAAAATTATGTCATAGTGTTTTGAATTCAAAAGTATCATGAAATAATTTTATTCAATACGATCTCATTTTCTTGAGTGGTGTGCTTACTTGTTTCTTTTATACATTTAATGAAAGGATCTCCAGTATAACCTGGATTACAGGAGCATATTGGGTTATGGTTAACTACGGTACATCGTGCATTAAATCCACAAGTTCCAGGGCAAGGATCTATACATTTTACATTGACACAAGCTTTATTTTGTGGACATTCTGAGCTAACAACACATTCTGGTTTACAGTTTGGTGGGGATCCAATATACCCAACGACACAAGAGCAAACTGCATGATTATTTATTTCGCGACATTGGCTTAATTGCCCACATGGAGAAGGTACACAAGGATTGGTTTCTGGTGCTAAAGAATTGAAAGTTTTAGTAATTGTAAAATACAGTTTTGCTGTTATAATTCTTACTATTGATGATTACTGGAGGTTCATGGCATGCGGATAATGGGTTTCCTGTAAATCCTGTTAAGCAGGAACATGTAGGTGCATGGTTGTGAACCCTGCACTCAGCATTTAAACCACACACACCGGGGCATGGGTTTTTACATTTATTATTTACGCATGCTTTGTCTCGAGAACAATCTGTATTTGTAACACATTCTGGCCGACACCCACTATATGGATCACCGAAATATTCAGCAATACATGTACAAGATCCAGCGCCATTACGTGCTTTACAAATGGCATTTGGTCCACAAGGAGAAGGATTACAAGGATTTTGAGGTTCTTCTGTTGGAGGAACTGGAAAAAATATAAATTGATTTAAATGTTAAATTATTGTTAGCAAAATGAAACAGTCGTTTCTCTATATATATTCACATCTATATATTTATAACCAAAGACCTTACTTGATATTCGCGAGCATCCTGAAAATGGATCACCAGTATAGCCAGTATTGCAATAACATATTGGTGAATGATTAATGACATTACAATAAGCACTTATTCCACAAGATCCCGGACATGGATCTTTACACTGTTCATTTATACATGCAAGATTTCCCGAACAAGCAGAATTTATCGTACATTCAGGTCGACAATTTGGTGATTTACCGATATAGTTTGGTAAACAACTGCATATAGGTATATCACCATTTGTTCGACATTGAGAATACAAACCACATGGAGATGGTATACAAGGATTTCTTGGGTTATCATGCACAACTGGAGTTTCTATAAAATATTATATATGATTTACATGCAATAGAAATAGAAAATAGAAATGAAAATAAATGTTCTTACTTTCTTCCACCAAGCACCTAATGAATGGATCACCAACGTATCCAGATTTACATGAACAAATTGGATTATGATTGATTACGTTGCATTTGGTGTTTAAGCCACATGTACCAGGGCATGGATCTACGCATTTTTGACTGATACATGCTCTATCTTGAGTACATTCTGAACTCACTATACATTCTGGGCGACATGATGGGGGACTTCCAATGTAATTTGATTTGCATGAACAAACGGCATAATCATTCATTTCACGGCATTCAGAATACGGTCCACATGGTGAAGGTGAACACGGATGCTTTGGTACATCCGCGACTATACAGTAAATTAGACATTAAATTAAGAATTTCGCACAGAGTTATAATTATGCTAAGGTAACCTACTTTTTGGTTTCTCATAACACGAAATTGTTGGATTGCCGGTATACCCCACAAGACAAGTACAAGTTGGCGAATGATTTATAACACTACATTCTGTATTTAATCCACAGAGGCCAACACATGGGTCCTTACATTTATTATTTATACAAGCTTTATATTTTGAGCAATCTGAATTTAGAACACATTCTGGTCGACATTCTGTATAGGGATCTCCAAAATATTCTGGTAAACAAGAACAAGCTCCAGCATTATTTCGTTCTTTGCATTCAGCATTAATTCCGCACGGAGATGGATTACAAGGATTTACAATTTCAGGTTCGTGATAAACTATATGAATTAAAGATAGTTTAGTATTGTTAAGTAGTACTCTATATCGAGAAGATAGTCTTACTAGGTATTGGATAACAACCCGAAAATGGATCACCCCTAAATCCTGTTTCACAAGTACACATAGGCTGATGTTTTACTACAGTACATCTTGTATTTTCACCGCACGATCCTTGGCATGGATCTTTGCAACGTTCGTTTATGCAAGCTAAATTACTGAAACATTCCGAATTACGTGTGCACTCGGGTCTACAATTTGGAGATCTTCCTATATAATTTTGAAGGCATGTGCATACTGACACTTCATTCACAACTTTACATTGTGAATTTGGTCCACAAGGTGATGGTACACAGGGATTAATTCGGGGTGGAGGAAGTTCTAAAATATTTATAAAATTTGACTTTATTAGTCAAGAGTACCTATGGGTATATTATATGTTTATTTAGCATTTCGTTTCTTACTTTCTTCCACATGACATCGAACAAATGGATCTCCAGAATATCCCTTTAGACATCCACAAATTGGATTGTGATTTATAACTTGGCATATGGCATTAATACCACATGTTCCGGGACATGGATCACGACACTTCATATTTATGCACGCTTTTTCAAAACTACATTCTGAATTAATAGTGCATTCCGGTCGACAATTTGGAGGTGCCGCAATGTAATTTGGTAGGCAACTACAAACTGCGTGTTGATTTATTTCTCGACATTTACTATAAGGTCCGCATGGGTTTGGAACGCAAGGATTTTCAAAAACTATTGGTTTAACTGGTTAGAAAAAAAGTTGTCTATAAGTACATATTTTCTATATGACTATATACAATAAGCTTACTCTCTCGTATTGGTTGGCACATGGTTTGGGGATTTCCAGTGTAACCACTGACACAACTACATATCGGTGAATGATTAATAACTCTGCATTCTGCGTATGCCGCACATACTCCAATACATGGATCAACACATTTATTATTAATACAGGTATGGGTACGAGGGCAATCGCTGTTCATCACACATTCTGGTCTACATTCAATATACGGATCTCCTCTATATTCTGGATGACACTGGCATGATCCTGCACCATTTCTTACTTTACAAATTGCATTTACACCGCAGGGACTGGGTGAACATGGGTTTGACGGTGGATCATAAATAACTGGAATAATTTATATAAATGTGTATTGATTTACATTGAATTTCATAATTTTATTATCGGTTTTTGTTATAGGACTTCCGTCTTACTTTGTTCAATTTTTCTACAATTAACGTATGGATCGCCAGAATAATTTGGCAAACATGAACATATTGGTCTATGTGATGCAACTTTACATTCGGAATTTAAGCCACATGTACCGGCACAAGGATTTCTACATTTTCCATTACTACAGACCATATTAAGCGCACAGTCACTATTGATAATACATTCAGGGTTACAATGTGGTGGTTTCCCATAATAATTTGAGAGGCATGAACAAACTGGGCGTGAATTATGGATTCGACATTGTGTATTGGAGCCACATGGATTTGGATTACAAAGATTTTCATGTGTTTCAGTTATGGCAGGGCCTAAAAGTCATATTTATAATTAAAACGTGTAATTATTTTCGGAAATTTGGCATTTTGTAAAGCGAAAAGCAAAAATTGATTTGACAAAGCTTAAAGTTGTTTTTTATATTAAGCTTTGAAAAGCGATTGAAGCGTTATTTTTTATATTTAAAACGTAAATTTCTCCATTTGCGGTTCTTACTTGGTAGTGGCCTACACTCAAACATTGAGTCACCAATATAATTTGTTGGGCATGCGCATATTGGATTATGGTTAATAACGTGACATGTTGTATGTCGTCCACATAGGCCATTGCAAGGATTAATACATTTTCCATTAATACAAGACTTATCACGTGAACAATCTGAATTTATAAAACACTCAGGTCTACAATTTGGAGGTGTTCCAATATAATTTGAGCTACACGAGCATACAGGGCGATTGCTGTTTACTCTACATGAACTATAAGGTCCGCAAGGTGATGGTAAACATGGATTTTGGAATACATCATCTTTGTTTGCTAATTATTAGGTGTAAATAATGATAATATGATTATCTTTAATTAAATTTTCTTCAGTCGACTAAAAAATAATTGCTTACTAATTTGTTGGTGACAAATAACTAACGGATTTCCTGCAAAACCATTATTACATTTGCATATAGGTGAATGATTCGAAATTTCACATATAGCATTAATACCACAAGCACTCAAACATGGATTTACACATTTTTTGTTCATGCAAGATTTATCATATGTACAATCGGAATTTTGTATGCACTCCGGTCTACAATTAATGTAAGGATTGCCGTAATAGTTTTTCATGCAAATACATGCTCCCGCACCATTTAATTCTTTACAAATTGCATTTGATCCACATGGAGATGGATTACAAGGATTTCTTATTTCATATTGTTGATCTAATTTAAAATTTCATTTTATAATATAGGATAATATAAAATATTCATGCAATAATGTAATAATAACAAATAAATGATTTTTTTTAACATAAAGTAAATTTTTAGATATATTTAGATTACTATGTAAAATAGACTTACCATGGCGTATATTACAGCCCGCGTACGGATCACCCTCATGCCCTTCGAAGCATGAACAAACTGGTTTGTGATTCTGTGCTAAACACTGGGCATTAAAACCACATGATCCAATACATGGATCTTGACAACGTTGATTTAAGCATGCTCGATTTGATGGACAATCTTGATGAATAACACATTCTGGTCTACAATTCGGTGGTGCACCTAACATACCTGCTCGACAAGAACAAACTGCGCGCTCATTAAGTTCGGTGCACTGTGAATTCGGCCCACATGGAGTTGGGAAGCATGGGTTTCTGATTTCCGGGTCTTCGATAGCTAAATTTTCATAAAGCACGCAATACATTAATTAAATAATTACTGATTGTAATAATTTTTATGGTTTAACATACGTTTTGGATAACATCTTTCAAATGGATCACCAATATAGTTGTTGGGACAACTACAAATCGGATTATGATTTATAACTTCGCATTGGGCACTATCTCCACAGGTTCCTGGGCATGGATTGATACATTTATGATTAATACACGAAAGGTTGGGATTACATTCTGCACTTCCGACACATTCTGGTCGACACGATGGTGGAGTGCCAAAGAAACCTTGCTGACAAGAACATGCTGGTCTTCCACTTACTACACGGCATAAACTATTTGGTCCACATGGTTGACCTTCGCACGGATTCGACTTTGTTGGCGGAATAATAGATTTTGGGCGACATCCTGTGAATGGATCACCCTCATAACCTTGAACACAAGAGCATACTGGTATGTGATTTACAACAGAACATTCTGCTCTTGAACCGCATAACCCTGGACATGGATCTCGACAGTGTTGTTTTATACAAGATAAGTCGGTTGGGCATTCTGCGTTCAAGATACATTCTGGGCGACATCCAGTGCTATAAGGATCGCCTATGTATGGAGGTATACAAGAACATTTCGCTGCACCGTTCCTAACAGAACATTGTGTATTTTCTCCACATGGAGTCGGTGAACACGGATCTCGTTCCCTTTCTACAAAAAATTTAATACACGTTCAATAGCTGAAGTACATGTTTTTTTTATAAATTTAATAATTTTTGTTTATTTACCTTGTGGTTTCTCTGAGCAACCTACAAATGCATCTCCATCAAATCCAGGTTTACAACTACAATATGCAGAATGTGAGACAACTTGACAAATGGCGTTTTTACCGCAGATTCCTTTGCATGGATCAATACATTTTTCTTTTATACAAGCTTTATCCTTTGGACATTCACTGCTTATTACACATTCCGGTCTACAATATGGTGGACTACCAATAAAGTTTGCCATGCATGAGCATACTGGTCGTTCGCGTTTAATTTGACAAATAGAATTAGGCCCACAAGGCGATGGAGCGCATGGATTTTCTGGAACATCTTTTTCCCTTTCTCGTATATCACATGCGACGAACGGATCACCTTGATAATTTTGTGGGCAACTACAAATTGGATTGTGATTAATTATTTCACAAATTGCATTGTTTCCACAAATTCCTGGGCATGGATCTCTACATTTTTGATTGATACATGCTTTGTTTTGTGAACATTCCGAACTAATAATGCATTCTGGTTGGCATAATGGTGGATTTCCTCTAAAACCAGGAAGACAAGAACAAACTGGTCGACTCTCTTGTGATAATAAACATCTGCTATAAGATCCACATGGGTTAGGTTCGCATGGATTTCCGGGGCGATTTTCAACTGGTAGATATACTTTAGATAGAGTACAGCCAAGTAAAGCATTTCCGGTATAGCCTGGAGCACAGAAACATACTGGATAATGATTGACAATTTCGCATTGAGCGTCAATTCCACAAGCACCAATGCAAGGATTTTCGCATTTATTATTGATACATGCACGTTCAGATGAACAATCTGAATTTACGACACATTCTGGACGACATCCATGTAAAGGATCACCATAATAACCCTTAATACAGACACAAGCTAGTGCTCCACCTTTTTGACGACATTCTGTGTTTGCTCCACATCGAATTGTATTACACGTTTGTTTCGGTTCTTCGGTGGGTACGGAACAGTATTCAAATGGATTACCGTAAAGTCCTTGAGGGCAACTACATAATGGACTATGCGCTATTACATTGCAAAGTGCATTATGACCGCAGGAACCTGGACATGGATCTATACATCTCTGTCCCAAACACGCTTTATCGAACGGACAATCGGCATTTGATAAGCATTCTGGTCTGCAATTTGGTGATTGCCATCCTGATGGTCCCCCACAAGGATCGCAAACTGCAATTCCATTACCATAATCTAAGCAAGTACTGTATGCATCGCAAGGCGACGGATTACAAGGATTATAACTAACAGTTGCATTGGGTTTTTTAATACACTGATAAAATGGATCACCAATATATCCTGGAGAACATTCACAACTTGGTTGGTGATATTCTACTCTACAAATGGCGCTTATTCCACAAATGTTACCTTCGCATGGACTAGCACATTTTTTATTAATACAACCTTTATCACTTGGACAATCTGAGTTTAGTGTACATTCTGGTCTACATCCATTCTGTGGGTCACCGAAATAATCTGGTATACAGGAACAAACTGCACGGTTTTTCATTACCTGGCATTTTGTATTAAGCCCACAAGGGGTTGGTGTACACGGATCAATTTTTGTATCATGAATTACAGTGCAAATTTCGTATGGATTGCCTGATAGTCCGCTATTACAATAACAAATTGGATGGTGTTTCTCCACTTTACAATGTGCTGAAACGCCACAGGATCCTGGACATGGATCTCTACATCGGTATCCTATGCATGCTTTATCATTAGTACATTCATCATCTTTTTGACATTCATAATGAACGCAACCATTAATTGGATCTTCTATTGATCCATCTGGGCATTTACAAACGCTTCTGCCATCTGGAGTAACTATGCAACTTGATCCACGTCCACAAGGATTTGGTTCACATACATCTCTTGTTGGTTCTAGACATCTTGTATATGGATCGCCAATATAACCAGATTTACAATAACACTCTTCTTGATTACTTGTTACATAACAATCTGCATTTGGACCACATGGTCCTGGTTTACATAATTCCGTGATGACCGGTTCGGGTTGGCATAATCGATATGGATTCCCATAAGTTGAATCAGGACAATAGCATGGTTGATTTCTACTTGGATCACATATTGCGCCTATTCCGCATGGATTTGGTTCACAAACATCAATTTGTTCCATACATCCACGTATCGTATTTGGACTTTCAATGTAGCCAGGTAGGCAAGTGCATTTAGCAAAACCGTTCGATAAAATTGTGCATTGTGTATTTGGACCACATGGTGATGGTTCACAAGGTTTGTTGGGTAATGCACATTGTGTTTTTGGTGGATTTCCTTCGTACTCAGTGAGACAGAAACAGGTTGGTTTATTATTATTTATGCGGCATCCACTATTAGGTCCACATGGGTTTGGATTACATTCTCTTCCGTCGGGAACTGTAAATTTTAATATTTTTTTTATAGTAAAATAATTTTATGCGCCTAAATATAAATACTTACTGCAATTCTTAAACGGATTTCCTGTGGTTCCTTTAGGACAGAAACAGATTGGATTTCCATTGTCTAGTTCACATAAGGCGCCTGTACCACATGGATTTGGTAGGCAAGGATCAGATGGTGGAGTGCAACCTACTTTCGCATTCCCAACATAACCTGCTGGGCATTTACAAATTGCCTTGTGATTAATAACATCACAAATTGCGTACGCCCCACATTGGCATGGTGTTATACATTTTCCATTTATGCATGCTTCATTTGTTGGGCATTCTCCATCCGCTCGACAACCTTGAATTTGACCGCACTCAATGTAAGGATTTCCTACAAATCCAGATCGGCATCGACATTCAATTCCGTGATTGAGTGGTATGCAATCTGCATTTTCTCCACAAGAATCTTCTGAACATGGATTTATACATCTACGATTAAGACGGTCACATAATTTCTCTGGTGGACAATCTTCATTATATTGGCATACATTTTCATTATCCCTCACTAGAATTAATCGGAAGAAATGATGGTTAATTTATGAAAATTAATTACTAAACGTATCATATATACCTGGACGACATTCAACGTAACCGTTGCCGTGATATCCTTCAGCACAACTACAATCCGATCCGTGATTTGTATTAATACAGACAGCATTGTAAACGCATGGATTCATTAAATCACATGGTCGTTGGCATGAATTATTTATGCAAGCTTCGGTCAATGAACAATCTTCATTTCTAGTGCATTTTACTGTGTGCGTACAGGAAAGAAAGTGTTTTATTGTATTAGATACATATTTACAGAGTGCATGTCAGTGTATTTATACAAATGTATATACATATACATAATATATACATACATACATATATCTGTATGTATTGTTATATGTTGTTGTTTTTATTGTATTATTTATTTTTAGTTACAACCCTTGGCAAACCAAAAGTGTTTATCAGATAGTGTGTCTGTTAAACACTACTGGATTGTGTTAAAATTATTTAATAGCGTAAAATTATTTATTTTTTATTTATTTTGTTTTAAAATTGTTAATAATTAGTATCTTACGTGTTTTGACTGGGATACAATTTTCAGTTGGATTTCCTTCGTGCCCTTCGGGGCATAAACATATTGGTCGATGCATTTTAACCTGACATTTTGCATTTGAGGCACATATTTTATCAAATTCACACGGATTTTCACATTGTTCCATATAACAAACTAATGTTTCTTTACAATCGTTATCCGATTTGCATGGATCCCTCCTTGGTTTATGTGGTTCTACTCAACAAATTTTATTATACATTTAATATTAAGAAATTAAAATAAAAGGAAAATAAAAATGTCTCTCAAAAAGAATTTAAATATAAAAATAAGCTTTAAAATTGATAATATTTACAAGAAATAGTAGAATGTACAAAAATTCTCTTACATCTTACAATAAAGCAACATAATATAATAATAAATAAAATTTTGAAAGCAGATAGATAAGAAATAGCCCAAATGATAAAAATGTACAATGAATATAAATATGGGGATCTGCCAATTTTGTCGAACAATTTTTATACATAATACCCTATTTTGGATTTTTAATTTATTTTAAGATTAGATTCGTAGACCGTAACTATATTTATAGTACCTTTTATACAATCGATGTTATTAGGATCGTTTGGGTTACAAATTTTGTAGCAACAACCGTCGTCATAATATATTTCATTCGCTTGACAATCATTTGAAGTTTTACCACATTTTTCATTGTAATTTAATGTCGTTAATTGAAATTCAGTTGTCGTCGATAAAATAGTTGTATCATCAATCGATTCATTATCTAGCGTAGTGATTCTTATTGGTGTTGTATTTTCATATACTATTTCATTTTCCGATTTTGTCGTTTGATTAGAGAATTCAATTTCAAGAGAGGTATCACCTCGAGTCGATGGTCTCTTAGTATTAACGACAATTGTCGTTTTAACAATATTGTCCCTTTCCGTTGTCACAATATCTGATATTTCGGTTGTTGTATCAAATATATTCACGCTAGTAATTCGAGCATTTGTCGTTCCTTCAGTTTCACCAAACATTTCATAGGTATGATCGATTTCAGATGAATCTTCTCGATATCCTTTTGTTAAATTAGTTATTAGTATGGATTCTGAAGTAGCTGAAATTCCCGAATATTTGGTGCTACTATCATTATCCAACTCATTATTATTAGTAAATTCATTAATTATTGTAGTAGTGGTAATTTCTGTAGTAGTAATGTTATTAAAATCAGTTTGGGTTACATCAGTTAATAATGGGTTCTGGGTAGTTGATACAAAATCTATTTTAAGAAGAGTATATATAATAAAATTAACATTTAGAATTGAAATTATAATTTATGTACAATAGAATTTTATGTGTCTTCCTTAAAATAAAATATTAAGTCCATGCCCATGCCAATGATTTTGTATTACGAAATGAATTTTTGTGCGATATTTTTATAAAAAAAAAACCATTAGTGCAATGTTTATGAAATAGTTATATACATACATACATAATATTATGTTATTACATACAATGCGATTTTAAATTATTTTATGTATCTTATAAATATAAAATTGAGTGTATTTGCAATCTAGGCATTCAATAGTTTGATTCTTAGTACCATATAATAAAATAGATTTTAAGTTACCTCGGACACAAGCACCTGTGATTGCGTCACATAAAAGCCCTGGTGGACAGTGTTCACATCCTGTGCCAATCGATTGTTGTTCTAATTTAATTTAAAAATAAAACACAAAGTTAGATGCGTATATGCATATCTGCCATAACATTATAGGGAGTTAAATTTGTGCTTTAAAATTTGAATACTTACGACAATTACATCCATCGCATAGCAATGACGAATGGCAATCTGAATCTTTTTGACATTGACAAACTATAAAAAAAATATTTAATTGTGTCAATAATAAAATGGTTAAATGGCTGAATATATAGATCGCTTACAAAATTTATTATCTATAACTATGAAAATATCATTTTAATTCTTGATAAACAAAAAATAGATAAAACTACAAAATTACGTTTTGAATACAATACTAAATTAGTTATAAAATATTAAGAAAAAAATGGTTGAAAAGTAATTTAATATTTTTCTTTAAAATAAGCAGCTTAAGAGATAACTATACTATAGTGTTCGATATTATAAAAATAATAAAATCTAAGGGCTTTTCTCGTTATTTTATTATCAACGAACGACTTATTTCAAATCATTTTAATGCGCTCTGTGGCGTAATTTAACGTAAAATATTAAAACTGAAAAAAACACGCTGTTTTTTTTTCCTGTATTTATGTATATTTACACAAACAATAAAGATGAATGAATTTGAGAAATATATAATTTTATTTTAACATGGCTCTAAATTTGTTTCTATTACCTATAAATAAATTGAGTTTTTTCACCAACAATTATATGTGCCGTATCACTTACCTTTCTTACATACTGGCTGATGATCTTGCACCTTACATTCTTGATCATGTAAACATGGATTAGATTGTTGACAAGGATCAACACATACCGTATTGATACATGCTTTTTGATTTGGGCAATTTGTGTGCGATTCACATGCTATTTCTGTAAAATTATACGTAAACATTTAGATAAAATAACGACAATTTTAAATTGCTAGTCTGAAATAAACTAAATTTTTTTTTTAAATAATATAACATTTTTTATTTATTATATTATAACTATTAAATTATTATTTGAATTAACTTTATTAAAGTTCAGTATAGCAGACAAATTACACAAGTCTAAAAATTCTACATAACAAACAATTAACCATTTTAAAAATGTTTGTTGTTAAATTTTAAATTTAATTTTTAAAGCAGGCAAGCAAACTTATAAAATAGTTTTAGTAACCATAACCATTCCATACGCGCACCATCCATCGACCATCCACCACGATTTACAAACTATGTTATATAATACAGTATTTACAAGTTCTAAATGAAATTTTCTAATCAGAAAATTTGAATTTCTTTACATAGAAAGAGGGAGAGAGAGAGAGAGAGAGAGAGAGAGAGAGAGAGAGAGAGAGAGAGAGAGAGAGAGAGAGAGAGAGAGAGAGAGAGAGAGAGAGAGAGAGAGAGAGGAAGATTTAATATATATAAATAAAGCCATATATAGTTCAATTCAATAACTATTATTGAAATAAGAATATTGTTCCTATATATGGAATGGATCTAATTTTGTGTGAAGAATCATCATATTCATGTTCACGTCGTATATGGAAGCATGAATATTTTCAAATAACAGAGGATAAAATAAATTGTATCCAAAAAATTACATATGTATGTATGTTTTTTTTAAAGCAATTTAAAAAATTTGCAATTTTTAAAAAAACGAAATACCATCCAGGATTTAATGAAAAGTTGAGAGAGATTTTTGATTTTGATTTTTTTTTTACAGGTACATGAATTTCTAATACATTTAAACTAAAATAGTACATTTTATGATGTTTTATTTTTGGTTACATGCAGCTGCAGAAGTTTCTGCAGTACAATGGGCTGCCATATGTAGTAATTGTGCACCATCGATTTGTTTGCATATAATACATCCATATTTGCGCAATGCCAATTATATAATGATAATAATTCTGTCATCCATGTGAAGTATCGAACATAATGTTGACAGATTAATTGAAATAAGATATATTTGACGGTAACAAGCTAATTACAGAATCATTATTTTTTAAATAAATATTTCGCGCACAAATGTCAAGATATCTTATTATCAATCAATCAAGTTATACGGGTATTCTTTTTTTTTTTTTTTTTTTTTTAATTTACCTGGTATTAAATAATCACATAGAGTTTGATTGTTGCAAAGGCACATTATAAAATGATCTTTAATAAGGCATTGGGTGTTCGGTTGGCACAAGTCTTTATAATGATTACATGGATCTATGCATTTACTGTTGATACAAGTTTGGTTTTCGGGACAATTATTATCAATAAAACAATAGGATTCGGTTTCAGGATAAAATACTTCTTTACTTGTACTAGAACTTAACGGTTGTGCTGTAGTAAAATATTTTTCATCTACATGCGATACGGATATGATTGGTGGGAATGTTGTAATTTTAGTATTGTCGTCGGTATTTTCAACGCGAGTTGTTTTATTTAAATTTGATTTGGTGGTCTGTTCCGGATAAAAAGTTTTATCTTGAGTATTTACTATTGTTGTCTTATCTAATGAATCGATCGTAGTTTGAACTGATTCTGTTACATTTTCATCTGTCATAAATAAATCGTTTGTATTCTCTGTAGTCATAGGAGTAGTGAAATCATCATTTGTGGTATAGGAAGTCGTAGTTTCTTTTGTATATGATGTCGTTGTAAAACTTTGTTGGTCATGTCCCGTAAAGTATTTTGGCGTTTGATTTTCATTATTATCTGTCGTTTTTTCAGTCTCATAGGATTCAGTTATAAGAGGTTTTAGAATTGGAGTGCCGGTTGTTTGATCAATTACAAATTTTGTTGCATTTTCTAAAGTAATATTTTCATTTGCAATGTCACTAGTAACTGGACTAAGAATTGGAAATCCCGTTGTAATGTCTATGTAATAAATAGTCGATGTATTATTTATACTTGTATTATACTTTGAAGTAGTCAACTCCATTGTCGTTGATTCATTCAATATTAAAGGTTTTAATGTAGGTGTTCCAGTACTAAGATCCACAGTGTATTTTGTTGAAGTTTGCATGGTTGTTATTTCAACCATATTTATAGGATTAAATGTAGTTATATTATAGTCATTTCTATCTTCAAAACCAGTCGGTTGTATGACGTTGATTTTTGTAGTTTCACGGATGATTTCGGTCGTTGTTTCAAGCAATTCCGTCGTTGAAATTGTTCTTGGTGAAAATTCTGTTGAACTAAACGGTTCTGGTGAAGTTTTCATTGTTTCTATTGTCGAATGAGTGGGACTTGAAAGTCGGCCGGGTGTAGTTCTACTGATGTAAAAAATAGCTGAATCGGGTTGAGTAGTTTTTGGTTTATGAGTAGTTTTATTTAATATCATAATGGCTGGATTAATAGTTGTTATGTCTGAATATGTACTACTAATTGATGTTGCTAATGTTGAAGTTACGTCATTATCAGTTTTATTTTCTACCAGTATGAACGAAGAAGTTGAATCTGTTACTACGGAGTTGTACGTCGTAGTATCAACGTGAGACAAGGATTCCGAACTGTTTGGAGTTTTTATTATTCCTTCTTCAAGTGTCGTAGTAGTTTCTGCGGTGAATGATTTTTCTGTTGTGAACTGATCATTAACGAATTCAGTTGTGCTATTATGTATTATAGTTTGTATTGTAGTCTTTTCAACATCTAGGTGTGTATTCTTTGTAGGCTCTAATTTTTCAGTTGTAATTTTCGTAGTATCTGTAATTCCAGAGTTTGTAGATGTAGTGGATTGATCAAAATCCGCTGTTTCAATTGTGGTATATGAATGTAAATTATTCGAATCGGTTTCTGTTACAATTCCACTTGTAGTTCCATCGGTAGTATAACTTGGTTTTCTGAATTCAGTTGTTGTAATTTCTGCTAAGCCGGGTTTAGTTATTATGGAGTATGGTGTTGTCTCAACATATAATTGTTTGGTTGTATGATCTGTGTTATCGAGCACAGTTGTTGCTTTTGTTATTTTGGTGGTCGTTTTAGTAATTTCAGAATATGGTTGTATCGTATGTATATCATCTGTCGTTGTGCCCCCTGTATCTGTTACACTGGTACTAAATTCAGTTGATGGTTTACTGTTTTCTTTACCGAATTCGGTAATTAGCGGATATTGTGTTGTAGATATGCCAATATTTGGTAATTCATTTGCACTTTGTGTGTACAGTTTTGTATCAAATTCAATAGTGGTTGTTGTCTCACTATTAACCATACCTGAAGATGTTTGTTGTGGTGTACTCATTTCAGTGGTGGTTCTTGGTGTTTCAAATGTTGTGGTTTCTGTTGGAAATGAGTCTGTAGTATATTTGGTTGTTGTTGTTCCCACATTCAATGTTTCTTGGGTGGTAGTATACAGTTGTTTCTGTGTGTCTAATTGGGTTGTTGATTTTGTTTGTGAACCACTTATTGACGTATTTGATTCAATAATCGTTGTGGTATCAATATCCGATGGTGTATTGGTTGTATATGTTTGTGGAGTAGTATACTGTGGTTCCCCGAATTCTGTTGTACTTTGAGTTTGTGGTTGTTCTGTTTTTGGGTTTAAAGCTGTTTGCATTTCCACTGATTTAGTGGGTACTTTAGTATATGTTGTTGTTTCAGTGGCCGAAGGTTCAGTATTATTATATTTTAATATTGCTTCGGATGTAGTTGCTATTGTATCAGTTTCAAATGTGGTTGTTTGAGACCTATCCGGTGGTTCTGAAATAGGTGTACTCGTTTCGGTGCCAGATGTTATAAATGTCACAGGACTCGTGATTCCTGTTGTACTAGGTTGTGTTTGTGTTAAATAAGCTGTAGTTGTAGTATCCGACATTTTAGTTTTTTCTTCTTCTATTGGATCCAATGTAGTAGTAGACTGGGATTTACTAAACTCACTGGTTGTATCCAACATCGATTGAGGTGTTTGTGATACCGGTATATTTGTTTTAGGATCGAAAATAGTTTCAATGGCAATCGATTGGGTTGTAGTAGATTCTGAATTACTAATTTCGTTTGGGCTAGTTGTTTTATCTACTTTATCGTATTCATTAGACGTTGCAAATACTGCCGTTTGTGTTTGTGTTCCTTCCATTTCAAATGTTGTCGTAATCGGTTTTGGTTTTGTTATAGGTTGTTTCGTTTGCCAACTAGATGTAGTTGAATCAGAACTATATTTCGTAGTTGAATCAAAACTGGATGTGATCGTCGTTGTGGGCTGTGTGGTCTTGGAGCTTTCCATTTCCATCGTTGAACTAGTTTCATCTACTGAATTTGTGTTTTTAGTTAAATGTGATTTGTCAAGTCCTAAAGTGGTGAAGTCTCCAGAGAATGTTTCAGGTGTAGTGGTATACTCAGGTGTTTTGAAATCTGACGTATCTTGTGTCGATAATGGTTTTGTTGTATTTGTGTCGATTATTGTGGTTGCTTCAAATCTAGAAAATTCTGTCGTTGTAAAATGTGGACTCTCGAATTTTGTATTTGTAGCATCTAAAATTAGTTTTGATGTGGTTTTAGAATCTCCCGTTCCAGCCGTCGTGTTTTCGACCCCTATGGTAGTCGTTTTGTATTCATTTGTTGTTGTGGTCTCTGGTTTATCACTTTCGTATGATGATGTGGTTGTTTTTTCATTTTCTGAACTAAACGGTGCAGATGTTGAATCCACGAATTCAGTTGTGGCTTCCGTATTTGATGTTGTCTTGAAGTCTTCAATTCCAGCCGTAGTAATTTCGACGTTTACCCCAAAAGTAGATTTTTCTGACTCAATTGTTGTTTTATCTAATGATTTTTCAGTTTGAGAGATGATTGTAGTCGTGCTATAGTTAAACGTAATGACTTGTGGTTTATCAGTTTCGTATAACGCACCCGATGATGTTGATGACTTTTCGTATTCTGAACCATATTCTGTAGCTGCTGAATCGTATTTGGTGGTTGTCTCTACATTGAGCGTATCAACGGTAGTGTATTGTGATGTAGATGTAGAATATTGTGATTTTTGATTGAATTCTGTCGTTATTTCAATAATTGGCTGAGACGGTTTTGATTTGAGTGTAGACATTTCTGAATCAATCATCTTTGCTATGTCATCACTTAATGTGGTTATTGGTTTATCGGAATCAGATTCAGTTCTATAATCAAATTTACTTATTGTAACAGTTTCTGGTGTTTGCGTATCATATTCTGTTACTTTGAAATCAGTGGTTGTTATAGTTGCTTTGAAGTCTGTTGTAGTTATAGGATCTTGTGGTTTTTCATACACTGGCGTGGATTTTGTAAATGACTTTTGAGTTTGCGAATCATGTTGAGTTGTATCTAAACTAAATGAGGTGGTTGCGTCAAAGGGTTTAAATGTTTTAGGGCTAACAGGGGTTTCATCGTAACTAGTATCAGGAGTAGTTGTTCCTAATTCCGTCGTTGTAGTAGTGTAAGGTTCGATTGTAGTAGTGGAATCTAATGTAGTTTTGATTATGTCTGAGTCTAATGTTGTAGTCATGTTTTCATTTGATAATGTAGTTGATGTAGTGTAAGGTTCGTCTGTAGTGGTGGAATCTTTTTCTACTGTCTTCAAGGTAGTGTAATCGGAAGTTACTAGGGTCGAATATTTTGGACTTGGCGGAGTACTAGTTTGTGTTGACTCTGAGTCAAAATGGGATGTTGTCTCAATACTCGATATTTGCTTCGTACTATGTTCTGGTTGATATTGTTTAGATGTGACTTCTGTCATGGGAGTACCAATTGTTACATTTTTTTCTAAATCATGGGTCGTATTTTGTTGGATGGTTGATTCCGTATATGGTTGTTGGCTTTGTAATGTAGTTTTGATTATGTTTGAGTCTAATGTTGTCGTCATGTTTTCATTTGAAAATGTAGTTAATGTAGTGTAAGGTTCGTCTGTAGTGGTGGAATCTTTTTCTACTGTCTTGAAGGTAGTGAAATCGGAAGGTATTAGCGTGGAATATTTTGGACCGGTCGGAGTACTGGTTTGTGTTGACTCTGAGTCAAATTGGGATGTTGTCTCAATACTCGATATTTGCTTCGTACTATGTTCTGGTTGATATTGTTTAGATGTGACTTCTGTCATGGGACTAATTGTTATGTTTTCTTCTAAATCATGGGTCGTATTTTGTTGGATGGTTGATTCCGGATATGGTTGTTGGCTTTGTAATGTAGTTTTGATTATGTTTGAGTCTAATGTTGTCGTCATGTTTTCATTTGAAAATGTAGTTGATGCAGTGTAAGGTTCGTCTGTAGTGGTGGAATCTTTTTCTACTGTCTTGAAGGTAGTGAAATCGGAAGTTACTAGGGTCGAATATTTTGGACCGGTCGGAGTACTAGTTTGTGTTGACTCTGAGTCAAATTGGGATGTTGTCTCAATACTCGATATTTGCTTCGTACTATGTTCTGGTTGATATTGTTTAGATGTGACTTCTGTCATGGGAGTACCAATTGTTACATTTTTTTCTAAATCATGGGTCGTATTTTGTTGGATGGTTGATTCCGTATATGGTTGTTGGCTTTGTAATGTAGTTTTGATTATGTTTGAGTCTAATGTTGTCGTCATGTTTTCATTTGAAAATGTAGTTAATGTAGTGTAAGGTTCGTCTGTAGTGGTGGAATCTTTTTCTACTGTCTTGAAGGTAGTGAAATCGGAAGGTACTAGCGTGGAATATTTTGGACCGGTCGGAGTACTAGTTTGTGTTGACTCTGAGTCAAATTGGGATGTTGTCTCAATACTCGATATTTGCTTCGTACTATGTTCCGGTTGATATTGTTTAGATGTGACTTCTGTCATGTGACTAATTGTTATGTTTTCTTCTAAATCATGGGTCGTATTTTGTTGGATGGTTGATTCCGTATATGGTTGTTGGCTTTGTAATGTAGTTTTGATTATGTTTGAGTCTAATGTTGTCGTCATGTTTTCATTTGAAAATGTAGTTGATGTAGTGTAAGGTTCGTCTGTAGTGGTGGAATCTTTTTCTACTGTCTTGAAGGTAGTGAAATCGGAAGTTACTAGGGTCGAATATTTTGGACCGGTCGGAGTACTAGTTTGTGTTGACTCTGAGTCAAATTGGGTTATTGCAATAACGGATATTTGCTTCGTACTATGTTCTGGTTGATATTGTTTTGATGTGATATCTGTTATTAGTTCTGTTACGATTTGTGGATATGATTTAGTTATGTCTGAATCCAATGTTGTTTTATCGAATTCAGTTGTGGTTTTTGTAAATTCATCAGTTATGAATGGAGAAGCAGTGTGTTCTGATTCTAGTGTGCTTTTCATTCTATCAGTAGTAGTACTGGGAGTTGTGTCATCTCCTAACGAGAGAGCAGTAGTATATCGTGTTCCAGGTTCGAGTGTTGATTTTATTGATTGTTGTGTTTCTGTTGTGGTTGCTGTCTCCACATTTTTATTTGTTGTCCGTTGTGTTTGTGAATCAGCGATAAATGAAATGATTGTCTCACCCATTTGTGATTCAGGAGAAGTAAACTCTTTTTTATCAAATTCAGTGGTATGTTTTATCAATTGCGTTGGTGTAGTTGATTCTGGTGATAAATCAGGTATATTTTCAGTTGTAATTCTTGTCAAAGACGTTGGAGTAGGTTCAGTTACATCAGGCCCTACGGTAGTAGGTGTTTGATCAGGCGATAGTCCCGGTGTGGTAGGTTGTGTGTATTCAAATTCAGTAGTTTTCGTGTCTTTTATTCCAGTTGTGTATGTTGCCGAATCAATTGTTGTACTGTATTTGGGTATTATTTTTGTTATTGATGCCAGCGACTCTGTCGTACTCATTGTTTCTATATCTGATATTGTTGTAGTCTTCACGCGTGATTGTTCTGTTTCAGTTGTTGTGACCAAATCGATTGTCTCGGATGTTGTATATTTATCGAATTTTGTTGTTGGTTCGGTTGGTGTTGTTTGTTGTTTATGTGAATCATAAACAGTATAATCTGAGCCGAATGTCTGTTGTGCTATCGTTGTTGGCTCTGTTTGGGTGGTTGGTAATTTTGTATCATCGAGTTTAGAACTTGTAGTTGTAGTACCATCATCAAACGATTCGAGAGTTATTGGTTGGTAGCCAGTAGTTGTGGCTGGGGACGTGGTGGTCTGTTTAAAAAATTCAGTGGTTGTTTCTATATTTGGTATATTTGTTGTAGTAGCATTTTCCGGTTTACTCATTTCTACATTTTGTGTTGTTTGTGTTACTATATCCGATGTAGTATCAACAAAAGTAGTAGTCGTTTCATTGTCTAGTTCAGTTACAGTTTCGTTGGGGCGTTCTGGTTTCGAAATATTCTTGAAATTTCCGAAATTTCCTTCTCCTGTGAAAATAGTTGGGGTTGTAATTTTATCAGTGCTAGTCGTTCCTTTACTCGTGCTTGTTGTAATTTCGCTCACGCTTGATTGAGTTGTGGTCATTTTTATTTGAGAATCACCATTAAAGTTATGGGTGGTTCTATCACTGGTTTGTTCTATACTCGTATCAGTTCGAAATTCGTCATAGTCAGTTGTCTCTTTTGATACAGATATTGTTGTCGGCCTATCGGTGTATTCAGTACCCGTTGTATCAGTATCTTTAAATGGTGTAACGGTTGAAATATTAAAAGAAGTTACTTCATCCATTGATTTGGTTGTTAATTTTGAGGTATTCCGAATATTAGTATGCGCAGTTGGTTCAGGCCTATTTGTAATTGATACTTCAGTCGTTTGCGTCATAATGTTAGGTTTATTATAAATATTATCTTCAGGGAATGTATCAATATCTAATCCGAATTCGGTAGTTCGGCCTTCTATTGGTGTTGTTGTAAAACTAGTCACAAATGTATTATAGTTAATGGTTGAGGTTTCAAAGTCCGTGTAGTCATAATCATCGGTGGATGAATCGGATTTAGAAGATAGTAATGTGGTAGGAGACACGGTTGTATTGTTTTGTTCTAGTATCAGTAAGGTATTATTTTTTAATTTAATAGTGGTGGAATATTTGGATGTAGTGGTACTGTGTAATTCCAATGGGAAACATTTATCAGAGGGATTACCAGTAAAATTAGGAGGACATTTGCATTTAGGTGTATGTGCCTTTACTTCGCAAATCGCAGATTCACCGCACACAGTTGTACAAGGGTCTATACAGAGACCCATTTGACACTGCATTTGATCACCGCAATCGGAATGCTTAGAACAGATGATTTGTGGTTTAAATTCGTTTGCTGTGGATATAATAGTTAATATTTACATATATTTACATTAATAAATAAAAATTATTTTAATCTAAAAGTAAATTTGCATCTAGTAACACTATTAATACATTATTTAGTTAATTTAATATAAGTTTAATTAGTATTTAGGGAGTTAGGTAATAAAATACAAGTTTTTTTTTTTTAAAGAATAGTAAAATTAAAATTTAGTGCAAAAATTAATACTTAGTAGAGTTTGAGTATGGTTATGTTTTAAATTATATATATTAGGTGTTTAAAGTGAGCATGAGCGTGTGTGAATGTTTGAAATAATATTAAGGTATATGCAATGCATGTGTGTAAAGATATATATGTATATCTATAAATATTTTCTTATTTTTAAAAAAAAAATAATAATCCGAGGAGATAAGAATATTTTATATAGTATATAGGGGACTATTTGGATAAGGTTGATTTAGTTTGATTTAATTTGATTGTTGGGTAAAGTAAGTGAAATTCATATAAGTTTGGCCAAAATAGAAGTTTGGTATATATATATAAGAAGTAGGATTTCTGGGCTGAAATATCATTTTTTTTTTAATCTTGCGCTACTCGCGGATTTTTGTTTGAAATTTTACCTTTTTGACATCCATATCTGGCATCAGCGACAAAACCAGATGGACAAAATTTACAGATGGGCTTATGATCTTCAACAAAGCATGGCGAATTTTCAGCACACGATGCCGCGTCACACGGATTAACACATTGATAATTTCGGCAAGCCAATCCAGCGGGACATCCATTGTCCCGCAAACATATTGATACAGATGGATTACAATCTTTCATGCATATACAAACTGGTTTGTGATCGTATACTTGGCATTGTTTATTTCCAGAACATGGTGGTGTTCGATTCGATACACAAGGATTTTGACATTTACTATTTACGCATGCCATATTCGATGCACATTCTTCATCATGTGTGCATTCACGTTTTTCTGGTGCACACGTTAATTCACCATATTCGTTTACAACGAAACCAGCTTTGCATACACAAACTGGGCGATGTTTTCGTGTTACACATTTTTTATTTTCTTCACACGTGTATGTTGGATTTTGGCATGGATCTCGGCACTGTCTAAATTGATCGCAACGTAAACTATCGTGGCAATCAAAATCATTTTGACATTCATCGGAGAATGTTGGAAGTGTAGGTGTCGGTGTAACTGCTTCTTCACATCTTGGATCTGGTTTGCATTTAATATCAGGTCGCCCGATATAACAACTTGGACATGAGCATCTTGGCCTATGCAATACGGTTTGACATAATGCATTTTCTCCACATGCTTCACGTAAAGTACACGGATCGATACATATTCCTCCAATGCACGATTTTTCGTTGGGACATTCCGAATCGACATTGCATTCGTTTTCTAAATATACATAAGTCGAATAATATTGGGATTTGTGTTTTTGTTTTAAAGGTGGATAATAGTTGATAAATTTTTTTTTGTTTTTGTTTGTAACGAATTTCAATTATAATAAATTCAGTTATATAATAATTTATATACATATGTATATGTATGCTTGGACAAAAAGGATATTTTGTTTGTAAATAATTCTCGAATTATCGAATTTATTATAATAATAGGAAAAAGAAAAGCCAACATAGAACTGTGAAAGGGATCTTCTCACAATATTTTTTTTTCTAACAAAAAAAATTTAATGTACATCCAACACATGCGCTCTGCCCGGGAGAGTCACGAAAATTGTCAATCAAAATAGGATAATAAAATATGAATAGATATAAAATGAATGGATATACTGCTATTAGCAACGATTCAATTAAATAGAATATTTTCATATATTTTTTTAATTTTCATGTCCATATCGAAATAAAAAAAAATATGCAATACTCCAGCATAAGAAAAAGTTCATAATATGTACAACTTAAGCTTATAATAAATAAAACAAAAAATAAAAAACAAAAAAAAAAATTGTAAGATTAAGATAAAGTATAACTTTTATGTATTGTAAAGGAACCCATAAAAAAAAAATATAACAACACCCGAGCCTCACACGTGCAAGCAATATGAACTATGTGAGAAATTGTCCCATCCACAGTTCCCAATCTGGCTTATCTTTCTCAAAACGGTAAATTCTCGAATGACATATTATATACGGAATACGGATACGATTCGATATCGATCAGTTTTTACAAAAACAAAAAAAAAGTATAAATTAATTAAATTAATTAAAAACAAAAAAATAAAAATAAATTCGCTAATTAACGTTCGCTATGATAATTATTTTTTTTTCTCTTTAGAATGGTTTTATGTGTCGTAACATACAATGTTTTGTAAAATTCTTAATATATTTCTAATAATTAATATTAAAAATGAATTTAATGAAATATATCAAATATTAATTAATAATGGATAATAATGTAATGGATGTGATTTATTTTTTAAAATGGCATTTTGTTGATTTTTCTGTATTTGATTTTTTTTTTTTTTTTTTGAAGGAGAAAGGCAAACAGGATTGAAAAAGGCACAGATTGGGAAACCGCGATAGCGACAGTAACATTCCACGCTATGTCTGCTAACATTCGTAATTTACTGTTTTTTAAAAATATTTCATAAAAGTGCAAACAAAACTATATAAACACATAAAATTTGATTCTCGAAAGTAACAAACAAATAATTCTGTGAATCTTTTTTTGTATAATACACTACACATAAAAATATTCGTACAATAATCATTAATCACGTGTTGCCTGTAGTTACATTAATTTTAATATAATATTCTTAATAAATTCTTATGACCAAAATTTTTTTTATTTCAAATTGTTAACAAGGTCCTTAGAATTGTTGATAGTTTTGTAAATTTTTTAATAATGTAGACAAAAAATCGTGTACTTTTTTTGCATTTGGTACACGAAAACCAAAAATGAACTCGAGACATTCATCGCACGCTTTCAACTCTCATTGTACAAGTATCCTTACGTCTAAGTGTAAGTCTAAAAATTTTGTATATATGAGTTTGTATGTACATTATCTATCTGAATTGATCGATTATTATAAAATGATCGATCATACCTTTGTATATTATACTAAAAATTAATGTGTAAATTTTTTAATTTGTAACTAAAAAAATATTTCAAAAATTAATTATATTCTGCTTTTTTTTTTAATTCGTTAAATCAAAAATTAAACAAATAAATAAATATATAAATTAAATATTAATCCAACATAAATAATAACAAAAAAAAAAAAATCTTTGGTTTAATTAACTTTGGTTCTCTATCCATGTGTTATAACGTTAGCCTACGGCTAAACTCAATTACATGGTTATAGTATTATATAAATAACGATAAATACAAAAATTAAAAACTTTTTGTTTAATAAAATTAATTATTTAAATTAAAAAAACAACAATTACGTGCGAATTCTAAAAATTGTCTTTTAATCGGTTTATTGAATTTATTGGTAAAGGTTATATTCAAATTGTTCCTACCTTGTTTGCATACATACTCTACTCCTTGGCGTATACATTCACCAGTTGCACATCCTGTTGTACGACAATCATCAATTCGTCGTTCGGGTGTACCTATATATTTAAGAAAAAATCAAAATCAAGTATATAGATAACAAATAAAAATTGCGGCTCGATGTATTATGTAATACTTACATTCAAAGTATGGATCACCTGCTGGATAATCGGCTGGGCAATAACATTCGGGAACGTCATTTTGTAATACTCGACAACCGGCATTGCGACCACATGTTTGTCTTGAGCATGGATTTAAATGTGGTTGATTACAAATACATCCACGTTTTGGATCACCAACACAGCCAGGCATGCAAGTACATTCGAATCCAATGCTCAATTCAGTGCATAGTGCATTTTCACCACATGGATTTTGTAGACAAATACCAGGTACATGTTGAGTACATTCATTTTCTGGGTTTCCAATAAAACCTGGCGGGCAACTACATTGTGGTTTTCGTTGATTTACACGACACTGAGCATTAATACCGCATGCGCTTGGATCCAAACATGGATTTCGACAAAAGCCTTCGACACAGTGTTTATCCGATTCGCAATCGTCATTGATTTGGCACTCAAACAATGTGCATTTTTTGGTTGGTTCACCTTGGTATCCATCGGGACACAAACAAAGTACGCGATGATCAGCAATTTTACAAATAGCATTTTCGCCACACGCGTTTTTAATAGCGCATGGATCCAAGCATTGTCCATTTATACATGATCTATCGCTTCCGCAATCCGCATTTGTTTTACAACCAGCGAAACAAGCTCCATTTTTACACAATTGACCTGGAGGGCATGCCTCTGGATTGCATTTCGTTCTGCATTTGCCACGATTACATATTTGACCACAAGTACAATCTCGATTGCCTTTACACGATTCTGCGCAAAATACGCCAGACTCATCACATTTACAATACGAGTTACATCTTTGTGGTGGTAATACACATCCTGTCATTGGATTTCCTAAATATTCTGCAGGACAGCTACATTGTACCCCATGATCGATTACGGTACATTCAGCGCAAGCACCACATTGTCCGCCCACTGCACATGGATCCGCACATTGTTTATTCACACATGCTTGATCACTTGGACAAACCGTGTCGGTACGACATCCTATTTGGCATATACGGTTTTCACAAATCTGACCTTGTCCGCAAGTAGCATCGTTATTACATATTGTTCGACATACACCACGAATACATTTTTCATCGGCCAAACAATTTTGATCGCTATAATAAATAAAAGACAGTTTTTAAATATTAACCATACTTAAACCCGTATTAATTTAGTAACTTACTTTCTACAGGTGCTCTGACATGTTTTTCCATAGCATGACTGTCCTGTTGGACATTCATTGTGTTTGCTACACTGTGTCAATGTATGTCTGCAACCAATTTCTGCGTTACCGACTAATGGTTCTGGACAGGAACATTGGCTCACGTGATTTGATACAGAGCATAAAGCATTTGTTCCACAGGCTGTTGGAGATTGACATGGATCAACACACAATTGGTTAATGCATGATAATGTTTCTGGACATCCTTGATCTGCTCTACAACCAGCCACACATGATAATCCATGGCAAATCTCACCACCTCTACAATCATCATCGCGACGGCATATTGGCTTACAAGCGCCCTGTTCACATCTTTCATTATTCAAGCAACCAGCATCGTTAGCACAAACTGGCCTACATACTTGATCAAAACAAGAAAATCCGGTAGCACATTCACGGTTTTCGATACATGATAATGGTGGGGCTCGTGTGCATCCTATTTTTGCGGTTGGACTTGGCACTAAACCTAATAAGCATGAACAAGTAGCACGATGATTTGTTACTGAGCAACCGGTATTTGGTCCACATGGGCTTGCTAAACATGGATTCTCACATTTATTGTTTCGACAGCTTTCACTTGAGCTACAGTCATCATCAGCATGGCAACCAAAAACGCATTTATTTTGAAGGCAAATATGTCCCAAGAAACAATCGTTATCGACACGACAGGTAAGCATACAGCTGCCTTTTAAGCATTGTTCATTTAATGCACAATCTTGGTCACTTCTGCAATTAGGCAAGCACATCGAATCTCGGCACACATTGCCTATAGCGCATTCATCATTTGTGCTACATCCGATTGGTATTCGAACACATTCAGCATCTGGGTTTCCAGTAAATCCGGCTGGACAATTACATTGTTTCAAATGATTATTACTATAACATTCTGCATTCATTCCACAAGCTTGTGATAATTCACATGGATTTTGACATTGGCCACCTAAACATTTTTCTTGTAATCCACATTCGGTGTCTAAAATACACGCTGGTTTACAAATTTCAGCATAACAATATGAATTAGTTGGACAGTCAGCTGATAAAGCACATGGGGTGGGTAATGGTCTACATCCTTGTGTAATATCATTTGGATTTCCATCATATCCCGCTCTACAAACGCAACTGTGAAGATGGTTTTTAGGTTGACATTCAGCATTTGGTCCACATAAAACATTTTCGCAAACATCTTTACATTTTGGAATTCCATTTACTGTGCCACATTCAGCCGCTTCAGGACAATCAGAATTTCTTTCACATTCTACTGCCGCCTTGCAACCTTCTTTGTATGGATCGCCAACCAGACTAGTTGGACAAGAACATTGGAATGACCCTCTGTTATTTCGACATTTGGCTCCTGGTCCGCAAGGGGCATCGCGACAATAATCGATTACATTACATTGATTAATAGGATCACCTGTAAAGCCTGGTTGACAGTAACATATTTGTTTATGATTTTCGGCAGTACATAATGCATTTTTGCCACAACCTGGTTTCAATAAGCAAGTAATTTTACACATATAATTTTCACAAGATTTATCTTTTGAGCAATCGTTATCCGTGTTACATTCAATTTTTCTACATCCAATTTGTGGATCACCAAAGAAACCAGTTTTACATGAACATACTGCATTATGTTCTCGAGCAGTACATGCGGCATTTCTTCCACACGTAACACTTCGACTTGAACATGCATTTCGACATTCCGTCCGTCCATCTGAATTAATTACACAAGTTTCATCGATATCACAATCATCGTCTGTCTTACATAAAATTTCTTGTGTACAAATATTATTCAAACAAAATTGAAAATCTGGACAGCTTGAATTAGTTTTACATGTTGGTTGACATACTCTTTGAATACACAATTGTTCACCATAGCAATCACGGTTACTGGCGCAGACCGATGCACAAACTCCAGCGTTACACTTGGTGCCAGCTGGACATTGTGCATCACTGTTACAATATTGAATTTGTGTACATCCCAATTGAGGATTGCCAGTGGTACCGGCCTTACAACTACAAACTGTTACATGATTTTTAGGTATACAATCAGAATTCCGGCCGCATGCATTTGCTAACTCACATGGATCGACGCACTTAGAATCGAAACATGATTTATCGAACGCACAATCGTCATTTTCGGTACATTCAATTTTAATGCAATTTACTTTCGGATCTCCTTTCGTATTGGCTGGACAATTGCAAACAGCTTTATGCGCAACTGCTGAACATCTTGCATTTTGTCCACAAACATTTAGTGCTTCGCATGGATTTTGACATTTTGAATTTACGCATGCAGCTGTATTTGGACAATCTGAATCAGTAAAACATTCATTTGGACTTCGACAACCAACTGAAATTGGATCGCCAACTAAACCTTCAGGACATGAGCAAATGAAATTTCCTGGTGTATTTTGGCATATTGCTGAAGCATGACAAGGATTACTTGTACATTCGTTAATGTCTTCACATTTTCCATCAATTAATTCATAGCCTTTGAAACAATAGCAGACGGCTTGATGTTGTTGTACTTCACATGTTCCTTTTCCACAATTTGCATAATCACATGGACTAACACATTTGTTCACTTCAGAATGACATTCCTTATCCGCAGCACAATCATCATTAGTAATACAGTCTACTTTAAAGCAGCCAATTGATTTATCGGTTGGATCACCAAGATAGCCTATGGGGCATTGGCAAAGTGCTTTGTGGTCCGTCACTTGACAAATAGCATTGACACCACAAAGTGTTGGTGTGCATAGATCTGAACATTTTCCCTTAATACAACCGAGATTATTTTCGCACTCTTCATTTTTGTAACATTGATTTGGAAGAGCACAACCAGGTTCTGAATAAGCATCACCAACCGTAGTTGCTGGACATAGACATCTGTAAGATCCAGGAGTATTTTCGCAAATGGCAGTTGGATGACATGGCTGTTCTGTGCATTCATCAATATCCGAACAACCATATGGCGTTCCAATAAATCCAACACTGCATTTACATTTAGCATTGACACAGATTTTTGTTGATGGACAGTCAGAATCAGTGGCACATCCTGGTTGACATGTTCCGCTTTCATTGCAAATTTCACCAGGCAGACAATTATTATTTGTGTAACATACTTTCGTACAAATATTGTTGAAACACCTTTCGCCAACAGCACATGAAGTTGTATCACTACATGGTAAATTACATTGTCCCCCAATACACATATGACCATTTGGACATTCTTTTGTCGTAATACAAACGGATGGTACTCTGACACATCCTTGATCTGGTGTTGGGTTTCCTTCAAATCCTGCTGGACATTTACATTTTGGAATATGATCAAGACAATCGCATTGTGCATTTGGACCACATGTTCCTTCAATTTCACATGGATTTTTACATTTATTATTCAAACAAGCTTGGCTAACATCGCAGTCTTTATTGCTTCTACAGCCCAAAGTGCATACTCCATTAGAACAAGCTTGATCATTTGGACATAATCCGTGACTGGTGCATGGGATGACACAAATATTGTTAATACATTTTTCTCCCGACGAACAATCTTTCGCATTTCGACATACGGCTTTGCAATTACCATTGTGGCAAACATCACCATCGCATTCGCGATCAGACGCACATTTAAGAATCGATCGAATACAACCATCGCGAGCATTTCCTGTACCAGGAATGAATTTAGCGGGGCACTTACATTCTGGATTTTTATTAACAACATTACAAACTGAATTTGGCCCACACGCACCTTCACATGGATTTATGCACTGTCCATTCAAGCATCGGAAATTCTTTGGACAATCACTATCACCATTTGGACAATTTCCTTTTGTTAGACAACCCGTTGTGTATGGGTCTCCAATTTGATTTTCTGGACACTTACAAATATGGCCTGATGCACTTGACTCGCAGATAGCTGTGATATGACATGCATTTGGACTACATGAGTCAGTTGGTACACATTCTACATCTGGTAATGGATTAGGCTTGAAACCGGAGGGACATTGACAAACAGCACGATGATCTTCTGCAATACAAACAGCATTGTCTCCGCAAGATTCTGCATCACATGCATCATAACAGGTATGTGTAAGGCGATTACATAATTGTGTTGGTGGACAGTCTATATTATACACGCATGGCACTGTTTTACATCCATTTAATAAATCATATGGATCACCAGCAAATGGACCTGGTGGACATTGACACTGTGCTTGATGATTATTGGTAATACAAACAGCCCGTGGACCGCATTTCACTTCCTCACAAGCTGATTTACACATTAGTACATTTGATGGTCCGTAACTAATGCACATTTCTGATTCTGGGCATTCAGCACTAGTTTCACATTGATTTCGTAATTCTGGTCGACATCCATTTCGATCGTTTGGATTTCCGGTGTAACCTGGTAAACATTGACAATTGCCTTGATGATTTGTTGCAACACATATCGAATTTGTTGGACATGTAAATTCAGCGCACACTGGTACACATTTTAATACGCCCAAAACATCTGATCTACAGGCGGCAACTTGATGACATTCATTATCGCTGGTACAGTCCGGTATAGATGGTTTCTCACAAGTTGATGAAACTGGATTCCACAAGAAAGAATCTTTACAGTGACAAGCAGGTCTGCTATTGCCATCTAATTTACATTCTTCATTTAATCCACATGCAACTGCATGACACGGATGCACACACATTTTTAATCCGGTTTGATCGATAGCACAAACTAGACCTGACGAACAATCACTATTTATATTACATGATCCTGGTGTCTTTATAACGGTTTCTGGCTGGCAACCAACTCTTAAATCGGATGGTTCACCTTTATAGCCATCAGCACAAATACATGCTGAGCGATGATCGTTTGAAACACATAAAGCATTTGGACCGCATTGTAATTTGCTACATGCGTCAACACATTTTCGGACACCTTTTCCTACTTGGAAACATATTTCTGATGATTTACATTCTGCATCATTTTTACATTGTCCAATTCTATAACAACCATTAATGTGATCATTGGCATCGCCAGTATGTCCTGGTGGACATACACACTGGCCTGAGTTACATGCTCCACGTGGGCCACATGTTACACGATCACACAAATCAATACATTGATTATTTCGGCAAGCGAATCCTAATGGACATTTTGTTACGTCATTACATGAACAAGTGTGGGGATCATCACATACATTTTTATGTATTGGAGAACACATAACGTACGGATTACCGGCATTTCCTCGTTTACATTTACAGTCATATCCGCCTCGTGTATTTATGCACAATGCATTTTGACCACATGGTTTATTCGAACATTCATCAATATCGTTACAATGAATATACGGATTTCCAGTATAACCATTTAAGCAAATACATTCAATACCATTTATTGTTTCGATACATTCGGCACTTTCTCCACAAGATTTTTTAGCACATTTTGGTTTGATTTCCTTTTCTTCTTGAACACATCCTTCATATGGATTTCCACCGGTTCCAGAATTACATACGCAACTAGTTGAAACCGTGCCATATTCACAATGAGCATTTGGACCACAATCGGGTTGACACTTTGATGGTTGATATGCTATATATATATATATAAATATGAAATAACAAAAATAATTTAGTCAATCAATTGAGTTTAAATAAAGAATCATCAAAATAGGACTTACGTGGCATACACAACCAATCCGGATTTCCATCGAAATTTGGATTACAGACACAACCTCCAGATGATGAATCACATATTGCACCTACACCACAAATAACATTTTCGCATCGTTGTTTGCAACGACCATTGACACAAGCATATGGTTCGCTGCACGGGCGTGAACTTGAACATTGGTCAACAATACAAGAACCTCCGGGGAAAGGATTTCCATTTTCACCAGGAGGGCATTTACATGTTGGACCACTATTGGTTACAACACATAATGCTCCTTGACCACATAAATATCCATTACATTCTGCAAATAAAGGTTATAATTATAAAATGTAATTTTAATTATTAATCTTGGTATAATTATATTACCTGAAGCACATTCACCATTTGAATTTTCGGTATACCCAATTTTACATCTGCACCATGCTGCGTGTTTTTCAGGTTCGCAATATGCATTTGGACCACATCTTAAATTGATACATGGGCTAATACAACTTCCAGCAACACATGCCAGCGTTTGAGCACAATCATTATTTGACGAACATTGAGGTACTATTCCTTTTTCTAAGATGCATTGACCTTTGTAGGGGTCACCGAATGTACCTTTAGGACACACACATTGGTAACTTCCTTTTTCACTTATGCAATGCGCACCATACGCACATGGAGCTGCTATGCAACTATCTTCAAGATAACAGCCTTGGTATGGATCACCGGCATATCCTACTTCACACATACATTGTGGTGGATCACTTGGCGTGCATTTGGAATTTATACCGCACGGGAACCGTTCACATGGGCTCTTACATTTGTTTCCATCTGTCATATCCAAAAAGAATGGTGGTGGGCAAATACATTCACCTGGCTGTACACATTTCTCGTTTGCAGAACACTCTTTGTCCGCAGCACATCGTCTTTGAGCTGGAGCACAAATACCATGGTATGGATCACCACCATAACCTTTTGGACATATACATTCATAGGCTCCTAATGTGTTTGTACATTCGGCACCGTACGAACATGAATGCGATCCTTCGCTGCATTCATTGATATCAACGCACGATCCATCAAATTGAGTTCGATATCCCTTAGGGCAGGCACAATAACTAACACCTCCAGCAATTGAAATACATTCAGCTCCTGCTGGACATTTCCCATCGGTACATCCAGCTAATACGCAATTTCCTCCAACAAGTTTGTATGGTGCTTGACACTGACATGCCAATTCATTGCACTCTTCACAAAGCGAATACGGGTTTCCGTTGAAACCAGGCGGGCATTGACATTCGTAACTGCCTGGTAAATTTTTACATATTGCGTTCAAACCGCAAGCCTGTTTATCTTTATTTTCAGTACATTCGTCAATGTCGCGACACAATCCGGATTCTCTATCTCGTATATATCCTTGGCGACAAATACAAACACTTGATCCTTGATATGTATCTGTAACACAATTCTCTCCTAACGGGCACGGATTATTTTCACTACAGGTAAACTTGATAATAGATTTTTGACATCCGCCATGATATGGATCACCGGAACTTCCGCTTGGACACTGGCATGAATAGCTGCCTGGCACATTTGAGCAAAGAGCACCTTCAGGACATGGATTTCCAATACATTCATTTATATCAACACATCCACCAACTTTGTCTGCTGTACCAGTAAAACCTTCTACACACAAACATTTTGGTGCATTATTTACTATTAAACATTGAGCATTTTGACTGCAGCCAATAGTTTCACATGGATGTCGGCAATCATTTCCAATATTTGGTTCGGGACATAGACATCTTTTGTCATTATCACAAATTGCATTTCCGGGACAGTCTTTATCCACTTTACATGTTACAAAGGCAATACATCTAACAGTAGGATCGGGGTCTGGTATTGTACCCTCAGGGCATACACATTCATATGTTCCTGGTTTATTTCTACAAAGAGCGCCTGCTCCACAATTATTTGGTTTTGAGCATTCATCAAGATCTACACATTTCCTTGTTGGATCGCCTGTGTATCCCGGTGGGCATTGACAATCATATCCCCCTGGCTGATTATTACAAATGGAATCAATTCCACATTTACCTGACGTTCCATAAACTGTATCACACTCATTGATGTCTACACATCCGGCGGCAATATCGCTTGGATTATATGTCCATCCTTCTTCGCACAGGCAATATGCTTCTAATCCTTCTGGTTTACAATAGGCATGAGCACCACATTCAACATCTTGACATGGCGCCTTACATTGTACGCGCGGTGGAGTGCCAACATATCCTGGCTCACAATCACATCTGAATGAACCGGGCGTATTATAACATGCTGCATGAACGCCACAAAGTGTTTTATTTTTGTCACATTCATCAACATCGACACAATTAGGACCATTTGGTTTGAATCCATCTAAACAGAAACATTGTCCTTCGATACATTCGGCATTAGTTGTACAATCAAAGTTGGTATGACACAAAATATTAACATCAACTTGATCGCATGCAATTTTTGGATCTGGTTTTGCTGCGAATCCCTGAGGACAAACGCAGTTATATCCTGGTGCGGCATTTTCACATATAGCATTATTTGGACATGGTTTTTCTAGTGCAATGCACTCATCTATATCGACACATCCTCGGAACGGATCACCAGTATAATCTTCTTTACACGAACAGATGAAGCTACCTATGGTATCGGTGCATATTGCATTTTCACCACATGGTTTGTCTTGACATTCGTTGACATCTAAATAAAAAATAAAATTAGTTTGATATTATAAGTTTGGCAACAAATTCATGGAATAATATTTATACAGCGGATTATATTGTTTTAAGCTACATTCAACATTTAAATTTAGTATGTATACATATGTATATATATGTACTCCCATTAACCCAAGACAATAACTACAATTTATGATACATTTCGTATTAGTTTACTAACTTTCACATAAAAGTTCTCCTTGGCCTTGGAATCCTGGTGGACATATACACTTATATGAACCTGGAATATTAATACATTTGGCATTTGAGCCACACGCATTCGATTTTCCACACTCATTTATATCGATGCATTCTCCATTGTTCAATTGTTCATACCCGCGTGGGCACGAACATTTAAATGATCCAATAATATTAGTACATTGAGCTCCGTCGCTGCATGGGTTATTTACACACTCATCTATATCTAGTTGTTAAATTTTTGAGAAATTATTTTATGATTAGTTGGTTTATGATTAGTTACATTAGAAATTATTTAGACAATTATTTGTTTTAAAACGAAATTTTATTAACACTGGATTGATTAATTGATATGGAATTGTTAATGAAATAAAATGACTTACCATTACACGATGTCATTGCGTCTCCGGAGAAACCTTCTGGACATGCACATTTGAAGCTGCCAACCATATTTGTGCATTGGGCGTTACGTCCACAAGGTGATCTATTACATTCGTTATAGTCAACACAACCTTCGGGTGATCGTGCATCACCATCATATCCTGGCGGGCAATCACATTGATACCCTCCGTCCGAATTTGTACACAGTGCACCAGGCCCACAAGCATTCGGTAAGTCACATTCATTTAAATCAACACACCCATCATATGCGTTACCAATATATCCTGGTAAACATGCGCATGAATAATTTCCCGGTGTGTTAATACATTCCGAATTAATGCCGCAAGCATTTGGATTTTGACATTCATTAATATCGTTACAATATTCTTCGCCATCCCCTTCAAAGCCGGGATTACATTTGCACACAAAATGCGCTGGTAAATTACAGCATTCAGCATTTTGTACACATCGTGCGGCAATACTTGGGTCGGCGCATTCATCGATATCTTCACATTTTAGGCCATCGCCTTGATATCCCGGAAAGCATGTGCACATAAAACTTCCTAGAGTGTTTGTACAATGTGCAAAAACGTCACAGGGCCGATATTTACATTCGTTTTCATCGGCCATTTGACAATTACATCCACCAAAGCCATCGTTACAATGACATTGGGAATCTAAACAAACACCATTTGCACAAACGGTTCCGTCGTCTTTGCTACAATCGTCTGAGAAAAATAAAAATTATTAGTTTTTGTAATATTATTGTTCAAAAATTTAATTGTCTCGAGAAAATTGTAACAAATTTATGTCTGGTATGGGTATAAAATAAAAACTTTCCCATATACAATTAAGGCAAAACTATATGTGGTAATTAATCTTCAACACCTTGAGAAATGAGGCTACTCGTTTTCTTTTTCTTTTTTTTTGTTGATATGTTTGTTTTGAATGATTTAATACATCCGATCAAAAATTGGAATACTTACTTGTACATTTCAGTTCTTTTTTTAATTCATCTGAACCCATGAAACAATCTCGGGTTCCATCGCATAATTTTGATAATTCATATAATTGTAAATAGTCTGTGGATTCGTTGACTTGACAACCGAAATATCCATCTTCTAAATTTAAGAAGAATACTTCTTGTTTCAATCCAAATCCCACTCCTCGATGTGATTTAGATTGTGAATATGCCTGTGAATTAGAGACAAGAAATTAGATTAGTAATTATATCAAGTACTATATAGTAATTTTAATCTATATAATTCGATTTCTTACATATACATATATCGATATAGATATTTCTGTTTTAATTTCATTTTCAATTTTAAATGACCTTTCATATATATAAAGCGTATTATAAACTATATACATATATGTATATTATGTATATAAAAGTAAAAGAAATATATAAGTTGGCAAACAAGTTTATGACGAACTTTTGAGATGTTGAAATCCGGTTCTTAAACAGTTATACAATTATATTAAGAAAACAAAATAAGAAAAAAATTGCCCACATTCTTAATAGTTTTCTTGCATAAAATTGAATATGTAGGTATAAATTCAATACTCTCTAAGACATGGTATAAGTTTTATGTATATATAATGTCTAATTTATCAATTCTTGTGGTACGTGTGTGTGTGTATATAAGACGAAAATGAAAGAACATTTATTATCTGGTGTGTGGTTTAGTCATCCTAATTGCAATTATCTAAAATCGATCTAATCAAATAAAAATTCTAATTTTCTTTTACGATTTTTAGAGTTTAAATATAATTAATACTCCAACTTTATTTAATTACAGTTTGTATATATACAATAATAATTATTATATGTACAACAAAAATACATATCTTTTTTTTACTACTATATATAGAGTCTCGGGACGTTGAACTTTATTCTCTCTTTCTTTATGTTATAATGAAGAAGAAAAAAAATTGTAAATACTTGAGATATTCAAATATGTATATACATGCATTATAACAATATTATAAAAGTAAATACATAATTAAAATAAAATAAAATAAAAACCGTAAATTCCTAAAATCTATTTTATTATTTTTCATTCATTTTTAGTTTTCGTGTATTGTTGTTGCCTTGTAAACTTTAATTTTGCTAATTAAAATGTCCGCGCGAACAAGCCAACGAACAAATTCTGCATCAAAATCTCATTTTTATGTATTTTGCAAACAATAAAAATAAAAATAAATAAATTTATGGGATATTTTACTGGCATTGAACTTCAGCAAGAAAAAGTTAAGAACTTTAAAATGCACTGATCTAACTGTTGACACCTTGCCTTGTATATATATTATATAGGTACATACATACATATGTATATCTTCTATATACAAATATAGAATATTATTTTAAAAGTTATTTTTAGTATGTGAATATAAGAAGAATAAAGGAATCAAATCAACAGTATATACGATGAAGCAATATGATTAGGATGTGAAGGTCGGTTAGGCTCAGATCATTGAACAATCATCTCTGCTACATCTATTCGTGTGATATTTTTTCTGCTTTATATACAGATAGTAATTACATACAATGAGTATATACCTATATGTATATATACATATATATGTACATAGTGGTTGCTAGGTTTAGTTTTGTATTAAGATTAAAGATGGGTGTGTATGTATTTTTTTTTTATGAAAACTGTCGTTAATAATAATTATCAAGACAGACTTGTTGGGAAAAGTTGTTACAAGCTGTAATAAAATTTACGATCTTTTATTATAAACTAAATAAATCAAAGTTTAGTTATTGCAATGAGAATGAATGTGGATTTTCAAAATCATTTTGAGGATATAATAAAACTGAATTTGAACAGATTAAGTCATTATCGTTATATATTCGCACTGTAGATCAGGCGAGAAATGTTGTAAAACATAGGTTGTTAATAATTCTTGATAATTGACCGGCACACCAAATACTTATGTGCACCAATCAAGAATATCTGCACAAAATGTGGCATAATGGAAATGTTCGTATGTTTTATTCTGAGTTAGTTATTTCTGGTTTTATTCCGTACAGTAAAATTTACCATGACAAATAAAATTTCCGACTGCGAACCGAGCTTTAATGTGAATAAAAAATATAATTTCACGATAAACTTAATAATACTTATTCTTTCGGGCGAAAACGACAGGAAACTTTTCATGTCTTGTTTCTTTGTTTTAAAATTATTTAAAAATATGTGCTGAGTAATCATTCTTTACTCGGTTGTTTTGTATTTTAATCTCATTGATTTGTTGTAAATACAAATAAACCTTACCCTCACCTCAGACAATATCTTTTGGTTTGAGGTACAAGTTCACAATTTCGAATTGAAAATTCCACATATTCAACCTATCACTTCGTACTCTATCAACAATTTCTGGGCTTTAAATTAATTTGCTCAAATATATACTCGAAAGTACCAAGGCCCCTGTGGTTGGGGGCACTCTCATGTCTCGTAAATCTACAGTATCCTTTGCTTGTCGTAGAAGGCGACTAAACGGTTGGATCGCTAGGCTGACGATCCACATCTGTAAAAAGATAACCTTTTTATAAAGTCAACAAAAAGAAAAATGGATACCGCCAAAAAAACAACGTGTAGTCACTTAGGAACCCTGGAGCGTTGGAGGACCTAATCACGTCCAATATCGCCTGGAACTCGTGTTCCCACAGAAGTCAGTCAGCTCCAAGATAAAAACTTACATTGACTTGAACGATAGAGCTGGCAGAAATCAGGCCGACTTGTGGGAGCACATATAGGTCCGTACTCCCAACACGAAACTGCGACCGTCGACAATGGTGAGAGAATGATGTACTTTGCAATTACTCACGATGTTGGAGTATAGAGATACATGGACCCAACCTCACGGAACTTCCCACACCCAAATTGACCATGTGTTAGTTTCTAAATATCGGGCTCGGGTTGTGCAGGATGTGAGAACATATCGATCAGCAACCAAATACGTAGGCAATGATCATCATTTAGTCGTTGCAAAGCTGCGATGGAAGTTTTCATACAAGTCTGGAAACACAGTGAAACGCATGGCACGTTTCGACTGTGAAGGTCTGATAAATGAAGATCAAAAGAAATGATATCAATAAGATCTTGTCAGCGACAACATTGAGAAAGATAATTATCAGTTTGATTTCTTGAACTCGGTCTGGGAGGTACCGAAAACATCGGTTGTCAGTGCTGCGCCGCAGACTTTAGGTATATAGTGAAAGTCAGATCCAAGAATGATTGTTTGATAACGAGTGTCGTTATACATATAAATAAATGACAAACTTTTATAGGTCAATAAATTTTGTTATTTATTTAAATATTAAAGTGATATAGACGCAAAAATGGATAAATACCATTTTTTCAGTGTCGTTTTTCAGTCAAGGAACAAAACATAGCCCATAGTGTAGTGAAACATCGTCTCACAATCGCGAGGAAAAACAAGGCATTTCTTGTTAGGAGGGCAGCTAAGCGGAAGAAGCTTAGAAGCGAGAATGGTGAAAAGTCGAGTTCTGAAAGTAGAACAACTCAGCAATGAGCGCAGTTGGCGTAACTTTTTTAAAAGAATTACTGAATTGCATCATACTTTCAGGCGTCAACTACCATTCGGGACCGGGATGGAAACTTCTGTGTCAACATCGACGCAGGACTCGACGAATGGAGTGGACACTTACCGACCTGCTTGGTGTTCATCATAGGTTACCGACTATTGTTGAGCCACCTCTAATGCAGATGATATAATCGTGATTGGACTGAATAGCAACGGAGCGATGGAAATTCTTGATCCGCTTGTGGAATTTTCAGCTTTTGTTGGCCTCCAGATCAATGAGTTCAAAACAAAATACATGATCTCTGATTATATAGGGACAATGGCACACCAGATTTTAGTAGTGGCCACTACACGTTCAAATATTTCGGCTCTTGTATTATTCACGATAACAGTGAGTTATGTTTGAATGTGAAAGTTGAGTGCTGACGGATGAGTCCGACAGATGGCTCCTAACATTTGATAGAAGAATCATGCGTGTGATTTACGGCTTAAAACGCGAAGTAGATGGTACATACCGAACTCTGTACAATATCGAGATTAGAGATTTGATGAAGATCCCCGATATTGTACATGAAATAAGATCTCAGCGAGTAATTCGCAATTAAATGTATGCGGTACAATTATTCAGTATACATTCGAATATCCTGTTAATAATATACCCCTGAATCCTGATATACTACAGTAGCCACCGCTTAAATCTCCGACTAATTTCGTTATACAACACATTGTCATCGAAATTGTATTTTGAAAATGTTATCATTTTAAAAATGTATGGTTACTACATCATCCTAATTAATTGTATACATATTGTTAAGGTATTGTTCCATTGGAAAATTATGAAATGATCAAACTGTTACACATACAGTATAGTAATAAATTATTTTTACTTCTTTACATATAAAACGTTAAATTTTACCGCAAAACGCTATAAACGCGGAACGGATATTCAAAACTATCAACTTATTTTATTTCGACTATTTCCATACAGTATCGCAAATCTTCAAAAATGTACAGAATGGTTTCATTGAAATAGAATTATTGTTTATAATTTTGGATATGGGTGAAGTACTAATTTGACGTGGTTTTTCTCATCCGAGGACATAATCAAGAAAATTTGAAAATGTTGTTAAGATTCTCTTTTATCAACGAATTTATTTTTGGAAATTTCTGTTGGTTCCCAAAAAAAAGAGCTTTTGAAGTGATTTACAATTGTTTCTGGAATGCATATATTTTAAAAACTAATTTAACGTAAATATACACATTATGTTTAGCAAGACGTTGAATGCAGTTTGGTTGAAACGCGTTTTATAAAGAAATTGGTCTATATAATTAGCAATTGAACTAAACAATATTTATTATTTAACAAATTTCATTCCTACCCATTACTATAATTTATTCGGGATAATCAATCGACAATTTTTTTTTCGGTCGCTTTTATGTAATTTGTTTATTTTTCGAGTTTTGTAATATTTTTAAGTTTTTAACTCGGCGGTAAATCATATATCTTTTTTTGTTGTTGTGATTGTGGTGACGGTATCTTCGTCGGGTTTCTTTTGTTGTTGTGGCGAGGAAACTAAAAATACGAACGTATTCGTTCGTTTTTATGTACATCTTCAAGTGTTAAAAATTTAATAGTATAATTATAGGCCAATTTTGTATAGCAAAGACGAGTTGGTTAACAATTTAAAACGAGAATTAAATATTTTAAAAGCACAACAAAGTTAACACACAAAATAGTTTAACCTTGACCACTTTTAAACAAAATCAGTATACACATATATGTTAAATTATTTATGAGTTGTTATCGAAGTTTTTTCTTTCACTGTCATCGTTGGTGAATATACATATGTATGTACGTCTATATATAATCGCTTTAATCATCCAAAACAAATATTTTTAGCAGAGCTAACCATCATAACGAATTTTATTGATCGTCGATTCTCGCCCCAATAGATGCCACATGACCCTAGTTTTAAATATTACACAGTACTAATCTATGAATATGAAATGTTTGTAGTGTTTAGATAACGTTCGATAAAAATTGGACATATTGAAAGTTACTATAGGGGTTCTCATCATATAGGTATATAGATTGGAAAAATAACAAACAAGCGAATCACTTTCAATGAATATTTTGTCGTTATAAGCACGTCAATACATCTTAGCTGCAGATTTATCTAATATATAATGCTATATCTTCTTTTCAGTGCGTTGATCTGATGAAAGATCAACGAAATAGTCTGAATATAAACTAATGATCACCATGTACACATGGATACATATAATGTTATAAGTTTGCATACTCGTAAATAAATACTTTCATCACTTTCAATTGGTAAAATGGTAACATGTATTTGCTATAAATCTGATCGGAAATAATCGGAATAGCCGAACAGATATCGTCGTATAATACTTTAGACATGCACATAAAAATTTTAATTTGGAAAGTTTTTAATTTTTTTCATTTTTAAAATCGATAAAACTTGACTTCTCCTGGATGTATTTATAGCATATAACAAATATGTATATAATTTAACCTTGCTTTTGAATAGAAATCACTAAAAAAAATTATAAAAAAACTGAATTTATTGGTTACCTCTTCCTCTGATGATCATAAGAGACGTATTTCAAATATACCAATTATTATTTTCGTACCGTCAACGATTGACAACATGTTAGCAAACCTAAATGTCAATTTTTTCATCGGTATAAATAAAAATTTAAGAAATGATCAATCGGATGGGATATTATGATATCACTATTTTCGATATTCGATAGACATTTGTGACTCTTTTTTCAAAAACAAAATGAAATGCTATTTCGTATTCAATTCCGCAATTTCTATTCTAGGCCATTCTCTTCCTTTGCATTATCTAACGAAATGAAAAAAATGGGATAGTGTGCAAATTTTTTCTAATAGGCTTAGAACCCAATAAAAGCAACGTAATTGAATAAACGAAATAGCATACAATTTTGTTCTTGAAAAGAGAGACACAAATGTCTATCGAATATCGAAAATAGGGATATTACAACATCCCACCCCCAGGTTATTTTTACGATGGGAACATGTATTACATATTGTCAATTGTTATACCGGGAACCACCGGGCATACCTGAAAGTACCCAATGAACAACACTTCCACTGTATATACTTCAAAAATTGTAATGGATTAACAAAAATGGCTAACACAAAGTATACGAATATATATGTACATATACGAATAATAATGGTGAATTCATTGAGAAACATTTTCTAGCCGCATCAAAAATTTTTTGAATTTTCGTCATTTTTTTTACCTCCTTCAATTTTTGTTTTATTTTAAAAAAAAAAGCAAACATTAAATAAAATCAATTATAAAATTGGAGCGGTAAAAAAATATGCCAAAAATTCAAAAAATTATAATTATGGCTACCTAGCAAATATTCCTCGATGAATTCGAGTATATTCCTTCAGATATAAATTTGTATTCTCTTTAGTTGCTCGGAGTGACGTGAGGTGATAAATGCCATTAACTAAACTTATATATGGCAGCACTAATAATTTCCTGATTTTTGACGCAGTATTGACATTTGAAATACAAATATGGATTTAGGCTGTTTTCGAAACGAAATACTTATTTGTGGAGACTTACTTATTCAAATAGGTATCCTCGCGAGGTAACTTATTTGCTATCTCTTTCTTGCAAGAAAATCTAAAATATCTGTCAAAATTTGTCATATGTATATTTATGATCATGTAATTTTGGTGTTTATAATATATACATATACATATTTAGTTGTTTGTCTAAATAAAAAAATTATTTTAGTTATTATTATTAGTTACCAGTATTTCTACTGAATATTTCTGCACATACATATATTCGCTCAGTTGCTATTATTGGTTTTATTCACTGTTCTAAATTCTAAAATAAAATTGTTTTCCACATAATTTTAAAATATCCTGCCTACTTGAAAGTATAATTGTATATTTTAATTCATGAAATGAATTAAAAAGCTTAAAACGCAGTAAATTATTGCGATCAGCCTTAGGATTTATTTTTTTAACTTTGTTTAATAGTTTGTATCTTCACTTCTAACTTTTAACTTTAAATTATGTATTTTATATAAAATGCATCTAAAAATTATAATTAAATTAATTTTTGATTGTTTCTGACCAAAAAATTAGAAATTTTCATCCAAAAAATTCAACGATGTTGTTTTCTGTTGTCTTTACTGATCGACAATTTTTTTGGTAATTTAATAAAAGATCTAATTCAAATTTTAGCTTGATTTTAGTTTATACCGGTGCGAAGGTAAATTAAAAAATATGAAACAAAATATTCTAATTTATTTGATTGTAATAAGCCTTCACTCTGCCAAATAACATTATTGTTAGAAATTATTCGGAAAAGGGGTGTTTCCAAATCTGTCCGCGATAATACAGGGTTATAGACTCGGATGACCAAGTTTCAAAAATTAAACACTACAGCGATGACTCAAGTGCCTCTAGATAAGTCGCAAGCTTAGCAAATGTGAGGCCATATAGGCTACATTTTATGCGAGGTCAATTTAAGTTTGAACGATTCTAGATAGATTTTAAATTTGCAAAATGGAAATATAGAAGAAATAATTGGATTTTCCCGATATCAAAAATTACAAATCGCCGGGAATTTAGCTATTATGTTATGAAACTATAGATCTAATTTGTTGTGATGTAAAACGTCAGAAACTGGATGTTTAAATTTTATTTTATTTCAACCTTTTATAAAAATACGAAATGAAAATTTAAAATTTTCCTAAATGTTGATATAAAAATTTGGGCCTTGTTTTTATTTCATAATAGCCAATCATGTATTAAAATAACAAAAAGTATATGAAGGCTTAAATTTGGATTTAAAAAATAGAAGACCGGTAATTTTGAACCTTTATGGATTATCGATTCTTATTAACATTGAACAACATTCATTAACAACATCTATTGATATTTTTAAAACATATTGAAATATTGAAGCAACATAGAAAAAAATGGAATGTTCAATAAGTTCAATTTAGCGAGGCCTCCAATGCGAGGACACAAGCAGCTGCTTTGGTTTCCTATAGGCTTAATTAAAACCGACTTTGTCAAATAATTCGAATTTAAGAGATTTTATTGTAACTGTACCTATATTATTCGAAAAGAAGATAAATTAGTCTTTCCAAATATGCTGATGTTGATTAGGTTAATTAGGATATTTCGTTTTAATTTTTAATAATTTGATATGGGTTTAAACCTCCACTTTTTTGTGGAAAGTAATTTTTTTTTGTTATCGAAATTTCTGTTAATGTCAAAAACTTTACACCTATTGTAAATATTATAATTGGGATTATTCTAGTTTCTACATTTAGTTCTTAAATAAGTGTCAATTCTCAGGGTTAAAACTATAAAACTATTTTACGCCGAATATTTAGATTTGATTTCTCTTATTCCGCATTTAAAATATCCGACACATAGTTTTTTCACATCATTAATAACTTTATAAATATATATATACATAATAACTATTTTAAGCTTTTATTTACTATTGTATATTAAATTGTAAAGAATTAATTTTAAGAACGTATAATTATCATTTAATTTGAATTTCCTGATTAATATTTGTATACTTGATTTTGCTTATTTCTAGAGGTTCTATGTAGTTATGTTAACTAAACATATATGTACGTTACAAATTACCAAAACCATGGCTGTGTGTCAATAAATCAATTATGAGCTAATTTAATTGATTAGGTTACATAATTGATATGATTTAATTGATATAATTTCTTAATTGCTATTTTTGTGACTGTTTTGAGAAACTAGTTAACTACAAAAACATCATTTTTGGGAAATCTCATTTAAAACATAAATGACTCAAATAAATTAGAAATATTTATTTTTTTTTATTCGTATTCTCTATTTAAGAATATGGCAGAAATGGTTTGGTGTATTATAATTTAATTCACATAATGTTGATATCTGCAGATAAATAGTTTTATTAGCCACTTTGTTAATTTTTAAGTAAAGATAATTAGTTTTAGCTTTTTAAATTTTTAGCATAAATTAAAATGGTCCTAATCAAGAATAAACTGATGCAAATGTGTAGAAAAATAATTTGATGTGATGATCACATTTAATTTTATTATTAATTTGGCAACTTTAGTTGTAAAGGGTACAGTACAATCATCTAGACGTAATTTTTTTAATTTATAGTAAATCGACTACAGAACTTATTAATTTTAGATGAAATAGAAAATAATTACCAATTTATTTACAAAAATAATATTTATTTTGTTATTCACTTTTAAAATTTAAGCAAACTTATCTGAAAATATGTATAATTTTAGGATTATCCATTAATCAAAATCACTAGTGGCTAAAAAAAACACAAAGTTACTAATTGTAAGTCGTGTATGATGCGGGTATTGAAAGCCAAGATTGACAAGTTACAAAACAATCGAATATTATGCAAATATTGTTAATTATATTTTTAAATAAGATTTTATATTTTTTAGTATTTATACTATTGTTCTAAGTATATAGACTCATATTTATTGTAGGTGTTACAGAGAATCTTGTATAGTGTGACCTAACCTTGTGGGTTTGTTAGATTATTAATTAGAACGCTTATGTATATTTAGCTAATTTAAAAGTGATGAATGTTTTTTAATTACATTGTATGTATGTATTTATATGTTTAATGACGAGGACAAACAAAATTTTATCCATATTAACAGAAAAAATATAGCTAATTAAATTAATTCCAGGTCAGTGTTAAGTATATAATTCTTAATCTTGTTAAAAGTTTTTTTATTTCAATTAAAATATAATTAGCATTTAATTAAGAATCCAAATTTTAATATTATTAATTTATTTATTTTGTTGGATGGATTTAGCATTGTAACAACTTTGTATATATAAAAATATGTATAAACTTCAACTGCGGTGATCTCAGTTTTGTTAGTTTTTTTTTACAATAAATATTAAATACTAATAACAGTAATAAGAAGTATGTTTATTGCTTCTTGATGTCAATTATATTTATGACGCTAGGAAGAATCATTAAATTCTATTTTGATTGTAAAATTCTAAAATGAAATGATGATTATATCACAAAGGTCATCAAAAATTAATTATGCAAAGTCAAGGATATATGTTTACAATAGGTTTGTGAAAAAAAAAATAAAATTGCTTTTTCTTGTTGCGAGAATATTCTTAGATTATATTATATATATATGTATACTTACGTACATAATATGTATATGTATATACGATAAATCAAGTAGAAGATTTATGACACATAAAATGATCTAATACGCTGCTATGGGCGCAAAATTGCAGACGATGATAGGATATGTTATTTTAATTTTGACATGCAGACATTGAACACATATATTTAACATCATTAAAATTCGCACTAATTAGTATTAATTTTTACCTCATTCAAAAGCTGGAATTTTAATATTACTCTATAGAGTGTGGTGAATCATTTATAGGATTATATAATTTAAGCAAATATTTAAATATTTACTTGAAACAAATGATCCAATTTTTGTAAACACGACGCATAAAAAAATAAAATACTTTCTCATTTAAAACAAATATTTGAATTCTTAAGTAAGTCATTTCGATCATGTTTTTAAATAATTTATGTACATATGAATTCATCACATATGTATGACGATCAATCTACATATTTTAGAGACTATGTATATGCAAACCACACAATGTGGGCTTTTGAATAATATTATATCGTGAATGAATTATTCTAAATTATTATCTAGGTATACATATTATGTATATATAACACTTTAGTTCGTTACAGTACAATGTATAGCAGATAAATGTATACGTATATTTAATAATTACTGTCACTAGGCTGACAAAATTTTGTTTTAAAATATTTGACTTTGACGTGTACACATCTTGCTGTATATATATATAATAAATTTGTCAAAATATGAACTCAGTTTCATTAATTTAAAATTTAAAAAATTCGTCCTTGAATTGTCAGTGATCGCGTATAATATTCATCAGTAACCACCACCCACAAATTTAGAATGGGACTTTATAATTTATACAAAAATTTAAATACTATGTAGTATTAAGATGTTTGATTTTTTTTTTACAAAGTAGTAATACAAATTATTGAATTGAAACGTAATGTGGTTATAACTAATAATAATAATCAATTAAATTTTTTTTTATAGTTTGAATTGAGAAGATCCATTCGCTTTTTTTTCCCCAAAAATTGTACAGTAAAAAAAAGAAAGTTTATGGTATCTAAAATAACAACAAACGATTTTATTGTTTTAATTAAATAAAAACTAAACTCGAAACGAAAAATACACTATACTCTACTAAATAGTTTAACTGTAGTTTTCTTTGTAACAATACAACAAATATATAAACAAAACAATAAGTAATTTTCAAATTATTTTCTCGTGATGATCATTTTAATTATACAAAAGAAACAACATAGCCAACAACAACACAAACAAAAATCATTTGTATCTTGATTTTAGAAATTCAAAAGTTTCTAACATTAAATAAAGAAAAAACTTAAGGTTTTTTTTTGTTGTACACATTCACGATAGTTGAAGTTTTCTTATTCGTTAGATGTTTAGATTTAAAAAAAATAAAAATAAAAAACAAAAAGGAAATCGATTGTCTTAATTAAATTTATTTATGTATGTTATGCAGGACGGACAGTTGTATAGTATAAATTAAGATGTTTGTAAATCATAGTCTTTGCGTTATTTTATTGAAATCGTTTTATAAATAAATTATTATAATTACTAAATTTAGTATTTGAAGAAGTCATATAATAGTGATGTGGTTTAGAGTTTGAATACATGAATTTTGAGTCTGGTGTTTTTGTTGTTGAAAATTGGTTTTATCAGTAAAATCCCAATGGATTTAATTTTGTATCAATAAATTTAATACATTTAATGTTAAACTATACATAATATTTTAATTCGATAAAAAAATGTTTTCTTCATGTCCTCGATAGAATCATAGTACACGAACTCGAAAAGAGGGGAAATTTTAAAATGAAATATTGTTGAAGAACTATTCTCATTGTTTTTAACTTTACTACGTATTATTTGATTATAATTTCCAATTAAATTATTTGGTTTTATAATTCCCAGTATTTTCCCAATGTTTATCTAGAACTTGAAGTTCTGTTAATAAAAAAATGTAGCTGTCAATACAAAATGAAAAATTTCAAAAAAACAAACAAATTTCAATTTTACCATTCAGTTTGAAAATTCATATATAGAAATCAAAATCAGTTCTCTAAAATATTAAGATTGCTTAATACCAAATTTTAGTCAACCTTTCCAATGACTCACATAATAAAACAAAAGAACAATTGTCTCATATATCAGTGCTACACAATTTTTCGTGTGTTTTTCTATGTGGATGTTTGGCAAGGTCGAATAAAATCTAGTATCAGCATTTAATTTTTTTTTTCATCAAACTCACATAGAAAATTATAAATGCACTATGAACATATTAGTTTGCAGTCGTTGGATCTTGATTGTTATTGCGGAGAACGAAACTTTAAATTTTAACTGCACAAAACTTTGAATTAAGCATATTCAAGGAGTACCAGAGAGAAAGAGAGGAGAATTTCAATTGTTAAGATGTAAGATGGTTACGAGGTTACAAATAAAATAATTCAATGACTTTTAAGTATGTATATTTGGAGAATTTATTGATTAAATTTACAGAACTCAAACCACTTGAAATACAGAAAATTCTGCAATAAATTTAAAAAATTCAAATTTTAAGATTCAGATTTTGAATTATTGCGAATTCTGAAATTAATATTCGAAATTCATCATTATCGAATTGATAGTTTCAAAATTAAACAATTATTGTGATTTACAATTTTAGATTATAACGTTCGCAGTGACCTTGAAATAAAATTGTAGCCGCAGACAGATTATTTTAATTTGATTGACAGAATTTATGACTGAATCAATTTAATGGATAAATGAGCTCATTTCTTATAGATATATTATAAACAACTATTTTGTATATGCCATTACTTAAACAATATTGGTGTGTCAAATTAAACTTACATTACAACAAACCATACATAATATATATATATATATATATATATATATATATATATATATATATATATATATATATATACATATATATATATATATTATTTGGTGAATGGCCAGCAAATATCATAATTTTGTTACTTCAGTTTATTAAATGTCGTGTATAGGTGAAAGTTTTTCGCGTTCTCATATACATATTTAAAAACCACAGTGCAATTAATTATGAATTTTGATAGACAAAAATTGACCAATTTAGTCATTTCATGTGGTTAAATACTTAAAGATAAATATCCATTAAGGGCCTACACATTTTGTATATTTAAGTCTTTACCGACTGTATAAATATTTATATGATTCAAAAAAAATTAATTCGCAAATTATAATCTGTATTATGGAAACACGAAAAAATAAAAATTTTGCACGCCAAAATGAGAACCACAATTTCATTATAGGTACGGTATTATTATAAATCAAAGCACTATATGTATATTGAAGAAGAAGAATTCTGTCTGGATGGTTTTTTTTTTTGTACCTATATATACATACATACATATGTATATTCTTGCTGTGTAATAACCATCTTCTAGTTCAGAGAAGCACAACAATAAATTGATGAAGTTCATTACATCCAAATATTTCTGTTTTATTGGTATATGTTTCAGATCATAAAGTTAAAATTATATTAATTTAAGCTCATCTTTTATGGGTATACATGTTTATATAGTTCAATTTGTTTCGCGAACTATTTTTATTTTAGTGATACGTCTCTTAAAATATACGTACATACTACAAATTTTTGTTGTTGGAATTGTTGCGAAGATGTTAAACGTAATTATAACGATTTTTTTGTTTGGTTTGTTTCACTTTTGCCTTTGGATTTTCTTTTTTAATACAAATACCTAAGAAAAGTCCAAGTCCAAGGACAAGTCTCGAGGTCATTTAACATTGTTTTTATTTTAGTTCTTACATCTAATACATATAGCTATATATAAATATATTATATACAAAGATGAACTGAAACCAATTTCGTTGTGTTGCCAAATAACTATACATATAACCACCGTGCAGAAGTTCTATATATAGTTTAATAAATAAATGACTTGTGGAATAAGATTGAACATTAAAGACCTCATCATAAATTATATGATGAAGTCATGTTCTAGAAGAATATGTGTTGTGTGTGCATATTTTGTCAGAGGATATACATATGTACATATATACCTTTTCTCATGCCTGTATGATGTGAATATAAATGATTGTCGTTAGAATCTTTTTATTTTTATTTTATTATCCAAGCTAAAATGTGCTGAAATTGTTTTGTTGTCTCGCAGCAGGAATATATGTTTAAAAAAAAAATAGTTTTTCTCAGTATGGGCAGTATCACATATGCACATGCATATCGATGCAGAAGGTTGGTGGTCGATCAAAGTACTATGCAATGTTCAGTGCGCATCATCCGAAAAGTATAATGACCTAATGTGAATTTAACTTTAAATATTTCGCATAGTCACTGTGTAAATATTTTTTTTAAATTCTCCAATCAACCACAAAATCATCAATTCCTATATATATAGCTATATATATATATAGTGACATTTCAAGAGATTGTGGTTAAACTTTAATGACTAATTTCTATAAAACTCTATTGTTGTATATAAATACAATATTTAAATTTAATTTTTGTGCCACCAAATCAATATTGTGATGACATCAGTAAAGAAATAAAATTAAAAAATAAATAATAAATTCTGAACGTTTCTATTCCGTATATAATTCACCAAACGGAAGTAAATTTGAAAGGAAATTGAACAGTTACTGTACAGAATATTACTTTTTTTTTTAAATCAAACAAATAACGCGATAAGTTTATTTACGACTACACACACACGCAAAAAAAGTGGTATTGTTCCAGAGCTGTTTCTTACATCAACGAAAGTGAAATTAAACATGCAATTTGTTGAGCAAAACATTACTGCAAATGTATATTTAAATGACCGTTATGTATATGTAATTAGAAAAATTAAAGTTTTGTAATTAATTTATGTATGTTTAAGAAATTACCAAATCTACACAAGATACATATGTATAGCTTATAACGCAAGTTGCGGTATCTTAACAAAATCGTTTTAATTATGTAAATTATGTTATGGTTAATTTATTCTATTCTATAAAAATTTAAAATATTTGAATAATTTGTTTATAGAATCTACATATCTATTTCATATACTCAAACTATTGTTTTGTTATAAAAGTGTACTTGAAATTTAGGTTAGATTAATATTTGATAATAGTTATAGCGTTGAACAATTTTTGCATGCGCGCTATTATTGAATAAACATATATGTATATTTTGCGTTTACAGTTGATATTCAGTAATCTTGACCCATATGTATTTATATGTTTATGCCGCGCGATGCTGTTATCTTTTCATCTGTTCATTAGACTTCATTAGCATAGAACAATCAATACATTATGAACACACACACATATTTTAATTCCGTGTAATTAATGATCATCAATAATATCAGTAGCGATTTAAAATTAAATTTCAATGACTTTGCACATATTTAAAAAACCAATAAAATTTGATATGAAGATGAGTTTTTTTTCCACATATACATACTTTAGTCGCGACTAAATGAGTCGTTATAAAACAGAGTGCTCAGTAATTTATTTATTTGTATCACAGTCATTAAGTAATAAATTATATAATCTTATAAATATAGCCATTACTATGTCTATATTATAATGTACATACAATATTGATAGATCAAGGTAACGGATCTTATTATATAATAACTAAAATGGACTTACCGTATCAAGACACAACAATATCCACACGACTAGGGGCAAAAAAATTTTCATTTTTGCTGTAAAATAAAAAGAAACAAAATAAGTTTTATAAATATTTATATATAATTAGTTATTATTTTAAAGCATTTTTTATATTGTTAATATTTTTTGTTTCTTAATTAAAATTCTGTTCATAAATTAGAATATCCTTATTTCTTATATTATATATTAAAAATACACAGGAAGACGTTATACTTATACGAAGATTTATTCATTGATTATTTTGTTTCACAAATTTTATTTTGTGTTTCGTCTCATAACAATAAAGATTGATTAGTTAAGTTGTAATACAAGAATGATTTAATGTCTGTTAACAAAACAAAAAAAAACGTCTCACATATTCTATATTAGAAAATCTTTATATACGTATTTAGACAATAAGATGATTTTTGAGTATATGTATATATACGATGTCTATATATGTATATGTACGATTGGGTGGGATTCGTTAAATTCGTGCATGTGTTAAGATGAGCAAGACCGTGAGTTAATTTAACTAAATATCGATATGTAAAGTATTTACTTGTATATAGCAAATGTCTTTTGTTTTATAGGTTCGAAAGTTACATATAACTCAGCTTTTATTCTGCTTAATCTTTTCTACGTAAAAATGGGCATGAATTAAGTGCTTGTATATTTTATTTTCTCATAAATTATTCAAAACATGTAACCAACATTTCTTTTTCTCCCAACAATACCGTAATTTAATTTTTGAGCAAGATTAGATTTTAAGATAAAACTATAACATTATAATGCAATTGCAGAGTGTGTTTTATCGGATAATGTATCGATGTGTGTTCGACAGGAAAATTATATTAATTGTATAATTATGAATTATATACATTAAAAGATTATCTTACATCCTTGAGGTGGTTTTAATTTGATGATCACGACTGTAAACTATACCATTTTAGTGGGATGAATTAATAGTTTTTTGTTGTTGTGGTTTTTTTTGATTAACCATTTAGCATTTCGTTTCGTTAAGTAAACACTGATATTTTATAAGTTTATATTTTTTGGAAATAACGAGGACATCAACTAAATTCTCAGTTTAAAAATAAAAACAACACAAATAACTCATACACAAAAACATATGTGATAGTGCATCTTATATATGTATATATGTTTATATATATATATATATATATATATATATATATATATATATATATATATATATATATATATATATATTTTAGATCGTACGAGACCATGATGACAACGTTTTTATTTATTTATTAAAAAAATATATATTCGTCATCAAGGTTGTCAATGTATTATAATTAATAATTAATTCCCAAACTTGATGATTCTCTATAAAACTATTCCTCGCAAGGTTTCATTTGAAAACCAACAAAACATAATTATAAAAAAATAAATAATAATCTTTTTCTTTTCTTATTTCACTTCTTGAATGGTAAATACGTGACGATGAAAAAAAAATCAATTCAAATAGTTCAGTAAGCATAACCAATTTAATGAATGATTAAATTTGATGGAAGTTTTTATAATTCTCAGAATAATGGATTTGGTTTTCGGAATTCAGATTCCCAGTGTCCTCAATTTAATAATATTATTTAATAATTTTACTACTACCATACAGTAGAAATATGTATATATGGAAACCCAACGACTTTCTCTTTACAAGTAAATCATCGAACACAACACACAATACACATAACAAGAAAATATATGGTTAAGACAGCTTTTTTTTATTTTTTTTTAAACTTAATATTGCAAAATGCGCAATGAGAATGAAAACGTAATAATCTAGATTATTTACGAGGCTATTTACAATTAATTATTCAATAAGCAAATCCCATCTGGTTTTTTGTTCTTAAAGAAAGTTATTAATCCTGAATAGATTTATATGTAGTTTATTCCAGACTATCTGCGCATAACATAAAAATTAAATTTTAATTTCACACAATAATTCATCAACTTTGTGGGTATATAAATTAAGTGTAGTTAATATGTGGAAATGTGTTGCCTATGGCATTTAATAAATTTATAATCGATCTAAAAAAAAAAATCACAAATTAATTATATGACTTTCACTAAATTGAATAGATTTAAAATGGCAAATTTGATGATATGACTAATTGATATTACGAAATTAAGAGGATGCATATACATTTATATAACTATATATTCAAGTTTATAAACATTCTCAAAGTAAATTTGTGCAGAACATAATTAAAAGTTTAACTTTAACAGGTTCATTTTTTGTTTTATTATGCGTTTTAAGAATTTTAATTAATTTTTATGTCTTCCAAAATGTATACAAAGCAAAATATAAAAATGACTGAAAAGATTTAACATTTTTGCCAACTCTTCAAGTTTGGTCGTTTGAACGTTTTATAACTATAATGTAGATTTCAGCAAATACAAAAGAAGTATATATGTACGTATGTTTAATATATAAAAGAAATCAAGTTTTTTTTTGGCAGACATTTCTCTAAGATATTATATATTAAGCAAGAATAATGCATAAAAACACGTACTATTGTATCCGAATATAATAAATTAGCTAGACATTAGTATTGCAAACCAATATAAACTGAATATTTGATTTATTTATTTTATGTATTGATATTACTTGTACCTCGTATAATAGCTGATCAACAGAAAATTGTAAAATCACGTTTTTATTACATCTCAGTAATTACTTTTTCTATTAGCCACTTATTAGTAATAGCTGGCGCTAGTAGTACTCTTATATTGCTCAATTTTGATAGAGGGCATATTTAAAAATAATTATATGTATTTTTATCTGCTTAAATAGCAAATTGACGACAAAATAAAGTTATATTATAAAATAAACTATAATATAATGGCAATTTAGTGAACAAAGTTAAAAACAATATTGTTATCTTATATATTCCGTTATTATTAATGATCATTCAATATATTTCTATATGTTTTTTACCGGCGATCAAAATTTTTTTTGCACCGATCATTTACAATTTACCCTTTCATATACATATACATACATTCATATAGATTATATATTAGAGATTGGTAAAAGTAAAAGTATTTATAAGTTCAGTTAGATTCAATGTCAGATTTGTAATCCATTTTTATTTTTTCGAGTGAATGTGGGAGAGGAAATATTTATAAGTGTTCGCTCGCCCCAACTAAAATGTATATTTGAGGTCATTTATCCATTCGAAATGAGATGAACTCTAAATACATATTAGTGTGCGCTGAGAAATAAACAACCAATAAAAAATATATGTTTGATTAATGTGCGCGCATTCAGATCAAGCTGTGCCAAAAAACTATACCCTATATATCTTAATTTCAATATTTTATATATACGAGTATATATATATATATATATAGTAATGAGCTCAACAATTTTTGAATTGTGCGCCAAGACGCGTACTGTACATATATACACTATATAATTAACATATAATGTGGAGGTTGATATATTATATGGAAATATGCATATTATATGGAAATATGTATATATAATTTAGCATTTTCTATTAACACATAAAGGTAAAATTTAAATTTATATTCTCCATATATTCAACAAAAGATTTCAATACGTGTGTAAGTGTAATTAGACGACGAACCCGCGATTTAAAATGAGAAAAAAATATATCAAAAGAAAATTAAACATTGCGCGGTATTTATGTATGTATGTACATTTATGTGTGACGTAATATTGAAGCTATTTCCAATACAATATTTTTTGTCATTGTTTTGCGCGCGGTTGGTTCTGTGTCTCTATATATACATATGTGTACCGAATGAATTAAATAAAACAAAATAATTGAATTGCAATTCAAGGATTAATTAAGCCTATTATATTTACTCGTTTATATTATATGTATGTATATATAGTAGAGTCTATACTTAGAAACTTAACCATTGACATTATTGACATATTTTCCAATTAAAATAAAATAATGATGGTATTTGATTGAAATTTTAATGAGATAAAAATTCTCTTACATGTTCGTATGTGTATATATGTATATCCAGACTCCATAAAAGTACAGAAGACACAGTGCTATTGTATGGTCGAAGCATTTTACCATTTCCGGTAATACTGAATTCGATTAGACATTGTATATATTTGAAATCCGTCTTATGTACTCATTATACAATTTATTTTTACTAAGGTGTTTTATATATTTGTAATATACTCGCGTAAATACATATATTTATGAAAGTCGATAAGTTTACCAACGTTCACTGTTTTTATGTAGGAGTTCAACAAAAAGATACAATGAATTATTTCAATGCTAAATATATTAAAATCGAAATGTTTTCTTAAGAAAATTATCATTAAGACTTTAAAACAAATATATAATTTTTAGTACTATAAGAAATTTTGACATCATGTCACCACATCTGCTGAAAATGTCTTATACAAATATTTTTCGTTTCACATACATATATCCATATTATTTATAATAAAACCGAAAGAAAAGAAACTTGTTTGTTGCGAATTTTTATTTCGTTAAGAAAATAATAATTTTTATAAAATCAATGTGTGCGTATATATTATATACAATATGTGTGTTGGAAACTATAGTGGGATTAAAGCATATAGGGTGATTTAATACAAAGTATATATAAAATATGTGGCGGAAAATTAAGTAATTATGAATTCTGAGCACAAGTCAAGGTGATTAATTAAAACTGGTCATTAATATGCATTATAATAATGTTGGAGTATAGGTTGATTAAAATCACCCTTACATATAAAATTTGAAAATTTCTCATACACTTTTCAATCGCCCTATGAATATATTATACACCAATGGCATTTTTAAGTTTGTTTTTTTTTCTTAAACAATTTAATAATTCAATAATATATAAATATTTGAATAATACTATAGTGTATATATATAGAGAGAATAGATATATAACTGTACATGTATGTATATATTATATATATTCCAAATCTACTCGAAAAAATAATATTAGAAAATTACTTTATATAACTATACACAATAATAACCGTTTGAAAGGATTTCTTCTCTTTATATGTGTACAAATTATACCGCGCGAGTAGAGTGTAACAAATATCGTGATTTATATATAAAGAATGGCGACGTTTTATTCATTTAAAAAAAAAAATATTTATATGGAATGAGTTGTTTTCTTATATTTATCTTGTATTGCTGCGGTATATATTATATTGAATATGAAAATAACACCAAAAAATCAAACCGGTTGGTGGAATATTTATTATATTTATAAATATATACTCTTATTACTTAAGAGATCGAAATGTGAAATGTAATGAATAAGTACCCAGATGTTATGATCATTGTAAATGATCTCTATCTGCCAAAAGGTTTACGATTTATATAAATACACACAATTTTTAATATTTCTAATTTTCTTTTGACTTTGTTTTGATTAAAACATTTTTTTGTTTTTAAAGATTTCACGAATGAAATAGCACAACCTTGTAATATTTTTTTTATGTATATAAATATATTTAGCATATAAGAACAATAAGAAAAATGTATTAAGTTTAATTCAGATAAAAATAATAATTCCAGAAGGTTTATGTATCGATAGATAATTAAGTTTTTTTTATAGCATCAAAATGTTTAATATGTACTTTAGTTAAGTAAATATAAGTGACTAAAAGCATACATTTAGTCGAGAATATTGTACTCAAAAATGTTTGATTATATATTATTTCATCTTAAGTTTCAGCACGAACATCATTTTGGTGTTTTATAATATTTATGTATAAATACTCGTATATACAATTTGAATTTATATCAAGCAGTAAAATTTTTTAATGTCTATATATGTGTATACAATTTTGAAGATATTTTTTATGGATCCAAGTATACTATATAACGGTATTATTTTAATCATTAAACCTGATTTTGGGAAAGAAACGCGCAATTTTGGCAAATAAGTTTTTGTTTCTTGTTTCGTTCATATAAAAGATCGCCAGTAAATATATAAGATCCAGTAAATGAACTCTTATAACTATTCCATTTTGTAAACGTTATGTTTTGTGAAAGATTTAAATAGCATCAAAAAATATGAAGCGAACTGTATGAATAATTATTGTAATTAAAGCACGTTCAAAATGCGATATTTCATTTCGAACATCCAACAATTAAATTTTTGTATTAAAACTATAGTGATGTTGGTACAACGTGATTATTCCAATTTTCTATATACTTTAATACTTTAAACCAAGTCAAATTTCAACTACGTATATAAAGAATATGAAGTTATAAGCCCAATAACGTGTCAAAACAAGTTTTCCAAATTTTTAGAAACGCAAAAAATTTCAAATTTGTGTTAATACCGTAGCCCAAACCTTCAACATTCGACACACTAGTTCTTACAACTTAGTAACGTTGCCGAGATTTGAAATTTACTTTTAATTTTAACGACTGACTTTAGAAATTTTTTGAATTTCTTCTCATTTTAGAATATTAACAAGTTTCTGTCAAACTTCAAAATTTGAAATTTTTGAATTCAAAATATTAAAATTTTCTTATTTATTTGAAAGTTTTTCAAATTTTTAGCAACGCAAAAAATTTCGAATTCTGTATTTTGTTGTAATACATAACGACTTACTACTTATTAAAATTGCTAAAATTTTAGATTTTCAGTATTTCAATAGTTTATCCAAATTTCTGTTAAGATACTTTGAATTCTTTAAATAAATTTAATTATATTTTGCCAGTTTTTCTTCCGTGTGGAATTCGATTTGAAATGATTCAAAATGTTAAAATGTTATGAAATATTTTTTATTGAATGAAAGTACGAAAGTACGAGTTTTCGTTTAGCTCAATTCAAATTAAAATAAAATTTAATCAGTTGCTATCTGTCTCAAGCTTGCTATATATTGTAGTTGGAACTGTTATAATTAAATGTTACTCAATCACCAAATTTATATGAGGAATCTGAACATTTTAATGTTTTGTATAGTCGTTTTCAATTCATATTTTATTAATTTTCATTTAAATCCAACCTATTTCTCAAATTATTAAAGTAGACAACTCTAACAGTTTTAAAATAGATTATGATCGTCTTTTAGACCGGAAAAAATCAAAGTGAAAGGTAACCGACAAGTATAAAGTTAAAAAATATAAAATCACAAGAACTGAATAATTTTTAAGTATAAAAAATACTAATTAACTAAACTTTTGTATATGGTATTTTGCAAAGAAGTTTTTAAAGGTGAATGTAATAAATGGTACAATGTCATCTACTATCGTCCAATTCGCACTAAAATATTTGAGACTATTTTAAAGTAGTGACTATATCATCATATAAGAAATAAAAATTTTTGTCAATAATAATGTGGATACAATAAAAAAGTACATCTCAAATGTTGATGGAATTATAAATATTTATAGAATACAAATTGATTTTATCATAAAAAATTGTAAACTTTATTAAATACCAACTTATATTGGACGCAAAAAAAATCTATTTCATAGGGCTATATACATAATTACGCAATAAATTAATCTTCTAATCAATTAGTTATCATTAAATTTTTAATTTTTCGAAAATCTTATTTCTTCACTACATATTTTTTACTGTGCAATATATCTTTATTGTATTATTACTTGCAACAAACGCCAGGCAAATTAATTAAATTTGTAAAATTTATAAAGTTTTTGGATTTTAAATTTATGTACAAATTTTAACAAACTTTTAAAGTTTAGAATTTATTTTCGAACTTTAATTCCAAACAATTTAACAGTAAATTTTTGAATCGGAAATATTAAAAAAACTAATTAATTTTTTAGTTTTTATAAAAATTAGAATTTTAAAATCTTGGAAATTTATATTGAGAATTTTAATTGTGATTTTTAATATTACTATTGTTGATTTTTGAATTAAGCTTAGCGAACATTGAAATTTTGGAAAGTTAAATTCCCGATTTTTTTAATATTTCAACTATAATTTTGAAATAATTTGTTTAATTTTCAGTTTTTATATAAATTTTAAATTTTGAATTCATCTTTAGAGTTCAAATATTTGAAACCCAAAAAATAGTATAAAAAGCCAAGTAATTTAAGAAAAACAATTAGTTATTTTTAAGAAACTAAAGAAGGAATTATCCGAAATCGATCTTTAAAAAAATAAAATAAATTATATTATCACAAAAATGAAGCAAAATAAAATTAAAAAACCAAAAAATAAAAACTACAAAGAGTTTTATTTATATATAAATTAAATAGTGATAAAAGAACACAAAAAATAAAAATGGATATCCATAACCCAAAATTCAAATATTTGTTAAACCGTGAAATTTTAGAAATTTCTTAGTTTAGATTTCCGAATTTAACATTTTGTTCGTTCAATATTTTGAAATTTCGAATATCTGTGTTCTTGTAAGTTATTTAATGTTAAAACTTTATGAATCATTTAAATTTAAAATAAAAGTGTTTTGAATCTGAAATTTTTAAATAATTAATTTAGTTTGTAAAATTTATAAAAATTTTGAATTTTAATTTTATGTATGTTGAGTTCAAATTTAAGGTTTAGATTTTAATTTTCTTTAAAATTAAAACTTTAGATTTATTTTTTAAATTAAAACTGTAAATTTATGAATCGTTAATACATATTTAAATAACTAATTTATTTTTTAGATTTTATTAGTATAAAGAAATTAGAATTTTGGATATGAAAATTTGACAAATATTTAAATCTTAGAAATTTTTATTTAGATGTTTAATTCTGATGTTTTCAAAATGAAAAATATAAAATTTTGAATTTTAATATCTGCGTTATTATAACTAATTATACATTTAGTGAACATTGAAGTTTTGAAAATTTTTAATTCTGAATCATTAATTAAATGTCGAATATCTGTGTTCTTCGAGATAATTGAAGCTTAAAATTTTATGACTCTTATAAAATTAAATCAATTGTTTTTGGATTCTGAAATATTTAAATAACTAATTTATTTTCAGTTTAAAAAAAAAATAAAAATTTTGAATTTCCATCTCTAGAGTTCAACATTTGGCAAACTCTGGCAAAGAATTTTGAATTTGTTTATGTTAAGAGTTTAAACTTTGACCATCTTTGAAAGTTTAGAATTTAATGTTCGAATTTTAATTTCAAACCATTTAAAGTTAAATTTTTATATTTGTTTAAATTGAAACTATGTTTAAATAAAATTGGAATTTTGAAGAATTTCTTAAAGTTCAAGAAAAGTTCAGCAGTAAAGGAAAGTACACTTGATAATGAAGTGTTTTTTTCTAATTTTTTGTCAGGAATTTTCAACATAATTTATTATTAAAATTGGTGTGTATTCAAATGTATATTTCGATAGGAATCCCTGTTAATCGTGGTTCAATCACAAATTGTTGAAGCATGACATTCTTTTATGAATGTTAAGTTTTGTAAAATATGCGAATTGTCTGGAACTTTGATCATGTCATATAAAGTGCAATTACGTCAATGGACATACATACATGTAGCTGTCCTTCTAAATTTATTAATATAGTTTTAAAAGGCGAATGGGAAAATTTGAAAATATATTTTTTTTTTCACAGAATTATTAATCGATAAATGTATACGAAAAGGTGGGTGACATCATTCAAAAATTCAAAAAAAAAAAAAAACTGGCAAATTTGATTTCGTTTGAAAACAATGAATAATCTGTGAACGGAATGAACTGCAAATTCATTCGATGCAGCATGAATTTTTATAGTTTTCGAACCGACTTTGTATACAAAGTATAATAATTGTAAATATATGATTTATACATGTATCTTTTGTAAAATTAAGCGCATATAGCACTGTGGATCGATTTTCACGATACGATTTAAAATCTTGTACATGTTTATATTTATTTAAATATATATATATTTTGCTTATGTTTTTAAATCAAAAGAAATAAATATAGTTATGTGTATAAGCAAATAAAGCAATAAACAAGTACAAAAAAGCTATAAATTCACTGTAGTTAGTTAGTTTCAAGGCAAAACTTTAATAAAACTTAAAAATAGAAAAAGAAATTTTACTTGTTTTCAAAAAAATATAAAAAGCAAAATGGCGTCACGTTTTTTTTTTTTTAGTTTTAGTTTTATTGCAAAAGTTTTCGTTATATAAAAGATGTATAATAATAATATGCATCGTGCTTAATAAATTTATTTATATGTAGTTTTTGTTGTATATATTTATATGCTGTAGGTTTTTTTTTAGTTTTGATGTTCACTCGGTTGTTTTAAAAACGATATTTTATACACATCTTTCGCCGTTTCTTGACTGATAGTTATAGTGCATGTTAAGTAATATGTGTATACGTATACACATATATTGCATATATGCTCAAGAGATTTAGTACATGGGTGGTTTGTAATAGTACAAGGTGCAAATATATATACGTATATGGTTCGGTTTGAAGGCTGTACCATTTATAAAATATAAAATTTTATTACACTCTATACGGGATAAATATATATACATATATAGAAGTTAGAACCGCACCATAGAGATTTATACATTATACAGATTGCGAAATTTAAATAACAAAATACGTGGTGGAATGATAGACAAAACTATTTAATATACCGTTAAAATAAAAATCATATTTTACGTTCTTGTCACGGTTATATTATAAGACAATCGTTAGATTTAAATAATAAATTACAGTTTTTTTGTGTGTGTGTATATAGTATTTCGTTTTTTTTACAAGAACACTATAATAATCGTCATGTAGTTGATGTTATTAGTGGAACGTCGTCGTACACACATAATATTGTAAATTTACTGCTACTGCGAGATAACGTCATACTATATACTAAATGTTGTTTGTATAGTTTTTTATTTTATTTTATTATTTAGGAAGGTCAAAATAATAGAGATGTAGGCTGTTCATACTCGACGATACAAACATACATACATAAATAGATAAATCAAAAGTTTTTATATATATAGTTTTCAATTATATACAACTGAATTTATGAATGAATATTTTTATTTTGTATATTGCATGAGCATAACACAAATTAACTATGTGTATATAGATCGCGTTTTTATCCGAAAATTATTGGCTTAAGCATTTTACATTTTAATAAGCACTTGTCATGATATCTATATAGTAAGTGAAAAGTTTTATTATTTATAACTATGGCATTAATTAAACCAAATCGAACTTAATATGTAAGTATATGTATATGTATACGTACAATTCAGTGGCACGCTTAAAATTAATATATAAATGGTTTAATTTAATTATCAACATGCGAGGTGTTTTTTTTATGGTTTATCGGAGTTTATGTTGAAATTGATGTGTTAACCATATGTACATTTATGTCGGTTATAATCTCAATTTAAAAAGTAAATAAATTTGACTATTTCTATTTTGAAATAATATGTGGACATATTTATCAACTTATGGAAAATAATTAAATTTAATTACAAAGTTTAATAGTTACGTTTAGAACAAGGCTCAAATGGTAGAAGTTTTGAGATAATTTTGTAGGAATTTATTTAATATAAAATTATAAATACAATAAATTACTTTTAAATCGTTTGGTTTAAATTAAATAGAATCTTCGAATAAATTCAATCAATAATTTTATAAACTTTAAATTATTAATCGTAAATTTATTTTTTTCTATTTGTATACAATAAATATTAAAAAGTCAAGAATCCTATACAGACCTCGAGAATTATTTGTAATTACGTTTTAAGAAACCGTGATCACTTTTAAATAGCGATTTAGTTGAAATAGTATCGCGAATCGGTATAATGTATCTCACTTGGTGGAATTTAATTAAAAATTAAACTTAATTTAGCAAAATGAATGGAAATCATAAAATAGATAACAATAACCATAAAATAAAATCGTTAAAAATAAATTAAATTAAATGGCATTAAAAAAAATAATGTTTAGCGCAGAATAAATCGATAATATACTTTTAATAAAGATAGAAATTTTAAAATGATTTTTTTGTAACTCAAAAGAATCGTTCGACTTTATAAATATATCGTCTTCAGGTATTTATTGAATGCAAATGGTTTAATTAATTATTTAAAATACCGTTATTAAACGTTTTTTTTCGATTTTAATTAAACAAAAGGTTCAAAATTATCAACAAAAAAAAAATCTGACTATATTAATTATTAGTTGACCGTTTCAAATTTCTTTCAATATTTTATACACAATATACAAAAAATATCATCTTCTTTCGTACGTTGTGCATGTGATTTTTGTTTCAATATGTAATTTTTCATAGTTATAAGCATTATAGATTTATAAAAATTTGCATATAGAAATTTAAAAATCCCTGTCTGGCTAGTCCGTGTCATTTAATTAAATTAAATTGTGTTTAATTATTTGTGTTAAATAGAAAAAAAAAAACTAAAAGTCCATGACATTTTTACCAATTATGTGTTAATTAATTTATTAATAATGAACTCACTATTAATTAATTATAGATCTCGATTGAAAATTATCAGATACAGTTTATTTATATAGGAAAAGCCGTAGGTGAAAATTAGTGATTTCTTTTTGGTATATAAAATATTTTGCAACAGAGACACTTTGTATATATTGTGAGACGTTTTAATTAATTTAATTAATTTGGTTGCTTGTTATGAAAATTTATGTATCCGCGAATATTTTTTATAGTATTTGAAAATGTCACGTAATCGAAACAACGGATTAAATTTTTTTTTGTATATATATTCTTAAGATTTGTCAGCGAAACTTGTTTTTTTTTATTTATTAATTTATATATTTTTATAATATAAATAAATAAAACTTTATCTTTTATTCATTAATTCTTACCAAGTTAATAATTATAAAGTTCATTGATTTATTTTTTAGTTTGCAAATTTAGTCTTAACAGTAAAAAATAATAATTTAAAAGCTTTTTTAGGTATATCTGTTTGAGAATTTTTTTTTTCAGTTTTTAGTTATAAATTATATTATGTATATATCTTGTGATTTATTATTAATTTTTTTTTTCACTTATTATTCACTAGAAATAATTTTTAATCCATTTAGAAATCCAATATGAATCCATTTGTGGTAATCCAAAAATTGTAGATATATATATGGTTCGGTTATTGTAATTTTTATGTGCACTTTCACAAATATTATAAATTATTATTTATTTTAAAATAATAATTATTTATTTTTTTCACTTTTATTAGTTTATATATTAAATTGTATAATTTTTTGTATTAAAATTGAAAAATTCTCAAACTATGTATATAAAATAAAAGTAAAAAATTAAATTAAAAAAAAAACAAGTTCATCGCCTTTCTAGCATTTAAGTCTTTTGTATATTTTTTTCTTTTAAAATTATCTATAAAATAAGCAAAATGAACAGAAAAGCTATATATTTAAGCACTATTTTTTATGTTTATTAGAAGCACATCAATTTTATTATTATTATTTATTTTTTGTATAATTAACTCACCAGTCACCATGGCTGTTTGGCCACAGCGTTTTTTATTTATTTTTAATTCCACTTTACTACTAAAACTAAGCACTCGTGTTTCACTCCAAGTCTTAAGAAAGACTAAATATAATTTTCTATAAATTTTATAAAGAAAGGTAAATTTTAATTCTCGCATTAAGCCTCTCACATACTTTTGTTTCGTTGTATTTTAAGATGATGACGTTATTTTTTTTTTCATCATGTATTTCTTTCAGTCGGTAACTTAAATAAGAAAAGGTAGATAAATATGTATACAATGCAATACATTAACATAATCAAGAGAGAAAAATATTAATTCAATACAATCTCGCAAAGACATATTATATATAGAAATTAATTTTATAAGAAAAATTGTTATAAAACTCTGGACAAAAAAAAAATGTCTTGAATTTTATTACAACACCACTATACGTGTATGTATATATGTATATATATATATATATATATACATATATTTTGTACAATTCATGACTCCTCCAAAAGGAATATACGTATATGTATACGAACACAATATAAATTTCTGATTGCGTGAGTTGAATTAAATTTTTTTTTTTTTTTTTTGTAATTTCAAACTACATATCATGAATAAGCCATCTTCAGTTTGTATGTTGTGTGTGTGTGTGTGTATTTTTTTTTTAGTTTTACTTGTTTTTCTTTTCTATTTTTTATATGTACACCTAAATACATAAAATAGTTTTTATTCACACTTTTATATAGCATTGCATTTTAATTATGAAATAGAGATTGTTTTCAATTTACAAATTGATTGTATTTGATGTTGTCTATATGACAATTGCTGCAGGATAGTTATAGATAGTGGAATTTACCTTTTATGGGACTGAGTATATATATGTATGTTATGAAATTGATTTAGTGTGTGTCTGTTATCTGTGTAAATATATTACGAATATACAGTAATTATATGCGGTTTATTTATTGATTGAATGAAATAAATAAAATAAGATCGAATATCTTAGAATGGTAATTATTATTTTAATGTGGTATGAGTATTCAGAATTATCGCAGCCCCGAATATAAAAATAATAATAAAATATTTTTATTAATAATAGATGAGGATTTTTTTTTTTGAACGCATTTTGTAGTGCAGACTTCTCCTGATACGAGAAATATGAATGTTGCTTAAAAACATGATTATAATGTTTTAGTTTTATGCTAAAATACAGGTTGGTCAATGGTTATTTTTTTTATCTCAAGAAAATGAGTCGATCAACAAGAAGCAATTTTTTATATTATATTTTTTTATGATCAAAAATAATAATGGGATTTGGGGAAACGTTTAAAAGTGAATAGTTATTTTAAACAAAAACTTTTGTGAAAACATAATTATTCGTCAAAAAGTATAGTTCTAAATAAGTCATTCGCTGTTATTAAAGTAAACTTTTATTTCGTTATATAAAATGAAATTAAATTTATATAGTAGGTAGTTAAGTCGTTATTAATATTTAAATCTACAAGAGAATAATACTTTACAGGTATGGTGGAAAAAAATTGGCCAAACTTGAACACATCGTTTCGGCTAAGATTTGATTTCTAACGAGATGTTTATAAACTTCATACTTTGTTTTTTAAGCTGCAAGTAGTGGTTTTTGACCAAACAACGCTCACAAATTAAGAATTTCTGCAACAAACATATTAATTTAAAATTTATTTTTATTTTTCGTTCATTCATAATTATTTTTAATTATTATTTAGCAATACATCTTATGTTTATGACAACTCCACTAATAAATAGCATGCAAATGAGCGTAAGCACCAACAAAATGAATCCATAAATTTAGTGTTTACCATAGCAAAAACACATTAATAGGTTAGGTTTGGTTTAAGTGTAGTCCAACATATCACATGGCTTTATTCTCCTCACCTATACTCATTGAAACAATTTTGAGCTGTTGCCGAAGTAGTGAATAGTCCTAACGTCCATCTTACTGAGGTCCTCTAGGTCCTTTAAGAAGGACACCCTTATAAATTTTAGTTTATTTTAAGCCAGACCCGGACAAGTGCAGGGAAGGAAGAGTACTCTTCCTCTTCTTCGTCTACGCAGCTGCGACAGTACTGTCATGTGAAAAGAAGGTAAGTCAACTGGCATACGTGCCGGTAAGATAGGGATGACTACAACAAGCAAGCTAAACTGTTTAAATTTTGCCAACTTCAACCCCTGGACAAAACTGCCGGACTATTACGCATCTGGTACTATTTTACAATCTGTTGTTCGTCAACGTTCTGGCTGCTTCCTGAAGCAGTAGTCTGCATGATGCAAGAGGCATTTCAATATTTCTTATTTTTTTCGAGATACACCCTATATATATGGTCTACATCCTTCAGCCAATCGTCTCTAGAGGGGAACGCAGTTAAGACCTTCACATCAAAAGATAGTGTAGGGATAGTATAGTTGGTATAGTTTTAGGAATCTCTTTGTTACACAGAATAGCTGATTTTCCTGAATTATTACAGTTTTAAATGACGATCGATTTCAGCCTAGTAGCAGTATATGCTGACAACTGTTTGCCTAAGATATATATAGATGTGCACCTTAGTGCACCGTTTATCCACAAGGAGGCTGTTCTCTAAGATTTCATAAAAATCTTTTGACTGACACTTATACAAGAGGACTGGTCTGACTAATTTCGATGACAGTAAAAAGAGAAGAAAGTTCTAGATATTTTATTATTTGTTATTGTGTGTGAAATAAATTTTTCAAACAAAATGATATATTTCAAAACGATCGATGATTTTGATTTAGTTTATTATATTTCTACTGCCATCTTATGGAGAACATTGAAAGTAACTTATTTTATATTTTGTTTTATTTTATTTCATATTGATCATAAATTATTGTTCTTGTTGTTCAAACATATAATATATGAATCCCAATTATAGTGTAGTTATGCATGTTCATAAAAGTTCACATTAAGTGTTAACTTGTGAATTTGCCAGCTCCTTGTTTTTATGTTTCAATTGCTTGTCTCTGATATAGAGTTTCTATTTGCTAATGTTTTATGAACAAGTGCAAATTCCTTTTCAGTACAATTTATAACCAGCCTAATACCAATAAAAGGTCGTTAGTTCAATTTAAAAATCCCTAAGGTATTTTTTTCGTTATTTTTCTTATGAGTATGATCAAATATTCATCTCAGATGACTTTACATATAGATAGACTTTACGATAAAGTTCAAGATATTATTCCTTTTGCCTTCTATTTCTTTTTTCAACCAATTGTCTCTTGATAGGGTTTCCATTATGAAATTCTCGTTTTCTTTGAGTTAATTGTTACGCTCCTCCGATACCAAATTTTTTAGTTTTAGAGATTTTTCAACAAATGTACGACTCATCTTTCTTCAATTCGTAGCTCTATTCCTTGTGAAATTTATTTTTCATATGGTACTTCTACTGGCGAAATCTTATATAGTAAGTTTAATTCGGATAGTTAAGCGTAGTTTTTTCAAAGATAAGTTCGATTTGTCTCTTCCATGTAAATTTTTTTAGTGTAATGTTCGAATTTTGGGCCTCATCGGGAGTTAAGAAGGTTCAAACCTAATGATATTAATAGTCATTATATTAGTTCCAATTCGAATTCTGTTAGCCCAATCGAAGGTTTTCTATCTGTCGAGTTCATTTATATTTTCAATTATTTCTCTAGATAAGTTGATTTCTGCTAATTTGAACGTCATATATCACTAACTTCTGATCTTTACAGGGTCCGTTTAAAATTGAAGATTTCGAGGTAGTTGTTAAACCCTTTGAGCCAAATAACTCTTGATTCACCATTGCTCGTTTCACGTTTCCACTGCGACGATATTCAAATATATAAAAACAGATCAAGACTACACATATAAGTGGTTAATAAACACTTTTGGCCGGTATCTAACGGACTTATTCACATGTTAAATACGAATAAAACAATGTCGGTTATATAGTTTACAAAAAATCTTTAGATACTTCCTATTCATTTTCTCAATGGCCCGTTAATTCTGTTTTCAAGTACTGTTAGGAATTTAGGGTTAGTTTTTAACAAAAAAAACTAGATTGGTAAGACGGTTTTGGTATGCTCCGTTGTTTATAATATGGATATTCTCCATAAAGATGTCTGAGTGCTTATATATTTGTTTTATTGGTATTTGAAAATTCGATGATATTACTCCATTTCTCCATATTCAAGCATTGTTCTAGGGTACAGTGGTTTAGACAACTCTCGTTTTTCTCTTAGGAAGTGGTTGTTCAGTAATATAGCTTAGCCAGACTGCGGTTTAATAAATTCGATTTAGTAAATGCTTTATACTCTTTTATTTGCTTTGATTTTTTTTTCGCTTGCAAAATTAGCTAAATCGGTTTTATTAAATCGCAGTCTGGCTAGGCCATTAGTTTCATTCTTCTAATATGGGGTTACTCTTGGTTAGATATTTTTATAGGTTGCTTAATTCATCCTTGTTTGTTAGATGAATTTCTCTTGGGAATTACATCCAAATTATTAGTATTAGGGCGGCTAAAACCTTCAAATTAAAATTGTTAGAGTGGCGTACTTCAATCACAATATTTGTATAGAGTCATTTATTATTACTATTTTTTGATAATTTAATTATATACATATAGTTCACCTCTTATGTACACTTTATTATGAATTAGTTTACGCTCAAAATAGGGTGTGCAACCATCGAGTGCATTTGTGTTTAAAAAAATGTAAGGAGTTTTTCTACCTATAATGGAAGCACACATTTGATTTAACTTACAAAACTTTCATAAGTTAAATTGTAATTATTATATAAAAACAAACAAATGTTAAATTAAATCCAAACTATATAATATTTGGAAGGTACGTCTTTCAGCGAATATAATTCTTGAACGAATAACAATTTTCGATTGTTATAGTTGGTAATTTCATGACACTTCATGAACTGATATAGCCAAATCTACAAATTTGATAGTAATAGAAGACAATTACCAGAATAACTCATTCCTGAACTGGGATAATAGGCCATTTTTGTCTCCGAATCCATCATAACCTTGTTTATATATATCTATAATACACTAAGCTATACTCATTAAACGTTTAAAGCATACACTTATACGTATATACATATAATACTTGTCCGCTTATACCATCTTAACATTATATATACACGTGTATATATGTATGATCATCACATTTTATAGATTCGTTGTATTCTCGCATGTCATCATCGGCTTATACTGGATCAACACCTTAAGCAATAGTCACGTTATGGTTGAGCGATTAATTTATACAATAAATTTTTTATTATTTTGTTTAAAATTTTAAATGTCTGCTAATTCATGAAGTATAAAGTTAACTTTGTGAGCAACCATTTAACAGTCTACGTTGTTCGGCTAAACATATACTCAATATAAACTCGTATTGAATTTAATGTACATATAAACGACAAGATTAAAATAGTTTAGCATGTTATATTAATCCATATCTTTCAAACATTCATCACATATTTTTAATTCATAAATAATAATAATAATAATTGAGTTTGTATTGTAACAGTGGAACTCTTAGATGGTGACGTTATGAATTAGTAAAAAAACATTTTATTATTCAATTTTAAGAAAATCAATTCTGTTAAAATTTGTAGCTATACAAAATTAATCCGTGATTTGGAGGAACATTTTGAAAATGTGATGTAATTGACTAGCCAAAACCTAACTTTTTTTGACGTCGGACTTAACGTCTTTGTTTTTAGTGCACAAAGTTTTTAGGATGTAGAATATGAAATGACTCGTAATTTAATAATATGAAAATATTATCAAAATGACAACTTGTCGAAATACCGTTTGTGTCATATTAGTGCGATTTAACAATTTTGTAAGAAATCAAAAATAACAGCTTTCTGTTTTTAGAGATCATTTTTACAAGGATGAATTTGATGACGATATAATTTTAATATTATTTTCTTAATCGAGATGGTCCACTTTTACCTGTGCTAATAATCCGATAACTACAATGTCCGAGCATTTTCAAATATTTGCCCCTCTGTATGTTGCTACACAAAAATTCGATCGTGGTGCATACAATTATGTTTTAGGCAAGTACTACACAATAAAAAAAGCGACTTTTTGTGTCGGAACTCAAGTACGGAACAGTATACCTCAACTGGAACTAATAAGCTATTGCATATCGGATTACGGCATTCAACATGTTGAATATATAAATGGGACTCTAAATTGATATTTGGATTAAAACCTGGCATCGGTTAAACTGGCATTGAGCCAGGCTATTTTTTAACAGTTTATACGATGAAATACATATTGAACGTAAGTGGGGTTCTAAAATGATTATTGGATAAATTGAAGAAATATATAGCTGCAACGGACCTCAACTATTTCTTAAGCGATTATAATGAAATTCAAGACGTTGATTTCTAAAAGAGTTTTTACAATTATTTTTATATTTTTTTATATGACCAAATGGGGCTATTTTGACGTATTTAGTGTTTTCGGTAACACATAGTGCTATACGTTCCGCGGTCGTGTCTCAGATTGCACCCTCGTTAAATTGTATACAAAAGTATGTTCGTAGATTCAAACAATGTAAACTGATATCACGCTGTATAATTTAAATTTTTTGCTCAATAGATGCGCTATTACAACCTAAGTATACTATTGTTACGACGGCGATCACATCTACGTTTGGATAGATCACGTAAGATGATAGAGAATGAAGGTATCGATTCAGAAGTTTACATAGCAAAAAGAGGCTATGCCGGTACAATCTGGCACCTTTGATTTTACGCAGTTAATGGCTACTATTATGAAACAGTCTAATCAGAAAGAACTACAGTCAAATACCGTTTTGAAACAAAAAATGAAAAAGTTATTTGATCAGCTAAATCAGAAAGTTTAAGAGGATGAAAGAGTTCGAGCAGAAAGTTGTCGAATAAAATGGAAAAGTGCAAGAAGGGGAGCAGACATTTCTTGACGATAACGGAAAAGTAAAAATTTGGAAGATACAGTTTTAGGCAGCGTGTAGGAGGTTTTAAGTTTGAGCCACCAATATTCGATGGCACAACATCTTTGACGATGTTTAAATTTCAATTCAAAGCAGCAATTAAGCCAAATAGTTGGAATAGAGTAAATTAATAAATCGTATATTAATATTGGCTCTTAAAGGTGGAGGGCCAAGACATATACAGAACATAAGATGTTGATTATGTGGCAGCTGGAAGAGAAACACAAGAAGTTTGCTGTTGCTCCATCCCTGTTACGAGATTGGTATATAGGGATGGAGCAACAAAGACGACGAAGGTTTAGCAGTTAAAACTGATATAGATGGGAGGTGCTGTGTTCTCACCCTGGATACAGGGTGGAAAGACGGCTCGTGCGTTTTTCTGTGAAGGTTTGATCAATGCAATTGATGTATAACCGGCTGATTTTTGATTTGATTTGATTTGATTGGAATGTTCGACCAAGCATTAAGTCGGATCTCCCGGAGATCGCCGGGCCTCACCGAACACCCATTTAATAAATAAAATAAAGAGGATTTGGATAGGTTCAGTTAGTATGTTCGAAATTGACTCGGTATACAGACACCTGGTATAGCCAATAGTTAGTAACACAGGACGATACAGTTCTAATCTACTTTTATAATTTTTGACAGCATCACTGGACTCTGAAATAAAATTTATTAGTTTGCTGGATCAGACTTATGAGATACTCCTGAAAATTCAACTCAAAGTAGTTACGATTTATTTTATTCTACATTCCAACCTTTAATTAGTTAATTTAAATTTAAGTTTAACTGGCGGAAATCCTGAAATATAGTTCAATTTATTATTATTAATTCCATATATTTCAGCTGTGATAGATAGACACTGTAATGAACAATGATTAGCTTAGTATTAGATGAAATAAAATTAAAATAATTTTAATAAGAACATGACATACTACATACATACATTTGTTCATATTTATACATTCATTAATAATAAAATTTAACTTTTTTCATTAAAAGTCGTAAAATATAGCACTCCAATTAGAAATCATCACCTAAAGTAAATATCATTATTGATTACTTAATAAGAAATCAAATAAAATAAAAATGAATATTATGTATAAAATAAGACTAATTCATTATACCTAACGCACCATCTAGATACCGATATCCATATCAATTGATACTATTTGTGGCTTCTCACTGTAAATCTAATTTAATTTAAAAACAATTCCAATTGGAACACATTTTCCCGTATACCCATAAATGGCAATGTTTTGTTTCGATATCTAACCTAACTTAACAGACAGTTTAACAAAACTTACCGGAATATCCCATCTTCGCACCAAAAACGTTACTACTTACGTTTTATCTGAGACATTTACCAGATTCCTTTTCTAATTTGACACCACTTCAAAAAATCATATTCATTTACAACACACAATACACATACATTAACCGTTCAGGAAAATTTATTCACTGTATAGTTGTCTCTTTTTTCGAGTATTGTTTTTTCGTTTTGTTTCATTTTTTTTTTTTTTGTAATTATGTACGCACAAATACGAAGTACAATGTCACAACACTTTTGATAAATGCAACGTCTTGTTTGCAATAATATCAATCACAATTCTGTTTTTAATTGACACTTTTATTGTTAAATAATTTAACAAACTGAAAAAACAACACTTTAATTAAATATTAACACGAACCATACTAATTAATTCTGCCCAAAACCATTTAAAATTTATTTATAATGTATAGGAGATCAAAAATGCACGTCTACTCGACATGACATTTCGTTGTTCCCCTCGCAATTGATGTATAACCGGCTGATGAGTTAAAATTACAAACGGTCACAGGATAGAGTGCCGTCATGGCGGGTAAAATATTGAAACGGTTAGGATCGGTAGTACTTAGTTCCAACACACAGTTCTGGTCGCAAATATAGTGGATGAGGCCATTTTGGGTATAGATTTCATGAAGGCAAGTGGCTTCGTGATGTATGTTGAACTTGGAGAATTGAATTGCATTGGGTTTGTGCTCGCACTTTGTAAGGATTAAGAGAAGAGAGCGAGGAAAGCGGAGGGTGTTGCACTTGCAGAGCGATTGACTTTCTACAGAGGAGGTGAATTGGGTAGTGTTGCGGTTGCGGTGACATCTCTATTTGGGTAGATAAACTGCCGCATTACTGTCTATGTCACTAGACTTATTCAGGATTAATGTACAACATTCTTGTAGTTTGAATTTTTGGTATAAATTCGAAAGTGCTTATTTGTGAATTTAGTGTTTTGTTTAATAAATAAATTTGTATTATCTAGAATTAAATTGGATGTTTTATTCACAATGCGCATTTTAAATTTTGTAATTTTAAAAAAATTTGTATGGGTTCCTGTGCCCCTGAGATTTGATCAATTTTAATTTTTTTGTATTAAAGTTGTTTAAATTTTGAGACTTGTGGCTTTATCCTATTACTTAGTTATTTTCACATTTTCTTTCAGTCCGTTGGCTCGCTAAAAGAGGAAGTTCACATTATATTTTAGACGTTGTGTTAAATTATCCGCCTTCAGGCATGCGAAATGCACATTACTGTATATACCCGCGCGTAGTACAATTTATAATATTACTATTCTGTGTTTGTATATTTTAAGAAAGCAGAAAATAAATGTTGTAACGTTATATAACATCATACAATAATAAAAATAATTAATAAAGTTGGCAAACTAATAATAATAATATAATAGTTTGATTTAATTAATGAAAGTGTTACTCAGCATTCAGAAATAGTTACTGAATTTAAACGTTATAAACGGTTTTGTGCGGCATTCATAAAACCCTGGAGATGTTTCGATGGATGTAACGAAATTATTTACCTTACCGTATTTCGAAAATTATGCAACTTAATGAGTAACAAAAAGTCAAGGATATGCGATAATCTGTTCGTTTAATTATCACAATTGTTAAGGTCTTTTGGTACGTATACGGCCTTTTGTTGTGCGATACGTGTATCTGAAGAACAAATTTATTTCATATTTTGGCGGAGGTGACTTATAAATAAAATCATTTGGCTCAGCATTCGTAGAATCAGATGGCAGAAATGTTGCCAGGAATTTTTAAACTGTTGGCCGTAGGTAAGATGATTTGAGATCATCTCTTATGGTTGCTCTAATACTTAGTAACACAAAAGGAATTTCATCACTCCAATGGGCGGTGTTTGCAAAATGCTTCTTTCAGATGGCGGTGAAATCTTTCTACTTCTCCGTTTGCACATTTGGGTGGTACGGCGTTGTGTGAATTTTATGTGCACCTAATAATTTAGTAATTTCGGAGAAAAGCAAACTTTCAAATTTTGTACCCTGATCTGTGAATACGAATGGTGTTCTAAAACGAGGAATGTATTGTTGGACGAAAGTTTTTGCTACAGTGTCCCCAGTGATATTGGGGATCGGAAAGATTTCTGGCCAGCGAGTAAAACGATCTATTATTGTCAGAAGATATGTATTATTATTGGAGCATGATAGGGGACCAACTAACTCTATATGTACATGCCCAAACCGTTCTGACGGAAGATCAAATCTACCGTGTTCTGGTCTGGTGTGTCTATGATTTTTTGCTTTCCGACAATTAATGCAGGTTTTTGCCGAGTAACCGATATCAACATCTACACTTGGCCAAAAGAATTTGGTTCTTATCAATTTTCGTGTTGCTCGAATCCCAAAATGTCTGAGATTATGGATTACTTCAAAAAGTGAGTGTCTCAATTGCTGTGCTATATACAGGAGTTTCCTTGAAGTTGAAACTTCGCACCATATGGCATATAATTTTTTTCTAAGGGATAGCTTGATCTAGAGTGAGAGATACAAGCTCGTCATGGCACCTCGGTGCTGCTTAAGTGGGATAATTTGTCAGCAACTACATTTTCTTTGCCATATGTATGTGACGTATATATCAGACGTAAATTGGCTGATATTTAATAAACTAGTACGGTTGCAGCGGCTAATGCACTTTTGAATTTTTGAAATGCAATATAGCATTCTTCAAGCCAATAGAAATCTTTCTAGCTTTTTACTTTTTGCAGAGTAGTGTTAGATGTTCATAAAGTGGAGCAATCAATTCAGCCAATTTAGGGATAAACCTATATGGTAATAATTTATCATCCCCACAAATTGCTGCATCTGGCGAATGGAACTTGGTGTTGGAAAATTACAGATAGGTAAAACTCTATCTTTAGATAGAAGAATTCCGTCTTTTGAAATTGTATCGGGAGAGAAATTCTAGTTCTGGAACTCCGAAAACACATTTTGATACCTTAATGTTTAGGCCGGAATCAGGCAACCTTCTGTACAGTAGTTTAAGATGTTCTTTATGTCCCTCTTATATATCGTCGATATACACGTATTCGTAAAGTCCAAATTTCACACCACTTTGTCCATAAAACGCTGGAATGTACTGCCTGATCCTCGTAATCCGAATGGTGTTCTCAAAAATTCAAAAACAGGTGAAGAGGCTCTTTCGTTAATTCGGGAACTCTGCAACAATAATTGGTCTATTAACGTTGGCGATGGTAAACGTATGACAGAAAGTCCTTCTTAATCCTAGATCTATTGTTAGGAGTTTTGTTCCATATGTTTCAATATGTGTGCCATTTACGGCACGTAAGGCAAGAATCGAAGTTTTCTGACATTTTAGGAATAATGATTTCATTTAGAAAGCGCAAATAGTACAATATGAAAATGAACTCATTCAATGTTGAAAAATATTAATGCAATCGGCTATATTGACATAAAAATTGCCTACACATTATAATGTCACACAATAGTAAATGATAAGTTATATATTTAATAGACTTTGTCTTTTAAAAATAAAATAGACCGATATTGACACATAGCTGTTACAATAATAAATCAAATAATTCGACGTGCAAAATCAAATGATTTAGATTTGTTTTACTATGACAATGAACTTATTACCATCTGCGCGGCGATGCAACGATAAATATGACTTTAAAATTTAAATACTTTAGTTTAAGCCGAAACTTTATATAAATAACCATAAACATTTGGCAATAAGTCAATGACTTTAGCTCAATTATTTAGGGAGACTTAACATATTATAGTATTGTAAATATATGTATTTCATTCCACTTCCAAATTCTTAGAATTATCTTTATTTAATTTTCGTTTGTTAAGGCAACAATCCAAATGATTAAAATTAAACAGGCTAATATCTTCTGTCTTCGGCGAACTTTCACGCAATTGTATGTTTAAAAATAAATATTATTTAGTCATACAAATAAGACACCATGCGAAATACAAAAATATATAATCGCGAATCATACTTAAACCATACATTTTCCTCCCATTATACGATCTTTACAATTTATTCTTTGATATATCGCCTATTACAAATAGACCATGTTGTTGAAAGCTATTAAAATTAACAAAAGCTCAATTTAGCAAATGGTAACATAATTTTAGTGAAATAAAATGGTTATTAGAATTATTATTATAACAAGTTATACAAAATCTTTTCAAGATCAGCATCTTCATCATCATCATCATCGTCGTCGTCTTATTCGTTTGGCTTTTTTTTTTGTTATTTCTCCTAAAGTTCAAATAACACAAAAAACTATTTACGAACTGAAAAATTTCAAACTTCACAGAAAATAATTAATTTTTTCTTTTACAAATTTGGAAAAACATTAATAAACTTGTTTTTTTTAGAGTTTTTTTGTGTAACCTACAAGGTAGGTGTCTTGGCTCCTACATAAATTGAAATAGTTTTTTTTTTTTTTTTAATTTAAATCAAATGAAAGTGATTTTGAGTTTTTAATTTCAAAGAATACATAAAATTGAGTCATATTGTGAAACAAATTTCTCGAATAATAACCTCCTCCTGTAGTGTATGATCGCAGCAAAGAGAGAGGACATTAATCTTTCTATGTATAGATCATCGACTTAAATGTACTCGTATGCTACACAAAATCAACGTAGATGCTTATAAATTTGGCGTAAATTCTTAAAGAATTACTTCAATAGGATGGAAGAAAAACTATTCGAAGATGTCTTTGTTATTTTTTATTGTTGTGTTTTGTTTTATACTTAAGCGCTTCTGTATAGAAATGATTGACAGCTCTATATATTGATGGACAAACAAGTAGATTAAATTTATATTTTATAATATGAAGATCACGTATCATATATAATAGTTCTAGCTATGGGCAATAAATCTTTGGCGATTAGTTTTGTGTTACAAAAAGGATGTTAATATGAGTTGATGTCATCACACTAAGTGTATTTGATTTATAATACGAGTTTCCTTAAATGTTCTGCGTGATCGTATGTCCATCTGGCAGTATATTCATCAATAATTATTTTCAAATTATTGAAGACATCAGAAACTTATTTTTACCTTGAAGGTAACATAAAATAATAATTTCCCATATAAACAATATATAAATACAGATGTTGTAGGCGTTATACACATTCACACGCAATTTGTTAACATTTGATTTAACTAAGTGTTATAGCGTCTTTATAGCTATATAGACTATGGACTGTAAATAGACAATAGAAATGTAAGCATGCAGTAAATTAAATTAAATTATAATTAATTGAGAATACATGAATATATACGAGAATTATTTTTATAGTATTAATGTAAGTTTTGAACATTTTTTTCCTGTTAACTTATGGGTTTTGGCCATGGTACTATATGTTTGTAAAACTATCAAGGCTGATCGGTTGTTGTGTTCCAGTGACAATTATACATTTTATACAATATGAATGGTTTGTATTGAATACGTTTGTATAACTTTTTAATATTGGATGTTAAAATCGATAATTTTTTTTTTTTGAAAATAATTCTTTTTAATTATTTATTTTTTAATTACATTCTTGTCTAAGACCAATAAGCAGTTACTCCTTAATTTTGATATTTATTGTCGGATCACGATTCTGTTGTGCGCTGGATAAAGATTTATTTTAACTGATTTTACACTAGCTCACAAGGTTTTACTCTTTTGATCCTTCTAACTAAATCCTCATTATCCAGTAGCTGGATGGTCTATATGTTAACATGGTAAAGTAACCGTTGTTCATACCTTCTAGCAAATTTCATAATTTCGGTTTTGTTGGGTTCTATGCCTACATCTTTGTGGGCTGACAAACCATGGTTCGTTGACGGTGTTTCTTAGTACTTTTTTTTGGGTTCGTTGGATAATATCCATGTTACTCTATGCTTGGTACATCTCCACAGCTGTATACTATAAGTCCAATGAAGCTTCAATATTTTCTTATAAAGCAGAAGCTTATTAGGGATTGATAGATGTTTTTTTTATTTTTTTTTATTTATATTAAAGAAATCGATTTAGTACATTACAAATAAGATTCCATGTGCAAACTAAATAATCTATTCAAAATTAAGATTCAATCAGAATCACAAATTTGTTACCGTCGAGTAAACATTGTAACTAATTTACTTATTACTTGTATGAAAAGTGGAATCAGCAGTTAATAACTTTTTATAAAAAAAACCATTTTGATGTGAAAAATAGTGAAACCGTGATGTTCAAATATTCTCCACCTCAAATAAGAAAGACTGGGCCAAATCTGCAGAAAGCGATGTCCTCAAGCGATTTGTCGCTAAACGCCACGACCACAATAGTGACTAACAAAAATGTGCAACATACAAAACGACAACAAATCGCAAATGCCTGCACAAAAAACAAGGAAAGTGCATCGACAACAGATGACAATAAAAGAAACAGTGATGTAGGTCAGTGTTCATTGCAAACAGGGCTGGACAGGTATATTACTCTCAGCTCAAAGCGAAGGAGAAGCTAGTTGAATTAACTTAAAGCAACCGATATTCTTGTTTGGTTGTTGAAGACCCGCCGGCCGAAAAAGCTCCGAAAACAGAGGAACCACCACCAATCTATTTGAGGGAAGAATCAAATAGAGAGCTCGTGAAAACAATCGAGTTCATTACTAATGTACTGGCCCCTTATTGTGTCAACAATCTGGCTCCAACGGTTTCGATCCTGGGCTAGGTCTTCATACTGTCCTAGACAATCTGAAGAAGTTCATTACTAATAGTGAGTTTTATATCTCTGTGTTAAAAAGAGGAGATATAAAAGAAACAAAAATTCATCCGCTCAATATTGACGCTTACAGAGCGTTAGTTAAATATTTCGACGAAGTTGGTAAACATTACTACACTTACCAACTAAAAAGCTAAAAAGGATTGGTCGTTATGTTAAAAGGTATAGAGGCCTACGTGGATGCAAGCGAGATACGAGCGACTCACGCACTTCAATGCAAATCTATTACCAATATTATTAATCGTGAGAGGTTGCCTCAGTCATTGTTCCGTCTGGAATTAGAGCCAGATAATAAAAAAATCAAAGGGAAACATGTAATATTTTACTTTAAATATCTACTATGCATATAAGAATTACCATTGAGAAACCCAGAAAAAGGACTGGACCGGTAAAGTGTGTTAAGTGCCAAGAGTATGGACATACTAAAGCATATTGCACTTTAAGCGATTTTTGTGTTATCTGTTGTGAACTCCATAACTCAAATGCATGCAACAAAGAAAAAACGGAAGCCTTAATTAAAAAAATATAACAGTAACTGTGGCGGAAATCACACTGCAAATTATAGAGGGTGTCCAATTTACCTAGAATTGAAAAGAAGATTCAATCCAAGGCAACGAGCAGAGCAACGAATGCTTAATCTTCATTCTTCCACTAAACCAAAAGAAAGACCAGAAGTTTCATATAATAACGCACAAAATAACCAACCGAAAGCAACTGTTAATAATAGTGTGCTTCAAGAAGTTTCATGTGCAAGTATCCTTAAGGGTACCACACCAAAAGTGCAAGCAAGCGAAGAAGGAAACATCGGTGCAGCTTTAAGCAAGTTAACTAACATGATGCAAAGCTTCATGGCGATGATGGAGAGAACCATGAATCTAATGATGCATAATATGTACATGTTGATGCAGATAGTCGTTAAAAATCATAATAGCCTTATGGAATGCAAACGGCCTATAGCACAATATCTTTTACTGTCCTCAAAATAGCCTTACGGAATGCAAACGGCCTATAGCACAATATAAAACGGAGGTTTAAACATTCCTCAACGAGCACAATATTGACATAATGTTAATATCTGAAACACATTTCACCAAAAGTAACTATTTCAAAATTAATGGGTACTCTGTTTATGACACGAAGCACCCAGTTGGGAACACTATGATTTTATCAAACATGAGAAGGAACAAATCCAATTAACGAGCATCTGTCTGCAGGAGTGGTCTGGATACTGTGTCATATCAGCAGTGTACTGTCCTCCAAAACATGATATAAAAAATTGCAGTTCAAGAATTATTTCAGCCAGCTAGGTAATAAATTTCTTGCGGGGTGTGATTTGAACACCAAACACACTCAATGGGGTTCCAGATTAACATCGCCGAAAGGCAAACAACTTTATGAAGCTATAAAAGAACAGTCCTTGGATTACTTAGCTGCCGGTCACCCAAAGTACTGGCCCACAGATAAAAAGAAAGTTCCTGATTTAATTGACTTTTGTGTAAACATATGCTAAGGCACCGATTTCTATGATCTGTGTTCTGATCACTCACCTGTAATTGTAAGAGTGAGCACTGGCGTCCTAAGAATAGAAACGCCAAAACGGCTTACAAAGATGCAAACTAATTGGGCTCAATATAAGAGGCTAGACTACAAAATTGTGTACTCTTACCATACCAGCAGATATTGATGTCCTGGCATTATTGGCTGAAAAGGGTACACCGGTCTTAAATAGTACTGAAAAAGTTAATAAACTGTCACATAATATACTAATCCAGGTAACCGAGACGACAGATTATTCTTTGTGGAAGGCAACAAAAAAGTTAAAAAGGTCAACAAACTCGAATCACTCGATTAGACTACCAACTGGAAATTGGGCGAGAAGCGATGAAGAAAAAGCCAATACTTTTGCTGCTCATCTAACAACAGTAAAGAAACTAATAACTTCGTGCTACCCGACCAAATGGATGATCGTTTGTCCTTCAAACCCTTAAAATATAATTGGAAGAAAGTTAAGAATACAATTAAAAATTGTATAAGTCCAAAAAAGGCAGCATGATCTTATCATGATAACCTTAGCCACTTTCCAAAGTTTTGACACATATTTTAACCTGAATGCGGCGTTTATGATATTAGTTAACTTTATCGTAGCTTTTCTCGGTACCTGCTTTATTATTTCTCCGGTAATCAGGTCAAACCCTGGTGCTTTCTTTAAGTTTAAATGGTTTTTAATTTCGTTTGCTACTTCAGAATTCTGCAAGAATTTGCATTATGGTTTCATCCAATGTTTCTCGTAATTGACATTTATGAGGTGGCAATATATTTTCAAAATGATTAGCAAATCCTTCCGTTTTACATCCTCGGTAATTGGCAGGATGACCTTATCCACAGTGTACACACTTTATAAAGTCTTCTATATTATATCTGTAGATGAATTTGCGGACTGTCGCATTCTCCACAGCTGAATGTTAGTAGTTTCACAGCTGAATGTTAGTACAAACAACTATGGCTTCTTTTTATTTCTCCAGCTAATTTTGTTCATTACGCTGATTATTTTAAATTGTTTTCATGATAATTCATCTTTAATTCGTTTTGGGCTACCTGTATGATGTAAGTTCATTGTCATGACTCGGATTGGCCTTTCTTGTTAATTTTCAAATGTCTGAAAGATAAATGAGCCTTCGCTCAAAGTTTTCACTACGTTTCTTCATCTTCACCTTCGCTATTCTGATTCATCAATGAGTCTGAGTATTTTGATCCAATGTTTGTAAAAATCGATAAATGATAATCTATATTTACCAAAAACATAAATATAATAAAAATAATTAAATTAATTAAAATATGTCCAATTGATGATGGGTAAAGTGAGTTTTTTGCTATACGCCAGCACTCGCCAGAAGTAAAAACTGAAATTTCGTGATACCAAATTTTAGTCGACCTTGCCAAGGCACTCGCATAGTAACATTCACGAAAAATTGACAATTTCTCGTGTGTTTAACTATGTGAGTGCTTGGCAAGGTCATCTAAGATTTTCTATCGAAAAATCTCGATACCTAATTTTAGTCGATCTTACCAAAGAGCTTCCATAATAAAATACACGAAAATTGTGTTGCATCAGTGATTGATATTTTTGTGTGTGTTTTGCTATGTCATGTTTGGCAAGGTCGTTTAAAATTTGGTGTCGAGAAATTTTAATATTTTTTATATGAGTTTGTCTTACATTAAGTATTATTTTTGAATTTTTTGTTTTATCATGAAAAAGTAAATATTAAAAAATACTTTATGTACATAGTACATAATACATAGATAAAAAAAATAATGTTTAATATTTTTATTAAAATAGTAACAATTACGTGTGGTTCCGCTTCAACTATTCTTCACTTTACTATTTACTTCAGAATATTTTTCAAGTTTTTAACAAAATAGTTCCGCTATTGATAAATTACATATTGTATGTATAAATAATAGTTTTTACAATATTTATTATAATATATTTGTGTTAACAGAAGAATCAGTTGTAATATTACACAACACAACACAGTTTTTAATTTAAAATTAATAATATCAAATGCTCAACTCTTCACAAGGCTTAATTTAAACAATAATACCTTTCGGGTTCATTACTCATATACATATAAAGCCATGTGTTGAAATTATAGATCGGATTTAGCTATGGCCAAAATTGGGCAAAATTCATAAATTTTAATTAATTACATTTGGGTAAAATTCCAATTTTTTAAATTGGAAATGTTTTAAAATCCTATTCTCAAACATTCTTATATAAAATTTAATTTTATTATTTTTAATTTCTTAAAATTCTAAAACTATTTAACTTTGTAAATTCTAAGTCCTACTAAATTTTGGTAATATATAGGATTCTACAATCGGAGGTAGCACTGAAATCAATTTCCTAAATTAGAATTTGAACTGTTTTGTAAAATGACAATCACATTGTTTGAATTAAGAATTTCGATTTTAAATTTTTGAAGTGAAGGTCAGAATTAACGAATTTCAAATTTTTTAAATGTTTAAAATTCACAATTTTTTAATTATATTTTGAAAATTTTGGAGTCATTCTGAATATGTACGCACAATTATCAGGATTCTAATTAATATTATCGAATTTCATTTTTATGGTTAAATTTTACGTATAAAATTCACAATTTGCAATTTCAATTCGAATTTTGAAAACAACAAATCTTTTTTATTCCAATTAAAATGCGATAAAAGTTAAACGTAAATTTTAACTTTATTTTGAAAACTTTATATTTGTGGTAGTGTCATACGACGAGCTAAGAAAATCCGATTTTAGTAAAATGCGATTTTTAACATTTTTATGGTTCTTGGACATTTCCAAATGTATATCTACAATCATCAAAATTCAAATGTTTTGAGATCTTACATATAAAACATAAAATTCTGAAAATAATTAATCTTTAGAAATTTCGAAATTCGTTTAATTTTAACTATCGGAATTTGAAAATTTTTCGATGATCTTAAATTTTTAAATTTGAGAAAATCCAAGGAAGATTTAGGAATTTTGAAATGTTATGTTTTAATTACTCAAATTTCAATAATTCAAGAATTTAAAATATCAATACATTTGGGTCCAAAATGTTGAAAACAGCCACTCGCACAGCTTATAGACAAATTTCGTATATATGTACCAAAATTAAAAAAATAATTTATTATAATGACTAATGACTATCCCCATATAGCTATAATTTTAAATTAAAAATAGTTTTTTCAAATTGTTTTATCAATTTATTCAAATGGGAATAACCATTTTTTAAATATTAACTCGCAGTTAACGAGTTAATTCAGATGTTCGGCAAGGAGATGTTCTGTCCCCGATTCTCTTTAATCTCATGTTAGAGTACATCTTTCGTGAAACTGAAACTGGATTTATTGTCCTTTGAAAGTTCAACAGTAGCTCTATTTTGTACACGGCTACATGTCCGTCTTTTATTGACCATCTGCACACTGCATAGCTCGATGCCAGCCTGTACTTACATTGACTGAGTTCTACATTCCAACAGAGGGTCATAGATGTTTTCAATTTAATCACCGATCTTATAATCGGGAGATGCAAAGCCCTTTTTGATTCCCGCCTCTGTTGGGACTCGAACCCGTTACCTCCCAATCCAAACGTCCAAATTCTTAAAGGCTCTCTTATACACTATATACAGTCATCCACTATCCAAAAATTTCAAAATAAGCCTCTATAATAAAAAAAACAAATTATTTCAAGACGATCATCTGTCTGATATTTCCAAAGTTAATAATTCAGAATTTTCCAGATACTTAATATTTTGTGAAACTAAAAATTATGAATTATGGGCGACATTAAGATAAACATAAATATATTTTAGTTTTAATTTATTTTCAAAAATATATAAAATTTCGAACGTTACCAACCAAATAATTTTGGCAACTATATTGCCAAAAAGGAACACCGTATAACTCAAGCACAGCTGCACAGCATGAACATTTGAATTTAAAGATACTCATCCGCGATATCGTCGATCAATGACCAAATGAATTTGGAATGTATGTGTATAGAATTATTATTGGATTTTCTGATGATCATCTACTTTAATTATCCGCACAGTGATCAAATAATTCGAAGACAACCTGTACAAAACATGTATACTAAGTGCATCAACAAATTTTGATATATGATTTTTGTTTATACACGTAACTATTTCACGATATGATGTAATTATACTAGTTATTTCATGATGTGGCGAAATTGTGACTATAGGGTAGCATCGTTTAGATCGGTTGACCTACGATTGGTATGCGCGCATCGTTAAATTGTGTTAGAGTGCAAGAAGGATTTATAATGTCTTCCGAATAAAGGTTAAGCTGAAGTAATGCATACAAGGTTATTATCATGAATATGTATATAATATATAGATTAATATGATAATAATATTGCACATTGACGTCACTTTAACGGCAAAAAATACATTTCTTTGAATTATTATGAATAAATTAAATAATTAAAATTTTCAAATTATTTTGTAAGGTAAATTAATTAATTTTCCCAATTGAGAATGTGTTGCATTAAAGTCTAATTATAATACGCAATATTAAAAAATGTATTTAGATCGGCGCTTGTGATAGTTAAAATAACGAGTAGGTATAAATAATAAATTTCAAGAAAGTAATAAGTGATAACCAACTGCCACATATACTAACATTTAAGATTTTTTTGTTTATTACAAATTATTCATTCAAATGTCATTTAGTGTGAAATGTTTAAATTTGGTAAAATTTAATTGTATAGATTTAGTAGTCACCTCGTGTGATATTCTACAACGAATGGTTGGTGGCTATCACCATCATCCAAACTATTTTGGAATTTTATGTATGTGACAATATATATAGTCACTATATCACTTTTTGGAGTTGAAATTTGACAACTATTGTGAGATATCACTTCTGAATTTTAATTTGTTGTTAATTTTGTAATTGATTTACAACTCTTACTAGTGGTCACTGTGAGTGTCACCACAATTACTAGTGGTCACTGTGAGTGTCACCACAATAGCCATCGTCAATTACGTACACAGAATGTCACTATACTACGGTGAAACTCCAGAAAGTGATACTTTTTTTTGGCAGCGGCGAGTTGTGAAACTACGTTGTCTCCTTTGAGTTAATTAATTGTTCGTTCAGTTAGTTTGGTTACAACCTTGAGCTTGTTAACAAGTATAATGACTGGCGCGTATAGAAAACATGTTTGTTATATATAAGATTAGAAAGGAAGCGCGATAAGTTTAAAGAGGAACACGAAAGAATTAAAGAAAGAAGGCATATCGCCAGATAGTAAAATAACCAAGAAAGAGAGAAGGTGTCATTTGTACCAAACATAATTTACTAAATCATTTCTGACAAACGAATTTGGATATGAATTCAGTGGATGTGATCTCGTTTGTGGTTTCAAAAGGATTTACGTGAATTACAAGTCAAACCACAATTAATACAGTTGTTGATTAGTTTTAAACGAACATGTGTCCAAATTCAAATGTGTACTTCATGTGATAGATCTTAGATTTAGGAAACGATAAGGAAACCGGGTGCGTTGGAAGGCCTAATCACGTGCATGAAGGAGCATCAGCTGGAACTCGTTGCTCTCCAAGAAACTCGGAGGCCTAAAAACGGAGACCTTGTGTCCCAGGGCGATTCTTTGCTCTACAGTGGAGATGACCTCGAAAATCTTGGCGCTGGATTTCTTTTTGGGCTGCAGGTAAAGAAGGCTGATTTAGATTACTTTAAATTGTTAAAAACATATTTTTTCCTTCAGAAATCCTACGTATTTTTACTTTTAGTCAACGTACAAACTAAGCGATTAATAATGAAAACCCATATCTGCCAAATAACCGCCTCGACTCAGCTTATACAGTTGACCATTCTTTTAAGGCGTTTTGCCATTACTTTTTCGTACGATTGCGGCGAATAATAGGTCTTATATGGTTAAATGTTATAATAATAATATCTTATATGTTAAACAATTCCGGAAGCTAATTGAAGACATCCTCCTAAACAATTATATTCAGTGCACAACGTGAATCAATTCGTCCATTAGCCAAACGGAAATGAAGAAATCTAGAGGCTATCCACTGGAAGTCAGAGAATCAGTTAAAGAAACAAGAAAAGCACGGAAAACGTAGTGTAGGAATCGAGCTCCAGCAAAAGAATACTCAATCATCTATGCAATAAATTAAAATTTTTAATTAATTATGTTAAAAACAAATCAATTAACCATTAACTAAATATAACCTTACTGGCCAAAAAGACACCGATTATTCTACTTGGAAAGAAACAAAAGGATTAAAATGACCTAAAATGCGAGTACCTCTATGGACGATGGAACCAGAGCTATAGGAGTACTAAACAAATAGCTTGCTTGTTTGCAGCACATCTTGAATATACGTTAACTACTTATATAATCAACGCATTGTTCAAACTGAACTCAACCAATAATAGAAAAACCGAAATCTTATTCCTGCTCACCAATTTGGGTTTAGAGAAAATCACTCCACTATATAGGGCAAATGCACAGAATCATAAACATATAATTGAAGAAGCACTTGGAAATAAAAGTAATGCGGATGTACTCAACTATTTGACAAAGTATGACAACAAGGACTAGAATATAAACTAAACTGAGATCTAAAACATGAAGAAGGCTACTCTGAATTAAAGAAAATATCAGAAGGATTACTATAAGGAAGCGTTCTGGGGCCAATTTATATTCTATATATACCAGAGATCGAACAACTATACAGAAGTAACATGCTGCAATCTTAGCAATTATGGTAACAACATAAATGAAGCAACAGCCAAACTGTGAGTAATTGGATGCAAATATAGCGCTGAACGAAACAAACTCAATACATGCAAATTCTACCAAATTAAGAGTTAACTGGGTACCTGTTATGCTTAAAACATCACAAATTCCCTATATGCATGTACGGCTTTAGGGTTGTTCTAAGAAGACACAGGCAAAAATAATACAAACATTCCAAAATAAAGACCAACGCAGTATAGTAAATGTTACATGGTACATAAGAAATGATCCACGTGAATTGTGAGCACTAAAATGTTGATGTACGCCACATGTTGGATAACTCAAAAAGCTGCTAGAACTGGGTACCTAGGACCCAAAGAACCGATAATGAAAAACCAATTAAAGTAACGTAGTCCCACGTTTTGTGGTCGGGTCTCCAATAAAACCTCGTCGATTGTTTTTTAATATGTGAAAGCAATAAAATGTGTACATACTATTTCCATAATTCATATACTATCGTCAATTTTTCGAACTTTATCAGCGATCTCCATTTTTATAGTAATGGCTATATAGCAATTTAGAATGATCCAAATGTCCAGTATACGGAAATATTAGTGTCCATATGGCAAAAAATATGAGATTTTTGTGCTTTCTTTGTTAATATTCGAGCTTTATCTGCAGCGGAGCTTAATCATTTTTATATTAATATATACCCTGTACGAATTTTACAAGATCCAAGAGTTCACTATTCAAAATACATATGACAAAATTTCTTTGGTTTTGGTTCTTCAGTATTCTATATATATATATGTATACACTCACTGTTAAGAAAATATGTACACTTGCATAAATTTGCATATTTTCTGTTAAAACACACCGGCTCTGATGATAATTATCAATTATCACTTTCTGGAATACCAGCCAAGCTTTTACTCGTTTGACATACATTTCTATAAATTTATTGTGTACAAACGTAGATGAACAGACATCCATTCTAATGTTTGCGTCTAATGTAGAGTCTTTTTTAATGGATTTTTAAAATAAAAATATTTATTTTTATTTTTAGGCTTTGACGATCCCAATAAACAATTCCATTTCGTATTGTCGAGTTATTGGATAATTTCAATTGAACTCGGATTATAGTCGGACATATGTGGTAAAATTGCGAGTTAGACGCCTAAGGAGATTCGCTAAATGAGGCGCTGCAGCAAAAAACTTAATAATGGAGTTAAATCGGGATATTAATGCGCTGAAAGGAGTATTGAGAGAAGAAAAAAACTAATGAATTCAGAATTACCTTAATGAACTATCGCACACTATGAAAACATATTATTCACTATGAAAGGCCACAAAAAAACTAAAGAAAAAAAAAATAATAATGAACTACCAGAGTCTACGGAGGTCGTTTCGAAACCAATTCCCGTAAACTGTACGTGGACAAAAGTTAAAAATATACCACCCAAAAACTGTATGAATCCAAAGAATGCTCCAGAACACGATTTAAAATCATAACTTATATCTTTAATTTTATTTAAGGTATTTCCCTTTATTGATCCCTTTATTGATGTGATCCGTTTATTTGATCCCTTTATTGATGTCCACTCTTCTATATCTTTAGTGATATAGTTGATTGTGACCCAACTATAGAACTCGATATGTGAAGCTGAACATCTGTAAGAAATAATATATGACTTTGGTGTATATATTCCACCGAATTCGGAACATGAGGTCTATACTAAATATACACACATTGTGTTTGGTACTTTAATTTACCTAAGGTCAAATGGTCCAGATTAATGATGTTCCTAATTACATTTTGTGTCTAAATTTTATGATTTTAAATGTGCAGATCTTGATAGCCTGATTTCATATTTCTCATCAATAAAGTGGAATGCGTGTTTCTCATATAATAATTTTGCATATTGGTATCAACAGATTCGTTTCAATTTCTGTTAAGAATAATAATCGTAATAACCCTCCGTGGTTTAATAAACGTTTGATTAATTTAGGTAATGGCAAGAAGAAATTATATCGGAAATGGAAAAATTCCATCAAGGCTTCTGTTAAATTTGCCTTTTCTTTTGATTGCAGGTATAAAATAGCTTATAAGAACTATATCATTAAGATTAAAAACGATTTGAAATTAAATCCCAAATCATTTTGGAGCTTTGTTCAGACTAGGATGAAAACATGTGCTCTTGCGTCGACAATGTCTTACAATAATGTTACTGGCAATAATTCTGTCGATATAGCCAACTTATTTGGTTCTTTCTTCCAAAATACTTATAGACTAGATAATGTTGATAAGGGAACCTTTGCGGATACAACATATCATAGTATAAATACCACCTTGGGTACACCTTGTATTACCCCAAAGGATATTATTGAATCACTCCGTCAGTTCAAAAATGGCTTTGGTCTAGATGGTGTTCCTTCAAGCATTCTAAAAAAACTTGGTTGTGAGTGAGCATTTCCTTTGTCAATTTAATGGATCACTTTCGTCGGGAATTTTTTCAGTTATCGTTTCTATATTCAAATCCGATAATATAGGAACGATGTCTCTATTTATATAGGGGCATTTCTTTACTGTTAGTGATCGCTAAATTATTAGAATCAATTATTTGTGATGAAATGTATTTCGGACTGAAGTCCTGGATTTTTTAATGGAATTTTCGAAATGTGCTTTGGACATGATTGAGGTTAAGACTTGACGTCATTTATACTGACTTTAGCAAGGCGTTTGACTCAATCAACCACGTTATTGTATTGGAAAAATTAAAATATTTTGGCATCTTAGACCCCTCATCAACGGTTACACAAACCGTTTGATACTTTCAAACCCGAAAGTTTGTATCGTACTTTATCAATCTCTTGTCCGTTCACAGCTTGAATATGTGTGTGGTCTCCCCATTATACTAGTCATATTATAGTAGAATCGAGACGATACAATAAAAAAAATCATTTTTTATGCGTGGAAAACACGCACCAATTTGATCATCGTAAGGCACGGTGGGAGAACATTAGGGATCTGGCTTCTTATGCCGATAGGTCCAAAACTTTAAAGCTTGAGCCCCTTGCAATTCGCCGTCAGCATGCTAGTGCCATTTTCATTTCCGATCTTCTAAAGGGCAATATCCAGCGTTTATTCTTATTAATGAACCTTGCGGGTTATATGCCCCAGAAAGGAGTTTAAGATCTCACTCTCTTTTGAAAACTAAGTTTCATAGGACTAACTATGGTGATAACGAGCCTTTGAATCTGATATCTAATTCATACAATGAATTGAGTAAATTTTGTGATTTTAATATGAATAATTGTGAGATCGGACGATCATCGAAAAATAAATAAATTTAATAAATAAATAAATAGAGACCAGCATAGTACTGTAGAGCAGGTACACAGAGTTGTAAGCACAGTTAAACTCGACATATACAAGAAATAGAATATTGTTCGGTAGCTTTCCTAGACATTTCTACAGATTTCATGCAGTCCGGTTTCGTTGAACGGTTTCATGGAAATCACTGATTTTTTATGGAATAATCCAGATCGAATATACAGTACAACACTATTAAAATATTTAGTGCAAATCATTAATTGATAATATATTAAGTGCCTTGAACACATAAAGAATCGCACGGTTTATAGTTATTATAAATATTGGTAATTTAATTGTTGATTGACAAATTGTGTGTAGGCATGATAATGACGCCCAAACCGAGGCTAGACAAACTCAAAACTATTACAAAAAAAAAAAAAAGACAATCATAAATTATGACTATGAAATTGGTTAAGTCGCAAAGTAAAATTATATGTAAGAAAATATTATAACTACATATCTTTTTTTATTTTAATGATCTTTAATAGATTTTATATGTACATACATATAAACGTACATAATTATTTAGAAGTAACAAAGGTCGGCGGTTTGTAGAGAAGCTATCTATGAATGCAGTGTACATATATATAATAAAGTAATTGAGTTGGAAATGTTGTTGTCTCATAGCCAGTATGATCAATGTTATTTTATAATTAATAATTAAAATAACAATTTTCAGCTGAATAATTTTGGAAGACCATGAGTTATAATTTGTTGCAAATCATAAGAATAAAAATTTTCTTTCCAACGTAAAGGTAATTATAATTTAAAGGAACATAAAAAAATAATAATAATTTTCACGACCTCTCATTATTACTTTGTATAAAATAATAAAAAAATAAAGGATATTCCAGATATTTATGGCTTTACGAGTAATAAAATACCAATATCTTCTCGATCCTAAATAAGGGCAGAAGTCATCTAACTTCACTCACGCATTTCAATTTAAACTGTTAAGTTAATTGACTGTACGTTGAGTTGAAACGAAAAGAAAGAAAATTGCTTTATAGATAAATTTAAAAAAAAAACTATAAGAATGAATATTGTTAAGATTCGTATCTACCACGAATTTTTATAATATTATAGAACAATATTTCTATAGTTATAACATTCCATAAATAATGCTTGATGATTATTAATTATTTTACCATTTTATTTTGTATTCTATAGTTTTTTATTTTTCTATTTTTTATACTTTCATGAAACTAACAATAACAGTACCGGCACGGTAGTCGATATCAAAACAAAATTTTTAATAGATCAATAACAAGAGTGATAAGTTCGAAATACTTTGCATCTTCAAATAATGATGTCATATATGTACATACATAGATAGATAGGATCGTACAATGTGTGTATCTCTATAACACTGTTCATTAATACATATCACAAAATAAACTGTAATTTTTGTAATAAACATAAATATATTTTGCCTTTGTCGCCTATCATCCATTGTTTCTTTCATTTCATAAGCATTTATAACCAAAAATCAATTTGTAGGCGAGTTGATTTTCCATATTCGGATTGTGTTTAGTGACAGCAAATTTTCAAATTGGTGATGGTCGTTGCTATTTGTTTTGTTATTTATCGCATTACCATTATTTAACTGAAGCGGAACTCGATAAAAAAAAATTATAAAACAAAAAATATCGGTCCATTTTATTATAATACGAATGCATATTGTTTATATATTATGTACCTTGTACATAGTTATTGAAATAATTACTTATTCACTTGATAGCAGTATAGTCAGTATTCCCGGTTTGCGCGACAATAATAATTACTTATTGTATATATTGTATGTATGTATTGTGTATTTTACATAAACGTGACATTTTTCTTTTCTTAATCTTTCGAATCAGCAGAACATATATTTTCTGTTTTCCATTGTATCATCATTATTGTATGTATATACATTTTCGTACCAATAATAATAGAGTTAACACATAAATACAAATATATACCTACATACAAAATTACAAATTCCAGTATATATATGTATATAACATCGTCTATAAGTCAGACATTTATAGCTCCTGTTGCCAGCCATAAAACCCAGGAACTTGTATACTCGACAATATATACATACACTATACACATACATATAGGTAGTATATATACATAAATAATTTATTTGTTTCTATCCAACATTGAATATTCTGTGTTTATAAGATCTTGCGCACGGTTGTGTTATTTGAATCAATTACGCCAACAGCACATAATATAAAATAGAATTTCTTTCACATATCAAGGTTGACTAACAAAGTGAAAACATTTTGAAAAACTGAAAATAAAACGGTACAAACTGAAAAGTACAGAAAACATTTTTATTTTGAGTAATCATAATTATAAAACATATATTTCACCGGTTTATGAAAATAATTAAATTGAAACGAATTGCTCATCTACCTATATACTCGTACATGTATATTAGCAAATGAGATATTACCAACCACTCATGTCTAGTTCAAAATTAATGGAAGCTAAACTAATATATAATATGCATCTATATAGAAAGATAATTATCTTTAGCAGATTTCTCAATGTCTTTAACCGTACTTGTATGCTAAACACAAATGAATCAATTCGATAACAACGTCTGTTTTTTTTTGTATGATTTTCTAAGAAATTTACACCATTTGTATATTTTATTAATTAAATAATATAAACTATTAACTTTTTCAGAGCTGGATTTATATACTACAAAAATATACCTACACAATATTATTGCAACATTACAGGGAAGCCTCGATTTACGTATCCCCTATTTCTCATTATTCGATTTACGTAGGATTTTCTTCGTTTTACGTTTGTTAACGTTTTTTATTCAAATTTTGAATTTGGTAACACTAATTCACGTTAACGGAGCAAATAGCGCAGTGGTTAAAGGTGCGACGTTTGGATCGGGAGGTACCGGGTTCGAATCCCAACAGAGGCGGGATGCAAAAGGGATAAATTGAAAACATCTATGACCCTCTATTGGAATGTAGAACACATGGGGCGACCCATCTTCCATGTCACTGTACAGGGTGACATGGAGCTATGCAATGCGCAGGTGGTATATTGTACTTGTGTGAATGGGTTGAATGAATGTTAGTGTGAATGTGGGTATTGCACCGTGGGCCCATTAGTGACATTGAGTGCTGAAGTAAAATCCGCCCAATTAAAAAAAAAAAAAAAAAATTCACGTTTGCATATGCGGGGCTACCGACTAGGACGGTACGAACTATTTACCAAAATGCCAATAAAATTCGTGGAAGAATATCAAGATCAGAATCAACAAAACTTGTAACTAAAATTAGATCAGCTTTATACGAGACCATGGAGCGGTTACTTCACAGTCACACTTGGCTGGAAGACATGAACGATATAAAGTTACCATTTAGCACTTTCATTATTTAAACAAAAGCTCTTAGTTTATTTCGTGAGCTAAAAAATCTGCCAGTGATATCGATAAAAATCTAAGTCTCGTCGTGAGTCGTGGGTGGTTCGGTCAGTTTCGAAGTAGAGTACGCTTACATAACATAAAATTAGCTCTAATTTTGAACCTGCAGAAAAAGATCAATACTGACCTTAAAGCCATAGTAACGGAAATGGGTTACTCACCTAATCAAAAGAAAGAATTTCCATTTTTCTTGGAGGCAACGCAGCTGATGACTTCAAACCTACGGCAATAGCAATCTATAAAACTGAAAACCCACGAACGATGAAACATGTAGATAAAAAAAAAATCCAGTTATATTGAAGTTTCAAAATGAAAATCCTGGATGACATCAACGATTTTTAAGGATTTCGTTTGAAAATTATTTTTGTCCGGAAGTCAAGCGATATTGATAATTGATAACGTCTCTGGTCATCCTACGAATAAAGATACAGACAATGATGATGTTAAAATGATTTTTATGCCAGCAACTACTATGCTCCTTCGACAACCCATGCATCATGGCATTATATCAACGGTTAAAGCATATCATCTATACGCTTGCCTTTTCAGCAGCGACTGAGTGCTTTTGAAAATTCTGTTTTTCACCGAATAAATATTTTTTGGCGAAAAGATTGCAATGTTCTGCCAAGTCTTGGGAAGAAGGAACTAAATCAAATATGATTCAGGTTTTGTACTTGCACAACGGTGCATTTAGAATAATATTTTTAGTTTTAAAATGAATTTATTAAAAAGAGGGTGGACGCATTGACGGAAAGGTGAATCTGGTAATTGTAGTAATTGTAGTAAAAAAAGTCAAAATAAAGAAACTTGGAATAAAACGAAAGATAAACATTTACAGTAATGTAATTGGGTGGAATAACTGATAAAATTATCATAAAATATTAATGAAACTACATCTTAGGTATTCCAAGTCACTCCTGACTCAACCAAACTGTAAGCACCCATTACGCTCCAGTTACAAATGCAATTCGTTATCACCCCAAACTGTAAGATTTCATGAAAAATTATATGCAAGTAAAAGCAAAACCGACCATGATTTTTTTCTCCTTAAAATTTCAAGCACCTATGTTCCGATACAATCTAAAGGACCATCTCTGAGAAATCAGGGACCTTACTACGACTATCACCTACCATTTTCGACGGCTATCGTTTTTCTATAATAAGCAAAGGAAGAGAAAGGTAAACAATAGTATATGTATAATATTGTTTTCCTTTTTCTTCCTTTGCGTACTATAGGAAAACAATAGCCGTCGAAAATAGTAGGCGAAAATCATAGTAGGGCCCCAGGTCTCTACAACATACTGTATACCAAATTATTTTGCCCAGAAATTTACAAAATATTAGCAAGATACCGAAAGTAAACTGGAGTGGAATTCGATTTTCGCAACCCTACCACAACAAAATGGAAGAGGTTGTCAAATTTATCGGCAGTTTAAACACTTCAGTCACACTATTGTCAAAATTTAAATTTAAACAAGCAATAGTTTTTGAGCGACTTAAACATTTAACGAGTTGTGGAATCAATACAACTTATCCGGTTAAATATATTTTTTTCAAAAATATTTATGTTAACAAGTTAAATTTAAGTTTTCCGTCACCGTCAACTGATGTGTGCTCTAAGTGTTTGTGTTTAAAGGAAGTGTGTTTAATACACAAAAGAAAAAAAACGTCGATCTATGACAGAATCCCACATCCACATTGTAAGAACGAAGGCATTTTACGACGAGCTACGTAAGGATTCTTTTGATTGCCAGAAAAATATGGTGCTGCCAAAGACTAGACCAACAACTTACTTTTCTAAACAATTATAACAATACAATTTTACAATTTGCAAAGGATCTTCCAAATCTACTCAATCGCCGGAACGAAGTGAACCAGCCATAGGATTCACATGAAATTGTGTCAGCGGTGTATCATTAACTGAAATGAACTATCTATAATGAAAACATCAATCTATTTTGTGACGGCTGTGGTGGGCAAATCATAAATCGGTCAATGATTATGATGCTTATACCAAACGGCTAAGTAGTGCTCCACCTCATAATAATTGATTAAGCAAAATCTTTCATTTATTCCTCCAGATAGGGTATTTGGTCGCATTAAAAAAGAACACTATAATCAAGCCCGAGGAGTATATCGATATTTTTGGAGATCATGCAGCGATATTTAATTTGGAGGAACTGAAAGTTTACGACAGGAACTCCGCGGCAGGTCATGTACATGTGTTCATTTTAGGTTCGCACCTTGCAAAAAATTAATTTTTTATCGAAATGTACATGTGCAAGGAGAAGTCAACTATAGAACAGAATTGGGAAGCCCCAAATCTCTTTTTAAAAGATTTCGGTCCACGAAGACATTCGACCAGCCAAAGTAACCGGGCGCCACAATAAAAAAACCTATTTGACGGCATGGACTAAAAAAACATTTTGGGCTCGAATGTAGAAGTAATCATTCTCTCAAATATTATAAAGATGCAATTGATAGTTGTGATGCTCTTGGCAAATGTTCCAGACTATACGAAGATGACTATAGATGGTCACAAATTGAATGGAAATGGAAGCAACTCAAATATATGTTATTTTATTGTTTTTTTATGTTAGTGATATATTTTATTTTGTTATTATTTAATTTAGGTAGCTACAGGTATGGGAAGTTCCTAAAATGTAAAAACCAAAGCTGAATTATAATAAATCGATTTTTTTCCAAAACTCTCCTAAACGGTTTTTTGTTATAATATACTTTTGCAAGGAACGCAATCAAAATTAATTCGCTGTATTACAAATGATCCGAAATCGCAACATCCATAGAGACCTTGTGATTAAAACGGTAAAAGATATGACACAAGCACACAGTTTGAAGTAGGTACCTTTCGAAACTGGAAACACATCCCAATGAATTATTATTATTCTATACTAACAAGAAGTTTGTAAGCTTTGAACATTTTTTGTTAGTTTTATACAAAGAATGATTCAAGAATAATGCCATTGGAAGTTAAAAAAAAATGTTTTATTTTTTAATTATTCCATTTATGTTTTTCGGCTTACGTCGCATTTTTTCAGTTCCAAAAACAACGTAAATCGGGGTTTCCCTGTATTTTTTTAAATACATATCAGTGCGCCCGACCATTAAGATCACCCTAATGCGGTTCCCATATATAATAAAAAAATAAAAAAAAGTAATAATAAAATCCGTAACACTTAAATAGTATTGACCTTTACTCGAAAGATCTCTTAACAATTATCCATTTCGTTATACTCGTATCTTGTTATTTATAAAAGAGCTAAAGAAATATATAAAATAAAATAAATAATTAATTTTATTCCAATATATATACAATTGAGATAATAATACATTTGCAAACAATTAGTGTTAATGTCTCATTTATGTCACTTATTTTGTACGGTGGTCTCATAGATCTCTCATGCTCGCCATATATATATTTAAAAATGGTAAGTGTCATAGATGTGTGGGACACATCTATTATTTAACGAAATCATCGATCAACAAATTTAACAAGAAATTAAACTTTTTTTTTTGTATGGTAAATGTATAGAAAGAATACGTACATATATGAGAATATAAAAATGACATCATCTTTGGTCGGATTGCAAGACAAGATATTACTACAATTGTTATTTGGTGTGGTGTGTGATGGTAGTTTTGTATATGTCATCTTATATACAAAATAGAGGATACTAAAATAATTGATCTTGAGATCAATATAAAGATATAAAATATATGTATATATAGTTATACCAATATTTTAGAGTGATGATGAATTGTAAAAATTTTCATGTGATGAGACAATTGGGATGATCTATTACACGGAGCGAGGAATCATCATCGCAATATTATCTAATGGATTTTAAATTTCTTTGTTCCCTAATATATGCGCTAATTATGTGCGCTGAAGCTATTTACTTCCTTTGTATTTTGATGTGTATGTACAAAATCATGGGCTGCGTATAAATCTTGTGAGATCGCCGATTACACGTTACCCCATTATATATGTATAAAAACTAAAACTTTAAAATAGTAAACAAATTGATCGATCGCAAAACTTGATAAAATATTATTATGAGATTCTGTCATATAATAATTTTAGTTAAGGTGTGTCCTAATCGAAGCTCTTTTTTTCTTTTTTTTCCTTTGTTGCAATTTAGGAGCATAGGGCGTCCACTAGGCTGGACTATCTGACTCTATCAGTACTATCAGGAATAGTAGTGGAGATAGTATGCATCCTTGTCTTAGTCATCGTGAGTTGAAGTATTTGTCACTTTGCTTTCCTTTGTGTTGAACCTTGTTTCCAGCATCCCGATACATTTGTTGTATTAGTTCAATTATTTTCTTTGGTATGCCTATTTCACAAAATGCTTTCCAGATTGCGCCTCTGTTGGTTGAGTGGAATGCGCGTTCAAAGTCCACGAAGGGTAGATATAGTGGTGAGTCCCATTCATTTGATTGCTCTATGATGATACGGATCTTGTTGATATATGATCTGTACAGCTCCTACCTGGCCTAAAGCCGGCTTGTTCATTTCTCAGGTGTTGGTTGATTGATGGAGGCATTCGTTCGAGAATGATCATCGCTAATACTTTTATTGTGCTGTAGAGGAGGGATATATGTTAGAGTTCCTGTTGCTATAGGTGTGTCGCCCTTGAATATTTCAGCTGGTATCTTGTCGATGCCAGCGGCCTTATTGTTTTTTGCTTTTTAGCTTCTGGTTAGCAAATCTAACTTCCCGCTCCGTTGGTGGATGGGTGTTGATAGTTTCATTATAATTGCCATCTGGGAGCTCGTAATTTGATTCTTATTTAGACTTATATCTGACAGTTATCTTCCAAGTATAAGTATTAACAAAGTGTTTAATTTGCGCCTGTACCATTTTTGATAGTAATATGGATTGAATCCAAGCCCGAGCTGGATGGCGTATCAGTTTCTTTCAAACTCTTGCCAAATGCTGTTCCCATAGGGAGATGTTCTCGCACCTTTTCTGTGGTTTTTTGTCATTGGCGATTTACCTGTTAAAATACACCAATCTAGATTCATTAGAGACAGCTATGCTGATCTGACGCGTATAGCGTACTTAGAAGCTAGGGAAGCACATTATTTAATTACAACATTTTAATATGTATATGTATAAAATAAAAATTTTGACCACAGCTTTAACCACTACACTATACATATCTAGTTGTTAAATCATTCTCGCACATTTGTCTAAAAATCCAAAAACATTTTGTTAAATTAGAAAACCAAAAGTTTTTAGTAAACTCCTTACAACTTTCGTGAGCATCATGGCTTTGCAAGACCAGACTGTGTATATTTTAAACAGGTTTTTAAAATTCAGTCTTTGTAACTTGTCTGTCTCGGTCTACTTCCAGACCAATAATACGGTGTTCTGCGGGCTGGGGCCAAGGCTGTCTGTCTGTTTACTAATTTGCCCCATGCCTTACGCACTTTCCATCCAAATCGATGATACACGACAATAGGTCTGATTTAATTGAACAGCTACACATTGAAAAAGCTTTATGACAGCCACGTACATTAGCGATGCTCGTGGATTCTGCACTAGTCTCAACAGACGGCCATAGATGTGTTCATCAATACCCTTATCGAAATCAAGAATGAAAAATTTCTTTTGCATCGTGCCTCTATACGGATTCTTACTTCCTAAAATGTATAATGCCTTTCTTGAGTCATTTTATAACTGATAAAACGATGACTTTCTTTTGTCATTTTGAAATTAAATTTATTTTTAGTAAGATCGTTTTCTTAAGCCACAAAATTTATTTCAGCTTTTCATACAAAGATACAATTAGTAATTTTGTACACTCACTAAAGTTTTTTCATCGGAAACGTTTTCATTGATCTAAATAATAATACAAAAGGCTTGAGATTTCGATTATGAGTTTTCATCATACCATTTGCAAGCTGTCTTAAAAATAAAAAAGTTGGTCGGCTCACTCTAGAGCTCAATGTCTCAAACGCACATACTTATACATTAAAAACACCTAACCGTGATTTTTTGGTCATCATCGGGAATCAAACCCGAGACACTCGAATGCTAAAGCATGGACGCTACTTACCATGCTACAATGAGGGCGGCTATCTTACTTTTAAAGAGATTTCAGAGAATGCCAAGCAAACTGAAGAGGTCCACGAAAGTATTATAATTTTGGAAAGTTTAATCGCCGTTATAAGTTTCTCGTTGAAGAATTTGAATCAGAATTTCCATTTTAGGAACACAACGAAAAAAGTTTTTCGATTAACAAACGAAACTATAATAAACTTATGAGATTGGTTTTGACAGATTTCCCTTCATAAAATCAGTCACTTTCAAAATGATCTAATTAAAAATGTTGCACTAGGTAGTAATAAAACCCAAAGTAAACAGTAAAATTGGATGAAATTTCTAATATTTTAAAATATTTCTTCAAAGGAGTTATTCAAGAGAGATCTTTAGATTTTTAGAACGTTTCTGCCCGGTATCAGTCGGTATCTAACTTACTTGAAGTGGCTCTCATAGAATGTATTGCAAAAGTAGTGGCTTCTATAGCAGTATAACTAGCAGGCCTACAAGCTCGAATTAAGCAAATTTGCAAAGAAATACTTTTTCCTGGCCCTAGCTGGAATGAGACTTTTTTTTAAAAAAAGTATTCGAAACGAACATACATATCTGTATACTATGTGTTTGAGGTCAAGCGAGAACTAAGATCTAGATATAGCCTAGATTAGGTCAGTGAAATCGTTAACATATAGCTCGAATAGATTTTTAAAATGCTCTCGAAATTTTAGTAGGTTGGGGAAATAAATAACGCCATCGTGGAAACTTGCTCATATTTCAATTAAACTGGATTCAAGGTTTCACAATATTTGTAGTGTTCACGTTCTTGAAATTACTAAAATTTTTTGATGTTTTACAATTTTATGATAAGATTTATTTATTAGGTATAGGTAAGTTAAAGCACATATGAGATTAGTTTTTGGCTATTAATGTAACAAATAATCTCTTTTTTCATTTTAAATTAAAATAAATATTTGAAATATCTAATTTAGAGGAAGCTGAACTGCAAAGTTCACACCTCGCCTATGATGCTGATGATTTTCTTGTTATGGGTACGCTTAAAAGATATTTTCAACCGCAAAAGAGTATGTTTTATAAAATTTAAATATTTGAGTAAAGTGTTAAGAGTAAGACTATGGATAAATAAAAATTTCATATTCGTTAAATTTTATCATTTAAATTTTTTGTTTAATTAAACAAATGTCAAAATTTAAATTTAATAATGATTTTAACAAGGTTAATTTACACAGATTGGTTAATTTCTTAAATTAAATATAAAACGCTCACAGAATTTTAATATGAAATACAAAATTGAAAGTTTAAAAAATATTAAAATATTTGGGAATTTAAAAATTTTATTCCTGAAATAATTGAATTTCAAACTTGTAAAATTTAGAATATTGTTGTCAGATTTTAAATTTGAAATAAATCCAAACTGTGTTAACTAAAATTTAAATTCATATTTCCTACAAATACGATAAAATTTAATATTTATTTAAACAAATTCAAAGACACTTTAATAAATGGCGTATACACTGTAGTAACATTTTTATAACTTCTAAAATAAAATTTCAAAAATTCTGAAAATTATTAATATTTTTTTGTTTTGTAAAAAGGTTAACACCCAGAATGTTCTCTTTTATTTGTAATTGCTAGTCTTACCACGATATTATCTTACACTTCTATCGTCTGGTAGCCAATGGTTTGGCTTCTATAGCCAAACTAAAAGATTCATACATAATATTGCTTGTCCTCGTCTTCACTGCTTACTATGAATTCAATTTGTTGCTTGCCTCAATTGGGCACCTTTATTCTCGGGAACAGCGAAAGATACGTTTACCCAAAATTCTTTTCCCCAAAACATATAAATAAACTGTCCCAAAAATCGTTTCTCCAAAACGTGTTTTCAAGAACACGTTTGCCCAAACTCATCACCCTAAACGTGAAATACCCAAAAATATAGTTTATTACAGAATTCGGCAATAATTGAAGCCGCCGATACCAAGCTTCGGCGTTGTTTGTGGTAAAATTTCGCAACAAAATGCGGTAGATAAAGTTCTTTAAACAATTATGGAATATTATCAGGACGGAGGAACGCCAAAGATGGAATCATGCGAACATTAGGAGCATCTACCTCATTTCTACCGCAAATAGTTGTCAGTCCTTCTTTCTGCATGCAGCGCCAGATAATTTGGCCCAGATGGAAATAGCAACCATGGAACTGCGTACTCGGAAACACAGCCTGAAGAGTAATGGTTAAATCCTTCCCTTTATTTCGTTATATTATTTCCGAGAGTTCGACGTCATCAAACAAAAAATACCGGTACTGTAGCGCCGTCAGTCTTTGCGAAAATTGTAAATTGTTGGCGAAATATGCATGGAACAACCTCAAATGTACCATCCAACAATTTGATTTTTCGAGCGTTTGCAAGGACTTAACAATGCCCATGAGTATGTCACACTCACCATTAAATTGCTTTTCTGATAAAATAAAAATTTCACCATCTACTATTCTCAAATGATTTGGTATATTGATTGCACGGACTGTGTACTAGCATTTGGAAAAAAAAAATTTTTATGTTAGGTACAGCTTGTTCTGCAGCGTTTCGCTTGAAGTATAGAAATTGATAGGGTCACTGTCCGAACTCAACTTTTCCAATTTATTATCGGTGAGTCATCCAAGGAAAGATTAGTTTTCTTTTCATATGTGGCTCTAGCTCTAACTTTCAAGTGGTGGTTTTGGAATCGACTGTCTTTGGTGTGCGAACTGAGGTTCTGCACAAAAGGTGAGAGCCAGTTTACGTCCCTATTTTTACAAATGAATTTGTACACTATATCTCGCTTATACGACATTGCTTTTTCAATTACGATAATCAGCCATAATTAGAATAAATAATTATCTATCAAATTTATTCTATATTACAACGAAAAATAAATGAAATTTCGGTTTTAAATTAAATTTAAATACTGATCGTCTTGGCCAGGGACACTTGTAAGTTTAATTCAGTGTTCGGTTGCTTTATGGTTTTATAGTAAATATTACTGGCGGTCCTAACTAGCCTATCGTCGTGGATTTTTTAATCTTCGGTTTTATTTGTATTGTACATATATATATATATATATATATATATATATATATATATATATATATATATATATATATATATATATATATATATATATATATATATATATATATATATATATATATATATATATATATATATATATATATATATATATCTGATAAAATTGGGTGTTCTATCGCATGATTCCGGCCTAACCTTCTGCCGAATTTTCAAAATGAAAGCTTATATTCGATAAAGCTTCGATTTTGCTTCTTTCGTATTCAAATTTTACAATAAGAGTTAAGTGTCATGTCAATGCCTGTTTGATTGTGATGTGTTAGATAAAATATAATTGAATATCCGAATATCTTATTAAATTATTGGAACTTATACTTTTTTTCAGTAAGGTCTGCAAGGACTGGAAATACTTAATGAGCATACCCAGCGCGTTGAAATCTCCCTGAGGCCCCGCTTAAAACAAATCAACAGGTAAAATTTAAGGAAAATCTCACTACATAGGTATCATTAGCTCAGTGTGCTGGATATGCCCAGTAACACGTTTGTTGTACAGAAAGTAATTATTTAGTATATAAGGTAAATGGGCAAAATAGTATTCGTTATATACAATTCGACCCAACGGAACCCAATTTTGTATAGACAAAAGAGCATAAATCCATTTGAACTACATATTATATAAATTATTGTTTATAATCATTAAATATAGCAACGCTAACGTGCTGGAAGTTTCACCAATACTCTGCTCCCCTGCACACTACATATATACTAAGAAAACGTTAATATGTTTGACTGTAAGGTGTATAAGTTTATTAAGTCAACCAAACTTTTCAACAGTATATATGACTATTTTTATGGGATTAAAAAATACTGGAAAAACACAAATTAAGACATTTAAATAAAAAGTGCGGTTGCGTATTTCATTATGATGATTAAAATGATTCGTTGCGCTCTTAAATCATGAGCACGTTTAAAAAATTCGAAACTGTAATTCTGCTTAGATACGTTTGTAAATAATGAACTAATTAAAATTAAAAATTATTTAGTTTTTTGTCAGCTAATACATTAGAACAATGGTTATCGACAAAATGTTCAAGAATTATTAATAAATAGACATCGCTGTGAATCATTTATGTATCGAATATAACAAAATATATATTCGATATATAAATGGTTTCACAGCGATACATGTATTAGCCATGCTCAATTAAAATTGTATTTGCTTTTGATGAATGTGTTTGTGTTGTCAAGATCCCATCATCTTTCTACAGAAATGGTTTCGCAGAAAATCAATTAAACATTACATAGAAGACTGCGTTGGAAACGATGACGTTCGATTTATCGATCGAGTATGAGTTGTAATTCAAAGATTCTTTAATTCATTAATAGAAAAATGAGGAAGATTGTCAAATTATTTTGATAATCACCGACAAAAACTAGAAAACGGTATATATAAGAGAATCCTAATACATAATACATAATTAAATTTATTATTTTATTGCGCTATTTCACACTTAAATGGATTTATTATACATATACCTATATGAAGTAATTACTCGTAAAGTACAATTTTTAAAATAATATATAATTTTTTTTTTATGTATTTCCTTATTGCGAAATTACATAACTATCGAGACAAACATCGATTTCGATAATATTAGAACATCATCCTCAGTTTTAATTATTTAAGCAATTACAATTTACAACTGAGAGGATGATTTGCTAACATCAGACTCAAAATCAACTCGTAATTAATTTCACAGAAAGGTAATATACGAGTACCAAGAAATACTTAATAAAAAATAAATAAAATTTTTAAAATTGTATTTTAATTAGTTCATATATAAATAGTAGATAAATTTAATAAGGGAAGCAGTTAGAAATTAATATCGGGAACGGACATAGATGCTCGTACGTTTAGCAAGCAACTAATACATAATTGCGATTATTTGTTGACTGTATATAGTTTTTATTATGTTTTGAGCTACTAGCATTCATTGCGACCTCTAAAGTTATAGACCCTGGTTTTATTACTCCATATAATATACTTATTAGTATGACAACAACCAAATCGTAATTCGTAATTCATTTATTTTCCCTTGCCTGTTTGCTAGGTTAGGCCTATTAGTCACTACTAGACCTTAACCATAATTTGTATATATAACTACTCTACAAATTGGAATAGTTTTATAGTCTTGGCCTGGAGCGATGGATGTGTGCAAGCATGTATTATTTGTATTTCTAATGCAGATTTTTGGTGCAGTTGCGTTAACAATTGTATGGCACTTGTTTAACTATAGCCAGCAAGCAAAACCAAGCGAATAAGCAATGTTGGCGGGTATGGAATTGAACGGCTGTGCTATGTTTTGACTAAAAAAGCTGAATAAGTAGCGATTCGATTGTATTTGTCCGTCATCATCCTATATTTTAATTGAATGAACTTAAAGCAGAACCTGTGAATTAAACGGTTTATTTTAAAGTTTAAATTAAATTTGTTTCATTTGCAATTATTTATGGATTTATACTGTTATACCGGTAAATATCACATGTAAGTTTTTAAACCAAACATATGTGGTTTTTTTTAATTTATTTAAACGCCTAATTAATATAATTTAGTTTTAATTGATGTACATATCTTACATGATCATTTATGTCTCAATTATAGCGTATAATCATTTATAAACTGAACTTTACAAGTTCATTACAATATTACATATAATTTAAAATTTGTTAATTAATTTAATCAAAAAAGGAAATATCTACTTAGTGGACCTATTTCCGTTCAAAACTGTATAATCACAAATTAAATGTTTTATTAATATGCAGCACACTACGGCACCTATATTTTCAGCTATGAACTAGATCTAATACAAAATTCACGCGAGATGGCTCTGTAATTCATAAATTTCGGTTTTTAATTTATATTTTTGCTTGTTTATCGCATTTTGTATTCATCTGCCGTACGCGACAGTAGTATTATTGTAAAATCATTGAAAATATTTTTCCAACATTAAGCTAAATAGATTTCTATAGCAAATTGGGTAAATATTATGAATTAAATCTTAAATATATAAAGTTTATATGTTAAATATGTGTAGTTACACGGTAATGCCGGGATAATTGCATTTAAAAGTAATTGAAACGTGTTGTAATGCTGTAAATGTACTGTAAAACATATTGGTGTGAAAGAGATGGATGGAATGAGAGTTTGTAGTAAAGGTTTAGTTTGGCAATTTTTTTTGTTTAACTTACAATTTTCGCGTTGTAATAAAACAAAACCTAAAGGTGTTTGCATAAACAAAACAAAGAATCCAAACCGATTTGCCGGATTAGTTTGTGGTTGTGTGTAAATTAATCCTATGTATAGTTTAAAAATTTGTTAAAATTTTATACGGCTTTTTTCTTGTTTGTATTAGTTTGTGTTTGAGACGCTATAACTTTCGTCATCAGTCCATTGTAAAAAAATAACAAGAAACAACAACAACATTTGTATATTGTTGTATACTGTTATTTTCATTGAAAGCGTTAATGACTTGTTTTTTTTTCTTGTACTTATATTGTTATTATTTTAGTAGTATAAAAAAGTTTATTGTCTGTAATGAGTACTAATACAAGTATATATCTCTCCATTAGTGTGTGGTGTTTTAAAGTAGTAAACAAAATACAAAAGTGGTGAGAAAAGAAAATGGCAAGCAACAAACGAAAAGCAGAAGGAGCCAATAAAAAAACCAACAAACGCAATAAAAAGAAAGATGAGGATTTTGATTCAGATATCAGCGATTGCGAGGGACTCGATGATAATGTTCCAGTACCAGATGAAGTATTAATTCAAAATCATCCTGATGATTTTGAGCCCACCAAGCTACCCGATGAACTGTTAGCAACATATGATAAAGATTGTGGTCAATTACTTATGGCTGGTATGGTTACGTGGGAACTGGTGGCTAAAAAAGATAACGGAAAACAAAAACAAGCAAAAGTTAGACCAAATTTGTTTTCATTTCATCGATTTACCGACGAAAAGGTGAGTTCTTCATTGAATTTATGTCAATGACTTGGGATTTGGTGTTTGGTTTTACATAATTTTTTCATTTTTAGTATCGATTAATTTTTGGTGGTTGCTCTGCGGCTCATTCGATTGTGGTAAATATGGATCGTAAAGCTTTAAGTTTTGGAAGAAATCAGCATGGTCAATTGGGGCAAGCAGAATTAACAGTGTTTGAGAAACCAACATTGGTGCCCGGTTTGGAAAATGTGAATATTATTCAAGCAGCTTGCGGTCGAAATCATACGCTATTCTTAACCGATACGGGAACTGTTTATGCATGCGGTGATAATCGTAATGGCCAATGTGGTGTAGGAAACGCCGCCGCAATGGTTACAAAAGCAACTCGAATTAATTATATGGGCGCTCCCGTTATTAAAGTTGGCTGTGGGGCTGAATTCTCTGTTATACTGGATATTAAAGGAAATTTGCACACATTCGGATTAACTGAGTTTGGCCAATTGGGTCATAATACTGATGGAAAATATTTCCAAACTTCTACTAAAATGTCATTCCATAATGAGACCTCACCAAAACGGGTTGTATTATATATAGAAAAGGCAAAAGATGGTCATGTAGTACCGGTTGATGGTGTTCAAATTGTTGATTTTTCATGTGGTAATAATCACACAGTAGCTATAGATTCCAAGAAGCGTGCTTATAGTTGGGGTTTCGGTGGTTATGGGCGTCTTGGTCACGCCGAAACAAAGGATGAAATGGTTCCACGTTTGATAAAACATTTTGATTCGCAAGGTCGAGGAGTTCGCACGGTAGCATGCGGAGCCACTTATAGTTTAGCTGTAATAGAATTAGGACAGCTTTATATGTTCGGGCAAAATAAGAAGACTGGTGAAGCAAATATGTATCCGAAACCCGTACAAGATTTGGCAGGTGTGATAATTTATTAATTTAATACTCGTTATGTATTTAGCTTTAGAACTTACGCTCTATTTACAAATTTAGGTTGGAATATAATTTGCATTGGAACCAGTAATACCTCCATCATGATTTCGGCAGATGATTCTTTAATTGCATGGGGAGCATCGCCAACATTTGGCGAATTGGTAATTATAATTTTATTTTAATTATTTTCTGTTTAAGCGTTGTTCGGTAGAGAAAGGGTCTCGAATTTACGTAATATCTATGTATGTATATTGCCGGTCATTAAAAAATCGTCCGAGTAATTTTATCCTCAGTTTGCGATATAATTTAATTATGTATGTACATGTTTAGGTCTCAGAAAAATAGGTTTGACTGTAACTTCATCGTTTATGTAAAATCTTAGACGTAAATAAAAATAAAATGAAACAAGAAAATATGACGGATAACACGAGTTATAATATATATAAAAGAAAAATTAAAAATCTGTATAAGATTAAGAAAAATTGTGGTTAAATTTTTAATTTTAATTTTAGGGTTTGGGAGAACTGCAAAAATCCTCATCAACACCAAGAGAAGTAACTCGTTTAGAAGGAATGAAAATACCGCAAGTAACGATGGGATATTCGCATACGCTACTTTTAGTAAATACAGATCATGAGCTCACAAAAGAAAAATACGAGAAAATGCCCAAATTCAATGTTGATGATTAAAAACTATTTTTTTTTTAAATTTTTTTTATTTATTTATTGTTTGTTTAATTTTGAATTTCGTCTTTTTTTTGTCTCAATTGTACAATTGTAAAGCCGCGTTCGAACGATGTGAGATGTGAGCAAATGTTGGCGCATTCGCTTATTTGGCGAACGTTAGCCTACATTTGTGATGTGTGCTTATTTTGTTTATCAAATTTTTGTCCACTTTCGTGATTTAGAGAGAATTAAATTCTTTTAAATTTAATTAAGAGTTAATTAAATTTAAAAGCACGCATAACTTGTAACTTCATATTTAAAAAAATAACGTTATCACATCATATTATTAGTGTGATGTCTTTGTATAGAAGGCGTTGGCATTAAATTAACTCCAATCTAGATAGAAATTACAACACATCTACCAATAATGGTTTCCTACATAGCCTAATTTTCTTATCTTACAATATAATTTGGAAATGCCATATCGTGTGGACGCGGCTTACAATAATTTTTTTTATAGTAATAATTTTTAAGTAACAAGTTTTTGTATGCTTTTTTTTCAAATGATTATAAATAATGATTAAATGTTATTTTTTTAAGTATACGAAATAGTTTTTTATGATTTTTTTAAAATAGAAAATAATAAAAAGGAAAAAAACCGAAAATTTAGTCTAGCGAACTAGAAAAAGAAGTCTAATACTTTATTATTTCAACAAAACGTTCTTTTTGAAATAAATCTTGATACGAGCTAACCAACTTTAATTTTAATGCATTCTCGTTACTTTTGATGAACTTTTCTATTAGTTCCGGTTGGCCAGGATCAATTTCCAGCCACAGATGACCATTAGGCTTTAGTTTGGATGAAGCTAAGTGTAAAATTGGTTTAATTACATTAAGTCCATCTTCACCGCCGTCGAGTGCACGTAGATCTTCGTACAGTTTAATTTCCGGTTGTAATTTTGGTAGGTTACCGGTTCGAATATATGGTGGATTACTCACGATAAGTTCAAATGTTTGCTTTATGTCAGTTAATTGATTATCCACTGTTAATTTTTCCTGGAATATATGTAGACGATTTTCCAACTTCAACATTTGGGCATTTTGTTTGGTTAAGTCACATGCTAGTTTACTCTGGTCGATCGCATAGCTTATTGCCTGAAAGATAAAGAAAGTAAAAATGAAAATAGATATTTCATCACTCGGATCATATTAATCTTAAAAATACATTCAAGGTCATACTTTCGGTAATGATTTTAATAATGCGAGACTAATTGCGCCGCTACCACATCCTATTTCTAGAAATTTTATGCTTTTATTCATATCAACCTGCTGTAGTATCAATTCCACCAGTTCTTCTGTTTCGGGCCGTGGTATAAAAACCGGCGGCACCATTTTCAATGTTAAATCACAGAATTCCCATTGGCCTATAATATATTGGATGGGCATTCGGGCCACACGACATTCACATAAATTTTCGAATTTTATTATTTGCTCTAAATTCAGCGTGATATTCTCATTTTCTCCATCTGTCAACTGTAACAACAACAAAATATGGGACATTCTCGGAAATTTCTAAAGTTCATTTACGGATAAATTACATGTACCTTTCGTTTTCCTAATACATGTGCTAGTATATTATTTATCGATTGTTTCACTTCGGGCACTTTTTCTGTTTCAAACCGTGTTTTCCATTTATCCAGCAGCTCTTGAACTGGGGCCAGTGTCTTACTATGATTCAAACGATTACAAATGCCATTCCACAGGGATATATTTATAAATTTTCTTAAAAACATATTTATTTATTTTATTGTCTTATAATTATAAACTTTATTAATTTAACATTTTATATTTTTATTTGTCTGAAATGTTTATTTTTGTGTTAAATTGATTTTTCTGAACTTCAGAGAAATCATTTTTTTATAATAAGTTAGGGGCGGTACCTGTGATCAGATCAATGAACTAATATAGTAATATTGATTTGGACTAGTTCACAATATGCTTGGATGAGTTCTGATAATAAATGATCTAACCTACATTATATTATGTTGTATCACAGTCTTGGGGACGAAGGACATTTTAATATTTTATTGTTTGTCAAACCGCGAGCATCCAAATAAGACTGATTTTAATGTTTTTGTTTATATTTTTGTAAAAGCAACGCATCAAAATGAAATTTTCCATATTTGCGTTAATAATTGTATTGATTACAAGTAAGTTAATTAAAAAATATTAAATTTGTTAAACAAAATTAATTGTATGTTATGCTATTTTAGTTGTTCTGTGTGAAGCGGGTGTAACAGGACGGGCAGCCTATTCAAGCTACAATGATGGTGGGAATAGTGGAACGGCAAAATCAGGTATGGGTGATTACACATTAGTAAACCGTGTAAATAACAATCAAATTTTAGGAGCGACTTCATCACCTAAAACGGCACGTACATCTGGTATATCAACAATGGGCTTAATTATGATCATTATGGTTGTGATAATGCTTGGTTTCGCTGGTTACTGGCTTATTATATGTTATCCATTCTTCCTAAAACAAAATGATGCAACACCATACGCTAGAGTCAGCCCACCATCAGTCACCACGACACGGACAAATTCAGGGGAATATATACATCCTTTCCCTTATTTAGAAGATAAAAAATTGGAAAACTAATCATCTAGACACAAGAATAATCGAAGACATCACTCCTCGGTGAAGAGAACTTAACTAAGCAATAAATCGCCTTATACTCGTGTTCTAAAAATCTGGAATTTTATAAAATAAGTTTTTTGTATAGACTAACGCTCATTCTAGCCATCATTCATTCGCATTGCATCATTCCATCAAGTCCCATATACATTTCCTACTACCTAGTATTGATAAAACGTTAACCAAACCATAAGACTTATAACCATAGCAAATCTTCGGTTTTATTCTTTAATTTCGCCAAATTAGTATATAAGACGAAAATGTATTACTTAATTATTAAAACCATGCCGTTTGGCTATAATTCTGAGACTGCGGAGTACGAAACTCAAAATATGTAGTATCAAATTCGGAATCATGCCAAATAGGTAAAGGATTAATGTAGTTCTGTGTAGTTTAGAATTAAGAATTATTTTAAGTTTTTTTTATACTTTTTATATTAACGAAAAGACAACAAAAATGAAATAAAATCGCATTTATTTTTTATATGACCATAAACGTTGGGCTTATTTTATTACTTACAAGATTTTTCTATATGAAAATTTGAAATCGTTCAATTGGAATTTACTGAATATTCCAAACTACAAAAATCTAATTAGGTAAATCGTTGTATCATTAAAAAATGAGGAAATGACGCAGATTTATGTTATCGTAAACTTCATAAGATAAGCCATGTCGATTTCTCTAATTAAAACAAGCTATATAGTTTATTACGAATGTTTTTTTTTAAATTTCATTTATACAAATTATCAGTCACTTAAACATTAATTTAAAATTGTTAAGACTATGCAATTTTGTGTGCTTAAAAGTCTTGGAAGCTTATAATTCATCTTTAGCATCGAGATCGATATCAGACAAATCGATATCCTCCTCTTCAGGTAATTGCCCATCCTGGCCATCCCATGGTTCCGTTTTGTATATTTTGGGAATTTTTTCGCCACGCACTGTTGCTGTTTGTCCACGACCGTATGCAATATCTCGCAAGAATTCATTGATGCCATCGGTTGAGAATGAGCCACGGAGTAGTGAGAATTTCATTTTTTTGAAATTTACTAAGGCCATGGCTGGATAACCGAAACCTCCGATATCAAGAGCATCTTCAATTTGTGTTTGTGATCCGCCCTCGCTCCATAGCCATCCCCACTGTTTTTGCTTGTATTTATCAGCCATTGTTGTGAGAATTTTGAGATAATCGTTACGGCATTTGGCGTTACAGTCCAAAATATGTGGTAAAATCGAAATAACGCAAAGTGGTTTTCCTTCGCAGGCCTCTTTCTCAACACTTTCCGATGTAAGTTCATGTATTTCAGGGGCTGGAATATTTTCTGTATACTTTTCAAGAGCCCATGTTACAATATCTGAAGATTGTCGACCTCCGTCATAATCTCGTACTGATTCAGAGTCTTTTTTGCCACCGGGGAAGTATTTGATAGTTGGATATCCTTGCACACCATATTGTTGTGCCTTTAGTGTATGAACAGTTGCATCTAGTGCGCCCAATTTAACTTTACCTTTTAATTCAGAGGCTGCTTTTTCCCATTGCGGCGCCAAATTTTTGCAATGACCACACCAAGGAGCGAAAAATTCGACTAACCACACGTCATCACTGTTTAGTACAAGTTTATCGAAATTAGAGTCAGTCAGCTCGATAACTTCAGTTTTACCGGATCCACTTGAGCTTCCACCACCGCTACTGCTGCCACCACCACCACCACCAAGGAAGGATTGTGCTTTTTTCTTAGCTTCTTCCAAGCCTGCATCAACAATACCTTTAGCTGTTCTTTGGCCATTGAAATCAGACGGCACATTTTTATTGGAACCGAACACTTTAATTGTGGGGAAACCTTTAACGCCGTATTTTCCCGCTAGGCTGGAATTTTCATCACAATCTATTGAACCAACTTTTACTGTACCCTTCAATGCGGATGCAGCCTTTTTATATTCCGGTACCAATTGCTTACAATGGCCACACCATGGGGCATAAAATTCCACCACCCACACTGAATCACTTTGTAGTACCAGCCTATCAAAATTAGACTCATTTAATTCGACAACATCGTCTGACGATGAATATAATCCACTGACTGTATGGAACGTGGCCAAAATCGCTATATAAAAAAGGACAAACGATTTATTTAGCTTAAGATTCTAGTATTTTTCATAAGAAAGATGCTAATCTCAATACTCACCAATAGCGATTACTAAATACGTTTTCATTTTATTTTATTAGGTTATCTATTAAAATAATTCGAATGTACTAAAAATTTTATCAAACTATTACTCTCGTTAAATTTCCCGATTAATTTAAGCTGTTTTTTCTTTTATATATTCGGATCAACTAAAATATTTGACAACTAGTAGGAGCTCAACATTCAACAAATATAATCAAAACAAATCAGCCGGTGCCATGACACAAAATTTTCGTGGTGTTTTGTGATTGGTCAACAAAACATGTTTCGGCGAATTCAAAGTTTTCTTTCGAGATTAATCGAGATTTTCGCTTTGCTCAGTGAGAGAGTGCATGACGAATTTTATTTTAAAAACGAAAGTTTCGGTTGCGTGAATATTATTGGCGTTAAATTTAATTAATTAATTAATCATATTTCTGTTTTAATTATATTGTGCGTAAATTAAAATGTTATGAATTGTTAATTTGTGTGTAGTAAATGACTTTTAAATAATTGGTCCCGGTGTGGCAATTCACATAATTATGTACTTCACATATGGGATTGGAAAAAGATATGTAATTATAAATCCGGATACTTCAGACCACACGAGATATGAAATTGAATATTTCAACAACGCCAAACGTTATATTACAAAACGCCAAGAGCGATTATAGTGAAATTAGTTTTTGGGATAACTGGAATTCTTAACCAATTTTAATAAAATTCGACACTTTGGGTAGAAATGTTATTCTAAATTAGTTTTTAAATTTCCAGTTTTTGAATCAGAGTTGTTGGATGAACATAGGATTCTAATATTCGACTATAATATAGTTGATTAAACATTTTGGATGGTAGTAAAATTTCCAAATAGTTTTTGGATAAAGTTCTGAATTGGAAATTGAATAGGTCAGTTCTTAATCGATTATGACGAAGTTCGATATGTTGAATGGAAATGTAATTTAAATTTTTTTTTAAATGTTGCGGATTTTAAATAAGTAGTTTTCAATGAAGTTATCAAGAACTTCACGTTATAGAATTCTTCTTCGTCAAGAAGAGTAAAGGTCGTTGACGATCAAGTATCACTGGACCGAGTCAAGTTGTCAAGTGATCATAGTTGCGATAGCTGTGATTGAATTGGTTACTTTGCTAGATGTATAAAATGTTGCGCTAAAAATTAGCAATGTGTTAACTGCAAAATATATTGTATCGTTAGAAAAGATAGTAGTAGTAAGTAATGTATTTTTTTCAATAATGACAATCGAAAGATTCGATGGAACATCGAGATAGTGGCCACTATCAAGTGGTTGAAAGGAAAAATGTATCCACTTGCAACCTTTAACGACATCACACTAAATTTGTCTAAAATTACATGCATAAAATGGTTTCCATTATAGGAGTTATGGGTATGGTTGTAGTTCCCCATTAAATACGATGATACTGTATATCACTTGAATCTTTAATATCACAAACAAACTCAACAGTTTCGACACAATTCGTTATGTTGAATTCTTTAGCAGTAGCCTTAAGTTGGCTAAAAGGTGGAATAAAAGTTTTCTTGATTTATATTTGCCGAACTAATTTAGGCCACTGAACATTTTATATCACATATCTCAGAATATTAAAATTAAATGAATAGTTTAAATAGTTAATAAATATAAATTTATGTGTAATTTGAAACTATATTTTACAATTAATAGACAATTTTTGTACAATTATTTTAAACTAATATAACCTTTTTTAAGGCAACAATAAATGAACCTTTCTGGTCTGGTAACAATCGAACTCTAATTTTTTATTAGAAAAAACAAAAATCAACAAAATATAAAATCAACGATTACTTATTTATAAAAATTAAATCTAATTTTGTACGCAATCATTAATATCTAAAGTGCAAACGATAACAATAAAAATCTAAATGGTATAAAATAAAAATGAAAAATGAAGATCAAAATGAAAACACTACAAATACTCCCCCTCCAGAGAGATCGAAGATCTATCGAAGAAAATATAAGAAACGAGAAGGGGTCCTGGATACACGACCCGAACTTGTAGTCCTTACACTTTTTGGTGCAAGATCGAAGTGAACATTTTTTTTACTTTTCGGCCCTGCAGCAAGTACCCCAGGCACGTCAGCCGAAATAGAAGGTTTTGGTTCGAGAGTCGGTAAAGATGGTCCAGTATTTGTAGTCAGTGTTTCCTGATTGTCGGTGAAACATGGTTTCAGTCTGTTGATTGAAATTTTGGCGTGTCTTCCGTTCAAATCTAATGTATAAAATTTTGGTGTACGGTCAATTACTAAAAATGGTCCTGTATATGGTGGTTGCAGTGATCTGCGTACTGCGTCAGTTCGTAAGAAAACGTGCGAGCAAGTATGCAGATCTTTACTGATAAAAATTTTGACCGTTACGTGTCGCGATGCCGGTATAGGTCGTATTTCGTCAAAGTGTCGTTTTAGATTAGTAACAAAGTCTGATTGTAAAATTTGTTCGTTCCTAGGATCTAAAAAGGTACCTGGAACTCGAGTCGTAAGCCCAAATACGAGTTCAGCAGGTGTTGCTTTCAGTTCGTCGCTGTACGTCGTTCGTAGTCCAAGTAAAATTGAAGGGAGAACACTAGTCCAATCTGTTCGATCGTAGCACATAATGGCAGACTTGATGACACGGTGCCATCGCTCGATCATACCATTACATTTTGGATTGTAACTAGTTGTTCTCCGTCGCTCGAATCCAAGTAAGTTTGCCAGTTCGTGAAAAAGTTGCGATTCGAATTGCATGCCTTGGTCCGTAACAATGGACTCTGGCACACCAAAGCGAGCTATCCAATTAGAGTAGACAGCGAAGGCAACTGTAGCAGCAGTAACATCAGGAACTGGAATCGCCTCGGGCCAGCGGGTGTATCTATCAATCAATGTAACGCAATACCGCTGATTATCAGAAACTGGTAATGGACCAATGATGTCGAGGTGAATAATCGAAAAACGTTGAGAAGTTAATTTGTATGTGCTAAGCGGAGATTTTGTGTGACGAGAGACTTTAGCCTTTTGGCAAGCTACACAGTTTTGAGCCATTTTCTGGACGTCTTTATTAATAGATGGCCAGATGACATTCTGAGTCAAAAGTTTAATGGAAGCTTTGACGCCAGGATGAGAAAGATTATGAAATGCATCGAAAACTTGTTTTCGGAAATTAAGCGGAATGAATGGTCTAGGTGTAGCAGTTGTAGTATCGCAATGTATTAGGGTTTTCGAATTGAATGAAATAGGGAATTTCTCAAATTTGAGAACCGAATTACTCCTTAAGATTTCTTGGAATTCTTCGTCATTAGTCTGAGCATCTGCGATGATAGCATAATCAATACTTTCAGGAATAGAAATTTGATTAATGCGTGAGAGAGTATCTGCAACGATGTTATCCAAACCAGAAATGTGTTGGATATCGGTTGTGAATTGACCAATGAAATCTAAGTGTCGAAACTGACGAGGAGATGCTTTTTCCGGATTCTGACTAAATGCGTGAACGAGTGGTTTATGATCGGTATATAGTGTAAACGTACGACCTTCGAGAAAATGACGAAAGTGTTTAACACCAGAATAAGCCGATAGAAGTTCGCGATCATAAGCACTGTATTTCTTTTGCGTATCATTGAGACGTACTGAAAATAAACCGAGTGGTTGCCAAGTATCCGAAATTAATTGCTGAACTACAGCACCAATCGCTGTATCGGAAGCATCAACCATGATTGCCAGAGGTGCTGATGATGAAGGATGAATTAGTAATGTAGCATCGGAAAGTTTAATTTTGCAGTTATCGAACGCTTCTATAGCTGCTGTTGACCACTGTATTGGAACGCGACTGTTCTTGGTATAACCTTTTAGATAATCATTCAGTAATGCTTGGTCAGCAGCAGCACCCGGAATGAAGCGTCGATAAAAGTTGATCATACCTAAAAATCGTTTCAGTTGTTTAACAGTCTGTGGTCGTTCGAAATTTTTGATGACTTGAACCCGTTCATGCGATGGTAAGATACCTTGTCCAGTTACCGTATGGCCTAAAAATTGAATTTCATGTTTAGCAAAAGTGCATTTGTCAATATTTACTACTAGTCCATGTTCTTCAAATTTAGCAAAGGTCATTTTAATATGTTCGAGATGTTCGTCATAATTTTTAGAGGCAATGAGCACATCGTCCAAATACACAAAACAGAAATCAAGTCCTAGTAGAATTGAGTGCATAAGACGTTGGAACGATTGTGCTGCATTGCGAAGTCCAAAAGTCATCCTACAGAATTCAAAAAGTCCGAAAGGTGTCGAAATAGCTGTTTTTGGAATGTCCGTCGGTTCGATAGGAATTTGGTGGAATGCCTGGACAAGGTCTATTTTAGAAAAAATAGAGCACCCTTCGAGTCGTTGTGTAAAGTCCTGGAGATGTGGAATAGGATATCGATCCGGAATCGTTACACGGTTAAGAGCTCGATAATCCCCACATGGTCTCCAGTCTCCATATTCTTTTTTAACACGAGATGTAGAGGACTGGACCAAGGACTGCTACTAGGTCTGCAAATCCCGAGTTTCATCATGTTTTCGAATTCTGTTTTCGCGATGATGAATTTGTCCGGTGCCAATCGTCGTGGTTTGCATGCAACCGGTGGTCCGTACGTCTCTAGTTTGTGAGTCACGTTGTGTTTGGTGTTGTCGATGTTTATGTGTCCGTGAATTACTGTCGGAAATTTAGAAATTACTTTGAAGACTCCTGAGTCCATCACTGACTTGTCGATCCTAGACAATGTAGAATTATCGTTGTTAGAAGAAAAAACACCGCGTGTATGCAAAGAGGTTAACGGATCAATGAGCCTCTGTCTTTGCATATCTACTAATAAACCTGTGTTTTTTAAAAAGTCAGCGCCGATGATAGGCATCGACACGTCAGCAATGATGAATTCCCAGGAGAATTCGCGGCGCAGTCCGATGTCTAATTTGAGAATTTTGGTGCCAAAGGCGTTCACTGCAGAGCCGTTAGCAGCAAACAATCTGAATGATGGGTCGACCCTTGGGTTCCGAGCGAAACGAGCCGGCAAGACTGAGACATCTGCACCTGTATCTATTAAAAAGTGAATTTGTAAGACGATTTCGAAAATTAAAAGGCGGCTGGATTCAAATATGTCATTGCAGCCCGCTATCTGCAAATGACTTACTGGTTTTTTGCAACCTTGCTATCGGAAGTTGTAGAATTTTTTAAATATTGGCAACCAGTTTTACATTTTTGTGCCTTGTTTCCGAAAAAATGATGGTAAAAGCAAATGAAATTATTAGACGCAGAAGGCTCACCATAATTTTGATATCGTCGAAAATTAGGTGAATTAGATCGTGAATTTGGCCGCGAATTGGATCGTGAATTATTTCGAGATCCAAAATTACTATTTCGATTGGAATTAGAATTTGAATTTGAACGAGACCTAGACTGATGTTGAAAAATTTCCGAAATCTCCGATAGCAAGGTTCTACGAAATTCCAAAAATTGTTGATCAATAGTAATATTTTGGGTAGATACGGAAGCGGATGACTCTAATGCACTGACTTGAGATTGTGTCATTGTCTCGAAAACATTGTCAGCTCGTTCCGCCAAGACTGACAGGGAGACATCATTTTCAAATGGTGTGAGTACCATTTGAACCTGCTGCGGCAATCTCTTCATCCAAAATTGACGGATGGTCGGCTCGTTCAAGTTGTCGCCAGCATTCAACTTCATGGCGCTCAGCAACTGTGATGGCTTCCTGTCCCCAAGTGTCAAGCCATGCATCAAATTGTTCATCTTTGTTTTCTCCGATTCCCCCAGCACCCGGATCACTTCGGTCTTGAAAGCCGTATATGGCTGAGCCCCTTTAGCCTGTGTTATTATGTAAGCCAAAGTATCATGGAGCCGTGCATCCAGGGCCCCAACCGCGTTTGCATACCTAGTTGCCTCAACGCTAATTCCAGCAACCAGAAATTGTTGCTCTAGAATCTCAAACCAAACAACCGGGTTCTGAGCGTAGAGAGGTTGTGGAGGTTTGAACGCAACACGAGAAATTTGAGCTGATAAAAGAGGAGTAGGAACATGATCAATTATGGGAGGCTCAGGTAAATTTATTCTCCTCACAGCTTTAGCTACCGCTTCATTAATCAGGACAGCGAGCTGAGCTGGTGAAAAAGTTAAATTTGTAGCATCCGAAGTGGATGCCTCGTCACTCTCATTAATTGGAGGAGAAGGAATAGTCGCAGACGGATTCATTTCGCAAGTAAAATTTAGTTAAATACCGAAAAAAAAAAATTTTGGATTTGAATGTAAAATTTAGAGGATGCCGAAAACAAAAACTTTTTAAAGAAATAAAAGACTATATTTTTTATACTCTAATAAAAATAGTTGCGTACTTACAGTTTTTGCTTTTGATTTGAAAGAAAATCCGCCGGTGCAGAGACTCGTTAACATGGAGTCACCTCGGTCTCTGTTAAAATGCAAATGTGTGTAGTGTTGGTGATGTTAATGATGATGCCGTTGCTGGTGTTGATGTCGATGTTGTTGATGTGGTGTGATTGATGCGGTACACAATATTGGTGCGTGTTCTTAATCACGTCGGGGTCACCACTTATGGGTATGGTTGTAGTTCCCCATTAAATACGATGATACTGTATATCACTTGAATCTTTAATATCACAAACAAACTCAACAGTTTCGACACAATTCGTTATGTTGAATTCTTTAGCAGTAGCCTTAAGTTGGCTAAAAGGTGGAATAAAAGTTTTCTTGATTTATATTTGCCGAACTAATTTAGGCCACTGAACATTTTATATCACATATCTCAGAATATTAAAATTAAATGAATAGTTTAAATAGTTAATAAACATAAATTTATGTGTAATTTGAAACTATATTTTACAATTAATAGACAATTTTTGTACAATTATTTTAAACTAATATAACCTTTTTTAAGGCAACAATAAATGAACCTTTCTGGTCTGGTAACAATCGAACTCTAATTTTTTATTAGAAAAAACAAAAATCAACAAAATATAAAATCAACGATTACTTATTTATAAAAATTAAATCTAATTTTGTCCGCAATCATTAATATCTAAAGTGCAAACGATAACAATAAAAATCTAAATGGTACAAAATAAAAATGAAAAATGAAGATCAAAATGAAAACACTACAGAGTAAATTACATCATTATCCATTATGGCATTATCTTTCGAAATAACCATTTTCATTATTCATAAAGGGATCATATCGATTTAAAAGATTGGTGCTCGGTATAAATAACAAGTGAGATTTTTCAGAGGTTAGGTTCCTAATGGAAAACTTACTAGTTAATAATATCAAAGGTGTCTGGGTATAATACATCGAATACAAAGAAAAACAATGAAAGACTAAAGAAAGTATTAAAAGTGTTGGATCATAACAGTATATTTTAAACAGAAAAAATGATTTAATCGGAGATAGATGGGTCATCTAATGTTAAATATGGATTAAAACCCTGTGAAAATATGGAATAAAATCAATTAAATCTTTCTTACTCCAGAACATAAAAAAGAATCATTCAAAAAATAAATATAAAGTTGGATGTTATGATCGGATGAAACAAAAATCATTTCTGACGCAAATCCAGTATCACACTAAGCGAAATAAATCGTTCCTAAATATTTATGTTACGGCAAGATCGTGTTGTAATTCCAAAGAGCTTTCGGGAGCAGGTACTGAAACTTATAGATGATGGTCATCCTATGGTGAGGAGATGAAATCAAAGCAATCCGGAAACGGAGATTCTATAGATCTTACTGTCCGTTACATTTTTTTCATTGAAAATTGGATTCATTGGCCATTCTGTGAAATAATGATTTAGCAATTTAAGGTTCACCGTTTCCATAAAGTAAAATATTGATTTAGATTGACCCTATATTCCATTTCTTCAATGTTGTTCATCATAATCTAGTTCTTTTGACCACATATAAATTTAGATGCTATAGTTGGTCTAAGCTATCCGAAAATGTGAATGCATCTCTTCAATTTTGGTTATTTAAATAATTAAATACATATAAACCTTTTTATCGCCAAGTTATAAAAAAGTCCAATTGGAAAAAACAGAAAATCAAATTGAGGAAATTAATAAAAAACTTAATTCAAAATACTGAAATTCAAAGTTTTGTAAACCGGCCAAGGACATCGGCAAATATATCATTCAAAATCAATGAAATAGTAAATTTTGTAAAAAAAAATTGTAAAGTTCATCAACATTCAATTTCCTTGGCCATAAAGATTCTAGTTGGTCTAAATCTAAACTCTCTGGAACTATAGGCCAGTATCCGTGGACATCTCTAGGAACAGCGATACAAAATTTTAAAAATTAGTCAAAATCATATCATAAATCATGTACAAAGTTCTAAACCTGTGGTCATATCTCAAGTATCGGTAATAGTAAATATTAAAAATCGTTGAAAATCACGAAACTTCTAAATTCTGTGAAAAATGGAAAAGCCTACACATTTACATATTTTTTTAAATCTGGAGGAGAGGTCTCTCTTGCAGTTCATAATTTTGAATCTTTACAAATTGATTTACTTTTAAACGCATCAAAATACAATGTTGTTACAAAAATCTTAAGTTAGTTAACAACACATTTCAAGGTTTTAAATATACGAAAATCTGTTCTTAACATTGCCGTATTTTATAACCAAATTATTCATTAAAAGGAAAATTTGTGATGTGACCATTTCATTTTGATCGCACCCGCAATAAAAGAAAATGATGAGAAAAATTTAAATTTTTAAATTATACGGTCGCTATATAGAAAAGTTCAAGTGTGTATGTCTGCAAATAATGTAAAATATTAAAAAATAATAACTTTTAAGAGTAATTTAAATTCCAAAAAAAAAAATTTTTGGTTTTTGGTTTTTTCATGTGATAACTTTTAGGAATAAATCGAAGGGTGTAATTTGAATTATTGAAAGATTAGAAACACATTTGATTTAAAAAAAAAAAAATAAAAAATAAAAAATGCGACATTGAACAACGAAGGGAGGGTTCGATACAAATTTGTTGGTAAGATGCGGAAAATCATCATTTATTTGAATACATATATAAATGTATGTATATTTTCTGCTCATATTTTCTTAGTTCTGTGCTCTTCTGATAAGGATATTTGTTTTATTAAATTTAAATAAAAAACATCAACATATTTTTTCTGCTGTTTGAGAGATATTATCATTAATCAAATAAAAATTTGTTCGGATTTTAATATCCATTATACATAATTAATTTTCCCAAAAGTATATTATATAAATAATATAAAAAAAGTTGTACTCCATGGTCCCCATACACATATCTATAATATAATATTCTAAGGCTACGGTCTGTAATATGCACCGCGTTCCGGTCACATACAATTTTATTTTCTGGCAAAGCATACGATTAACTTGTACGATGATACATATTTCGTATCGCTCGCCTTAGGACTATTGTCGTTTGCATTACATTTGGCTATGTCCAATTTTTTCACCACTGATATATAGTCTTGAAAGAATTCGTCACGCAAATTTAACGGCAGCCGGTCTAAAAATGGATTTACCGCTTCCACACATCCTATAAATTTTTTTTTGTTTAGATCAATAATAAAACTTACGGATAAATATAATTAGCTTACGTTTTAAATGATCGTATCCATGATAAACAAATACACGGTCTCGGATTTCAATTTCAAAATCCTTGAAACCAGCGTTATACATAACTTTACTAAAATCCTTCGATGGATTGGTGCTGAATTGATAGGGCGAAATAAAACTTCGAACGTCCGTCATATATTCCCCGTACTTGTACGATTTTGATAGTTGCTCGTATATTTCGAATATTGGATTTTTGGCCAAAAATGCCAACAAACAATTACCGCCATTCTTCAACATATTGTAAATGTTTTCCAGCGCCTTCTCTTGATTCTGGACCCAGTGCAAACAATAGAACGATGTTATATGATCGAATTGTTTGAAATATTTTAGTTCAATATTTGTGCCGATATCCATTTGGGAAAATTGTATTTTCGCATTTCCATATTTTTCGCGCGCAAACCGAACCATTTTTTCCGATAAATCAGTTCCAACGAGTTTTTCAAAATTGGCCGGTACCATTGGTAGAATAAAATCAATAGTTACATTGCCACCGCCACATCCAATATCCAGTAATGTATCTGTACCATCGTTTTTCCAATTGAACGAATCGGAAAATTCGTTTAAAATTTGTTTCGCATCGTGACGTTGCGCATCGTTTGCATACTCATATAGTTCGGCACAATTCATGATTTATAATCTACATAATATGTTTAAAAAAAAATATTGTTAGTTTTATGTTGCAAAAAACATGTGTATAAGAGGACTGAAGCAATAAAAATAATGCATCATATACATACATATATACAGAAAAGGAATTAAACAAGAGACGGACAAGAGAAGACGAACAATCTACATGTAAGAAGGAAGCAGACAACTTATTGTTTGTGTGTGCGATTTAAATGGAAATGGATTAATTAAAATTAATTTGGCTTACCGATATTTTTATACAAATATAAATTGTTGTCACTTTAGAATTTACCACTTTTAAAAAACAATAATTTACTGAAACTTTCGTAAGCGCGCAGACTTTATAAGGTAGCAGACAGCCAACTGACTGAATATATTTTTTTTTTGATAACAAATTTTTATTTGGATCTTTTGGATCTTCAAAATTAGTTGGTTTTTAATGTTTTTATTTTTCATCTTTGAATTTATAAGAAGATCAATGATCTTAAAGTATTTGAATTCATTTTTCGGTGTTTTTTTTTTCGTTTTCATTGCATTTTAAGAATGGATACGAGTGTATTAAATACACATATGTAGAGACATGTACGCGTATATATCCGATTTATGTTTTTTTTACTTTTCTTTAATGAAATCAATATAATGTTTTATCAAATGATATTAAAAATTTAATTTTATGCTTATGCTGCATTTTTGTGTTATGTATATGTGTTTATAATTTATATTATTATAATGGTGGAGGGGAAAATTCATTTGATCACTCGCATTCGAGAAAGAATCGAAAGAAAAAGTTTATAATATGTTTTACAGTTATATTTATTATACATATACGTATACAACAAATAAAAGCTTTCGTCGAAAGATTATTCACTTTAACAGTTTAACAACATATATAGATAAGACTTATATATACATACTTACCCAAGAATAGAAGTACTCTACTCACTTTGAGAAATGATTATTAGTAATTGACCACAAATTTGATTTCAAGACATATTTTTGCCTCGTATATATGGTAATTTATTATCTTATATTTTTAGAATTAGAACTATATGGCACACAATAATAAACATATGAATACATTTTTCAAGTTTAAGATTTTAATCAAATGTACGTACAATGTCAACAAATACGACGTACTATATTATATTTCTGAATATTAGGAAATAATTACGTACGTTCCGCATTCATCGATATCTATAAACAACGATCACGTTTTATCTGACAACTCGTATTCACGGAAAATAATATTTTATTTGGTACTTAGCTGGGAAACAGTTTGCGACATTCACAAGAAAGATCACTTTTAAATTTTTTATACTAATGAATTCAAATATACATAAATTATTTTGATGTTTTTTTTTTTTTGATATTTGTAAAGAATATTTAACTTTATTAAACTTTATAGTTTTTGGTATAAATTGTTTGAAAGATATATAGATACTGTACTGTGTCTTATATATAAATATATAAATCGTTAAACTTTCTTTATTTTGTATAATTATAAATGGCTTATATGTATATGTATATAGACTGCAAATTAAGCGTTAATATTTTATTTTGTTGTCTAATGTTGTCCACATATGATAAGTGTTAAATTACTTATATTAAATCTATATTCGCGTGTAGTGTTTGAGTTGGTTCACTCTATTTCATTCAGTTTTGCATGTTATGTGATTTTTGCGATTGTACAAAATTTGGGTATTGAATGCCTCTATTCTCTTCAATGACTGTGAAGTTAATAGTAAAAATAATAACAACAATAATACTTGTAAATTTTTGTTATTTTTTCCAATTAGAATTAATTTTTTATTCGATTTGAATAATTGAATAATAATAAATTAAAATTGGAATTTGAGGTGTTTTATAAATTCTGTATCGTCGATTCTAATTGACTATAATATTTTTTTCGCAGAATTTAGAAGTTTCGTCATTTTTAGGCTGCCCATAATTGATTCAAATTATAAAAAAATCTAATTTAAATAATAAAATAATAATACAGATATTTCAATATTAAATATTGCAAAAAATCACATATTTGTTTTGGTTGATGGATGTAACTAATTATGTAGTTCAGATTCTTCTTCGGACGAATCATTTTCATATTTACGAATGTGAAATTTGTCCTAAATCTGTCCTAAAAGCAACATAAATTATTATGCATGTGTGTGAGTGTAAAGGTAAAATAAAAGTTTCGTTATAACGAATTTTTATATTTTTATTGTGAATTATTAAATTAATAGAAATTAGTAAACTTATTAACTTACCGGATTCACTTTTAAATTAAATTTAATGTAAATTAGAGACCTGTCCTACTGATATATAAACAAAATAAGTAGTATACCTCGAAACATGGCAAACAAATAAGGAATTCTATAATTGTCGGTAGTTCGAAAAAAATCAGAAACTTCTATTTATGTATTTCAGTTTTGTTACTTTGAACTAAAATGGTTCAATCCTAAGAACCTGAAAGCCTATAATTAGGAAAACCTGAGTGGTTTACCATTAGAGTAGACCCACACCCATTCAATCATTTTTCGGCTATGATGGCCCCTTATTTGAAACATTTGAAAAAATTCGGAGACCGATACTCGTATATTAATTTCAGTTTTGTAACTTAGAATCAAAATTATCCAGTCCTAAGCACATGAAAGCCTTTATTTCGGCAAATCTGAGTGGTTTCATGTTAGACCTCACACTCTAAAAATTCTGATACTTCGATATATGTATTTCAGTATTGTTTCTTACCCGTGGGGCCAAAAATATCCAGGTTTTCCAAAATATAGGGTTTCAGGTACTTAGGATTGAACAATTTTGGTTCATAGTAACAAAACTGAAATACATAAATAGAAGTTTCTGATTTTTGATCTCGAAGTTGCCGAATTTTTGTGTGTTGAGTGTTTCTAATAAGGGGGCATCATAGCCAAAAAATGATTGAATAGGTGTGGAGCTGGTCTAATGGAAAACCACTCAGGTTTTCCAAAATATAGGCTTTCAAGTACTTAGGATTAGATAATTTTGGCTCATGGTAACAAAACTAAAATACATGTCTCGAAGTGTCCGAATTTTTTCGAGTATTTCTAATAAGGGGCCATCATAACCGAAAAATGATTAAATAGGTGTAGGTCTACTCTAATGGAAAACCACTCAGGTTTTCCAAAATATAGGCCAAAAAATGATTGAATCGGTTTGGGTCTGGTCTAATGAAAAACCACTCAGGTTTTCCAAAATATAGGCTTTCAAGTACTTAGGGTTAGAAAATTTTGGTTCATGGTAACAAAACTAAAATACATGTCTCGAAGTGTCCGAATTTTTTCGAGTGTTTCTAATAAGGGATGGCCCCATAACCGAAAAATGATTGAATAGGTGTAGGTCTACTCTATTGGAAAACCACTCAGGTTTTCCAAAATATAGGCTTTCAGGTACTTAGGATTGAACAATTTTGGTTCATAGTAACTAAACTGAAATACATATATCGAAGTGCCCGAATTTTTTCGAGTGTTGCTAATAAGGGGCCATCATATCCGAAAAATATTTGAATAGGTGGTGTGTCTGGTCTAATGGAAAATTGATCAGATTTACCGAAATATATAGGCTTTTAGGTACTTAGGATATAGAATTCGTTACTTCTTGACCTAACTTGTTTAAGTTTTGAGGAATGGTCCTGATCATGCTTAGACGTTAGTAGCACTTAGCAGATCTCTAATTAAATGTGAATCCGTATAGATATTTTAAAAATTTTTTAAATAATCCACAATAAAAATTTAAAAATTCGTTATATCTGAGACATACGTCTGAGACATTTTTTTATTTTAATTTTATTTTATTACAACTGAACAAGGCTTACCTAGCAATTTTTATACCAAAAAATTTACATTCGTAAATTCACACGTTTGTTGAGCTACAATACTGTGGTTAGTTCCAATTTACTTGTTTAAAATTTTTTAATTAGCCCAGTCCACCAGATCCATTGACTTTTTTTGTTAAAACCGGTTTGCGCTATAGGGTTGTCTACCAAACCTCGTATCTCAGCATTTTCGTGTTGTTGAAGATGTCTTGTGTGTTCTCAATGAATCGCGATGAAGATCATCATTTCTCACGTATCAGGGTGCATAACGATACGTCTAAAGTACACTAATTTAGAATATCCGAATTATTTTGACGTTTGAATTCTTGGTCCCAGCTGCATATCGTACGTCCATATATATAGGTTAAAAAATTTCCAGTTAGAGGAGTAGTTTATTATGTATAGTTAGGTCTGAGTTGCGCTTAATAAGCCAGTACATTTTTCTCATTTGTGAATCTCTGCAGTTAGTTTGTTTGTTGCCTTTTCACCATTCATATATATCATCCGCAAAAGTGGTGTACGTCTATAAGGTAGGCCTTTTGTATACAATGTTACAAAATTGGTCGGAAAACAGTACTTTGGGGTACACACGCTAATGGCAGCAGAGAAATTGGCCTGTAATATGTGAACATTAGGTGGTTCGTAGGTTTAGCAATCATTATGACTTTTTAATTTTTATTTTTTTTAGTCATTTAGCCTTTTGTTGTTTTCCATAGTGAATAGTCCGTATCATTTTCATCTGTATGACCACACAAATATCTATTGATTGACTTAGTTTTAATTACTTTTATAAGTGACTATAACAAACTATATATAGTTTGTTACTTACATTAATGTTGAATTTTGCTTCTTGCTCTTGTTACAAAGAAATGTATAAGATCTGGAATCTTATTCCGTCCTGCTTGAAACAAATTTCTTCTTTGTGTTGTAGTTACCACCTCTAGCTCTTTCTGCTGGGTGGATTGCACTGTAGAAATGATAACCAGCATTTGTGCGAATATTTTCATGTTTTACCTATTGGCGTTGTGTTTGAAAATTTGAATTTTTTTAAGATTTCCTTGATCTTGTGGCTGTTTTCCAGACCGGTCGCAGAATGTTTATAGTGGTTTTGTTACCTCACACCCTCGGTAATTTACAGGATGCGACAATTCGTCGGAGTTTTATGTAATGTACAAACTTTGGTCTGTTTCTCTTCCCAGCACATTTTATACAACGTAGATCTCACTCAAAATATTTCTGTGTGTGGTTGTAAACATGAAATTTTTTAAACAGCTGTATTTTTGTGATGGTCTTTCACATATGGGCTAAATTTTAACTCTGATGTTTAAAATTATTTTTATAATTTTTTTTCTAGTGTAGTACACAGTTTAACTTGCATCCAATATTTATTTTTACTATCCGACCATAGATGTCTATGTTTATCTGTACGACACAATTAAAATTGAATTTTGACAATTCAAAATTTTGTTTTGTTTCCGTGTGAAATTATTTGCTTTAATAGTTATTTATTAAAAATTTAAAATATATAAAAAATTAATTTCTAATTGTTTCATTCGATATTCCGAAAGTATGTACATACATGTGTATATATGTAGAAAGATACATACAACTATAAAACCAGAGTTATGAAATCGATGCTAAAGCAAAAACATGTTCACCATGCAAGTATTTTGAGCCAGGTTTGGTAAATTTTAGCCCAACGCCAATTTTCAGTTTTTCCATAGGTATAATGACAAACTTTTTTAAACGAAAAAAGTTTCCAACAAAAAAATATGAAATTCAATAAAAAAAAAATATAGAAAAGTAAAGTTTAAAATTTATAATTTCGCAAGTTTTAAAATAAGTATAAACTGTATAAGTAAGAGCCAGCATATTTGGATAGCGTACATATATTTAATGGTAGACTCTCTGTGTTTGACAAATTTATGGAATAATCAATAATATATACATATAGAAGATGTCATGTCATGTGCATTCCCATAAACCAAAAATTTAACGAACCGTCCTGCTAAATTTGAATATAACGCACAAAATACCAAATAATTAAAAGTAATTCACAATTTTTTTCTTTACGTTCTAAGTAATTTATACTGGAAGAAGGTGTACGCTGAATATATTTTAAAATATCTATTCCATGGAATTCTTAAATATACGCAGAAATGAGAAATGGGTATGTATGTATGTATGTACATATGTAAGAAAATTCTAAATCATAGATGGAACAAAAACGAAAAATGTAAGAAGTACAGAAGAAAGTGTTGAACAGTTGATAAAGATATAAATTACATCTTCTCCTCGCATATAATATATGTGTATGTATGACTATATGTAATGTATATGGTAGTACGTATATAATAAGATGTATGTGCCGACTTAACTAGGAGAATTGGGGTGAAAATGAATTTTTTTTTTAGAAGAAAATTATAGCGAAACGATGTAAATATATATTTATAAGACATTTTCTATATCAACATTTTATTTTTGCTGTGTACGATTTTTCATCTAAATGTCTTTGAGATGTACTTCTTGTATTTTATAAACATCCTTTTATTTTTGTTTGGAATTTAATGAAAATGATGAACGTTCATATATGAATATGTATGGCAGCATTGTGTATATAGATAGATAGATAGATAGATAGTTGTTCATTAAGAAATTCTTGTGTTTTTAGTTTTGGTTTTTTGTCTTGAAGAAGGTGGAAAAATTATTATAATTTTTTTTGTTGATAATTTTTTAATTACAGATGTACATACATAGTAAACAACTAAAATAGTTGTGTACATATACTTGTACTTAGATATAGGGTTGTGGTAATAACCAAATGTTCAAAAATTATTTTGTGGGATTTATTGTCGTATTTATACTGTATAGGGAAAAATATTTGGCATTCCATGTTTGACATAAAAAAGATAACGAGACCTGAATTAAACAGATAGCAAGTTTAATTTTAATATAATAGTTAGAATAGTTATTATTAGGATATATTTCGAATTTATACGGAATGATATTTATTCAGAACTTCTACCTAATTCCAAAAGAGAATTTGGTCGGCCTAATTATTTTATTTGAAGCATTTAATGCTGAATTATTTTTGATTGTTTTCAACATAACGAAATTGGAAATAAAAGTTCGCCAAAATGTTAGGCCGAAGTTTATAGAAAACATGATATTTTGAAAGAAAATAAATTAACATCATCTGTTGATACGGTAATACGAATTAAAATCAAAAAAACAACAACTCTGCGTTCAGAAATTATATAGCGTTTCTTTGGTTTAGATCCAACTTTCATAACATTTTAAATTCCTAATTCGGACTAAAACCAAAAGTATTGTTTTTTGGAAATGCTGCCAATGGCTTTATTCTTGAATCTTTCTACAAAAGAAACTAACAAGAAGTATTCAAATCTTAAGCTAAATTTATTATATATTTTAAGTTTTACTCAATGTTAATACTTGTTATTAGTGTTCACTATTTAATTGGTTTAGATTACATTTAAGTATATGTAAAACCTAAATATTTAATGTATTTACAGGTTTATCAGTCCAAGTGGATCTGTTCTTCTCAGTCGTCTAAATCGCGGCTGTTTTAATCAGGGTTGGGCGTTTACGTGTCATCTATTACTTTTTATATTGACGTGTCGACAACCCGTCGATAACGTCAACAACCGTGGACAAGGTCGATAATGTAGGCAATTCAACTCTATAGGTTTAACAAAAATTAGTTCTAAACTAAAGGGTGACCAAATTTCTTTAGGTACAACAAGGAGTGATAACGTAATGTAACGTTAAAAAAATAACGTAACAATAACGCTAAAATTGCATTGTTTTCCTCAATAACATAACAAAATTAATCACGTTTCGATGTAACTTAACAATAACCAATAACCTTAACAAATATGAAATAACCAAATAAAATAACGTTAAATAAATTTTTGTTTCCGCATTTTGTTGACCTTTAATGAAATTAAAAGTGCATGTTTAGAAATGGTGACCAAAAATTGGAGGCCGATTCATATTCTTAAGGAATCAGGAAAATCCTAAATCCTATTCTCACCAGTGTGAACACCCCATTCTAAGCAAAAATTTGCAATTACAGCAAATAATATCAAGATCCATATGGTAAATGTTACCGCAGCTTTGAAAATAAAAATTAGATATGAGTTACGTGAACTATTTTTATCAGTTAAAATTGATTCTGCGATGCGACTCAAGCGTAGCGTTTTGGGGTTTAATGTTCAATTTTTCGAACAAGGCGATATTATTATTATGGCGTTAATCATGTTAGAATTGAAAGAGAAACATGTATGAAACATGTATGGGGTAGAATTAAAAAACGTATACAAAATTGAAATATAAAAGAAAAGAAATATTATTTAAAGCCGAGCTTAAAGCTCTCCAAATAAAAACTTAGTGTGATCATCATATAAATCAGTTGGAAAGATAATATAATAAACAGACGGTTATATAAGTATTGTTAACTTACTAAGCTTGAAGCTCTTCAAACTTGATCATTGATCATCTCCAGTAAAACATAAAGCTCTTAACTTGTTTATCAAATATCACTGTTAGTCAATAAAAATTTACCAATAATTTCAATAAAACTTAAATGACTTTTGAGCTTTAATTTAAATTTTAAGATTAGTCTAGTCTCACAAGCATTCTGTTATAACTTTAAATAAATTAAATTTGTACCGTGTCATTAAATTCGCTTTGTAAACTACTGATTGAGTGAAACTTTATATGCTTACCACGATCTTTACAAATCATTTGAGCTTTCTGATTTTTAAAAGCTTAATCTTATTATTTTCCCCTTACACATTTAAAACATTTAAAATTGCACCAAAGAAAATTAAATTTAAATTTTTGCCAAAAATTTCTTTTTCTTATTAAAGTAAAGTCGATTATATCTCTGAAGATTATTTAAGCTTGGGAGCTTTAAGTTCTATTATATAAATCGTCAAACTTCATAAAAAAAGTACTGATTGAGTGAAACATTTATATGTTTTCAATGAACTTTACTAAGCTTGTGAGCTTTCTGTTTTTTTAAAAACTAAATCTTAAGATGAACAAGAACCTGTTGAAGAAGAAGTCATGGAAGATGATCGTTTAGACGATACCATAATTAGCTTAACAAATTCACGATTGTTAGGAGACTCAGTTAATGATATTATTAGTGTTCGGTGTGCTTTGCATACGCTGCAGCTAGCAGTTATTAACAGTTTAAAAGGCGAAGAGAAATCACATTCATATATATTCACACATTAGTCAAAAAATTACGTACTCCAGCGGAATTATTAAAGTTGCAATTAAAGTAGCAACAATTATTAATTCCACCATTAGATTGCATTACTCGATGGACGGACGTCCACATTTCGAATGCTTGATTTTATTATATACAAAATCACATTGAATACAATAATGGTGCAATCAGCATTTGTATTAAAATTCAACCCCATAATTGGATAAAGGCAGAAGAAATTAGATATGCGTGAACTCCTTCAGCACGTTCAACATTAAAATTTCAAGATATGTATAAAGAATGGCTAAAGTGTAAAATAGCAACAGCCAAATTTAGGAGTGAATTTGCTAAAGTTCTTCTAAAAAACTTAAAGTGTAGAGAACCGAGAACCCAATATATTAAATACATTAACATTGAAATCGGCTATGGATCGGCTTCATGGATCCAAGATTTCAGGCAGTGATATCTAGTATGGATAGATTGGAAGCTAAACTTTAGACCATCACAAAAATACCGCTGTTTAAAAAATTTCATGTTTACAACCACACACAGAAATATTTTGAGTGAGATCTACGTTGTATAAAATGTGCTGGGAAGAGAAACAGACCAAAGTTTGTACATTACATAAAACTCCGACGAATTGTCGCATCCTGTAAATTACCGAGGATGTGAGGTAACAAAACCACTATAAACATTCTGCGACCGGTCTGGAAAACAGCCACAAGATCAAGGAAATCTTAAAAAAATTCAAATTTTGAAAATAGTGGACCGCAAAACACAACGCCAATAGGTAAAACATGAAAATATTCGCACAAATGCTGGTTATCATTTCTACAGTGCAATCCACCCAGCAGAAAGAGCTAGAACTGGTAACTACAACACAAAGAAGAAGTTTGTTTCAAGCAGGACGGAATAAGATTCCAGATGTTATACATTTCTTTGTAACAAGAGCAAGAAGCAAAATTCAACTTTAATGTAAGTAACAAACTATATATAGTTTGTTATAGTCACTTATAAAAGTAATTAAAACTAAGTCAATCAATAGATATTTGTGTGGTCATACAGATGAAAAGGATACGGACTATTCACTATGGAAAACAACAAAAGGCTAAATGACTAAAAAAAATAAAAATTAAAAAGTCATAATGATTGCTAAACCTACGAACCACCTAATGTTCGCATATTACAGGCCAATTTCTCTGCTGCCATTAGCGTGTGTACCCCAAAGTACTGTTTTCCGACCAATTTTGTAACATTGTATACAAAAGGCCTACCTTATAGACGTACACCACTTTTGCGGATGATATATGAATTGTGAAAAGGCAACAAACAAACTAACTGCAGAGATTCACAAATGAGAAAAATGTACTGGCTTATTAAGCGCAACTCAGACCTAACTGTACATAATAAACTACTCCTCTAACTGGAAATTTTTTAACCTATATATATGGACGTACGATATGCAGCTGGGACCAAGAATTCAAACGTCAAAATAATTCGGATATTCTAAATCAGTGTACTTTAGACGTATCGTTATGCACCCTGATACGTGAGAAATGATGATCTTCATCGCGATTCATTGAGAACACACAAGACACATTCAACAACACGAAAATGCTGAGATACGAGGTTTGGTAGACAACCCTATAGTCGCAAACCGGTTTTAACAAAAAAAGTCAACCACCCCTATTCTGATAGTCGCGACGCTTCAATCGACTCGACTACTGTCACGTCACTTCAAATATAAATTGGTATTCTCTTACACCCCTATTCTGTTAGTCGTGTCACTTGTCACTTGTACCGACAGTCAAATTTTGGTATTCCCTAAGGCAATTGAAGTGACAATCGTCGTTTCAAGTGACCAACATCGTATTCTAGTAGTCGTTATAAAAGTTTCGTGTCACCTGAAATGACATTTCTGGACGCGTGAAATTCTTAAGCGACAGGAGCAAAAATGCAGAAAATCGGAAGATAGCAAAACATTTAATTTTATTTTTTTTGATGTATTTTATATTTAGTGAATCAAAATATAATTAATTTAAAATATTTTTATATTTTTATTTTTTATCTACTAATTTGTGCGTTGATGGAAAAATATTGAAATATTTAGCTAACCTACAAGATTTTTATACGTATTTAATTCTTAAAACTTTCACGAAATTACAGAGATTACAATTACTTATTATTTCTCAATAGTTTTTAATAACAATTACACCACATAAATATCATGACAAATGCAAAACTGACAATTCATGTGTATTTCAAACGTCAATATTCCGTCAAAAAGTCAGGAAATTATTGGTGCTGCCAGATAATTCTATTTGTCGTGTCACGTCACTGCGGGCGACTAAGAGAATACCAATTTATATTTGAAGTGACGTGACAGTAGTCGTGTCGATTGAAGCGTCGCGACTATCAGAATAGGGGTGTTAGTCGCCCTCAGTGACGTGACACGACAAATAGAATTATCTGGCAGCACCAATAATTTCCTGATTTTTGACGGAATATTGACGTTTGAAATACACATGAATTGTCAGTTTTGCATTTGTCATGATATTTATGTGGTGTAATGGTTATTAAAAACTATTGAGAAATAATAAGTAATTGTAATCTCTGTAATTTCGTGTAAGTTTTAAGAATTAAATACGTATAATAATCTTGTAGGTTAGCTAAATATTTCAATATTTTTCCATCAACGCACAAATTAGTAGATAAAAAATAAAAATATAAAAATATTTTAAATTAATTATATTTTGATTCACTAAATATAAAATACATCAAAAAAAATAAAATTAAATGTTTTGCTATCTTCCGATTTTCTGCATTTTTGCTCCATTCGCTTAAGAATTTTACGCGTCCAGAAATGTCATTTCAGGTGACACGAAACTTTTATAACGACTACTAGAATACGATGTTGGTCACTTGAAACGACGATTGTCACTTCAATTGCCTTAGGGAATACCAAAATTTGACTGTCGGTACAAGTGACAAGTGACACGACTAACGGAATAGGGGTGTAAACTACGTTTGGACTCGAATTGAGATAGTATTAGTACCAGAACGACAAGCAAAAATCGGTAATATTATTACCAAGCCTGCAGACCAACATCACCTATCTTTAGACAATTCAACATGTTCTGATCAAGAATTTGATAACCACTTAAAATAAATTTCAGGACTTGCAAGACCTTCCACTACTGGCAAAAACAAATTAAACATACATTATCGTTACTCGAGGCTTTCGATAGTGTGCTTGTTGTTATTTCTGCCAAAACATCAATTTTAGAATATCGGAATTAAAAAAAAAATCATCCTGAGTGGTACGTTCTGTCACAAGTCGAGTTCCAGCCACACAAGTATCAGTTGAAAGTGAATGATGTTTCAGTGGTCTTAACTGTATCTTAAGTTCTCTTACAGAGAACCTAGTGCCTGAAACTCTTGAGAATATACTTCTTATTCGATTGAACCACAAATTTTAAACTAAAAAATATAATCGAAAAGTAAATATAAAATATCAATTTTTCGTATAATTTATAAATTCACAGACATTAAAAACAAACAATACTCAGAGTTCTTCAAGCGTCTATGAAAAAGGTTCATAATATATAGGTGGTGACTTCAATGCGAAGAATACTCACTGGGGCTTAGATTAACTACAACTAAAGTAAAAGAATTACTGATTGCCATTAAACAAAATGAATTTTCAACATTTGCATTTCAACTGGAAAACCAACGTATTGGAAAAATACCTGACCTGATCGATTTTTTTATAACCAAAAGTATTTCTGGACTCTGCTTGTTTGAACATCGCCGTACAGTTTCATTGCTGCTACATCCATCTTTTATATACTTGGCAATTAATTCGAAAAATTTGAAAATTTTAATAGAAGCTGAGTTGAACTAATTTTGTAAGATGAAATTAAATTAATAAAACTTAAGCCCCAATGCCGCTTGAGCTCACGTCCACTAATCAAACATCCATTACTTTGCTTACTTGACCACTGTGCAATTTCATTACTGATAAATCCATCTGTTATAATCAACATTTGAATAGAAAAAATGAAATGAAAATTTAACAAAATCTGAATTGAATTAATTTGTATGAAATTAAATTAAATTTGTTTTTAGCCCTAATCGAGACTTAAACTCATCAGCTATACCTTTCAGTTTGTATAGGTAAATTTTTTATTTAGACGTTATTCATGTACTGACTTAAACTTAAAATTTGTATTTTAAGTGGATGAATATTGTGGCCCGCCTAGAAAATCGCATCAAGCATCATTGACTGGAACGGAAGTTTTATAAGTTTTGAGAACATATAAAGACGATTAGCTTGTCAGATTTTTAACTTCTTCGAAATACACTGCTTGGAATGTCATCGCATTAAATGTTGTACCTGGCACTATCAGTTCAGTTAAGTTTCAAACGATATTAATGTTAGGACATTTTTGGTTCAACTCGGCTTCTGTTAAAAAACTTCCCATTTTCTCAATTCAATTGAAAAGTATAAAAGATTGCATAACATCAAATATATATATATATATATATATATATATATATATATATATATATATATATATATATATATATATATATATATATATATATATATATATATATATATATATATATATATATATATATATATATACGATGGTGGGCCTGGTAGTAGAGTGATTGATTTTGGATTCGTGGACGTAGGTTCGAGTCCCCTTAGCGACGGTATTATTTTAATTTAATTTCTTCTGTATACAAATTGGTTCAACATACAGCTTCTGTTAAACATTTTCATATTTTTCAAGTAGTGGCATGTATACAAGATGGGTGAAATAAACGCAGAGTCCATTGCCTTTTCTAAAATTTTCAATATTTTCTATTCAAATGACAGATATAAAAAATTTGTATAGCATGAAATATATATGCGGCGGTGGTCCAGTAAGCAAAGTCAGTGACTTTGGATTTATGGATCTAAAAGTTCGACTCTCGATCGAGGTAAACATTTTTTGATTTAATTTCTCCTGTCAAATTGGTGATGGTGAAATAACATTACTCAAATCCAACTCAGCGTTCGAAACTTCAATATTCTCCATTTAAAACTGGCAAGTATAAAAGATGGGTATGGGTATAGAGCGGTAATGAAATTAATTGTACGGCGATGGTCAAATAAGCATTGCCGTTGCTAAAATTTTCAATTTTTTTATTCAAATGGCAGCTACATATATAAACAATAGGAATATCACTATTTACATATATGTATGGCGGTGGTTCGTTGGTAAAAGAAGCTATATGTGATTGGACTGTAACTATGACTAGTGCAAGCCTCAAGTATATATTTTTAATTTAATTGCAAATTGGACATTTTTAAATAAAAAAGCAATTTTTTTTAAATTTAATGAGAAATGTGTGGATGCCCCTCTAAATTTTTTTACCCATAATCGAGGTTTGAACCCTGCACAACACATCCACGATTCCAAATCCTATGACACCGCTTACTTTGCCACATCACCATTTCCATATATGTATAGATTTGTCGCTATACTCATCCTTTATATTTGCCAATTGAATGAAAAAATTAAATAAATTAAATTAATAATTATTTATTGCCAAACCGAGGTTTGAGAACTCAAGTTCTCAATTACAAATGCAACGAGTCTGCTTACTGGTCCACCGACGTATATAAATATGGTGCTATACAAATCTTTTATGTTTGCAATAGAGCAAATTGAAAATTTTAGCAATAGGGATGGACAATTTATTACGGTCATACACAAGATATGGCTCTTACATTTTCATTAGGGCCATACACAAGAGATGGCTGTTTTACTTGCCGAAGAAATTACACTAAAAAGTATAGACGCCGACGAGAATTCGAGTCCACGAATGCAAAAGCAATAATTCTGCACCCCCGCCGAATATACATAATGCTATATAAATCTTTTATATTTTCCAATTCAATAGAGAAAATTGAAAATGTTAGCAACAGGAATGGGCTATACTTATTTGACCATTAGCGTATATTTTCATTACATTAGATGGCTTTTATACTTGCAGAAATTGAATGTAGATTTCAACGGAAGCTGTAAACCAATTTTACAGCAGAAATTAAATTAAAAAAGTTTTGGCGCTCACGAGTCTTGAACTCGAGTCCACGATTTCAACAGCATTGACTCTGCCTACTCGACCATCGGCGTATAAAAAATTTGGGCTGAACAACGCTAGAAATCTTTACATGGCACAACTGATAGAAATCTTTACAAAAAGGTTATAACCTACATTAAAAATAATCCGGGGAAATTTAACTATGACCGTGACATAAAATTTAACACACGCCACTCCATAGTAAAACGAATTCGTGTCCAGGAAGGCTATGACTGCTTACGAGTTATTAAAAAGCGAAATCGTTGAGATAACCAACGAACGTAGAAAATTTGAACGAGATTAATAAAATCAATGTTATCTCAGAGAGTCCACAGGTTTTCGATGTATCGAAAAATTTTAGGTATATAGTGGAAAGAGTGCTGAAGTGCGAAAGTCTCACCGGCAGTTATGCCACAAATATAGGGAGCATCAAACAACATGTGCGTGATTTTATCCGTAATAACGAAATATATAGAGGTGATTTGTGCAAAAATTAAAAAACTCAAAAAAGTCAATTTAATCGTATGGAAATTTTATTATCATTCGAAAGAACATTTCTTGCCATTTTTTTAAAAATTACTTCTTTCAAATGAAGTCCGGTTTTTTTTGGAACTGCGATGGTTCTTTTTCAAAGTTCAATTTTTGATGACGCGTTCGAGAATATCGAGTATAGTATCTGGCGAATGAATCGAGTAATGTTGGCTTCCAATGCCCCAAAGAAAAAAGTCTAGAGGTATCACACGATCTAAATAGCCAATTCAACGATCCGAACTGTGAAATTAATTGCCCGCCAACATGATTTTTCAATAAGTATATTGCTTGGCAGCAAATATTCCGTTGTCATGGCGCAATAACGAGCACTATTCACAGGTACGTCCCTGCCGTATTCTTTTTTGTAGAAATATGGACCGATGATTTCACAGGCCCATAAACCACACCAAAAGATCTATGTAGTCTCGACAGTGATGTGGTCTCGACTGGCCTTTTATGTCAACCGTAACTTGGTTTAAGTGCACGAAACACATTCCTCACAGAACCCTGGTTTTCGTAATAAGGCTGAACAATTTGTAGACGCTATGCCGGGCTCAATCTTTCCATGATGAAATGGCAAACAATACTGAATAAATAAAAACACGATGACAGTTTGACACTACATATATTCATGCGTCATTTGTCAAAAAGAAAAAAAAGGAAAAAATCATCTCTATATGATGAACGCTTTTACAAAATACTCCCGCGAACTGGTTCAAATCGCAAAACTATCGTAGGTTGTTGACATTATTTTAACTGTCGACGTTGACAAAAGAACACTGCCCAGTAATCTACGTTATATTTTACTTGCTTTGTTAATCGATGGTCTCGGGTTCGATTCCCGGTGCAATATTCACTACGTATCTGACTCTTTGTCATTATGGAATTATGTGTATATTCCAAATCGACCAAGCTAATTCTACTTTGCTGCTAAGCTAATTTACGATGTTTAAATTATATTTAAGTTAGCATATGATAACTTTCCAAATCATTTTAATTATTTTACGAAAGCATGCGTATTTTGGTCCTGTAAATTTAACTGTTGCAAGGTGTAAATAACTATGCTTTCTTGATATGAAAGTTAAACTGTCCAATTTAGCTGTATTCACTAGGCAAATATCAGTTCAACTTATCAAAGACAAGTTGAGTTATAATAAAATGAATACTAATTCTACCAATTTGAGTTAACTTGTTAACAAGTACAACATTTTTTCTTTCAGTGTGGTGACCAAAAATCACGGTTGGGTGTTTTTAATGTGTAAGTATATGTGTTTGTCCGGGTATTGCACCGTGGGCCCTTTAGTGGCATTGAGTGCTAGAGTAATCCGCCCAATTTAAAAAAAAAAAAATCGCGTAGATTACATGGCATAATCTACCTCGCCCATACTGGCTTGTAAGAGAAGCATTTACTTGAACGGTAAGTTTTAAATACAGCACCAAGTAAATACTTGAATTTTATTCATCTGCTCATAAGTAAATACTTGAAAAAAAAAAAAACAGAAGTTAAAGCATTTTCTTGTTTCTATTCACCCAACCCATTTAATATAATAAAAGGTTTTTGTGCTGAATGTTGACTTCAAAACTATTACTTAGGCTGCGGACCAATTCACGGGTAAAAATCGCCTTTTAATTTAATTTTCGGTAAATTCATTTACTTTACCAAAAAGTAGGGTAAATCGAGTACACAAAAGTTAAAATTTAACGTTTAGGTGGTACATGTTTTAATGTTCTACAGATTATAATAAACAAAAGCACGTGTTTCAATTAGTTAAAAATACTAAAACTCGACTTTTACCTTAGTAATTGTTTTACCCATGTATTGGTCCGCAGCCTTAGTCAAAATTTTAAGAATAAGTGGACTAGATGGCCAATAACAAGAGGTAGAGGGTGTGTCGTATATTTCAACCCTAATGGTTGTTTCGAAATCGGGATAAATTCTGATTTTACACTCAAATATCCGTACACAAATTTATCTTGAGCAAAACCATATCATACCACTATTTTATATTTAACACACTAAAATGAAAGTCTTATGTTATAGATAATATATTATTGTTTATATATGTATATTTATTTATGTATTATATAAAGCAAAACATAAAATATTAAAATCGACCATCATCATAATAATCATCAATATGTTAGATAAAAATAAAACATCATAAATAATGAAAAATATATATACTTATTTTATAATAAAATAACACAAAAAATAAAAATAAAAATAATTTTGAAAATATTTTTTGATGACATATTAAAAATTTAATTAATTTTAATGGTTATTTTTTTATTCATAAAGAATATAAATATAAATAATAACAACACCAATAACAACAATATCATCTGAACATGAAATTGTTTATTGTTTATTTATTAATAATAAAAATACTAAAATTCGTTCGGAAAATCAAGTATAACATACCAATGAGGAATATTTTCATACAACAAAAATAAAAAATACATTTTTGTTGTTGTTGTGTTATTAAATGTCATTTTATATAAACAAACATTATAACTCTCTGCTATGACAACGACGACGACGACGATGATGATGATGATGATGAGGATGATGATGATGATGAGATTGAAAATACAAAAAAAACGTAATAAAAATAAAAATCATGTCCACTATAAAGTTCTATTGTTTACGGATATAAACGATACCCTCGTTTCATGTATATAGATTGGTGGATTAAACACTGGATACCTCTATAATATATATGCGGGAGAGTAAAACGTATTTTGTCTCGTCGTCTAATAGAAAAGGCTTGTTTTCCCAATAAATATACATATGTACGTCAACTTATTATGCGGTTTCACACAAATATCAACGTTTCTAAGTCACCCTTATTTGTGTATACATTAATATCAATATATGTAGTACTTACTCGTTTTGTGTATAAAACTATAAATTTCCAAAAAATGACCAAAATATGTTTTTAATTTTTATTATGAATATCTCATTATTAGTACCTACAAAGAGCAGGCGGGTGAGCAAATGTACATACATACATATTATAGTTACATATACATACATAAAAGAAAATATTCAAATACCGAAGATGGTACGAGTTCCTTATCAACAATTTTCATAAGAAAAATAAAATCAAAATTTATAGTTCTTGTACGTGACTAAGAAAAGGTTTTTGGTTTGGAAAAACTTAGTCGTGTATTAAATCTATAAGGTTATATCGTTATCAATCATTTTAATTATAGAGTATGGTATAATTGTAGAATTCGAACATGCACCTGTAGCCAGAACCTGTATTAAATAACACTCAAGTCAAATTTATCGGAATAAATGTCGATTGAAGTATGCCAGTGCACAATTTACTAATTTTCTTCTAAATTACGTCATATATAGTTAGTAAGCTTTTAGTACAAACTTCATCGTCCTATATAGGAGAATGAAGTTTTTTGTAAAATTATACGAAGGTTTTTTCATACTGTAAATGTATTTGTGTCTATATAAAATAACATACATTTGGGCGAATTCATTTTATTTACAATTTTAAATATTTTATATTTTAGTCCAATGACAGTGACGGAGTCTCAATGCTATGTGAAAGTTGAGAACAGGCTATCGAAATTTTTTGCAGTTAACTCGGGTGTTCGGCAGGGAGATGCTCTGTCCCTGATACTCTTTAATCTCATGTTGGAGTACATCTTTCGTAAAACTGAAACACCTCAGCGCACCATCTGCTATCGCCAGTCCAATCAGGTGCTTGCATATGCAGATGACGTATGCGTGATTGGACTGAATAGCAACGGAGTGAAAGAAATACTTGATCCGCATGTAGAGTTTTCAGCTTCACTTGGACTTCAGATCAATGAGTCCAAAACGAAATACTTGATCTCTGGTTTTAGGGACAATGGTACACCAGATTTTATAGTGGCCACCACGCGTTTGAGGGCATGAGGAGATTCAAATATTTGGGTTCTCTTATCACTTACGATAACAGTGTGGGTGAGGATATTAAAGTTTGGATGCGAAAGTAGGGCGCTGACGGATGAGTGCGAGAGATGGCTCCTTACATTTGAGAGAAGAGTCATGCGTGTGATTTACGGCCCAAAACGCGAAATACCTACCGAGCTCTGTACAATATCGAGATCATAGATCTGATGAAGATCCCCGATATTGTGCATGAAATAAAATCTCAGCGAGTACGCTGGGTCGGTCACGTTCTTCGTGCTGATCCGGAACGAATTGTGCAGTGATCTCTGAAAGTAGAGCCACCATATAGAGAATGACTTGGCTTCTTCAGGTTGTCTAGGAAAGTATGAAGCCCAAGCCCAGGATCGAAATCGTTGGAGCCAGATTGTTGACTCAGTAAGGGGCCAGTAATCGCCTTTAGACACAGTGTTATTATTATTATTTATTTCAGTCCAATTCAGTCCAATTAATTATTAGAAAAATTATTTTTAATTATATCTATTACATAAATTGATAAAATAATTAAAATTCAGTTTGCATATATACATAATATAAATTAATTGCTCGATAAAAAGTAAACACTAACTGCGAAGTAAACGACAACCCCATACAACAGAATAGGGTTGACCACTGAGACGTAAAGTCAGTGTACTATGTGAGGGTCCATACCCCATCTCTTTCCAATGGCATTTTTACAGGAGTAGAGCGCTATAGTAGCTGTCTATACTCTCTCTAAGATTTTTGGCTGCCAGCTTAGTTAGCTGTCCAAAAGCAGTCCGAGGTGTTTCTATCCGTAAAGTTCAAGCGAGTACCATTTAATATTGGCGGGTCACACTGAGTATTTACCGAAGACCGCAATAGCAAAATCATCCACGTTGGCAACCACGTTGAAGCTTTGCCCTTCCATGTTTAGTTATAGGTCATTAATGAGCAAGTTCCAAAGAAGGAGGAATGAAACCCACATGGTGTTGTCCCTCTGCTCACGTATCTGCCTGCAGTCGTGTCACCCAGATGAGCTGTCACGAGCCTGCCTCTAAGCATTTGATCTATCCAGCCTCTGAGTGACTCGTCTACCCTCAGGCACGCTAGGGCCCGAGTAAGTACTCCCGGTTTGACGTTGCTTAAGGCCTCCTCTATATCCAAGAAATTTACCATTGAATATTCCTTGTATTCAAGTGATTTCTCAATCGGGCAAATAAGCGAGTAGCGAGCTGTTTCCACCGATCGTATTTGTCTTTCTAGTGATTTTAACAGAAAAGAGGATAAGCTTATAGGCCTGAAGTCTTTGGGATAGCAGTGAGAGCTTTTTCTCTCATTAGGTATATAAATATTACTTTTACTTCAGTCCATTTGCTAGGAATGTGACGGAGTTCTATAAGCTGGCTTTGAAGATAACTTTCAGACAGGCTAGGGTAAAGGCAATATTTCACTTGATATCCGCAGGGATAATGTTATCAGGTCCTGCCGACAGGTCCGCCTATTTAATATATGATTTCCTTCACCAGGGTGGCCGAGACTTACCCAAAGGCCTACTGATAGGACATGCCCCTAACATGGATTTGTTAAAACCAACAAATAGCTTGGTTACTAGAATACGCCAAGCTCCTGTGTAGATGCAGGTGGGTTTGGAACCGATACCGGTAATGAATAACCAAGAATGGTTCTAAAGCAATCCCAATCAGTTTTTTCTTATTTCTGAAGGATGGTTTGCTAATGGGTTTTGTATACCCACTTCATACTGGAGATAACAATGGTCAGAAAAGGAATGGTCTTCGGACACTTTCCAGTTCAATACCCTCTCCTTAATAAAATCTGAGACAAGTGTCATGTCTAGTTCTTCTTATCTATTTTTAGTAATAAAGGTTGGCTTACGTCCGATATTACATATAACTATTTAGGTTAGTACTTAAAATAAAATGAAGGAGTAACTCACCTCGCCTGTAGATATTTGTACTTCCCGAAATTTTTGCCAGAGCACCCAAGAAGTCTCTGTTGAGGATGATAACGGCCGACCTGTGATCCTGCTTCCGCCTTCACTTCCTCTAACCTGGCAATCTTCCAAGTGGCCGTTGGCAGATCCGGATTGCTGATTTTCAGCATTTCCAGATTTTCCTTTGGATTGCTTGGCTCCGCAGGGATTCAGGCTCGTGCCCTAGGCCTGCAGGGAATTTCTTCCCTCGTCACCATTTCCAAATTGGCCCCGGACAGACTTCACCCAGGCTCCGGCCGATCGCCTATTTTAAGAGGGTTTAACGCGACACCGGTGCCACTCTCCGTCTCGGGTTGACGGAACAAGGTCCCGGATGCTCACAAATCTCAAAGATTTGCTTTTACAGCTACTATAATAAAGTAAAATATGGAGCATAAGGATATTCATGTTGGCACTGATTATTCTATAAAAAAAACTGGGCTCTATTGACAATTTTTCAAAATTTACCAATATCGTCGAATATGATGTAGAATAAGTGTTGATACACTATGCCAATTAACACTTTCTGTTTGACTGACTCATCTAGACCAACAACCAGATTACAGAAATACACTTCCCCATTTACTTTCCGAAACATTTCGTCCTCTAGCCTTCATTCATGTGCGTAGCACTCGATCCAATGGGATACATTTCACTGATAACGGAGAGCCCGTTTATAGGGATTCACTTTCATTTCTATAGCATTCATACAATCAATCACGTAGGGGAGCCCGTTTATAGGGATCCTCATTCATATGATCATTCATATGGAGCGTGCACGATAAAGGGATCCTTTCCACTCACGTCTTACACCCTACCTTATCCACCCTAAAACTATAAGGGAAATACGTATAATAAGGAAATCCAATTTAATATTTGTTTTTCATTTTGTTCTTCTTATCTAAAATAATAGCACAAGACCTCCGAAGCAAGCCCGAATTGGGGAATGAACTTAAATGAAATTAAGCCGTAGTATAAATTATTAAATGCGGTTTAATTTTATGGGTATATATCACTTCTAATTTTAATGAGTGCTGTTTTTAAATCATCATATAGGTCCCAGCGATCTCCGTTTTTGCAGTAGGCCGTATAATGTTTCTGGTTTGAAATGTAGTTTACTAGGGAATTCAGTACATACAATTTCCCGTCTAATACGATTGTTGGTGGAATATCTTTTAATGAAACCATCGGTAGGTTGTGGCAATTTAAATATTCTGTATTAAGAACAATATAGCGTTTTCCTATAATTTTTCTTGCATACACTGTTTAGTTGCAGCACGGCTTTGGAGGAAAAGGAATAAGGAATTTTTCTAAGTTTGTCCAGTCTCTTCCAACAATTGTATGTCTATTTGCATGTAAGGCCGTTTCTCTATTGTTTCTTTACAGCAATTTGAACAATAAAATTCTGCTATGAGACTAGGGTCTTTCGTTAACCGATAATCTGATACGAGTGTAACATTTGGCTCACAGTTTGCCTTAACTCCCAAATCGTATCGTAAATATTTTTTCATATCGTATAAAGCATCATGTCGCAACTTTTCTAATCGATTCCAATTGTGTTCTCCACACATAGCATTAACCAACTACACCATATTCGACAATATTGGTAAATTTTGAAAATTAGTCACTAGAGCCCAGTTCATTTTTTATGAAAAATCAGTACCGATATATGCATAGCTTAATGGGCCCTGCTTCCATTCTGCATAGTCACTATAGGAGCCAATCTCTGAGATTAGTGTTAATTGGAATAGTGTACTAGCATTTATTTTACATAATATGCAATGTTATTGAAAACCAGTTATAATTTTTTTTCTGAACACCAGTACCGGTAATGATTATCTGAATAGTCTCCTCTAAACCGTAAAGAATTTAATAATTTTATAAAACCTTTGATTAAGCTAATGGGCTTTAACATACCTATTGGATTAAATATAATTAATAATAATTTTTACTATGGAATGGTGGTCTAGGTGTGAAGCTGTCTTGGGGGAATTAAGTTGGTACTTGTTGCCAGCTCCCTATCTTGCAGCTTCCACAAGTGTGCGTGTTACCTCCCCGTGGTGACCACCGGGCAACTAGTACACCATGTTTATGGGATATACTAGGCGAAAACACGGCGCTAAACAACTGGACCGGGTTAAGGTGTCAACCGTACCGTGCTGATAACAGGCCAGGCTGAGGGCCCAGTATAAAAACTAGCCCAGCCTCTAACGGTGTATCCGGATATTTGGCGCCGTCCGGATCATGTAGCCTTACCTGTGTATTGCGGATCTCTGCACAGGTGGACCTTCTTTCTCCGCTACTCGTGGGACCTTTATGGGTGATAAACTAAAATCAATAGAGACCGGGGCTCTTAGAAAACCGGAAACCATCGGCCTTTAGGCCTGGTCTCCAAAGTACAAAAAGGGGCATAAGACGAGGCTGGCCCCTCAAAACCAAAGGGCAAAGGCACGAATGCTGGCCCTCCGCAGTATCAGCGAATTACCAGACCAGGAAGAGAGCCTGGCGCATGATCTCCAAGATCAGCAACATTCCGTTGGAGCAGAGAACGGATAGAGACAGGGATACACTTGCGTGAGCAAAGCGTATCACTGAGCCAAAGCAGGAGGGTTCCGTTGGAATCTCACAGCCGAAAAGGCAGAGATCTGATGATGAACCGCCTACGGAGGCTAAAAAGAAGCGGGTTCCAGAAAATGTTGCCAGGCCCTTCAACGAGGTGCTAAAGGATCACCTGATCATGGCAGTCGTTGACAGGGCTCAAGAAGATGGGAGCATTACGACCCCTAACTGGAGGAAGGTGGAGAAGGCCTTAGCCGCCATCTTCCTGAACATCATGAGGGAGAACCCAGGACCTGCTCCGTCCTGTCGAGACGGAGGATGGCACCGGGGTTACGTCAAACTGACTGCCTGTGCCGATGAAAGGTCGGTGATCCTCTACAAAAAGGCGATCGGCAGCCTGGATCCCTGCGGAGCCTAGCGACCCAAGAGAGTTCTTGGAAATGTTGAAAATCAGCAATCCGGATCTGCCAACGGCCACCTGGAAGATTGCCAGGTTAGAAGAGGTAAAGGCGGAAGCAGATCACAGATCGGCCGTCTTTATCATCAACAGAAAATCCGTGGGTGCTTTGGCAAAATCTGGAGGCCTGATCAGCTATGGATTTGGAGCGATTACGCTCAAAATTTATAAGCGCGATGAGGCTGACAGATCTAGGGCACCTTCAGCAGGGGGGGAAACCACTTGTGGTGCCCCGCCTGGTGTTGGTGACCCAGAAGTCCGCAGCACCCCGGAGGACGCTCAGGAGACGATCTCTGGACTCGGAGGTTTCGAGATCATTGGGACTAAGTTGTGTGTTCCTAACGGATGAATCGACGTCAGGGGAGTCTGACTCAACAGTGGTGGAGAGAAGCAATATCTAATGCTTAAGATCCTTCAGATCAACCTCCATCACTGTAAAGTCGCCTCGGCGGCCCTTCTGCTAAAAATGGAATCTGACTCCATTGATGTGGTTCTGGTCCAGGAACCTTGGATCAATAGTGACTGGGTGCTGGGCCTCAGAACTCCTAAATATAAAATACTACAAGCGAAAAATGAAGGTAAGATACGTTCCTGCATTCTCGCTAGAAATAATTTGAATATTTTCTTACTACTAAATTACAGCAACGCTGATGTAGTGGTGGCTAGCATTGAGATGGAAGGGCAAAATCTCTGGCTAATATCGGCCTACCTACCATACGAGGAGGAAAATATACCATCAGGTAGGTTGGGCAGTGCAATCATGGAGGCTCGAAAACGAAAGGTAGGAGTCATCATGGGCAGTGATGCTAATGCGCATCACTCAATCTGGGGAAGTACAGATATAAACAGGCGAGGTGAGTTACTTCTTGATTTTATTTTAAGTACTAACCTAAATATATGTAATATCGGGTGTAAGCCAACCTTTATTACTAAAAATAGACAGGAAGTGTTGGACATCACACTTGTCTCGGATTTTATTAAGGAGAAGGTATTGAACTGGAAAGTGTCAGAAGACCATTCCTTTTCTGACCATTGTTATCTCCAGTACGAAGTGGATACAAAACCCACTAGCAAACCACCCTTCAGAAATAGGAGGAAAACTGATTGGGATTGTTTCAGAACCATTCTGGGTAACTTATTACCGGTATCGGTTCCAAACCCTCCTGCATCTATACAGGAGCTTGATGCTCTAGTAACCAAGCTATCTGATGCTTTTAACAAGGCCATGTTAGGTGCATGTCCTATCAGTAGGCCCTTGGGTAAATCTCGGCCACCCTGGTGGTCGAGAGAACTCCAAGGTACTCGTATGAAATGCAGGAGACTGTTGAAGAAAGCGAGGAACACAAATGCTGCTGCAGATTGGGACTGTTATAAGGAAGTCCTCAAAACCTATAAGTACGAGCTCAGAGCAGCCAAAACGAGGGCCTGGAAGCTCTACTGTAGCAATATACAGGGATCCTTGGAGACGGCCAGGCTACGCAAAGTGCTAAGTTCTAGTCCTTCCATCCCGGGTTATCTACAAAGACCGGATGGTTCATGGACTACATGTGGTGAGGAATCCCAGGAGCTATTACTAGAAACGCTATTACTATAGCTCCGGAGAAACCCATGATAAATAGGGGTACAGACTCCGTAAGTCATATAGTAAAGAGGCGGAATATCCTATGGGCAATAAACAGCTTTAAGCCATACAAGTCGGCAGGACCTGATGGCATTATCCCTGCAGATAGCCAACTATTGACTTAACCCTACCCTGGCTGGAAGTTATCTGGCAAAGGCAGCCTAGAACTCTGTCACATACCTAGAAAGTGGACTGAAGTAAAAGTAATATTTATACCTAAGGCGGGAAAAAGCTCTCACTGCTATCCCAAAGACTTTAGGCCTATAAGCTTATCTTCTTTTCTGTTGAAAACACTGGAAAGAATAATAGAGGCTTACATTAGGGGCTCAATCAAGCCGGGCGAGCTATCGGGATCTCAACACGCATACTGTAAGGGACGATCGGTGGAAACAGCTCTCCACTCCCTTATAGGTCCGATTGAGAAATCACTTGAATATAAGGAATATTCAATGGTAACCTTCTTGGATATAGGGGGGGCTTTAGCAACGTCAGACCGGGGGCAATCATTCGGGCCCTTGCGTGTCTGGGGTAGACGGGTCACTCAGAGGCTGGATAGATCATATGCTTAGAGGCAGGATCGTGATAGCTGATCTGGGTGGGACGTCTGCCGGCAGATACGTGAGCAGAGGGACACCTCAAGGTGGGGTCCTATCCCCCCTTCTTTGGAACTTGGTCATAATTGACCTGTTACTAAACCTGGAAGGGCAAGGCTTCAATGTGGTTGCTTACGCGGATGACGTTGCTATTGCGGTCTTCGGTAAATATCCTAGTACGCTGAGTGAGTGCATGCAGTGCACGCTTGGCTACCTCTCACAGTGGGCACGCTGCTGCGGACTGAACGCAAACCCACAGAAAACAGAGCTGGTCCTCTTTACCACGAAGCACAAACTTCCTCAGTGTGACCCGCCGACATTAAATGGTACTCGCTTGATCTTTACGGATAGAGCAAAATACCTCGGACTACTTTTGGACAGCAAGCTAAGCTGGAAACCAAATATTGTAGAGAGAGTAAAGAAAGCTACTATGGGGTATGGAGCATAGTCCTAGCTCTACGTCTCACTGGTCAAGCCTATACTGCTGTATGGGGTTGTCGTCTGGTGGCCAGCTTTAAAAATTATGGCCAACCGTAAACTATTGATGAAAGTCCAAAGAACGGCCTGCTTGTGTATAAGTGAGGCTCTCAGGAGCACACCTACTCAAGCTCTGGAGACTCTCTTTCATCTTACTCCCTTGGATATTGCGGCCGAGCAGCTTGTATCTTGCATAGCCATTCGGCTCAAATCCATATCTATGTGGACCTGTAACAATATAGGGCACTCATCTATCCTATGCAACAGAGGTATTCCGGAAGCTACCGACAACGCTATTCCTTTGCCATCTGTTGAGATGAGATTCCAAACTGAGTTTCCCACCAGAGAGGACTGGGTGAACGAAACGGTTATGGACAATGAGGCGCTAAGCTTCTTCACGGATCTGCTCTGCACCTGTCCTAGTCTAGCGTACAGCAGAACAAAATTTATGGGAACTTCCCCTTTGAACGACCTCACGGATCTTAGGAAGATCGGGATCCGGGACATTAAACGCTTCTTGGTAAGCTCAGGATGGTTTAGCGAGTGTAGAGGAAGAAACTCGAATGTGGTACAGCTACGGACCAATTTTAGTCTATGCTAGTCCTTTAGGACAGCCACCCTAACCTAACCTAACCTTACTATGGAAAGAATCTCTAGATCTAACCTTTTCCTATCCATGATTTTATTTTGTTAAATAAGATTTAAAATATGTACATATTACGAGTACATAGTTTATATTAATTTATCTTAAACGTAAATTAAAGTAAAATTTGTGTATTTATCGTGTTATTTAATTTTCTATTAATTTTGTATCGTGATTGTTTATTCAGTATTATTGAAAATAAGGTGGTATTGCCAGCGTTAAAAATTTTAATTTTTGGGATAGAATTTTGGGCCAACAAAAGGATACTTGAAAGTATGTATTGTCTTTCCAACGAGCTATTACACGTGTAAATCTGACAAGAAATACTTCTAATACACGAATTAAAAGATGTCAACTTTCGAGTTTTCGATTGTAAAAGCCTTTCTCAGGAACCAGACATCGCAGGAAGCTGAAATTTTCACGATCTTAGCGGTTTGGGTTTTTGTGAGATTTGGGCCCAATTGGTGGCGCTGTTTCCAAGATATAACGGGTTTTCTGTTTCTTAGCAACGAAGCATCTTAGGAACTTCAGATTTTAACCATAGCTTTGTTTCGTTGCTATTTGGGTTTTTGTGAAATTTGGACCTGATAGGTGTTTCATTACAGCACGCGCGAGAAAACATCGTAATTTATAATTAATCGTATAATAATAACAATAATCGTTATTACGTAGTGATTTTTATTAATTTACACAAAATAACTGTCAAAAACCAATTAATTAAAGTAAAATTACGATTAAAAATCAAGTTTTCCGAAAATAAAAGAGTACGCGAAAACAGTGATCGCAGGACGCTTAAAAGTGAATACACTTTCAATTATTGATTGTGTTACCAACGGCAACAACACGAAGTGACAGTTAAAGATAATTCCATTGTAAAATTAAGTGTTTCTTTCATAAAAATGCGACGCTCAAATATTGGGCGCAATACGCGAAGAAACCAAGCGATTAGACGATATAAAGAAAATATTAATGCTGACCAACAATTATCAGAATTAAAGACACAAAGGCAGCGCAACTTACAACGTGAAATTCAACAAGGAAATATAACCGAAATTCGAAGAGTTACTACTCGAAGAGCAAATAGAAATGTTCGAGCTGCGGCAAGAGCATCGAACGCTCAATACGAGCGGAACAGAAGTGCATTAGTAATTGCTTCATTTCATCGTATTGCCTTTAATTATGAAGCAAACATCGATTATTACGTCCATCCTAAAATTTTTATCGGTGAAATGGATGGTTAAAGAATGCCCTAAAATTTAAAAATGATAGTCTTGGGATGTGTTGCTCTTCAGGAAAACATTTATGAACCACTCCCTTCCCCCTTTTTATTACGTCAAAAATTCATAAAATATTATCGTAAAATATTTCAGGTAAAGTTGTTTTACCAATTTTAAATCTACCACCTGAACCTTTAAAATCCTTGATGACAGAAGTGATTCAAAGCTATTTTTGTCAAAAATAAGGAAATTTAATAAATGTTTCCAAATGACATCTTTTGGCGCAAATCAAATTACCGCAATATTGATTCTCTTGGTCGTAATTTTGCATCAACTTTTAAAATTCAAGGCCAAGTTTATCACCACTAATGCCAAATAAAAATGCGAAATTTTTGCAAATATTTTTTATTGGATCAAATGAACAACAGCAAGTTCAAGAACGTTGCAAAATACATCGCATGATAAATTAAATGATAATTACATGACCGTCATTAAAGCAGATAAAACACCAACAGGTGCCCACGTCCGTAGATATAATGCAGCAACAGTTGATAAAGTTGCGATTGTAATGGTTGGGGTATAGCTTTTGAATCACGCGACATAGTTAGTAGGCGTAGAGATAACGTCATTCAGAAAAATGAAGACACTCGTCGTTCTTACGACACATTGCAATACCCTTTAATTTTTTGGGAAGGTGATGATGGATATCACATCAACCTAAAACAGAGAAATCCATCCACCGGCGCAAAACTGACCAAAAAAGTTAGTGCTATGAATTATTACGCATATCGACTAATGAGTAGATCTACTGAAGACAATCATATTCCAAAATGTAGATATTTATACCATCAAGATGTTGTCGATATGTATGCCAAAATCGAGAGTGAACGTTTACGATACATTCGTTTTAATCAGTCAAAATTACGAAGCGACGAATGCATCCACTTGGGTGATGCAATAAATGGAAATGTACACAGAAGTATTAATGCCGATGACATCGGTAATATACTGTTATTCTGCCTTCATCATACATTGGCAGTCCGCGTCATATGCGCAAGAGTATATATTCAAGACGCTATGACTTTCGTTCGTCATTACGGAACACCCGATTTATTTATAACATTCACATGCAATCCAAAATGGAACGATATTGTAAAATTATTAAAGCATGGTCAACAATCGCATGATCGACATGACATTATAGCACGAGTTTTTAAACGAAACCTAAAATCAATAATGGATCATTACAAAGTATCATGTGTATGGGCAAACGAATTGTTGGATGTATTCGACCGAATGGCATAAACGAGGACATCCTCATGCTCATATATTAATTTGGCTGACAAATAAAATAAGATCAATCGATATCGACAACGTAATAAGCGCTGAAATTCCTGATAAAGACACGGATCCAGAATTGTTTTAAATTGTTAAATTAAATATGGTTCATGGTCCATGTTTCCTAAATATTTTACAATGCATACGATGAAAACGATCTTAATTTGGCAAGGTGAAGAAGATGGGTATCATTTTTCATTCAAGATGATAAATCCAGTTACAGGTAAATAGCCAATCTACTTTTACTACCATAATCCTAACGATACTTTATCTTATTAACACAAACCATTTTTTACAGGCGCCGAAACTAACAAAAAAGTTAGTTCAATATATTATTATTCATAAAGACTGGTGGTTTGAGAAAATGAGGACAATCACATCTTCAAATGAGTGCGTCTATTTCATCAATATGCTGTGGATATGTCCGTCTAAGTTGAAATAGAGCGATTAACATATATCAGGTTGAACAAGGCAAAACTTCGTTCCGAGGAATACATTCATCTTCGCGATGCCATCAATGCTGACAATAGTTCGGGAGACGGGCTGTTGAATGTAGTCGAGTGGTGAAAACTCCGATTGCCACATACACAAATCCTCATTTATTTGGTTGAGAAGATAAGAACCGAATGAAATCGATGAAGTGATATCAGCGGAAATTCCCGCTAATGAAGAAGTTCCACTGTTACATGAGGTTGTTACAAAAAATGTGATTCATGGTTGCTGTGGAATATTAAATCCCAATTAACGTGTATGGCTGACGGAAAAGTTAGGGCAGGCAAGGGGGACCGGGCTCATCTATTTAATATATTTTTATATGAATGCAAAATTACGATTTCAACACTTTATTAAATGTCCCTGGAGGCGTCGCGCTGCGTAGCGGGCATAGACCGCTAGTGTATATATATATATATATTATATATATATATATATATATATATATATATATATATACATTTACATATATATATATATATATATTAATTGAAAAACTAAAACAATATATATTATATATTGTTTTAGTTTTTCAATTAATCTTTAATAAACAGTTCGTCGATTTTTTCTTTCATATATATTCTTTTAATTTTTGCTTTAATCTTGCACTCATAAGATTTAAATTTTTTAATTTAAAATTAATCAGAATCAACACTATATATATGTGTATACATACGTAGTCTAGGATTGAAGTGGTGTTTATAAATATTATGCTTCACGTTTAGAAAATATCGAAAGATCGACTTTCAATTTGCCCAAAAGGAAAAATATTCTAGCTCGTACGATTTTAATATTAAATATTAATTAAATTAAATAAAATAAGGAATTATAAAGACGCGTTCAGCTGGTTATTAATAATAAACTTTGTATATGTATAGGTACTGAATATAGTGTTCTTCTATATAAATATTTCAAAAATCTGACAGCACAACAAATCACATACAAATTTTCACTTAATTTTATTCAGATTTTTAAATCAACAGAAGCATCGTCACACACAACAATTATTAGAATTATAATGAATGGATGTATGTATGTATATTATACAAATCAACCTTTTAAAAAATTTCAATGATTATAAATAACACAACGGAATGAAGAATAATATAATATCTTGAAGAAAAACGTGATTTTGCATATCTTAATTTTTCCAGAACAATTTTCCATTTTCTATTATTTTAATTATAATACAAGAAAATTTCAAATCTACCTGCGTCCATATCTTTATGGTACATCTATACATACATACATACATACATATAATATTTTTTAGTTGCTTATAGTTCGTTTTATAGGCACAATTCTATCCAATTTATGTAACAGATTTTCTGTATATACCTTGATTTATATACCAAGGAATGGGTGAAACTGAATCCGGGTAGCAGCATGTCATTACCTTGGCATAATACACTGTAATCAACACCATAAAAGTAAGTCAAGCGTAATAGAAAAATATTCCCTAAATATATAACCCATAAACTTTGGTACAACAAAACAAAAACAAAAAAATTCTGGGTAAAAAAAGAATTAGGATAGGTCAATGTTGATTTTTCTTTAGGTCGAGAATTTTTAGTTAAGGATTATGGTTTAGGCTTTGTATGTTATTGGTAAAATTTGGAAAGCCAGCGAAATTGGTGTACGGTATAAAAAAAATCGCTTTTTGCATATACTCTGTATACCCTTATAGCGAGGTTACGTTGTTTCCAAGGCAATCTATGAATTAAGTGTGCCTCAGAAGATTTTACGAAGCAAATTTTTCAAATTTAGAAGCTTCCGCTATTGTCTCATAGGCGATAATTGAAAAGTCAACCAGCGAGGAGAATTTGGTCTGCGAAACGCTGCACAGACTTTCCAGCGTTTCATGGATAAAATCACAGAAGCGTTTGGTTTCGTTTATACATATATCGACGATATTTTGGTGGCAAGCCAGTCAGAGTCACGCCTTACAGATTTCGACATAATCCTAAAACTCGCGAAGTATGTGTTCGGTGTAACCTTGCTGAATTTTCTTGGTCATGAAATCTCTAAAGATTGTATTCAACCACCTTGAGAGAGAATCGTGGCTATAAACATTATCCCTATCGGAATGGTTAACTACTATCACCGAATTAGCCGAACTGCTCGCTCCAATACATAAATCGCGATACTGCAAAAAGGCAAGAAGAAAAATTTCAACACTAGTTTTCAAGAAGGCCATCAAGCATCTGAAATGCTTTGTCGGAGGTAGGGTATGTACAACCCTTACCGATCATAAACTACTGACTACTGCCATGTCGTCAAAGTCGGAACGAAGTCACCGTCAAGCTCGCCAGTTAGACTACATATCACAATTTACATCAGATATTCAATTTATCAAAGGTGTAAGTAATGTGGTATCCGATGCATTGTCTAGGCACAACGAAGATGAGATATCGCCCGTTAATCATACAGGGTTGGGATATTGGTCCAAAGCTGACCAAGGCAGTCAATTTGAAAGTAAACTTTTCCAGGAATACAACTACTTATCATCCACAGGCAAGTGGTATGGTGAAGAGATTCCACCGTAATCTTAAAGCCACTTTGCATGCTAGAGAAAACACCATGCACTGGAGCACAGAGCTACCATTTATATTCCTTGGAATCAGAACTTCGGTCAAATCGGACATTGGATGTGCTCCAGCCGACCTTGTCTACGGATAATCTACTGCGCCACCGACAGACCCGAAGCTTCACTGGTCGATCGCCTAAGACAGTCGATGCGCAACGTTGTACCTCAAAATACCCGAAGTCCCCCTCAAAACAACATTTTCATACCTAAGGACTTAACGGACTGAGAGTCGACAGAGTTAAGATCGGCTTAACTCCTCCATATAAAGTAGTGAAACTACCTACTTCGCAAGTATTTTATTATAGAAATGAATAGAAAGAACGTTTCTATTCCTAAGAAGGACTTAAACCGGCATACATGACGGACTACGTTCGCGAGATTAACGACCCACTTGTTTCAACATCAAAAAGAAAAGTAAATATTTGATAGACATCATTAAACTTAGTAAGGCTTTCACTGCGGGGTGAGTGTTTGTAGCGACTCAAATAATATTTTATTTGAGTTCGCACAAAATATTATAATTTTATTATTAAATTATTATTTCCTCCATTCCATTTCCAACCTTATCCAAGTGCATCCTATTCCAGAATAATAAAATGCAATTCATACAAACAAGATCGAAGTGTGAGTGATCGTGGAGAGCAATTAGTAATTATCATCTTGCACTTACACCACTGGAACAGCGAGAATCATCTGTTATGTATTTTACTGTCTTTTTAATTAACTTATATTGTGAAATTCATACTAAAACAATAACAAATAATTACACTAGGTGCGTTTTTTTATTAACAGAACTTCAAGTTCTATAAGAACATCGGGAATAATACTGGGAAATTTTATTTAATTTAACCAATATATTTAATTTAAGTTCTATTTATTTGAATAAATTTTAACTTCTAACTATATTTTTTGACGTCTATTGTGAAATAATACAGGTATCAAGCATCAAACAATGAAAAATATTTGTTTAAAATATTTTCTTTTAAAATTTCCCTTTTTTTTCGAGTTCGTGTACTATGAATTTATCGCGAACTTGAAAAAACCAATGTTTTATCCAGAACAGTGAAAAATAAAGTTAAATTTGATATTATTTCGATAATAGTGAATTAAAATGTGTAGTTTAACATTAAATGTATCTTATTTATTGATAAAAACTTAAATTCATTTGGATTTTACTGAAAAAATGAGAAAATTCTTATCCAGAACTTCATTCCAATAAGAAAATTTTTGAATTAAAAAACACGATTACTGTTAAATTTGGCTATTTTTCCAATTGGAATTTTATTTATACGACAATTTGAATTTGAGGTGTTTTGTAAATTGTATGCTGCCGATTCTAGAAATAATTACGTACTCTCGAGTATATATTCGGATAGCTTAGAGCAACTACCACCTTTGCGTTTATATAGGAATTAAATTAGATTAAGCGGTTAGATTTTCACAGAATTTTCAAGTTTCGTGATTTTAAACCAATTTTAATCATTTTTACTCCCTAACTTATAGATGTCCACGGATACTCATGTATACTTCCGGATAGTTCTGTTAATTTTGTACCGCCGATCCCAGAGATGTCTCCAGATACTGGCCTATCTTTTCAAATAGTTTCGGTTATTTCGAATCTGTACGATCAAGCAAATTAAGTTCTGATGAACTTTGCTATTTATGTTACACCATTTAGAAGTTACGTAAACACTGAAATTCTAAATGATGTAAACTAAATAGTAAAGTTCATCAGATTTAAAATAGCTTAAACTAACTGAAAATATATGCCAATACCCGTGGACATCACTGGGATCGGCGGTACAAAATTTTAAAAATCGGTAGATAGGTAAATGGGCATAATAAAAATGATTTAAATTGGTTTAAAATCACGAAACTTGAAAACTCTGGCCGATAAAGTGTCCACATTAACGCATACATGTCCTTTCTTGTGTTGTTGATTTTATAGATGTTTCCGATTGTCCGAACTAAGAAGTCTTGTCCGTATAGATATTTGTCAACATTTTGATTAAACAAAATTTCGGTTTGCTTCGGTGGATAGACAAGCCAAAATGAGCGCCCCGCACAATGAAGCTGTATGTCTCAGACCATCTCTAATGCATGTCTCGGTAAAAACAAAAAAGAAACTTCAACGAACTCCCAAATTTCATTATTCTCGCTATATATTATGTATATGTAAGTATTCATTTATATCAACCTCAAATCACTATGATTTCTAGTTTTCATATAAATTTTTGAATTGTGTATATAAAATATAAGAAAGTTTATATTTCCATTATTTATTCATTTATTGTCACATCTTTCCAATATTAAAAAAAAGCTTCATAAAGCAAACAAATACCTACTCACTCTCGTTATTATATTTCCAGTATACATATAACACACATACATATATATATATATATATACATATATACGAACCCACACCACAATCATAACTTGTTTTCTTCTTCGTGTTATTTTCGTCCTGTACAATCTATATGGTTTATTTAAACTCAAAATATCAAAATGAAAATAACAATAATAAAATGAAAATGTTAACAAACAAAAAAATCGAGAAAAGCTTTTTCCTGCTCAAACTCAATTCTTATGGTCTATACTATTTTATTATATGCGAGTATATATGTATGTATGTATAAGGAAAAATCATAAAAATATATAAACCGATCTTAACGATAACACATAAAAGTGAATATATACAATATATACTAGAGATAGATTCATATATAACAACATTACGTTATGTATATGTATGTATATAAGAAACGAGGAATTCTGGCAGTGATGGAATTACGAATTTTCGGGATTTAGATCCCAAATTTTCAACACTCTTAAGTGAGTGTAAGTGTGGTGATAAAAGTTAAACCTAAAACCATAAAATAATCACAAAACGTTATCAAGTATATATCGATTATAATCCCATATACATATATAAAGCATAATGATCTCGTACTAAGATACACAATTATAAGTCTTCATAAACCGTACAAGAAGATAACTACTTGAGAATATTAAGTCAACACGCTACTATCAATTATGGGTGTATGTATAATATGTATCGTAGTAGTGTGAGTTAAAATATAATATACAGATTATTATTAACAACAAATCTATATATATATTTTATGTAAAGAAAATACCATCATTTCTTGATATACATTTTTAACATTTTTATTTATTTTTTATTAATACAATTCGTACATACCACCCCAACTCCTAGCCACTATCCCCTCAAAACCCGAAAACAACAATAGTAAATCGAAAAAAAAAATCAATTTAAACAATCTAAATCATCATATATCGCCATCAATATCTCTATATATTCCCTATTCAGTTCATATACACACATATATATATGTGTATGTAGTATGTACTTTGCCTGCCTATCATCATCATAAAAAATATGAAAAATCATATAAGAAAAGGAGTTCTCAGAATATCAAGAAAAAAGATATTATTTTGTTCCTTTTTTATGAGGATTGTGGAGAATAAAGATAAAAAAAAATAATATTAGTAATAAAAGAATCTTTGAGTATAAATGTTACATTGGATACAAAAATCAATAAAAATCTGTAAAATATCAATTCACGTAAGGCATATCATTCCGTAATGGACTTTTGATGCTTTTTTCACAAATATTTTTATATGAATGGCTAAAAGGCATTTAATCAGATTTTGTTTTATTATTTATCCCGCATCCTTAATGTACCATAAATTGCCCCAAACGTATTTTATAAGAGTTCCGTATTAATAATTAACCAAAACATAACTATAATTGCAATAAAATGTGTCATGACTAACCATGGCTTCACGCACCCAATTTTAAATAAATTGATATCTTCTCATTTCATTGCATTTTACTGCGAACAGCGCCAAACATTCTCTATGAGTTTCTAGAATACTCTCAACTCTAATTGTAAAGATTTTTTTTTCATAGACTGTGTCCGGAACCTGTAATAAATATTTATTAGTACAGAATTTTGACATTAATTGAGAATTATTCCCCCTACATTCACAATTTTTTACTATGCCGTCCGAAATGTGTAATAAATCTCCCCACCTCAAATGCCTTTTCCCCACGTTGTTTTTTGTGAAACGTCAAATTGCATGCTGTGTGTTCCACAATATATATACTATTGTATTACCGGAAACGATAATATCACCATATAGATTGGTCAACTCTGGAAGAACCGGAACCAGAAATTCATCAACATCTAAACGAAGTTATTGATGAAAATGCCTGTTCCATTAGGCAGAGAATGGGATAATTTATGAAAAGTTAAATAAAAAAATTGGATTTCAGTTTAAATTGGGACTTTTAATTATTTTTATTTATCTTTTAATTATTTCATTTTATATTAATTCAGTGTGTGTCGTGTGTCATTCATGTGTGTTCATATAAATGTATATAATATATAGTATCATCCCGCCAAAAACATCATAAAATTCCGTTCCATCCGCTATTTTATAATACAAATTTTTTTCTATTGCTCAGCCCACAACACAATGATATATTTATTTGCACGGAATATTATGATAGCGATAGACTATAATAATTTGGGTGTATGAGGTTTTTGCATATAAATGTCAAAATTCTGTACTAAACAATATTTATAACAGGTTTCGGACACAGTCAAAGAGTTGAAAATTCTCTAGAAATTTCACTTCGAACTTATTCACTTTATCATGTGGTGAAAACCTATATTTTTACTCGTTATTTGTTCAGAATCAATAAACTGTATATGATTTCCGACTATGGTGACCAACATAGATCAACATTTAAAAATTGGGGTATATACCCTAGAAAGGGGTATAACGATGAATCAATTTGGGATAAATTCTAGGGGCAAAATTCTAGAAAATTATTTTGAAAAAAAAACTCTTTTAAAAGAAATCTTTTAAAATTGCTGGATAATTACTGTTACTATATAAGCGATAAAAAATAGCTTTTAACGGGTTGTTTATTGAAATAAGTTGATCAATTTTTGAAACCAAGTTTTACGTATATTATTCGAATTTGCTATTTAAATTCGAATTGTTAAAATTTGGAATCTTTTGTTACGTCAAATTGAATAATGGCCTTTTAAGCGCCGCTAGAGGCGCTAGTAATCTATATGAGCGAAAGGTGACAATTTCAGTTTCATCAAACTGAATTTATACATGAAATTGCATAGGAAGGAAAATATTATTTTATATGGCTTGATCACCTAAATTTAAGGATTCTAGACTTTTCATATATTCAAACTTATCTACACTTTTTTATAATCCGTTGAACATTTTTTTTTCTAAAATTTATATAAATTATGTGAATACTACCCCCAAATTGTTCAAACTTCTAAACACGAATAATTTTATATGTACATATATACCAAATTACCAATATATCCAAAATTCAAAATTTGCATATTTACAAATTTCTAGCATACGGTAAACTGCAAGTCAGACACAACCAAAAATTGCATAAATGTTGCATATAAGTCGCATGGTGTAAAAGGACCATCAGGCGTGATCTCCAGTGCAAGAATCATTTTATTCCAGAACACATTTTGGTTGTTTAGTTTACTATCATCACTGCGGAAGCACTGCTGACTGAACATATACGAAACTACAAAATAAATCGGATTCACAAAACTATGCCGAAAATGATTTCCGTTTGTCCGATTATCGTAAAGTAGGCACAAAGTATTAACAGAATATGTCATTGCCGTGGCACCCGAGAAGATTTCATGAAAACTCAAAACAAAATGATCATATCAAACGAACCGCTCTTGGAGTTTCGATTCAGCAAATTCCTTGATTCCCGAAGCGTACTTCATTACAAGTTACAAGCAATACGTTAATGATCAGATTGCTGAAAATTATATTTCAAATTTTAACCAAGGTCTCAAAGCATTGTCGGCATGACACAAGATAAGATAAGAGTTTTGACTCCTTTTATTTAATTAATTCTGAAATAAATCGCTTTCAGGATGATTTGCGAGGGTATTCCTCTGCAACGCTCAATAACGTTATGCAATCACTTTTTAATTGTGAATTTTAAAATTTTCATGTGCATTCAATTAATTCTGAAAATATCAAATAAAATGTATTGAAAATTCTGAAATTTCACAAAATTTGTCTAAAATTTAATGCATGTTATCGGAAAATTCTCTAAAGTGGAGATTTTGTTGGTAAATATGAAATATAGGCATAATGATGGTTATTTTCGTTGTCGGCAGGGATGGGCGAGGTAGATTACGCCATGTAATCTACGCGGTTGTCGACACGTAAAATATAACGTAGATTACTTGGCATTGGCACTGTTTTTTGTTAACGTCGACAATTAAAATAATGTCAACAAACTACGATATTTTAGCGATTTGAAATCGAATGCGCCAGTTCGCGGGAGCATTTTCTAAAAGCGTTCATCTAGAGGTGACTTTCTCATTTGTTTCTTTTTGATAAAAGTCGTATGAATAGTTTCAAACTGTCATCGTGTTCTATTATTTATTCTTATCTATTTATTTATTCAGTATATTGTTTGCTATTTCATCATGGAAAGACTGAGCCATAGCGTCTACAAATTGTTCAGCTTTAGTACGAAAATCAGCGTTCTGTGAGGAATGTTTTTCGTGCGCTTAGACCAAGTTACGGTTGACATAATCGGCCTGTCGAGACTACTATTTGGAATGCCATCGAAAAGTTTGAATCCCAGTTTACAGTATTGGATGATACGCGACTAAATAGACGGTTTGGTGTGATTTATGCGCCTGTGAAATCATCGGTCCATATTTCTTCAAAAAAGAAGACGACCGAGACGTACCTGTGAATAGTGATCGTTATTATGCCATGATAACGGAATATTTGCTGCCTGAAATTGTAGCCCGACCTCGACAACATCTGGTTCCAAGAAGTTGGCTTTATTTTGCATATAGCGTGCGAAGCAATGTACTTACTGAAAAATCATGTTGGCGGGCAATTAATTTCACAGTTCGGATTGCTGAGTTGGCTATTTAGTTCGTGTGATACCTCTAGACTCTTTTCTTTGGGGCTACGTAAAGTCCAAATTCTTTGTGAATAAGCCAGCTAGATGCATTGAAATCCAACATTATTCGTGTTATGCGCCAAATACCATTTGATATTCTCGAACGTGTCATCAAAATTTGGACTTTGAGAAAGGACCATCGCAGTTGCGGCCTTCATTTGCAAGAAGTAATCTTTAAAAAATAAATGGCAAGAAATGTTCTTTCGAATGATAATAAAGTTTCCATACGATTAAATTGAATTTTTAGAGTTTTTTTAATTTTTGCACAAATCACCTCTATAGATTTCGTTATTATATGGATAAAATCACGCACATGTTGTTTGATGCTCCCTGTTTCTGACATAACTGCCGATGTGACTTTTGCACTTCAACACTCTTTCCACTATACCCCAAAATTTTTCGATACATCGTAAACCTGTGGACTCTTTGAGATGACATTGATTTGATTAATCTCGTGCAAATTTATTGCTACTGTTGGAATTACAGTCGTGTGAACGAGCTATATGGCCAAAACTGTACTGCTGAATCGTGTTGAAGAATTAGCGGCAAAATACGTCGTTATGAAAAATGAGACAAAAATCTGGCTCCACAACTGCAAATTGTTGGCCAAATCATACATTTTTTTGCAAATGTGTCTAACTTGAAGTGTTCCAAAACCAATAAATCTGGACATGTCATGCTTTTCACACGGCCAGCTATATGTGGCGTATTCCCGAGTTTGGAAACCATCTTCACTGATTCATTCTTCATTTACGCTGCGGAGCAGAAAACAAAAAATGTTGTGTATCATGCAGCCTTAAATTAAATACAACCATGGTTCTATTTTATTTTTTTAGATTTCAATAAAACGAATAGAATTCAATGAAATTAATACAGGAACGAAGTTCGTCGGGTCAGCTTTCCGTAGAAACATAGGATATTGAATTCAATTGAATTCGAAAAATGTTTCATTCAATCTATAATTGAAATTATATTATTGCGTCATCTGTTAACGATCGATAATTTTCGAACACAAAAATCATGAATGCTCGAACTAAATTTAATCAAAAAATTTAATTTGGGGAAAACGAAGTTTGCTGGATCAGCTAGTTATTTATAAATGATAGTAAATAGAATTTTATAAAAAAAACTTCGATTTAAAATTTAAATCGAGATTGCCAAGTGGTCACATAGTAAAATACACGAAAAAATGTGTGTCGTTGATGCAAAACACTTTCATGCGTGTTTTACTATGTGAGTGCTAGGAAAGTTCGAGTAAAATTTGGTACCGAAGAATATAAATAACTTTAATTGTTATTCATTAATTATTGAAAAATAAAATTTCGAAACATAATTTTGGTCGACCCTACCGCAGGCACTCGGAGACTTATTTGCACGTGTTTACTGTCTGGAACTGATGTAATCAACACCATTTTGTGTGTTTTTCTATGCATGAAATATTGACAACTCGTCATCAATTGAAATCACTTATTTTTATGCTTTTTGCAATAATTTTGTGTACAAGTATATATATATATTAATATATATATAAATCGATTGTATTTTTTTTTTTGATTTTAACATCCAATTGACGGGCATGAAGTTTGTATGGAGTTTTTGTGGAACGGTACAAATGTCAAAAAACCTACCAAATTTCGAATTGTCCCATGAACATTTATTAAACAGTTTCGAATAAAACAAATTAATTTATACAAATTTAAAATTATAAAACTTAAAGGTTTTTCTCAAACTACTACAAAATTGCAAATAAACTTAAAATGAATAAATTATTGAAAAAAACAGCTGAAGTGTTCTAATTAGAACGTCTCATTCAATTTTTTTATAATTTTTAGATAGTAAATTTGCACAAACAGTCACCATACAGAAAATGACCATAAGGCTCTAGCTAACAGAAAAATACCAAAATAGCTGAAAATATAGACCCTAAAGAATATCATCCCTTCCCAAAAATCTCGAAAAATCTATCTAAACTCATTTTACAGAAACAGCCACTATATTCAGTATGACCATAAGGCTCCAGTCTATCAAAAAAATGCCAAAGTAATAAAAAATGTAGACCCGGAAGTGTGTCTGTCATCCGTTCCTGAAATTCTCGAATAATTCATATGAATATAGTCAGCCAAATATAGGCAATAATTTAGTTTTGTTTCTTTTTGAGTTATGTTTTTGGTTTGTAAAAATAAAATGCGTAAAGGGTGTTCCAATAATATTTTTATAATTTGTTTTTTTTTATAAATTACAAATATTTCAACGGATTTTTTTTATTTCTGAAATTAGTAAAATGTTAAAGTTCAACCATGAAACTGAAACGTTTTTGATAAAATTTTGCATCGCATTTTTGCGTATTATGATTGGAAACAAATCATGCAGCTCTTATTGGAACTCCGGCCCTACTACTATTTTTTTTTTTAAGTTATTAAGTCATAATGAGATTCTTCAGGGTGTATATTTTCAGCTATTTTGGTATGTTTCTGTTAGACTAGAACCTTATGGTCATATTCTATTGGTGGCTGTTTGCGCAAATTTACAATCTAAAATTTGTAAAAAAATTTAATGAGTCGTTCTAATTGACTCAGCTGTTTTTTAAAATAAATTATTTGTTTTAAGTTTATTTGCAATTTTAATAAGTTCTTTTGTTCTATTCGAAATTGTTTAACACATTTTCATGAGACAATTCGACATTTGATAGGTTTTTTGACATTTGTACCGTTCCATAAAAACTCTACAGAAACGTCATGCCCGTCAACATTGTTGTTAGTTTTAAATCGATCGTAGTTAAAGAAATGATCTACGTTAACAAGCTAACACAACCGGATGCCAGTAGCGGGAATTCTACGATATTTCACGACAAATGGTATTCCGATTATTGAAGGAATTTTTCATCAAATATTTGTATATTCTATAGATATTGAAGGGGAGGGTACTCTGCCCTCTAAAGGAAATTATGTAATCTATGAAAATGTGTGAACAGTATATTGGACAAGTTCGTTTAAACTTAACCGCAGTGAAGTAATGGAAAAATTGTAAAATTAAAATTCAATGTGATAGTGATAAGTACATAAGGAACTAACATCTACGAATTCCTCGCATTTCATTCTCTTATGATATAGTAAAATATTTATTTATGCACATAATTTTAAAAATATTTCTACAAAACAAAACTAACTAAAATTATATAACATTTGAAAATAAAATAAAATTTTCACCAGAAAATAGTTGAAAAATTATTATTTTTCCACCAATTATTTTAATTTTGTGAAAGCGCATGTCCTGGGTAGCTTTCTAGTACTTCGATTTAAAATTTTAAAAAAATAATAGATATTTTTTATTTTAATACAAACGTATAAAAATATTAATACAACACAAATATATATTTATTATATCTTTTCTCTGGCATTATATAAAAAATACACAAAAAAAAATTATGAAAATAATAAAAATATGAAGAAGAAAATTATTTTTCTTAAATAATTTTTCCAGGAGTCTTGAACACTGGAAAGATATGGGTGTAGTTATGTATGTATATATATATATATATGGATATAGATTTCTCTCTTATACATATATACATTTATATACACATTTATGTATATCATAACAGCTTAAGTGATAGAAATGATAAAAATAATATTACGAGAAAAAAAAAGCTTCTTTTATTTTATTATTTTTTCTGTGCTTATTTCTCGAGATGGCAAAACGAAGGAAATAATTTAAAAGTTCAAAGTGGAAAAAGAAAAACATTTTTTTTTTCGTTTTTCATTTTTGAACAGTGGAAATATTTTATTTTTATCAGTAGTATATTATTATGAATAAAATATTGAGGGCGTATCTAGAAATATATAAAAATTGTTTGTATAGTACATGAGTTTTACATACATTTCTACTTGTTTGTTTGTCGTTTTTCTTGCTCGTTGTATTTAAATAATAATATAATATAAATAAATAAAATAATTTCGATAGTTTGTGTAAATAAGAACAGAACAAAATAAAATGAGCTACTCGTAAATTTTAAATTGAAATTGAATTTTTATATACGTATATCTATATGTACTTGTATATATACATATATTGAAAGCTTGAAAAGCTTTTGTTTCCAATTAGACAGTCGAGAGTATGAATATATGTACGTATGTACGTACATATATAAATTACTTCGCCTGAATGTAGACATTTAAATATTTTGATTTGTTTCGCGTTTTTGCTCATTCATTCATTTTGTTGAAAATTGTTTTTATTTATTAATTTTCTTATTAAAATTAAATTTAGTCATTAATCATCATTAATTGCATTCCTTGTCGATTTTTAATTTGGTTTTTATTTATTTTATTTTATGTATAATATGTTTGTGTATCATAATTTTTAAATGGTAATATAAAATAAATCTTAAAGTATGCTATTCAAATGTAGATGGCAGCATGAGTACTAAAAAAAATTCTTACTTGAGTTTTAAAATGTTTTTTTTTTAGTTTTTCGAGATTGTGTTACGTTAGGCTAGGAAGTCAGTCAGTTTAAGGAGACGCAGCGTATCTGATGTGCTGTTCAATTCTCTCTACCGTAATAACAATTCATGAAAGATCAATAATATAATTTATAATGTATTTCTTAAAGTTACGAATTGTAATTTGATAATGGATAATTCTAATTTCTTGAATAGTTTGAAATTTTTCCTGATGTTATCGAATTTCGAAATGTTAATAAGTTCAAATCCAGTTTGTACGAAATTTATTGAAATAAATTAGGAATTAAGAATTTAGAACGAACGTTTATAATATGATAGATATTGATAACCTAATAAGAATGAGCAATTTGACGAATGAGTTTATAATTCGCCTCAACTGATTAAAGCTAACGCCCCTGAATTTTAGGATAGCTTGACAATTCACGGAAAACGGTAATTCACCGAAAAATAATTAACCGAAAACACAATTCACCGAAAACCACAATTCACTGAAAACGACAGTTCACCGAAAATGAAAATTCAAAGAAAACGACAATTCACCGAAAATGAAAACACACACGAAACGATCATACACCGATTAGAATGAATTGGAATTACTTCATGGAAATGAAATAATAAAATCATTTTTGGCAGAAGTTTCGGAGTATGGCCAACAGGAACGGAACTAGACCATTCCTTGGATGTTTATGATGAAACTCGGTATGTTGGATGAAAATTGGAGTCTTAACTCATATGTGTTAACATTTGGATACACAGTTGGTGCAAAACTACTTTATTTATTACTTGTTTGAAAATGATGAAACTCGGTATGTTAGATTGAAGTGGATTCTAAAATGATTTATGGATACAGACGGATTATGATGAAACTATGGAAATATTGATGGGAATGGGATTATAAAATGACCGTTGGCAGACGGTCTGGAATAAAGGCAATGGAATTATAATAATTATGATTCTTGTTCAAAGTGCTGGGTAATGGTCAATTGGAATCGGAACCATTCTTTCACCGATTATGATTAATTTTGCTATGTTAGATGAAAATATATTTCTAAAATGATGGATAGCACAAGTTTCGATAAATGGCCAATATCATTTTATAATCCCATTTTCAACATAATGTATTTTATCATAATCAGCCAAGAAATGGCCTACTTTAGTTCCTAATGACCATATTCCAGAACAACTGCGAACAATTATTTTAGAATTCCATTTTCATTCAACATAACAAGTTTCATCATAATCGGCCAAGAACTGGCCTACTTCAGTTTGTGTTCCATCCAATCTACCGAGTTTCTTAATAATCGGTAAGTATAGTTGTTTATCTATCCAACAATCTACGCTTAGGAGAATGACAAAATCAAATGGTTTTGATAAACTAAGCAAATATATGTGTTAAAAAATTCACCGAATTTTAAAACTGTTTCGTAAAAGTTTTAGGTAATTGCATTTGTGAACATTTTCTAAATTTCCATATATTTTTCTGAAATTGAGAAATTTTAAATTAATCCGAAATCTTTAGATTTTACGAATACTAAGGCAATATTTTCAAAAATCAGTATAACTTCGATCAATCTCGAAAAATTATGTCGAAGAATCTTTTGAAACTCGTTGTTATTTTCAAAATTCTACGTGATCAGTAGAATACAAATTGTGCAAATTGGTCCCAGAATTCCATAATAGAAAAATTAAAAATATTCATTAGGCAATACTATATTCCAGAATTTTGAAAACTATTCCAGAATCGGAAAGTTTATGTTTTCTGTTTAATATAATGTCTGCATGTGACTAAATGTTGACGACCAGTATTAGCCTTATATATATGTGCGGTAATTGGCGCTCATGAAAAAATTGCATTTTAACTTCTAAGAAACCACGATGACCAATTGCTGTCATGAAATGGATGTATGTACTACAAATTTTAATTAATGGTATATCAGTCGAAACAATCCACCAGAGCTGGTGGATGTATCTTGCCAAGTCGAAAACGTCATCTACAAATTGTTTAAATGATCATATCAGTTTCCGGGATAATAATCAAAACTTTGGAATGGTATATGAAAATAGTACAATATTACCTGATGAACATTTTATGTTTCTGAGGTAGAATTCTGGAATGATTTCGCACACTGTAAAATTTAAATACATGTAACGCAAATGAGGTTTTATTTAAAAATAAATAATAAAATAATTTAATAAAATCCCTATTCGACTAAGTATACAGTACAAATTAAAGGAAGCAGAAAGAAGGAGGCCAATGCAAAATACGGTAATAAAAAATGTAGATGGCCATCGACAAGAGAGGAGATTTAACAATACACGTTGAAAAAGGTGGTTATTATTACAATTAGAAGTCGAAATGTGGCAAGTTAAGCTATAGGCAGAAGTTCTAGGTGGACGAAGCAAACTTTACGAATACGTGGATGTATCTTGTGATATTATCTGAACTATTAATATGAAGAAGTGGTGGATGATTCGATATGTCTTAAGACATGGGAAAGAGTAACATAGTCGGTGAATATGGGCCTAAGGAGCTTCACCCTAATTTCGCACGGAACTTGGGACCTGAAAAAAGAATATTATGTTTTAGAACTTCGAATTTAGGTAATTCGACCTAAACTAATATTAGACTTAAATTCCTTTTTCTCTTAGACCGATTTTTTTTTTTTTTTTGAATTTTAATCGAAATTAATAAAATGAACTGCGACCTCGTTTTTAGCATTAATTTTTATATAGTTTCCCATACAATGACTATTATAGACCTTTCGGAACTAGGCCGAAGTGTTTTGGGTAAAAGTTACGGACCCGACAATATTATTTATTATTGAACGAGGGGTGGAAAAACCTATAAAATACCATGGTACAGATTATTTATAATAAATATAAATTTCGTCAAACTTCTTATCACCTATGGTTTAGTAGATGAAGATTAAATCAGTCCGTCAATCAAGTTCAGTCAGGCACACTTTAATACATTTTTTATTTCAAACTCATAATCTGTAAGGAACCACGCATTCATTCGATTGTTTTCGTTAACCAGCATCATTGCAAATTATAACACATAACCGGACAGTGTTGAATCATATTGAAGAAAAATTAGGGCGTTGTTTTTATACCATAATACCATTCCATAATATTTATATCAAACAAAATTATATTTTATTATTTAGTTTATTTGTTTTGAAAATATGTTCTTAATCGTTATTATGAAATAAAATCAACGCCCTAATTTTATTCTTGATCCATTTTTCATGAAGCATAGTTTCATAGATATGTACTTATAAATATTTTGAATTGGTTATAGATGTTTAAATTTGGTCCTATTTCTGTTTCGTAAAAAGACATCAAAAACCACATTTGAAACATGAATGTGAAGAAACAATATAGATTTTAGATTTTTGAACGCGGATCAGGGTCGATATCCATTTCATTTCATTGAAGTTGAGCTTTCTAAATTTATAGGTACCACTGACATTTTGGAAGCACATCTCTCGAATGATAAAAAATATGATAATATTTTACTTGGTGCAGATATAAATATTCCAACAAATAAGACAGAAGATTCTGGGATAAACTATAAAAACTTATTAACATGTTTTGGGGTTTAATCGTCACTAACACGAATGTTACTCGAACGGCTAGTGGGAATATTTTTGATCATGTTGTATCCAGTTTTTTAAACATTGATACTGTTTCTCCCTCAACTATATATTCGAACCTAAGTGGTCATAATTTTCTTTTCTCGATCTTTCATTTCGCTTTGAGATATACTAGAAGAAAAATCACTAACTTGGAGTAAGTAAATGAAAATTTTAGTAATTTTATGTATTCATTACCGTTTAATAGTATGAATCCCAATAGCATTTTTACAATGATCATTGGAAAATATAATGAGAAACATATAAATTGAACAGATGTGATGACGCTGTAAAATTTGAACTAGATAATAATAGCAAACAATTATTATTAAAACAGTTTTAAAGGCCATTACTGGCCCCTTACTGAGTCAACAATTCGGCTCCAGCGGTTTCGATCCCGAGCATGGTCTTCATACTGTCTAAGACAATCTGAAGAGGCCAAGTCGTCCTCTACACCGTGGAGCCATCGTCGCCTGCAACGACCTCTGCGCCTACCATATGGTGGGTCTCCTTTCAGAGATCGCTGCACAATTCGTTCCGGATCAGCACGCAGAACGTGCCCGAGCCAGTGTACTCGCTGAGATCTTACTTCATGTACAATATCGGGGATCTTCATCAGATCTCTGATCTCGATTTTGTACAGAGCTCGGTAGGTATTTCGCGTTTAGGAGCCATCTCTCGTACTCATCCGTCAGCGCCCAACTTTCACATCCAAACATAACAACGGGCCTGATCAACGCTTTGTAAAGCTTCAGCTTCACAGCTTCAGATTGCCAGCTGCCAGCCGCACTTTAATATCCTCACCCACACTGTTATCGTGAGTGATAAGAGAACCCAAATATTTGTACCTCCTCACTCCCTCAAACGTGTGGTGGCCACTACTAAAATCTGGTGTGCCATTGTCCCTAAAACCAGAGATCAGGTATTTCGTTTTGGATTCATTGATCTGAAGTCCAACTGAAGCTGAAAACTCTACAAGCGGATCAAGTATTTCTTTCACTCCGTTGCTATTCATTCCAATCACGCATATGTCATCTGCATATGCAAGCACCTGATTGGACTGGCGATATAAGATATTACGCTGCGGTGTTTCAGTTTTACGAACGATGTACTCCAACATGAGATTAAAGAGTATCGGGGACAGAGCATCTCCCTGCCGAACACCCGAGGTAACTACAAAACTTGTCGATAGCCTGTTCTCAACTTTAACACAGCATTGGGACTGCGTCACTGTCATCCTACATAGTCGTACCAGTTTTGTTGGCATTCCTAGGTATTCCAGGGCAGACCATAAACTCTCTCGATTGATCGAGTCATAGGCCTGCCGGAAATCCAGGAACACCTGATGTACGGGGATGGATGTCTCATAATATTTAGATAGAATCATCCGCAGCGAAAATCCTTGATAGTCACCAACCAAACCCTCCGCTAGAGGAGTGATTCTATCCAATACAATGTATGACAGTAACTTGTATGCTGTGCAAAGGAGAGCTATACCGCGATAATTCTCATACTTCAAGCGGTCTCCCTTCTTGAAGATGGGGCATATCGCGGCCACTTTCCATTCGTCAGGCATAACTTCGGTTCGCCATACTAATCGAATAAGGTCGAAAAGACAGTTCAACAAAGTATCCCCTCCGAATATCAAGAGCTCCGAATTAATGCAGTCCACTCCAGGTGCACGGTTTCGTTTCAATCTCTGCATGGCTTTAGTGAATTCCTCATGGGATGGCTCCTCAGTGCAAATCTCCGCAGTCTGTATTAGAGGTGGCTCAATAACAGTCTGTGACGCATGATGGACATCAAGCAGGTCAGTAAAGTGTCCACTCCATGCGTCAAGTACTGCGTCGATGTTGACACAGAGGTTTCCATCCCGGTCCCGAATGGCGGTTGACGTAGGCCTGAAAGTATGGTGCAGTCCAGTAATTCCTTTAAAGGAATTACGCGAACTGCGCTCATTGCTGAGTTGTTGTACTTTCAGAACCTCGGCCTTCCACCATTCTCGCTTCTTCCGTCTACAAATCCGCTTAGCTGCCCTTCTTGCAAGAGCAGCCTTATTTTTCCTCGCGATTGTGAGACGTTGTTGCACTTAATTATGGGCTATATTTTGTTGCTCAACTGCAAGACGACACTCGTTATCAAACCAATCATTCTTGGGTCTGACTTTCACTATACCTAAAGTCTGTTGAGCAGCACTGACAACCGAAGTTTTCAGTACCTCCCAGACAGAGTTCACGCAGTTAGACTGGTAATTAGCTTCATTAATGTTGTCGCTGACAAGATCCTGATATCGTTTCTTTTGATCTTCATTTATCAGACCTTCACAATCGAAACGTACCATGCGTTCCGCTGTGTTCCCAGACTTGTACGAAAACTTCCATCGTAGCTTTGCAGCGACCAAATGATGATCGCTGCCTACGTATTTGGTTGCTGACCGATAAGTTCTCACACCCTGCACAACCTGAGCCCGTCCTTTAGAAACTAACACATGGTCAATTTGGCTGCGGGAAGTTCCGCGAGGATGTGTCCATGTCTCAAGATGTATGTGTTTGTGAGGGAAGAATGTGCTTGCTACTCTAAGATCATGAGCAACCGCAAAGTACATCATTCTCTCACCATTATCGGTCTCAGTTTCGTGTCGGGAGTACGGACCTATCCCGAAAAACAATTTATAACCCAATGGTTGCGCGTCTGTAAATTGTCGGTTGAAAATTACAACAACAATTTACAAATATTATGTTAAATCACACGAATGTTTACCGACTTGATAAAAAATGTACGAAAACTAATAAATGTATCACGATTTTTAAACGAAATTAAATAAAAAAAACGATTTAAATTCGAGAAGCGTTAAATATATACCCGATAAAAAATCAAATTTGGTAACAACATATAACCGCCATTCGGTAATGGAAAAAAACCGTGATTACGTTCTATAATGAAGAAGTGTATCAATTTCGTGAAGCGTTCGATCCAATTCCGAATCAAAACTAAAATTTGGTAATGTAAAATTACCGACAACCGGTGAATTTACAGTACTCGTTTTTCATCATTTTTTCAATCAAGTTTTCAATTTAAAAAACAAACGGAAAACCGAGCGAAAAACATTACCAAAGAATGTTTGGAAAACCTTCTACTGACGGTTAGAAAATCCGAGGCAAAAATTATAAAAAATAAATCTTTTGTGTTACCGAAAATCCCAATGACTACGGTAGAAGAACTTCTAAATTTTAATACTAAATTAATGAATAAAGAGTATATGAAACAAATGGTAAAACAATTAAATTTTTCATAATGACATTTAACTTGAATTTCTTTTATTTATATTTTCCAGATTTTATACATATCTACATATTTTCTTTGAAATGTAGCAACACCAATAAATCAGTGAACGTCTTATTTGAACATTTATTAAGTAATGGCTTAATAATAAAATATTCCTGGTCTGGTCAATCTTCACTTTCAAAAGGTAATTTACATAAATGTCTAGTTAAAGACACTTCATATAATTTGTATATATATATATATATATATATATATATATATATATATATATATATATATATATAGATATATATATATATATATATATATATATATATATATATATATATATATATATATATATATATATATATATATATATATATATATATATATATATATATATATATATATATATCTATATATATATATATATCTATATATATATCTATATATATATATATATATATATATATATATATATATATATATATATATATATATATATATATATATATATGTATATATATACATATATATATATATATATATATATATATATGTATATATATATATATATATATATATATATATATATATATATATATATATATATATATATATATATATATATATATATATATATATATATATATATATATATATATATATATATATACTATTTATAATCTGCTTCAATGATGTTATGTTGAAAATTAATTCAAAATTTCATTTTATTATTTTTGTTCATAGATATAACCAAACTAATATTTAACGAAAACATATATTTGATACAACTTATGGCCGAAGTGCAAAACTATTTGAATAAAGATAACCCTGTGACTCTACAACAGATTCAAGTTGTATATATGAATTAATTTGTGTAATTTTTTTATTAAACAATAATTTTATTATAAAAATCATTTAGGAATTGAAATTTTGAAAAAAAATAAGATATACGAGTATATATATTTGTTATAACTTAATAACAATCATTTTTAGCCAATAAAAAATATAATTTATTAAAAATTAAAAATAAATAATTTATTTAATTTGTAGTTCTAGTGCAATTTTACTTATACAGTTGTCGGTCTCAATTACCGTTTGGGGACGGTTAAATATCGATGATTTCGTCAGTGAAATGTTTACCTTTAAATCCGACATAAGTTCAACAATCCATTATTGTTAAGACGGTTAGTTCCGCTTCCAACGAGTCAGTTAAATGTTTACCATTAAGTCAGTATAAAGACAATCAACGTAACCAATAACGACAGATCATATTCGGCTGAGACCGAATACGCAGACATTATAACCGGCTAAGGTCTGCCAAAACATGAACGATTTAAACACTTTTGCCCAAAATAGTCCGCAATACGACTACACGGTCCTCAGTCTCCGAACAGTCATTTTACATTCCTAAAATAATAGCTTGTTTTTCGGGTATGTTTTCACACAAGTCGGTCTGATTTCTGCCAGCTCTAGCATTAAAGTCCCCAATTACCATTCTAACATCGTGTTCGGGTATAGATCCCATCAGATCGTCCAAGTCATTGTAAAATGAGTCTTTATCTTGGGGCTGGCTGACCTCTGTGGGCGCATGTACACAAATTATCGACAGGTTAGCTAACTTCATGCGCAAGCGAAGCTTACACAATCGGTTATTGACTGCTTGGAAATCCAAAACAGCGTTCTTCACCTGCGGCCCAAGAAGAAATCCAGCTCCAAGATTTCCGAGGCCATCTCCACTGTAGAACAATGTATAACCCTGGGACACATGGTCTCCACTTTTAGGCCAGCGAGTTTCTTCAAGAGCAACGAGTTCCAGCCGATACTCCTTCATGCACGTGATTAGGCCCTCTAACGCTCCTGGTTTCCTTAGTGATTGCACGTTCCACGTGCCGATCCTAAATCTCATGTCCGGGTACTTGAGCGGGGGTCCGGTGTTGTTTTGGCGGTATCCATTTTTCTTTTTGTTAACTTTTGAAACATTTTATTACTTTATTTTATTTTTTTACGGATGCAGGTCGTCAGCCCAGCGATCCAACCGTTTAGTCGCCTCTTACGACAAGCAAAGGATACTGTGGTGGTATTCTTGGGAAACATGTTCGTGCAGTTTTGATTTACGAGACATGTGAGTGCCCCCCGACCACAGGGGCCAACAAAGCAAACAATTAACGTTGTAAAAATATTTGGCAAAGAAACCTTATTTTGATAAAAAGTTCATTGGCTCAAATCAAATATATTTGTAGAAAAATGTTAATCTGTTTTTTATTAAAAGTCATATGAACAAATCTAATGATAATGATTCCCTCTTCTGTGATGGTCGATTCGTTAATAATTCTATTTATATTACTGACTTATTTAATAACCACTTTGGTAAGGTTGGTAGTTAAATTCTGACAGAGAGATATACATAAATTTAATAAGTTTCACAAGAACTCTAAATCCATGTACTTTTCGTCAATAACATCAATTGAAGTATTTAACATTATCTGCTCATTAGGTAACAGTAATGATGGTGGTCCTAACAATTTGGGTAGTAGTGTAATAAAATGTAGAGCTTTCTTTTTTTCGGATGTTTTGTCGAATATATTTATTGAAATGCTGAGAACTGGAGTTTATCCAAGCTTTTTAAAGTTGGTTGCGAAAGTTGTTCCGGTTTTCAAGGTGATCGGGAAAATATTAATAACTATAGACCGATCTCAACATTATCTGTATTTGATAAGATATTGGAAAAGATTATTGCCTCTCGTTTGGTTGACTTCTTAAACAGTAACAATTGTTTCTTCGATTTTCAATATGGTTTCAGGAAGGGGATGAGTACTGAATTAGCAGTAGTCGAAGTTTGTAGCATGATTTATAGTGCTCTTGATAAGCAAAGAGTTGTTGGAGCATTATTTTTGGAATTGCTCTGGAGCCCAGTTAGATTTTTTGTTTGGTCGTTAGAATTTTTGTAGACGACACTGCTTTATTTTACGAAACTGAAGATCCTGGTACCATATTTGGTGGTATCGAGCATGATTTTGATGTGCTTTTGGAAAACTTTAAATCCAATATGATTTCATTGAATGTGTCAAAAGTAAGTAGCTTACCTCCATTTCAAGCCTGTGGTGTCGCTATTGAAAGAGTTAGTTCTATTACATACTTAGGATACTTGATGAACACATGCCATGGAAAGAACATATTGATACCACTTGTAATAAAATTGCTCCAATTTTTGGGCTACTTAGAAAATTATCATGGTTTGTTCCTACGAACGTATTGTTAAAGATCTATTTTGCATTTATTCACTCTTCACGAGTATATGGCACTACTTCTGAAATCCTAGTATATGGCACTACTTCTGAAACTAGAATCAAACAATTACAAATCATGCAAAATAAAAGTGTGAAAGCAATATTTAAATTATCTACCTTTCCAACCTATCAATTATATGCTAAAGATGAACATTTAATTTTGTCCATAAACGTTTTATATGAACTCCAGTTTGCTAAACTTTAAATAGATTGTTTTTATCCAATTTCAAATTGAGTAACGTTAATCATAATTATTCAGCTAGAACTTCCAATAATTTAGCTAAACATCAAATTAAATTATTATTAGAATAATAGAACATTAAAATAAAAAAAATAAAAATACGTTTTGTCAAATTTTCAAAAATGTTAAATTCTGTATAAGTTTATTCTCTTCGTATAAAGTGCAAATTCTCTGAATTTTCAGAATCACCAATTTTCTTTTATTCTGAGATCTAGAAACTTCATTAAATTAGGTTACTTCAGAGTCTGAAATGATAAAAAGTCTAAAAACTCGAGATCAGATATTTGCTGAATCAACTAATTTTCTAAACCTAAATTTTCTAAAACTTTCTAAATTATTTGAGAATCCCTAAATTATTATCAAAATAGCTGGGTATGATAATCGAGTTAACCGAAGGCTGATATTAAAATGGTTTCCTATTTCCGGTCTTCATAAGCTGCAAGGCCAAAGAGGGCATTCATCAAACAATTTTAAATTTTTATTTAAGTTTTATTTGTTTGTTTGGTTTGAGACTGCTCCATTTTCGATGTATACATTTCTATGATCCATAGATGAAGAAAGTATTTCAAAAACCATAAACATTTTAAGGAAAATCGGTTAAGCTTAGAAAGCTCCGCTAATTTAAAAAAATTTCTTATTTGAGGTTTTCTATAGTGAAATTCTAAAGTAATTTTATGAAAAGTTCTTCGTAAATTCAATTACGAAATTTTGAATCGTCAACAAAATTTGAAGAATCTATTTCTATTCCGTAAGTTCCAGAATATTATCAAAATTCTAAAATTTCAAAACTTGAGAAGTTATATTGACTCATAAATGTTATATTTGTCTCTGTTATATACCATTACTTGAAACTAAATCCATATTCGTGGTCTTTCCTGAAAAATTGATGGTCGGACCTTAAAATGCTATTGTGTACAAACAATTTCAGAATTGCACCTTTAAATTAGTCCACGCCTGCGTGACTGAATTGTATGAGATATATTTTCGTAATTATGGTAATATTATAAGCGCAATGTATAACGCACATATCAATTGAACAGCAAATTTATTTCAACAACATAGCGCAGCGCTATAAATAATTTACGCAACAACAAAACAGCCTACAGCCAACCGACTAACCCAAGAGAGAATCACAAGAAGGAAAAAAAGCATAAAATAAAAATTTGCAAAATATACCATCCTATCCTTCCAAGAACAGCATAAAAGATTAAATTAATTTATTTAAATTTTCACCTTTTCTTAAAAAATAAAAATTGCCTTCTGTTTTTCATAAATAAATAATTTGATTCAAAATGGCAACCAGAAATAAATAGAATTCAAAAAATCATATTGGAATAATTGATAAGTTTCTGTAAATACAACCCCCAGGAATTATATACTATCCTTCGTATATATGTACATATATGTGTTTGTACCTATACGTATGTATATATGCATTGAACCTTAAATATATTGGAATATATATTATAAAGGTAATATTGTTGTTGTTGATATCATTTTGATCCATCACTATATACGTATATGTATACAGGTAAACAACAATAAGAAAATATTGATCTCCTTTCGAAAACTCTAACCACAATTTTCTTTTCAATTTCAATTTAAGTTATATATTTTTATTTTATTGTTCTAAAATATGCACATATATAGGTACATATGTATATATCTATATGGAATCAAAAATGTAATGTCCTGTATTATATTATATATATATATATATATATATATATATATATATATATATATATATATATATATATATATATATATATATATATATATATATATATACAAGAATAAGGCGCATGATCGTAGGTTATAATCATTTATTTCTTATTTTTCATTTTAGTATTGGATTTTCCAATTTAATAAAAAATATATATATTTTTATTCACTCATCCTTCTATGAAAAAGCTTTCAAAATAAAAACTTCATCTTAACCTTTACCTCTTTCTCCCGACAAAAATAAATACATTTGTGCTTTATTTTGTTGGTAGGATCGGGGATCCCCATCCCCTAAACCCCCCAACCTATCGTTTTACCTCTTAACAATACAAATACACTATAAAAATAAAAAACCGTCTTCTATTTTTTTTTTCTACAAATTATTTAAAATACAAAACCAACAACAGCAACAAAATGTATAAAACATTTCCGACTTGATATTTTTTTGTTCTTCTGCTTGGTATTATTACTAAGCTTTTTCGTTCTCTGATCGAAATTGAAATATACACACAGAATTATAATAATATTAATGTACATACATATGTATATAGCGCAAAAGAAACATAAAGAAAATGCTTTTCAAATAGTATTGCTAACAAAAAAAAAAAAAGCTCCTTTTGTATATTTCTATATATGTATGTACAATACATATATGTATATATACAGTTCGTTTTGTATATTTGAAATCAAAATGAGATAGAAATATGAATTACCGTTATGTGTGATTGTGATTGGTAGAATTGGGTTTTTCCTTTTTGCAAAAAATAATACATAATTTTTCCAATTTTTTTATTTTTATTCAAAATATTTTATTTTCGAAGCGCATGTGTAGCTTTTTTATGTCTCCTCCAGTTTTTTTTGTGTTGTTCGTGTCGAGAATTTATTTTTTGTTTTTTACTAAAAAAACACACTGAAAAGCTTATAAACCAAAAAGAAGAATAAAAGTTTCTGTGAATTTATTTTTCGTATTTTTTTTTTGGCAGATGAATGTATGTATGTATGTATATAAGAGAGTACATATGTATTTGGAGTAGAATAGTTTTACGAAAAAAAAGTTTCTATATAGTTTTCCTATATAGTAGAAAAGCACAAATGTATACTCCTATATATGTATACACACAGACGTTTCAATATGGTATTCCAAAAACTGAAAATCCTATTTCAAAACTTTTTTTTATTTGATTTTTTAATTTCATTTATGTATTTTTAATTAAAAAAATAGCAAAGCTTGTCACGTCTCGAGTATACAGTGCACAGTATGGCTGATTTAAAAATAAAAATTTTTTTTTCGAATTTTCTCAAGTGAAAATTACATTTTTGGTTGCAGTTAGATACGAATATATTGATTGAACTTAAAGTATGGATTCGTTTCTGAGAAATAGATAAAATTAATACTAGGTTACAGGTGAGTAGCTGTGGAGAACTCGGCACTTTTCAACCCTTTATTTAAAGGCGCTTTGATTATGGCCTATTTAAATCATTTCGTATTATTAAATTTTTAGGTTTATTCTAAAAGCTTTAAAGATTTTTGGGTACGTTATGAATTATTTTTGATAAACGTAACGCTTCTTTGGTACAATTTTGTGTAACGTAGTTGTGCTTTAGTTGCAGACACCACACGACACAAAAAAATTTGATTACTTGACTTTAATTTTCTATTTGTACTATAATTTTTAAGGTTATGTTAATCTGGAAAAATTAATTAATTGTATAATTGATACATTGGCTTATTTAAGACATACACGCCGCCACTGCCGTTTAATTGACGAATTATTTAACAATTTATTTTGCTACTGCATGTCGGCTTATTCAAGTGCTTCTACAGCCCCTCATTCACATAATCGACTATAGCAGTAATTCCTGATGGTGTTAAAGAGCAACCATAATCTGTGATTCCTAAAATAAGTTAAGCCCAATAAATTCGGTGCTGTGTATATGGTACACGGGAACGACTTGAAGCTTGCCCCAGAATCCTTAAGGCAGATAGATTCTCACATCAGAATTTTCAGGTTTTACACATCACATACGAACCAACTTAATTCATAGCAACTTAATCATCCAGTACTTCATGACAATTTCAACTCCCCGCGTTCAGAAAGGCGGAAGCGGTCAGATTGGGTGCGGTCTCGGGTATCAAACAAATATCAATCAATGTTTGTCTAAATATTTTAATCGAAAAAAATATCAAATTCATAATAAGTCACTAAAGGGTTCCTGTACTAAGCCTCCGAATGTTCTTAAACCAATAAAACCGATAAATAAATTGAAATTTTAAATAAAATACGTAAGGTCTATGTCATATAATGCTCTCCCAAAATTCGATTCCTCTGATTAGATATATACAAGCCTTTACTCTGCATACGAGCCACCGGACGATTTTTAGTAAAGAATTATCAATTTTAACCCCCGAGAGTTTAGACTGAAATTTCCCAGGAGTCCTTGTTGTTAAAAATAGTTCAAGAGTGAATTGTGAACACGCTTTAAAATTTACCAAAGTAAACATTATTTTTTATACATGGTCTCAGCATTTTTTTCGGGATTGACGATAAATCTGAGCAAGAATTGTGAAAATTTTGCAGTAACAGTTCGCAAAACTAAACCCCGTTTTGGTCGTCGTGAAGCACCTTCTCGGCCGGCAATAGTGAAATTGGAGTAATAATAATACTCTAATAAAATTAGCTGTTGGGACAAGTTAGTGATGTGAAGAATCGAAACCGTGTGCGTCTCTCCAGAACAACTGAGAATAGTGTTGAAGAAAACCCAGGTTTGACGATTCCTGGTCGATCTTTGGAATTAGACATTTCACGAACGAGACTACACCGTATTTTGCATGAAGACTTAGGTCTTAAGGCTTTTAAATATCAGTTTACACAAGAACTCAAGCCGGTCGATCACCATAAACGTTTGTTGATTGGGTCCTTCAAAGGCATCAAAATAATTCGAATTTTCATCGAAAAATCATCTTCAGTAATCAGGCCCATTTTCACTTCGGAGGCTATACGTTAATAAGCAGAATTGTCGCATTTGAGGCTCAGAAAATCCAAGAATGATTGTTGAAAAGCCTCTACATCCTCAACGTATCACTGTTTGGTGTGGTTTTTGGGCTGGCGTGATTAGACCTTACTTTTTCGAAAATGAGGCTTGTGCAACTTTTACGGTGAATGGATTGCGCTACCGAGGTATGATTAATGATTTTTTATGGCCGGACTTGGAAGATATTGATGTGGACGATGTATTTTCAGCAAGACGGTGCTACTTGCCACACAAGCAACGAAACAATCGCAATTTTGCAAGAAAAGTTTCCGGATCGTGTTATTTCCTTTACACTTTTTTCTTTGGGGCCACGTGAAAGATAAGGTCTATGCCATCGCTCCACAATCGATTCAAGACCTTAAAGATGGAATTCGTGAAGTTATCGAGACATACAGCCGTAAATGTGCGAATTGGGCATAGAAAATTTCATGAAACGGATATGGTGCTGCAAGCGTAGCCGTGGTGGCCATTTCATATCGTTTTCAAATGTTAATGGCATACCTTCCTCATTACAATGAAATAAACATCCATGATTTCTCTTAAAAAAATACCGTTTTTTCAAATATCAAAATGAAACCTCTTATTGGAAAACCTTTTACAACGAATAAATTAAGGATCAACGTGTTAGGCCAAAACATCGAGAAAAAAATAATATTCGTGAATATTCGAATTCTAAATCCAATCATTGTATATTAGGAGTGATCGCAATTAGAAAATGAACGTAATTGCCTATACATGAAAAGTTGTCGGGGCTTAGGCTTAGTTTAATTGGCAATTTTCGATAATCGCATAACGGTTTACGGCTGTTAATTAAAATAAATATGAACGATACCATAATAAGTACATAAACACACCGTCAACAGGGTAAATGCGAATGGAATGACATGATAAGTAAACATTTCATAAGATTTTCGAAAATATACGCGTAAATACGATCAGAATAGAAAATGGTGAATAAAATTCATTTTTCAAAATATTCCATCTGAAGCAGGTTTCGATTATCAATTTGAATACAATGAACATTTCGATTCGCTTGAACGTATCGATCGCCATCTATAAATATTGTATTTGCTATATACATATACATATATACATCATCAGAATGTAAAACCGGCATCATTTCAAATTAAACTCATTTCGTTTGTTTAGTGTTTGATGATAAGTGTGCGCGTGTATCGAACTAAATTGTTGACGTTCTATCATGTAAAGTTTATTAATTTAATTTAAATAATTATATCTATACATATTTATATATGAATTTTACTTTTCGTGATTTGAAAATCGTAGAATAATTAAATTGAGTTAAATACATTTATTATAAAAGGAATAAGTACGGTCTATTACGTAAATAAATTTGTTTGAAATGAAAATAATAAACTGAAATGTCAGAAAATAGCAAAGGCTCAAACCAAAAAATATCTACTCAAATGTAACAACAAAAAATATACCCCACTAAATAGTGAGATATCTAGAGAGAGAAGATATTCTTCATCTTTGATTTTGATGAAGATGTTGATGAGAACATCTTTGATCTCCTATTGAGAGTATACAGAATTCATGGGCTTGAGCATTAAGCCCCACAATGAGCTTCACGCGAATTTCTTTTGCTGTTTAACTTGTCTATAAATTTCTTTGCATATGACAACTGCTGTCGGATATTATTTTGTATTTTTAATGGAATAGAAGGTATAACAAACACATTAATTGTTTTATAGTAACAATATAATTTTTATAACAAGTTCAATCAAAATAGGTAAAAAAAGAAATTTTGAAAATTTGGAAAATTTATCTTAAAATATATCTAATTTTAGAGTTAGGTTCATTCATAACACAAAATTGCTAAAAATTCAGTTAACTAGTTTCTCAAAAACACCAATGATTTGTAGTTCTTTAGCCCTTGAACGTAAATCTCCTATCGTCATACTGCGTATTAATAATAACAGTGTGTAAAGGCCATTACTGGCCTCTTACCGTATCTACAATTGGGCTCCAACGGTTTCGATCCTGAATATGGTCTTGATACTGTTTTAGACAATCTGAAAAGTTATCTACACCGTGGAGCCATCGTTGCCTGCAGTGATTTCTGCGCCTACTATTTTTGATCTCATTTCGATTACGAGGAGGTGATTAATCAAACTGAAAACATCTATAGCCGTTGGAATTTAGAATTCATGGGCTGACCCACTTTCCATGTCAGGTGGTACACTGTACTTGTGTGAATGAGGGTGAATGAGTTGAATTGTGTGTGTGAATATACATATGGTATCACAACGGACCATCGCCGGTCTAAGTGTGCTGTAAAAAGCGACCACTTCAATAAACAAAAAAAATGGCCCAATTGAATTCCTCATGGGATGACTCCTCAATGCAAATCTCCGCAGTCTGTATTTAAGGTGACTCGGTAAAGTTTCCACTCCATTCGTCGAGTACGGCATCAATATTGACACTGAAGTTTCCATCCCGATTCCGAATGGTAGTTGACGCAGGCTTGAAAGTATGGTGCAATCCAGTAATTCCCTTAAAGAAATTACGCGAACTTCGCTTATTGCTGAGTTGTTGTTCTTTCAGAACCCCAGCCCGCCCTTTTGAAATTAACACGTGGTCAATTTGGTTGTGAGCAGTTTTGCGAGGATTTATGTATGTTTCTATATGTATTTGTTGGCGATGGAAGAATATGCTTGCTACTCTAAGGTCGTAAGGCCAATTGCAAATTACATCATTCTTTCACCATTATCGATCGCAGTTTTGTGTCTAACATCGTGTTCGAGTATAAATCCCATCAGATCGTCCAAGTTATTGCAAAATGAGTGTTTATCTTGGGGCTGGTTAACTTCTGTGGGCATTGAACTGGAAAGTGTCCGAAGACTATTCCTTTTCCGACCATTGTTATCTCCAGTACGAAGTGGATACAAAACCCACTAGCAAACCACCCTTCAGAAATAGGAGGAAAACTGATTGGGATTGTTTCAGAACCATTCTGGGTAACATATTACCGGTATCGGTTCCAAACCCTTCTGAATCTACACAGGAGCTTGATGCTCTAGTAACCAAGCTATCTATCAGTAGGCCTTTGGGTAAATCTCGGCCACCCTGGTTGTCGCGAGAACTCCAAGGTACTCGTATGAAATGCAGGAGACTGTTCAAGAAAGCGAGGAACACAAATGATGCTGCAGATTGGGACTGTTATAAGGAAGTCCTCAAAACCTATAAGTACGAACTGAGAGCAGCCAAAACGGGGGGCTGGAAGCTCTACTGTGGCAATATACAGGCATCCTCGGAGGCGGCCAGGCTACGCAAAGTACTATGTTCTAGTCATTCCATCCCGGGTTATATACAACGACCGGGGTATAGACTAGGGGTATAGACTCCGTAAGTAATATAGTAAAAAGGCGGAATATCCTATGGGCAATAAACAGCATTAAGCCATACAAGTCGGCAGCACCTGATGGCATTATCCCTGCGGATATCCTGCGAACTATTGACTTAACTCTACCCTGGCTGTAAGTTATCTTCAAAGGCAGCCTAGAACTCTGTCACATTCTTAGAAAGTGACTGAAATAAAAGTAATATTTATACCTAAGGCGGGAAAAAGCTCTCACTGCTATTCCAAAGACTTTAGGCCTATAAGCTTGTCTTCTTTTCTGTTGAAAACACTGGAAATACTAATAGAGGCTCACATTAGAGGCTAATCAAGCCGGGCGAGCTGTCGGGATGTCAACACGCATACTGTAAGGGACGATCGGTGGAAACAGCTCTCCACTCCCTTATAGGCCCGATTGAGAAATCACTTGAATATAAGGAATATTCCATGGTAACCTTCTTGGATATAGAGGGGGCCTTTAGCAACGTCAGACCGGGGGCAATCACTCGGGCCCTTGCGTGACTGGGGGTAGACGGGTTACTAAGAGGCTGGATAGATCATATGCTTAGAGGCAGGATCGTGACAGCTTATCTGGGTGGGACGTCTGCCGGCAGATACGTGAGCAGAGGGACACCTGGGGTTCTATCCCCCCTTCTTTGGAACTTGGTCATAAATGACTTGTTACTAAACCTGGAAGGGCAAGGCTTCAAGGTGGTTGCTTACGCGGATGACGTTGCTATTGCGGTCTTCGGTAAATATCCTAGTACGCTGAGTGAGCGCATGCAGTGCGCGCTTAGCTACCTTTATGAGTGGGCACGTGGCTGCGGACTGAACGCAAACTCACAGAAATAGAGCTGGTCCTCTTTACCAGGAAGCACAAACTTCCTCAGTGTGACCCGCCAACTTTAAATAGTACTCGCTTGATCTTTACGGATAGAGCAAGATACCACGGACTGCTTTTGGACATCGTAGAGAGAGTAAAGAAAGTTACTATAGCGCTCTACTAAAGAGATGGGGTATGGAGCCCCACATAGTACACTAGCTCTACGTCTCAGTGGTCAAACCTATACTGCTGTATGGGGTTGTCGTCTGGTGGCCAGCGTTAAAAATTATGGCCAACCGTAAACTATTGATGAAAGTCCAAAGTATGGCCTGCTTGTGTATAAGTGAGGCTCTCAGTAGCACACCTACTCAAGCTCTGGAGATTCTCTTTCATCTTACTCCCTTGGATATTGCGGCCGAGCAGCTTACATCTTGCACAGCCATTCGCCTCAAATCCATATCTATGTGGACCTGTAACAATGCAGGACACTCATCTATCCTATGCAACAGGGGTATCCCGGAAGCTACCGACTACGCGCTATTCCTTTGCCATCTGTTGAGATGAAATTCCAAACTGCGAGTTTCCCACCATATAGAGGACTGGGTGAACGAAACGGCAATGGACAATGAGGCGCTAAGCTTCTTCACGGATGGCTCAAAAAGGGATAGAGGGGTTGGCTGCGGGGCATTCTGGGAGGCACTAGGGGTTAACCTCTCTTTTCGTCTTCCCGACTTTTGCAGCGTTTTTCAAGCTGAACTAATCGGGATAATGGAAGTCATGGACTGGTTGAAGTATAATGTAATATCTACGAGGGATATTCGCATTTTTACGGACGGCCTGGCTGCTATTAAAACGCTACAATCATACTAGCCCAGAACTGTCTGGCATCTTTAAATGAGATGACTGATCAGTTCAACATCCGCTTGACGTGGGTGCCAGGACATTTCAATATCGCAGGGAATGTAATGGCAGATGAGTTGGTCCGCCAATTCGTGTGTAATAACCCAGGCAGATCTGGCCTGGACTTGACCGGTCTAGATCAGGCCAACTGATATCTTTTCGACGGCACCATATTGGCATGGTCGTGGGAGCGATAACGGTACATTGTCTCATTGGGAAACATGCGAGCAGGCTGGGTGTCCCAGCCCACGATTTCTGCCGCAGCTGTGGTGATGAGGAGGAGGAGGAAAATGTACTCCATCTGCTCTGCACCTGTCCTAGTCTAGCGTACAGCAGAACAAAATTTATGGGAACTTCTCCTTTGAACAACCTCACAGATCTTAGTAAGATCGAGATCCGGGACTTTAAACGCTTCTTGGTAAGCTCAGGATGGTCTAGCGAGTGAAGAGGAGGAAACTCGAATGTGGTACAGCTATGGACTAATTTTGTGTCTATGCTAGTCCTTTAGGACGGCCACCCTTACCTAACCTAACCTACCTTCTGTGGGCGCGTGTACACAAATTATCGACAAGTTGGCTAACTTCATGCGTAAGCGAAGCTTACATAAACGGCTATTGATTGCTTGGAAATCCAAAACAGCCTTCTTTACCTACGGCACGGCAAGATTTCCGAGGTCTCCACTTTTAGGCCAGCGAGTTTCTTGAAGAGCAACGAGTTCCAACGTTCCAGGTTTCCTAAGTGATTGCATGTTCTACGTGCCGATCCTAAATCTCGTATCCGGGTACTTGAGCGGGGGTCCAGTATTGGTACTTGAGCGGTATCCATGTTTTCTTATTAGATATTGCAAACAGTTAAGTTTTTTACGGATGCGGGTCGTCAGTTCAATGATCCAACCGTTTGGATAACATGTAACTGCCCCCCGACCACAGGGGCCATACTGTGTATTAAATTTATTTTATTTTATTTTATTGGGTCGTCAGTTCCTCAGTAATTATTTGTGGTTTTCTTGTAATTTTTGTGAAACAATAAAATTTGATTTGACTGAAAAATCGGGTCTTGAAAATTTCTGTTTCTTAGTGAACATCGTCTTAGAATTTGAGCTATTTATGAGTTATACAAAATAATGATTTCTTTCTACGTTTCAATGCTTAACGAATTTGCTTTGTTTTGCTTTATTGTCAATCTGAAAATTAATTGTGTACAATACATTCGTTAAGTTGAATTTATTAAAATAAAGGGTGTCCCAAAATTAACGCAAAATTTGAATTAAATAGAAAACACAGTTTTTGGTCTTCAGATTGTGATTTTTTTATTGAATCAAAGAAGATATACTAATATACTAATATACTAATAGAATATAGTATATCTTCTTTGATTGAATCATAAAATACATAGGATAGGATTATTTATGGAATATCACATCGGGCAAATGGCCTCCACAGCTTTGCTGGCACATACGCACTCGACTTTTATCGAAATTCTCCATGACCTTTTTGCATAAATGTGGCTGATTTTCGTAGATGCAGCGTTTAATTTCCTCCTGTAATGCACGGGTGGTTGTGGGCTTGTTGACATACACCTTTGACTTAAAATAACCCCATAAAAAGATATCTAATGGTGTTAAATCACAAGATATAGTGGGCCAATTGTGATCACCGAAACGAGAGAGTAGGAAAAGTCTCATGCAGTAATTGAATTGTTTCACGGGCTGTATGGCATGTGGCACCATCTTGTTGAAACCAAATGTCGTCTATGTCAATATCATCCAACTGAGGCAGAAAGTAGTGTGTTATCATGTCGCGATCAGCCTCATTTTCAAAAAAGTATGAGCCAATGATGCCTCCAGCCCAAAATCTGCACCAAACAGTGACACGCTGTGGATGCATTTGTTTTTCGACAATCACAATGTGGGTTCTCCGTACCCCAAATGCGGCAATTTTGGCGATTGTTTTACTCGAAACATCAGCATCCACTTGTTGATGCTCAATAATCCATTTAACGAACTCTCTTCGCTGTGTATGGTCATTAGGCTTCAGTTGTTGTGTTAATTGAATTTCGTAAGCATGAAGACACAGATCTTTAGTGAGTATACGCTGCAGAGAGCTTCTTGAAATTTGCAATTCTTGTCCACGACGCCGAATTGATATTGAAATTTGAACGGCTTGTTTTTGGACGAGCAGTGTGTTTAGCGTCTCCAACTGATCCAGTCTCCTTGAATTTTTCAATTAATCTCTTAACAGTTGACGAAGTTAAAACACTATTCTGACCATATTTTGTATGAAATTTTCGAACTGCGGCTGCCAAACTTTCATTATTTTTAAGATATTCTTCAATAATGAAAATACGTTGTTCTATCGTGAACGACACATTTTTAATAACCCTAACCTCTCAGCTGTCAAATTTTTTGGGGGTTGCCAACACTTGACTGTACAAATTCAAATCTTGCGTTAATTTTGGGACACCATTTATAAATACGGTGTCACACTTTAGTTATTTTGATTATTTCTGGAAAATGGTAAACCCTGAGAACCGATGCCTTAAATGTGCTAAACCTGGAATTTTGCTAAACTTTTTAATTCATGTTTTTCTGAACAATTGAAGTGTTGTTTTAAACATTACAACAATAATCAAATATACAATAAAGCCTGTATTCCATTGTGAAAAATTTACTGACAACATTTTTTTGTTGCCATAACGAAAGAAAAAAGAAGAGAAAAAATTCCATTAGTGTGACAAAGATAGTAGTTTTTTTATTTTTTATTTTATAGCAAAACTTTTATGGTTACGTTTTGACATCTTCTGTAACATAACCAACAAATTTCATAATTTTTTTTATGTTTAGAGTGCGAACATAATTTTATTCATTTATTTATATGCTATTACATAATAAATAATTTATTGTAATATAATTAATAATAATAACAATAATAATTTATTATTATAACGTCTGAAATAGTAAAAAAAATCTACAGCAAAATAACATTTGACCATAAAAATCACCAAATAAAATTTACATGTGTGTGTGAAAAAAATTTCGTATCCGCACACAATTTTTATGTCGATGTGTATAAATGTTGCCATAAAAAATACTCAAGTTGATACTTTTCTATAATAAATTATGGCAACACACTAACACAAACACATTTTCCTCTCCAGTAAAATTTTGCTGATGATGGTATTTGTTTCTTTCGCACTACCAGCAAATCTATATCTTTATCCCATTTTGTTTTTGCTGACAGTAAATTTTTCACAATGGAATAGAGGTCTAGTCGTGAAAAATAAACAAACAAAAAATTATTACCAAGCCATTTCCATATAAATATCTATAAGCATATATAGGGACATATATAGGCACCTGTTTAAAATTTAAATTAAAGATTTCCATTTCCTGCAATGACTTTCAATTATTTTGTGCAAAACGCTCAATAATCCAATGAATAATAATATCACAAGAGTGTATTATCATTCTTCATGATGACAACTAAGGTTTTATACCATCGTACATATAAATACGTGATATATGATTTATATAGAGATTGCGATAACCGCATTTCAACATAGTTGAAATATAATCAAAGTGTTTTGTTTATAAGACTCACCAAATTGAAATGTCTTGTGTAATGGTTAATTAATTAATTTCGTTCGGCTTATCTATATATAGTATGTACGATATACATATAATAATGATGAACTTGTGTATAATTAATGAATTTTTTATTGTTTAACAAATTTTCACCATTTTCTCAGTGTTTTTGCTTGTTTGGTTTGTTATTGTTAAAATCTATATTACGATGATGAGTTTCGTTTGCGGTTAAACAATGCGCAATTACTTTTATCTATTATATGGATATATGATGGATATTTTTCTTTGTGCGATTTAATTTTGATGAAGTGCGAATTTATCACAGGGTATTTATCTGGTTTTGTGTGCGTATATGTGTAACCCACCTTTCGATGAGGCCATAAATAATTCTATATATATATATATCGCCGGATTCAATTCAATAATAACACCGATTAAATAATATTGATTCAATCGTAATAAAATTAATAAATAAATCACAAAACGTATAACGTAACCTAAAATAATAAAAATTAATAAATAAATAAATAAAACAATTTTTTTTATTAAGTTTAATCGAATGTTGTTGGTCAAAAAAAAAAAAAATAATAAAATAAAATATTATGTTATGTTTTTAAATCATGCAATCAGAAATTTATGTTGTACCTACCATACGTATATGTATATATGTTTATATGTAATACAGAAATTGGATTTCATTTATAATACTACAAATTAATATTGATAATGATAATATAAAAGAATTGATTTTTATTTTTATTTTTTATTTATTTCAAATGATCAGAACGCAACGAAACAATATAATATATAACCGAAAATAAAACATTTAATTTTCGGTTTTTATTTATGATTTATGTAATTATTTTTAGGGATTTATGTTTTAAGCATATGGTGCGCGTCATGAAAATAAAATGTAATTTCAAAGTAATAAAACATTTCACCTCATATGAAGTTTTGTACCCGGTTTCATATGTATGCATGCGCGGTGCAGTGTTTCAAATATCGAAAGTAGCGATATTGATGCTGTCTATTACGGCTCCAAGGCTATCGATTGGCAGGTAAATAAACATTAAATAATGTTCCTCGTAACAAATTTTTACCAAAAGTTATTTTAGGATCCAACATATCGATTTTTTTCGAATTGAACAAAATGCCCAAATCACAAAATACTTTTGACCCGAAGTGTGTGAAACTGTTTTTGGACAAATTAAGAGAGCCCTTGCTGACGTAACAATGTTAGCACAACCCATTAACGATATTAGATACCTTAGTGAAAGAAAAAAAAATCGATCTTAGACAGAGAACTTTTGGAAGTTTATCTCTCAATAAAACATTTCCGATACTTCGCAGACCGTTGTAGCGATCATGTAACTACATTGAAAAGGTTCAAGCTTCTACACTAGAACTGAAAGATCTAGCTCGAACTTAAACGTCTGATGATGAACTACAACAATTATTAAGTTCACCATGTCCCGCGAATACCAAGGTTAATTTTAAGCTCATCGTCCTTCCCGGTTTGTATAGCTGTATTGCATCATATAAACATCAACTAGTATAAGAACCGTCCGTTTGTCCCGGTAAATATTTCATACCGATGTAATACAGATGTTGCGAAATTGGTATAGAGTGCCAAAACAGTAAAATGTATTGACATACAAAATCTGAACCGGGGCGACTTGAGTTACCTTCGAAAAGATTCGAGCATATACACATATGAACATCGATGGACCCGTTCCGTGGTCCGGGATTAATAGATATATATTTACAGTTGGCGCTGAATCCACTTGATCGCCTGAAGCATACCTCATTCATGATAGCTCAGCTGCCACTATTGCTAAGATGTTTGTTGAGCAATATTATTTCAAGGTTCGGAATACCCCTTGAAATTTCGACTGATCAAGGTACCCCTTTCGAGAGTAAACTCTTTTCTGAATTAACGCGGATACTAGGCGCACATAGAATTCATACCACTGCTTATCATCCACAGGTAAACGGTATGGTCGCACGATTTCATAGACAACTTAAAGCTTCGCTCAAAGCTCGTAGTAATACAATCTATATATTGGAGTATCGAGCTTCATTTTGTCATGCTGGGAATACGTGCATCTGTTATTTGCGTCTTTGCCTTGCGCCCCATTACCAACTAAATCGAGGATGCACGGCTATAGGTTCGATTTAATTGGCACATTGCATAGCTTTATGCCAGCCTGTACTGACGTTGGTAAACTTCAATAATTCTTAGTTTTACAAAACCAAATTGTAAACGATAGATTTCGTATTTATTTCGATTTTTTTACGATGTGAGCTACAAATCGCCGATAAATCAACCATATCTGAAACATACACGTACGATAGTTTTTTTTTTGGGGTTTTTATTTTATATTTTAAATAAACAACTATTACAATCTATATTCACCTGGACTAATGAGCAACTTTATTCTAACTTAATTTACTATGTTGTACTAATCTATCGTTTCTTCCCACTGGTGTTCCATAGTGTCTGATAAATTGAATTAAACCACATCGTTATTGTGGATTTTAGATCAGCATTACGCTGTTTACACTAGCAATTACACCAGCTCAAGAGATTTATTTCGTTTGAGCCTGCGTACATAATATCTGTGTTGTTTAACAGCTTAGTTGCTTCAGTGTTAACATGTTGTTTGATCCTAAGTGCTACAACCCTAAAGTGGGATCGGTTTTAATATTTGTTTATATAATAGGAGTTTGTTGTATGTTGATAGAGCGGAGCTCCTTCCTATCAGCCAATACATCTTTCTATATTTAAGCTATAGTTCTTCGCTTTTCTTTTTTACGTGATGCTTTCCATTGTAGTTTTGCATCTAGTGTCATGCCAAAATACTTAGCCGTGTTGGCATACGGTATTATTTCTTGATTAATTTTAACCGGAATATGTTCGAGTCGTCTGTTTCGTTGAGTTTAATTCGCCATCTTTTGGTCCAGTTATGTATTTGAGTTATACCTAACTGTAAATTCTAAGTTGATTCTTCGTTGCTATCTCAAACAGCTAAGATTGCCGTGTCATCAGGAAAGGTAGCCAGAGTGTTCTTTTCTAATACATGGAGATCATTGATGTACAATAGGTATAGGACCCGACCTATTTCCTAATTCATAATTGATTACTTTCAAGTCGGAATAGTAATCGTCTAATTTTACTCTAAAGAATTCATCTTTCAAGTATGATTCTAATATTGTAGTGAATTGCATTGGTAGTACAGTTCTTAACTTATATAGTTAAGTCCTTCGTGCCAAACTGTATCAAAAGACTGTGCAACGTCTAAGAATATTGTTGAGCAGACTTTTTTCTCCACTAATTTTCGGTTTTTTAGCGAAAACCGAACTGATGATTTGAAATCTAGTTTTTCCTCTCAATTATCGGATTTAGCCTTTTTACTAATAACTTCTCAAAGAGTTTAGACATAAATGGTAATAACGATATTGGCCTGTATAAGATCCAGTTTTGTGTGGTGGTTTCCCAGGTTTAGGAATCATAACTACTTCTGCAATTTTCCAGAGGCTGGGTACATATTTCAATCGAAAGGCGGCATTTATAATATTGGTAAGCTTTAATAATGCTTTCCTTGGTAGTTCTTTTAAAATTTCTGCTGTGATAAGGTGACCAGGCGCTTTTTCGTATTCATATTTGTTTTTATCTCATACATGACTTCTTTTGGTGTTGTTAGTAGGATTTCTTCACTTTCCTGTACAACCTCTCCAGTTATTATTTCGGCTTCCAATGATAATTCAAGTGTTCTTCTTGAATTCAAGATAAGCTTTTTCATTTAGAGAGTATTTCGGTGGGCGGTAAATTCCAATAACACCAATAAAGTATTTGTTCTGTTTCATATTATTATTCCTCGAAGTGGTTAACTAATTATAACAGCACTACCTCCCTTAGCAGTGTTTCCCGGGTTCTAATTTGAAAATTGATTGTCTAGTGAAGTGAATTTCAGAGATGAGGCAGACATCGATTTTCTCTGCGTCCAGAACTATTTGCAATTCATGTTGGTGTTGCTGGACATGGTTTTGTTTAAGGATGGCTCCCTTAGTGCTGTATTCCAGTTTCTGTAATCGCTGATCAAAAGTATTAAGTTTGCTTAATATCAGCTTAAGCGTTTGATTTATGTCGTCTGTTTGAGGAGTTTTTTGTTTGTTTTCGTTACTCATCATTACTTGAGCGTACATTTTTTCGCCCACTTCTGCTTGAAAGGCTATCAACACTTTACGCTTTAACTCTCGTTTAAGTGATTCAGGTCTGTTTATTCTAACAGTTTGCTTCTTTATTACATTTGTATTTTTAGCATTCATGTTTGTATTTTTGATATTTTACACTGCATCCTCTGTAGTTAGCTGGATGGTTTTCTCGACAATGCTCGCATCTAGGCTATATCTGTGGGTTTGACACAATCTCTAGTATGGCGTTTACCTGGACATTTGGCACACCTGGGTTTTTTGTTACAGTATTTTGAGTATGTCCATATGCTTGACATTTTTTACATTGTGGTATAAGCCTACATATTTTTAGAGGCTGAATATTGACTTTGCCCCGATTTGAACGTTTTATTATAAATTCAATGTCGTGGATTGAATTCTCAATGCAAATTTAATACTGTAGTTATGACAAATAATAGCAATTAAAACTGTAGGCTTTCTGTTGAAAGCTTACAACTAATTTTAAAAATTATAGTTATTGTTATTTAAAGTTTTGCAACTATAAGACAAATATTTTACCAATGTGCTTGTGCGCTTTGTTAAAACTGAAAATGTTGTGTGTTAGAACTTGTAATCTCTATGATTAGCTCGATAAAAAAATTATTTAAAATATTTTTGAAAGCAAAATTCGATTCGCACCATTCCAATGAGCGTGGTATATAGCTAGATTCAGAGCTCGATCATAGTATGCCCCAAAGGGTACAAGGCCCCATTTTACTGTAGGGCCCATATATCAAACTATTTTGTTGATTTTTTTCTCAAAATTAATAAAAATTATGATGAAAAGTTATTTATACAAAATAAGAATGCAATAAATTTTCTTCTGGAACAAAAATCAAACTGCCTATATCCAAAATACAATCGAGTTTTAAATACTTTTAAATATTTGTATATGAAATGAGTATTTACGACTTACTACTTATGTGGGTAATCATTAAAATGAAATGTTCCAATATTCTGGGGAATTTGAGAAGTTTACTATTATTTAGAATGGAAATTCGAAAATTGAAAACGAAGCGTGAAGAAGAAATATTAAGTAGATCGGCATTCACAACCAAAACTAATGATGAACGTACCTAATAACAATGATATATGGATCACTTGTCTCGCAGGAAGAATTAATTGACTGTAACTCAACCCCCGGCACGTAATTTTTTAATTTTTTAAACACTTTTATTGCTACTACAATCTTAATCATTATTAATTCGTTTAATTCATTAGTAAGGTTAACATTAGTACTTATGAGATAAGCAAAAACCTATGTGGGTTTGTTGCACCAGTGTCCAGTTCTCCTGAGGTATGATGTTCATTCGGTCAGCTCATGTGGTTTGGTTCGTTTGAGCCGCCTTACTTCGTTTGTACCATCCAGTAGTTGTACGGCCTCAACGTTGGTGTGGATGATAAACCTCTTTTCTTGATTGATGGCACAGTCGCGGATGACGTCATCTATCAATTGTATATTTGTAAATCATTGTGTATTTTCCTCTTAGCCACCAATCGGTAAGCGTTGGTGACTATTCGAAGAAATTTATTTTGGTTACGTTGAATAATGTTTCTATTGGATTTATGAGTACAACCCCATAGCTATACGCAACATACATGCATATTGGAATGATGCCTAATTAACTAGTGCATTTGACGTTGTTTTCATCGTACCGGTTCAGCTTTTTGTCTCACGTGATGTTTCCAGTTTAGCAGTGAGTCTAAATGCAGACCAAGGTATCTGGCCGATTTGCGGCACCCCGTTGAGGTATATGTATGTGCTGGTTGATATTATTGGGTTGGAGCTTAAATCAAAGGCCTGGGATACACCCAGAAATACAGCATCGCCATATTTCTTTTCTTCTAACGCTTGCTCTATCACCGTGGTGATTCGATGGACTTGATCTATTGTGGAGTGGTTACGCCTGAATCCAAATTGAAAATCAGGAACGTTTGAGATGGCTTGAGATGTTTCAAAAGTAGTTTTTGAAACAGCTTCGATAAGGTCGGAAGCAGTGAGATTGATCTGTACGATGGTACTTCTTCAATTGGTTTGCCTGGTTTCATCTGCATAATTATATGGGTCGTTTTGAATCATTTGGGTACATACTTCAATCGCATACAGGCATTAAATATAAGCATATGATCATGATGATTGCTTTACGTGGTCGTTCCTTGAATAGACCCGGTGATATTTCATCAATTCCTGGTGCCTTTCTTTGGTTAAGATTTTTCTCGATTTTTCTCGTGCGTGACCCTTTTAAAATCCTGACTTGGTTGATAAACAGGTGTTACGTCGATGTTGGATTGAATGTCATGGGATTGAAATACTGTTGCTAGGTGTTGAGCAAAAAGTTCCGCTTTTTCTTTGTCTTATCGAACCCGACTATCTTGAGCATTTCTCATGGGTGGTATCCGAGCTACAGGTCGTTTGAATTTTCTGGTGGCTTTCCATAACGAGTAGTCCTTATTCATTTCTAGTCCTAGCCCGCTTAAGTAGTTGTCGAAGCAATCTTGTTTAAAGCTTTTGATTAGCCTATTGACTTTATTGTTACTTATCCGATTTATCCGATTCCATGTTCGCTTTTTCCTTTAATTCTGGAGTAGCGAGACTGGCGACCTTTTGAGTGTATTCAATGAAATTGTTTGTTTGATGTTCCAATTCCTCATTACTTTTGATACTAACTTTTAATTCAACTAGGTCTTCTAATTTCTGAATTCTTCTCTGAAGAGATTCCAAACCGTAAATTTATTAGTAAGGTTTCGCTTTTTATGTTTTTTTATTACTGTAGGGCTTACTGACAACAGTACAGGAATGTGATCAGATGTTAAGTCGTTAATCTCTTCGGCTCTAGTGTAACTGGATGAAATACCCTTTATGATAAAGAAATCAAGTAGATCTGTTTTTTTCCTACATCCGTTGACCAATACGTTGACCAATACGTTGGCTCCCCTGGCGACAGATATTCACATTTGCTTTCATAAATGGCATTGAACAGAGAATTTCCTTTTCCAGGAGAAATTATCCTGGAATTCCAAACTGTATATTTTGTATTGTAGTCCCCTCCAATGATAAATCTTGGACCAAGTTTATTAAAACTTCGTTGGTGAGCTAGATCTGCGCCATTATTTTGGATTGAGATAACCGTTGCTTGCATGTAGCTTTCCCGAATATCATCTTGTTGATTATGTTTGTTATTATTTTTAATTAGTACAGCTGAACTACCTCTATCTCTTTCACTAGGGTGGGTTATCTAGTAGGAATTGAATCCCTTTATTCTAACAAAACTTGTTGGAGAAGTGCGTTTCTCAAATCAGCGCAATATCTATATTGTTTGTATGGAGAAATATTTCCAGTTCCTGGGCACGTTGGTTGAGCCCATTGGCATTCCAAGTTACAATGCGTATATGCTGACATTTTTACTTGGCGGATAGAAATTAATTTCCAGTTTTGCCATCCTTTCTGCTAAGTGACCAAGTGTCTGTTGAATTTGACTGAGCATTTTAATGATTTCAATGTTATTAGACTCGTTATTAACTTCTGTGTGTTTGTTGTGTTGGTTTAATTCATCAGCTGATTTGGTGATTTGAGCATAAGATAATCCAGCTTTGGATGGTGTAATTGTTGTTTGAGGTTTAGCTGCTTTAGTTTGTGATGGCTCTACTTTGCTTGTTCTATTACTCTATTATGACTTGTAATTTTGTTCAGATATACAGGGCATCCTTTATAATTTGCAGTATGTCCTGCTTGATGACAAAGAGCACATGAAGATGCGGTATCTGGTTGTTTTTTGCATTTTATTGAATGGTGATCTTCAGCACATTTCATGCATTTGGTTTGACGATAGCAAAAACTCTTGGTATGTCCGAGTTGTTGACAATTCGTGCATTGTGGAATGTCCCTTGTCTTGTTAGGGGGCTTAATTTTAACTGTACAGTCTGCAAGTTATGACTAATGAAAGCTGGTAAGCCTCTGATAACCACTCTATAAGCTTTTTCACTCTTCAGGTGATAGGTGTGATATTTGATATTTTCCAGTTGGTTGCTGGGTTCATGTTTTAATTTTTCCAACAGTTTTTTGACATTTCTGCAGTCATTTTCATATTGAATGGTAATTTTAATGTCGCTGTTTGAAAGCGCCTTAAAATTAGTTGGCTCATTAGTGGTTTTTATTATTTTTTGTCGAAAAAATTCGAAATTGTTGATGTTGCGCAAATTAATGAGTGGAGGCAGTGGTATTTTTTGTTTTTCTAGTCAGTGTCAGTGTTCTTTGTGTAGTATGTTTTGGAGGCGTTTTCGTGTTTGTGCGCTTACGTTTTTTGGTATTTCTGTTATTAGCACTGCCAACTTCATTTTTCAGTTCTTCCTCATCTGTGTAATATTCCTCTTGACTCAGAGCATAGAATCTACTATTCTGTTGAAGAAATAGAAATTGCCGCAGCAACCAGTTGGAATTATTTGAATGATCATGTTGAATGGTTGATGGCTGAATATGGTTAAAACACAGATTTTTAACTCGTGCGGAATCCTTAGCTTTGTTATTTTTAACCGTTTCTTTTAGTGTACAGTTTTCTCTCTTAAGCTCAGTAACTTCGTTGTACCTTCGGAATGAAAATTGTTCCTCGTTACTCATTTGAGCGTTGATATCCTTTAGCTGAATTTGGATATCATTAGAATGTTTAACAATGTTTGGCCCCCTAGAATTCATGGGACCGACCTCCGAAGAGAGTGGATTTTCCTGAACATCAGGTCTGCCACCTGGGGTATTACTTGTTTTGTTTATTTTATCCATTGCGATTTGTTGTTTATAGTGTTATTATACACTCGTCTCTAGAAGTTCAGTCGTTGTGATATATTAGTTATGCAAAACAAACGTTGCCCAGGTGCTACCGCGGGGAGGTAAACTAGAGACGGTGGTTTCTACATAATTGCAACGCTGGAATATAAACCAATGGTTAATTGGCTATAAACGGTCAACGCCTACTCTATTGAAACACACCCAACACCCGACACATAATGATGACATTACCGGCACGTAATGATTTAAATTTTGTTGAAATTGGGATTTCTCAGACATATTATGAAGAGTTAATGGCTAGTCCAAATTAATGAGGGATTGGAGGCGTTAAAAAATAACAACTGCCAAGCATTCAATAGGTTTCAGATTGGTATTTAGTATCAAGCGCACCATTCGGAAAAATAGTTGGCGCAGTTGTTTGATAAAAAATTCAATAACTTTTAAAATTAATTTGGATTTGTTCAAAGCAACGTGGCCAAATGTGATACTTTAACACAATACAAAATAATTTAATGCAAAATGAAAGAAATCATTTGCAACAATCGTTATTTAATATTGAACATTTGCAGATGAGTAAAAGATACACTGTATAGAACTGACCTGCGTGCTATACATTGTTCGAACAAACCTTGATATACTTCGGTTAAATTAGGCAATGAAGTTCTGTAGGTAGTGCGGCAGAACTTGTGTTAAGTCATATCTATTTACATTACTTATACGCGATTGCTCGATTTTGATAAATAAAAAAATCACCTTCCATTCTCGTTCCGTATGTGAACGAATATATCAAAGTACTTTATCTTATAAAAGCAAACAGTAATTATAAATATTGAGGCATATATACACAGAGAACAAACGTTTTAAAACGAAATCACGAAAGAGTGCAGAATTATTGTGTACATATATTGCGTTGTGTTTATCCAACATTTCAATAAAACCATTTAATTATTATCAACAAATACTTGATTCGAAATGCATGTACGTTGGTATGTTATACGGGAGAAGTAGCTGCAACCTATCATCATATTTATGTATTTTTATTTTATTTTTTATACATTTATATCGAAACCAGGAATAAAAAGTAGATTGAGATAAAATATGTATCCATGTGTCAACATTAATTTAAAATTCGATTTTAAAATAATAACAAAAAATAAAAATAAAAAATATGTACGTATGTAATGTAATGTATAAAAATTGCATTCAACATATTAAAAAGGGCGTCTCTCATCATCTGTGGATAGGATTTTCATCTTTTGTTCATCTTCTGTGAACAGATATACGTATGTATAGCAAAATATATAATAATATATAAGTATATATTGAATGGATATCAAAAGAGGTAAATCTTGTACCTTGTGTAAAGGTATCGTGCATAATAGTTCGACCACAAAACATTATACATGTACGTATGTATACAGTACATTCATCTCTAATGACAAATATATGATAAAAGTAACAAATTCGTAAAAACTATATGAATCGATTTAAAATATAATAAAATGTATGTAACAGGAAAATATACAAAAAGGGACGATGAAGAATATTAAAATCAAAGTGTATTTACTTCAATTCAACACTTATATTCAAGAGAAGATAAACTACCATAGAAAAATGGTATATAAGATGTATAAAAATGAAAAGAAATCATCATTATCCATCGTCGTCTCTCAAATGTGGTTATATTACATTCACAAAAAAGTCTCATAATATCGAAGTTGTCATTAGCATAATCTACAATCCATCACAGGCTGTCAAAAAATATAAGATTAATAGAATAATTGGTGGATTTTCTTTATTTTTTTTGTTTTTTTTTCTGCAGAAGAAACGAAAAAGTTTACCCACAAATTTTTTTTTAGAATTTTTAATATTTTTTGTGTTCATCTGTCTTTTTGAATTCAACTATGTACTGTATATAAAACAACTGTCGTCATACTGAACTAATCATCATCATTTTTATCGTCATCAATACTTAAACGCAAATGGTTGGTATATAGAGAAATATATGTTGTATATGGGTATTTACAAATTTGGTTTTTAAATAAATTAGAGTTTCAAATTGGAATAGTAAAATCTTTGATTTTGTCGATGGGATCAATTTACAGGATTTATGATTTTGAACTGATTGCATTATTATGGTTTTATCGCTGCTAATTCAAATTTTTGTCCAAAACAATTAAAACATTTTTATCATTGTTCCTGCCACGACTTATTATGCAATACACTATTAATTCAAATTTCTCGAAGGATCGTTTCTTTTTTAACACAATTAATATTTTTTCATCTATCGGGTTTTCCATTTGGGACTTGACAACTTTGAACTTACACTGTGAACGCACCCTTAAACAATTAACTAAACTGCCAGTGTCAAAACATTCGGTAGTGACAACATTTTCATCATGGTGAAGTACACGAACGAACAACGTTTACCAATAAATAAAATTTACTACAAAAATTCCGAGTCGGTGACTGCAACTAAAATTCTAATTGTTGGTCAATCGCATTTTTGGCTAAACGACTTGGTCAAGAAACAGAAGCTCATGTGCTTCAAGATACAGGTACAAGCGCTTAATTCATTTGGTGATGGATGTGGTCCTGATAAAATACCATGAGCAATTTTGAAAATATTAGGACCGGAACTAGTTGAACCACTAGCTCTTCAATCAATCGCTCCGAAGTGGTAAGTTTCCTACCGATTGGAAGCTAACTAAAATAACGCCTATTTTTAAGGTTGGAAAAAGAGCTGACATATCATGCTACAGAGAATATCATCGTTGTCATTATTTCAGGAAGGTCTACTTCAACTAATTTGACTGAGCTATTAAAAGCAAAACAATTAAAGCCATCGAAGACCACCTGCAAGTAGACACCATTTACACAGATTTTAGCAAAGCTTTAGACTCAATCGACCATGGAATAGTAATGCAAAGCTTGTCAAAATTTGGTTTCTTCAATGCATTTGTGAAATGGATCTCATCCTACTTATGCAACAGACAACCATATATCGAAATGGGTGGTAAAAAATCAAATTCCATTATAGCACACCCTGGGGCACCACAAGGCTCTCATCTAGGACCATGGATTTTCATCATATTCATCAACGACGTAACCAGCGTTATCCAAAACTCTGATGTTTTAATATATCCCGACGACATAAAAATATTCAATAAGTCTTCAAAGAAAGTGTGTGAAGTTATCCCAGGATTCCATCCCAGAAAAATTAAAAGTGATCATCAGGCAATACTATTCTCATCCCATCCCAGGATTTTAAAAATCATCATAAAATTTGATATTATCATTTTAAAAATTTGCAAACGACGTGTTAGCTTATATATTCATATGAATTTCTGAGCCTATTGTGCCAATTAGTTTTAACGACAAACTAATTGGCACAATAGGCTCAGAAATTCATATGAATATGGCCCCATATAAGAAATACAGAATTTAATTAATGGTTCTCGAGAACCATGAGTGCCGGAAAAAGTTTTCGCTGTTTTCGACTTGACATGATGTCCACTTGTTGTGATGCTTCAAATCGTTGAACACCAGCCGTATGTTGTAATTTGCGCAATGGGCTCATATGTATATGGCCCCATATAAGAAATACAGATTTTAAGTAATGGTTCTCGAGAACCATGAGTGCCGGAAAAACTTTTCTTTGTTTTCGACTTGACATGATGTCCACTTGCTGTGATCAATCGTTGAACACCAGCCGTATGTTGTAATTTGCGCAATGGGCTCATATGTATATGGCCCCATTCTTATATCGCAATGGGCTCTCGAGAACCATTACTTAAAATCTGTATTTCTTATATGGGGCCATATACATATGATCACAGCAAGTGGACATCATGTCAAGTCGAAAACAAAGGAAACTTTTTCCGGCAATCATGGTTTTCGAGAGCTAGTAGTTAAACTCCTAATTTTATGTATGGGGCCATATTCATATTAATTTCTGAGCCTATTGTGCTGATTACTTTTAACGACAAGAATATATAAGCTAACACGTCGTTTGTAAATTTTTAAAATGATAATATCAAATTTTGGAATGATTTTTAAAATCCTGGGATGGGATGAGAATAGTATTACCTGATGAACATTTTTTATTTTTCTGGGATGGAATCCTGGGATAACTTCACACGCTTTTCGAAGATGCATCTGAACAGGAAGATAATTTATACAAAGTTAGTAGGTGGTGCGAAGCCAATAAATTGCAGCTAAATACAAATACATGTAAAACTATCTCTTTCTTTAGAAAGAAGAAACCATTACAGTTTGAATATCATATTAACAGCACAATTCTTCATAGACCTAATTAAATTCATGATTTGGGAGTTACGTTTGTTGAAAATAAGACGTTCAATAATCATATCAACATAATAGCCGCCAAAGCCAGCTGCATGTTAGGGTTTATTAAACGTTGGTCATGGGAGCTAACGGACATCAAATGTCTATTTAATCTTTATTTTGGCTATGTCCGCTCCCAACTAGAATTCTCTGTTTCTGTGTGGTCTCCCTATCAAAGAACCTCTTAACAAATACAAACTTTTACTTCGATTGTTAAAGCGAATACAACAAGCTCAGGGTAAGTAATACCAGGGCTGCTACATTTTCAATTAATATCAATACAAAGTAGGACACACCACACACGACCCCTAGTGCCTCAAAATATAAACTAAAAAAAAAAAAAAAATTTGCTTCAAAAAACTCAATGCAGTTAAATTCGGTTTCGAACATTCTATTGTTCCAATAGTTACCAACAATTCTACCTTTATTAAATCAACAGATAATTTGTTTTGGTCTTCGGTCAACTTTTTATTCATAAATGAAAAAGCCCTTTCAATATATGCTGAAGAGGCTGGAATACCCAGGACAAAAGATGTTATTTTAAAAAAGTTTGAAAGGGACAATTCAATATTTTTCAAAATATAATGTTATCTTTCTGGGAATACTAATTGTTTCTTCCAATCAGCAATGTCTACAATACAGGGAGGAAGTCACGATCCCTTAACTGCCGACTAGGTGCATTTATTTTAAATGATTCCAGAATATAAGGCGCTTCAATTTAGTCGAGCCAGCAGATTATCAACAAACGAATACTTTAACATCTCGCGCCTATTTTCCAATGTTGTCATGTTATATTTATTACATCCAGTTAAAAATGGTGGTAGTCGTTGTAGGTTATCGTGGTATTTTTTCAATGTTTTGCATGTGTTCGTCGTAAAACGGATGGAACGTATGCACAATACAAGATCTTAATTGTCGCCAAATCCAAAAGGTCGCCTGTCCATGCGCTAGAGACGCATGTCTCGATGTGCTTTATAAAGCACATACATGTTGAACGAAATCAACCCCTAGGTCTTTAGTTTCAAATACTTTCTGAAGAAGTACATCATTTATTTTATATTGTTGTGTAACAGGGTTAACTTTACGATGGAATAATAGAGATTTACACTTATCAATGACTAAGTGAATTAGAATCAGACCAAATAACTAGTTTGTCGATATAAAAATCCATGGACCAATATGGAAGCTCAACATACTGTAAGCGATTAGTTAAGTATGATTTAAAAAAAGCTACGAATTGGCTGGAAAACCCAAACTTATAAATGTGTTCCATAGTTGTAGAGTGACTGATGGAATCGAAGGGTTTTGCAAAGTCGGTGTAGGTCACGTCAACTTGTTTGTGGTTCTCTATTTCTTTAATCGAATAGCTGATAAATTCGATCAAGTTGGTCGGTGTTGATCATTTGGGCAAAAATCCATGTGGTTTCTGGAACACATACCGTGGCACTAAATCTCTGAATGGCCTGCATATTACCAGTTCAAATAATTTTGGTATTGAGGATATATGTATATGTAATACCTCTGTAGCATGAGATATCACATCTGTTCCACTTTTGAAAATCGGCGTTATTCTGGTTATTTTTATTCTGGTTAATGTTGCCAATTGCAATGATTGATTAAATAGCATATAGTTAGCATTTCCAATATTGCGGAATTTTTCAAAAATGAGCCAGGATTACCATCTGGGCCACATACTTCCGGTTTGGGTTAAATATTGCTGTACTATAATCAGTAAATATTTGATCTTTGTAGTTGTCTATATCTTCTGGTTTATAAACTGACTGGAAGAACTTAGCAAACATATTGGATATGATGGGTAACTTCAATACTGGGTAACCGTCAATTTCGCATTTGATTCTATAAAAGCCCCAAAAGTGTCTGGTATCTTTTTTTATGTTCTCCTTTAAGTCACTAATATAGCTCTTGTATTTTAATTCAAAATGAGACTCAATATTTCAATTTGCTATCCCGAAAACAGAATTTCAGGTTTTCTTTATAAGCCTTGTCTTTCATGTTTTTAAGATTGATAAGTTGGCCATCATATCATGGAGGATGTTTGATTGATTTGGTCAGGGTTACGGGAATGAATAATTCAATGCCTTTAAACAGTATAGTGTTCTCCACGTTTATATCTATGTTATTGCTGTTGAGTTCATCTTTCCAATTTATTTGGTCAAAATATTGATGAAAATGGTTTATATCGATTTTTTTGAAGTTGTTGTAAAGTTTCCGGTTGAGGCAGTTGCTTAAATCATTATTCCCTACACTTATTTATTATTAATTATTTTAATGGCTTTATGGTGAACATTATTAATAACGAACGGTGTTGGTGATTAATCTATTTTAAATAAGGCTGGATCATTAGTAAAAATTAAGTCTAATATTCGATCTAATCAATTTTTTAAATCACAAATTTGGCTTAGACTTGAATCAAAGACAGCGTTGATGAACAGGTACCCATTCCGAGCTCACGTTTAGAGGCATAATCTCGTTTATTTCTTCGTTATATGTCCATCCAATATCTGACAGATTAAAATCTCCAGTAACTAAAATTATGTCTGATGGATCAGTATGTAGTGTAAGATGATATAGGTGAATCAGGCGGGATGTATATACGACGTAAATATATATTGATCTTAATTTTTACACATAATTGCTCTATTGATTGATCTGTTACCCCAATTAGTTCATTTGGTATTGATCTGTCGAAAGCTATGAGCACACCTCCACCAGATTTTTTCTTGCTTGTTAGTGGTGAGCGGTCACATCTATAAACCACATAATTGCTATAGAAAAGAACTCAGAACATAGAACCCCTGTATTGAATGATGCTTCACAGATCATGTAAACCGGGAAAAGTGTTTTTAAATCAATATTATGAAACTGCTCTGCTTTCAAAGACAATTTGTTTACATTTTGAAAATAAATCGAATGTTTCCTAGTCTTATGTGGTGTCAAAGTTAAAGCCACTATAGTGTGTGCTAGGCTGTCAAACAATTTAATAGTTTTGTTTGTTAATCGAACACAAATCACACTTGTAAATGTCAGGCCTTGTGGTTCGCGAATTATCAAGATTTTACTCGAACTTGGTAAGATAAGTTTACTCAGCTATTTTTTATCTGATTTTGCAAGTGTTTTTTTTAGAGGTTCACAACTTTGAGTTGGCAACACTGCTTTGACAACCCATTTAACAGCTGATAGTTGCTTTTTGTTTAGCTTGGTTTGATATTTCATTATGGTTATACTTACATCAGAGCAACGTTTACTCTTAATGATAATGTGCATCCCATGAGACGCCGAACAGTGCGCACTGAAGAAGCTGTAGCCGCTGTACAGGAAAGCATTGAAGAAGATCCAAATCAATCAATTCGTCGCCGTTCTCAGCAACTGGGGTTGTGTCCTTCAACTTTATGGAAGATTTTACGAAAGGATCTTGGCTTAAAAGCTTTCAAGATTCAACTTGTGCAGGAATTAAAGCCAAACGACCATCGTATGCGCCGCCAATTCGGAGAATGGGCTGAAGCACAAATAGATATTGATGTTGAATTTCCATTAAAAATTTTGTTCTGAGGCCCATTTTTGGTTGAATGGGTATGTAAATAAGCAGAATTGTCGCAATTCAAGTGAGGATAATCCACAAGCTTTTGTCGAAATACCACTACATCCACAGAAAATTACTGTTTGGTGCGCTTTATGGGCTTTCGGAGTCATTGGTTCATATGTCTTCAAAAACAATGATAAAGAGAATAAAGAGAAAGAATAATTTTACGTAAGGGTCCAATTAAATGGCCACCAAGATCGTATGATTTAACCCCATTGGATTATTTTCTATGGGGTTATGTAAAGTCTCTTGTCTCCGTCAATAAACCAGAGACAATTGAACACCTGGAAATCAACATTCGAAGAGTTATTGGCGAAATACGGCCGCAAATGCTGCGAAAAGTTTGTGAAAATTAGTGTTCCAGATTGTGCCGTGTACGCGCCTGCCGTGGGTCATTATATCATATTTAAACATTAATGTCATAAAATTTTCTATCCAATAAATCCCGTTTCATTGATGATTTAAATTTGTGTAACTCTATAAAAAACACCCTTTATATATTAAATACAAGGTATTTGACTTACCTGCGGGATAGAATGACCTGGCATATTGAATATGAATAATATTTTAACAGCAACCATTCTCAACAGCATTAAATCGCATCATTACCAGTATAGATATTGGTATTAAATGGAAATTTATACCAAAGAGAGACTTCAACTTGTGTTTTACGTAAAAACCACTTCTCATTCAGGATCGAGCACGGCTGGTCAGCATTACTGCGCTGAGATAAGCATATTGAATGATTACTGTAAGAAAATGTTGTAAGAAAAAGCATTGTGTGTGCCGATTACGGCCATTAACCGCTACCTATATAGTTTATTTACTTTAGTTAGTCCTTGAAGATAAAGGATATACTAATTTATTATAATTTTCTAAATTATTGCTTAACATTTTTTAAATCATTCAAATAAAGTAAAACAAGGATTATCAACAAAACGAAAAACCAAAGACTGAAAAGAAAGTATTAAATGGTTTGGAAAATCTGTTTATTTTATAAAAAAAAAAATATTTGACAGATTGCGGAAGAATATTGATGATAAAAAATTAATTTGAAATAAAAAAAGCAAAAATAAAAATCTCAATTGTAAACAAAATATTTATTTATGTATTGTTTCAACAATGAAATGATATAAACGAGTTTTGTTCCTGCGTGAAAATGGAAATTAATTTAAATTCTGTGCCTTCTGTATAAGCTAAATGTGTAAACTGAAAAGGATATATATGATACACACAGCTACTATAGGGATATACATGTGTATAAACAAAAAAGGGATTTATTTATTCCATTTCATTTGATATTTTCGTTTTTTTTTGTATTTTCGAAAACAAACAACAATAAATAAATGACTAAAAATTAAATAAAATAAAAAAAGTAATTTTTAATTCACTGAAGTGGATTAATAAAATAAACTTTAGCATTTATATTTATATTTTGAAGTTTGTTTTGTTGGAAATGGTTTTTTATTTTAATTTTGATTGATGGAAAATAGTTTTGGGTGTAGGAGGCAGGTAGATTTTTTCGGCCTTAAATTTTGAATATGAATATAAAACAATTCGTAATATTGAAGGTAAATTCACATATAATCTTAAATAATACTTCTCGATTAGTTATAGGGATTGCATATTACCTGAATTATCGATAATAATGTACCATGCAATATGCAAATCTGTGGCAGAGAGATATGTTAACATGGTAAGAAAGGATATCACCGGTATTCTCTCAATACACCTTAAAAAATATACTCTTACTTATAAACTTATAAATTACAAACATCAATAAATCTAGAGGAGGCCGTAATAAAGAGAATATTATACAGAAGCTTGATAGTGATATGGATAGACCTCCTATAACCTGGTAAATCGATTGTTAACAAATCCATTGGCATACGTAGGGCCGAATTAGTGTCTATTTATATTTTTATAATAAAAACGGTGTGACATTAAAAAATAAATGCACGCACAAATAGATGCAGATTCTGTTTTTAGTAAGTGGAAACTGGTGATCTATGTTCTACCTATTGATGTGGACAATTTGACAATTCGCAATAGCTTTGTTTAGACGAAATCTCTCTTGCGCTTTATTTTTCTTAATTAATTGGTGTAAAATTTAAAAATGTATAAAAAAATCGCAAATCGGTCTAATGCATTCCCAATTCAAAGGTACCTAGTTACAGATTTTGTCGACGATTTTTAAATGGCCTCAATAATGGTATGTATATCCAAGTCAATACTGCTTTGTATGCAACCTGTTATTATGCAACCTGTTCAATTCGTCATCAAGACGAATAATTTGATGGGTTTTTCTTTTTTGCGTAGCCCGAATAATCAAACGCTTGTATGTAGTTACATTAGTTTGAATGTTTGTTTTGTATTGTAACCGTTTTAAATAATTGTAACCGTTTTATGTAATAGTTTTTCTTACTGAATATAGGTCTTGCCTTCATCTCTCTACTCACATATTTAGGGCGATTTATTGAATCATTTATTCATGCGTGATTGGTCTAAATAGCATCGGAGTGAAAGAAATACTTAATCCGCTTGTAAGTTTTCAGCTTCTATTGAACTCCAGATCAATGAGTCCAAAACAAAATATATGATCTCTGGTTATATAGGGACAATGGTACAACAGATTTTAGTAGTTGGCCCCTACACGTTTGAAGGAGTGAGGACGTTCAACTATTTGGGCTCTTTTATTACTCACGATAACAGTGTGGGTGAGGATATTAAAGTGAGGCTGGCAGGAGGAAGAACCTTACATTTGAGAGAAGAATCATGCGTGTGATTTACGGCCCAAAATGGGAAATAGATTGTACATTCCGAGCTCTGTACAATATTGAGGTCATTTATAGAGATCTGATAAAGGTCCCCTACATTGTACTATCGCTTTCAAAAATTGGTCATATACAGAGAAAAACTAAGTGTTTTTTCAAATAAGCAGCCCACTAAAATTATGAATTATTTTGTATTGAAAACATAGGGTAAACCTAAAACCATAAAAGGATTACCATTGAAGTAGTGTAAAAAAAATATTTTCGAAATATTTCGCAAATTTATTTTATTCAATTAATATATCCAGGATTAGTACTTAGTATAGAAAGGTGCTTAACTAATAAAAAGAATATAAGTAATTATTTCAATAATGTGTCCATGATTTGGCAGCGAAACTACTGGCAAACATATTCCAATCCTTAACCATATAACTCCAAACATTATTTATTGGATTTAACACGGCGCTATACGCTGGCCACGATCTTTGGTTTTCTTTGAATTGCGGATTTGTCCTGCATAAAGTTAATTGGAAATTCCTCCGGATAAACAGTAGTGACTGACGGTATCATTATTTCATTTAGAATTTCGAAATATTCAGGACTGTTCATGTGTTGTGAAATTTCACATAACTCACCGACGCCACCTGCACTTATCCATCCCCACGCTCCACAGGATAGTTGGCGACTTATTCTTGTCCTTTGAATATATTTTGCATTATATCTCATTTTGTTTGGGCGATATGCAGCTTGGCATGATGATCGGACCTAAAAACATTTTCGCCCGTGTAAATAACTATTTCCCAGTCCGTGTTTAAATTATCTGCTGCAAAAGCTACCCGCGCTGTTCGATGTGGTTGGTTTTTGAGCTAGAGTTCGATGCTGAATTCCAAGCGTATTTTACTGTTCACAAAGGGATGGTATACTACTTTATTTTGCCTTCATTTTGGTAAACGTTAGTCTTGACAGTTCATATTTGGCAGTCGTGAAGTAGACACCTGGCAAATTTATTATGTAAAAATATTCGATAAACCAACGTGTTTTAATCGTTAAAACATTTTATCAAAATCAATCATCGATTACTGTGACGATGAGAAAGTTACGTGAAATTTTTGGGAGGAACAACGTGCCAACAAAACGCACTATTTATCGTGTAGTGAATGATTTCGAAGAAAGAGGGTCTGTAGGTGATAGGCCCAAGCATGGGACACAACGTACTGCAAGATCGGCTGAAAACATTACTGCTGCTCAAGAAAGTGTTCAAAACACTCCATCAACCTCAATTCGACACTGTGCTCAGGAGCTTGGTCTTCAAAGAACAAGTTTGGCCACAATTTTGCACAAGGATTTACATTTGTTTCCATTTAAGATCCAGTTGACACAAGAGCTTCTTCCACAAGACCATTTACGCCACCGTACATATGCCAATAGGATGTTATAGCTCGCCCATGACAACCCCGATTTTCATGAAATAATCATAATGAGTGACGAGGCACATTTTCACTTGAATGGATATGTGAATAAACAGAATAGTCGGTTCTGGGCAATGGAAAACCCTCAAATTATTCATCAGTCACCTTTACATCCATAAAAAAAGACAGTCTGGTGTGTAATTTGGTCAGGAGGAATCATTGGACCTTACTTCTTTCAAAATGAAAACGGCGTAACGGTAACTGTGAATGGGGAGCGATATCGTGATATGATTGAAAACTTTTTAACGCCACAACTGCATGCTTTGGGCTTGATTAACATGTGGTATCAACAAGACGGTGCCACATTGCATACAGCCAGGATTACAATGGAATTACTGCGAGACCTCTTTCCACAACAAGTTATTTCAAAAAATGGTGATGTTGATTGGCCTCCACGGTCGCCTGATTTGACTGCTCCGGACTTCTTTTTGTGGGGATATCTGTAAAGTAAGGCTTATGCAAACAAACCAGAAACGCTTGAGCAACTCAAACAAAATATTTGAGATGAAATTAATGAAATACCGTGTGAAATGTGTGAGAATGTAATGAAAAATATGCTCAAAAGGGCTCGCATTTGTGAAGCTAACAGAGGCGGACATTTATCTGATATTGTATTCCATACATAATTGCCGACATTAAATAAGACATTTATCAATATAAGATCCATTCTCTTTCATTTAATCAAAAATTATAAACAAACAAAGTAGTATACCTTCCCGGCGGACACCCTGTATTTAAACGATTTCTGAACACAATTCTTTTAAGATAATTAATCTTTTAATTGGGCTGATCTCTCCGTTGAATTTATGAATGGTGTTCAAGGTCAAAAATATTTTCCAGAATGTGTGGTACACATAATGATAATAATTAAAATCCAATCTTCTTTGTATGCACATTAAGTCATATAATCCACAGATAATTCAACTATTGTTTCAGAAAAAAATTAATTAAATTTTTTAATTAATGTAATGTAAATGTAGATATCAACACATTATTCATTTTATTTATATGGCATATGATATGTCATTCTAAAGGCCTCACGATTATAAAACTATTTTTAATAAATTTAATAATGAATGATGAATGTTTGATGGCGATTTGAATGAAAGATTTTGCAACGAGGATTTGAGAATCATATTCCATTGTGAATTAAAAGAACCAGTAGCCATTCCCGGTAGTTTGACGATCGACTCATAAATTTAAAAATTCGAAAATTTAAAGCTTATTCTAAAATGATAAAAAGTGGGCTGGAATATTGGATAAACAGATCTTCCTTCAATACAATGATGAGTTCGGTGTTTACTTTAAATTAAAATACACTTCTTATCTAGCTGATGTCCCAGATAATATTAAAACCAACACTAAACAATTTTGGAAATAATTTAGAACTAAACGAGAAATTGTGGAGTGCCCAACCCACATGTCTTACAATAACACAAACAGCTCTAACGCCAAGGAAATAGCTGATATGATTGCGTCCTGTTTTTAATCTGTATATAAACCAACAGATAACCACATGAATACAGCACAAACATTGAATAACAACAACAATATATCGATCTTTCCTGCTAGTATTACTGATGAAATTATTATGTCTGCATGACGGATTTGAGTAATATACCATCATCTATATTAAAGAAACATGCAATTTTTTTGGTGCATCTATTGGGGAATCTCTTCAATTTGTCGTTATTAACCGGTGTGTTTCCAGATAAATGGAAAATATCAAAAATCACACCAATCTTTAAATCAGAGCTGGTCGTTTGCAATACATTTAAAATCACATTGGCAAATCATGTATCTGACAAACCACATGGATTCATACCAGGCATATCAACTTAGGTACACAAATTTAGTGGAATTTATTAGTAAAACGATTAACGAAATTGAAAAGCATTGTCATTTGGTTCTATTTGTCATCGTAAGGTCCTCGATAGTCTTAACGCAATTGGATTTTCTTTGAAATTTGTAAAATGGTTCAGCTCGAATTTAATAAACCGGACTCAATATGTGTTAATTCAAAATAAGAAATCCAAAGTTATCAGAGTTACCTCGGGTGTTCCTCAAGGATCACATATTGGACCCTGGATATTTCTTGTTTTCATCGACCGAGCTACAGAGGATATAAAAAATTCTGACGTGCTCATTTTAGGCAGACAATGTTAAAATGTTCCATACCATCAAAGGAAGAAGCAATACTGATCGATTGCAAGAAGCTATTAATGGTCTTAGTGAGTGGTGTGACCGCAACTCATTCATTAAATATCACAAAATGCAAGATTATGTCGTTTTAAAGACGTTTAACAGGCATATAGATAACACAATTCATATAGATATGATCTTAAAAATTACAAAATCCATCTAATTCTAATTTAAAATTGTGTAAATCATTGTCATTTTCAATTTTTTTTTAAATACTCTGAAAGAGTCTACAAGTTTAATCCATAATTGATATTCCATCAAATAATTTCAACTATCCAAATTATCTCAAAACTGATTGATTGATACATGATTTATCCATGATTTATTTTCCTGATGGAGGACATTTTTGTATCCGTGGAGGATGGAGGAATTTTTTTTTTTTTTTAACTTTAAAAAACTGATGTGGCAGTTGAAGTATATGCTGGAATTTTATAGTGTGTGCTAATTATTAAAAACGGTTAGAACCTACCACTGGAGGTTCCGCACTCAATGCCACAATGGGCCCACGGTGCAATAGTGTGTGCTAAAGTTATGAGGACTATTGATATGACTACAGAAAAAATTGTGTGAAAAATTGTACTAAATGTTTTAGTAAGAAAATTAGTAAAAACTTCTTGGACATGTATGACAAATGAATTTTGAATTATTTACTTCTCAAACAGAACAGTAAAAATTTGTGACAGACTCGTGTTTGTATAGTACATAGTGTGTCTAAAAAATAAAATGCAAAATTATTTTCTTGGAAAATTCGTTCGTCATATTTATCTGTTCAGATTTTTCAAAAAAAAAATGCCCGTTTTTTTTATATACATATCATGGAACGTTACTTGTTTAGTTAACATAAGAGGTTCTTGTGTTTTTCGTAAACTATATATACCTATATACAAATATCATAATCTACTACATATTTTTATTATTATATAATATAATATACATATTGTATATTTCATATTTTCATTAAAATTATGTTTTACTCATAAGTCTTTATTTATTATAAACATACATGTAACACATATACATATGCACATATAAATGTATAAGCTACTTGCTTTTCTCTATATAATTTTTCCGCACTCAATTTTCTTCTAGTTTGTTTATAAGAATAAATATAAAACATTGTTTTCCGTTTTTCTATATATACATATGTACGTATACCTACCATACAGTACATATGTATGTACTGTACATATTATATTCAAAACATATATCAACAAAAGCGTCAGAGTATATATAATACAAAAAAAGAAAAACAAACTGCGTAAACACATCAAATTTTTAACAAAGGAAATTACTTTATGTGAATTACGCGGAAAATTGTTATTTTTACCATTTATTATAAATGTATACATGTACATATATGTTTCGCTTTAAGTTAAAATATAACAGAAGCTTGAAAACTAGTGAATTTTATCTACATATATATCTAGCATATCTAAACATACTAATTCATTGATTAAATCATTTTTATAGTATATATATATATATATGTACGTTACCAGTTACCACCCTCTTAAATAAATTAATAATAACATATATCCTGCCTAATAAAACACGATGTAATTGCAAGGCAATAAAAAATTAAATTTACATTCATTTGTATGACATAATGCTGATACGACACAAAAATATTGTGATTCCACTCTATATATACCATTTCTTTTATCTTCAACATCATTGCCATCGTCGCCATCCATCGTCCTCACCTTTGTTATATAATATATGTATGTACGTATAATATCTTGTTCCCACTTCCACTGTACTTCCATGCCTTTATAATATATTGTTAGTATGTAGAGAGAGATATTTAAAATTCACGTAAATCTTATGGTTTTGTAAGACAATTGAAATTTTCCATTGTTATCGAAACGAAATTTTTGGAATGGATGGATAAAAAAAAAATTATCACCCTCGCAGTTTTTTTTTCTAAAGGGATATATAATTCCGAGGAAATACGAATAATTCGATTGAAATGAAATATTTAAGTGGTTTTTGTTATAAATGCAATTGACTTTGTATATACATACATAAATATGTTAATCCATTTGTTTGGTTGAACGGTTTGTCACAATCAATATATGTATGTATGTATGTATGTTGTTTAAGGAGTGAGGCAGTAGATTTATGAATATATGGACCAGTTGGCACATTTAAAACTATATATTTTAATATTCAATAAAAGTATAAATTCTAATTATGTAGATATTCTTTAAAACCCAAACAATAAAAACCATAAAAATATCCTTATTGTCTTCTGAATATATATATTTTGCATTTTTTGTTTCTCTTAAGTCCTTCTGGTACACACACACACACACACACACACATACATACAGTAGTTGTAATATTAGAGATTAGGATATTATTCTTTCGAAAAAAATTTTGTCTACAAGAAAAGAATGATGATTAAATAATAAGATGAAAAACATAACAAACATATGTTTCTTATTGTTTTCCTAAACATAAAAATAACCAAAAATAAAATTCTAATAAAATGCTTCTGATGAGTAGTTAGATGAACACAATACTAGTTGTGTACATAGTACATACAACATACTCGTATAACCAAAGTAATAACAAGAAAATTGTTTCAATTCATGTATGAGATGAGCATGAGAGACGATTTTTTTTTGAAAAACAAAAACCTATGTACTATATGTAGTATGTTACTAATTACATTGTTTTTGTGGTATAGATGTTTAGCTTCTTACAACAAAAAAAAAGATGAGTTAAGGGAGCGTAACAGCATAAAAAGGCCATTATTATTTTAAAAGTTTTTAATTTCTTGCAAATTGTTGAATTAGTATTAAGGTGAGTGGTAAATCATATATACGATTTTGTATATATGTATATGTAGACAGCATCTAATGTAGTTCCAGCTGCTTTATGAATTGTCTCTAGATTCTTGAATAAATATTTCTAAATCCTCTAAGAAGATTTTGAATTAATTATTTGTTATTATTGCACTGGTAAGAAAATTACTCACATGTATTATATACTAATTAAAGGCTGTACGTCTGGGATGGACGAGGTAGATTACGCCATGTAATCTACGAGGTTGTCGACACGTAAAGTATAACGTAGTTTACTTGGCAGTGTTTTTTGTCAACGTCGACAATTAAAATAATGTCAACCAACTACGATATTTTAGCGATTTGAAATCGAATGCGCCAGTTCACGGGAGAATTTTGTAAAAGCCTTCATCTAGGGGTGATTTTTTCATTTGTTTATTTTTGACAAATGACGCATGTCATCAATAGTTTCAAACTGTCATCATGTTTTACTCAGTATATTACTTGCCATTTCATCATGGAAAGACTGAGCCCGGCATGCCGTCTACAAATTGTTCCGCTTTATTACGAAATGCAGCGTTCTGTGAAGAATGTGTTTCGTGCGCTTAGCCCAAGTTACGGTTGACGTAATCGGCATGTCGAAACCACTATTTGGTATACCATCGAAAAGTTTGAATCCCAATTTACAGTATTGGATTATTATTGAAAAATCATGTTGGCGAGCAATTAATTTCACGGTTCGGAACGTTGAAATGGCTATTTAGATTGTGTGATACCTCTACACTCTTTTCTTTGGGGCTACACAAAGTCCAAAGTCTATGCGAATAAATCAGCTTGATTTGAGACATTGAAAGCCAACATTACTCGTGTCATGCGCCAAATGCCATTCGATATTCTTGGGCGCGATATCAAAAATTGGACTTTGAGAAAGGACCATCGCAGTTGCGGCCATCATTTAAAAGACGTAACCTTTAAAAAATTAATGGCAAGAAATGTTCTTTCGAATAAAGTTTCCATTTGATTAAATTGAATTTTTTGAGTTTTTTTAATTATTGCACAAATCACCTCTATAGATTTTGTTATTACGGATAAAATACACGCTCATAACTGCCGGTGTGCCTTTTGCACTTCAGGACTCTTTCCACTATACCTCAAAATTTTCCTGTGGACTCTTTGAGATAACATTGATTTGATTAATCTCGTGCAAATTTATTGCTTCTGTTAGAATTAGAGTCGTGTGAACGAGCTATTTGGCCAAAACAATACTGCTGAATCGTGTTGAAGAATTAGCGGCAAAATACGTCGTTATGCGAAAAATGTGGCAAAAACCTGGCTCCACATCTGCAAATTGCTGGCCAAATCATACATTTTTTTAAAAATGTTTCTAACTTGTAGTGTATCAAAACCAATTTCATGTACGCTTCGTCATCCACCAAAACACATCCACTAAATTTTTTGAAAATTTTGTCATCAGCCTGGCACATATTTTATTGAACAAATGTTGGTTATCTCAACGATTTTGCTTTTTAATAACTCGGTAGCACTTATAGCCTTCCTGAACTCTAATCCGTTTTACCATGGAGTGGGGTGTGTTAAATTTTATGGCACGGTCATAGTTAAAGTTCCGCGGATTATTTTTAATGAAAGTTATTACCTTTTTGCCTGATTTTTTGTGAGACATTTTTTCCGATTTTTCTGCGGGCTGTTCTATACCGTTCCACCGTTATAAAGAAGACCACACTCTGTATAACGCTACATATATCGTTGTTTTGGGTCAATTTAATAATTTTGTAATGGATAAACATGACGCTGAAGTATTCATGGTATTTGAGCACGATTACCCAAATTGGCGATACATCTTCTCGGCATCAGCTCACTATTTTACTCCGAAATCGTATTAAACAATCATCTAACAAATTTTGTAGTATGGGGCCAATCAGTATGTTGCCATTTAAAGAATGCACTGGTTTTCGCTGATGCGTCGAATACTACGCATAGTTTGGTCGTCGTAGATGTATCTTTCCATACTCCATGATATGGCAAATATAAATAATATGACGGATTTTTCTATCATGTGTCCGGGTCGTTTATACTCTTCCATAAACTCAACATACGTCTTATGTAACTTGTGTTTTATCTAGATTGTTTTTATTGATTGTAACTGTATTACAGTGACTTATCTGGTGTATATGGTACATTACCCGTTAGTATTGTTGGCGTAACTCATACTATTGGAATAGTTAAATTGCTCTGGTTTTAAAATCTGGAAGAATCGGTCGGCTCCGAAAAGTTGGCTCCGGATCTACTGACGTAATAAATGGTACAATTTACGCTGCAATTTTGTATGTGAAATCGGATCGAAAATGTGGTGATACGACTACGTCAACTATTCCTCTGGTGGTTACTAGCTTCTGGTTGGCAAGACCTTGAATATGAATTTTTGCATTGTTGTACTCTAGTCCCAATTTTTGAATAAATCCTTCCGTGATAAGTGATGTTTGAGACCCGGAATTGAGGAAAACTCGACATAACTGATATTGGCCGCTGCTACCTTGCACCTTGATTGTTGCGAAAGGTAAGACGGCTTGGTAACTCTTATTGATCGAATGAAGACACGAAAATTTTTGCGATTGAGACGTGGATGGATTTGGATTATTTACATACATTTGGAAGCAGTTGGGTCGATATTATATCAATATGCATTTCATTGGGCTGTGGACTTAGGATAGGAGTTCTTATCGAATTGGATGGCTGAACTTGGATAGAATTATCATGATTTGTATTGAACAGATTAGGATTGACAGTAGCTAAACAATTGGCTAAGTTGGTTGTTGTTAACATCGGCAGCAAGATGTAACAATGAATTGTGCCTGCGGTTAGAGTAGTGGCATCTTCCCTTGGATCAACAATCGTACACTGTGTGCGAGTAATTAATACAGTTGAAACAGCGATGTTAACTGTTCATAAGTTCTCTTCGTTTTTCAAATTCGGCCATTCTTTAAATTTTGTTCAAACATAAGGGACCACCGTTCTTCGTGGATAACCTTTTACCTCATCGAGCGCATTCCCTCTTTTCATCAAAAAATTAATCAGTGATTGGCATGTTGGGAACTCCTGATCACCCGTTTCATTGGCCCATTTATCTCTAGTCTCGAAGACCACTTAAAAAATTTGTCAGAGGTATGGAAGCGATTACAATCAGCCGGTTTAAAGTTAAATCCGAAGAAGTGCTTTCTGTTTAGAACGGAAGTAAAATTTTCAGGGCACAAGGTAACGACGAATAGAATCCACACACGAATAGAATCCACACTGGTGAGAACAAAATATCAGCGGTTAAGGACTGGCCAAGACCTAAACATTTACGAGCATTACGAAGCTTCCTCGGATTGTGCACTTATTATAAGTAATTTGTGCCAGGATTTACCAACGTGGCAAAGAGCTTACATGATTTGACCCAGAAGAACAGAGCATTTGAATGGAATGAAGAGCCAAAGGAGTCATTCAATGAATTGAGAAGGCGATTATGTACGGTACCATTATTGGCATACCCTATACCTGGGGTTAAGTTTATTCTTGATACCGACGTAAGTATCAGAATGTGTGAAACATTTTCATAAGTACCTCTATGGCCAAGAATTTCATATATTATATTGGATCGAACGACTACGTAGTTACCATTTCCAGATAGAACATCGGAAAGGGAGTACATGTATATGGAAATGCCGATGCATTGTCAAGACGGCCTTGGCAGGTGGAATGCCAGCATTGCGGGCGTATAGAGGCAAAGGAACACGTTATCGACATAAGGCTTATGCAATGATTACCGGATAAAGAGTGGACAAATGAAACGGTCAGGGACGAGCAGTTAGCACATCCAGATTTGGCAATAATCATACAATTTAAGGATACAGGAAATCGTCCAACTTGGGGTGAAATTGCAGATAAGTGTCCTACAGTAAAGACTTACTGAAATTGTATTGTGAAACAATTAGTAAAAGTGGTGCCTATAAGTCTAGGATTGCCGAGATATTGAAAGAGTATCACGGTGGGGCAAATGGGGGTCATCTGGTAATTAATAAAACACTTGCCAAAATACGTCAACGTTTCTATGTGCGGCGGTAAAATGTCCCTCACAGAAAAGTCGAGGAGCGTTGCAGCAGTATAACGTTGGAGCGCCATTTGAGAGAGTTGCAATGGATGTTGCAGGACCATTTCGGACTACAGATGTTGGTAACAAGTATGTGCTAGTAATAATGGACTATTTTAGTAAATGGCCAGAGGTGTATCCCATAAACAATCAGGAGGCAACAACGATAGCTGACGCCGTGGTTAATAAATTGGATTAGTCGTTTTGGTGTACCAATGAAGATTCACACGGATCAAGGAAGAAATTTTGAGTGTGCAGTTATATTTCAGGAGGTCTGTATATGTATTGTTACCTTAATTGTTATTGTTCTACATAATAAAGCAATACTTCCACTATTTTTTTAAATTTCATTTGATTACTTCAGGAAAATTGAGAAGCTTAAGAGTAAGTGCTTTACATTTATTTACTAGTATTTTTAACGATTTCTGAACACATTTTTATTCTTTTAAGATAATTCACAATCCTTTTAATCTTTTAATTGGGTTGATATTTCCGTTGAATGTTTGAATGGCGTTCAAGGTCAAAACTATTTTCCAAAATGTGTGGTGGTCTTGCTTGAATGGACGTTTTTAATATTGTTAATTACTTTACTGGCCAATTCGACATACATAAATCTGTGTTGGTCAATCGAAATATAGGGAAAAAAAATCAAATTATCAAATTCAAAAAATCATTGGAATCGGTTTCAAATCAATAGCCACATGTCATTGGATCTGATCCTAGTTACTAAGGAACTGTACAAATTTGGTAAGTTCTCTATAAGCAAAGAATCTAATAGAGGTATAACGTCAATTTCATCAATTCACTGATTATTTCAACTTAATTCAACTTAATAAATAGAAGTTGCTCCACAGGGTTCCTATATTAGCCCTTGGATCTTTATCACTTTCATTAACGGAATTGAATTGACTGAAGTTATACAGAATTCCAGTTTCTTAATATTCGCAGACTATCTCAAAATTTTCAAAACCAATATATCTAGATATGTGTATATATAGACCAGCAAAACCCTATATTTAGCCTATCTCAAGTGGAATGTGGAGTCAATGTTTGGAGTATGACTCATATATTCGCATAAACTCTAAGAACGTCCAGAATAGAGTTATGTGATACAAAAGTTAGGAAGGTGATTGGCGGTACGACTATGAGATACCCTACTAACTAAATGTGAAATAACTACCACCATATCCAGCTGGATCCAAAGCCTAACTAAGAAATTATGGAAAATATTGCTTAATGGACGATATTAATAAATTATTGTTTCATTTTTCCCTGGCTTATTTGAATTTTTTTCAAAGATACTGATATTGGGTGTAGCCTTTTCTGCTGCAATTGTTTGTCATTAAAGTAATTCGGGATCCAAGAACTACAACATAATTAGTTTAGCTAACATTATAAAGAGGAAGATACCAAATATGAAATTGAAAACGTTTAATAATGTCTTGCTTTTTTAAGATTAAAAGAAAAGGTCGTTTAGTTGAGCAAAAAATGTTGGAAACAGCAACAAATAATTAATTCGATTGATCAGATATTTACAAAAGGACAACTCAAGAATCATAAAAATCCTGAGAAGGGGGCAAAATAAACTATACGGGCGATATTGCTAAAGCCATTCCCCTACTTCTTGCTGATCCAAGAGAATATAGACTATTTAAAAAAAATGCCACTAGTGTAACTGTAATAACTATCGTTTTTTTACCTTAAAGAAATGTTTAAGTGATCAAACCTTGTTTGACGGGGCAAAAACGTAACAATATAATATGTTGATGTTAGGGGATTTCTGCCATCCTCTTAATTTGACAATACGAATAAAATGTTAACTAGTTTCTCCAAAAAAAACACAGATTTATCCAATGCAAAGTATTCATTCCGTCAACAATATTTACTTTACGGAATAACGAAATAATAATAAAAATCAAATTATATAATAATTCGCATCGTTGAAAATAAGAATTGATTGTCCTGAAAAAAAAAAAATAAATGTTATATTAATAAAAAGAATGGAAGATGAAAACAACAAATTTAAATATAATTTTTATTTTTTGATCGAAAAATAAAAAATAAAAAATTTACATAACAATTTTTTTTTTTTGGTTTATTCAAATCACATAAATTGGTTAAGTCATCTTAAATTATAGACAACAACAAGAATATACACACAATCAAAATAAAAAACGTTTCGAATAGTAATAATAAAATAAAAAAAATACAACGCAACACCCTTGTTTATGTTTAACATGACATCTCACGCTATCTAATAGTCTTCTCTAACATCTGTCGCGCGAAAAAAAATGAACTTTGTAAAAAAAAATAAAAAAAAATATAAGCACCCCCTCAATACGTATTCGAGACGGAGTCGATGAGAAAGAAACCCGCAACCAAAAACGGTATATGCAAAATAAGGAAATAAAAAAAAAATGGAATAAAATTAAGATCAAGTCAATTTTGGTTCATCTTTCATCATTTTATGCGATTTTCTGCGGTTTGTTGTTGTGTTTTGATTGCTTATAAATTAGTCACGAGATTTCGTTTTTTGGTTGAATTGGTATTTAGTGTGCGGTTCGGAATAATATTCAGATTTTCGTCATCGGTTCAAGAATTTAATGATTTTTGTTTTTTTGTGTTTTGTATTTTATTTAAGGATAGCACAGCGTATAGACAGATTAGTGATGGAAACGAATGTTACACATTTTGTTCAATATTAGATTTTATTTTTGCACCCTTAACGCGATGCTCTCTATTTATGTATATACGATTTAGCTTATGGATGATTGATGAATTTGGAACTATCAAAAGTTATATAAATTTCATTTTATCGTCACGTTTTTCAAAATTTGCGAAATAATTCGTCGAATATTATATTATTTATACTCGACACGGATTGAAAGTTATAGTAAACATACATATAGTTAGGGCTGAAAATATCGTTTTGCATATGTGTAATTATTATGATAACATATTTCGCTCGAAATAAATCTTGGCCAAGTAACATGTAGTATAACCATTTAAAAATAACACAAAATAAAAAAATTGTCGCCCTACGGCATCGCCAATAATTGGCAATAACCATCATAATAAAAAAAAAAAAACACAACACACTCTACTCAGCTCAAAAATTTTATTTTTGCCAAAAATACTCACACACACACTCCATTTTCATGAAAATGTGTTTTTCAACTTTTCCATTTACGAAATATATAACAAATACATACATATATATATTTTTATAATATTTATTTTTTAAGTGGAAATCATCGAAAATTCAACACACAATAATAATGTTTTGCCAACGAAAAAGGAGTAGTGTAACAGCAGCGAGTAGGTGGGAGTTCCAAAAACAATAAAAAAATGTACGGAGGAAATATTGGATTACTTCTTAATATATTTTTGTTGTAATTTTTGTGTTGTTTTTAAATCGTTTAACATGCATATTATATTTTTATTGGAAAATCACAAAAAAGTGGGTATTAATTTTATGTAGATTTGAGTGTAGTATGTAAAATGCATTTTCCTATATTATTATGTACATATATAGAATTTAAACGTTGCATTTTATTATTACATTAAAATAAGGGTAGATTTTTGAGTAAATGAGACAGGGCTTATCGATATGTACATATATGTACATATGCGATGCATTCTTCAAATTTTCAAATATATGCGCGTATAGATTTTTAAACGAGTTGCTCGCAAAATTTTATTTCAAACAACACTAATAATAATATTTATAATTATAGTAATAATCATAATAATAAAATAATAATAGAAAATGGAATTTTCATTTAATTATTATTATTATTATTTTCATGCAGTATTAATTCAACTAAATCACATTAAATTATTATTATTTGTAAAATGCATTTTACTGGTTGGTTTTTCAAATTGTACATATAATAAAATTAAATCATTTTTAATTATTTAATTTTATATAAATTGATCAATTTGAAATGAAATTAATAATGGAATTAAAAATTTGAATTGTTTGGATTATTCATTTATTGTATGATTGATATAGGGTGCGTAATACAGTATGAGATTGAACTTGAACATTTATAAATGCAAATAACTATACATCATACATGCATTTATTTATTATGGGCCTATTTATAAGCTCTCCATCTTATATATAGTTTAGTCACCCTCAAATTTATTAATATAATAACCATTCAACCCAAATCAATCATTCTAATAAATTCCACCCAAAAAAAAAAAAATAATCTCCATTATATTTAGTCCATTATGAATTAACAAATATATTTGCTGCTGTATTAATTTAATGTTTTAATTATTTCCTTCTTTGTTTTATATATCAATAATTATTTTAGAAGAAATTTTCTTATCTTTTTCCGTCTGTGGGTATGGTACATACTATACACGTATATATACCTTTTCTAATAAAAAGGGTTATTTAAGATTATTAAAACAAGTAGTAGCAATAACAAATGAAGACAATTAGTATTCATAAAGGAGTTAGAGTATTACATTTTTTTGTTACAAATGGCTGAGGTAAAGGTGTATAGCAAGTATATAAACTAGTATTTCATCTAAAGGAAAGATCATTTCTACACCGGCCATGGCTTATGTATGTGATGTTAACCCGACAAAATTGTATATGAGGAAATTGTAATAAACCGTTTATAAATAATTTTCAATTTTTATTTTATTTTAGTTATTTATAGTTTCAATAGTATTTTTATCCGAATTATATGAATTTTTTGGGGAAAATCCTAGAGATAACCCACTGGGTTATGGTCTCTAAAAATAGGTACACTCATCCCACAAATAATGACATATAGCCTATCTTCGTATCTATTGATGAGAAATATTTTTCCGTTTTCCATAAATCGTATCTATTCGTATCTATTTTTCCAGAAATCATCCATACAACTGTTCCAGAAAACCGTAAATATGGAAGTTTCTAGATACTCTATGGCCGATTCTAGCCAAAGTAAAGTATATACAATTGCGATACTGGGCCAAAATATTTTAGTTGGTTTCAATTAGTTCCGTGATAAAAAATGGGTTTTCCAGAAATCATCCATACAACTGTTCCAGAAAACCGGAAATTTGGTATTTTCTAACTACTCTATGGCTGATTCTAGCCGATACTAAGCCAAAATGTGTATTATAGTTTGTTTCAATTATAGTTCCGAGATAAAAGTTGGGTTTACCAGAAAACCGTAATTTTGGTATGTTCTTGATACTTTATGGCCGATCTATGACTTTTCTAGTAATTATAGAGTGTGTGGCAAAATAATTTAGTGATGCACAATGTGGCACAACCGAAAAATATTAAAAAATATAGCTTAATAGACACTTCGTATTTCTTAAAGTATACTATGTACAAAATTTTTAGCACCATCAATTCCAAGTATAAAAAATATAAAATATTTAGGTTTTCTAAAATGGTATTTCTAGCGTGATGCTCGCGTTATCTCTAAGATTTTCTCCAAAAAATTATAATGTTTCATATAATCATTGATCTCAACTGAAATGGATACAGTATACAACAAAAATTATGGAGAAAAAAAAAACAAAAAATCCTATCTAGTGTGTGACCGAGAAAGAAAAGTATTTTGTCCTTGTCTTTAAAATCGAATTTTCGAAAATCAAATTCAAAATTTTGATATAAGATGGGTAGTAGAATTTTTTTATGGAATTATATTTTATTTTCAGATCCAATATCTTAACCATAAATTTTCACACATATGCAATTGTTACTAATCCTTTTTGAATAAACTACTAAGTAATGTTGAACATGTTATTTAAACCATACTAACGATTTAATCAGCATGATTCACGAAAGTCATAACACATAGGTTTATTTTTAAATAACCAAATTCCCAATCATTTTTAAAATATATAGGTATTTAAAAAAATATTTTCTACAGGCCGTCCTTATTTTATTGGTAGTCATAAAAATGATATTTTAGTTTAGATTTTATTATTTAGGGTTTTTCAAATTTTAGTATTGTGACTAAGATAGTACATAATATATAAAGAAATGATATTATGTAAAGAATATTTATATACGGCCACGGTTCCCAGATAGATGTTTCGGATTTTTTGGAACAAAACAGTTTATCACCATTTCAAGAAAATGTTGTAGGATACATAAGTGGTTATGTAGTCAAAATGGTTCAAAAAATTATCAAATGTACTGAATGTATTAATTCACTGCATTCTGAATTTGGAGGGGCCTATCCAACAGCTCTCAACTTATTGTTTTCGAAAACTAGAGGGGGGCTGATAATTCCTTCTAAAGATGTGACGGATTTGTGCTTAGTCACAAATAAATATTTCAAACATGCCAACATAAATTTTAAAAACAAATTACAAGATTTTAACATTAGTAAATTGTTTCCATCGTTGCATTCTCACCAATATGATACGGAAGCTGCAAATAATCATATATATAAGTTGGCAAAAACTATTATCAAATGTTACATTAAAATAAAATTTTCACAAATTTCAAAACAAATCAACGAATCCAACACAACGCATATAAGGCAGCAATTAAGCCGATTAATTATTTTTATGCACGAATAATGTATAGAAACACAATTTAAATTTAGTTTTATTATATTATATTAACTATAATTTTTTTTTTTATAAAAATTGAATAAATTTAAATAAAACACAACATTGCTGCAGTTTTGTATAAATATTTTTTTGACACTTCACTCGAATTTTATTTTTGTTTTGTTAGTTTTTCAGGGGTGCATTTCACATTTCAAGGAAAAAATGGTAATTAATTTATCAAATTATTGAAAGAAAAACGGTAAAACAAAATATTTATGATCAAGATTTGATATAATTAGTTAATTACTTTGATTTTAATAAAATTATTATAAAATTGTAACATATTTTTGTAATTCAATTAGAAAACTTTATTTTTCGAAATTAAATTTGTGTAAAGTGCGGCTCTTTTTCGGTAATAGGTTTTAGAGCAAGAAGAGTATATAAAACAGAGCAGAAAACTATATAAAAAATTTGCTCCATTTCTTGTTGTTGTTTTCAATGTTAATTTCAGACGATACTGTGTCCATTTCAGTATAGGTCAATGCATATAATTCGTATACGTACTGTCGAATCTATTAGTACAGATGACTCTCGACGAAACCTTTAGCTCCATGATACGAAGATAGGCTATATCTCATTATATGTAGGATCAATGTACCTTTTTATAGAGACCAGAACCCAGAGGGGTTATCTTTTGGATTGCGCAAGAAAACTATACATTTTGGTATTGATTCTTATATTGTATATTATGATACTGAAGCATAATGCATCAATTGTTTTAAAAATGTCGATAATTTTTGGCGGTTAAATTATCTGGTCAACTTTTTACTTAAAATTGTACACCAATTTAAAATTTCGGGATACTATGAATTTTTCTTACATTTTTTCGGGGTAGTGTAAAATAAAGCGTAGACACGTCATACCAAAATTGAAAAAGCCTTTTTCGGGCTAACTGCACATACATCCATCGCTTTATTCTACAAGAACCAACGTATGCACGATTCCATGAATTCCAATCATTTGTATTTTTTGTTTTAGGACAAACTTCACTTTCGTGTGCTCAGCGTAAAAGTAACGGGCATTAATTTATTTGCGTTCACTTTAACCCTACATGTACTGTAGGGTAAAACCGCATCGAAAGCCGTGCTAAACTTGAAAACATTAATTATTTCAAATAATGGCTGGTTTACATTCAATCTATAATCTTTTTTCCCAATTCTATTCCTAAATCAAATATGTCAATAAAAGAAGATAGCTATATGCTTGTAAATGGAAAAAATTAATAGGTGTGCAAAAGACAACTATGTTATATAAAAAAATTCACAATTTGGTTGCAAACTTTACAAGAAATGACAAAATATTGAAAAAAAAACGAACCCGTTCATCTTTTTTCTTGAAAAAAACAATGTTTATTTGGCTATGCCTACTTTATTTTTTCATGCAAATCATATGAATGTACTTGTTTCTTATACGTCCATTTTATGGAATAGAGAAAAAGACTGAATGTAAATCAGCCATAATGAAAGTACAAAGCCACCACAATCAAAATATATTCATAATAAGGCCTTATAGTATTTTATTTATTTTTATTTTATTTTATAATTTAAAGAATTAGTGTAAATTCTATTTCTAAAAACAAAACACACAAAACAGTGTCTGTCTTAAATTGAAGTCAAATTGATGTTTGGAACATGAATTGAAATATGGTGCTGTACGGTGAATCAATATGATCGAGATAAAGGCAGCGTCTAAAAGAACTCTTCTATTTTCAAGGGTGCAGATTTTGTAGATTTGGTACCTTGTATTATAAGGGTGTAAGCGTGCCCCATTTTCATGATAAGGTATATGTAATCCCAATGGGATTTTTTAAATAGATATAAGAGGATTTTTTTTATGGACACTTTCAATTCTTTTGTTATGAGTAAGGACCCCAGATAGTTGCCCCGTACTTTACTAGAGATCTAACGTTGGCGAAATACAGCGTCAATAATGTTGATTTGTCATGGAATTAACTGGTTCATCATGGAGTTCGCTTTAGCTATATTATCCATATGCCTGTGTTATCTATATCAGAGGTTCCCAAACTTATACCAGTCGCGACTCACTAATTAAATTCCATTTATTCCTTGTATTTTTGCAAATTTAATTCATTTAATTTCGAAAATATATCAGCTAAGTAAGTTAGTACAACAAGTCTTGTCAGAACTTTGCCCCTCGATAGCCAACGGACTTCTGTGTGCAGAAGTAGAGATTGACGGAGATTTCCCATATCTTCTCATAGTTTTTGAAACAAACGTGAATATAATGGTCTGCTCTTGATAAAATTTACAATTTTTATAACACTATAATGAAAACTGTGTTTAGACTTTTTGGTATATTTTTAGACATAAGCGTTTCTCTTTGGTTAGTGCAATGAGTCCATGTTGCATTTGAAGATTTTTGAGGACAGCGTGTAATAGCGCCACTGTTTTTGCCACACATTGCTCCTGCACCATCACTTCATATTCCGACACAGTTTTCCCAACTCAGTTTTTTCATTGTTATATAATCGTCAAGCGTATTGAAAATTATATCGCTAAATAAAAGTGAACTAATTGAGCTTATTATAAAAGTGAACTAACCTGAATCCCTTTCAGACATTTCATCAATTCGAAGAGAAATGGTGTTATTGGAAAGTGGAATTGATTCAAATTCCTTGAAGCTTTTTTTTCTAAACATAACTTCAACAGCACCTTTTATCACTAGAAGTACTAAGGACTCTCCAATGGTATGGGGCATCACACCACTCACTAAGACCATTAATGGCTTCTCGCAGTATCGCTTCTTTCTGTCATGGTATGGAATAGCTTGGCCCTTGTGTTGGGTAGTAAATCTAAAATGCACGAACAAGTTTTCCAAGAATACCACCACCCTCGATTGTCGTAGGAGGCGACTAAACGGTTGAATCGCTGGGCTGACGATCCGCATCCGTAAAAAAATAAGCTGTTTATAAAGTCAACAAAAAGAAAATCCTTACCGCCAAAAAAACACCGGACCCATCGAAAATACCCGGACACGAGATTCGGAGGATCAGCACGTGGAACGTGCGTCACTTAGAATGCATGAGGGAGTATCGGCTGGTACTCGTTGCTCTTCAAGAAACTCGCTGGCCTAAAAGTGGAGACCACGTGTTCCAGGGCTATACGTTGCTCTACAGTGGAGATGATCTTGGCAATCTTGGAGATGGATTTTTTCTTGAGCCGCGGATAAAGATGGCTACTTTGGATTTCCAAGAACCGATTATGTAAGCTTTGCTTGCGAATGAAGTTAGCCTACCTGTCGATAATTTGTACACATGCGAGCACAGAAGTCAGCCAGCCCTAAAATAAAGACTCATTTTACAATGACTTGGACGATCAGATGGGATCTATACCCTAACTCGAGGTTTGAATGGTAATTGGAAACTTTAATGTTAGAGCTGGCAGAAATCAGGCCGACTTGTGTGAGAACATAGGTCCGTACTCACGATACGAAACTGCGACCGATAATTGTGAGAGAATGATGTACTTTGCAATTGCAAAGAGAGTAGCAAGCACATTCTTCCCTCACAAACAAATACATCTAGAGATATGGGGACATCCTCGCGGAACTTCCCGCACCCAAATTGGACATGTGTTAGGGCGGGCTCGGGTTGTGCAGGATGTGAGAACTTATCGGTCAGCAATCAAATGCGTAGGCGGCGTCATCATTTGGTTGCTGAACAGCTACGACAGCGAAACGCATGAGACGTTTCAACTGTGAAGGTCTGATAAATGAAGATCAAAAGAAACGATATTATAGGATCGTGTCAGCGACAACATTGAGAAAGCTAATTACCAGTGTAACTGTGTAAGCTATGTCAGGGAGGTACTGAAAACTTCGGTTGTCAGTGTTGATCAACAGACTTTAGGTCTAGTGAAAGTCGGACCCAAGGATGATTGGTTTAATGACAAGGGTCGTCTTGCAGCTGAGCAATAAAATATAATACAATAAAAACAAGGCTGCTCTTGCTAAGAGAGCAGCTTAGCGGATTTGTAAACGAAAAAAGCGAGAATGGTGGATGGTCGAGGTTCTGAAAGTACAACGACTCTTCATGAAATTTGAAAAAAAAATCTATTAGAAATAGATTAGAGGAAAGAAAGTTCTGGGTAAAATCGCTTGGACCATAGATGCTGAATGATGGGTTAACATTTTTAATGCGGATTATCTCATGTGATATATCAAATGAAACGTATTTTTATAAGCAGTATGGTACACATTTTTTGATCAATTATAAAAATGATTTATTAAATATTCTTTTGCATAGCGTTTTTATGTTTAAAAGATAAATTAAGATTAAGATTTTAACGAGATAATATTAATCGAGCTTTTTCTAAATTACGACCAGGTGATTTTAAAGAAGTTTAGATTATTCTCAATTAATAGTTTTGACGGCCCTAATAAATTTGAATTTGTCAGTGAGCAGTATTTTATCCTGATATTCCTGAGATATTTGGTGAGTAGCGCAAAATTAACCTTTTTGTAGACACGTTTGTGTGATAAAGTCATTTTTAAACACAAAAACTTTGGGCATTGAATTTTAAAATGCTAAAATTATTGTGAGTAAATGATGCTGTCTACATTACGGTGACATTGTCTACATGACGATAAATATTGCCAGGTAATCTACGTAATACTTTACGTGTCGAAAATCACGTAGAGGATTTGGCGTAGTCTACCTCGCCCATCCCTGAATCAGACCAAAAAAGGGGTCTAATACCAATAGATGAAGCAAAATTATATCGACCTATGCTTAAGACGATGAAGAAACTGAGTGATCAATACAACAGAATAGAGGTACTATACCTGCCTGGCCAGTGAAGTCCAATTTGCTTATCAAAAAGACAAATCTGAGGTCACGGCATTACATCAAATTGTAAAAATACGAAGGAGATGGCTCTTTGTGTCCATGAACATAGAAGGCGCCTTAGACAATGCTTCTTATAAATCTAAGGTCCCTGCTACGAAAAAGGGCAGATAATGGCTACCCACAAAAGAGAAATGGTGCAAAATTCCCTCGACCTGATTTGGAAACTTAGTAAAGTTGAAGTAAAAGAAACTTAGAATAAATCCAAACAAAACAAATATCATACCTTTCACCAGGAGGAGGAAACCCAACATAACTCAGTTAGTGTTTGAAGTTTTGAACCTGGGCGTTATGTTGAAAAAAAACTAACCTGCGGGAAGAACACCCTGTGAAAATAATATAAAAGTCAACAAAAATGCTGTGGACTAGTGAGCAAATGGTCGGTAGCACTTGGAGCCCTTGCTATAATAATAAAACTCGACGGACTACTATAGTTCTGTTATTCGAGACGGAAATCGATGGACAGCTTAATTTATTATTCGAAGAGGTTCTCGATGGTTTTGAATTAATGTTTGGAGAGCTTATCGATGGATGACTTAAACTACTATTCGAGGAGGTTCCCGATTGATTGAAATTCTTATCCGAGGAGGTTGTCGGTTTATTGATGTTCGAGGGTGTTCTCGATTGATTTAGATAATTATTCTAGGAGGTTCTCGATTGATTGAAATTGTTATCCGAGGAGGTTCTCGGTTGATTAATATTAATGTTCGAGGAGGGTCGCAATTGATTGAAATTGTTATCTGAGGAGGTTCTCGGTTGATTAATATTAATGTTCGAGGAGGTTCTCGATTGATTTAGATTATTATTCGTGGAGTTTCTCGATTGATTATTATTAATGTTCGAGGAGGTTCTCGATTGATTGAAATTGTTATCCGAGGAGGTTCTCGGTTGATTAATATTAATGTTCGATTAGGGTCTCAATTGATTGAAATTATTATCCGAGGAGGTTCTCGATTGATTATTATTATTGTTCGAGAAGGTACTCTATTGATTGAAATTGTTATCCGAGGAGGTTCTCGGTATATTATTATTTTGTTCGATAAGGTTCTCGATTGATTTAGATTATTATTCGAGGAGGTTCGCGATTGATTATTATTAATGTTCGAGGAGGTTCTCGATTGATTATTATTAATGTTCGAGGAGGTTCTCGATTGATTGAAATTGTTATCCTAGGAGGTTCTCGGTTGATTATTATTAATGTTTCAGGAAGTTCTCGATTGGTTGAAATTGTTATCTGAGGAGGTTCTCGATTGATGACTGAAACTACTATTCGAGGAGGTTCTCAATTGATTGAAAATGTTATTCGAGTAGGTTCTCAGTTGATTATTATAAATGTACTAGGAGGTTCTCAATTGATTTAGATTATTATTCGAGGAGGTTCTCGATTGATTATTATTAATATTCGAGGTGGTTTTCGATTGATTGAAATTGTTATTTGGTTCGTTTGTATTGGGATTTAATGGATTCGTAAAATGTGGACTCGCCTGGACTACAGTTAAGCTTTCTGTTGTTCGACTGAAAATTGGATCTGTTGTAGTTTTGTTTGATTGGGTAAATGTTGAATCTTTGGGAAACCGGAACATTCGCTTGTTGATTAAGGTATATGTTGTTTGGTTGATTGACTTATTTTGATATTTTGCAATACCTGCAGAAACTTGGGGGTTGGTAATGTTCTCTGAGTGTTGAATTTCTGATATTGGAGCGGCATTCCCTGGCCTTATGTCCTACTCTTTTACATAGTTGACTTCTATACTTTGTTCTATTGCTTGGTCTGGTACTCCTGCTGTTTAGTATATTTTCTATAAGTTCCTTAAGAGATTTGTCTGCTAACATCGTAAAGTGTGTTTTTATAGCAACAGTCTGTAAACCTCGAATAAAAGCTTCTTGTTTCAATGTGGCTAATAGGGGTTTCGGAAGTGAATTATCTTCTCCATATTTAATGTGTACGCCTGCTTCATAATCTAGTGAGTAGCTTTGGATTCGGCTTCCAAAACCTCCGCAGCTTTCCAATTTGCTTTGTCATTGCTGAGTCTATTTGATAATATGTCGATATGCCTGTATAGGTAGGCAGAAATTTGCGTGTTAAGATGCTATAAAATTCTTTAAAGCGCGTAACCTCAATTTCACGGAATATTTCATATGCTCTTACTCGTAGTCTGAATATCGCTTCCTCTAATGCGGTGGCCAAACTGTCCGGTTTGTCAGCGTATAATCTTTCGATACGTTTGCACGCATCCATAAAAAATTTACGTTGATGGCATCAACATCTGGTTGACCGTAAAAGAGGAAGACGCGTTTTTCAACTGACTGATGTTTTTTTTTAATTTGAATGTCGCGAGAGGTTGGGATTGTTAAATGATGGAGTATTTTGGTATCTACAGTGGAATGTTTTAGGATATATTTTAGTTACCCGATTATTTAGTATGGTACTGATGGTAGTCTACAGCTTCAGTGTTGTAAGATTGTGTGTGTTGTGTAAGTTATAGTTTGTTATGAAATAAAGTGTCCATTTTTAATTTGTTAGTTAGAAATTGGTGAAGTATATAATCTTAATTACCAGAAAGGAGTCTGCGCGCCCATAGACACTGCGTATCTGACTCCGCCTTTGCCTTGGTGTTAGTTGATGATTAGAGTTTTGGTGGTTATTGATATCCGCTTGCCACAGATGGGGACTATGATATCAATAACTATATACTTACTTGAACTGGTAGTGATTTCCTCGTTGACTCCAAAGAAAGTGTGTTTGGTAATTTTAAGATTCCGTTTGTAATGATGTATATTTGAATATAAGAGTAATCGAAACACTAATCACAATTGTAATACTAATGACTTATAGGAATACTTATGATTTAAGAATATTTATGATATTAATATACTATTGACTCGAAGATACATGACACTAATAATTTTGTTGAGTTATTTGTACATTAATTTAGTTCATTATTTTGGTCTATGTTTTGCGAAATATGATATTTCGGTAAAATTTTAGCAATATATAATTTTATTAAAATTAAGTATTTTGAAATATAGTATTTTGTATAATGTGTGACCTAAAATAAGTATGCGCTTTAAATTATGTTTGTTCCCTTGCAGATACCACCTTAAAAAAATAAGTAAGGTGCTAGATGTCACATTAAGGTACTGCTGTGAGGAGATTAAGACATTCAGTCATATACTATAGCAAAATGCTTAAAAGAAACCCTAAACTCCTTAAAGAAGTAGAAGTTCTTCGAGTTCATAAGAAACAGGGCTGTGGTGAAAAAGTGAAAGTTGCAGCTTCTAACTATATGTATAATAAACGTTTAACATTCTATAGTTATAACTAAATATATAAATCATATTCATTTAATGGCCGTGAACACAACTAACATTTTTATATTTAACTGTTTCCAACAAATCATTCAATTCAATCGGACAACTACAAATTTCAATAGAAATTAATTGTCTTTAATTTGTATTGAAAAAAAAAATCGCTTTCCAATTAAACACGTAAAATAATTAATTATTTCTACACAGTTAGTAGTAATATCATTTATATCGAATCCAATTAATCGTTGAAAATGTTAAATTCATTTAATAAATAATTTTTAGTTAATTACAAATTTCTCGACTAAAAATAAAATTAACAATTTGTTGTTAAATACGAGTACACACAACAGTATGTACATGTATGTCTTAATAAAATATAATTGATTTATTTTAATTTTATTTTATTATTAAATTTTTTTTTATTTTTTATTTTTTTTTTTGTAACTATAATTTAATAACTTGTTAAATGTATTTATTTATACTCGTATATCGAGAAAGATAGACAAGGTTTGTTAATAGTTAGTTTACCTGTAATTATAATATATAGATATATGTATGTACATATATAAAAAAAAGTTTAATTTTGATTTAATTAAAAATAAAATAAAAAATGAAAAGGAAATATAATTTTATACATAATATTATTATTTAAATAATATTATTTTCGATTTCCATTAAAATCCTTAACGATATCTAGCTATATGTATATATGTATGTATACATAAAACTATTTATGTCTACTTATTGTATATATACCGTAGGTAAATAGGCATGTCTATATTCTATATCCTTATCATCATATCATTTATTTTCATTTTACGATCTGATAAGTTTTTAAAAAGCGTTAAATTTTTTAATACGAGATATGTCTTTTAAAATAGCATATAGTAGTACGGGTAGTACGTACGTACGTAGATGTACTATATGTGTATATGTATATATACTAAAAAAAGGGTTACAATTTTTCTTTAATTAGTTTTCACACCATATACAATTTTTTTTTATTTCGGTTTATTTTATTTACACTTCAAACAAGATACTGCAAAAGCAGGAGATACTCATCTCAACTTTGTACGAGTATATATAGGTTTCGGGATGTGATTTAAATTTGAACGCTTTTATTTTACTTTTTAAATCGGTTAAATCTATTTGGGATAGTGATATATTTAGATTAATTCGTTTTTAGGCGAGAACACTTTGGAATTTTTTTTGTTTATTTTTTGTAGGTGCAGGGAGGTGTACGGGTGGCTTTATCTAGAAAATCTAAAATAAGAGTGACAATTAGTGGAAAATTGCGGCCAAGGTTTTTATAAATTTAGCTATACGTATATATAGTTTTTAAAATAAATTAATTAAAATATATTAGCCAACGAATTGAAAATATTTGTGTCACTTGAAAAAGCTTCAAAGAAAACTTAACACGGATTTATACAAAAAATAAGTTCCCTTTTATTTAAACTACAATAACAATGTATGTATGTATGTATATCCGTACACGCATATAAAGCGATCTATTTTGTGTATGTAGTATGTATAACAAATCCATTTTGCCTCTTGTGTATAAAATAATTTTGTTGTTTTGCCATAAAAGAAGATGACTTGAATAAATAATACAATAATACGAAAATTAATAACATAAAAATAAGAAATAGACATGAAAAAAGGATCAAATCACAGAAGCACAATCTGTTTTTGCTGAGCTACGAGTACTAAAAAAAACAGAATGAATTTTTTGGTTGGTTCGTGTTTTCCGTTATCATTTCCCATTATCATCATTATTTTATAATCAAATGAATTTTCATAGCGATTTGCTTATGTATACAATGTACGTACATATTTTGGGGGGATCGGAAATCAAATAAAAATAAATACCAATTCACCTATATCTGTATATCCTCAAAACATGTTCCTGATTAAATTTTATCAATCAAAAAACAAAAACAAATTTTAATCAACAAGTTTGTTCCTATTCCTCGTATATTCCGTTTGTGTTCGAGGAGGCAAAACTATACAAAAAAAAAAGAAAAAAAGAACATAACAGTCGAAACCAATGTTTTTGATAATATTTATAAGGAACAACAACAACAAAATAATCAAAATTAATTTTGACTGCCAAAAAAATAATAAAAACCCAATGATTGAAGGAATTAAATAAACGGAAGTATTAAAAAAAAAAGAGGAAAATTCAAATTTTCCATCAATTACAGCAGCAACAAAAACGAACATAAATAAGAAAACTTACCCTTCTTATTTTTTTGTGTGTATATCTATATATGTGTGTGTATTATTTTTCCGATTTACTCCTTACTTAAATATTTCTATTTTCGTTGTACTTGTTGTTGTTATTGTAATAATATTATTACATTTTAATTTCTTATTCTTTGCTGTCTTCTTGTTTATTGTTCAACTATTTTCTCATGCTAATTTTCAATTATTATATTTTTTTTGTTTTTTGTACGAAATATAAAAATGGCATGAATGAGAATTACATGTTTAAGGCAAGACAAAACAAGGAAGAATAAATAAAATTAAAAAAGAAACCGGGACGAAAGGGGTAGTATTTTAATTCCTGTTTTCTTTGTATTTTTTTATTTGATCCATTTGATTTTCATTTACATTCTATACCCAATTTTTCACTTCATCAACAAATTAATGGTAAAATCTTATGTTTCAGTATTAAAACGTATTTTGTATTTATGTATATGTATAAGATAAAATAAATAAAGGATGGAAAATGAATGCGGATGGGATGATGAATTTAAAAATTATATTGAACAATAGAAAAACACAATTATGAGAGATGGACTTTGGCGGTGGCATATAATTTTACTATTAAATACTTAAAAAGTATAACACTGGAATTTTTGGCTATTTTTCCAATTGGAATTTTATTTATGTACCGACATTCTATAGATTTTCACATGCACTCGAATACATATTCAGATAGCTTATAGCTCAACTGGTACCTTTCTGCCCATAGAAATTAATTTATATATTGGCTGTTAAATTTTCACAGAATTCGAAATTTCATGATTTTAATATTTTTTACTTCCGATCCTAAAAGATGCCCACAAGTGTTCCATGCACATATTCGGATAGTTGTGGTCAAGCAGACTAAATCCTGATGGACTCCCTCCATGCGAGTTCGAGTGTGCAACGAACACGGGCGGCCTAATTCCAGGAGCGGCCAAATATTAGGGGCGGCCGGATTTGAATAGGTGAATAGCCTGTTGTGAGCGACGTATAGTTACTATCTCTTGTGCTGTACAGTAGCAATGCTACTTCGCTCACTATATGCTTTAACCCAAAAGAGTAAAGTTTTATAGGTTGGTTTATAGTTAAAGGACAAATACATCTTTAAGTAACGTTAACAAATAGATATATAACGAGCTTCTAAATCAGATCAGTTGTCACCATCGATCAGTAAAGTTACAATTAAAAATCATTAACAATTGATCTGTAAAATATTATATAATTATACTATGTATTGAAATTAAATTAAATGTAAAGTTTAAATAAATGTAATAAACTTTAAATAATTAAAATCTGTAAACAAAATAAAATTAAAGTTTAAATTTAATAATTATAAAACTAAAATATTAACAAAAAATTTTTCGCAGGTGGTTTTGAACTTGTCTGCCAGTTAAGTTCAAACTTATGGGCACCGACGTAGAGCTTGAAAACCTCGACACTTTAAGTGTCTGTGGTTTCAACTCCGAATTAACGTCGGGTTCTGAGGAAGCCCTGCTTAATTCGGATGCTGAGGTGACCTTTGGGGTAACCCCATCCCAACGCGGAACTAGGCGTAAGGGCAAAAGGAATCGCATGCACCTACGTAACAGAATGGAACGCTTGACCCGATAAGTTAGGTGCTTGGCACTTCCTCTTCTGTGGCAACACCGAAACGTACCCGTGTCCATTCTAGAATCACTCCAGAAATGGAGGCTAAAATGCCACGGACGCTGGCTAATGTTGTTGCTGAGTCCACCCTTAGGAAAGCCGCGATACGCGAGGTCGCGAGAACAATCCTGATATCATTCTGGATGACACTAAATTCGACATGTTTCGTTTGGAGCTCCACCGAAAGGTACTAGCCACAGCTCAAACGGGTAATTTTATTCCACAACTGCTGGGGTGCTACCTAACTGATGGCTATACATTGTCTGTAAATGCGCCAACGACGACACATACAAGTGGTTGTGTGAGGTGGTCTCGAGGACCAAAGATATCTGGAGTGGTTGTCAACTCTCCGTTGGTGATCCTCCTAAACCTTTGCTAATATACACTTGGGTTCCCGGTCCTCCGGAGGATCCCAAAGTTGTATTGAGCAATATTGGTTTATTGAACCCGTCAGTGTCGACAATTGGATGGAAGGTTGTCCGAGACAAGCGCGAGGCTAAGCGTCAAGCTATTGTATTTCGGGTTGACCTAAAATCTTTTGAGACCATCTCTGGTTCCAGATATTCTTTGCAGTACGTACTGAACAGGATTATCTTTAAGATTATCTCTGGCCCGTAGACTATTCGCTTCTTCTTTGCTGGTTTCTTTTATGATGTCCATGCTTATGCTTATTTACATTAAATTGCACAGCTGCAAGTCAGTTTCTTTTATTCTAAGGAAATTGCGTGCAGTATTGCAAACAAGTTTTTATGTGATTCAGGTGTGATCTTTACCTTCTTGATGGTGTAGGTTCTGGATTGAAGTCTGTTACTTTTTACTTTACAGAGAACTACAACAAGCACTGTATTTTGCTATGTAGAAAACAAATTCTGGAATTCACGCTCACCTTGTTAGAATCCTCCAGTAACCGAACGCGAGTCAGTGATTCGATATGAACAATGTCGTTGGGTCTACCTCGTGTCTTGCTTCGGGTCTAACTTGTGTGATTCCGATGTTGAACAGCAAACTGGCTTCCAGTTACGACCTTCGTCTAGGTTGTATCAGGAACGTGAGTTTGGTTCCTACCCTCGGTTGTTTCCTTAGTTTGTAATCATTATTATGACTTCTATGCTTGTGCTGAAACATATCAACTTACACCATAGCAAAGCTGCAACGTTTGAGCTTAAGTTGCTGCTCGCTAATTCGCAGGTAGACATTTGCTTAATTCAGGAACCTTATCTGCTTGACGGGTGTGATTTCTGGTTTGGATCCTGTAGGTGGCAGAAACCTCTACAGAGGGTCCAATGATAAGGTAAGAGCCTGCGTGTTTATTTCTAACAATCTTAGTGCTACTACTATCCTAATTCATGAATTTTGTTCAGCGGACGTTGCAGCTGTGCTCATCTCAAATCGTCGAAATCAGTCGGATCACTGGTGGTAGCATCAGTGTATCTGCCTTACGATTCGGTGTCACCTCCTCCCTCGGAGCAGTTCAGCAACCTTGTTTCGTGGAGCAGGACAAATCATTTACCTTTAGTGGTAGGATGCGATGCTGATGCTCATCACACGTTGTGGGGTAGCACGAATATTAATGATAGGGGTTTATTTCTACTTAATTACCTGAGCACATCTGAGCTTGAAATCCTTAACAAAGGCTGTGAGCCTACCTTTATTAATTCAGTAAGGAGGGAAGTGATTTACATTAGTTTGTGCTCCATGTCGATTATCGATTTGATCTGTAATTGGAGGGTAACCAATGACATTCTCACCTCCGACCGTAGGTGCATCTCGTTTAATTTAAATCTGAGAAGACCTACTCTTAAACCTTATCGTAATAAGAAGCTTACCAATTGGGAGTTATTCTCTCTTGAGTTGGAACCTCGGCTGGTTTCGTTGGGTGAGATATGTTCGTCTGAGGATATTGAATTGCTAGCCTCATCTTTGACGCATGCAGTCACTTCAGCCTTCGAAAACTCTTGTCCTCTTATTACCAAGCAAAAATCTTAGAATAAGCCTTTTTGGTGTTCTGATCTCAAAAAACTGAGGAAAACTGCTAGGAGACTCAAAATCAAAGCCAAAAGATCTGACCTTCAGGTTGATTGGGATAACTTTCTGGCAGCTCAAAAAGAATATAAGAAAATGCTGAGATCCGCTCGTAGGACTTCTTAGGATTAGCTTTTGCGAAGAAATTAATAGTATCTCTGGGATCGCCAGACTTAATAGGTCCTTGGTTAGAAATGATTCCTGCCGACTAGATTAGTCTTTCTTCAAGTTTTCTCAAAACTCTGGAAAGAATTGTTGACAGATGTATTAGGGATCATCACTTATCTGTCATCCCACTCAGTAGCACTCAACATGCCTACAGAGTTGGGAGATCATGTGAAACTGCGCTGCATGAACTTGTTACGAGGATTGAAGGATCGCTTAGTATTAAGGAGTTTCTTGTGGGCACTTTTCTCGATATTGCGGGTGCCTTTGATAGTACTTCTTTCGGTTCCATCACTGAAGTCTGCTCAAACTTTGGAATTGACCAAACCATTGTTACTTGGATTGGATCTTTGCTGCGGTCGCGCATTGCTGTGACCGAGCTGGACTCCCTTTCCATTTCGGTCAAAGTTACTAAAGGTTGCCCCCAGGGAGGTGTTCTGTCACCTCTCCTGTGGCTCTTAGTTATCGACGAATTACTTGTTAAACTACAGCAATCCGGCTTCACTGCTCAGAGTTATGCTGATGACTTAGTCGTTCTGGTTCAGGGTAAATACGTTAATGTACTATCAGACTTAACGCAACGCGCTCTCCAAGTTGTAGAAATGTGGTGTCTGGAGAAGGGGCTATATACGTTAATGCATCGAAAACTAGTCTGATAGTCTTCACCAGACGTAGGAATACCGGAGAGCTGTCTGCTCCTTCTCTTTTTGGAGAAACGATCGCTAGATCCGACACAGTAAAGCATCTGGGTGTCATTCTGGACAGTAAACTCTCCTGGAAATCTCATATTGAAACAAAACTGCAAAAGGTCACTTCCATTTTCTGGCAGTGTAGAAGAGCATTTGGGAAGTCCTGGGGACTGACCCCCCAAATGCTGATGTTTATTTACAAATCTCTAGCTTTACCTATGCCATCTTAAGCGTCTGTTGTTTGGTGGCCTGTGGTTCAGTCAGTTTCTGTCATTGCGAAGCTTAATAGCATACAAGGTATTGCAAGGGCTTGTCGGGCTATTACGGGTGCTATATCCTCTTCTTCTATACTTGCTTTGCAGGCAATTTTATTTCTGCCCCCACTGCAGTCGGCCATCCTAGGCTCGGCATGCTCCGCTGCCTTTCGCCTGCAGTGTATTGGTGCGTGGAACGCTCTCGGCCTGATCACAGGGCATAGACTAATCTACAAATTATTCAGCTCATATAAACCAGAAATTAATATGGTTAATGACAAATTGTTGCCAGAATTCTACTTTGATATCTCTTTCTCGGTGGTTTATCCAACGAGGAACTCGTGGTCGTCTCAAGAATTCAAGGACTGGGTGGCTCAGTCGCTAGAGTTTTTTTCTGACGGGTCTCACTCTAATTTTGGTGCAGGTTTTGGAACCTATTGTCCTGAACATAACCTACAATCATGTGGGAGTCTAGGCCGGAACTGCACTGTATTCCAAGCGGAGCTGATTGCACTCACACGTTGTGCGATTGACGGTTCTAACCTCGCTGTTTCCGGAAAAGACATTATTCTATGCAGTGATAGTAAACCTGTGCTCAATTCATTCATCACCTGTGCTATTTCATTATCCTATGATCACTTCCAAACTGGTCAAGGACTGTAAACATTTTATTAACGTCCTTTGTTCTAATACTCGTGTCAGAGTTATGTGGGTTCCGGCTCATTGTGGCATTGAAGGTAATCAGATAGCTGATGTTTTAGCTAAAACAGGTTCAAGGATGGAATTCATTGGACCTGAACCGGCAGTGCCCCTGACCTTTAATTGTGGTAAGGAAGATATTAAAAACTATATGTTTTTGCAAGCTAAGCGTAATTAGCTAGCTTCTACTACTTGCCGAGTGGCTAAGTACTTCATTTGTGAACCTAATCTGAGACTCACAAAGTTTGCTCTATCCTTGAAGAAAGACCAACTGAGAGTTCTGGTCGCTATTCTGACCGGTCATGGTTGTTTTACACTTCATTTAAAAAGAATGGGACTTGTCCAAGATTCCTTGTGTGACATCTATCTTGAAGATGACGATGACAGCATTCACTTTGTCTGTGGCTGTCCCGTTTTCGAGATAGTTAGGTCCCGATTTTTTAATTATAGATCTTTAAATGTAGGTCAATTGTCATCCCTGCCATGGTTTAAGCTGTTACAGTTTGCCAGAGCAGCCGAGCGCATTTGCGAATTACGATAGAATCCTCGGTTTGCACCATGGGCCCAGAGTGGCATTGAGTGCGGAACCTGCTTAGGTTCCGGCCAACTTTAATAATAATAATAATAATAATAATAATAAAATATTAACAAAGTGTGTATCAATTAATATAATTTTGTGACAATCAGTTCCACAAGAGTGACTCACCACAAATTTGGTGGCAGCGGAAACCGTACAATTTAATTGTGAACAAAATTGTTACGAAATTACAATTTAAATAAAATACAAATTGGTAACAATTTTTTTGGGGGTGAGTGGATCAAGCAAACATATAAGCTCACACTCCATAATTCGATGAAAAGCATTCTTGTTGGAATTATAAAAATCGGACGCTGTTTTTAAGTAGAAAATAGCGTGCACTCAAAATTAATAAAATTACCGTTACGATAATTTGTGGTAACTCCAATCGCATGTCTTGGCGTGGAAATCTCCAGTTCAAGGAAATTTTATGGGCTACAATCTACATTTTGTCACAATTTACATAGGACCGTTAAAATCATTAAATAATAAATTACTACTACCTCTAAAATGACAAAAATAATCGCTCTCTTCATACATTTTATATGGAGAGACATGATTTTCGTTTATAGAAATATTTGAAAGAAAATTAACTCAAAATTATAATTTTTTGAAATCAATTGAAACTATAAACATTGGTTTTCACCTGACTTGAAGGATTTTTCCGTTTTCCATTTTATTGTATTAATTAAAGGAAAATAAGATACTTTATTCTCTAATAAAGCTCAAATAGAAATATAATAAAAATTTGTAAGAAAGGGACATTGTGTACATAACCAACAAAATAATTTATTCCCATTAAACAAATAAACCAAAAGAAGAAAACATCAATGTTTTTTATTAAAATGGAACAAACATAATGATCATAAAACAACGCAAAAAACGAGAAACAATATATGAACACCATTTTTTATTTCATAGCAACAACAAAAAGTAATCGTATAAAAAATAGTATTGAGAGCGTGATCAAATTGTCCCTCTCCTAATCCTAATTGACATATTGTATATAAATTATGTAACCTTTTGTAACCTTCAAAACAAAACACAACATTTTATCATTTATTTGATCGATACGATCAATATTTTTATTTTGGTTTAATGAGAAATTTCCCAGCGTTTATCCGATTAATCTCCTAAATTTTAATTTATCGTAGTTATCATAATTTTTATACATATTTTTCGATGTTTAGATTTTGAATCGGACTATTTTATTTCTGTGTTGGAGTGAATGCAGTATATTGAAAGAGAGTATTAGAATATATCAGATATATATTTGTATATACAAATTTAAAAGCCCAAATAAATTAAATTAATGTCAATTTTATAATCATAAAAATTATGTTTAATTAATATAATTTCGGAAAATAACCCTGGCCATCACCTAATTCAATTCTTTATCTATTACTTTATGTAATAAAATATTAAAAGCTCTCACTATTAATACTTGAACAATTCAAAATAAGTTTGTATGTTTTGCCATGGGATTGCATAGACTTCTTTGTAAATTACACATTTTTTGGTTAACTAAAAAAAGCTCGTTTGAAAATATCGCTCAACATGGAGGCTTTATATATTAAGATGGCTTTGCTACTACATATCATCACATCACGCCATAGGATCATCAAATTATAACAACAATACAATCTTTATAAACTCCTATATAAATCATTAAAATTAGAAACAGCTAGATGCCGAAATTTAGTAATTTTCAACCATTTGGAAGATTACTACACATATGTATATTCTAAATTATCATTCTTACGAATGTCATCTTGATTGCCGTATATTATCATTCATTTCACAATACCTGTACTACATCATCAAATTGGCGCGAAACCTAATTGAAATTAATGTAAAACAATTATATTGCTTTATGAGCTTATAGAAGGCGATTCAATCCAAATTTTATTTTAATTTTATTACATATATACACATACTAATTAGTTCCTTTTCATATTTCATTTCCGTTTTGAGCAATGGCATATAAATACAATAATAAATAATCAAGTTTATGTCGGACGAAGATTCAGAAGTTTTTACTAGCTAAAAAAAGGCAATATAATTAAAAACAAGCTCGATCAAAAGGAGATCATTAACACTCCGTCGGAACTGCCAACCGTAAGTACTGAATTCATTAGCCAATATTTATTGCATCATTCTCCTGATATTAACGTTATTGAAATCGATAGGTCAGGAAATTCTTTGGACGATTCCAATACATTAACAAATTCAAGCTCTGATTTTTCTGAAAATAAATTCTCACAATCAAAGGCCATTTCATTCGAGAAGAGTTTTAATATAGAAACTGCGTTAAAGTTAATACCGGAGTTTAGTGGTTCCGATAATATGTTACATACATTTATTATGTGTTGTGACAATATCAGTAAACCTTTAACTGAGCAAAACGATTTATCATTGTTTCTTGATACATATTGTTAAAGCCAGACTTTCTGGAAGGGCATATGATCTAGTTAAACATAAGTCCTTTAAAACTTGGGAGCTTTTGAAATTAGAATTAAAACCCCAATTCTCTGATGTACGTTATAGTATATATCAACTTCAACTGGAATTGATTAAAGCAACTCAGCAGAAAGGTGAAACCGTCCGTTCATTCGCTAGTTAAGTCGAACAATTGCTCTCCGATTTAAATGATGCTTGCGTTCCAAAAGAAGGTATAGACGCTGCAAAGAGGCTTGATCACATTAATTCTCTAACTGCCTTGAAGTCATTCCAAGAAGGCTTAATGGAACCAATTCGCTTAATAGTGAAAGCATGTTGCTTTGATAACTTACATGCAGCTATTAAAAAGGCAATCGAAGAAGAATCCATTAACTTTAACGCCAATCGCTTGAAGAGTGGTAATAACCTACAATATCATATAGTTCATTTCCTAGTTCAAATTCTAGTCAAAGAAATTTGAAATGCCAAATATGTTTCCGTTTGGGACATACAGCCAGACAATAAGTAAAATGAATCACTTATTAGGACTAATTTTGTTCGGAAAGTGTCGATAATTTGTTATTATTGCAAAAACCTGGAAATGTCATTGATTATTGTAGAAAGCGAAAATATAATAATTAGAAACGACAAATATTAGACAGACAAACAAATTCCAAACTAAACACAATTAACGAGAAATCTTTAAACTACAAGAAGGCCGAACCAACTAGTCCCAATGCAGTCGTTCGAGCCGAGGAAAACTAAATCTGCATTCCAACAATAAATTCATTCAGAAAATCAATTCATCATTTTCAACAGAACATTCGTCTCATGATTTACTAGCATCGCATAACACTATTTCTTGTCCTAGTTCAGGTTCTTATAATTTGGTATCCAATCAAATCACTTCTAAGTCTTGTTCGAAATCTGTCCGAAGATATCAAGGGTAATAAAGATGCTAACACTGCGATTAAAGAAATATTTCTTTCTCCACCTAGTTTTCAAGATAATTCAGAATGTAAATTTGTTCTACTATAGACATTGATTTGGTAAACATCGCTAGTTCTTATTTCTTAGTCGATACATAATTGTTGAGTAATGCTGTTTGGTCTAGAAATGAAAAATGTTTTATAAGAGGCATTACATCTGAAAAAATTCTGACTGTTGGTGCTTGCTATGGAAAAATAAAATTTAACAATTCTACGATAACTCAGAAATTCCACATTATTCCGTTACCTTGTTGTGGTATATTGGGAAAAAATTTTCTAATTCAAAATAGTTGTTGTATAAACATTAAACTATAAAGAAAAATCTGTAAAAATAGGATTACCCAATAAATTAGAATACCTCTTACCATTTACAACATTTACTCCAAGTGTGCATGAAATTATCCTTTCGGATATAGAAATTCCCGCACGAGTTGAAAAAATATTTATGGTTTCTACCAATAGTTACATTGCCATAATAACGAAAAATATTTTCGTCATGCTTAATTGACAGGGATGGACAAGGTAGATTACGCCATGTAATTAAGACAACGCCCACAACCTACGATATTTTAGGGTATTCTAGGATGAATCCTGGACTAACTTTATATACATCGATCGAGTCTCAATTCTGATGGATTTTACTAGTTTTATAGAATTTAGAAGTTCCTAAGTGAATTTTTATTTAGGTTTTCAATTGGATAAAGTTGAGCATATAAGTTAATACCCGTGGACTGGGATTAGGTAGAAAATTAATTCAAAATCACTCAAATTCTGTGAAAAATAGTAAAGCACATCAGAATTTAATTTGCTTGTCCTCACAGATTCTAGTGAGTCTCTACTATATCCGAGAATATAGATGTGCACCAGCGGGTATATCTAGGAACGGCATTTTTAAAAATCGTTCAAAATTACATATATATGAATTATTACATAATTCTCTAAAAAAATTTAAAGTTCATCAGAATTGAACACATTAGCAGTTGGAAAAATTGGCTAGCATCTGTGGATATCTGTGATATCGACGGTAAAACTGTTTAATAATCTTTCAAACAAACGATTATGTGAAAAATGGTAAGGCCCAACAAAATTTAACTTGCTTGACCACAATTTTAGACGGTCTACCAAAACTATTCAAAAATATAGGCGAGTGGGGTGCTCGGATGGGGATCCGCGATACACAATTTTAAAAAAATGTCAAAATAACTGAAATTTAAAATTCGTTTAACTACAAATTTCTAGTTGTTCTAAACTATCCGAATATGTGCATGAGTATCACTGGACACCTCTAACATCGGCAGTAAAAAATATTCCGAAAAAATATTAATCATGAAACTTTTAAATTCTGTGAAAATGTAACAGACAATTATAATTTAATTTCCATGGTTTGTGTCCATGGGCATCAGTTGCCCTATAGACTATATATTACGTATGAGAGAATCAGCGGAACAAAACATACAAAGCACCTTTAATTCCAGTTGGAGATATAATCAAATTTATAAAAGTGCAGAGTTTTTTTTCTTTTAGTATTAACAAAATTATCATAAAAATGAAACGAATATTCATAAATATATAGACTCCCGTTTCTTCGCTCTCTATAAAGTTAAAAAATAGCCTTCAGTTTATATAAATTTAAAAACTGTATATATAGGAACAGATACCAAAGATTGTCCAAATCCCTTTTTTCTTAGATTCAAATTACGTTGTTTTGTTCAACTTCATGCTAAATAAAAATAAAGGAATATCGGTTGTACTAGTTAGGCCCAATTTTCAAAATTTTAAGTTGAAAAAAAAGCAAAAAAATAATCTTCCAAACTAATTAGTCCGAATATCCGTTTCAAATCAGGCGGGGTTCTCTTAATTTGAATTTACTAAAGAAGCTCTACTAAAATTAAGGACAGTTGATCCGATCGAAGATTCTGTTACATACCATAATGGAATAATTCCAGCTTTCGATAAGGAAGGAATTTGAAAGAAACAAACATTTATTAATTCTTTCTCAAGAAAAAATTCCAAAATTTAAACTCCACTACTACTACTTAACTTTTAAATTCAAAAATCACTTATCTTAACCCGTTCAAAATTTTGTAAATTTTTTAATTCTAAAATTTTTAAATTACCCCAAAATTATCGAATTCCGTAATTCATCCAAAAATACGACATCAATTTTGATAAAAACTTATAAAATTGAGCGGTGTTGAGTGAATTTGATGTTTTAATCCAAATTTTAAAACTGTTCGAGTTAGCTTTCAGAATATTTATTTTATGAAAGTAGAACAACTCAATTTTGGAACAAAATAAATTTTAAGAATTTTAAAATTTTTACTTAATTAGTTAGATTGTAGTTTTGATGATGTTTGTTTTGAATTATTGAACTATATGCTTTACAATTTATATTTCGATTTACTAAATTTTAAATTATTTTTTTTTAAAGGTCAAATTGTTCGTAATAAATATATTTTCTAATTTTTATAATACGGTAGTAGTGGTGGCACTTGAGTCGAGAATTCGTCAAATAATGAGCTATATCCGGTGTCAGTCGTATCGATGAGTTACTTTACTGAGAAAAATTTGTGACGTCCTGAATTAAATCCTTATAGTATCAAAATCAGTTAATCAACATTATATATCCGATAATAGATTATATAGTCTATATACGGACGTCGATACCAGACATATTAAAATTTACGTTAACGGAAGTTAATGTCGGTTACAATTCACTAGGGTAAGCGTTTTACTCACCAGATCACTCAAATGGCGCATTTACTACTTGACACATTAACCATTAAAATCTTGATGTTTGGTTCAAATATCGATTTATAATGTTGATGAGATTTTGAATTAATTTTTATAATTCTCGAATATTAATGGGCGTGACTTCGGTCAATTTGCACAAACAGAGCCGCTAGTTCTGTATACGATACACGATAGTCGGCTACATGTGTTGAAAGCTGTAATGTCGTAGTCACTTTTGCTTCTTCTATACCATTTCAGCTTATCATATACGTTTCAAGAGCTTGTCGATTCCTATAATATCCAAAAATGTTCTTTTGGCAATTATTCACTTATATAGACAGAATGTACAATCAGATGGTTTAGTTTAAAATCTCTATTTTTGTTCTCCAATCTAGAACCGATATTCACAATAATCCAGGACTATAATGAAATAGATGAAGATTTTTATTATAGAACATATTTTCACTGAAAACTTGACTCTGATCATAATTCTTCTTCTTCTTCCAGGGTAGTCTCAAATTTCTCTTCTCCTCCCAATCTTACTCATATCGATATAAAAATAGCTTGGTAAAAGCTACTGAATTGGTTATTGGCAATAAATAATATAAAACTAAAGATTTTACTTGCCTCTAACAACTGGAATCGTTCAGAAAAAATCAACTTTGTAAATTCACATTGTTTTACATCCTGCAGAAAACTAATTTCTATAACATTTATAGTTTGCGAGTTGAAACTTGCACATACAGACATCGAATAGATGGAAATTATTGGTAGCTTTCCCACTAGAGATTTGTATTTTTTTTTTTTTTTTTGATACTTTGGCAATCAAAACAAAATCGCTCGATTATCTCGTTAATCTAGATTATATTGTAGCATTATCATTATTCTTTTCATTTAATTTTATTAGAAGGATGTTAAAATGTCGGTTAACTTTTTTTTTATGACACACAGGTTAATCGACAGAAGTCTGACAATTCAAGAAATTTAACTATCGCAATTGTAACAAGTTATAAAATTTCATAAGTTTAGCAAACTATAGTGTAATGGATGTGAATTATTTCCTAAATATTCCTAAACCAACTAAAACAATCTGTATGAATAAAATACAATAAGCAAAAGTAATGAAGAAAATAGAAAGAAACCTAGCAAAAACAAAATTGACAATCTTGTTGCGTGATAACTGATAATTTCTTATCAAGCGAATTTCCTAAATTTTTTCCGATGCTCAGAAATATGGTGACCACAAACTAAAAGTAGGTTATACTGAATAATTATATGGAAAGATTGTAATTTACTATGGAAAGGAAATGTAATTTTTTTTTTAAAAAGGACTTGGCATAGACATTCTTTTGGTCCATAGCCTTACCTTACATTCACACAACATTCATTCAATCCATTCATTCATCCCATTCACACAAGTACAGTATACCATCTGCGCATTGCATAGCTCCATGTCACCCTGTACAGTGACATGAAAGATGGGTCGGCCCATGAGTTCTACATTCCAACAGAGGGTCATAGATGTTTTCAATTTAATCACCGATCGTAATCGGGAGATGAAAAATCCCTTTTGCATCCCGCCTCTGTTGGGATTCGAACCCGGTACCTCCCGATCCAAACGTCGCAGCTTTAACCACTGCGCTATTTGCTCGGTCAAAAAAAAAAAAAAAAAAAAAATTGAATTTACAATGGAAAAAAAATCACTTTTCACTTTGTGAAAATTCTTGTAAATAGCTAAATATTTGTTTATCGGTTAATCCGAATAAGTGTAGAGAATATGTTTGTATAAACGGGTGAAGTTTTTCCTAAAATTCCTATAAAGTTCACACAAATATAGTGTAATAGTTTTAATTTAACATTTAAAGAATCACTCGGAAATCTAACTTTATCACAATAGTATAGGTGTAACCTCACCAAATTGGAAAATTATGAAAACCATACTATACTCATCAACATTATCATTTTCACCGTCTGCGATTTCATTACATATACACCATGATGTTTTTGATGGTGCGGTATATTATCATGTTGGTGTCTAGACAAACTAGCAAAAAAAAACTGAAGAAAGTTTAAGTTTTTCGTTATATTATTCATATCGATCGATTTCAAATTTTATTTATTAATAACAACAACAAAAAACGAAAGATATTTTTAAATGTTTTAATTTTAAATCAAACAAAATTCCCATTGGGATCATTGAATGTACATTTTTATGTTTGCAAACAAACAATTACCTAACTAATTTAAGTTGAAAGAATTTTATTTTATTCCGTTTAAATATGTTTTATGTATTTAGGGATAGGGAAGAAAGACAACAGAACATACGGTTTAGAAATAAGGAAAACATGGAATGGAATTTCCATTTATCCTTTTAAATATATACATACATGAAATATTCTTATGTATAGTATGTAACTATGTATGCACGAGTATAAGATAAAAAGAAAATTTGAATAAATAAAACAAAAACAACAAACAGGAAATAGTTAAAATTATTTCAAGCTTAGTGTATTTACATATATGTATTTTAGTTTATATGTATGTATGTATATTAAAAAAAAATATTCAAATTTTTAGTTTTACCTCATCCCTAAAATAAATAACCAAACTATAACGAAGAGCCAACATCCAACAATAAGACACACACAAACTCTCATATACATAAATTTTAGATAACACAACAAAACAGTTTTTTTTAAAATTTTGTATCACAATTTTTAGAACATTGCAATGTTTTCATTTTCCCATTTTCTTGGATATTTTTTATTTTATTTTTTGGAAATTGCAATTTCTATTCAATATTTTCACTCGTTATAAACAAAACTATATACATGCATACATGGTTGGTATATAAGCTTGTATATGTGCGCACATACAATGTAAAGAGAAAATGTGTTAAACGAAAGTTTGGAAAATTCTGTGCTCAAAATTTATTTTCATTTTGGGAAATTAAATTTTATTATATTATTCTTATTCATGGTAAAAACAATGTTATGAACAATTTCTAAATGTTGATACTACTTTATGTTTTTAAAATATTGTAACAAAATGTTACGTTTTGTTGCAATACACATATATAGGATTAGGTACTGTATGTATATGCGAAACATACAGATTGTACCAAAATATCAAGTTTTTTCTTCAAGGAGTAGAGGCGATATCAAAGTCGTTCTCGGGTCGGTACTGTAATAAAACTGTAGCAAACAATAATATCTGTCTTCAAAGTGTAATGAGTTCCTAGTCTCCGAATGCATATAATCCGATTGCTCCAAGATTTAATTCACCCACAACACCGATCTTTCATCAAGGCCACAGTACGATTACAGGACTATATAAACTGAATCATCAATCATATTCCAACTATAAAGATATAGTTAAAATACGCAGCTAGCTAAAAATGATAATTATCAAGATTTTTATTTTTACAATAAACTTCTTAAATATGCTGAGCCTTACTTTCAATAAAGAATTATGTTAGCTGGTAGGACATAGCGCACATAAAATTCGACTTGGAATATGTAAAAAAATACAGCTTACCTTAAAAATGCAACAGTCTGCTGAATTCAGCATCAAAACATTCTGCGTTTTGGTATGAAGTAAACTTAATCGCTAAGAACGGTGGCACTGAGAAGGACATACACATTGTTAAAGGCCACCTTTATGGTAGTTCCAGATATTTCTGAGTACCTGAGGTAAATACTAAAGATCGGTCAACAGGCCAAAGCTACCACAAGGATCAGTATTAGGACCTATTTTATTTTCTATGTATATGAATGATCTGCCATCCAGTTTAAGATTTTGTAATTACCTATATCTATATATCTATATGCAGATGATCTCCTATGCTAGTGATAAAATGTTACTTTTGACAGATCTTATTGGTAAGCTTAATACTGATATTGATGCTATTTCTACATGGTCCACAACTGATGGACTCAAATTGAATACGTCCAACACCCAATGTATTTTAATATCTAACAGTAATGTTCATTCTGTTCTTCCTAAAATATCAGTTAATGGCGAATTGATTAATTATTCGGTTCATGTTAAGAGGAATTTATTAATAATAATAAGAGGAATAATTTTTTTTTAGGAATTTATCTCGATGGAGAACTTAAGTTTGACAAGCACGTAAGTGAAATTAGGAGAAAGGTTACTTTTAGTCTGAGAAAGTTATGGAGACTTTCCAGCTTTGCTGATGTAAAGCTTAAAATAAAGTTTTTTCGTATACCGGGTGTTTTTTTTAAACTGAGACGATCAAATATCTCGAAAAATAGCCACTCTACGGAAAAAATGTCCATAATCAAAATTTAATCATACCGCGGGGAAAATACATTAGTGCAAAAAAAAGTCCCCCCACCCCCGCTTTGTAGGTGGGGCGGGGGTAACTTTTAAACTAAGATAGGAAGCCATATTTTTTATTGCAGATACGGATTCTACGACTAAAAGTACGTATGATTTGAATAAAATATTTTGTTCGGTTCATGATAGATGGCGTTGCAATCGACGAAATTCAATTTTTTCAATTTCTCCTTCTTAGAACACACGCATTCGATTCTGCAATACGTTTGAAATAAAAAACATCACGTTTTCATTGGAAATACTCGAAATTCGTCATCAAAACAATTTATTCAGTTTTGTAAATCTAAATAAGTGTTCAAAATTAATTTCAAGTTTTATTATTAAATTTCAAAAATACAAAATTCAGGCCATCATTTTGAACACTTATTTAGATTTACAAAACTGAATAAATTGTTTTGATGACGAATTTCGAGTATTTCCAATGAAAACGTGATGTTTTTTATTTCAAACGTATTGCAGAATCGAATGCGTGTGTTCTAAGAAGGAGAAATTGAAAAAATTGAATTTCGTCGATTGCAACGCCATCTATCATGAACCGAACAAAATATTTTATTCAAATCATACGTACTTTTAGTCGTAGAATCCGTATCTGCAATAAAAAATATGGCTTCCTATCTTAGTTTAAAAGTTACCCCCGCCCCACCTACAAAGCGGGGGGGGGGACTTTTTTTTTTGCACTAATGTATTTCCCCCGCGGTATGATTAAATTTTGATTATGGACATTTTTTCCGTAGAGTGGCTATTTTTCGAGATATTTGATCGTCTCAGTTTAAAAAAAACACCCGGTATACCGGGTGTTCTTTTTTAAGCTGAAACTTTCAAATATCTCGAAAAATAAGCCATCTACGATAAAAATGACCATGATCAAAATTAAATCATTCCGGAAGGGAAATACATTAGTGCTAAAATTATGGAACTCTTTGCCGTCTAACATCGTCATCATCATTAGGCATTTTTCGTGAGAAGTGTAGACAGTATTATTCTATTAAAAATATCTAATTATTAATGTTATTTTTATAGTTTCTATTATTTCGCAAATATTTCGTTTTATTTTTTTTTAGTTTTAGTTTATTTTTTGTTTCTTACCTAAATTTTTAACGACTTAAGCATATTGTAATAAGTTTATAACTTAAATATGTGAAATTTTAATAACAAAATAAAATAAATAAAATATTTGATTTATAATTGTGAGATCGATCAAGTATTAAATTGTACACTTTGTGTGTGTACCAATATTAACTAATTTTTGTTTAAAATGTTATGATAAATGAACTAAGTTGTAAGATCCTGACGGTCCGTAAAAATATTTGAAGGAAATAAACTAAAATCCGATTACAAAAATTTAGTAAAAGATTATCAAAAACTTCACTATCGTAAATATGATGAGGTTATATGATGTTAATAGTTGGAGTGTTCAATTATTTTATAAATTAATACCATATGGTCAAAAATTAAAGTTTGACCTGAACTTGAATGTATTTAAAAAAAAAACATATACGTGGGGAAAAGACATTTGAGGTGGGGAGATTTATTACACATTTCGGACGGCGCTTAATAAAAAATTGTGAATGTAGGGGAATAATTCTCAAATAATATCAAAATGATGTACTAAAAAATATTTAGTACAGTGCTGGGATGTTTTATCATCACGTCGATTCGTTTCGATAGACATTTGTGTCTCTTTTTTAACGAACAAAATTGTGCTCCATTGCATTTTTTGAATTACGTTTTGTCTATTGCGATCTCGGCCTGTTAGAATAAATTTGCAAACTATCTCCTTTTCCTCTTAAACATAAACATAATATTTATTTTAAAAATGTATATTTATTAATATTTAAATAATATTTTTGAAAAAAATTCATTATACTTCAATATTTAGTTGAGCCACCTTTTGCCGGTATCATCATCCACAAATGCAGCAGACAGTACAGTCTTGCATTGACTGCTGTCTGCCGCGCATAATTAAGGCTCTCATAGTGGCAAAAGGTGGCTCAACTAAATATTGAAGTATAATGAATTTTTTTCAAAAATATTATTTAAATATTAATAAATATACATTTTTAAAATAAATATTATGTTTTATTTGTGATAACAATTAGGCAATAAAGTATATTGTACATACAGATTAAATTAAGAATAATTAAATATCCGAAAACCAAATTAAAATAGCTGTAAACTAAAATTTTATTATATTATCTATAGTGCGTCTAATAATATGGCCAGGGACTGTATATATATGTATATATATATATATATATATATATATATATCCCCGATACTCTTTAATCTCATGTTAGAGTACATCTTTCGTAAAACTGAAACACCTCAGCGCAACATCTTATATCGCCAGTCCAATCAAGTGCTTGCATATGCAGATGACATATGCGTGATTGGACTGAATAGCAACGGAGTGAAAGAAATACTTGATCCGCTTGTAGAGTTTTCAGCTTCTGTTGGACTCCAGATCAATGAGTCCAAAACGAAATACCTGATCTCTAGTTTTAGAGACAATGGCACACCAGATTTTAGTAGTGGCCACCACGCGTTTGAGGGAGTGAGGAGGTTCAAATATTTGGGCGCTCTTATCACTCACGATAACAGTGTGGGTGAGGATATTAAAGTGCGGCTGGCAGCTGGCAGTCGTTCTTTGTATCCTCTAAGGCCACTGCTAAAATCTAAACACTTATCAAGTGCCGTGAAGCTGAAGCTTTACAAAGCGTTGATCAGGCCCGTTGTTATGTTTGGATGTGAAAGTTGGGCGCTGACGGATGAGTACGAGAGATGGCTCCTTACATTTGAGAGAAGAATCATGCGTGTGATTTACGGCCCTAAACGCGAAATAGATGGTACATACCGAGCTCTGTACAATTTCGAGATCAGAGATCTGATGAAGATCCCCGATGTTGTACATGAAGTTAGATCTCAGCGAGTACGCTGGCTCGGCCACGTTCTGCGTGCTGATCCGGAACGAATTGTGCAGCGATCTCTGAAAGGAGAGCCACCATATGGTAGGCGCAGAGGTCGTTGCAGGCGACGATGGCTCCACGATGTAGAGAACGACTTGGCCTCTTCAGATTGTCTAAGACAGTATGAAGTCCATGCTCAGGATCGAAACCGTTGGAGCCAGATTGTTGATTCAGTAAGGGGCCAGTAATGGCCTTTAACACTGTTATTATTATATATATATATATATATATATATATATATATATATATATATATATATATATATATATATATATATATATATATATATATATATATATATATATATATATATATATATATATATATATATATATATATATATATAGATATATTGCGCTAAGGTTGAGATTTTAATTTCGTTTGTTTATTTTTGAAATGTAGAAGAATTAAGAGTCGACATAATAAATAATATAATTTTATTAAAAATTTAAAACCCATGAAGAATATATAAAATGTCGATCGTTAAGTAAATGAGCCGTAAAGGGTATATTTTTTAAAGAAAAAATTACTGTGAATTTTGTGTGCGTGATGAGTGAAGAAAAAATGTTGAAAGTATCGAAATTGATGAGTTTATTTTATTTTACTTTTCTAAAAAACATTTTAATTAATTTGTCAATGTTGATGTACAAATTACAAAAGAAATTAAATTTTTTTTTGTGTTATTTTAAATTTTGTTGTTTATTTTTAATTTGATGATAGTTAATTTAAATTCAATTTAATTTTTTAATTAGAATTGAACATTATGAAATTGTCGATATACGTCTTGTATCATACAGACACATTAGTATATGCATATAGGTATATAGAGTGAAATATAATTATGTTTTTCCAAAAAAATTTTAATTTTTTATTTAATCATATTTTAACCGTCTGGAAGAGATGTCTCGAGTATATATATGTAGATATATATTATTATAATAAAAAAAAGTAGTAATTAAAAAATTAAAATAATAAATAGAAAAATAATTAACCCTATTATAGAATATATATATATACTTATACATAAATATATATATGCACAAGTGTTATATAAAAGAGGTAGATGCCGCCTTAGCTCGTTTACTATTTATGTACATTTATAATGAAAATATGGATAAAAACTGTTTAACATGACTACTTTTTGTGTTATACCCCCTATATATAGACATTTATTTCATACCTTTCGACTTTCTGAATTTCCAAAATGAAAAAAAGACGAAGTTCTTTTTCTATATTTTAATGTTGTTGTACTTAAGACGGTAATTTTTCAATTAAGATTCGATTTAATTTATTGATTATATTTTTTAGGTTTCTCTCTCACAAAATACACAAAAAATTATTAATCCTTAAAGATTATTAGATTGTTAACCCCTTTTTTAGTATTTTATTCAAAGTATAGGGGTTGAACATTTTTTTTAGGAAAAATACTTGTGCGAGTGTATAGGAAGAAATATTAATTACCAAATACGTACCATCGATTATTTTCGGCCAAATTATATATACTATAGACAGTTAATAATTCGTAAAATATTAACAAATCCATTATACAAAAGGGCAATTTCCTCGGCAACTAATAACTTGCTAATGTACATTTACATATTTCAATTCCGCACATAATAAATTGACATTTTTTCACAACCTCTTAACTTTCACTTTTATATACGATTCTACACCAAACCAAACGATAAAAAAAAATTTACCAACATTTTTTTTTTTTTTGATTATTTTTAATTTTCGCAATAAATAAAAGAAAAATTTTGTAGAATGAATTTCCCTAAACCCGAAGGAAAAAGCATGTTCCCAAAACAAAAGAGTATTGTATGTATAGTGGCACATAAATTCTGTACTAAAATGTAATGAATTGTAAACAATTTTGTGCTGTTGTTGTTGCCGTTTGATTCATCAGATAAATTACATTACAAATTATAAATGACATAATAAAATTCAATTATAAATCATTATCAAAGAGTTGAGAGTATAGAGTAGTAGTAAATTCGTCGAATTCATTTATATAACAAAAGGGTTAAAAGTTAGATATGTAGTACATACATGGGTGTATTCACATGTATATGTATGTATGTTGAATCATAAAAGTTTAAAGTTATTTTTTTTTATTAAATTATTTGAAATAAAATTCTACATGCATGTACGTTATACGTATATAGTTACAAAGATTTATTTCTTCATTTAAAATAAATTTGTAAGAAATACATTAATTTATTTAGATTGTGATATGTGAAGGGTATACGGTTTTTTTTTGTTTTGCCGAAAGTAAAATAATAATTTAAATTGTGTAGGTGATAATCATGACATATGTATATGTATATGTTTTATTACACAGTGATATTAATTACATATATAAAATATGTCATTTAACGTTGTCGCGCTATTTTTTAATTTATTTCTATATAAATTCCTGGATAAAATATCCCGAAGTATTAAAAGTACATTTTTGCCCTATGTTGGATGCGGGCATTAAAAAAAATTAGTTTTCCATCTATAATCATTAAAAGTGTAACAAAAGTATAAGTATAATGTTTCTTGCAAAAAATAAAATAAATAAATAAATTTAAAAAAATTAGAGCGTTGCTTTTGTTTTATATTAACCGTAGTGACGTAGACTTGACATAAACAGATTGTTGTTTTGAGGTTATCGAGGTTTTTTTAAAATCCTAATTTATGTTAGCATATTTTAAATATTTGTTTACATGTTTATTATGAAATAGAAACAACGCCCTAATTTTTATTTTTATAAATATTTAAATTAAGAAAACAAAAATTTTTAATCTACATTTATCTACATCTCTGATTCTCCCAAATGTTGAGTACAAATAAAATATTAATCATATTTGAATATATACAATAAAGTCGATTGAGTATAGCGAGATAAAACCTATAAGAAGAAGAACTAAAACTATTGGAACTAAGAACTAAAAGAACTAAAACTATTGGTTTAGAGTTCTGCAAGACAGTTCAAATCTTATTTTGTAAGTTTTAAAATTCATTTGAGAAAAATATGAAATTTCAATTAATTATCACTCCAATAAATAAAGATTTAACTTTAAATTTGAAAATAATGAAAAATGTGTTTAGAATATTTACTCAAAATTAATCTTCTTAAATATATGAAAATTCTGTAAATGTTTAATTTAAAAAGAAATAAATTCTGTAAGCACAATTTGAATATTTTATTAACCGCACTACAAACCTGTAAATGGGATTCTAAAAATACACAAATTGTTTAAATTGTTGTTTTAAATATTGAAGGTCTTCAAATATAAATTTAAAATTTAAAATTTTGATTCATTTTACTTTAAAAACTTTGAAAATTTAAATTAAAATTTAATACCTAATCTTTTGTTCATTTTTAATTTGAATGTATCTTAAATATTAATAATTTTTAATTCAATTTAAAATTTTTAAAATTTTATTTTCTTGGCTACTCCAAAAACTCCCTCAAAATTCTCCACACTTCTACTGTTCTAACAAATATAAATATTTAACGAGTTTTAGAATTTTTTGCCATTCTGTAAATTACAAAATCAAATTTCAAAAATTGTAAAAATCAATAATAAAATCACATTAAAATTATAAATTAACTTTAATACTTAAAATCTATTTAAATTTTTACAAATTCTTGAAATAGTAAAAAAATATAAATTTTACAACTTATGTACATAGTAAGTTCTACAATTCTAGGCGATCTATGTATGAATTTTAAAAATGCTAAAATTGTTGAAAAAATTATAAAACTGACAAAATGTGAATTAAAAAATCTTTTAATACACTAAAAATAATTATATTTTGATAATTAAATAATAAAAATAATTTTTATCGCATTACAATAATTTGTAAATAAGTCGAAAATAAATTTAAAATTTTTTCATGATTATATATTTTAAAATTTTTTTTTGATAATTTAAAAATTAATTTAGGGTTTGCAAAATATTAGTAAATCCTGAAAAATTAAAACTAAATAAAATTTCTTTCCAATAGCCCATGTTGGTCAGAAAAATAATTTTAAAAAATCTGTAAATAGAATTCTAAAAATTTACAATTTCCTTAAATTTTGTTTTCTCAAAATTCATAGATACAATTTTAAATATAAACGACCTTCAAGTTTCAAATAAATGTTAATAATAAATAAGGTTCTTTTAATTCTTAATTTGAGGGTATGTTTTATAAATTTTCAAATTTTTTGAAGCCCCGAAAAATATAATAAATCAATTACGCAATAAAATTTTTATATTATTGGCATAAATAAATTAAACTTAAACCTGAAATACTCAAAACTCTTACGGTTCTAACCATTTATAAATATTTGAAAAATACTTTGATTTATTTTTAATAAAAGTGTTAAATTGTTATAATCTAATAATAAATATTTTTTTTAATTAAAATTAAGTCTTATATTATTTATATAACTGTGAAAAATGTAGTTCTTCACTTTGTGTAAATTTTAAAATTAAATGAAATTTCAAAACCGGTAAAATTGGGTTAAAATTCACATTAAAATTAAAGTTCTTAAAATTTTTAAAAGATTTCATTTATATAAAATATTGATAAAAATTTAATTTGTAGAAATAATTAATTGCTTAAAGCTCCAAATTTCAAGGTGTTTTTAAAAACAGTTCAGTATTTTAAATAATTTTATGGAGCAACGTTTTTAAATTTAAATTTTTACAATATTAGCTTTTTTTTTAATATATAATTTTACAAAATGCCGAAAGTGTAAAAAATTAATGAAAATTACATTTAAAAACATTGGTAATTCATAACATTAGTTAAATTAGTGAAATGTTTTTAAATTCAATAGATATTTGTGAATTTATGTGAAAACTTTTGACGAATTACAATAATTACTTAAAATTAATTTGGAATAGTTCATTAAGTTATTTAAAAACAAGTCGAACAGTCACTGCGCTATTTGCTCGGTGAATTTTAATGAAAAATATAATTAAAATTCATATATATTCTTAAATCAAATTAAAATTCTGGACAATAATTTGTAAGTTTCTCTTAAAACTTTAAAATTCGTGCATTATCTCACAAAATTTTGATAATGTTAAAAATGTAATAATTCCATTTTACAATTAAAATTTAATATTATTTTCATAACTTAATTCCTAAAACCTGAAATCTTTAAAACTCCCACACTTGTAACAATTATAAATATTTTAATTTGGTTTTAATAAATATGTTAAATTATTTTAATCCTAAAAACTTTTGCACTTAAACTTGTATGTCTTAAATTTTGAAACTTTCGGTCATTCTATTAATGTTAAAAGCAAAATAATTTTCGAAAAGTGTAAATTGGGTAACAAACTTATTTTAAAATTAGAACTTAAATTTCGACCTTAAAATAAATTTAAAAATTTTTAATATATTTAATCGATTTTAATTTAAAATTCTCAAGTAATATTTTAGAAATAAGCTCTAAATTATAAATTAAATCATGAAAAACAAATTTATAAATGTTGCTACTTCATAAAATTATTTAAAAAAAAGATATCTGTAAATTTATGTACATATATAAATTTAAAATAATTAAAACTTGTAAAAATCCTTTAAAAATGTAAAAATTATATAATCCTTAAATAGGTTTTAAAAAATTGTAAGTAATAGTTTTTATTATTAAAATAAAATAATTAATTTTTTTTAAATTAATTAATTAAATAATTAAATTAAATTTTCTCGATATTTCCAGAATTAAGAAAAAAATCTGTAAACTTCTCATACATTTTTAAATATATTACTATTGTGGATTCTGAACATTTTATTATTAAATTTCTTTTAATCATGTCAAATTCATATAGATTATTTATATTTGGTGAAGGATTGGTGAAAATCGATAATATTTAGAAGTAAAACACTTCAATTCTGAAATTTTTAGGATTATTTTGGAAAATTTTAAAATCCTAAAAAGTTAAAATTAAATAAAATTTCACTCCAATAGCCAAATGAATTTTATTTGAAATTACATTTTAGTTTTTTTTAAATTAGACCTCTAAAATTCTTTAAATTTTAAAATATTTAAATTCAATTTCGCCATATATTATTTGGATAACTAAATTCTAAAACCTCTTTTAAATTCTTAAAACTCTTACTGTTCTAATTGTTATAATTATTTGGAAAATATTATTTTATTTAAATTTTAGAACATATAATAATTTTTACAAATTTAAATTTGTATCTCTTAAAATTAAAAAATTCTAAAATTATTTTCATAACTTTTAAAATTAAATTAAATTTCAAAAACTTGAAATAAAAACAAAATCAAATTAAATACCGCTCCAATAAAGCATTAAAAATGTTTTTAAATTATGTTTGAAAATAATAAATACATTTCTAAAAGTACAGTTCTCTGTCGGAAATTCTTAATATTGTAACGTTAAATTGAATTCGGAGTTTATCAAGAGAAATAAATAAATAAATTTTAATAAATAAAACTAAAAATTAATAATTATGATCCTCATAGGCCGTTTTAATTTAGCTCTGTTACATTTTAGTAAGCTACCGTATGTTTTTTTATGTATTTTATCATTTTTAATTAAGTATTGTTTATATACAAAATTATGCACAACTTATATTTAAGTAAAAAAAAATTTATTATATTATGATAATTCAGTTTTTATTTATTAATGGAAATATGATGTTCGCGTAATTTTTCTAATTCTCCTCTGGTGATGTGATCGAATTTTCCTAAACCTATTTTCCTACTTCTTAAACGTTATTATATTTAACATTATGCAGCAATATCTTGCCCGACCTTAGTCCACAAAAAAAAACCCAGCCACTGAAAACTAGCCGGCTGAAATATGTTGCGTGGATAAGTTATTAACATTTGGATTTAAACAATGTTAAAATTAACTGTTACAGTGGCGCCCAAATTTTAAACTTAACATGTAGGGGTGATATATACAAAATAGATTAAATTGTATTTTTTTTCAACGTGTTAAATTGTAATGTGGAATTCTTGCGAGGTGCTTCACATTTATTCTGTCTTAAGACATTTTTTATTTTTGATTTAATGTGTAAAAGTAGTTCGTACAATTTATTTATCTTCGTTAATTTTGTAAATATTCTTAATATATTTTTCATATTGTAGTATCGTATTGTATCCATCTTAAGTATGTTCGAGAGTTATCTCTTGTGGATTGATTACAATATCAAGATCCTGGGACCTTGATTTTACCGTTTAATTTTTGATTCAAACATAATAGCGCAAATTGTTACAACGATATTATGCAAAAATATACGTTTGATAATTTTTTTTGACTTCCGTTGTAAGAAGAGTGTTATTATTATTTTTTATCCCATAATCTCGAGAATCTTATAATTTAAATAATTCTTTAGGACGAGATATTGTTATAGTGCTCCTAATGTGATTCGGTCAAATTGTTCATTTGTAACGTTTATAATGGAAACAATCGACGGGAGATGAGAACAGCACCTGTCCGGAACTTTACCGAGGAAACATATAGCCTATTCTGCAGGTGACGTAAGTTAATTAAATAAATAAATTCTATTACAATAAAAAAACACAACTTGTTATTCAAGTTACCTCTGGAATATTTAAATAGACGTGGTCATTTTAACAGAGTTTACGAGATGGCCAGATTCGTTTTGCTCATAAAACCTAATCGAATAAAACCATAACTCTATCGTCATTAAACAAATTTTGGACTGTGTACTAATGCAAGAGAATTAATTTTTTTAATTTTATTTTATTAGTATTTTAAAATTATAGTTATTATAATAAAATCGGTTCCAAATTTTAATCGACCTTATAGCAACCCACTTAGTAAAGTGCACGAAAAATTGTCCAGCACAAAAAAAACAATATTCCATGTGTTTTACTACGTGAGTGCTTGGAATGGTTGGCATAAAATTGGTACCGATAATTTTCAATATATTTATGTATCGTTTTGGTTACCGTGTTTCTTCCACTCAGGCGATACTACAGTTAGGCTGGAGCAGTTTTTTATTTTTATACTTTTAAATTGGTAAAATTGATAAATACAGAAACATTTTTGTGATCTGAAGACAACACCAATCTTCTTGGACCCATCAAGCATCTGGTTCAATTATAAAATGCGGTAGAACTATTAATCAATAATATACAACAAGCAGCGTGGAATAGCATCACTGTAATTTAAAACAAGGAACGTATAATAATTTCACTTATCCAGTCGAGATCAGAGAGTTGGTTAATGAAAAACGGAAAGCAAGGAAAACATGGCAGAGAAACCGAGCACCACAAAGTAAAATAATTTTTAATTACCTCTGTAATAACCTTCCGCAAAGAATTATAGACAACTGAAATTGAATACTTTGAATACGAATTCGGTTATTTCAAATACGAATTCGTGTCTACTTGATACGTTATAAAATTTCCCTTATTCTTCAATACGAATTCGAGCAAATTTTGTTCGAGTATGAACGGATTTCGGTACGTTGATGAATTAGTTGACGACTCCCAAGTAAAAATATTTTGGAAAGATTTTTTTTTTTAAATAATTTCATAATTTAGTTAATTTAATTAATTGAGTTAACGAAATTGTAGTGTTTTCATTTTGATCTTCATTTTTCATTTTTATTTTGTACCATTTAGATTTTTATTGTTTTCGTTTGCACTTTAGATTTTAATGGTTGCGTACAAAATTAGATTTAATTTTTATAAATAAGTAATCATTGATTTTATATTTTGTTGATTTTTGTTTTTAATATAAAAAAAACCAGAGTTCGATTGTTAGCAGACCAAAAAAGCTGTGTGTTACCAAATTTAATTAAATAAAATTAAAGTTAATTGTAAACCTAATTCACTTAATATTGTAAAGTATAGATATATAAAATTGTGAATAAAAACATAACATTCGACATTTTTGAAATATATCTGCATATGGAATTGTACAATGTAAATAAATAAACCAAAAGAAAACTTGTAAAGATTCAAGTGATATACAGTATCATCATATTTAATGGGGAACTACAACCTTACCCATAAGTGGTAACCCCGACGTGATTAAGAACACGCACCAATATTGTGTACCGCATCAATCACACCACATCAACAACATCGACATCAACATCAGCAACGGCATCATCACCACATCAACAACATCGACATCAACACCAGCAACGGCATCATCATTAACATCACCAACACTACACACATTTGCATTTTAACAGAGACCGAGGTGACTCCATGTTAACGAGTCTCTGCACCGGCGGATTTTCTTTCAAATCAAAAGCAAAAACTGTAAGTACGCAACTATTTTTATTAGAGTGCAAACAAAATTTTTCTTTCTTCGTTTTTGTTTTAATAAAATCTAAAAAATATAGTCTTTTATTTCTTTAAAAAGTTTTTGTTTTCGGCATCCTCTAAATTTTACATTCAAATCCAAAAATTTTTTTTTTCGGTATTTAACTAAATTTTACTTGCGAAATGGATCCGTCTGCGACTATTCCTTCTCCTCCAATTAATGAGAGTGACGAGGCATCCACTTCGGATGCTACAAATTTAACTTTTTCACCAGCTCAGCTCGCTGTCCTGATTAATGAAGCGGTAGCTAAAGCTGTAAGGAGAATAAATTTACCTGAGCCTCCCATAATTGATCATGTTCCTACTCCTCTTTTATCAGCTCAAATTTCTCGTGTTGCGTTCAAACCTCCACAACCTCTCTACGCTCAGAACCCGGTTGTTTGGTTTGAGATTCTAGAGCAACAATTTCTGGTTGCTGGAATTAGCGTTGAGGCAACTAGGTATGCACACGCGGTTGGGGCCCTGGATGCACGGCTCCATGATACTTTGGCTTACATAATAACACAGGCTAAAGGGGCTCAGCCATATACGGCTTTCAAGACCGAAGTGATCCGGGTGCTGGGGGAATCGGAGAAAACAAAGATGAACAATTTGATGCATGGCTTGACACTTGGGGACAGGAAGCCATCACAGTTGCTGAGCGCCATGAAGTTGAATGCTGGCGACAACTTGAACGAGCCGACCATCCGTCAATTTTGGATGAAGAGATTGCCGCAGCAGGTTCAAATGGTACTCACACCATTTGAAAATGATGTCTCCCTGTCAGTCTTGGCGGAACGAGCTGACAATGTTTTCGAGACAATGACACAATCTCAAGTCAGTGCTATTGAGTCATCCGCTTCCGTATCTACCCCAAATATTACTATTGATCAACAATTTTTGGAATTTCGTAGAACCTTGCTATCGGAGATTTCGGAAATTTTTCAACATCAGTCTAGGTCTCGTTCAAATTCAAATTCTAATTCCAATCGAAATAGTAATTTTGGATCTCGAAATAATTCACGATCCAATTCGCGGCCAAATTCACGATCTAATTCACCTAATTTTCGACGATATCAAAATTATGGTGAGCCTTCTGCGTCTAATAATTTCATATGCTTTTACCATCATTTTTTCGGAAACAAGGCACAAAAATGTAAAACTGGTTGCCAATATTTAAAAAATTCTACAACTTCCGATAGCAAGGTTGCAAAAAACCAGTAAGTAATTTGCAGATAGCGGGCTGCAATGACATATTTGAATCCAGCCGCCTTTTAATTTTCGAAATCGTCTTACAAATTCACTTTTTAATAGATACAGGTGCAGATGTCTCAGTCTTGCCGGCTCGTTTCGCTCGGAACCCAAGGGTCGACCCATCATTCAGATTGTTTGCTGCTAACGGCTCTGCAGTGAACGCCTTTGGCACCAAAATTCTCAAATTAGACATCGGACTGCGCCGCGAATTCTCCTGGGAATTCATCATTGCTGACGTGTCGATGCCTATCATCGGCGCTGACTTTTTAAAAAACACAGGTTTATTAGTAGATATGCAAAGACAGAGGCTCATTGATCCGTTAACCTCTTTGCATACACGCGGTGTTTTTTCTTCTAACAACGATAATTCTACATTGTCTAGGATCGACAAGTCAGTGATGGACTCAGGAGTCTTCAAAGTAATTTCTAAATTTCCGACAGTAATTCACGGACACATAAACATCGACAACACCAAACACAACGTGACTCACAAACTAGAGACGTACGGACCACCGGTTGCATGCAAACCACGACGATTGGCACCGGACAAATTCATCATCGCGAAAACAGAATTCGAAAACATGATGAAACTCGGGATTTGCAGACCTAGTAGCAGTCCTTGGTCCAGTCCTCTACATCTCGTGTTAAAAAAGAATGGAGACTGGAGACCATGTGGGGATTATCGAGCTCTTAACCGTGTAACGATTCCGCATCCATATCCTATTCCACATCTCCAGGACTTTACACAACGACTCGAAGGGTGCTCTATTTTTTCTACAATAGACCTTGTCCAGGCATTCCACCAAATTCCTATCGAACCGACGGACATTCCAAAAACAGCTATTTCGACACCTTTCGGACTTTTTGAATTCTGTAGGATGACTTTTGGACTTCGCAATGCAGCACAATCGTTCCAACGTCTTATGCACTCAATTCTACTAGGACTTGATTTCTGTTTTGTGTATTTGGACGATGTGCTCATTGCCTCTAAAAATTATGACGAACATCTCGAACATATTAAAATGACCTTTGCTAAATTTGAAGAACATGGACTAGTAGTAAATATTGACAAATGCACTTTTGCTAAACATGAAATTCAATTTTTAGGCCATACGGTAACTGGACAAGGTATCTTACCATCGCATGAACGGGTTCAAGTCATCAAAAATTTCGAACGACCACAGACTGTTAAACAACTGAAACGATTTTTAGGTATGATCAACTTTTATCGACGCTTCATTCCGGGTGCTGCTGCTGACCAAGCATTACTGAATGATTATCTAAAAGGTTATACCAAGAACAGTCGCGTTCCAATACAGTGGTCAACAGCAGCTATAGAAGCGTTCGATAACTGCAAAATTAAACTTTCCGATGCTACATTACTAATTCATCCTTCATCATCAGCACCTCTGGCCATCATGGTTGATGCTTCCGATACAGCGATTGGTGCTGTAGTTCAGCAATTAATTTCGGATACTTGGCAACCACTCGGTTTCTTTTCAGTACGTCTCAATGATACGCAAAAGAAATACAGTGCTTATGATCGCGAACTTCTATCGGCTTATTCTGGTGTTAAACACTTTCGTCATTTTCTCGAAGGTCGTACGTTTACACTATATACCGATCATAAACCACTCGTTCACGCATTTAGTCAGAATCCGGAAAAAGCATCTCCTCGTCAGTTTCGACACTTAGATTTCATTGGTCAATTCACAACCGATATCCAACACATTTCTGGTTTGGATAACATCGTTGCAGATACTCTCTCACGCATTAATCAAATTTCTATTCCTGAAAGTATTGATTATGCTATCATCGCAGATGCTCAGACTAATGACGAAGAATTCCAAGAAATCTTAAGGAGTAATTCGGTTCTCAAATTTGAGAAATTCCCTATTTCATTCAATTCGAAAACCCTAATACATTGCGATACTACAACTGCTACACCTAGACCATTCATTCCGCTTAATTTCCGAAAACAAGTTTTCGATGCATTTCATAATCTTTCTCATCCTGGCGTCAAAGCTTCCATTAAACTTTTGACTCAGAATGTCATCTGGCCATCTATTAATAAAGACGTCCAGAAAATGGCTCAAAACTGTGTAGCTTGCCAAAAGGCTAAAGTCTCTCGTCACACAAAATCTCCGCTTAGCACATACAAATTAACTTCTCAACGTTTTTCGATTATTCACCTCGACATCATTGGTCCATTACCAGTTTCTGATAATCAGCGGTATTGCGTTACATTGATTGATAGATACACCCGCTGGCCCGAGGTGATTCCAGTTCCTGATGTTACTGCTGCTACAGTTGCCTTCGCTGTCTACTCTAATTGGATAGCTCGCTTTGGTGTGCCAGAGTCCATTGTTACGGACCAAGGCATGCAATTCGAATCGCAACTTTTTCACGAACTGGCAAACTTACTTGGATTCGAGCGACGGAGAACAACTAGTTACAATCCACAATGTAATGGTATGATCGAGCGATGGCACCGTGTCATCGAGTCTGCCATTATGTGCTACGATCGAACAGATTGGACTAGTGTTCTCCCTTCAATTTTACTTGGACTACGAACGACGTACAGCGACGAACTGAAAGCAACACCTGCTGAACTCGTATTTGGGCTTACGACTCGAGTTCCAGGTACCTTTTTAGATCCTAGGAACGAACAAATTTTACAATCAGACTTTGTTACTAATCTAAAACGACACTTTGGCGAAATACGACCTATACCGGCATCGCGACACGCAACGGACAAAATTTTTATCAGTAAAGATCTGCATACTTGCTCGCACGTTTTCTTACGAACTGACGCAGTACGCAGATCACTGCAACCACCATATACAGGACCATTTTTAGTAATTGACCGTACACCAAAATTTTATACATTAGATTTGAACGGAAGACACACCAAAATTTCAATCAACAGACTGAAACCATGTTTCACCGACAATCCGCAAACACTGACTACAAATACTGGACCATCTTTACCGACTCTCGAACCAAAACCTTCTATTTCGGCTAACGTGCCTGGGGTAGTTGCTGCAGGGCCGAAAAGTAAAAAAAAGGTTCACTTCGATCTTGCACCAAAAAGTGTAAGGACTACAAGTTCGGGTCGTGTATCCAGGACCCCTTCTCGTTTCTTATATTTTCTTCGATAGATCTTCGATCTCTCTGGAGGGGGAGTATTTGTCGTGTTTTCATTTTGATCTTCATTTTTCATTTTTATTTTGTACCATTTAGATTTTTATTGTTTTCGTTTGCACTTTAGATTTTAATGGTTGCGTACAAAATTAGATTTAATTTTTATAAATAAGTAATCATTGATTTTATATTTTGTTGATTTTTGTTTTTAATATAAAAAAACCAGAGTTCGATTGTTAGCAGACCAAAAAAGCTGTGTGTTACCAAATTTAATTAAATAAAATTAAAGTTAATTGTAAACCTAATTCACTTAATATTGTAAAGTATAGATATATAAAATTGTGAATAAAAACATAACATTCGACATTTTTGAAATATATCTGCATATGGAATTGTACAATGAAAATAAATAAACCAAAAGAAAACTTGTAAAGATTCAAGTGATATACAGTATCATCATATTTAATGGGGAACTACAACCTTACCCATAAAATAACTATAAATTTAATTAAAGATTTTAAATTTTTTTATTGAAATTACTGATTTTGTAAATACAAAATATTTAATATTTTTAGTTATATGCAACTGGAAAGTGTAGATTGCCCCATTTGATTTGTAATACAGCCAATCGTCTTGGTGTATTTTTTCCTGAGCCTTTTGTGAAACCTCTGGATGGATTTACACATCAGTCACGAAATTTGATTTCAAATTGAGCTATTTAGGAAGACATGATGGGAATCTGAATAAAATTTATTTTTTTATTTTTTTTTAACAATTACATAATTTAGTTAATTTAATTAATTGTGTTAAGGCAATAACTATAAAGTTAATTAATGATTTTAAATTTTTTTATTGAATTTGCAAACTTTGGCATACACTTTGTTACGAACACAAAATATTTAATTTTTTTATTTATACAACTGTGAAGTTACCCCATTGGATTTGCAATAGTGCCGTATCGGTTGTAATTAATTGTAATTGGTTATAAGCATCAGTCACGAAATTTGATTTCAATTGAGAATCTGAATAAAATCTTTCTTCTAAAATTAGATGTACAAAAAATGTGTTCAAAAATACTTATCTTATTGAATTTATTGTATCGCAATTCGTTATTGATGCGATTTATTTTTATTAAAAACGAAAAAAATGTTTATGTTATGACACAAATAAATGAAAACTAAATATTTTTATATTGAAACGTCAAAAACACATACCCAAGGTTTAAAATCCGTAGAGGTATAACCATTCAAAATAAATTTCCCAATGAATACATGATAGTGTAAAAATATTTGATTCGATCGAATTCAGAAATACCAATTCATTTTCGTTTTGTATAGCATTGTCGAATCGTTCAAAGATACGTATCGTATTCAGAAATAGGGACCCAGTGCACAAGGAGGATTGTAACTATAACAAGGCACTTCCTGAAAAAGGGGTGCGAAAACTTCTTCATATAATCAACGCTTCAATTTGACTGAAATATGTACCTCTGCAATGGAAAAGAGAAGGAATAATTATGATACCAAAGCAGAACAAACCATTCAATCACAAAAAGTCATTAGGCCAATTTCTCTGCTTCCAGTACTTTCGAAAATTTTTGAGAAACTGTTATACAAATGGATGAAATCTATAATACTTAAGAGAAAGCAAATACCATCACATCAGTTCGGATTTCGAAGAAGCCACTTCAACATAGAGCAATTTCACACGATTAAAAGTATTATTGAAGATGCACTTGAAAATAAGAAAATATGCTCAACAATATTTCTGGATGTAGCATGCACAGGCCTTCGATAAAGTATGGCACCCTGGAAGATTGGAATACAAACTGCATCGAGATTTACCAAAATAATACTTTCAGATATTGATATCTTACATTGATAACAGATGTTCTCGCGTTAGATGTGAAGAAGAATTTTTCGAGTTAAAGAGGGTATCTGCAGGGGTAGCGTGCTGGGAAATCCACCAGTCTTGTATTTCTTTACACAAACGACTTACCAAACACAAAACGCAATTTTAGCTACTGGTTATAAAGTAGACGAAGCAACCAAAAAACTGCAATCTGCTACGAACCAACTAAGTATATCTGGACCAAAAAAGCAACATCAAAATGCTGAGTTATGAATATGCTGAGATTTATTTTTGAAAATTAATTTCTTCAATGATCTAATATATTTAACTTAATTTCGATTTCATATCAGACCACTCAATACGGCTAGTATTTACAAGGTGCAAAATAAGTTGTAGGCACTTAATCACACTACAGACCATCGAAGATGTCAATAGATTACAATGGTACACGAAAACAGAAGTTCAGAAAACAAACAGACACGAACACAACCCGATAAAAAAATTATTTTCTTTATACAACAGGCCACGAAATGTGAGCAACGTTCGCACTGTATAGTTAATAATAAAATTGTTGCTGCAGTATCGATGATCTTAAAATTATATGTTCAGTAGAATAAAGGCGAAACCTCCAAAGACACAATACTCTATTATCATCCTCTAGCCAATAGAAGATGCTTCATTTATCATAATATACTTGTCACATGCGAGTACAATAGACTAAAAAAATGTACATATATACCATAACTACGAGAATATATAGCGAGAAAATTGATATTTTATATCAATCCATAAAAATATATATTTCGTCATTCATATATGGAATCCACAACTCTGTCATCTATGTTAATACACACACTCCATCATAACGATATATTATATACAGACATATACATACATAATACAATTTCAATTACATTTTACGAGTATATCATTTTGACACTTGTCATAAAAACAGAAAATGAAAAAAAAAATACATTTTTTTTAATTTTCCACTTTTTGTTGTTATTATTAAAATCAATCATAAAAAATAGCAAAAAACTAAATGAAAATGCTTTTTACAAATAAATTATATATTTTCAGTCAAAATAAAAAACCAAAACACTTGTACATGTAGCAATCAAAAAAATGAAAATCAATTAATTTATATGAATGTTGTTTTTTATCATTTCAATTGGATATCGATAAAAATAATTGTATAGCAATCAGTAAGGAGTACACAGCACACCGCGTGGGATGGATATTGAGTTCGGTTTTTTGTTTATCATTAATGTTATTTTGGTGAAATTATGTGTTCATCAGACGCATGTTGACTGAATTGTATTAATTCAAGCATTACTATAAAAAGTAATACTGCAAATAGACCTGCCATTAAAAATTGTTTCTGACAAATTAGAATCAGATCATTTTAATGATGCCCAAAACCTCTCGGTTATTTGAATTTAAACAAGTCAAATTGGGAAATCGCTGGATTTTTGAGATTTCCATCTTTCGATCACAGAAATTATTGTTATAATTCCAGGAAACTGTCAATCTCTACATTTATTAAAATGTCCATTTGACGGCACCCCACTATTTTATAAATTTTTCGAATGTCTAAAAAAACTAACTCTCCTATAGTTTAACACAGAATTTAAAACGAATATTTATTCGTTAAAAAATTAAAATTCCTCGAAACTGTCAAAATTAATGAAACCTTAGCCTAAAAAAATTAGAATTCGATAAATTAAAATTAAATTGTTTATCGGCGATGTTGAATATAAAACCTGTAATAAATATTTTTTAGTACAGAATTTTGACATTATTTGAGAATTATTCCCCAGGTTTCGGACACAGTCTAAGTCGAGAATTCATGAGATAAATCTAAATTTTCAATTTAAAACTATTCTGACATCTGTTGCTAAGCATAAGAAGTCGATTTTTGAATTTTTTTTATGGTAATCGTTACTATGTTCATTCTGATTTTTTAGTTTCTAATGTCAAATAGTTTAGAGTTGTAATCAATTGTTTCTAAATAAATATAAATGAATTAATTAATTTGTAATAAATACATACGTATATGAATTGTGAAAGTCAATGAATATAATCAGGATTATAAATTGGTTTATCTGCATTTTAGCGTACGTTAATAATTATAATATCGAATTCTAATGTATAATAAAACAACATCGTAGTGAACTTTTTATTGAATTGTTTAATTCAGAGGTAGATGACACAGTGTAATATACGCGGTTGTCGACATGTAAAACGTTACGTAGATTACTTGGCAAAGATTTTTGTCAACGTCATCTATTAAGACAATGTCAACAACCTACGATATTTTTACGATTTGGAAAAAGACGCTAGTTTGCAGCTGTATTTTGTAAAAGGACAATTGAGTTATGTCGTGTACGAAGAAATTAAATAATTATTCAAGTTAAATTGGGAATCCAATTTTGGCGTTGAAATATACAAACAATAGATTTAATAAAAGAATATTTATTGCACTAAACGTTCGAGTCGGTCAGGGGTTGCAACATTGTAGTGATGGACTCCACATGATTCCCTTCGAGTAAATGTTACGGGAAAAAAAAATTTTTTTTTCTAAACTGAAAACTGAAAACATTTTGGTTTTGCAATATTATTGATCGAGACTCCAAAAGCTGGTTTAAGTCGATCGATAGATATGAATGTGTATTTTCCATTGATTCTCCACTACAAAATGTTTTTTGAATCGTCAAATTATCTTATGTGGGCCTTCGTAAGGCGATGTCAGCCTTGTACGAACTTTATCTACCCTGATAAAAACGAACTCACATTTATCCAGCGATGAAGAACTATTAACATCTTTGAACTCCAAATTATCGTATCGCCTGTCGCTTTAAGAGATGCTTTTAGTTGGCGTTGGCAACGTTCGATGTGTGCCTCGAAGCTTCGTTAATTTTTAGAGAATTGCCTTCCTTGATCTGAAGTAACCAAAATTTTGATAGATTATTTTCCACAAAAGTTATTGAAACAGTTCCGGCGGTAATATCCTTCATAAGGTGAAACGATCTACGGCAGTTAAAATGTATGCATATCAATTTAATAGAGGAAGTGATCCAACGAAGTCCAAATGAACATATTCAAAATGACCTGGCTGTTTAAATTGTCCTAATTCCGGTTTCGTGTGCCTTTGAATTTTAGATGTTTGGCATGAAAGACAGGACTGTGTTCAGATGTTATAACGGCCAAATGTTCATGTTAGACCAAAAGTAACGATCCGTTTTTAGTTTTCTATAGCTGTGAGACAAATGGACCCAGAAAGTAATTTCTGAATTCTGATTTCGTTATCGTTTGTGGGTGACATAATTTCAGCGACAACATTATATTTACCTATAATTTATTGAATTATTTGCCTAGAATTTATAGAAAATATAAGCTTGCCGTGAACTTCTTTCAGTTTTGGAGCTTATGAAGATTAGGTGTAAGTCGTTAATTCTCAACTGTGAGTAATTCTCTATTAAATGCTGAATATTTCTGAACTGAGTTACTGAAAGACGTATTTGACTGCGCAGTTCGATGCATCGGTAATAATACTAAACACTGGGCCCTTATTATGAAATTTTTCGATTTCGAATTTTTTCGATATCTAAAAATTTCGCCTCATTATGAAACTAAAAAAAAAAAATTCGACGCGTATTTTTTCGAACGCACATGTTATCGAAAAAATCCGCCATATTATGAAACTACAAAAAAACATCAAATCGAATTTTTCCGAAAGCACATGGCAAAATTCGACTGCTATTTAGTTGACGAATTTCAAATTCGATCGTTGTTTAGTTAATGCTATCGTGAAATAAAAACTTTTCCAATGCAAGTTTTATTATAAATACATATATTTATGTATATATTTAAACATATGTTTGCAATTTTTAAGATCAAAATAAAATAAAAATTAAAATTAAATTGTTTTAATAAATTATTTTCATGAGAATAACGCTTTCTTATGGTCATCGGCGTTACTTCATCTTGAGAATCCTCATCACTCGAACGGGCAAAAAAACCAATACTGGCCATTTAAAGACGAATATTTTAAATTTATTTTTATTTAAAATTATTAATGTTATACGTATATTTATTATAAAATAATTTTTAATCCACACGAGACGCTTTAAGCAACGTATAATACTAACCAATGCAACCCATCGGAAAATAAAAAACATCTGTTTGTTGTGCAAATTCGATTCCGGAAAAATTCGATAAAAAGTTTCATAATAAGGCAAATCCGCGGCGGATCGAATTTTTTAGATATCGATAAAATCCGAAATCGAAAAATTTCATAATAAGGGCCCTGCGTTTTGAATGAGCAAGCGCATTTTTATTTTAAGCGACTGCTTTCATGAATTAATCATGCCAATAAATTGTTGTATTTGCTGAACGGATATACCGATACAGCTTTAACTCTCTCTTCGGATGGGAGTATTCTCCTAGGGGTAATTTTGTGACTTAGATAGTTAAAAGGATTAACACCAAAAAGGCATTTTGACGTTTTGATAATGATATCAAAACCGGCAAGCCTTTCACTGTTGCAAATACGATTTGTGCTCTTCTTCTGATTTTGAAGCTACAATAATATCATCGATGTATCCAAACACGAATTCCAGTCCTCTAGCTACTTCGTTCATGAACCTTTGAAATATCTGAGCAGCGTTGCGTAAACCAAATGGTTATATATGCAAAGGACTAGAGGGGAACACGATGCTTGGCATTTTCCCACTATAATGTAGTTTAGTCGATTTCTACTAAACTGGCATAGAATTGACGTCATTGTGGAGAATGTGGCAAAACCGACTCTTGAGTTCACAACTGCAAATCACTTGCTAAATGAAAATTCTTTAATAAATTTTACTATTAAAACCGATTTTAACGACGCTTTGTAGACAATGCACATTTCAATCCATTTTAGAATTAATTTATAAAATTACGCTAAGAATTGTCTACATTATCGACATTGTCTACGTTGTCGTTGTTGTCTACGGGTTGTCGACACGTCGACGTAGAAAGTAATAGATGACGCGTAAATTCCTATTATTGGTTGCTGGTGTACTCAGATCCATTACGACATTTAGATGGTCCACAGAACAAAAAATTGAATATCGCTGCTGCAATCATTTAGAAGATGAGAGTGAGCGCAACATCAAATTTTTTTAAAACTTCTAATCCAATAGGAAATGGACGATACTAAATTTTTGGTCAAGAAAAACAATATTATAGAAGCTTTAGTTTCAGAATTATTTTGTTGCTATAAATATTTCAACTAACCTTACGTCAATAGTACAGAAGCTATGATTCGGCCATTTTTGAGAACTAGGCCATCAACAGTGGAAGTTTTTACTTTCGCCTTTGGAAGGAACGGTATTTTAAAAAAATAAATGATTTACTGAGATTATGAGATTTGTTAATGTCTGTGAAGTTTTTCACACTTTTTTTCACATATATACTCGTACGTATACAAATCCTATTGGAAAATTGAAAATCTAATTGAATTCTAATTGATTTCGTTGGTGTTAGTGCGTATCGTACACAGTCATGAATCAAAAATTGTTTCTGAATGAAATGTAATCAATAAATATTGTTATTTATAAAAAAACATTAACGCATTTGAAAAAGTATTATATTTTATATGTACATTTTTCAAGAAAATGTGTAAATAGCATAAAATCTAATGCTATAGGTAGCAAGGAATCGCATGAAATATCAGACAATAACCCTAATAGAATTAAAATTTTAGTAAATAGTTAACTAAACTAAACCACCTATTGCACTGTTTTGACGAGGAATTTAATGAGCTATTTCATGTATTATCGGAACCTGAGTCCAAATCTCTGAAAAAGGGAGTTAATGGCCATTTATTATTTCCGGCCAAACTCGAACCTTCCAGAAAAAAATTCATGGCCATTTTGTTTCTCGGGATAATGGGTTCCGTTTGAACCTGATAGACGATAAATATGTAGTATCGGAACCTGAGTCCAAATCTCTGGCAAAAGGTGTTAATGGCCATTTATCATTTTCGACAACACTCGAACCTTCCAGTAAAAATGTGTGGCCATTTAATTTTTCGAAATAGTGGATTCCTTTGAATCTTGTTAGACGAGGAATTTAATGAGGTATTTTATGTACTATCGGAACTTGAGTCCAAATCTCTGGCAATGGGTGTTAATGGCTATTTATCATTTTCAGCCAAACTCGATCTTTCCAGAAATAATCCTTGGCCAATTTATTCCTCGGGATAATGGATTATTTTAAGTCTTTTGGGACGAGGAATTTAATGAGCTGTTTTATGTACAATCACAACCTGAGTTCAAATCTCTGGCAAGAGGTGTTAATTGGCTTTTAACGTTTTCAAATTTTGCGTAATTTGCAAAGTAAATTGGCCACAAATTTTTTTGAAAAGTTCCAGTTTGGCCGAAAATGATAAATGGCCATTAACACCCTTTGTCAGAGATTTGGACTCAAGTTCTGATAGTACATGAAATGGCTCATTAAATTTTTCGTCTAACTAGCTCAAAACGGAGCCATTATCCAGAGAATTACTTGGCCACGAATTTTTTTTTGGAAAGCTCGTGTTTGGACGAAAATGATAAATGGCCATTAACACTCTTTGCCAGAAATTTGATTCAGGTCCTGATAATACATGAAATAGCTCATTAAATTCATCGTTCAACAAGTTTTGAAAAAATCCATTATCCAGAGAAATAAATGGGCCACTAATTTTTTTCTGAGAAGATCAAGTTTGGCCCAAAATGATAAATGGCCATTCACACCCTTTGCCAGACATTTGGTTTCGGGTCCTGGTAATAGATGAAATAGCTCACTAAATTTCGCGTCCAACTAGATTTAAAAGAATCCATTATCCCGAGGAATAAATTGGCTACGAATTTTGTCTGGAAAGGACGAGTTTGGCCGAAAATGATATATGGCCATTAACACCCTTTGCCAGAGATTTAAACTCAAGTTCTGAGAACACATGAAATCCCTCATTAAATTCCGCGTGGAACAAGACTAATAAAAAATCATTTATCCAGAGAAATAAATTTATGAAGAATTTTTTTCTGTATGTTTTCGCTTTGCTTGAGGTAAATGGCCAGTAAAACACCTGTCCAGTTTTGTTTACTCTAGTTCTAGTAGTATATGATTCCCGCACAGTTTATTTGATTCCCGTTTGTTTTACCCGAAAACAATGCTCTTAAATTCATTTGGTTTGTCTAAGTTCGTCTTATATTTTATATTTTAGTACTAAAAATTTCAATAGAAATCATATATTTTTCTTATTGGAATTCAACTTAACAGTGTGATACTAAAAACTTCACAAGCCTGTGAATTTGTGAAAAACTTCACAAGCCTGATTTGGTAACGCTAACCAAATTTTTACATAATCCAAATACTACGAATGTAGTAAAATTTAAACCTAATGATCATGATCAAAAACAATGACCATCGACTTCGGTCATAAATAAAAAATATTGGTGATTGAATATTTCAAGTTTTGAAATTATTTATGACGGCTGCATGAATGTTGGGGTACCTTAAACAGTCGGCCACATGAAAAGAATGAAAATCATATACCTATATGAGAGAATTTTTGCTTTTCGAATTTACTTGTGCGGTTGTCATTTATTTAAAAATAAAATGAATTTCTTAATAAATGGTGACGGAATCAGGGTGATTTACTTATAGTGCGAAAAAATGTTGATCAAGATTAAATGGAACAATAAGTTCTCTATTTAGAGTTTGACGTTGATTGAATTTATTGATCTGTTGTGTGTTGTGAGCATAAAAATTAAACCCAAATATGATAACCAAACCCCAATAATATGTATGTATGTATACGTTTCTCGGAGTAAATAAAAATCCTACACACTATTCCCCAAAAAATTAATCTCAAAAATTTATTCAACCAAAAAATTTTCTTAAAATAAAAATAAAATTTAAATTTCCATATATAAGTTTTCTTTTAACCATAAAAAATAAATGAAAACTTTATTTGTAATTTTTAAATATAATAAAAGTTTTTAATTAAAATTTACTGTAAATAAATTATATATGTATGTATGTATAAAAAAAATACAAGATTTTTGATTTTCATTATTATTTTTCGGTTACTCTTATTATTAAAAAACATCATGTATACGTACATCTATAATTTATATACGAGTACATACATCTAAATCAATTAACCAATAAGTAAAGAAAATTGATAAGATTTGTGGGTTTTCCGTTTTCATCTTCTTTTGTTAGATAACCAAAAATTTTTAACATACATATATTCAATTTCCCATTACTATACAATAAAAAAATAAAATAATTCAAATTTATAAAATCATCCCTAAAATAAATCCTTTTTCTTGCATACATACATACATAGATAGATGTGTAATTTAAGAAATTTGTGTACCCTTTTCTTAATATTATTTCTTATTTCCTACAACAACAAAAACAATAATTTCAAAAAATTTTATTTATACATCAATTTTCATCTTAAATATTTTATTTTATTATTATGTTACTCGTATGTTGGGTCTTGGTTACTTATTGTGTTGTTCTTGTATCAAACTAAAAAAAAAAAAAAAACAATAATAACCGGAATTTTTCAACGAAAGTTAAAAAGAAAATCAATTGGTCTTATGTATGTTAAGATTAATCTTAAATTTAAATACATACATACATAACAGTTTGGTTATTTAATTCAAAACCATACAAATTAATTATTAAATTTATCACGAAAGGACGATTGGCGTTCACTTCTATGAAAATTAAAAAACTAGCATATGGTAATACATAAAATACATAAAAAGCTATCACGACATTTAATTGCGAAATTTGATTAAATATACTATGAAAAAAAAAATTGCTTGTTTAGAATGAAAAGTAATCAATTAATAAATTAAATTATATTTATATGTCAAAAATAAGTAACACATTAAAACTAAAACTTTTCAAATTACAAGAAATATAAGTTTACAAAATACAATATTTTTCTGTATTTTGCTCTCAGCCCCGAAAAATATTAATATCACGACAGTTGTTATATTTTACCAATATTCTTTAAGTCATTGAATAGATAAATGAAGATAAAGGTTGGCGGTTCAAATGTTTAGGGCAAGTTTTAGTGAATGGTTTGATATACCTGACGTAATTTTTTTAGAATTTTTGTATGTTGGTGAGCTGTGATATACTCCCGCAAGGTCACGATGGAGTGGATTGCCGGCTCAGATGAGTACAGCATGTGATAGTGGATGGTTTGATAAACCTGACGTAATTTTTTTAGAATTTTTGTATGTCGTTCTTTTGTTCTTTTACACCAAATTTCGGTTTTATTTAAAGATTCTGCAATACTGTTTTTTTTTAAATTAAATGATAAATTTTTTAAAGATCTTTTGGGAATAGATGAATGCGTTTTTTCAAAAATTAACTTATTCCTTTTATTAACTTCTTTGAAAAATCGAAGAAATTTCGTGGGTAATTTACCTAAATGAGATGCTTCACGACATCGCCTCTTTATTATAGAAAAATAGTTTTCTATATGACTATTACTTAACCTTTTCTATATGACTATTATTATTAAAAAAAATGGCTAGAACCCACGAGGATTCCGCACTCAATGCCACAAAGGCCCATGGTGCAATATGACTGTTACTTATCAAACCATCCACTATCACATGCCTTACTCATCTGAGCCGGCAATCCTCTCCATCGTGACTTTGCGGGACTATATCGCAGCTCACCGACATTCAAAAATTCTAAAAAAATTACGTCAGGTTTATCAAACCATCCACTATCACAAGCTATACTCATCTGAGCCGGCAATCCACTCCATCGTGAATTTGCGGGACTATATCACAGCTCACCGACATACAAAAATTCTCTAAAAAATTGCGACAGGTTTATCAAACCATCCACTATCAAATGCCTTACTCATCTGAGCCAGCAATCCACTCTATCGTGACTTTGCGGGACTATATCACAGCTCACCGACATACAAAAATTCTAAAAGAATTACGTCAGGTTTAGCAAACCATCCACTATCACATGCTATACTCATCTGAGCCGGCAATCCACTCAAATAGTTTCTGACTTTAAAGGGCTATATCTCAATCCTTTGAAATATAATACATTTCTAAAAATTTCACAATTAAGCTATACCTGAGCTGGCCAGAATATATTTTTTTCAGCTAAAGTGGCGGCAATAGCCGATATTTTTCTATATATATATATATATATATATATATATATATATATATATATATATATATATATATATATATATATATACTAATAATATGTACATAAATATTTATATTATATTTATATATATAAATAGATTCATATTTTATATTATAACTATCGTGATATTAGAATTTTTTGGGGCTAAGAGTATAAATCCTACCTTAAACTATCGTGATAGTATATTTTTTCGGGGATGAGAGCACAAAGTGTCATGATAGCAGCCGTTAGTGTTGCCATCGTATTTTTCGGGGATGGAACTTGGGCCATCTTCACATACATCTTAATGCGCATAATTATAATTTTAAGTTTTACAGAAGCTTGGCGTTACGATTTTCAGATTTTTTTTTTAAAATTATTTAAATTTAGTTATCAAAATAGCAAGTTTGCAGGCAAATAAAAATATGTTAAAATATTGTAAACAGTATTTTAGAATATCATTTACATCCAACATAACTAATTTCATCTGAAACGGTTAAGAAACGGTCTACATAGTTTCCTTCACGCTGCTCATATTTCAGAACTTTACCTAAAACGCATTTAAGATCCCATTTACATTCAATATTTCAAATTTTATCCAAAAGCCATTTTTGAATCTTTTTTTCATCCAACATGTCGAATTTCAGTATAATCGATTAAGCTATATCGTAGTTCTGTCCACTGTTTTCTACTTTATTTCGGTTTAAAATCGTTTCGCATCTGATTTTGTTTCAAAAAATGTAATTTTTAAAAAATGTAAGTAAGTAAAAATGTAAGTTCGAAATACCCTCACCAGGGATGGACGTTTACGCGTCATCTATTATTTTCTACATTGACGTGTCGACAACCCGTAGATAACGTCATCAACGTAGACAACGTCGATAATGTAGACAATTCCTAAAGTGGTTTTGTCAGTTAGTTCTAAACTAAGGGTAACTAAATTTCTATACGAACAATGCCTTACTGGTGATAGTTTTATAGAATATCCGTCAATGCATTTAAATCTCTTTTCAAAAAGAACGGAATTTAAAACTAATCGTGCTCAAATACCATGAATCTACTTCAGCGTCATGTTTATCCATTACAAAATTATTAAATTTCCCCAAAACAACGATATATAACGTTAGAGTGGCGCCCTCTATATAATGGTGGAACGGGATAGAACAGCTCGCAGAAAAATCGAAAAAAATGGCTCTCAAAAAATCAAACAAAACGGTTATAACTTTCATTAAAAATATCTGGGGAACTTTAACTATGACCGTGCCATAAAATTTAACACACCCCACTCCATGGTAAAACGAATTTGAGCTTATTGTTCAGATAACCAACACTTGTTCATTTATATAAAAACCAAGAACTTTCCTATTATAGTGGCAGAATTGTACTGTCCACCAACATATTCTATTAAAAACAAACAATTCTCAGAGTTCTTCAAGCGTCTTTGAAAAAGGTTCATAATAGGTGGTGACTCCATTGCGAAGAATACTCACTGTGGTTCTAGATTAACTACGACTAAAGAAAAATTGACATTAAAGAAAATCCTATCCTACCCAGGGCCGAGGACACAAGCCATATAAGGGATACATCGCACATTTTGTATATATGGTTACAATGGCCATTCATATCGAGTCAGTGAGCAATTTAACAACAGAAGGTTCATCGCTGCATATAAACGTTTTATATCCAGACGGGGACTATGTACGGATATATACTCCGTTAAAGGGCAATGGGAGGCGGGAATAAAATCAATGAAATTTTACCTCAAAAGAGTTTCCGACATCGCGGAGAAAAGTCTACGAGCAAGGTGGCATCTAGTAGAGAAAATGGTGCAAGATTTCTGGAAACGGAGGACATCAGAATATCTACATCACCTGCATCAAAGGAACAAGTGGACAACCATTCAACCAAATTTAATGGTAAATGATCTTGTTCTATTAAAAGATGAACAACAACCGGTCACTCGATGGAAATTGGGACGGGTTCTTGACACCCATATTGGTTCAGATAATTTAGTACGAAGAGCCACAGTTAAATGTAAGGATGCAACAAACAAGCGGCCAATAATCAAATTATGCAAATTACCTATTGAAGTGCCTCCAGAGGAATCACCACCAGCACAAAAAACTCCCCTGAATACAGATGCAACACTCAAAAATGATGCAACTAGATCCGGTTCGAATCTTAGTGACACACCTAGACGACAACCAAGCAGGCGAGTCAAAACCGTAGGAAACATGAATATGGTAGCATTAACAATGTTATCAGTTTACTGTCTGCTGTGGACTCGGAAAAGCCGACATCCAATTAAAGCCATTATTTCGAAAGGCTGAGCAAACTAAAAATTGTAGCAATATGGAATGGACCCTATTAATTCAATATAACATGAGCAGCTACTGGGATGAAATCAGGAGTTTGTAACGAGCTACCCTTATCTAATTGCAATATTCTCAATCAATTACAATGGTAATTAAGGAATCCAATCGCAGATAATGAACTATTACTAGCAAGTAACAAGGATCAAGGATCTGAGAGGGTACTGAACTGGAAAATGTCCGAAGCCCATTACTTTTCTGACCATTATTATCTCCAGTACGAAGTGGATACAAAACCCACTAGCAAACCATCCTTCAGGAATAGGAAGAAAACTGATTGGCCGAGCTAAGAGCAGCCAAAACGAGGGCCTGGAAGCTCTACTGTGGCCAAATACAGGAGTCCTCGGAGGCGGCCAGGCCACGCAAAGTACTATGTTCTAGTCCTTCCATCCCGAGTTATCTACAACGACCGGATGGTTCATTTACTACGTGTTGTGAGGAATCCCTGGAGCTATTACTAGAAACGCATTTCCCGGAGTACTCGGTACTAGCTCCGGAGAGACCCATGATAAATAGGGGTGTAGACTCCGTAAGTCATATAGTAAGTAGGCGGAATATCCTATGGGCAAATAAAAATTTTAAGCCATACAAGTCAACAGGACCTGATGGCATTATCCCTGCGGATATCTAGCGAACTATTGACTTAACCCTACCCTGGCTGGAAGTTATCTTCAAAGGCAGCCTAGAAGTCTGTCACATCCCTAGGAAACTGGACTGAAGTAAAAGTAATATTTATGCCTAAGGCGGGAAAAAACTCTCACTGCTATCCCAAAGACTTTAGGCCTATAAGCTTATCCTCTTTTCTGTTAAAATTATTGGAAAGACAAATAGAGGCTAACACTAGAGGCTCAATCAAGCCGGGCGAGCTGTCGAGATCTCAACACGCATACTGTAAGGGACGATCGGTGGAAACAGCTCTCCACTCCCTTATAGGCCCGATTGAGAAATCACTTGAATACAAGGAATATGCAATGGTAACTTTATTGGATATAGAGGGGGCCTTTAGCAACGTCAGACCGGGAGCAATCGCTCGGGCTCTTGTGTGGGTAGACGGGTCACTCAGAGGCTGGATAGATCAAATGCTTAGAGGCAGGATCGTGACAGCTTATCTGGGTGGAACGTCTGCCGGCAGATATATTATCTGGGTGGGACGTCTGCCAACCTTAAACTATTGATGAAAGTCCAAAGAACGGCCTGCTTGTGTATAAGTGGGGCACACCTACTCAAGCTCTGCAGATTCTCTTTCATCTTACTCCCTTGGATATTGCGCCGAGCAGCTTGCATCTTGCACAGCCATTCGGCTCAAATCCATATCTATGTGGACCTGTAACAATATAGGACACTCATGTATCCTATGCAACAGGGGTATTCCTGAAGCTACCGACTACGCTATTCCTTTGCCATCTGTTGAGGTGAGATTCCAAACTGAGTTTCCCACCAGAGAGGACTGGTTGAACGAAACGGTTATGGACAATGGGGCGCCAAGCTTCTTCACGAATGGTTCAAAAAGGGATATAGGGGTTGGCTGCGGGATATTCTGTGAGCAATAGGGGTCTCAACCTCTCTTTTCGTCTTCCCGATTTTTGCAGTGTTTTCCAAGCTGAACTGATCGCGATAATGGAAGTCATGAACTGGTTGAAGTATAATGTAATATCTACGAAGGCTACTAGCATTTTTACGGACAGCCTGGCTGCTATTAAAACGCTACAATCATACTCCCTGACGACGAAGGTAGCCCAGAACTGTCTGGCATCTTTAAATGAGATGACTGATCAGTTCGACATCCGCTTGACGTGGGTGCCAGGGCACTTCAATATCGCAGGGAATGTAAAGTTAGATGAGCTGGCCAACAAGGGCACATCACGCCAAATAACCCAAAGCAGGCGGGATATAAAGATACCGCTTGCTACATGTAAACTGCTGCTTCAGGAAGAAACCATAAAAGAAACAAACGTCAGAAGGTTTAACGCCAGTTCGTGTGTAATAAACAGGCAAATCTAGCCTGGACCGACCGGTCCAGATCAGGCCAACTGATATCGCTTCGACGGCACCATATTGGTATGGTCGTGGGAGCTATAACGGGACATTGTCTCATTGGGATACATGCGAGAAGAGACACCCATGATTTCTGCCGCCGCTGCAGTGATGATGAGGAGGAGGAAAGTGTGCTCCACCTGCTCTCCACCTGTCCTATAGTCTAGCGTACAGCAGAACAAAATTTATGGGAACTTCCCCTTTGAACGACCTCACGGATCTTAGTAAGATCCGGGACTTAAAACGCTTCTTGGTAAGCTCAGGATGGTTCAACGAGTGAAGAGGAGGCAACTCGAATGTGGTATAGCTACGGACCAATTTTGTGTCTATGCTAGTCCTTTAGGACGACCACTCTTACCTAACCTAACATAACAAGGATCAGAAACGCGTGAGACGACTGGAATTATATTAGGTGATATATTTCATTTAAAGTTTTAGCCTCTGCTAAAACTTGGTTGAAGTAATTGTTACAATTACTACGGGTGAGGTCTTAATAATCGCGAGAATTGAAACAATCATAAAAATAAATTTATTCGGTTTATATAACAAAATTAAATTAATTTTGTATATTATATTATTGTATATATAAACCTGTGTGACCTGTTTAGTGAACTAAACAAAGACAGGTGGTATCGATAATGTTGATGGCAAATTAAGAAATTCGACCGAGGTTTCCATGGAATTTTTAGTGCTGATATTAGGATAAAATTTATTTAGAGCAGACGTAACATCTATGCAGGATATCTATATGTAATATTTACCGGTTCTACGTTTGTTAAGAATGAATTTGCATCGGAAATCGAATCAGATGAAAACCTAGTATACTGAACTTCAAAAACATATAGTCGCAATGGAATTAGCTGAAATCATCCTACACTGTCTCATTCAATTCAGAAAAATTGAATTTTAAATATTTAATTTACCAAAGAACCACACGAACAAAAAGCACATACATGTACATCAATTACGTATATATATATTTTCCACCCCTTTTCTTAAACACATTTTCCCGACATACACAAAAAAATGAAAAATAATCACAAAAAAGCTTAAGTAGTATACAATATAAACAATACATTAAAAAATATCTTTCTCACTGATTTGACATTTAAATTTTAATCTAAGAAAATCAATCTATTTCCCTGAACTAATTCATGTGCCAAAACAACAAAAATGTGTAATTTTTCCGTTGCGTGGGATTGCGATGTGAGTGAGTGAAAACGCCGAGTATATATAAGAAAATTGAAATGAAAAGTGATTAAATATATAAATATTTTTATGACGATGACTACAATAACAACAACTACCATGAAGATGATGATGATGATGATGAGATTGAAGATTTTAGAAATGATTTTTGATTATGAGAACGAAAATGGAAAATGACATTAGCATTAAAATATAGGAAAAGCAACGGTTATTAACATTTTCGTTCGTTATGTTTATTGGGTGTGTGTATATGTTGTATGTGCGTGTGTGTGTAGAGCCCTAAAAAGGGTTGAATACAGCAAAATAAAATATTGTATGTTGATAATATGGAAATGGGGATCATAGAGTATTAATTTAAGAATTTTAATTTGATTTTTCCTCTTTCGGTTGTACTTTTTTTTTTTTTTTTTTTCTCTCATCTTGAGATTTCCAGCAGAAGATTAAGTAGAAAACGAAAAGAAAATATTGTTTTTGATTTATTTTTAATTTTCGTTTTTGAAAAATATTTATAATATGTATACATACATAGAGAGAGGGAAAATTATTTAACATTTCTCGTATTCCGATTTTATTGATTCATTAATCTTTGTCGATTCAAAGATTTCATTTTTTTTTTTTTTGCAGATTAATTGAATTAAAATTAAATTATTCAAAAATTTGTTACACTTTGTATACTCGCGCACAAGACAGTCTGACACCATCGCACCATCACCACTATATATCATCGAAATGCCGCGATTGAGAGATAAATCGTTGTGCCGAATTACTATATATACACGATATCGAATAATTTTAGGTGCTGAACTGAAAACGTCAAATGTACGTCAAATTGAAAAGACAATTAATTAAGAAACAGTATACAAAATAAAACGAAAAAATTAAATTAAACAAGAAAATTTATTGATTTATATTTCAATCATAATTTTATGAAAGTAATCAATCCTTCCATCAAATATGTATTCTTATATACTTATGTACGTATCTTAGTTTCGAAATGAAAACTTGTATGAATGCCCTGAAAATATATAAAATGCAAAACATAAAAAAGCGACTTTGCTTTTTTTTTTACATAACCTGTTGAAAATAATAAAACATAATTTGTATACCAGACATATGTACATACATATACGTATGTATGATATGTATGTCTGTGCGTTTGCATAGATAGGGTATAAATGTAACTTATAAGCGCAAAGAAATATAATATTTTATTTTATTACAACAACAATACGCATATACAATACATAAATAAATTATTTCGTTTTCTTAAACACAATTCTTGAAAATGATAAGAAACTGAAAATAACTATGGTGATTTTTAATGGATGATAATAAATAATTTTATGATAAAAATGAAAATAAAAAAAATCATTTTTGTCTATATATAGACGAGAAAATTGGTTTTTAAAAATCATGTCGTATAGATATGTATACCTACTCGTATATGAAATGGCAATCCGGCTTTTGTTGTGAAGATTTATTAGATATGACTCTGGGTGATTTTGCCTACTTTAGGATTAATATATAAATTGTGGCGCACGCGGTTAGTTTGAATTTTAATAGACGGTATTAAATGACATCCTCTTCGTTATATATAGTTTTATTGTGCTCGAGGCAATGTCATGTACTTGATGGTTTAAGTACCCACTTTAAATTTGCATTTTCTAAAATATAAACCGAGCAATTATATTTGCCGCATAAGTGGAAGGGAGATTGGCAAACGATACATCTGTATATTAGAATCTATGATATTGTTGAGGTGGCTTTCCTACAAATTTATAGATAATAATTTGATCTTAAAGTTTGCTCTATATATAATAGCATTATAATAGTTTTTCATTCAAATTTCACTAAATTCACAACCCCGTGAGGAGTTGTTGGGATCTCCCATCGGGCGCGTCGCCAGGTGGCGGATAGGGGAATGCCCTCACCGGCTTGCCGGCGGGTAGGTGGGAAATAAAATACCACCCGTGGACCAAAACCAACTAGGGGTGGTACCCCGATATAACTAACTGCAATGAGTAACACGAAAGGAATTATTACCCCAGATGGTAAGCCAGACAATCTGGTGAATCCATCCTTCAAAGAGGCCGGTCCCACGGATTCTGGGGGGGGGGGCCAACCATTGCGTAATAAGGATGATGAAAATCCATTTCAGAGAAAATCGAGTATACTAAGATCACCAACTATAAAAACAACACATCAGAAACATGAAAATCTGTTTAATCCTTTCAACAAAAAGGATCGTAGTGACAGTGAAAGTGAATCATACTCAAAAGTGAAATCTTCCCAAGCTGATGGGATTGAATTAAATGAGAGTGTGACTTCTCAGGAGAACGTAAATGTAGCACAAAACTCTGCTACAAGCAATAAAATTAGTGCATTGGAGCTGATTGTTGAAGAGCTTAAAAAAGAAATTGCTCAGTTGAAAGCTGATAACCTCAAGCTTTCGTATGAACTTCAGCAACGAAATGAATCAGGCAACGAAATGGAAGTTGAAACTTATCCTCAGTACGTTACTGATGAGGAGGAACTTACGCGTGAAACTGATTGGATCTTGAAGAAAACAAAAAAGAATCATAAGAAAAGAAAAGCGACCGGCTCACCAGAAGTTAACAGCAGTACTTCAGAGAAGGAAACTAATAACGGGCAACCTCAACCTATAAGGAACAAAATACTAGTAGAAAAATCTGTCCAAAATGAAAAGCTTACAAGAAGGAAAGTTAAACTCCTCCGGTAATTCTTAGTAACGAAATAAAGCTGCTGAATAATAAGCAACTTAAGATCAACGTGGATGATGAAGACGATTACAGAAATCTAAGTGGATTGCTTAATAAGACTGATATTGAATGGCATTCTTATGCAAATAAACTCACCAGGCCAATTAGAGTAATGGCAAGAGGACTCCATCCGACTTGTAAGCCCGATGAGATTAAGGAAGAGCTTAGTAATAAAGGGTTCAACATAATTAATGTGGTTAATGTCACGAAGAAAGTGAAAGAAAATGGAAGCCAACTAGTTCCATTACCACTTTTTATGCTTTCATTTGATAACATGGAGATGCCAACGCTTCGGCCACACAGTGAAATTTTGCAAAAGAGAAGCTAATTGTGTCAGATGTTCAGGTAAGCACTTAACGGCTGACTGCACGATTCCGAAAACAAACAAACCCAAGTGCTCAAACTGCCATGAAGAGCACCCAGCCAGCTACCGTGGTTGTTTGGTAGCTAAGGAATTGAAAAAAAAGAGAAATATAAATACGAAGCAAAATCAAAGGGGAAAACCCGAGTTACTTGCTACCTCAAAAACAGTTACAGGTTTCACCTATTCTGATGCAGCAAAAACCGCATCTAGTGGCCCTGGTACTGTGGATAGTGTGAAAGAAAATGATAATACGAATATGCTAAGCTTCATAGAAAGAATGATGTCCATGATGGATAAAATTACGTCAAGACTAGACAGCTTAGAAAGTAGGTATGCTGTTAAGCATACAAACAACATGCCTTGTACGTCGAATAATGTTAGACAAAACAATTAGAATTGTTACCTGGAATGCCAATGGTATTCTCAGCAAAAAGCTTGAGCTTGAACTGTTTCTTCATGTCCATAATATAGATATATGTCTCGTATCTGAATCACACTTAAACAATCAACATAAAATAAGTCTTCGAGGTTATAAAGTATATAACGCAGCGTACCCAAGTAATTACGGTATGGGAGGCAGTGCTGTAATTGTGAAGAATGACATAGATCATTACGAGTTTGGAAAAGTGGAGAACCCAGACATGCAACTTGCAATAGTCACAATCAATTCTGCCAAACGAAAGTTTAATGTGTGTGCATTATATTGTCCGCCTGGACTAAAAATTACAAAAGAAATATACAAAGATGTAATTGCCCAGTTCGGAGAAAAGGTTTATTCTTGGAGGTGACTACAACGCTAAACATACCGACTGGGGCTCCAGATTAACGCTCACAAGAGGTAGACAACTACGAGAAGCAATTAGAGATCTAGGATGTCGTTATCATTCAACAGGAAAGCCTACGTATTGGCCAACTGATACAAACAAAATTCCTGATTTGCTGGATTTTTTATTAGAAGAATAACAAAGAGGATAGCTGAAAATTTCATTAGCATTGATGAAAATTATGACCTCAACTCTGACCACTCTGCAGTTATGCTAACGTTAAGTGAAAATAATGTCAAAAAAGCAAGTAAGCCGACTCTTTGCAATTCATCCACAAATTGGTTGGGCTTTGAGAGAGACTTAGTTGGAAAAATAGACTTATCAGTCCCACTAAATAATATTGAACAGTTAGAGCATGCGGCCGAAGTCTTTATGCTGAATATTCAGAACGCAGCATGGAGCAACTCAAAAGTGGTAGAGCATAAAAACGTTAGTAATAAGTACCCAGCTCATGTCATTGAGATGTTAAGACTGAAACGCAGGGCTAGAAGATGGAATGGCAGCAGTCACGTCACCCTGATGATAAAAGAACCCTAAATAATAAAACACAGATTTTGAGCAGAGAAATAAAAAGGCTAAAAGAAAATTCTTTTGTTAGCTACATGGAAAACTTGTCTATAACTAAAGAATCAAACTACTCGTTATGGAAAGCTACAAGTAATGTGAAAAGACCGGTTTCTCACATGGCACCTATCAGAAAAGCTGATGGCTCATGGGCGAGGAGCGATTTAGAAAAAGCTGAAGAATTCGGGAGTCATCTTGGTGAAATCTTTACGCCTAATAATATAGACTCTGATTTTGTGTTGGAGCAAGTAGAAAACAGTCGTGAAAGTAACATCCCTCAAATTCGAGTAAAGGACCTTAAGAAAGAAATTAAAAATCTGAAACTGAACAAAGCTCCAGGCTTTGATCTAATAACAGCAGGCATATTAAAGAATCTCCCATCCAAAGCTTTAACATGGTTAAGTTATATAATGAATGCGGCCCTAAAGCTCCGGTGCGTCCCAGGCATATGGAAAGTTGCTGAAATTATCATGATAAATAAACCTGGAAAACCTGTGTATGAAGCTAAATCGTCTAAACTTTTTGAAAAACTATTGCTTAATCGAATACAGCCTATAATAGAAAGTTGTAATATTATTCCGAACCATCAATTTGGGTTCCGTGCAAAACATTCTACCATAGAACAGGTTCACCGAATTACTAATGTTATAGAAAAAACACTCGAAGAAAAGAAAATCTGCTCCACAGTTTTTCTCGATGTGGCGCAAGCCTTCGACAAAGTTTGGCATCCAGGTCTCATTCATAAACTTAATTGCTTTTTGCCTAAAGGTTATGTAGAAATCCTAGAGTCATATTTATCTGAAAGATCGTTTAGAGTGAAACAAGGAAATGAATACTCTCCATTAAGAAATTAATGCAGGAGTACCCCAAGGCAGTATATTGGGCCCAGTTCTATACTTGATTTACACAAGTGATATCCCACAAACAGATAATGTAATGCTTGCAACATTTGCAGATGACACTTCAGTAATGGCTGTTGGCTCAAACATCAATGAAGCTACGGATAAACTACAAACAGCTGTTAATGTGATCTCCAATTGGTGCAATAAATGGAAAATTAAACTAAATGAAGTGAAATCTACCCACGTAAACTTCACAAATAGGAAAATCGAAACCCTTCCTGTTAAAATAAACGACGTTGTGATTCCACATGATAACAAAGCAAATTATCTAGGGATGACACTAGATGCAAAACTTAGATGGAAAGAACACATCAAGATAAAAAGGAAAGAGCTCGATTGCAGATACAGAAATATGTATTGGCTAATTGGACGGCGCTCAAAATTATCGATATACAACAAAATTTTGATTTACAACCAAATTTTAAAACCGGTGTGGACATACGGTATTCAACTATGGGGTTGTGCTAAGCGGTCTAATCTTCAAAGCATCCAAACTTTTCAAAACAAAGTACTACGTAATATACTGAATGCACCTTGGTATGTTCGCAATATTGATATTCATAGAGACATCAAAATCCCATCAGTGGTGGAGGAAATAAAGAAATTTGCTGCAAAGCATAAAGTTCGGCTAAACCAACACGTTAATGTGGAAGCCTCAAGTTTGCTTCACAATCAAAATGTTGTGAGACGACTTAAACGGACCAACCCGTTAGAGTTGGGTTAAATTTAAAAAAAATTTTAGTAGCGCTGGAAAACTAATTAGTTTTCCAACTGTTTAAAATTATTTAGTACAATCCCAAAGAACTGACACGAAAATTACTAGTTAGCCTATCAAGACTAGTTTTAATAATAACAAGGGAGGAGGTTTTTAGTGGGTGTGAGTCCCACAGTACCTACATTGGGTCTCTTTCAAAAGTTTCCTCCTTCCCCAAAACAAAAACAAAAAACAAAAAAAAAAACAAAAAAATTCACAACAACAAATCAACATTTTGTTCAAACTTATCAAAATTATTTCAAAATCTTGGTATAATATAAAAAGTCACCGCGGTTTACCAATCACTGAAAAAGTCGATGAAATTTTGCAACTGGTGGAGCAAGACCACGCATACTGGAACCATTTGGAAAGAGCAGGCTACAAAAAGAAGCTCGATGAATTAACGCAAAGAAATTTATTGAACCGAATTGACATCAGTGAATAGCTGCTGAAACGCAACTAAATCGAACCATTTTTGAAACGAATCATTATTGGCGATAAAAATTGGGTGAAATACGAAAAAGGTAAGCGCTCATGGTCAAAGGTTGGTGACCCTCCACAAACGACTTCAAAGCCTGGATTGACGGCAAACAAGGTTATGGTTGAGTGTTTGGTGAAATTGTCCATTATGAGCTGCTGCAACGTGGCGAAACCATCAATTCGATCCTGTACTGTGCACAACTCGATCGTTTGAACGAATCAATGCAGAAAGAGCGATCAGAATTGGCCAACAGAAAGGGAGCTGTGTTCCATCATGACAATGCGTGGCCACATACATCTTTAATGACTAAAGAAAAAAATTGACGGAACTTGGTTAGGAAGTTTTAATGCAACTACGGTATAGCCCGGACCTTGCACCGTCTAACTACCATTTGTTTCGGTCTCTGCAAAACTCTCTTGATGGTAAAAAATTGGCAGACCGAAGCGCCGCTGAAAATCAATTGGCCAATCTTTATGACGATAAACCACAGAAGTTCAACACCGATGGAATTATGGAGCTACCCGAAAAATGGCGAAAGATCATAGATAATAATGGTCAATATATACTTGATTAAAATTTATTATTTTTGTTCAAAAACGTACGAAAAAACCGCGGAGATATCCAACACTTTGTAAAGGGTTTTCCAATAAAGACTTGACAACAATTTTTTTTAAATAAAACGCAAACCATTTGAGATATCTCGAAAATTTTATTATTGGCTTGAAGTACAATCAAAATATTTATGTATTCGACTACTTTCATATGTCCACCATGTGCATGCTTGCAGGAGTCGATTCGTTGAACCCAATTTTTGGTGACCCGGCCACACATTTCGACGGAAACGACCGCTAAAGAAGCCGGCTTGTTGGCACAGACCAATGATTTAACGTATAGATTCATAAAAAAAAGTCTAGAGGTGTTAATTGACACGATCTAGGCAGCCAATCAACAGGACCATTTTTGGATATGGCACGTTAATCGAATTTAGATTACAATAAGACGATTGTTAGACCCACTGTGTGGCATCTCATATCTCATGCAATTGAACAAAGATGTATAACGTTGCAACATTCCTCTGTATAGCGGTCTCCATTGACTGTAACGTGTCGGTCACTTTCATCAACGAAAAAAAAAAAAAACGGTGCAATGACACCACCAGCATGAAAACTACACCATACAGTTATTTTTTCTGGATGAAGTGGTGTTTCATGAAGCACATGAGGGTTTTCACAAGATGAATAACGCATATTCTGTGTGTTGACGAAACCGTTTAGAAAAATTGGGATTAACGTTCTTGGGGTTGCGCAGTCACCTACTCGGAATTGTCGTAGTAAATTTTAATTATTTGTAAACGTTGTTCGTTCGTTCACCATGATGAAAATGTTGTCTTTACTGAATGTTTTGACACCGACAAGTTTGGTTATTTGTTTCACAGTGAAAGTTCAAAGTTTCACTCAAATTCATCATTTGAATAAAATTTAGAATTTTACAAAATTTATGTTTTTTCTTTAATATTTTGTCTAAAAATCAAACAGTTTTAATTTTAATCAAATATTTTATTAACATATACAGTGATTTCAGTTTGTCGTCTCTCGTCTCGTCACTAACTTTCTCTCTCTCTCTCCCGTTGCCTTGTCAGGACGAAGTTGTTAACTCTCGTTCTGAATAAGAAAAGCGAAGCGATAGCGGATACATTTCATCAATCTAAATTCCCGTTCAACAATGGCTAAAATTGTTCCAAGTATATAGGCGAACTCAGAATACCTATAACTACTTCTACTGCTAATAGAAAAGGAAAGGGATTGAAATTCTGTGAGAATGATACTATAAAAGTGGTGTGCTATAGCGTGTTCTACCCCCAGTAAAGCCTTGTCAACTTAGGTTTTCGTTGTCAAAATACAAGAATAGAATGTAGGGGTTCCAACCTATATCAGAGGACATCCAACACTTTGTATATCCAATAGATAGAGCAAACGTTACGATTAGAAAAAATCTTCTGGATCAGCTACAAATTTAGCATTGTTCTAATGAATACAATTTGAGTAAAACGAAGGGAATTCTGAGAGTTCAGACCAGCTGCTGTCAGATAGCCAAGCTTACGACAAAAGACATCTCCAGACAGGACTGACCAATTTCAGAGTATATAGATTTCAATCGCTATACGTACTCCACTATGAGTTTGAGGCCTTCTTGTTATGGTCATCAGTACACTTTTTCTTGAGTTTGCAGGAAAGTGCGCACTTAAAAATAAAAAATGTATTATTAAATTTATACTTAAAATAATTTTAAAGTTTCATTCCTAAACTCAGCAATTTGGTTTGGAAATTAAAACTAAATTTGGTTTAAATATTAGTTTTGATTCACAACGGGGTTATATATTTAACAGGCCTAACTGTAGGAAAGACGAAGCTTTCTATATGTAAGTAAACGGAAAATTCACTTTTTGCCTGACATAAAATGTAACTAAATTTGAAATATATTCACTTTACATTTATACTATTTCAGACTTTCTTGCCATCTAACAAAATATATAGGTGATACCAAAATACCCATTCCAGACCTTTTAAATATGTAAAATTTATTGGTTTTATAGACAATTATTTTGTCATAGCGATTAAGCTATGAGAAAATAAGACACAGAAAATAAGGCACTGTCGCCCGTATCGGTTCCGAGATGCTGGCAACCCCCTCCTCCCGAAAGTCTGACAAGTAATCCTCGTCCAATACTAGGGAAAGGCGGCTGTCCATCTCCACTCCTATAGTGCAACCAAATCGGAGAGCTCCATTGGTTGGATTGTCTCTCCTCCCTGGTGCAACAGCCTCCTGTGTGAACAGGTTGCCGTCATCTCCAAGTTCCCCTGTGAGCGTCTCAACCTAGTCTTTCTTATAGACTCTGAGAGTAATTGACCCAAACCCGAAGTCAATTACTCCTTTGGTCACGGCAAGAGGAGCCAGGGACTCTTTGTTGATCACCATAATGGATAATCTAGAGCCCTCCTCCTATTGCCTTACTATCTTCCAATTTTCAGTTGGAAGACTAGGATTACTGATCCTGATTATTTTTATTATCTTCTCTGGACTAGCCGGTTCGGTTGGTAGCCAGTACGCTCTTGGCCTGCTAGGAATCTCTTCCCTGATATCAGCCGTTTTAGTGTTGCAAGTTTAATTATTTTTTTAATTTCAGAATTGAAATAATTCCAAACTCTTTATTCATCTATTTAACGATTAACTATTCCTCAAATCCTCAACCTATCACACAATAAACTGCCACCACTGCCACTAAACGTTGCTACCACAAACAAGTCGTCTGGCAAATCTACAAACACCCAATTTATGTGATAATCCTCTATAGAATTAATCCAGTGGCGATAATTACCATCACTCCAGAATCTAGAATGTCTAAATATGCCAAATACACAACAAACGCTACAAAATTTTCCAATCGTCTTTGTACACTTTCTAATTCAGTCGAGCTGGATTTATCACAAAATTCATTGGGAGTACTTGCACTTCCACTATATACCCCAACATTTTCCCGATACATCGAAAACCTGTCGACTCTTTGAGATAACAATGATTTAATTAATCTCGTGCAAAATTTATTGCTTCTGTTGGAATTAGAGTCATGTGAACGAGCTATATGGCCAAAACTGAACTGCTGAATCGTGTTGAGGGATAAGCGGCAAAATACGTCGTTATGAAAAATGTGACAAAAACCTCCTTTCACAAAAACCTACATTTTTTTGCAAATGTATCTAACTTGAAGTGTCTCAAAACCAATTTCTTGGATACGTTTCGTCATCCATCAAAACACATCTACTAAAGTTTGTCAAAATTTGGCCAATATTTTATCGAACAAGTGTTGGTTATCTCAACGATTTGGCTTTTTAATAACTCAGTAGCACTCAAAGCCTTCCTGAACTCGAATTTGTTTTACCATATGGTGGTGGGTGTATTTAAATTTTATGGCACGGTTATAGTTAAATTTCCCCGGATTATTTTTAATGACCTTTTTATAAAGATATCAGTTGTGCCATGTCAAGATTTCTAACGTTGTTCAGCACCAATTTTTAAAACGCCGATGCTCAAGTAAGCAGAGTCAATGATCTTGGAATCGTGGACTCTATTTCAAGACTATAAAAAATGTAAAATTGGTTCAACACAGCTTCTGTTGAAATCTACATTCAATTTCTGCAAGTATAAGAGCCGCTTCAATTGGCAAATATAAAGGATGAGTATAGCGTCAAATCTAAATACGGAAATGGTGAGGTGGTAATGTAAGCGGTGTCATAGGATTTGGAATCGTGGATGTGTTGTGCAGTGTTCGAACCTCGATTAAGTAAAAAAAAAACTATTTTTGGTTTAAAAATGACCAATTTGTTACAAGTAAATTAAAAATATACTATACTGAGGCTTTGAACTCCTCTCGATTCCGAACCAATCACACATTTTACCACCGAGCCACCGCCACACTTATAAATAGTGATATTCCTAGTGTTTATACCTCCCATGTGAATAAAAATTCAAAATTTTAGCAACGACGGACCCTGATTATATGACCATCGCCGTACAATTTCATTACCGCTCTATAACCAACTTTTATACTTGCCACTTTTACATGGAGAATATTGAAGTTTTGAACAGAAGCTGAGTTGGATTTGAGTAATGTTATTTCACCATCACCAATTTGACAGGAGAAATTAAATCAAAAAATGTTTACCTCGATCGAGAGTCGAACTTAGATCCATAAATCCAAAGTCACTGACTTTGCTTACTGGACCACCGCCGCATATATATTTCATGCTATACAAATCTTTTATATCTGCCATTTGAATAGAAAATATTGAAAATTTTAGCAAAGGCAATGGACTCTGCGTTTATTTCACCCATCTTGTATACATGCCACTATTTGAAAAATATGAAAATGTTTAACAGAAGCTGAGTGTTGAACCAATTTTAATACAGAAGAAATTAAATTAAAATAATACCGCCCGCTAAGGGGACTCAAACCTACGTCCACGAAACCAAAGTCAATCACTCTACTACCTCGCCCACCACCGTATACATATATTTGATGTTATGCAAATCTTTTATCCTTTCCAATTGAATTGAGAAACATGGGAAATTTTTTAACAGAAGCTGAGTTGAACCAAAAATGTCCAAACATAAATATCGTTTGAAACTTAACTGAACTGCATAGTGCCAGGTGCAATATTCTGACAAGCTATTCCTACTTATGTTCTCAAAAACTATAAAACTTCCGTTCCAGTCAATGATGCTTGATGCGATTTTCTAGGCGGGCCACAATATTGACCACTGACACATTTCTTACAAATTAATTCAATTCAGATTCTGTTAAATTTTCATTTTTCTCTATTGAAATGGTGAGTATAAAAGATGGATTTATCAGTAATGAAATTGTACGGCAGTGGTCAAGTAAGCAAAGTAATGGGCGTTTGATTACTGGACGTGAGTTCAAGCGACATTCTGGCTAACGTTTTCTTAATTTAATTTGATCTTACAAATTAGTTCAACTCAACTTCTATTAAAATTTACAAATTTTTCCAATAATCTGCCAAGTATAAAAGAGGGATGTTGCAGCAATAAAAATGTACTACGATGGTCAAATAAGCAGAGTCCAGAAATACTTTTGGTTATAAAAAAGTCGATCAGATCAGGTATTTTTCCTGGGTTAGTTGGCCAATATGTTGGTTTTCCAGTTAAAATGGATTGGTGGATAGTACAATCCTGCCACAATAATAGGAAAGTTGTTGGTTTTATATACATGAACAAGTGTTATGGTTATCAGGGAACAACGAAATGCCATGTCGATTAGACGTGCATTTTTGGTCCGTATATTATAAATAAATTTTAATAAAATTTTTGGGTATAGAATTAATTAGTATTATTCGTGTTAATATTTAATTAAAATGTTGTTCTTTCAATTTGTTAAATTATTTAACAATAAAAGTGTCAAATTAAAAACAGAATTGTGATTGATATTATTGCAAACAAGACGTTGCATTTATCAAAAGTGTGGTACTTCATATTTGTGCGTACATAATTACAAAAAAAAAGAAACAAAATGAAAAACAAAACTCGAAAAAAAGAGACAACTATACAGGGAATAATTTTTCCTGGACGATTAATGTATGTGTATCGTGTGTATGACATTATTTGTAAATGAGTGTTGATCTTTGTGTGATTTGTTGAAGTGGTGTCAAATTAGTAAAGGAATCTGGCAAATGTCTCAGATGGGCTAATTCGGTAAGTTTTGTTAAATTGTCTGTTGAGTTAGGTTAGATATCGAAACAAAACATTCCCATTTATGTGTATACGGGAAAATGTGTTCCAATTGGAATTATTTTTAAATTAAATTAGATTTACAGTGAGAAGCCACAAATAGTGTCAATTGATACGGATATCGGTATCTAGATGGTGCGTTAGGTGGAATGAATTATTTTATTTCTTATTAAGTAGGCTATAATGATATTTACTTTAGGTGATGATTTCTAATGGGGCATGCTTATAGTTCAATCCTTGCCGCTGTTTTCGTGACAGCACCGTCGCGATTGGGTATTGTCAAACCATATTATTATTACATATTTGGTTTTCAACAATGTATGATGTATTTAGAGACGAATAATTAACCGGATTTTAAGTATTATTTGATGATATTATTAAAAACAAATTTGCCAAATAGTAAACACATAATATAATTCATTTGATTAAATAAGTAACACATTAAAAAATTTCTTATTTTATATATAAGTTGTGAAATAAATTTCTTTATCAGAAATTGCACCTCCAAACGTCTCGAAAACAAAAATAACCATTCCGTTTTCATCGACAGCAACTAATGATCTGAAAGTTGTTCTATTTTTGTACGATGAGAAAGTTAGTTGATGATGAGTAGGTCCTCTGATTTGTGTACAGTTGTTTCGCTACAATCAATTATTGCTCGATACGTGCCTCTAGATTTCGAAATTTTCCAGATATCGATTTGTTGCAAAGTGTTGTATATCCTCTATGTCATAACTTTAAATATTTTTCAAATCACGTTTCTATTATTTAAACCAATATATTGAGAAAATCATTGCAGTCGCAGTACTTAAAACTACTTAAAAAGCGTTTTTAAAAGTTGATCTTTAATATCGATTTCAGGATGAATTAATCTTTTACCATTAAACTAAAAATAAATTAAATCGAGCTGAGTCCAATCCGGTAAAATATTGTCCAATCCGGTAAAGAAACGAAACTAGAAAGCGTTTGTGTCGTCCTGTTGTTTGTATTAATATGGTTTTGTGTTGTTTGATCTTCTATGGAAACAATGACTGCTCCATCGTTATTACTATTTTTAATTTCTACGGTGATGGCTCGGCAGGACTCGATATGTTCTGGTTCTGAAACCATCACAACACCAGCAATCCAATTTCAGTCCGATTGCAATTTCGTTCGTCACTTCTTCTACATTGTTAATTCTCGTTATCTCAAACTTACGTAGTGGAATATTTTGGAATGGAATTGATCCAGCCTTGAGAATTTTAAATGCACCTATTGAAATTGGTATCTATAAACTTGAAATCATCTTGGTGACGTCTTACCAGTTCTCAAACTTATGATTCATTTTTTTTAAATTTGTGTTCACTTGAGAAGTGGTGGAATTAAATTAACGAATTTTTGTTACTTAAATTATTTGTGTTTTAACGTCAAGTATACCCTTCCTACGCTATTGCCACCTACGAATAAGAATTGAACTAAATTAAAAAAAAGTCGTATAGCATGCCGCATTGGAGTGCTATATTTTACGTCTTTTAACACATCTTATTTTAGTGTGTGTAACAGAAAAAAGTTAAAATTTTATTATTAATGAATGCAGATATGAACAAATGTATGTATGTAGTATTTAATGTTCTTATTAAAATTCTTTTAATTTTATATCATCTAGTATTAGGTTTAAATTAATGAATTTGAGTTAAGCATGCAGAATATAATAAACTCAAACTAATTTAAATTATTTTCTAAGCATCTTATTAAGTCACATCCAGCAGACTAATAAATTTTATTGCAGACTGCAGTTATTGTTTTAATAAATCATGAAAGTACATTACAGATGTATTTTAAAATACATATAAAGATGGATTTGAATTTTGAATTTTGTAGGAATAGAGGCGGAGATAACGTGAACGAGTGTTAAACGCAAATGGCGGCATTGTGTACACTAATTATTATTCATTACAGGTCTACCACAAATTAAATATGGAATTAATAATATTAAATTGAACTAAATTATAGGTTCTCTGCCATTTAAATTTTTATTAATTAATTATAGCTTTGAATTCAGAATATAGTAAATTGGAACTAATTTGCATTGATTTTCAGAAGTATTTCCTAATTTTGATCCAGTAAACTAATAAATTTTATTACAGAGCTCAGTAAATTAATTAATTAAAGGTTGGAATGCAGAATAAAATATGTTGTAACTAATTTGAGTTGAGTTTTCAGGAGTATCTCATAAGTCTGATCCAGCAAACTAATAAATGTTATTTAAGAGCCCAGTGATGCTGTCAAATATTATAAAAGTAGATTAGAACTGTATCGTCCTGTGTTACTAACTATTGACTATACCAGGTGTCTGTAACCGAGTCAATTTCGATCAGACTAACTGAATCTATTCAAATCCTCTTTATGTTATGTGTAAACGCGTGTTCGGTGAAGCCCGGCCATCTCCGCGAGACGCTGCTTATTGCTTGGTCGAACATTCCAATCAAATCAAATCAAATCAAATGAACAAGTGTTATGGTTATCTGAACGGTTTGGCTTTTTTATATAACTCGGTAGCACTTATATAGCCTTCCTGAACGGTGTGTTAAATTTTAAAGTTCCCCGGATTATTTTTAATGAAAGTTATATCCTTTTTGTCTGATTTTTTGGTGAGCCGTTTTTCCGATTTTTCTGCCAGCTGTTCTATACCGTTCCACGGGGACAGTATAAAGCGGGCCATATGAAGTTCGTTAGATTTTACACGTACGTCTAAATTTTAATTCAATAAATAAAAAACGAATTGGAATCGGGTATACCGTATGTGTGGATCGGTTCGAAAAGTACCACAGAGGAAGCCGAATTGATTCAAGACCTAGCTTGTTCAATTCACCATGGGTGAGTCCACAAGTTCTTAACGAAAGGTGGCCGAAAAGATTTCGATCATGAAGCTACATTCATTGAATATGGCCGATGATGATAGTATGATACTAGATAACGGGGAATAAGTCTTCCTCTATGGCTTGGACGGTATCAGTTACAAATATTACAATTTCATGTGATATATTATCATACTTGCTTTGAAAATAACATCAATTTATTGACATTTTTCACATAATTTTATTTAATTTTTAGACAACATCAAATTGAGCTAAAAACCATGTACCAACATACTAGAATAAAAATTCTTTTAAAAGTGGCTAACGTTACCCTGTGCGGCAGGGTGGAGTAAGCCACTTTTGCAGCAGGCAAAAACGCATAAATTCGCATTCAAAGCTTAGATAAATATGGTTCTTCAGAATTCTGAGTTGAACCTAACTGAAATTAGGGATTTTGTACAATATTGTATTTATAGTTTATTGTAAAAATAACCGCCTTTCTTGTTTTCAAAAAATGTCCTCTTTTTCTCTTTTCACATTTTGGACATCCTTTACATTTCAAAATTTTAGTTTGTGGCATTTATAATTTTCGTGTTGAAATGTGCACATAGACAAAATAATTGATTTTTTTCAAATTAAACATCAATTTTTCGAAAACATAATTTTTTCCAACTTTTTTTGGAATTCGATTCTAGGAAATCTTAGTGACATTTCATTTGCCAATTTACAACAACAATGCTGTATAATGAATTCAAATTTGGAATTCGTCGCGTTCCTTCTATGGCATTGCAATTCCAATTCCATTTTGTAGTCGAGATACCAGAGTATTTGTATTTGTCAAACACTACCAACTTTTTGTAGGAGAATCTGTTGGTTATTTCTTTTCACCAAAATTTAATTCTAATTCCAATTCCAATTCCTTGGTCATATGAAATGTCACTCTAGTTAAATCCATTGATTCAGCGTATTTTGAAAAATAATTGAGGTAACTTTAAATAAAGCTGTTATGATCTATTCCCCAATTTCTCATAAATAACTGATAACTCCTTAGTCGATGAAAGCCATATAAACCAATTTAAATATAACTGCTGTGACTCCAAGAAATCCATTAAATAATAAATGATTAAAGAAAAAATTTAATTATTTCAAAACGACAACCTATCCTAAAAACAAAAACAAGAAACAGGACATAAAATCAAAATTTATATCACCCATAAGACTGCGTGCTCTATATCCGTATATGCATTCTCCGCATGTATAAGACGGTCGAGTATATATTGTATTCCTTATTAAAGAAAATTTTCGTCCAGGAACAATAATAATTTGAATGCGCGCAGGAATTGATGTTAAATAATTTTTTTAGTAAAAGGAAAATTTATATTTTCTTTTTGTTTATTGAAAAACAAAAGTAGGAAAGTTTAGAGAAAGGTAAAATAAAAATAAAAATTTGTATCATCATTTTCATATTTTCGTTTTGTTGTTGTTGTTGTTTTGTATCCCTTATTTCAATTTTTCGACAAACTCGCACTGTACCTATATACGTGAAGTTGTGTTGGGCCTGGTGCGGGGTGGGTGGTATAGAAAAGCTCTTTGGATATATTCATATTGTGTATTATCCCTTTTTATTGATGAATAGAAAATTATGTGTAGGGAGAAAACGCGATTTATGTATGTGTGTGTGTGTGTGTACGAGTGCGTTGGCTGACTGAATGAATGGCTGGATAAATGGATGGTTGGAGGTAAATACTAATAATAATAAATAAAAAAAATGGATACATTTTTATAAAAAAAAAATTTGATGGATGAATGTAAGGCGGTTTTTATGTCATTTAAATGAACACTGGGTATGTATAATATCCATAGAACATCCAACAATGAGCAGACCACAAAAACGATTTACTTATGATTACGATTATTGATGTTTGTTTTATCGTGGAGAACCGCACGAAATTGAAACAAGAACGGTCCGTCGTATACATACATATAAGACAAAAACAAAATGAGAAAATGAAAACAAAAATAAAAATAATTAAAATTTTAAATTCATTTTCTTTTGATCGGAAAATGTTGTTGGAAAAAAGAAAGAGAAACTTTTTTTTTCTGTTTATTGAATTTAAGGATACTTTTTTTTTTGTGTAATGAATTTCATTAAGACTGTATTATAATTATCATTAATATTACACAGAATATAAAGAAAGATGGAAAATTTTAAATATTGACGAGGGAGGAAAGGCGGTTTAACGTTAATGGTGCGCACGGTACAGAATTCAGTAAGTAAGAAACAGGATTTTTTTTTTAAATTCAGGTATGCCAAGTTTTATAATTAACTCCTGTAAATTTATCTCAGTTCACTATAGAACAACTAAAATTGTTTTCGATCACGTATAATCACAAAAAAATTCTTAAATCTTCATAATTTTCAGGAAAAAAAGATTACCAGCATTAAACAAATCGGATTTAAATCAGCAATCTGGCAACTAATTTAGAGGGCCACGTACATGACGATGCTCATATCCAACCATAAATATGTGAAAGACGGTAAGATTTTTTTTTTCTATTTTATTTAAATATTTTAAATAAACAATTATTGCAATTTAGTCACCTGGACTAATGAGCAATTTTATTCTAACTTAATTTACTATGTTGTATTAATCTAGGGCTTCTTCCCTTCTCCTTTATTGTGGATTTTAGATCAGCATTACGCTGTTTACACTAGCAATTACACCAGCTCAAAAGGTTTAGTTCGTTTGAGCCTGCGTACAATATCTGTGTTGTTTAACAGCTTAGTTGCCTCAGTGTTAACATGTTGTTCGAGCCTTTGCCTATGTCTCAGTGCATTGTTTTGGATTTCCTTTGAAACAGTGTCCACTTTAAGGTCCCTATGGAGGTCTCTTTTTCTAACATACCATGGTGCATCAACGATGTTCCTTAATATACTTTGTTTTGAACATGTTTGTTGTATGTTAATAGAGCGGAGCTCCTTCCTATCAGCCAATACATCTTTATATATTTAAGCCCTAGTTCATCACTTTTCTTTTTGACGTGTGCTTTCCATCGTAGTTTTGCATTTAGTGTCATGCCAAGATACTTAGCCGTGTTGGCATACGGTATTATTTCTTGATTAATTGTAACCGGAATATGTTCCAGTCGTTTGTTTGTAAAATTGATGTGAACTGATTTAGTTGCGTTAAGTTTAATTCGCCATCTTTTGGTCCAGTTATGTATTTGAGTAATAGCTAACTGTAAATTCTAAGTTGATTCTTCGTTGCTATCTCCAAAGCCATCTTAATAAATCAAGCCTCCATGTTCAAAACGAACTTTTATTAAGATACCTAAAATGACAAAAATAATCGCTCTCTTCATACATTTTATATGGAGAGACATGATTTTCGTTTATAGAAATATTTGAATGAAAAGTAACTCAAAATTATAATTTTTTGAAATCAATTGAAACTATAAACATTGGTTTTCACCTGACTTGAAGGATTTTTCCGCGGGGTTTTCCATTTTATTGTATTAATTAAAGGAAAATAAGATACTTTATTCTCTAATAAAGCTCAAATAGAAATAGAATAAAAATTTGTAAGAAAGGGACATTGTGTACATAACCAACAAAATAATTTATTCCCATCAAACAAATAAACCAAAAGAAGAAAACATCAATGAATTTTTAAAAAATGGAACAAACATAATGATCATAAAACAACGCAAAAAACGAGAAAAAATATATGAACACAATTTTTTATTTCATAGCAACAATAAAAAATTATCGTATAAAAAATAATATTGAGAGCGTGATCAAATTGTCCCTCTCCTAATCCTAATTGACATATTGTATACAAATTATGTAACCTTTTGTAACCTTCAAAACAAAACAGAACATTTTATCATTTATTTGATCGATACGATCAATATTTTTATTTTGGTTTAATGAGAAATTTCCCAGCGTTTATCCGATTAATCTCCTAAATTTTAATTTATCGTAGTTATCATAATTTTTATACATATCTTTCCATGTTTAGATTTTGAATCGACCTATTTTATTTCTGTGTTGGAGTGTTAGAATATATCAGATATATATTTGTATATACAAATTTAAAAGCCCAAATAAATTAAATTAATGACAATTTTATAATCATAAAAATTATGTTTAATTAATATAGTTTCGAAAAATAACCCTGGCCATCACCTAATTCAATTCTTTATCTATTACTTTATATAATAAAATATTAAAAGCTCTCACTATTAATAGTTGAACAATTCAAAATAAGTTTGTATGTTTTGCCATGGGATTGCATAGACTTCTTTGTAAATTACACATTTTTTGGTTAACTAAAAAAAGCTCGTTTGAAAATATCGCTCAACATGGAGGCTTTATATATTAAGATGGCTTTGCTATCTCCAACAGCTAAGATTGCCGTGTCATCAGCAAAGGTCGCTACAGTGTTATTTTCTAATACAGGGAGATCATTAGAGTACAATAGGTATAGGACCGGACCTAATACACTGCGGTACTCCTGCCTTGATTTCGTTCAATTCAGAATAGGAATCGTCTAATTTTACTCTAAAGAATCTATCTTTCTAGTATGATTCATTGGTAGTACAGTTCTTAACTTATAGTTAAGTCTTTCGTGCCAAACTTTATCAAAGGGCCGTGCAACGTCTAAGAATATCGTTGAACAGACTTTTTTCTCCACTAATGCTCTTTCAATAATATTAGTTATTCTGTGTACTTGATCTAATGTTGAGTGTTGGTTGCGAAAACCGAACTGATGATTTGGAATCAGGTTTTTACTCTCAATTATCGGATTTAGTCTTTTTACTAATAACTTCTCAAAGAGTTTAGACATAACTGGTAATAATGATATTGGCCTGTATGATCCAGTTTTGTGTGGTGGTTTCCCAGGTTTAGGAATCATAACTACTTCTGCAATTTTCCAGAGGCTGGGTACATATTTCAATCGAAAGGCTGCATTTATAATACTGGTAAAGTTTAATAATGCTTTCCTTGGTAGTTCTTTTAAAATTTCTGCTGTGATAAGGTCATAACCCGGCGCTTTTCTCGGATTCATATTTGTTTTTATCTCATACATTTGGTTCAATTATTTTTTCCAGGTATTCAGCAAAACTTCGTACTTTATCTTCGTTATTTCTGGCCCATTTGTTATCTTCTGTTCTGATTGTAGGAATCTGCATTATTGGCCTTTTAATTATTCTGGTTGCTCTCTAGAGAGAATAATCAGTACTAGTATCATTAGATAATTTTCTGAGGTATAGTTACTGATAGTTTCGTCTTTCAGAACTTTGATTTCCCTTTTAAGTAGCTGAGTTAGATTGTTTAGCTTAGTTTTATCTTGAGGGGCTCTATAGCTTGTTAACATATTCTCCTTACCCTTTTTTTCTGCCAAGAGCTCTCTAATTTCTCTAGGGTAGTTCCCTTAATTTTCTTTTTAACTTCAGTAATGTTTTCCCAAGTTGACTGCTGTATGTCACATATGAACTTGTGAACTTCTTTTTCTAATTGGTCCTCACTCCGTATATAATTTACAGATATATTTTTTACTATAAAGAAATCAATCAGATCTAGTATTTTATTTGGATCAGTTGGCCAGTAGGTCGGTTTACCATTGGATAAGGCTTCACAACCGTATTTTCTAATAGCATTGAGGAGTTCTTTCCCTTTGGTAGTTGTCAGTCTACAACCCCAGTGGATATATTTTGCATTAAAATCTCCTCCAATTACAAATCTTTTTCCTAGTTTTCTGAAATATTCAAGATAATATTTTTCTTTTAGAGAGTATTTCGGTGAGCAGTAAATTCCAATAACACTAATAGAGTTATTTTTGGTCTTGATATTAACAGCTGTTGCTGGTATTTGCTCTGGTTCATATTTTAATTCCTCGAAGTGATTAATACTATTTCTAATTATAACAGCACTACCTCCCTTAGCAGTATTTCCCGGGTGAATAGTGTGATATGTTTTATCATTTCTAAATTTGATAATTGATTGTCTAGTGAAGTGAGTTTCAGAGATGAGACAGACATCGATTTTCTCTGCGTCCAGAACCATTTGCAATTCCTGTTGGTGTTGCTGGAGTCCATTGGCACGCCAGCATAAAATTCTTAAGTCGTTAGACATGGCTTTGTTTAGGGATGGCTCCCTTAGTGCTATATCCTATAGGTTCTGTAACCGCTGATCAAAAGTATTAAGTTTGCTTAATATCAGCTTATGCGTTTGATTTATGTCGTCCGTTTGAGTAGTTTTTTGTTTGTTTTTGTTACTCATCATTACATGAGCGTAAGTTTTTTTGCCCACTTCTGCTTGAGAGGCTATCAACACTTTACGCCTTAACTCGCCTTTAAGTGATTCAGGCCTGTTTATTCCAACAGTTTGCTTCTTTATTACATTTGTATTTTTAGCATGTATGTTTTTATTTTCGATGTTTTGCAATTCAATAGCAACACTGCATCCTCTGTAATTATCTGGATGGTTTTCTCTACAATGTATACGCATCTAGGCTGTACATCTGTGGCTTTGACACCATCTCTAGTATGGTGTTTACCTGGACATTTGACACATCTGGGTTCTTTGTTACAGTATTTTTGAGTATATCCATATGCTTGATATTTTTTACGTTGTGCTATAAGCCTAAATCTTCTTAAGGGCTCAATTTTGACTTTGCATCCCAAGTTGTACTTGATTTGATGTATTTTTTCAATATCATCATCTGCGCTGAATGTCAGCATATACATGTTCAGAGGCTCCTTACTTCTCCGTTTTACCTTAATGGATGATTCAGTTGCATTAAAACCTTTTCATTTCAGGTCCATTATTATTGTTTCTGGTTTACATGTAGAGTGCAAATTTTTAGCCATTGCCCTAATTGGTCTGATTTGTTTGTTTTCAAACGTATGTCATGAATGTCCCCCTTCGCTTAACATTGTTGTCATTTCTCTGTAGGTTTCACCATCTTCTAAGTTTATTTTGATGTTGTTTCCACTCATCAATTTTGTATTAAACTTATCTGTTTTAGTTATTGTTTTAATTTTCTCATATACAGTAGATCATAGTTTTTAACTCCATCTATAACTATTGGAGGTGGTGGAGGTAATTATTTTGGATTGTTTTGGATTATTTTAGGAATTGTCTCTTTTAGTTGAGGAGGAGTAGGGGTATTATTCCTTCTGCTTTTTTTTTCTCTGGCTTTTGACTCTAATCCACTCAGTTTCGTGAGCTAATTCTTCTTCATCCGTATGGTATTCTTGTTCCATTATTTTTTGGGTAGGAGGAGAATCAACGTTTTCCTTTGCTTTAAGCGCTTTAACTTCGTTTTCAAGAATCCTTATATGTTCCTGCATACAAGCAATTGTATCATTTAATTGCTTATTTAAATTATTAGATTCAACCAATGCAGCATTGGCCTTACGAAATTCCTGATACAGCATTTCTTCTTTTTTAGAACAATTATTGTTCTCTGGAAAAGCATTTCTCGGTAACTCCACAAGTTCTGTAGGTATTATTTTGTTAATTTTCGTGGTGAACGTGCTACAGGCTATCGTAGAAGACCTCGGTAGAACCTGACTCTTTTGGAAAGGATCGATTTTATCCATTTCTGCTTCACTCATTCGAGTATTACGATTCCTCAACGTATCTTGGGATTTTTTCTGATTAGAGCGCCTATGGAATGAAAATGGTTCCTCGTTACTCATTTGACCGACCGGATTTGATGTTCCCTGGTTGTGCACCAGATTGTCCTCGTCAGAATCCAGAGAGGCCAATCTCCATATAGAGCGTGGATTTACCAATGTTGATATTGGTGTACCACCTTAATTTAAATTGATAAAAAACTCATCGACCCAATAATTTTGGCCGGGGGTGTATATAAAATAAATATTAAAAAAAAGTCTAACACTGCACTTTTAATTTTTTTCACTTTGTTTAATATGTACTTATATAAAATAATTAAAAAGAAACTACTATCACTGAACTTTTTGATTATTTTTATTATATCGCTTACTTCACCGATTCCACGTCTAAACCCCACAACGATTTGAAAGAGAATATGTCGCATGGTAAGATAGGCATTTTTTTAATTTTTTTAATACAAAAATCAAATATGATTTTACAAAGACATATATAAATTACATTTAAGACAAGTTACATATAAAATATTTAAAACCTAATTTAAAAAGCTTTTTAAACATTTATTTTAAAGAGTCTTTAGATAAATTAAAGTTTAATGTATCGCCAATTTTGTTCAATTAGGCCGTTAGGTTGATTGGTTCATTCTCACCATACTCAGTTTAATGATGGAATGTGTAAGGAGATGTTTTCCAGGATATATGGTGAGTCGATGTACCCTAGCAGAACATTTCCTATCATTTATTTTATGGCAACTTTCGATGTAAGGTGGTAGACGGGTAATATCCTTGTAGTATGGCAAGCTACTGTCATAATTCCATCCATCTTTCCGGGTAATGTATAGTATAAATTTATTTTGTACTCTTTCAATGCGACTAATATGAGTTTTTTGATAGGGAGACCACACAGAAACAGATAATTCTAGCTAGTTCGATGAAGAATTGTGCTGTTAATATGATATTCAAACTGTAATGGTTTCTTCTTTCTAAAGAAAGAGATAGTTTTACATTTATTTTTATTTAGCTGTAATTTATTGGCTTCGCACCACCTTCTAACTCTGTTTAGATCATCTGCAAGGTCAGATGTATCGTCAAGATTTCTGACAACTTTGCATATTTGTAAGTCGTCGGCATATATTAAAACATCAGAATTTAGGATAACCCTGAGATCCTTAGATGAGCCTTGTGGTACTCCAGAGTGTGCTATAATGGAATTTGCTTTTTTACCATCCATTTCAATATATTGTTGTTTGTTGCATAAGTAAGATGAGATCCATTTAACAAGTGCATTGGAGAAACCAAATTTTGATAAGCTTTGAATTACTATTCCATGGTCGATTGAGTCAAAAGCTTTGCTAAAATCTGTGTATATGGTGTCTACTTGCGCAGGTGGTCTTCGATGGTTTTAATTGTTGTGCTATTAAACTCAGTCAAATTAGTTGAAGTAGACCTTACTGGGAGAAAGCCATGTTGGGCTTCTGATAAATGACGTGGAATAACTCTTTTAATTGCGTTGCATATGACTAATTGAGGCTTCCAATGGGTTGGAAACTTACCACTTCGAAGCGATTGATTGAAGAGCAGACATAGTGGTTCAACAAGTTTCGGTCCTAATGTTTTCAAAATTGCTGATGGTATATTTTATCAGGACCACATCCATCACCAAATAATTAAGCGCTTGTATAGAATATCTACCTTATATGTGTATATCCAGATTAGATTGTATACCTAAGCCACTTGTAGAGGTTGAGTTGTTTTTGGGGTAAACAGATTGAAAAAGTTCAGCAAACATCTTAACGATACACTGCTGGTCACTTGACTGTTTATTATTGATACATTATGGCGAGATAGCCTTTTGTCTTTCGTTTTGTATTAAAAAAGTTCCAAAACTACTTTGGATCGTTCTTTGATATTGCCTTGTAGTGTTGCGAGATACGTTCTGTATTTTAGTTCAAAATATTTCTCGTATAAAATGTCGTTTCCTTGAAATCACTTTCTATTATCTTCAGTATCGCTAATTTTCATTCGTTTGTATGCTTTATTCTTCTTATTTTTCAGGTTGATAAGCATGTGGTCATGCCAATTCTCGAACGTTTGGGTAATCAACTGATAAAAAATGTCCACGTTCACGTCTAGGTCATGTTTAGATAGTTCATTCTACCAGATGATATTATTGAGTGAGTTTTTCAATTCTGGAAGGTTATAGCTTTCTTGAAATTAAAGCGAGTTTCCACGTCTGTATGATCTATATATACATATGGTGAGAGTACTGCCGAATTCAAATATATTTCCATTGCTTTATGATGGTCGCCATTTATAACGAATGGCATCAGGGATTTTTTATCAAAAATATCATGATCATTGGAGAGGATAAATTCCAGATATCTGCCGTGCATGTTGGAAATATTGCTAATTTGATTAAGGTTAAAATTGAGGATGGTATCAATAAAATATATTTCAGAATAAGATTTTACATCGAAATGAATATTACAGTTGATTTCGGGATTAAGGTTGATTATTAAGGTTGATAAGCTAGCTCGCCTATGGTATCACAGTAGGTTATATATTTTTCTTGAGTGGAATGAGGAGGGATGTAAGCTGTCACTATAGTGACGTTTTGACGTTGTAACAGTTTATGTAATAAAAAACACATTTGATTTTGTTTGTATTGTAGATCACACTTTTTTATTTTTCAGGTTATAAACTTTAATAATGGTATTTTTAATTCGTTTATTATATACACTATTTATTTATTTATTCAATGTTGATTCAATGTTATATATATATATATATTTATTTATTTATTTAATTAACTATTTATTTATTCTGCACCACTATCAATAACACACCGCAGGGAAAAAGTAACATTCGCTAATATGGCCGAAAAATATATATATATCTATTTTGTATTGTGTTGTTGTAGAGAGTGACGTCGCCTTCGTCTTCGTTTTTGTGAAGAGGGAACACATGCGCCGGCGACGGTCGAACATTGCACTTTTGTTAAGTGCAGTGGATTTATTATTGCATCACCGAACATTGTTGTTCGTGGTGATGTTGTTATAAGATGGCGATGGTTTTACTATAAATGTTTTATAGTAATGGTTCGGTTATTAGATAGTGTTGGTTGGATAGATGGATATGTGATGGGGTTAGTGAACGCTTAATTCAAATAAGTTGGTTTATATTTGAATTTCACTAATTGTTTTGTATGTGGCAGAATCGAATATCGGTGAGTCGAATATTCGAGCTGCTACAGACGTTTTATAGTGCAAATATTTCGAAAATGTTGACGACGTATTCTCCATACAAATTGCAGGTGGCCATATCTTGGCCACAAACTGTTCCTCCGACACACTAATTCAACACTGGCTGCTCCCTCCAATTTCATTCTTGATTTCAGAAAATCTTCGAAATGTTGTTTCGATGTGGTTTCTGCGATCCTGCTCACAAAGGGCCATCGTCTTGAAACAACTACTTTGATGTCAAGTAATGCCGATTTATTCAAGTTTCCGTAATATCTTTTGATATATTAGATGATTTAAAACTAACTTCCGGTGGTTGAGAATGAGCGTAGTGGTTTTATAGAAGAGTCAACCTGAACTTTGGATTCTGATCGTGTAACTCTACGATCCTCTGTTACTTTAGGAGTTTTGGTCAATGCCTGAATTGCATCATACAATGACTCTAAGATTTAATTATTTTGTTGACTACGGTATCTAATTTAGAGTGCCATTGGTTCATATTGATCCTACATGTAGGTCAAAACCAATTAAGCCCAGGTAATCCATCGAATATGCGTTTCATGTGTTTCAACGCTCTTAACATCTTTAGGAAATTTAGTCATTATTTTTTTAGCTTGTGACATAAACCCTTTGCCGGTTAGAAGCCACTCGACGATAACAGCGCACTCTAGACACTTTTTCCAACCAACATATTAACAGAAAATAGCACACACAAAATAGTTACACAATTATCGACATTGTTTTATTTGTTTAATTTTTGCTGCTACAACTGCACTTTACTTTTAAATACTGGCACAACACTATACATATAATTTTAAAAATTAAAACGACAAAAATAAATAAAAAAAATTCAAAATGTTAAATATTGTTGAGATTAACATTAAAAAACACGCCCGATTTGAACGACTGTTGAGTTTTGAGTGAAAATGCATTAAACATAAGTGTAATATCTGTATACGTTTAAATTAAATCCAACTACCAATTATTCCACTATATGAGAGGATTGAGGGACCACTACCTGCTGTCAGTGGCGTAACTAGCTACTCGCAGGCGTAAGGGAGCCCACAACTAATAAGAGCGCAATTTGACATGTACGTACAAAATTGGCTAATGTTTAGTATCGCTCACTACTTTTAGTTCTACTATTTGCCACCCATATAGAGGTGTAAACCCCTATTCGCCTTAGATATTCATCGTTCACCAAAACGCGCTACCTTCGATGGTAATTTTTAGCCTAGGCAAATGAAGATATAAATGCAGTAGCGGTCTGTGGGTTTTAAACAAGAGTTTTTCGATACTAAATTTGACATGAATTTTTCAAGCATATAGCACTATTACTCACCTAGTAAAACCCACGGAAATTTACCTTCCATCAGTGCCATACAATTTGAACCTTGTTTCACAAGCATGGTGAGCATGATCGACTTAATTTTGGTATCCAAATTTTGATTTTGTATTGAAATAAAAATTCTCGACAACAAATTTTAAGCTACCTTCCATGCACTAATATATGAAACAGACGAAAAATTATCTTGCATCGGAGCTAGACAATTTTTTGTGTGTTTTGCTATGTGAGTGCTTGAGAAAGTAGACTAAATTGTTAATAATTGTATGTAAAATTTTTCGATTAAATTTAAAAAGTAATACTCTGTAGCGTTAAAAGTCTGTTTTCATTCTTCGTTGGAGAGATAAAGTTTTCTATATTTGTGGGTTGAAAGAGGCCCATGCAACAACATTTCCGCGGAGCTCATGATTTGTAGTTTCGCTATTACCGGCTGTAATCAGATCTGATTTCGGATACAGAGGTATGGTTCAAATACATGCCCGCCCAAAATAACACTGCAAATCTTCCCAAAATGTTTTATTGTAAAATTAGTTTCCCATTTCATTTCGGATGAAAATATTCTAAAAATTGATATTCGCGTTTGCCTCAGAGTCCAGGCAAACAGAGTTAAGATGAAGTTCAAAGATTCAAAAAACAAAATAATTCAATAACAAAATTAAACTTTATAAACTATATTCTGGGCATTCCAAGAAATTGTACTTGGGTATTCTCCAAAGTTATGCGATCTTCTTCAATTTCAATGGGCCCTGTGTGCAGAAAGAAAATGCTTGAAAAGCATAAGTGGTAACAGTTAGTTCAGTTTGTCTACATATACTTAAAAAAAACCGTATAATAAATTTTACGATCATTTAAAAACAGAAGCGATTAACACAACACGTTTGCCTCCGCAGATTATTAGAAACAAGGTACCGTTGCGTAATCGATCGTATCAAAGAAAAAAAATCTAGACTCTTGAATTTTGTTTTGAAAATAGCTATACCTGGCAGACACAATAAATCGAAGCGGGACTTCTAAAACCATAGTTTTTCGAAATGTTTTTGGACAATTTCGAGCGGTAGTTAAGTTACCCAAGAAATTTAAATAATTTGGAAAGTGGGCATCGGCGGTTGCAGATGGTATTCGGCACACCACACTATAGGTTAGGTTGGGTTAGAGTGGCTGAACCGGCACATTTAGACTGATGAGGGTCCACATCTTTCTTCCCTTTTACCCTTAGTGGACCCAGTCAGCGTGGGACTACTTACGTAGCGTATGATATATCTCGCACTTTACAGTATTTGGCTTCTGTGTACTTAAACCGGATATGAGTATAGGAAGTGAACTAAAGTCCCTTCCTATGTCCATACAGCTTCTGCAGAAGTCATTTGCTTCCAGACCTAGGCTCCTCGTATGTTTTCCAAATAGGCAGTATCCTGTGAGAACCCTCTCGATCATTCTTAATTCACGCCTACGTAAAGAGATTAGAGAATTGGAGCGTTTCAAGTCTACCTTTCGCCAGATTTGTCTTGATACACTACATGTAAATATGTTACGCCACATTTCGTTAGTCCAACTGCCTCTATTTTAATCGCTAATTTGAGCGCTGTAATAGACCTCCCCCGGCTCAGTTATTTTTACTCATTAGAATATAAAAATTGTAAATCTAAATTGCATGAACATATTTTCCAAGCCACCACAGTATCCTTTGCTTGTCGTAGGAGGCGACTAAACCGTTGAATCGCTGGGCTGACGACCGGCATCCGTATATATAACGTCAACAAAAGGAAAAATAGATACCGCCAAAAAAACTGGACCCCACTCAAGTGCCCGGATACAAGATTTAGGATCGGTACGTGGAACGTGCAGTCAACGTGGCTCTTCAAGAATCTCGCTGGCCTAAAAATGGAGAATATGTGGCCCAGGGTTCGTTGCTCTACAGTGGTGATGACCTCGAAAATCTTGAAGCTGGATTTCTTCTTGAGTCACAGGTAAAGAAGGCTGTTTTGGATTTCCAAGCAGATAGTTAATAACAGATTGTGTAACCCTTGCGCATGAAATAAGCCAACCTGCCGATAATTTGTGTACACGTGCAGAAGTTAGCCATTTGTAAACACGTGCAGAATTTAGCCAAGTTAGCGAAACGGATGGAATGTTTTGACTGTGAAGGTCTGATAAATGAAGACCAAAAAAAAAATATCAGGATCACGTCAGCGATAACATTGAAGAAGCTAATTGCCAGGCTGACTGCATGAACTCTATCTGGGAGGTACTGCTAACTTCGATTGTCAGTGATGCTCAACAGACCTTAGGTATAGTAAAAATCAGACCCAAGGATGATTCATTTGATGACGAGTGTAGTCATGCAGTCGAGCAATAAAATATAGCTCATAGTGAAGGGCAACAACGTCTCACAATCGCGAGGAAAAACAAAGCTGCTCTTGCTTGGAGGGTAAATGAGCGCAGTTCGCGTAATTTCTTTAAAGGAATTATTGGATTGCACCAAACTTTCAGGCCCGTGTCATCTGCCATTCGGGACCGGGATGCAAACCTCTATGTCAACATCAACACATGTGTCAACATCAACGCAGTACTTATCTAATGGAATGGACACTTTACTGACTTGATGCTTACTTTGACATGATGTTGTTTCCATCCCATGAGAAATTCACTAGGTCATGCAGAGATTGAAACGAAACCGCTCACCTGGGATGGACTAATTAATTCGGAGCTCTTGATATTCGGAGGGGATACTTTGTGGAACTGTCTTTTCAACCTTATTCGATTAGTATATGGCGAACGGAAGTTATGCCTGACGAATGAAACGAGATATGTCCCATTTTTAAGAAAAGAGACCACTGGAAGTGTGATAATTATCGCAATATAGCTCTCCTTTGCACAGCATATACAAGTTATCGTCTTACATTATATTGGGTATAGAATCACCCCTCTAGCAGAGGGCCTGTAAGGTGGCATCCATCCCCGTACATCAGGTGTTCCTGGATTTCCGGCAGGCCTATAACTCGATCAACCGAGAAAGTTTGTGATCTACTCTGGAATACGTAGGCATGCCTTCAAAATTGGTACTACTATAGTGACGCAGTCTTAATGTTGTGTTCGGCAGGGAGATACTCTGTCCCCGATACTCTTTAATCTCATGTTGGAGTACATCTGTCGTAAAACTGAAACACCTCAGCGCAATATCTTATATAGTAACAGATAGTAACAGAGTGAAGGAAATACTTGATCCGTTTGTTGAGTTTTCAGCTTGGACTCCAGATCAATGAATGGTTATATAGAATAGGGACAATAGCACACTAGATTTTAGTAGTGGCCACAACACGTTTGAAGCAGTGAGGAGGTTCAAATATTTGGGCTCTCTTATCACTGGGGATATTAAAGTGCGGATGGCAGCCGACAATCGTGCTTTGTGTCCTGTAAGGCCACTGCTAAAATCTAAACACTTATCAAGTGCCGTGAAGCTGAAGCTTTACAAAGCGTTGATCAGGCCCGTTGTTATGTTTGGATGTGAAAGTTGGGCGCTGACGGATGAGTACGAGAGATGGCTCCTTACATTTGAGAGAAGAATCATGCGTGTGATTTACGGCCCAAATCGCGAAGTAGTTGGTACATACTGTTGGTACTCGGTACAATATCGAGATCAGAAATCTGATGGAGATCTTCGATATTGTATATGAAATAAGCGAGTACGCTGGCCTGATCACGTTCTGCGTGCTGATAAGCATGGGTGAGAGCCACCATATGGTAGACGCAGAGTTCATTGCAGACGATAGCTCCACGCTTTAGAGAACGACTTGACCTCTTCAGATTGTCTTAGACAGTATGAAGACCATGCTCAGGATCGAAACCGTTGGAGCCATACAGTTGACTCAGTAAGGCGCCAATAATGGCTTTTAAAACTGATTATTTATATTATTTAAGTCGACTGCGACCGAAGCAAATAATGTTGTTTTAATTATAAAAGTAGCGTATTCCAAGTTCCTAGTAACCACCAAAATTAAAGTGTTCAGGATTTAAGTTGTATTGCATTAACAGACTAAATCATATATAACTCAAGACAGATCGTCTATTGAGAACGAAATCTTTACATTACATTTTTTTACATTTTTACATTACAAACGGCATAAATTTTATTTCGATGCATTTAAAGAGTTAGTAAAAGCGGCATCTGAACCGATTTTGCCGAGATGGAATTAACGAAAGGTAAAAATTACTCCAGTCTACAATAAATAAAAAAAACTCATTATGGGTTAACGATAACAAATAATGCTATAATTATTGTAAAACACATTAAAACTAAAATAAATTAAATAAATATGTCATTTAATATGTCATTTCGAAAAGTCATTCATGCGTATTTATCTCTCTCGACTCGAACAACAAAAACATAAAAACGGAATTGTGTTTTTCTAGTCACACTAATCAGCAATTCATAAATGGAATTTTTATTTTATTTGACAAAAAAAAAAACAACAAAAAAACAAGCCAACATAAAAATATGTTTATTATTTATGTTGGGATGGGTGCGCGCATCACATGAAAAGAAAAATATGTAAATTATATTTAGATGTGGTTGGTCGTGTGTTTATTTATTGGAATTATTCCAATGAATATTTATTGTTTGACAAATATGTTCGTCACAATATATTAATCTGTATTTTAATTATTGAGACAATTTTAGCAATATATAATTAGGGGGTGTTTTTAGGATTTGATCATTTAAGAGATTTCTTTGGTATCCTATACTCATTTACGTATATAGTTAAAGGTGCGTATATATTTGTTACTTTAAAATATTTCCCTTAAAAATGCACCACATTTTTTAAATGTATATTTTAATCCAGACCGTATATACTAAAACTAGGTTACCCTTATTTTTCCACATATTGCGTATTATGTTCTAATACTGCAAAACCTTAACCCAAATAATTAAAGTCGTTTCCTCCATACCTCCATATCTGGTTCATTGAAAATAAAATAAACCGACGATTTATTTTTATTTTTTGTTATTATTCCAAATTAAAAATACCACAGATATTTATTATACACAGAGAGAGTATTTAAATCTGTTTGACCGCACCAGTTTATTTTTTATTCATTATGCTGCCTACCTAATACGAGTACATACAATGTTTATGTTCAGGAAAGAGTCCCCCAATTTTCCAAACAAAATACAAAAAAAAAAAAAAAAATCAAAAAACCACACATGATGTTAGTGCTTTTTAGTATATTTCAATAATATTTTGTAATTTTTTTTTTTAAAGTTTATTTTATTACTACACAAATATGTGCTGGTGCCATTCGATGTACGTTGTAAACGAATCGGCTATATTTACTCATATATAAACATACAACATTAATATATGATTGGATGACCACAAAAAATATGTCTCGTGCGTTTATTGTTTTAAATTATTTTTATTATTTACTTTTAATTTTGTAACGTATAATTATTAATCGATAATTATTATATTTTTATTTGGTTACGAAACCGCATATGTTGAAATGAGATATTTGGAGAAAAATCTGATCGACTGGTATAAATTATCTGATACATTTTTTATGCTATTTCAATCTTAAACATTAAGGTTGACATTAGTACTTATGAGATAAGCATAAACTTTTGTGGGTTTCCTGCACCAGTGGCCGGTTCCCCTGAAGTATGATATTCATTCGGTTAGCACATGTGGTTTGGTTCGGTTGGGCCACCTTACTTCGTTTGTACTATCCAGTAGTTGTACGGACTCAACGTTGGTTGGGATGAGAAGCCCCTTTTCATGTTTGATGGCACATTCTCGGATGACGTCATCTACCAATTGTCCATGAAATTGAACAAAATTGGACTTTGAGAAAGGACAAAAGGATCATTTAAAAGCAGTTATCTTTAAAAAATAAATGGCAAGAAATGTTCTTTCGAATAAAGTTTCCATTCGATTAAACTGAATTTTTGGAATTTTTTAATTTTTGCACAAATCACTTCTATAGATTTCGTTATTACGGATAAAATCACGCACATGTTGTTTGATGCTCCCAATTTCTGGCATAACTTCCGGTGTGACTTTTTCACTACAACACTCTTTCCACTATAACCCAAAATTATTCGATACATCAAAAACCAGTGGACTCTTTGAGATAACATTGATTTGATTAATCTCGTGCAAATTTATTACTTCTGTTGGAATTAGAGTCGTGTGAACAAAATAGTGGACTAAAATAAATAAAATAGTGGACTCGAGTTCAAGACTCGTCAGCGCCAATTCTTTTTTAATTCAATTATTGCTGTAAAATTGGTTCAACATGTGTTATACTTTCAGTTTGTATATGGAAATTTTTAATTTGGATGTTTATTATGTACTGACTTATAAAACTTAACACTTGTATGGTCAGTGGTCAATATTGTGGCCCGCCTAGAAAATCGCATCAAGCATCATTGACGGGAACGGAAGTTTTATAATCTTTAAGAATATAGCTTGTCAGATTTTTAAATTCTTCGAAATACACTGCTGGAATGTCATCGCATTAAATGTTGCATCTGGTACTATGCAGTTCAATTGCGTTTCAAACGATATTAATGTTGAGACATTTTTAGTTCAACTCAGCTTCTGTAAAGTATAAAAGATTTGCATAACATCAAACATATATACGGTGGAGGGCGAGGTAGTAGAGTGATTGAATTTGGATTCGTGGACCTAGGTTCGAGGCCCATTAACGACGGTGTTATTTTAATTTAATTTCTTCTGTATTCAAATTGGTTCAACACCCAGCTTTCTGTTAAACATTTTCATATTTTTCAAGTAGTGGCATGCTTGTATACATGGGTATAAAGCGATGGTGAAATAAAAGCAGAGTCCTCCATTGTCTTTGCTAAATCTATTCAAATGTAAGATTTAAAAGATTTGTATAGCATGAAATATATATGCGGCGGTGGTCCAGTTAGTTAAGTCAGTGACTTTGGATTTATGGATCTAAGTTCGAACCTCGATCGAGCGAAACATTTTTTGATGTAATTTCTCCTGTCAAATCGGTGATGGTGAAATAAAATTACTCAAATCCAACTCAGCTTCTGTTCAAAACTTCAATATTCTCTATGCAAAAGTGGCATGTATAAATAATGGGTATGGGCATAGAGCGGTAATGAAATTGTACGGCGATGGTCAAATAAGCATAGTCCATTGCCGTTCCTAAAATTGTCAATTCTTTTATTTAATTGCATATTGTTCAAATCAAAAAGCAATTTTTTTTTTAATTTAATGAGAAATATGTGGATGGATACATTTTTTTTACGCTTAATCGAGGTTTGAACATCATCCACAATTCCAAATCCGATGACACCGCTTACTTTACCACCTCACCATTTTCATATATATAGATTTGCCGCTATACTCATCCTTTATATTTGCCAATTGAAGAGAGAAATTAAATTAAAAATTATTTAATGCCACATACCGAGGCCTGAACTCAAGTTCCCAATTCCAAATGCAACGGCTCTGCTTACTGGACCACCGGCGTATATAAAATTGATGCTATACAAATCTTTTATGTTTTATGTTTGAAAATTTTAGCAACAGAAATGGACAATTCATTACAACAGGAATGGAGAATTCATTACGGTCATACACAAAAGATGTCTCTTACATTTACATTACAGTTATACCCATGAGATGGCTCTTATACTTGCCGAAGAAATTAAATTAAAAAAGTATTGACGCTGACGCGAATTGAACTCGAGTCCACGAATCCAACAGCAATGACTCTGTTAACTGCACCACCGACGTATATAATAATCCTGCTAAACAAATCTTTTATGATTGCCAATTCAATAGAGAAAATTGAAAATGTTAGCAACAGGAATGGAATATGCATATTTGTGATACACAAGAGATAGCTCTTATAATTGCAGAAATTGAATGTATATTTCAACAGAAGCTGTGTTGCACCAATTTTACACCAGTAATTGAATTAAAAAAGAATTGGCGCTGACGAGTCTTGAACTCGAGTCCACTATTTTAAGAGCAATGACTAAGTTTTGGCCATATAGCTCGTTCACACGACTCTAATTCCAACAGAAGTAATAAATTTGCACGAGATTAATCAAATCAATGTTATCTCAAAGAGTCCACTGGTTTTTGATGTAAATTTTGATTTTATCCGTAATAACGAAATCTATAGAAGTAATTTGTGCAAAAATTAAAAAACACTCAAAAAATTCAATTTAATCGAATGGAAACTTTCTCGAAAGAACATTTCTTGCCATTTATTTTTTAAAGATTACTACTTTCAAATGATGGCCGGAACTACGATTGTCCTTTCTCAAAGTTCAATTTTTGATGACGCGTTTGAAAATATCGAGTGGTATTTTGCAAATGACACGAGTAATGTTCTCTTCCAATGTCTCAAATCCAGCTGGTGTATTCACATAGACTTTGGACTTTGCGTAGCCCCAAAGAAAAGAGTGTAGAGGTATCATACGATCTAAATAGCCAATTCAACGATCCGAACCGTGAAATTAATTGCTCGCCAACATGATTTTTCAATAAGTATACATTGCTTTGCGCGCTATATGGCAAATAGCACCGACTTCTGGAACCAAATGTTGTTGAGGTCGGGCTTCAATTTCAAACCGCAAATATTCCGTTGTCATGGCGCAATAACGTCTTCTTTTCTAAAGAAATATGGACGAATGATTTCACAGGCGCATAAACCACACCAAACCGTCTATTTAGTCGATTTAAACTTTTCGATGGTATTTCAAATAGTGGTCTCGACAGGCCGATTATGTCAACCGTAACTTGGTCTAACCACACGAAACACATTCCTCACAGAACGCTGATTTTCGTATAAAAACTGAACAATTTGTAGACGAAATGCCGGGCTCAGTCGTTCCATGATGAAATGGCAAACAATATACTGAATAAATAAAAACACGATGACAGTTTGAAACTATTCATGCGTCATTTGTCAAAAAGAAACAATTATAACAATCACCTCTAGATGAACGCTTTTACAAAATACTCCCGCGAACTGGCACATCTGATTGTAAATCGCCCGACGTTGACAAAAACACAGCCAAGTAATCTACGTTATATTTTAGGTTCGACAACCGCGTAGATTACATGGCGTAATCTATCTGGCCCATCCCTGCTAATACTACTTAGACAATGAAAACCACTAATCAATATATTGTTTTCAACACCGAGCTATACTTAATATCACTTTATATTTCGTGATCATCGCTCCATATTTTGTATAAATTTGATGACGTCATAACGTTTTCTGCTGAATATTTTGTTCTTATTACAGAACATGTTTCTTCTAATCATAATATTAAAATTAACAAAAGTCGCTTTGTGATGGTAACAATTAGTCCGAGTGGAGCAACATTTAGTGGTGATAACCACATTTATCTCAATAAATTTTCATGCCGTACTGTTTCTTATTTGATAAATAGCTTTTCATCAAATTAAAAGAAACTCCACGTATACCATAACAACATAATTTGCTAAGAAGCAACACTCAAATACCTACCTTACTTATAAAAACTTACCAAAAATACATTTTTGCTTGTAACCTGTATGGTATCGAAGCAGCAAATCGTCGAAAAATCAATTAAAGACAATTCATAAAATTTTTAAGGTTAATGTGTATATTTAAGGTTATGTTGAACCATTACAATATATTTTTGTTAAATTATTAATTAAAATTTAACATTTTATTTCTGTCGGATTCGGATATACAATATACCAATTCGTGGATTAAGTTTCCGGTATGTTCATTCTCGTTTCGCTTATGTGATTTTTATAATTGATTTTAGTTGAAGTACGCGGTGCGCTTAATAAGAATAAAACATCGATATTTTTATTATTTTTTTCATCAAATTTCTATTTCATTATTATCTAAATTCATAGTTTTTTTTTTATATAATTACATTGTAATAATTAATTCATAATAATTATAATAAATTAATCTCATTTATTTATTCATTTTTTTTTGTTTTACAAAATATAGAAATTATATTTATAATTAAATGTTAATATAATATATATGTATATATATTTTAAGTAGTGTATATAATAGTAATAACGAAAAAATGGCGTCTACAAATTAAATTTATATATTTTTTTTTTGTTTCTTAATTAATTTTTTTTTTTTTTTTTTAAACTACATACTAGTTAACAGAAGAAGACGAAATTGAAATTATAAAACAAAGTAATAATAATTGATAATAAAAAAAATAATAAAATTAAAATAAATTTATTTCCTATATAAATATAATTATATTTATTAATTGATTTTATTATTTATTTATTTAAAATTATTAAAATAATGCTTAGAGCAATTAAATTTATTTTTTTTATTTTTTTTTTACAATTTATTTTGTTATTAAAAATAATAGTACGCAACCAAATATTATATTCTTAAAGATTATTTTTATTTATTATTAAGAGTTTTTTTCTTTAATTACCTTATTTATTTATTAGTCCTTATATAATTAATTATTATAATATATATTATAAATAACGTTACAAATAAATATATTTATGTATGTAATATTTAATTCGATTTAATATTATATAGTTATATGGGCGTGTTTGTTGTATGTGTGTGTGTATGTGATTTATGATTATTATGGCAAAAAGGATATAATTATATATATATATATTTTTTTTTTATAGAGACTGGAAATGGATTTAGTTTGCTATTTATTTAGTTTAGTTTTGTAATTATGTAACATTTAAGTTTTATTATTATTATTTTATTTTAATATTACGAAAATTCGTTTCTTTTAATTCTATTTTTTTTTTGTGTGTAGCGATTAATCAATACAAAAAATAAGTAAAAAATTATAATTAGTAAAATTTAAAAAAAAAAATGTCAATTCGGTAAGTGTACGCGCATAAATTAAAATTAAATTTGTCTCCACGGAATTTTTGATTTATACAAGGGCAATAATAAAATTATGCCCGTGTATATTGTTTTGTCCTAATTCCCAGAAAACCAAAAGTTTTTATATTATTTTGTGTGTTTTTTAATTAATTTAAATTTTAAATTAATTACATTTTTTTTTGTGTATAACACAAAACAACGCGACCTCATCGTTTGGTCTTACGTTTTTATTTTTTAAACATTTATAATTCTTCGTAATTCGCGTGTTTCTTGAAGACAAGCAAAACGATTTCTATATTATTCATGTATGTATGTTCGTATGTATATGAGATGAGGAAAAGCGGCATAAAGCAGGCGAAAATATATATATAGGGGAGGAATGACAACGACGACGACAAGTTACAAGAATATTATGTAAAAAAAAAAAAATCCTTAGGGAACGTTTATACACCGTGAGTTAATATAAAAGTATTTTTTTTTTGTATCCTTAAGATATTATACGAATTTGATATGAAAAGTTAAATACTTTAAATCGTGTAGAATAAAAAATAAAAATTAGCTTCCGAATTTTTATCGCCATAGTGGAGGCCGATATATTTTCAGTACGAATACAATAAAAAAAAAATAATAAAACGCATCAAGATTTAGCAAAAGTAAATCGTTTAATTTGATCTTTGTTGTGTAAATTTTTATTTCTATCCGCATAAGGTGAAAGAAATAAAAAATAAAATCATTTTCCGAGGGTAGTTTTTCTTATGCTCTTTGGACAATTTAATTTAAACAGGGAAAAACAAATTTTAATTATATTTAATGAATTCCTGTGCACCGTGTTGTTGTTGTTCTTGTTCATATACTAAATTTTATACATAATTTGATTGATATAAATTTAATTTTCTTTTATTACTTTCGGTTGACTTGGAACAAGACATCATCATCATTCTTATCTGATTTTTTTTATTTTTATTGGTTACCATCATTTTTTACTAATTAAGTTAATATTTCGTTTTTATTAACTAAAATTTTCAATATTTTAACTTTATGTTGTATAATTTAAGGGTCTCGGGCCTACTAATTTAATTACAATCAATTGACATTTTTTTTAAATAAAATAACAAAAACAAATTTAATTATAAACCTCAATTAGAAATAATTTTTTATTTTTTTATAAAAACTCATTTTAATATATATATATATTTAATCAAATTATTTTATTTTAATTATACAATCTAAAATTAATATTTTTTGTGACTTTAAAATAATTTTTTTTTTAGTTTAGTTTAGTTTCTACAACTACATTTATATAGTTATGTATTAATTATTATTATTAATTGTAATAAGTTTATTTTATTATTATTATTTATTTGTTGTTATTTAATTTATTAAAATTAATAATATTTATAAATTATATTAAATTGTGTTCTTAAGTAGCACTCGTAAATAAAACAGAATTTTTATAATAATTTGGACGTTCTTGTATAGGACTTTTTATATCAGACTCACCACTTTGTTGGCGCACTTTACGTTCCATTTCAATTTCATGTGCAATTGAATCTGTAAATAGAAGAGAATATTGAAATTAAATTAAATATACCTTTATGTAAATGTATAATATGTCTCAGCTAAATATATGCAATAAATAAATATTAAATACTAGAATATATACGAAGGAGGGGAGGCCGGAAACAACATTGTAATCCTATTTCAACCCCCTCTGAGTTTTCTTGTGTATAAAAGTTTTTGTGTTTTTTATTATTTAAATGGAAAAGTAAGAAATTAAATAATAATTTCTTTTTTGTATTACATAAAAGACATAAATCGCATAATGTGGGGGTGCATATATATACATATATAGCTTTCTACAATCTACATTGATATAGAATGAACGAATTTAAATAATTTTATTTGAATCAGCGTTGGTTAAATGCTAAAATAATGAACATGAAAGTTGTGACACTAAATTCGAAGTATCGGAGATTCAAACCCGGTGGCATAATAACATAATCATCGAGCCATAATCTTATTAGGAAGATCTCGATATCTATTGCATATACGAATAGTCCATCCACATAATTTGCAAGGTGGTGTTATCTTATTGCGAAGTAAGCGTACAAAAGTAATGTATTCGCTTAACGTGTACAAAACTGCTGAAGGCATGAGCACCATGGAACGACACCCGGTGCGATCATCTAGATACAGAATATATTAAAGAGCTTTAAAAAATTTCGCAAAAGCCAATGAGTATAGCAAGCACCTCTCAATTCGCTTTGCTATATAGCCTGAATCATGACATTGTGGCAATTATCTTAGCATGGTTATTCACATGTGCTAATTAGTCGAGCGGTTTGGGCAATGTGACAAAGAGGAATGTTCACAACAATGCTGTTATATTGATGCTAGATCTGGACGCAATACGTAATTCCTGATTTAAAATATCTTTAACCTTATTTCGTGCTAATTCAATTCACATTTCTCTGAATCATTTATTTAAGCCAAATGCTTAATTCGTAACTACTGACTGCACAAATTTTATTTTATCGAGAATTGTTTTTCAATTGCCCGCTGATTTACCCCGCTCTTATTATCTTAAAACAATTGTAACGAAAGGTGAAAATTTAAGAATAATGCTGTCATGTAAACCAGAAATGTTAAAACATACTTAGAACAAGCCAACTAAAAAAAAAGGCAATCAACCATGAATTAGCGACGAATAGTTGAAGCAGAGACTAATACCTATGTGAAAATTCTTTGGAACTACTCCCAAATTTATCGTTAGATCTGCCTTTAAACTCAACATCATTTCATAATTTCGTGTACATCAAAAATTCTATATTTTAATTAAATGACGCGCAAATGGTAAAAATGCAACGAAAATAATCAAATGAAAATATTCAATAATCGAGACGGTATAAATTAGAATTTTAAGATTGTAACTTAAAATTCGTTTAAAAACCATAAACAAATACTCAAATATGTCAAAATTTATATTTTTGGAATGTATACAGGCATTACCCGTAACTTTCTAAGTTTAGGATTGTTAGAGATAAAATTAGAAGTAGTATACGTATGTATAAAAATTAACATAGAAAAAATTCCTTCCGCGATTCCTTCCAACAAAAAGTATTTTGTTATAACAAATACAAATGATTTTAAATTTAACGCAATACTTTATTAAACAGTCGTTAAAACAAAATAAAAAATAAAAAATTTCAAAATCACAGAATTAGACTTTCCAAAAATAAGGAATGTCGTGTTACAGTGCAAGAAAAAAATTTTTTTTCTGGATTGTGAAAGCCCCATAGGTATACTAAATAATTGATGTTGGCATAGTCCACCTTGCCGAGTATGACCGATAGCACCTTGTTTTCAGGCAAGCCTAAATTACATTTTTGGAAGATAGAACAAAGCTTTACCAAAAATTTTAACAAAATCACAGCAAACTTTCGTCAGATAGAGAAAATGACACTAACTATTCGCTCGGCTTATCTAAAATTTCACGACAAAATCTATAGAAAAAATGTCACAATTTACAGACCAATAAGGTGCTACAAATAACTTTCAGAAAGTGCATACATCAAGCTCCTTCTCATCTTCAACGGTTACAAGATTTTGGAATGGGCATCACATAACTTTATCATACAGATGTATACCGGGAATTGAAATATAAGAAGTGAATTTATTAGAGCTATTAAAATTAACTGTTAACTGACAATAATTTAAATTTTATTTTCTGACCATAAATAATATCTCGTTACAAGCTTAATTTAAACAATCCAAATTTTTAAATTAAATTTTTAGCTAATGTGTACACTATATTGCTGATCAAAATACGTTTCATTTGATATATCGCATAACATGACTCAAATTAAAATGTTGGTCCATCATCTAGCGCATCTATGTGGTCCAGACGATTTTTTACAAAACTTTCTATCCTCTGGCAGGTGAAAAAACAAACTCTAAGAAACAAATTGTTTTTCGATTACAATACTTAAAAGTAAAATATGGTCTAAACTGTATTTAGCAGACACATAATATCGTCATATTTATGTACATCCACGATGAAACAGATTGAAACCTAAATACAACATAAGTTACAGAACTTTCAAATCTGCAAAGTTAATAAGAAATGCATGACCAGAGAGAGAGACATTGTTTTTGATAAATATGGCGACCGATTGTCGAAACAAACGACAACCAGATTTTAAATAACTCAGCACAAAGGCGATTATTCTACAAAAAACGATGTACAACGTCAGCGCAAGCAACGATGTAATGCAATGTTGAAATCGCAAATTTTTCAACAGCCATGATGAACTACATGTATAAGTAATTTAAATCATTAATTTAATTGGAAATACATTATACAAATGCATTGTTTGACAATATCGTTTGGATTTATTGTTGTATTGTCTAAAAACACTGTAATTATAAAAGAGAAATTTCTAGTACTACATTTTACCTGTTTCGAATAACCGTTACATTTTCAAATTCAAATTTTTTCATCTAGTACTCGATTTATCGATGTCACATTTTGTTTTATTTTTTATTTAGTTACAAACAAATCATTTGTCAAGTGTGACCGATCGTCATTTTGTATTTTGCAATAAAACCGTATGGTTTTTGATGAATTCAAAAAAGTTTACTGATTTCTACATTTATATGTTTTGATTTTGAAAGGTACGTATCATGGATGATATTGTGTAAATTCCGTTTGTATATTTAATAATGAAATGTAAAAATTTAAATTAAATATAATGAATGTTTCATAATGTTTAAATTCAATTTGTGGGTGAAACTGATAAGCCGAATAAAATCGATAATGAACATAAATTTTTGTTTTGAATTGAACATTAGAGTTGAAGTATATTTTCTCTTTCTATCATACTACTAAAATTACCGATAATTTCCAGCCGATATATGTAGGTATGTCGATAAAGGAGATCAATAATTCTTGAATAAAAGAGATACGATTTATTTCGATACATTTGTGAAATATTTTTTATTAATACTGGTAAGGAAAGTTACTTGTGGGGATCCTGGGAAATTTAGATTTTCCAAAATCATATGTAAATAATTGAAAATTTATAAGAATTCAGCCTCTAGAGTGTTATATCTGGAGATGGCTTGATTTGAAGTGTTTTTCCAATATCTATGACTACAAAATTATGTTAGTCCAAGTTCATGTGGGAAACCTAGGAAATTTAAATTTTCCAAAATTTCTAAATCAGATTATATTTAAATTAAAATTTTGTTAAACAGCATCAAATTTTATAAATAATTTTAACGGTCGATAGAATTAAAATTTTATTCGATATCTTGAAAATTAATATTTGGAAAAAGGCATAATTTTAAAATTAGTAATTCAAACTGAAATATCAAATTGGCTATTGTTTAACTAAAACGTCGGTTTCATTATCAATTCGATCGAAGTACCTGGACTAATTAAAATTTATAAAATTCATAAATTTAATTAAATTCAGAATTTTAATTCGAATTTTGAAACTACTGGAATTATAAATTTAGCCCAAAATCATTGAAACACAACTTTACAAGTCAATGTGAAAATTAAATTCTACATCGAACAATGAAATTAAACATTAAATTTTGTAATTTAACGATTTAAATTTAAATTTTATAATTCTGAATTCATAATTTCTATAGGCGATCAATCGAAATTTGTAGAATTTTTTTTTTGCTATAATTCAGTTTGAAGTTTATGTTACAAGTCTGTAATTCAGTCTCAATTCTCAATCAAAATTTCCAAAATTCAATGATTTAATTTGTAGGAAATTCAGAATTTGTAAATTCAAATTTTTAACACAGAATTTAATAAAGAACGGAATTTTTTTATTGCAAAGAGTTGAATTCAACTGTCTTTGAATTTGTTTCAAGAAATATTAAATTTTTACGTATTTGTGTAGAAAATTTGAATTTACATTTAAGTTAACACAGTTTGGATCAATTTCAAATTTAAAAAGCTGACAATATTCTAAATTTTTACCAGTTTAAAATATCTAAAATAAAATTCCAAAAATTCTGAATATTATAAATATTTTTTTGTTTTGTAAAATTAAATCTATTAAATTTCAAATCTATGTATTTCTTTGTGGCATAAAAGCGTATATGGTATATGCGACTTAAACAAAAAGAAGATATAACTCAAAAAGAGTATATTTTGATGAGTTTTCCCTAACAAAAGAGTGAATAGTAATTTGAAACAAAAAGAGTACTAATACTCTCGAAAAGAGTATATCTGGTCACCCTAACTTTGGCACCAAAATCTAATAACGCTATTCTTCTGTAGCACTCTTTTCACTATATAGCCCAATATTTTTTGAAAGGTGGAAAATCTTTGGACTCAGCTTCTTTAAGATACATTTAGAATCGAGTTGACGAATTAGCGAAAAATTACGTCATTGTGAAAACTGTTACAAAAACCTCACCCCACAACTGCAAATTGCTGACCAAATCATACATTTTTTTGCAAATGTATCTAACTTGAAGTGCTTATACTTAGCAGGTTTTTTGCCTCGGTTTTTGGTAAGATGCAATTTTTGACCTAAATTATGTTTTCAAAACCAATTTCACGTAAACCACATCCACTAAATTTTGTGACAATTTGGTCAGCTTGGCACATTTTTTTGCGAACAATATACAACAATAGTGTTGGTTATCTGAACGATTTGGCTTTTTAATAACTCGGTAGCACTTATAGCCTTCCTCAACTCAAATTTGTTTTACCATGGAGCGGGGTGTGTTAAATTTTATGCGACGGCCATAATCAAAGTTTCCGGATTATTTTTAATGAAAGCTATAACCTTTTTGTAAGATCACACGATTTTTCTGCGAACTATTCTATACCATGCCACCGTTATAGAGGACCCCACTTTATATAACGCTATATATCGTTGCTTTGGGTCAATTTAAACATGATAAACATGACGCTGAAGTAGATTCATGTAATTGGAGCACAATTAGTTTTAAATTCTGCTCTTTTTTAAAAAAGAGAGTAAAATGTATTAACGGAAATTCTATAAAACTGTCATTAGTAACGCATGGTTCCTATAGAAATTTGGTCACCCTATAGTTTAGAACTAATTGACAAAACCACTCTACGGAATTGTCTACATTATCGACGTTTTCTACGTTGTTGACGCTGTCTACCGGTTATCGACACGTCAATGTAGAAAATAATTACACAAGAATTTAAATGCAACTTTAGTCAGTTTTATATAAAATTCTGCCTTCGCTTAGAATAAAATTGCTTTTCAGAATAAGGTATTATAGAACACGCATTATCTGGCCAAATCAATAATCTTTTAAAACTTTTTTATTTCCTGAAATTAAAATACAAAATGTCGAACAAGTTAATTCAGAATATCGTAGTCTGGTAAAACTATGAGAAATTAAAAAAATTGTAATATTTCTGGATTTTGGTGTTATATAATAATAATAATGTAAGTTTACAGAAAAATGAATTAGGTAATTTAGTATTTAAAAGTAAATATAAAATTGCCCGATGGATTATTTCTTTGCCTCGATTGGCTGTATCCATCTGCGAAGCACTTATTCGAACAAAAAATTTGCTAAAAGCAAATAATAGTAATTGTTTTAATTTTCAAATTTCTAAGGAAATGATGATGAATTACTAGTTGATGACGAATTATCAGTAGGGTAGTAAGAGGTAACTTTTGATATTTGATCCAAAAGCTGTATTTTTATTCAAGGAAAGAAAATGCTTAAATTAAATTCGATTTTGTGCCTGTCAGTGTAATATGTATTTGTCAAACTGAAAAAGTACTATACAGCCGAGTTTAGTCCTCTGTTGCTCAATATTTCAGTACTTAGTAAATTTATTCAATATCAGCCCTGGTATACGTATACATAATTTGCTATTTTGCTAATCAATTTATTCAACCCGTTTGTGATGATTAATACCCTAACATACACACACACATACGATTGTGGTGCTGCAATATAAATGGTGTACAAGAAAAACAATCCGCGCCAACACACCTTTCAATTCATTTGATTAAATATAAATTACATAAACGTCTTACGTCTTTCTTTTGTATATAATATATGTATGTACATATATATACATATATACATACCTGTATAGTATATGCATACATTATAACATGCGAATTTTATTTGAATATCAATCAAAATTCTAATTTCAATCTAAATTTTAATTCTTAAAAGGTTATGTAAGAATGTATACATAAATGTTATGTTATGTATATATACGATACGTATCCGTGTACACATCATATACACATATATACGAGTATTTATATAAATTTCAAATAAAAACTTTTCTTTATTTTTTAAAATTTAAATAAAAGTTAGATTACATATTATTATTTTTATTATTATATAAATGTTTATTATATTTATAATCTTGTTTGTCTCTTTTATTGTTAAAAAAAAAAAAGAAGAAAATTTAAGGGAGCGCAGAAAATTTTCTTTATTTAAATGAAAATGTAACGGCGCCGTTATAATATATAAAGTTTAATTTTTATTTTTTTTTATTTTATACGAATTGTATTTGTTGTTGTATATATGTATATGTATATGATGATTATGATTATGTTGATGATATACACCATGTTGTACCCTGAAGGTTTGATTTCTTATTCTTATTATTTGTTGTTGTTGTTATTATTATTATGATTTTTTTTTGTAAAAAATATAAATACATTTTACTTATACATATATACATTTCTACTTCCTTTTTATCATGCCTCTTCCCCCGAAAATGACTCGTTCCATGGAGCTCACAAATTCAAAAAAAGGCAACATAAAAATATGGCAAAAGGAGTTTTTCTTTCGTATATATGTATGTATGTATATGAATTTTCTGAATATTATTTTTCATATATGTTAGCTCTACTATACACAAATTGATGGGTAAAAAACAAAGTAGAAATCAAAATAATATTTTCCCAAGTAAATTGACGGGAATGAGAATATATTATGTGTAGTGGAGAGAAAAGTATATAGACTATAGAGGAAAAAAATATTGGTGCGGAGGTTGAGGGGAACAAGGTGGTTTTGCCAAAAAGAATTATATTGAAAATGAGTAAAGTAGAAAGTTTATTCAATTTCACGCAACGATAACTGTTCGTATTATAAAAGAAGAAGAAAAAAATTGTTTCTTTCAAACTATGTATATATGTATGTACCTACATATGTATGTACATAGGTATGTCTATGCATAATGTATTTTGCATATATTCATATAGATAAATAAAATAATTTTCTTTTGCACTGAAATTTATTTTCATTGTGTCTCGTTATTTTCTATATATGAATGCCTATTTGGGTGGGTGTTCTATATATAATGTACGTACGATGTAGAGAATACAAGTACATAGAGTATAAATGTTAGAAAATTATGTGTCAGTACTAGAAGTGCATATAATGAATTTGTTGAAAAATTTTCATTTAACGGTTGATTGGCTAAATACCTGACCTAGGGCACACAATTAAAGTATCGTATTATGCGATGTTTATAGAAATTTAATTTATTGATTATACATTAATCGGGGTCACAGCAGGTGATACATCTAAATGTATTGTATATATGATTTGGATTTGAACGCAGTGTATTGAGCTAAAGGGCTGAGAAGAAGGACTAAGATTTTCAATAAATTTTTAGAATTTACGCTTGAAAAATAATTTAACTAAGACTTCCACTCTCAAAATTTCAGTGACAAATGAAGATTAAACTTTGATCTTGAATATAACATGAAATTCAGCGTTTTAGTGCGAATTAAAGCCCGATTTAAACTTAGAATGGAAAATTTGATTTTGAAATACCTTGAAGAGACTTTGAAAGCGTCCAATAAATCAAAAATAAATTACACCAACATTCCCTCTTAAAGCCAAGCAACCTTTCTTTAAAACTTTAATGCATAATTATTCAGTTGTCTTAGTTTTATTAATCACTTTGTATGAAACGAAATTTGAAAAATTAATTTCATTTGAAATATAATGTTTTAGAAATTCTGGTATCCAATGTTAACAGACTCCATTTACAAATTCCTACACCAAATTCTAAACCTTGCAGATTTAATATAAGGCAGAGTCTCGATGCCAATTTCAAAATGTTAGTTCCATGATACTAAAATCTTAAACCTAATGATTCTATCACTCTAGAGTTAAAATATTAAAATTTTAAATATCTCAGTATAATGTAGTATTTTTAGAAACGAAAATTCAAAATTTTAGATTTTAGCATATCCTAAGTTATAAATTATAAATATTAAAATTTTCCCGAATCAAAATTTCAGCTTATGAATTGTAAATTAGGTTCATAGATCTACATAAAACATAAAATTCATTAATTTCAATTCTAAAATTATAGTCAGTTACATTCTATAAAATTCTCATTTCCACATTTTTAATTCAACATTTTGTTGAATAATTTTTGATATTAAGAATTATTTGATGAATTCGATAATTTAAAATATTTAGTTTAATATAAATTTAGAAATGTTCTTAAAATTAATAAAAGGTTCCAGTTTTTTAATTTTAGGAAATTCTAGTTTCTAATTTAAAGTACTTATGTATATTAATTTAAAATTAAATTTTTAAGAAATTGTAATTTAAAACTTTGAATTTGGAAACTTTAGCCTTTTACATTTTTATTGAAAGACAGTGATATATAGCCATTACTTAAGTTTGTAAATGATAAGATTGTCATCAAATGAGGATTTGTAAATATTTTCGTAAGGACAATGCTATGTTTATTCTGTGTCAATCCTGTGTAGTGTAATTTAAAAATATTTTCCTAGGGCTGCTGTTTCTCCATCTGCGAAATTAGCCTAATTGGTTTTCTATTTACAAATTAGACATACATATTTCTAAATTCTAAATGTAACGCGTTTAATTACTTAAATCAATTTTAAACCCTTAAATTATTTACAACGTCAATGCCAAAACACAAAATCTCGAAATTGTTTAATTCCTAAACTTCTGAGCCTTTCAGCCAATATTCTTTTTTTAAAAACCAATTTTTTAAACTTTCAAATACCTAAAATCAGAAATTCGGAATTCTAATATAAATTAATTTTTATGAATTTTTCTTTTATAAATTTTAAATTTCGCTGTTTTTTTAATGCCCAAATTTTTAAATTCCCACATTTCTAAATATCGATCTAATTTATCGAATTTGAATTTGTAGTTTAAAATTACCAAATTTTAAGTAAAGCCTTCGATATCCTCACCTTCGTTATCTTATAACACATATATGAGATTAGTAGATATATAAAGCCTAATAATAATACCTCTCGTTGTAACTAGCTTTAAAGATAACAAACATTTAATTGTACGGATTTTTCATCTAGCTTGTCAATGGCAAACTGTATAGGCGAATATCGGTTGTTCCTACTCCTTTCCCCAATCGTCTAAAATGTATTTAAAAGGATTTTCTAAGATTTAGAGTATTTGTAAATTTTTGTTTTAAAATTGTAGAAACCTTCTCAAAATTTTAAGAAATCTTATAAAATTTTTAAAATTCGATTATTTTACAAAATTCAAATTTAATTTTTATAAGTTTTCTAGCATTTTAAAAAAATTTGAAAATTTGAAAAATTCTAACGGTTAGCCCGTTAGACAAAAATAGACAAAAATAAAAAAATTTAAAATTTTCTAAATTTCTGCAACCTCCTTCAAACGGAATTCGATGTCAATTTGGATAGAAATTTTAAACGAAATTTATAAAAGATCATGCATGATTTTGTTTATTTTCGAATTTTGAATTTTTAAAAGATTTATTTATTTTTTTATTGAATTATTTTTTTTTTTTAATTTTAAAATTCAATGTAACCGTTTTATCAACTTTCAATTAAAACTTCACATTTAATTACAATCCGAATTACTGAATTTTGTGAAAGATAATTGCGTTCTAGAAAGATTTATCGATCTAAATGAATTCTTTAATTCTGTTCTTAATGAATTCAAAATAGGTTTGTGAAGGTGATTAATCCAGCATTTTTCTCGAATGATTTAAGGGATGAAAAGAGGTCAAATTTCAAAAAAATCATTGAGGAAAATTATGAAAATATCTCAAATTTTATTTTAAACCATGTAATTTAAGATACAAATTTTAGAAAATGTATGGAATTTTAAAAATCAAATTTAGTTATATAAAACAAAGTCGAATTATTTTTAAATTTAGTTAGTCAATTCCAGAATATTCCTGAAAATTTGTTATTTGGTGATATTATTCCCTAAATCCTAGAAGAGTTATCTATTTTTTTTTAAATTCATTTCAGACGACATATTGGAAGTAGAAGTAATAATGCGTTGTCACATGACAAAAATATCGAAAATAGCTCGGGACCAATTGTCCCATTTATGATAAAATGATTGCATATTTTTGGCTTAAACTATTAAGAAAATATATGAAATAACTGCAATTAGTAATTAAAATACACCAATACCTCAGTTCTCGTCTGTGTTTAGTTCTGGAAAATTACACTCAAAGTGAAACGACGCAAATCGAAACAAATTCATACAAATGTATGAAAAATGCAAACATCGGTTCTGAATTTTTTTTTTCCAAAAGTGTATAAATTCCTGAAAATAAATGAATTCCTATCTCGTACTAGGGGACAAATATTTTTCTAATGTAGCTTGAACTGGAACTGGCTTATTTCGAAAGTGCATTTCTTCATACCTTTGGAAATAAACGGAAATATCTCTACGAAACTTAGAAAATTCGTTATCGTCAAAGTGGAAATTACGCCTTGATCCATTGGTTGTATTAATGAGGTTCTATTCGTTGGCATAATTACGAATTTCACATTGTCTGATATTTCATTGATATAAATCGGATGACCTGGAGTATTATCGGGCAATACTAAGGCATTCAAACTTAGATTTTCCTTCATACAATACATTTTTATCTCTGAAATGAAGCAGTTTTTAGCCTAACCGTTGAATAAAGTAGCTGTCATCCATGCTTTTTTCTTCGTTTGCCAATAAACCGGAAGATCGTTTTTCGACATATTTTTCAAGGCCCTTGAATTTTCCGAATGATAGATTAACAGAGGGTTGAATTTGCAATTCCCATGCACAATACCCCCATTGAGTAGGGTATTCCGTTCTTTAGCCGCTTTATAGCCGTGAGCTCATTCTTCAGTAGTCGCTTCCAGAACAAACTTTTGAACCGTTGAAATCAGCCTCGAATTTTTCGATTTTGGACACACCATAAATTTTTAGCCAAGTCTTGATTTAAACTTTTAGCTTTTGCTTATAAAATGGTTTGACTTCAAGACATTTTTCTTTGAGTTTGATTTTCAATCCAATTGGTAAGTAAAAATTTCATTTTCATTAACAAAAGATTTCTGATCCGTGTTAATGTTTTAGAACCAGACCACTTGATAAGGTACTCACAGCAGCTCTAATTTGTTCAGCGTCCTGTTCACAAATAGTTCGCACAGTTGGCGGGGCCTAAATTTCATTCTTATAAAAGCCAACTTGTCACCATTATAATGGTAATTTTATGGTTTAAGTATAATTCGGCTTTAAAATGTTTGCTGATTATTATTGATAATATATGAACGCAGACTGAAACATCGCAAATCGGAACAGTACAAAACGGGGTATTGGTATATAAATTTATAATAGTATACCAGTTTTAATTGAATATAGGATGCTTATATAATTCATTTGTAAACAAAATTTCTTTTAAACCAGACAAGGATAGTTTGCAAATACTTAATTTTGGCTCTAACAATTTTCAAGAACATCCTTACATAAGTTCTATTCTTACATTACTTTCGTACCAAATATTTTTGTCCGTGTCAATTATAAATATCGACTGCATAAATTAACGCGTAACTCCCACCCAAATGTTGGACAATTAAATTTTTCTTAACTTAAATAATCAAATTATTCACAAAAACATCTCGGCTGCTCGCAGATATCGAATTTCCCTGCAATTTTTTCGATAAATTTTTGTATACAAATACAAGACGATGATGGTTTGATTATCAAACGAATTTTCCAAAAACAAAAAATACTACTTTGTTTACTCTTAAGGTAAAAAAAAAAATTAAATTAGATTATTTTCTATTTCGACGGTTGATGTTGTTGTTGTTCGTTTTGCGTTAACTGCTAAATGCAAATTGTAAACACTGGTTGATTCAGGGAAAACATTTTCATTTTAAGGTGTCAGGTTTTTATATACCGAGCGAAGAAGGGAAATGATGATGATAATTTTTTTTTCATTTTTTCATTCCTTGGCCACTTTTGTCTTTTCGTTCTTACTTTTGTTGTTGTTGTTGTTGCTGTTGTTGTGTTATTTAATATTGTAAAATAATAAAATAAAATATATAAAAGGATATTATTATATAACAAAAGTAAAAATATTATGGTATGATGAGGGTTTTTCATTATTTTGGTAGTGGTTTGGTTTGATGATGATTACAGAACCGCCGCACCACCGCACATTTCTATTGTGTGTGTGTGTGTGCTATGAAACCTCGAAATGGATTTCATAATCTCATTATTATTATTTTTTAATTAGAATTAATTTAATTTTTTTGGTATATAATTGTATTTTTACTTTATATATTTCAAATTTATTATTTAAATGGTGATTCTTTATTTTGTGTTTTGTTTTAATAAAATTTAAAGGGATGCAAAATAATTTTCTTTTAAGATTTTATGTTTTATGCTGCATCATTGCCAGAATTTAAGATATCATTATAACCTCGAATCGAATTATGTATTATTTTTTTAAAGGTTTCCCATTTAATGGACCCCCCGGCTAATTTATATTTATTATATACATATGTATGTATAAGCGAATTACATTTAAATAGGTTATGTGTATGCGCGTGCATATACACAAATACGCGGGGATCAATAATTTGCATATAAAATATATTCGTTCGGTGTGGCGTAAGAAAGATCAAACTCATACCCTTATACGGTTTTGTTTAGAGACGAAAAAAAATTATGCATAAAAAACCCATTGACTTAGAAACAAAATTATTTTTTTAAGGATACATAATAATACCTTAAGGCTATTTTCTTAATATTTATTTATTTTTCCAATTCCTTGCTCAGTTCAAATCGAAAATATAAAAATATAAATTTTCCAAGGGTGAATTAGAAAATTAAATTGTAATCAAATTTCAAGATGTATGTATGTATATGCGTAGTTTATGTCTATATACCCAATTTTTTTGTTTTAAGACTATATATGACGAAGAAGATGCTACTCTAAAAAAAATCACTAATGACTTTTTAAAATGTGCGGTGAAAGCCGAACAAATTTTTTGTCTGTGCGCTGCGAGATTTTGATTGACATTTACAAAAATTTCTAAATTAATTAAATTTTTTAAATTTGGTTTGCTATTGGTTCGGTTGATTGACATGGCGTGTCGTCTTTATATGTATGTATGTGAATCTTTATATTCATTAGTATCTTGATCAAAAGACGGCAATATATTATTAATTAATGAATAATGATGGACCACCAATGACGTGTTTTTGAAGTATTAATTTCAATACATGTAGGTATATCGAATTTACGTACATATACCCTTATATATACAATACAGTGTATTCCACCCTTCACAACAGAAAATGGTTATAAAATATAACATTTTCTTATTTCGATTTTAACTTGTATGTATGTATCTACGTACATGTTCTTTCTTATATTATTATAATATATTGTTTTAATTACAAACCACCATTTACATTTCTGTTGTTGTACTTCGAACAAAACACGCGTATTTTATTTCATATTTTTTAGAAAGTATATGTATGTACGTACAAAAAAAAAGGAAGCTGGCAAAGAATTAAATAAAATACAAAACGAAGGAAACACAAAATATTATGAAATAATAATAAGACGATGGAATAAAATATTAAAAGAGGTAAAATGATCATATCAAATAATAATGGAAAATGTGGGTGGTTCGACGGTTGAGGGATGGGGGAAGGGATGGGCGAACGAAAGGGTGATATGAATCAAAATAATCACAATAACAAAAACATCCTTAAAAATGTAGTACTATATACATGGAGTATGCAAAAAATAAAATAATAATCCTTTAAAATAATAATAATAATTCGGCTTCATCGTTCACAACCCTTTTATTACCCCGGTTGTAGCATTACTTACTTACTTACTCTTTTCTCTTTTCATTTTTTTTATTATTATAAATTCTATTTTCCACGCTACTTTAAGGTCTGTAATTTAAGGATTTAATAAAATATTTATTAAAATAAAATTATTTTCATTTTTTTTTTCTACCATTGTGTGCTGTTTTGCCGCCACCGTCGAAAGAAAGTCGTTTTTTGTTAGTTTTTACTTTTTAGTCAAATGACAATCACATCTGGCAAATATATGCACATACTCATATGTTATAGTTTTTTATGTATTCAAAATGGCCTGTGTTGTTTTTTGTTTGTATGATTGATATTCAATCAAATTCAAATCAAATGGAACACACATTCATCTTTTTCTTTTAAATTATATTAAAGTACATAATTTTGGGTTTAGATACATACGGATATACATATACATATAATTCATTCACCCTTCTATACATTTTTGTTGTTTTGTTGAGATAACCTAATTTCTGGAATTTACATTATTGCCCTGTAATTTAATGTGCATCGATGCAAACGTTGCGTTGCAAGGGGTATAATAAAAATGTGAATCCTTTTAAATTCACATTTTTATGATTATTAGGTTTTATGGATTTTCTGTGTCGACGATATTAACTGTAAGTGGTTTTAGAGATATGGGTGGCGGAACAAATTTATAGATCAGGTGTTATTTTATTATGATATAGGCGCCCGCCTAAGGTAGACAAATCTAATACTTCCACATAAAATTAATTAAAATCCATAATTTATTTACACAAAAAAAAAATAAATATTGTAACAAGATAATCTCATCTTATTTTCTTCCTAACTTATTATATCGTTTTAGTTAAGATTTAAGACACCAAACAATCCGATTTGTATACCGATTTTATACGAGTATAAACCAAGATAAATATTTCTCTCTAGGTCTAGACCTTTTATTTTATTTTATTTCATTTTCGTATTTTTCACATCAATTCACATGAAAAATAATAAATTTCCATTTTATGTTGCCATGTTGTTGGTGTAGCTTAATTGCACGCGTATTATATTTATATATAAGAAGTCGATGTTATATACCTTTCCACCTTAGCGCGCGCTATTGTACGTTCTTTTGTATTTTATCTTCCAACGAACGAAACAAAAAATAAATGTATAAATCCTTATAACAACTACACAATAATACTTCTAACAACTAATATTAAAAAAATGAAATAATAAATGTTTTTTTAAGGTTTAAAAAATATTAAATAAAAAAAGGGTGAGATTTTCTTTAATTTTTTGTTTTGGGGAAATTGTGTAAAAGTGATTTTAACACAAAATTTATGATATATACGAAATCCAAACCAAGAAAACACCGAGTTCCTTACATTTCCGTTTTTCTATTGCGTCGATTTAAACTGTTGCGTTTATTATCTCTGCTGTATTTAACTATGAACCAAAGAAATACAATTGGATTTTTTATGGCTGTGTGTGTGTTGGGGAAAAAGGATTGTGTTTTGTTTTGCCAGTTTTCAAACAACGAAAATAAAATAGGGATATTCTAATGGGTATCAAATTTCTAACTATAGTTGAGTAAATATCATGTTCGATTTCTGTGATTTTCGGAATTACATACATATAAACGATGGATATGGCGCATCTGCCAATTTGAACTACATACTCGTATGTACATATATAAGGTTTCTAGTATCAGAGCATTTTACGATATCGATATTTTTATATGTATTATATATTTATTACATAAATGTAAAATAATAAAAAACTTAAAAATAATAAATTATGTAATAATGTCATTCGATGTAATCTTAACTTTTTTAAGTTTTCAAATAAAAAGAAAAAATTAAAAAAAATTAAGACGTTATTTTTAGTTTATAGTAACCAATTATTTAATTATTATCATTTATTTGTTCGTTTATTTGGTGGGAAAGGTATAACCGACTATCGAGAATTTAGTAAATGATGTTCTCAAACCAGACCCACCACCAACTCGTACTGGTCAGAGTGGTAGTCGTATGACCAGTAAAACAAAAAATGAGTACAACAAACTCAGGTAATTGTACTCCAGGTGGTAACCCAGCTAAGCAGCTGATAAATCCACCCTCTAACGAGGCATGCTTAACGGATTCTGGGGTGAGCCAATCATTGTTTAAAAGCCCTTTTGGGCAACCCAACCCATTTGGACAAAAACCCAGGGCGGCATGATCACCACCACCATTAGCGAAGACCTTGGAAAGGGATAACGCAGAACTGCGCAATAAGATTTACGAAATATAAAAGTCAATGTTAAATCTAAACAAAGATCTCAAAAACTTACAGCGAGAAAACAAGGAGTTAAAAGATTCTCTAAATGTAGTAATATCTGAGAAATAAATCGCTAAGCTACAGCAAGAAAATGGTACCAATGATCATATAGAGGTTATGTATGAAACCGACGAAGAAGAACTCAACAGAGAAACGGGATGGATTCTGAACCATAACAAAAAAAATAAGAAACGCAAGATGAGTAAATAAAATTACAAGCTTGGCGTTAAATAGGGGTGATATCAAAATAAATTTACCAGACGCTATAGAAAGTTAACAGGAGCGCTTAATGAAGAAAAGACAACATGGTATTCCTACGAACATAAGCAGACAAGACAAACCAAAGTCATTGTTAAAAAACTACACGCATCATGCAAACCAGAAGAGATAAAAGAGTATCTTTTGGAGAAACGATGCAAAATTACACAGCTGCTAAAAATAGGTGACAAAACACCTCTTCTATTATATATGTTATCTTTTGAAAGAACAGAAGACATTAAAAAGATTTAAGAAAACGAGTTTCAGTTAAATTTCAGTTAAAAAACCTAAACTGATTTCCCAGTGCAAAAAGTGCCAAGTCTACGGACACACGCAAAACTTTTGTAATAAGGAGCCCAGATGCGTGAAATTTGTAGGAAAACACCGTACGACATAATGTACGAAACAAATAGACACCCTACCAAAATGTGTGAACTGTGGAGAGGTACATCCAGCTAACTACAGAGGTTGCATTGTTAGAAATTTCCAAAAAACAAGGAAAACTTCAATAAGTACTAGGCCAGAAATCAACTCAGCCTCAACCAGAATATCCACAAAATTAAGGCCACACCAAACATTACACAAGCTATTAAGAACTAATCCAAATGTATCATATATGCTAAAGCACTCACTATTGGAAGTTCGAGAAGATAACATATTTCTGTTTCAGTTAATGATTCAAATAATAATCAAACTAATAAAAGACTACAAGATATTCTTAATAGACTTAGTTCACAAGAAGAAAAGCAAGAAAAAGCCCTCATATCAATCTTGCAAAGGTTCACCCTACCCTACTCGAAAAAAGTCGAACAACATCGAAGTTAGCCTCTCTTTACTAATTAAATATGGCACATAATCTAAAAATTCTTGCATGGAACTGCAATGGTATATTGCAACGACAACATGGAATACAACTATTTATTGATTTGTAAAAAATAGATATATGCTTATTATCTGAAAGACACCTTACTACTCAAAGTCAAATAAAAATCCGTGGCTACGAAGTTCACTCAGGAGTACATGCTAATAATAATGCATTAGGGGGGCAATGCCGTGATTATAAAAAAGATGTTAAATACGATATCCAACAACAACATGAAAGTGATGAAATACAAGCAATTAGTGTTAGCCTTAATACCCGCACCCATAAAGTAGTGGTAGCCGCAATATATTGTCCACCTATAGATATAACATCAATAAGAGAATGCTTATACTAACTTCTTCAAGCAGCTAGGTGAAAAATTCAGGGGTGACTTTAACGCTAAACAGACAGAATGGAGATCAAGACTAACAACAACTAAATGAAAAGAGCTTCATCAAGCAATAGTTAAATATAACTGCAACTGGCATTCTACTGGAAAACCAACTTAATGGCCCTGCGATCAAAATAAAACACCAGACCTAATTGACTTCTTTATAACAAGAAAAATCCCGGTGGATTATATACAAGTGCAGGAAGGATTTGACTCCACATCTGACCACTCCTCTATTTTAATGATAATAAATGATACATCATTTGTAATGATAAACAGCCAACGTTAACAAATTAATATATTGATGAGAAAATTTTTAAGAATGAACTAAACAATACCATCATTTTAAACACACAACTTTCATAAGAAGAAACATTACAAGAGGAGGTGGAAAAGCTCGTCAAAGATCATAGAGCAAACCCAAAGAAAATTAAATCACTAGTTATAGAGAAGAGAAGTACCCGAAGGGAATGGCAACGTACACGAGACCCAGAATATCATATTAAAAAAATATCGGACATGAGTAATGATTCCTTCAGACTCCGTTATGTCCCTTTATCTTGGAAATTTGCGGAAGTAATAATGATACCTAAACCAGGTAAGCCACCAAGTGTGAATTAACCTCGTACAGACTCATATCACTTCTTCCAATTATGTCAAAACTGTTTGAGAGACTATTATTAAAACGAATTAAACCAGAAATTGTAAAAGAAGGAGCAGTTCCGTCCCATTAGTTTGGATTTAGAGAGAAACACTCCACAATCGATCAAGTCCATATAGAATAACAGATTTAATAGAAAAATTCTTAGAGGAAAAACAGATTTGTTCAGCCATATTTCTGGACATAGCGCAGGCATTTGACAAAGTCTGGATAGATGGTTTAATATTTAAATTGGAGAAAACTCTGCCATTTGAGTATTGCGAACTGCTAAAGTGATACCTAAACAGAAGATACTTTAGAGCTAAACAGGAAGGAGTTTACTCAAGCATAAAAGAAGCTAAAGCAGGGGTACCGCAGAGGTGTGTCTTAGTGCCATTCATTTTCGTACTGTTTATAAGCGACTTATCGCAGACAAACAATACAACTACTGCTAGATGATACTGCAATTTTAGCTGTTGGTGACACAATCGGTGACATTCAAACTACAAATAGCCATAAATAATATGCAAGATTGGCTAGCTAAGTGGCGAATCAAAGTGAATGAATCGAAGTCAACTGACATTAACTTCACTAACAGATCAATAGAACCACTACCTATGTGACTATCAATAATATTCCTTTACCACATGCAAATCAAGTAAAATACCGTGGTATATGAACCTTGGTGTAAAGTTAAAGTGGAAAGTACACGTGACAAAGAAAGCAGCTTCAATTAAAATATCGAGCTTTAAAGCAAGCAATAAAGAGCTTCAATTAAAATATCGAAAAATGTATTGGTTAATTTGTAGAAACTCTTAACTCTCTTGCCGGTCTGGACAACTTTATGGGGATGCACCAAATCCAGCAATCAACAGATAGTTCAACGATTTCAAAATAAAATTCTCAGAGGGATTATAAACGCACCTTGGTACACTCGTAATAGTGACCTTCATAGAGATCTCAGAATAGACACCGTCGTAAGCGAAATAAAGAAGTGTGCTCAAAAATACCTTGAGAGGATCCATCATCACCCTACCATCGAAGCTGTAAAAAAAAAATTATTTGTTCAAATTGTTTTGAAGTTATTATATCAATACTAGCATTCAGACTGAACTTGGATTAAAAATAATCGATTTTTTAAATCCAAATTTAAGTTTTCTTCATTATTATAAAAAAGAAAAAAAGGCCCCAATTTTTATTTGTATTAAATATTTTTTCATATAGGTTCTAATTCGATTTTACTCTACATATGATGGGACAAAATGTAAAAACTTTTCAAGATCAGACTCACCTAGAGAATATTAATATAAACAAGGTATAATTATAAATGAAACTCCCTTGTAATATTTTTCGCGAACAATATTATACCCGTGCGTATTCGAGTGATACGTAAGTTTTAAAATTAATTCATGTTTAAGGTTGATATACAAAAAAATAAAAAATCATAATTTATCAATTAAAAATATAATAATTTGATTAAAAACAAATTAAAAAATGTTCCCTAATTTTAAATTAAAATCCATTAACTTGCTGCTTAATAATTATAAATTGTGTATAATATATATATTTCCAAGTAGTTTGAAATTTATCTATCTAACGACGAAAGCTCTCGAATAATTGATACACAAAAATTTAAAAAAAAGTTTCGTTTGTTATTTAACACTTTTTTATTTTTCCTCGAAATAATAATTTCAATCCCCTTGTTTGTTGTAATAAAAATAATAATATAATTTAAGAAAAAATTCTGTTTGTTTTATTAATTTTAGATTTAATATTTTTGAAAAACTTTTTCTTTTTAATTGATCTTAAATGATGAGTGAGTGAATTATCTTTTCAAGTTTTAATAATTTTAAGAATTTATTTCAATAATTAGCGCGTGTCTTATTTTTAAATAAATAAGTAAAATTTCGTAGAGAATTTTGTTACTACATATATTGTATTGCCTAATAGTTAGAAAGGGCGAGTTTTATTTCAATTCCTGTTTTTTTTTATACGTTTACATATTTGGAAAGGGATGATGATGAGAGATGAGGAAGAAAATTGTATCCTCATTATCTTTAAACTTTATTCATGTCCCTATATATGCATATACACACACATATAGCTATACTCTTTTTGTTGTTGTTTAATCGAAAAGAAAAATAATTATAATTGTTGTTTGTAAATGAAAAAAAAATAATAATCATCCATCAAAATATATTACATTTTATCTAATTCAGCCAGACTCATTCATTCATATTTTTGTTTAGATATTTAAATATATATTTGAATTTTTTATTCATTTACTACATATATAACAACAAAAAGGGATATTTTATTTAGTTTAGTTAAGTTTTAGTAGCCCACCTCAAATATATAGAATCAACACACACATACACTAAAAAAAAGGATTGTCCAGTTTATGTGTTTCTGAAAATTATTAGATTTTTTGTGTTTTTTTAGAAGAAACATGGGAATATAAGGGTTGATTTGTAATGTAACACTGTTTTCAGTTTTATTTGATTTAAAAGTTTACACGTCTTAAGGCTAGTGTGGACATTGTGTATATAAGAATATTGATTTTGATTATTTTATTTTAGAATGCAGGGACGGTTGCAAGGAACTAATGTTTTTACTTGAATAGAGAATCTACAGGGTGGCGCAAAATGGACGATATGGTTTTAAATGTTCAATACCTTTTATATTAATTTGTATTTTTAATTTTTTTTTCAGAATTTTGTAAAGAAAACTTGGCAAATTTATAATGGAACAGTATACAATGGAACAGCGAATAAAAATAAGATTAACTGTTTTAACTCAAAAATAAGATTAACTCTTTAATCTGCCCTCTGCAGCAAAACCATCCACAGTTGTGGTTCCAACAAGATGGAGCTACAGCTCATACTGCAAAGGACACAATGAGCCAATCGTTTGAATTGACCTCCAGGTTCACCGAGTTTAACCGCTCCTGACTGTTTTCTTTGAGGTTATTTAAAAGAAAGGGTGTACGTGAATAAACCATCGACCATATTTCAGCTAAAAAACAATATTTGCAATGAAATCCAAGCCATAACACCTGAAATTCTGCGAAAAGTTATTTTTCCAATACATGTTTCAATACATGAGAACATATCTGCGAAGTAGAAAATGGCCACCACTCGCGCTATATAATTTTTCATGTTTAAGCTCAAAAAATTTGCCATTTATATAATTTTATATTTTCAAAAATAAAAATTACAATTATCATCGAAATAAATAATTTATCAAGAATTTAAACCATATCGTTCATTTTGCGCCACCCTGTATATATAGAATGGTTTGCGCTACCGAGCACATACGTTATATTACATGTGTTTAAGAGCTTAAAGTTCTATTTTAGGTCGCAGTAATAATATTACTTTTTCTCGCACAGCACGACAATCCAACGCCCGAACAGATACCCTAAGATTTGTTAATCAACCAAATTTTTAAGTCGTCTTCATTTGAGATTTTTGGAATCGCGGTCGAATAATTCGTATATGTTAAAAAAGCTTTACTATAAGGCATGATGAACTCGTCCGAACGACCCAAGAAATTTAGTACTGAGCGTTATAAATATCTAAAGTTGAAAATAACTGACTGAGCAACAGAGCTTTAAACGAAAATCGATCTTGAAACTGATCGCATCCTGGCTGCCAGATGAATGAGTTTAATGATAATTAGCACAAAATAAGACGTAAAAACCTATAGCACAAATATTATTGCTGAGGTCATCATACAGGCATCAATAAAGAAAGGCAAACGAGGGCTGTTCACATATAGTGTAAAGTTCAATTTTCAGTTTCTGTATATAGAAACTTTTGTATCGCAGCTTGAATTGAAAGTATCAAATGATTCGTCTAAATTGAATCGATTTACATGCAAATAGTCGAATTTTAATGCAAGATGGGGAATTATGCCAACCGCAATTAACAGGTCTATATATTAAAAACCTTTTTTTATGTTCTGTATATAGTCTTACGAGAAACTTTGTGGATCTTAGAATTACCGATCGGAATAGGGAGATGAAAAATCCAATTTTGCATCCTAGTTCTGTTGCGAGATTCGAACCAGCTATAGTTTCCAAGCCAAATGTCACAGCTTTAGACACTGCTAAGTTTACATTATCGATGGTTAAAGAATGGATCTGTGTTGGACAGGGCCATCCAAGCGCTATAGCACACCTCTGATATTATAAGCATTTTGTATCGTATATAGTTTCCGAACTATTTTATTTCGAATATTTTGCTTGATCCATCCTTCCACTTGGTGTGGCCGTACCTATAAACGTTTTCTCTTCTAGGCAAACTATGATCTTTAACTGTTTGATATGTAGGATCATCGTAAAACTAGTGCACTCAGTTGACCACGATAAAGCACCCGACACATTCGATACTACGTTGTGCTTATCTTTTCGATGTAGGAGTTCGAAATAGAATGGTTCAAGCTGAGTTCGAAATAGAATGTGACAAGATCTCAGGTTTCTGAACCATTAAGTAGACAGTTATTGATCACTATTACTTTTTTTTCCTTGGAATGCTATCACTTTTAATTTCGTGAAAATTTGCGTTGCTTAGTCTTTCTCAGAAGGACCCTGCCAACATGTTTATGTTAAAAAATTTCAGTAATTTGACCAGGATCGAGCCTCAATCACCTATAGCTTAAATTGTATGTATCTAAGATTATTCATGGCTTTCAAACAAATTCATGATTTTTCTTTTCAAATTGTTACATAATCCAAGCGCAGACATTTGGCTGCCTCTTCCAGTAACGTCATATATTCTTCAAACGTCTGCTATGTTACAATGAAGCTACACAGGGCGAACTTGAGTACCTGATCCATAAACCGGACACAATGACAGCCGTTTTGGGCTTTTAAGCATTTAACTCAATTTACCATATCGCTCAAATCAGTGCAGAATAGATATTTCATACCAGATAATCTATCCAGCGGGCTCTATCACCAGGCAGCGCTTCTTGATGATAAACGGCGCTCAAATCATAACCGCTTTAGGATCTGATGTGTCGATGTCATCTATTAACTCAATGACCTATTCCATATGATACCGCAACTTTACACAACGCAAATTATATGATGAAATGTCTGCCCGAAAACTGAATGTTTTTAAAATGGAATGAAACACGAGTACATTGTCTTCTATAGCAAATACCAGGTTTACTTAGAACACGCGCTGATGCGGAGACTGGAAGAATATTCATCTGATAATAATATTCAATCATCGATCAGATATATAAACTGTATGCATTTTTTAAAATTGGTTTCAAGCAATCCTTAATAAAATATTCTGGATTAATTTGGGAATTAATTTTTCGCCCACCAACCATGCCATCGTCTAGTATATTTTTATCGTTTATCACAAATTAATAATTGAAATAAGCCTCTTTCGTCAAATATGTTTAGATTTTAGACAATTTGTTAGACCTGGCTTTTCGCTTTCAATAAACAAAAGTTTTGGCCGTTACATTTTTTTATATCACAGTTCCAAAAATAACATTATTTTTTAATTTGGTCAACCAGCAAATAAGTAAGAAATTTAAGTAACAAGCCGACATTTGTAATATGTATGTTAAATGACATTGTCACTTTAACAAAACTTAGCAGAGCGAAAAATGTCGTCCAAACTGAAGTAAACGTCAAATTAACAAATTGCATATAGAACTGACAAAATGCACAATTGATTTATAGCAAAATTAATTTGATTTTGATAAGTTACACTACGCTAGCTGAACTGTCAAAATTTCTGTAAAACTTAAACTTAAATTCTAACCTCGAGAGATCTACTTGTTATGTTTTGTGGTATTTAATGTCCAAATAAAATAAAATTAATTCACTTAGCATACATTTATGATTGTCCTAACTACATATAAGTATAAATAGATATGCAATTTTCTTTCACCAATAGACCCAACCTATATTTTAATTTGGGTCATGTTTGTAATTTGACAAGCTTTTGCCAGACTTCTAAATCTATTTACTTTTACAAGCCGAACTTGTATGTAATTTGATGCTATATGGAAGAAAAGTACATTACCAAACTGCATAACAATACAGGGCTCCAAAAATCTTAGATTGATCACAATTGGCCTACTTACCTTAATACATGTATACAAATATAATTCTATTGATTATCTCGATTGTGAGATAGCGTTTTATCTATTCGCGATTGATACAAAGCCAAGCATTATTCCATTAAAATCAACTCCTATTTCCAAACTCATTACATTGTGTGTATACTTTATATACATATACTTTGTCAGTTTAATCAACTAATTCATTAGTATATTGTAATTGTATACATACATATATATGTATATACGATGTGTTATGTCATCAAAAATCAGTCCCAACCCCAAGCATGAACAAAAATATAATTTAATTTACTTAGCTCTTCTGTGCCTGTTATACGCACAACAAGATTGCGAGAGAATCAAATATTAAAATTATCATCAAGATTTGTCTCAAGTACTTTCATTTCAAAATCTCATATTTCATCTGTAATTTTCCAACCCCAAAAGTTTTTTTGTGTTACTCGGTGTATGTCGTATTTTCACAATTTTTTTTTTATATTTTTTTATTATTTCCATTTACAACTTGTCCCAAATAGGATACAGCTATACATATGTATATATGATAAAATATATGAGAAGGTATATCCGTGTGTGTGTGTGTGTGTGTGTGGAAATTTATATTGTAAATAATTTAATTTTTAATTTTAACAAAATAATAATCATAAAAAATAAAAATAGAATTAAAGAAATTAGTTTTTATTTTTATTTTTGTTGGCTGCGGGAATTCGCGGCTCATTTGACAATTGTAAAAAATGCCAATAAAAACACTTAAAAAATTTCATCGAGCATATGCGACCAAACAATTTACGTAATTTTTGTATGTTGGTTTGGTTATCATCGTTGTTTGGGGGGGGGGAGGGGGAGGGGGTGTGTGGCGCGATATGAAGATAATTTAAAATTATGATTATTTACAATAACAATGGAAATGCGCGTGAATGGAAATTGAAAATAATAATAATAAGATGTAGACGTGTAATAATATATGTATGTATGTGGGTATGTATAAGAAAACACCTGAATCACAGTTTTTTTCATTTATATATATATACAAACCGCGGTGTGTTTTTCATTATAGGTGTGAGATGGAAATGAGTCTAAAGAATGGCTTTATGAGATAACTCAATTGATCAAATCAAATTAATTAATTTTTCTTTTACACTGCTGTGAGTAAAACATTAAATTCCACATGTATATGAGCCAATAACGCCAATTACAATATTCAGCTCCACTTCAACAATGTATCACAGTAAGTTATATAAACTAAAATCCAAATCGAGACTATCAATTAAAATCCGAATTAAATGCCCGATGAACATTTTTTAAATTCTCCGAGATGGAATTCTGGAATAACTTTATATATTTGGCGAAAATAACGCTAGCTTTGGCACTTAAAGGGTTTACGTTCGATTTGCTGTGGTGACAAATAAAAATGTCACGATTGCGGATATTGTATTGTAAGTGACCTGAAAAGAATTTCCTTATCCCATGGAATATGGCGTTTAAAGGGGAGAAAGAGTACCGCAAAATATAAATGTTATTTTGTTCTTTCTGGAATCAAAATAATTCCAGTTGTGATCGTGGAGGTTTGCACTATGTTTTAGAAAATCCTTAAATTTCCTGAGCTCGAATCTATGTTTTGTAAAAATTGAATACACCGTATTCAATAATGATAGACTAAATTTCTAAATTTTCGCTTTTCTATGATATAACAAATTTTATAGCTGACTATATGCACATTTGGGAGAATTTAATCGATAATGGTGTAGTTATATACGAATCGAATGCAGTATACAATTTTTTAATGCTAAAATGTTTCCGTTAAAATTTAAATTTAGTAAACTCTAAATTATATTTTCAGGAGCTCCATTTAAAAGCTAAGCTGCAGTTTCGACAACGCTGCATCAGATTCAAATCCCAACATTAACCAAGATGATAAATGGTTTTTCATCCTCTAATGAGTATGATCGGGGAAGTACTATTATTGTTGAAAGTTCTGTCTTACTTGGTAAATAAATAATACATAATTTTGTAGTCAATACAATTTTTTCCTAAATTTTAGATAAGTTTTGGAAATTCAATAATGGAATTTTTGTTAACTTTTTTTAATATTTCCGATGTTTTATCTCAAATTCGAAAATTTTAAAAAATTTGTTTTTAAAAACATTTAAGTTTTAATAAATTTAATTTACCATACACTTTGGCCTTAGACTCTCGAGACGAACTGTCGATTGTTGGATTTGCAGTAACGATAAAAAATTACTTTTTATTGCCCTTCCACCTCAATTCAGCTTCAAATAAAATTATTTTTAAAGATAATTCTACATGATTGAAATTTGATTCAAGATGATTATGATTTCCATCCCCTTAAGTAGATATTGGAATGGAATTTAACTATTTGAATTCTTACGATTCTGCATAATTCCAATCGAATTTTTTTAAATTAATTTTAATCAAATTTGTGGTATGGCCAGTATATGGCGCCGTCTAAAATGATGCAAGTAAAACCTCGGCAAATTGTTTTGTTAATGAATTAATTTAACAATCAATATTAAAATTTAAAAAAAAATCATATGGAAATTTTAGAAGAATTGCTTAAATGGAATTTACGTCACGAATCTTATCCAAATATTTCAGTTGCACTGCGAATTGCTTTGACTTTGCCGTAATTATTTCCAGTGGAAAAAGATGCCTTATAGTATACTTAAAATTCGTTTAGTTCCTTAAGTTTATTGTCTATTGAGATAGACATTTTTGAATTAACAGACTGATGGGTTAATTGATGAATTTTTGGAATTAAAAACCAGAAAAATAAAATTAAAATAATTTTTTAAATTTAAAGTAGTTTACATATAAGCAGTGGTGAGCAGGGATGGGCGAGGTAGACTACGCCAAGAATACATGTCAGCGTAATGTAGACAACATCAATAAACTAGAATAGTTTTAGCATTCAATTTCATAACATAACAATTTCAAATTCAACGCCCTACTTTTTATGTTTAATAAAAGGATGGTTTTAATTAAGTTTATGAAAAAATTGTGATGTGTGACTTTACCACACAAACGAGTATACAAGGAGGTTAATTTTTTGTTGCTCCCCAAATATCTCAGGGTCATCAGAGGACAATACTACTCTCTGTCAATTGCGAATTTATTAGAACCGTCAAAACTAACAATTGAGGATAATTTAAATGTCTAAAAAGTAATTTGGACCTAAAGATTTCTAAAGAGTAATAACCTCCAACTAGACACGTTAGTGTGATAAAGTCACGTGATGCACATATCTGAATTTTTAACACGTGTTCGTATTTTTGGAGTTTTCAGGCAAATTTATCCGCACATCAGTGGCGTCTGGAATAAACGCGTTACTTGATTGACAGATCTTGGCTAATCCATAGAGCGCTATACTCGGCATAACTTTTTTGAATGTATTATAGGCATCTACATGTTTTTTTGCTCATCACAATGAATTCCCATCGAGTATCACAATCTGAATAAATTGAATTTGGTTTCCAAAGCAATACAAAGATCGCAAGTTGTGTGCGATTTTAATCATAAGTTGGCATTTTCAGATATACGACTGGGAAAGTTTTAGATTTCTACAATTTCTCAGCAAAGGCCATTGATTCATATATTCTTATATAAAATATCTAACAGTTTTTCGATATTTTCAGATATTACTCATAAAACCGAAACAATTATGAAAGTATCAAATTCAAAATCATCAAAGCATCAAATACACTTCAAAAATTGGATTACAGTATAGTTTTGAACTATAGTTCAATAAATCACCATCCTGGAGGTTGTCTACATTATCGACGTTATCTACATTGTATTTATTGTCGACTAGAGTTGCCGACGTAGAAATTAATAGATAACGCGAATATGCCCATTACTATAGTGGTGAGCTGCTAAACTTTTTACTACCGGTTCACTAAAATAAATATTTTCACGTATTTTTGGTTACAAGTAAAAATATATTTGCATTTTTTATAACTGATAAGATACTCTATATGAAAAATTATATATTTTCCCAAATAATGGCATTGATCGTTTTTGGTTGGATCCCGAATTCTGGTATCATCAGATACATATAATTAGAATCCCATGTTTCAAGGAGCGGTCAAATATATTCCAAAGTTAAATTAGCCCTGATCTTTTCATAAATTATGTTCAACAGAAAAAATTCCTGGTCATTCCATGCTGAGCAAATTGTTATTGTTCGGGGAACATTAATTCTAAATTTCCGTTTTATACTCTCTGAAATCTGGTTTAGGAAAATCGCATTGAATTATTTCTCTTATATTGTTAGATTCTTTCTATTCTCCAGAAATCCAAGTAATTGCTAAATTTCAAGAATTTCTCTGGAGTCCATTAAATACCTCAGTGATGTTAAGGTATTGTTAAGGTAATCTCACAACGCCTTATTGTCCAGGTTTTCACTGAACCTGATATATCGACAGTTTAATTAATCTGGAATTCATTTACTAAAAGATTTTATTGGGAGCCTTTCGATTTCTTTATTTTCTACAAAATTAATGTTTGAGGTTAAATCAAGGTTTTCCTCCAATATTCGAAAATTTCAGCCTTATGAACAGAAACAAAACTTTATAGAATGTCATTCATCAAGACTGGAGAATATTTCTTTACCAGACGATTTACTATTCCCACACTTTCAGAATTTTTGATAATAAATATGTAGAATGGTACATATGTCCTATGTCCTAAAACGCGGCTAATAATGGTTATTTCGATTCCTATGTTTCGTTATTAACATAATTTGATGCGAGTTTGAATGGAATTTAAAAAAAGTTCAAATGGCTAGAAATTGCAATTCAAATTGTTTTCAAAACAAATCATAATCATGTAGATTTTAAATTTTAATTGATTCGAATTTGAAAAAAGCTTGAAAGCCAATCGAAATAAAAAATTAGTTTTTACTTGTTTATTATATTTACATTTACAATTTTAACAGTATTGAGTAACATTTAAATTCAACTCTCATCAAATTTACAGTTTTAAAGTAAATTTTAAAGAAATTCTATTGGGAATTCAAATTAGATTGAAGAGAATTGAAATCGCGTGTGGCAAAGAAGAAGATTAATTTATTCCAACTTAATACCAGTTTTTTCTAAAATATACACTAAAATAGAAATTGAAACAAATTTGAATGATATTTACTAATGTGAAAACGACGAAAATAGAACGACATAAAATTTTCGAAAGGTTCGAAGAAAATTGATCGTAAATTTGAATGAAATATTGACTGTGGGTTGAATTATCTTATTTGTTGAATTAAAAAATAAAATTTGATCACGATTTCTGTCAAAATGATGGGACCCCGTGGTAATTGCAATCCATGAGCTACTTGATAAGACGCAAGGAAACAAATGATGTGACCAAAATTAACTCGACTAATAATAAATAATTCATTAAATCAAAAAGTCGAAATGAAAAATAATCTCCGCCGCAACTTTCTTTTCCACACCAACACCGACACATTGTCATGGGAATTCTTACTAATTTGTAATATTTTTATGTCTAACAGCAAAAAAAAAATGTAAATGACCCTCAATAAAAATTTAAAACCATTTCATCCTTAAGTACCAATAAAAAGACAAACAGCAAAATCATGTCATTTGGACTGTGTTTTTATGTAACGTACTTGTGTTTCAAACCCCTTATTTCGTTTTTTTATGTTCTGTAATTACATCTTTAATTTACACTAACCCTTTCTCGGAAACAACAGCAACATTATGTTTGTTATATATGTATATAGAGGTGTTCGTTTGCGAATACATATTTTCATCTTAAGTCATCAAATTTAATATGCGCAACACTTTAAAGTGGTTTTAATAGTTACAAACCCAGCTGGTTTATTATTCCATTTGCGTGGAACACAATACATATAATATATTATTTCACTCGCCATTATACAACAAAAAAAAAACAACAACAACTGATTGTGGAAGGAGTTTTTTCAGTTATGTTGTATATCAGCTTTCAAATGAAAACGAGCAAAATAAAAAGAAAAAGTTTTTCATTTCCACTTTGAAATGAATATAAAAATTCACCTTTAAATGTTCGAGAAGAAACAAAAAATAAAAAATAAAAGGAATTAAATCATCTCCCTTTTTGGTTGCTGATGATTCCGCGCGGGCACACCGAAAATAAAAATGAATTTTCCATTAAAAAGGTAACATCTTTTTTTACGCTAAATAGCCGAATTTTTGTTATGTTGTTGTTGTTTTCGTAATCAAAATATATAGACAGACGTGGCCTAATTTACTTGTTTGATGTGTGTGTATTTATGTATATACGGGAATAGGAAAACCTCACATCATAATCATTAGGAAAAACAAAAATTTAATGTCTTAAGAAAATTACGGGTGGATTGCAATTCAAATAAATAAATAAAAGAATTATTCATTAATTATGAATGTACATAGAAATAAGGGATCGCCGTACTAAATATGTATATAAAGGTGGGAAACACTTTCCGTTTTGAATATATAAGGATGTCATCATATCTATATACGTGTATACATCTATATGTTTTTTTCCTGGAAGGCCTCTTCATTGTGCATTCCAATTTCAAATTTAATTTGAAAAATAAAATAAAAACGTAAGAATCATCATCAAAAGTATTTTTCCTTCGTGATAACGCATTTCACTGTGATATGATGAATTTAATTTGAAAAATGTAAAAAAAAGGATTTTTCTGTTATATCCTAGATACATGGAGGGATGAGATTGGGATATGTATCTGTACGAATATAAAAATAGAACAAACAGTACTTAAGGATGTTATACGGAATTTTGTTTCTTGGCATGTTTGTGTGTGTGTTGTTGATTAGTTTTCAACTTTCAAACAAAAAAATATCATCAACATCCTTGTGTCTATGTATATGTATATGCATGCTCGTACAACCGAGAAAGGATACAAAAACATATGATATGATAAACAATAAAAAAAAAATCCAACGAAAAATACAATCTAATTTTATATTCATACATAAACATATTTTTATTACTTATATGATTATGATTATGATGATGTAAAAAAAAAAATAAAAATCATTCCTTTTTTATTTTTCCTTTCTCATTTTCATCCCAACCCATTTTTTGTTTTTCTGGTTCTTTCACTTGTGATTATACGATATATGTATATATGTATGTACACACAAAAACAACAACAAGAACATGGCAGGGTTATGGGTATTTATAAACCGAAAATCCAACCGAACTAATCTAAATTTTTCACTAAACAATATTATTAAGGAAATAATATGTATGTGTGTGTATATGATGGGAACGAGGGGTGGATACGGATAAATGGAAAAGGGGGTAAAAGAAAATTTTGTTTATGAGATTTGGTTTAAGAAAAGCGGATATCAGAAGTTATTTGATATGTATTTTATGGTGTTGTTGTTGTTGTTGTTTTTGTAGCTGGCAAGATTGTGTATTTGCGACGATGAAATGAAAATCTTATAATTTTCTTTTCAATTACCACATACTTATAAACACGTCTATTGAATTTCCGCGATGAAATGTATGTAACTTGTCGAAATAATTTAGACTTATGGTACTCGAACTATTTTAGATTCGATATACTAAATTTCTAAAGTTAAGCAAATTTATGATTTCGTTTATAACTATTGAATATGGATCCCGAAGGCATGTGATCAGCTTGATTTATAACGTTTGTTATGTCAAATTTGGTTCAAAGTAGTAACAGGTTCACATTTTGAGGGTTGAAATTTATTTACCCGTTTCTAAGGTTGGTCCTATCTAATAGTTTAGAATTTGTAATTAAACCTATAACGAAACGCGACGGTTTATAGGTGACATAGACTATGAAGATAGACTTGTAATTTTAAGTATATAAGATTTTCTGGAATATTTGCTAATATAACTTCTACAGAGACATAAATTATTCTATAGAATGTATGTATGTACCGGGTGACAATAAAATTAGTAAAATCTTTTTGTTACATAAAAATTCAATTCAATCTTCGTTTTATTTTTTGATGTCTAAAAAAACCGTCTCGATATTATTGAACTATACGAAGCTGGAGGTTCGACAAACAACAGCATTCAAAATGTTCGCGACATCGTTCAAAACGATACAGGAAGTTAGGCAATTCTTCGAATAACCCAAGAAAGTCCATAACTCAAGAGTCGTCATCTAGCCAGGAGTGTTCAAATACATCACGAACCTGTTCGAAAAATAGCCAAAGTAGATCTTAGCAACCATCCAAGAAAGTGTTACTGAAGCCACTTTGGGGCACTCCATAAAAATATGTTTATAAATAAGACCTGTTCACAAATGAACAATAAAATGACATATTTGGTCAATACTACCGCATTTAGTCAAAAGCACTTCAAGAAGAAGCTCTAATTGTTGTCAGAAATCGAAAACCTAAATTAGTCATGTATATAAAGTTGGCCCAGGATTCATCGCAGCAAAGCGCAATGGCAACACCATAACTATAGCGACACTTTTATATCAACTATAATACCAGGAATAACTATAAACCTATAATTTTGTCCCATCCCAGGAAAATATGTCCTAATGTCGCGACAGTTTCAAAAACCTATAATCCCAGGAAATCATTATAATCTTGAATTTCATACCAAATCATCCCAATATCACGAAAAAAGAGTTTCATAAAAAAATGTAAATCGAAACATTCAATGATTTGATTTATTAAGACGGATTCAGGAAAGATTGTGATAAAGAGACGGGCGAATTCGAGTGTTTTTTAAACTTGACCAACAAAAACAACTACTTCGAAATACTCGAACCAATGTCGGACTAGCCGAGTGTTTTTTAAGTTTGGCATACTAGCACCAATTTATAGCCTGTTCGTTTCAAAAAACCACCACGGTCGTGAGCGGGCCAACTTACCTTTAAGCTAACCATTTCATATATTTTTCATTATTTTTAGATATTTCACCAATCCCATCGTCACCATAGCCAGTTAGATAAAAGTGTCGTTAGGGTGTTTTTTCAATTTTTTTCTTAGAATTTAATTTTGTATGTTATATAAAAAAACCAGTAATTGGAAACACTTGAGTGTTTCACTATAAAACACTATATAAAAAACGTGACCCAATCGTACTTAAATTAGTTTAAGGAAACAAACAGAAAAAATTAATTTTAGTATATCGAACTTAAAAAACTTCCGAGCTAGTTCGACACTTGTACCTAATTGACTCTGGAGACGATCGGACTGGTAAAATATCTAAAAACAATGAAAAATATAGGAAATGGTTAGCTTAAACCTAAATTGGCTCGCTCACGACCGTGAAAGTTTTTTGAAACGAACAGGATAAATTGGTGCTAGTATGCCAAACTTAAAAAACACCCGAGCTAATCCGACACTTTTACCTAATAGGCTATGGTGACAATGGAACTGGTGAAATAATTAGAAATATATTGGCTCGCTCACAAACGTGAAAGTTTTTTGAAACGAACAGGATAAATTGGTGCTAGTATGCCAAACTTAAAAACACCCGAGCTAATCCGACACTTTTACCTAATTGGCTATGGAGGTGAAATAATTCAAAATAAAAAAAAAATATGTGTTATTTTGAAAAGCTTAAAAATGTCGTAAATAAATTATGTAATTATTTATGTTGAATGTATTTTTAAGTTTATTATTTCAATTTAATTTAAAATTTTAATCTTTAAACGTAATTTATTATGATTTCACAACTTATATTTACTGATTTAGTTTTTATATGCATTATACATTATTCATTTTTCTGGGATAAAATGCTGGGATAACTTTTTATACGTAAATCAGTCACAGTTTGGACGGAATTTACCGCTGTAGGAAGTCGCTCAAATTCATCAATGAAAGGGTCAAATTGAACCAAGAAAGCCTCGAGCAAATATAGATAATTGTTTGCTGGACTTGCATTATCCAAACAAACTTTTCAAGAAGAATCTGCTCGGGCTTTTGAAACGACACTAACTCAACAAGCGATTCCAGGGAGTATCTGGTTTTTATCAACGTTATGCAATTGCCCGCACGATTCGTGATATACCACATATGTATATAGATTTAGATTCGTTATATTACCTTTAATATGAAATGCCTTTAGAAACACCGGCTTATTTTTGATAATTTTAGTATAAACGTTTAAAATTATGTATTGATGCCCATGGAGGCTATTAAAAAAAATTCATTCAGATTTCATCAAGTAGCCAGTTTGTAGACATAAAAAAAAGGATACAGTATATTTAGGAACAGAAATGGCCTGGTTGAAGTTATAATTTATAACTAATTGACGCTATCGTGCTTGTTGAAGCACAAAATTATCCAATTAAGAAAATTCGTAAAAGGATTAATTGTTATTACCTTAGGGTAATGATGAAACTGAACCAGTTTAATGACCTTTTAATTTATTTACATCGGATGATGGGGCTATGATCTATACGACTAAACGACAACTATACTTATCTGTGTCTCCAATAAAACTCACTTCAAATTTCGATTAAAATAAATTCAAATCGCTTGTAGTTTTTATCCAATCAATTCAAAATACGATTAAAATCAATTATATATACACACCACAACGCGTTACAATTAATTGTTGTATTCTATCATGAATTATGATGACTTATCCACCCATTCTACAGTTTAGTCCCATAATCTCAAGTCATCTATACAAGATTGAGAGAATCCAAATTTATAGTATCAAACTAATTCAAATTCGACCCAAAACATTGAAATAAAAACAATTTGCTTAAATTTGAAACTGTATAATTATTTAATACTTCTTAATCGTATTTAAATTTTAATATTTGAAATGAATCAAAACTATCATCAAATTTCATTCAGATTTGGTTTAGTTTCTGTATAAAATGCGTAAAGTAAAATTCAGCTATATAATTGTATTTAGTAAAGTCTAAATCCGGTATGTTTCCACGCGGATAGTCAATAGAATTTCCTTATCAAACTGTCTTCAAACGTATTCAAGTTTTGGGCAAAATATTGAATAAACTTATTTTTAAAAGTAAGTCGAATTATGTTATGCGTACGCAATATCGTTATGCTTTGTAATCTTGGTACACAAGGAAAACTTGACTTAAGTCTAAACGATATGTTTTCCTCGGTCCGGTGAAGAATTATATTATCCTAAATATTACAGTATTTCTATTAATATTTAAAACTTAGTGCTAGCAATGTATTTCTCGTTTCGTTCTCTTTCAAATCGTTTACACTTTTCAAACTGCAGTAGAATCTAATTAGGTTAGGATAGGTCACCAGGATATTTCAAACTGAACAACTCTCGCACCCTTTATAAATATTTTGAAATAAAAATCGAATGCGTATATAAGATCCAAAAAAATCTCATTCCTTTAATACAAACACACACACACGCTGGTCTAGACAATAAACTATTTTTCCTATATTCGTTGTGACAAAATTTAAAAAAATAAAATAAAGTAAAAAATTAAAATTTTAACACGAAAACAATGTCCAGTGTTTATAAAATAAATTTTCCACCTAATTATTTTTTTTGTAAATTCCTAACAGGAACAACAACAAAAATCGCATAAATTTAACAACGTGTGTAATCTGACAACCACAAACTGTGGTTACAATTTTTTTTTTTATATTTTTTTTCAAATTTTTTATTGGGTTTGCTCTATAATAATTTCATGTACTAAAATCATACATAATTAGAAATGAAAGAATGTGTCCAGCCGATTCGTTAGTTTTCGAATATATAGGTAGTTTTTGTTAGATGGCAAAAAATAGTTCAACATTTTCATTTTAGTTTAATAGGAGCATTACAAAATACGATGATAATGGTTTATTTATCTCTATGTATGTATAGGTATATGGTTTGACGTACACTACACCCAAGTTGTTTGGAAAATTTAAATATTTTCGGTATATTATGTAAATGCGTTAATTATGTGTGAATGAATGAGGTAGGCCCTCCAATGTTATATACTCCTCCTCCTCCTCAATTCGAATCGAAATAAATATGCACGAACCAGCTAATAAAAAATTAATCGCACAACAAACCAGGCGACAAAAATATTTTTCTTCTTAATATTTATTTTAATTAAAATTTAATTTTTTTTTTCTATTTTCGTCTAACTCAAATATTTAACTTTTTAGGAAAAAAATAATAATAATTCTCAAAAATATATAATTATAATTAGAATTAGAAAATAAATAAAAATGTATTTGTTAAATAGGTGAACAACAAAACGAGACGAAGGAAGAGTATGAGGATGCATATCGATATCGAAGTTTGTCATTTACAAGAAATGTAATTATTTTTCACCCTTCAAAACCCCTTTTGAAAAAAAAATTAAAAAAATATTTTTCTGCAGGAAAAACTTCTTCTTCTTCTTCATCCATATAACTTTATCGTTCCTCATACACAAATTTATATTTTTGAATATATAAATATTAAATTTTGTTCAAGAGGTTCGTTGTGTTTTTTTTTCTATTTGATGTTCGTTTTGTATTTTAAGATGTTAACACTGGGTGAGAAATATACGGGATGAGGAAAAAGAAAGAGAGAGAGAGAGATGTTCCAATTCAAAGGTGTATTAATAAAAATTAGTTTTGCCCAAATGTCATTTTAATTTCAATGAATATATAGGATTTATGTATGTATAACAACAGCCGGTGGTTATATTATTATAAAAGTATCACGTACCTGTATAATTATGCCAAAAAGCACCAGTTGCCATTAAATCAATATTTGGATAATTCCATGGTTTACCATCATTATTTGTTGTCGGTGTTGTGGTCGACGATGTTGACGATGCCGATGATGTTTGCTGGGGATGTATTGTTGATGTGTTCGTTTCACGATTTGTATCACGATCATTTCGTGTCGATTCTCGTTCTCTCCGTTCGGCAGCTTGCTGCTGGACTTGTGATTGTTGCGACTGTGCCATTGATTGTACAGACGTTTGCGTATCACAATTTGTATTCGAATATGAATTTTCTGGTTTTATCTTATCGGAAACTGATGATGGTCGATCACTATTTTCAATTGATTCTGGAATGAGAATAAAAAAAAAAAAATTAAAAATTATATTTCATCCCTTTCGTATACATACATTTGTTTTTGTTTTTTGCGTTTTGTGTTGATACGATTTATGTCACACCCTTTGAGTGAAGTGGAGTGGCGACACAACCAACTTAAATAAACAAAACAAAATTTTCATTTCATTTTCCATTTTTTATTTTATTTATTTAAATTTTTTTTTGTTACAGAAAATTGGACAAATATATACTCGAAAGGGTGTGACATGCACAAAACAACACAATATTTTTTTTTTTTTGTATTTGTGACTAACTTTGTTGTTGACCACCTCAAAGAGATTTAGTCTTTTGTGCTCAAAGTCAAGTGTTAAACGACTAAAAAAGTTTTGTTATTTTGCCATTGTGTGTTTGTCGAGAGAGTTAAAATTTGGAATCTGATAAAGGGACTGCCAAATGCAAAGTGATTGAAACAGTTTACAGTGTCTTTTCATGTTATATAATTTTAATTTAGTATAGGATGATATGGGGTCGGTTACCCGATACACCGGACGATCGTAAAGAAAATTAATTTAAATTTTTATTATTTCATGTCTGTATACATAATTGGAATGAGAAATGAAAATTCTGAAAAAATATTTTTTATTGTCTTCGTTACGATGGATTAAGAAATAAAACTAGGATATGTATGTATACAAGGTTATGGTTTGTAAATTTTGTCCAGATTAAACTGGTGTGAAGTGTGAAGGTAATCAATATATAATATATAGCATTATTCGGTACATATTAGAAAAAAGGTTAGAAATTTTAATTGAATTTTTGGAAAATTGATTTTAAAAATCCAGATGCTTTTTTCTTCTTTTGTATAATATAAAATGTGGTAACAGGTATAGACAATATTTTGACAATGAAAAATATCGAAAATCTATATAGCAATTCCCCCATCCTTGCTAAACCATCCAAACTAAAAATTCAAAACAATTCAACAAAAATCATGCAACTGAAATTGTAATGACATGAATATTTTTTGTTTATTTTGTTTTGATTGCAGTCAAAACTGCAATAATTTTTAACCCTTTATTTTTTAAAGAAAATGTATATTATTCATGAAGCACCCGAAGGCCTTTCACGTCAAGTACACAATTTTTAAAATAGAAAATAAGTTAGAACGAAAACTTCATAATATATACATTTAAGAATATATGCAAGTTATATCTTAACCCATCCATTCGAGGCGATAGTTTAATAGCGAAATTTAATTGTAATTTAAATTAGAAAAGAATTGTGCCACGGTAAAGGGTTAAACAAATTATTTTTATTTTATAAAAACTTTTATACAACTTTAACCTAAATTATTTTTAAAGTAATTATATTTTTGTTATTAAAATATGCAAGTTTGTTTCGGAAAAAAAAACGAATTGTATGAAGGGATTTTATTCCGCACTTGTGAAACGTATACTTCAAATACATCAAACACAAACTATATGTATATATGTGTGTATGTATACATATTCGCCGAAACACAAAATATCACACACTTTTTTGATTTGCATTTCAAAAGGAAAATTCTTGTCCAAATAAAATAATTGGAAAAGTTTTTCGATATATAAATAAATATACTATATACAATGTCGATAATACAGATTCGATTAATATTTTATTAAAAAATTTTTTTTTTTTTCAAATTTAAATTCTCTATTCAAATTCATTTTTCTGTATAGAGTGTGCTGTTCTGTTGTGCGAGATATATCAAAAGAACGATGACGACAATGTCGACAAAAATAAAATCGTAATCACAATAGAGCGAGCGATTGTAACAATAGAGGATAAATAAATAAATAAATAGACGGGGAAATTTAATCGGAAAATTTTGAATAATGCGCTATTCTCGTATATGCACGTTGGGTATTATATGAAAGGAAATAATATCATTTACCTTTTCTTATTCTATTATTAATAAATTTATAAGAATATTTATTATGGAAATAATAGGCAGCAAACCAACAAAGTTAAATTAAATGTCATTCAATGTTTGGGAGCTTTAAGCTTCATAAAAATATCAAAATAAATAAAGAAGTATGGTATAGTGTGGTGTGTCTTAAATTGAACAAACAAACAAAATTGATGAGGAGACGAACTTCATTCGTCTTCTTGCTTATTTTTTCATATGCCATAATCATAGTTCCTTTAACCAAGACTAGAAAAAGGTACATTCTCGTTGTTTCTAATTTGGCCTATATTTCATTATAATTTGAAATAAAATAGCAGAAAAATTCGGAGAAGCCACCATATGGTTTGAAGCCAAATTTATAGCGATTCAGGTTCCCCTTTAGGTTTTTATTACTTAAAAAACGATTTGGAAAATTGTATCAGGAAAGTACTTACATTTTAGTGAACATTCTTCTGGTTACGTCACAATCATTTCTTTCTAATTTCTTTACACGTTTCAATGGTTACATTTTTTTTTCGCTATCACTCACGTATGGTGGCGTCATGTCGTGACGTCATTACATTGGATTATCTGAGTTCCCATTTTGGTATTGTTATTTTGATTGTTATTGTTGCAGAACGAAATACCGACTAATTTCCATGTATTTTTTTTCATGGTCAAGGTTCAATGCTTTAAACGATGGAAAGGCTTGATTTGTATATTAATGATTTCCGGCCAAAAAAAAAATGAATTTCAAAATACTTATAACTCATGTTTTATCAACAATTAAAATCATGTAATTTCATACACAATAAAGCTCATTTTAAACCGACTTTATTCATTATGGTGGCTTTGGTAGGACCTAAATTTAAAATTAAAGCTATAATTTTAACGTAGTAGTTATATGCAATGAAAACAGGCACTTTTGTATTTTTAACATATGTTCTAAACAAATAACTGAGTTATAACTGTAAGCTCAATTTAGGGCTTATAATATATATGTATAAATAAGCTTAAAGTTGATATAGCTATAAATCTCATCGACTTTGTATAGGTAACCACCTTAGTTTAGGTCATTCTAGAATCGATATGAAATTTATTTCTAAGAGCTTTCCAAAAATAAAGCTATAAAAATTAAATGTTGTTATTGAACTGTAAAACTTAAAAAAAATATTCGTTAAATAAAACTGCGTGTGTATTCTAAAAGCTCCTCAAACTCAGGTAGCTCAAAAACCGTTTTCGGGTGGTGTAATCGAAAGCTCAAATCTTATACTCTTAAAGCTTTACGTATAATTATTATGACTTAACGAAGAAAAATACACACTAAACGATTCACTATATAGGTAAGTTAATCACAAGTCTAACCCATGATAATTTTCAGATTAACAACAATTGTTTTTTCTAAAGAAATCTGTTTTAAAACAAACAACTGAAGTTTGGGAAAATTAACACCGCAGTACTGTGGAAATCCATAGTTAGAAAAATACGAAAAATGATTGAAAGCAAACGTGGGTGACTAATTATAACCAAATGCTTTTAGACTTTTGAAAGATTAAAAATTAAAACAACAATTTTAATTGTGGTGTAACCAACACCATAGTTAAAATACTTTAAAAGCTTCTCAAGTTAACGAGTTATAATTGAATTAAAAGTACTGAAATAAAGGATGTCCTTTAAAATAAAGAAAGTACACTAAGTTACAAAAAGCTAACAATCATACACGTGTTTTTTTTGAACCAATAAACGTAGGATTACTAATCTACATTAATAAAACTAGCCCAGATTTCTTCGGATTTAACTTTGTCAAGTGCTGAATAACTCTTTAGCCTTCTGGCAGTCACATGAGTAGAAAACCACTACTCAGAGAGTTGAGTCATAAAACAACAGCTGGTTCAAGTTAATTTAATTTCAATCGTAAACCAACTTTGAACTAAAAAAATTAGTTATCTCGTCACGTTCATCCCGTTATGTGAACGTAATTTTATTACTACATATGCATAGTACATAGATATTTAAGGAGTTTCTTAAGCCCAATTGTACGAACGCGAATAGTAGATATGACCATAGATTTATCGTAATTTGAATTGACTGAACGTCGATTTTATTCTAAGTTCATGACAATTCTTTATTTAAATTCATTTAAATTGAAAATATAAACGTCATACACAAAAATATTCATACAATAAGCGAAAAATACATCTGTACGCTCGGCTTTTCCTTGTTCATATATACAGTTGAACCTTAGAATCAAATTATATAGTTTGAAAATGGTAGCTTAGCTCTTGAATTATAAAATTGGTGAAATGCCATAGGATTCTTTTAATCTCACCAGTTTCAACCTATAATAAACTTAAAATCACAGCACCCATAACTGTTCTCATTTGAACCGACGGTTTGTAATTCTGATAACCCAAAGTATTTTATTGAGTTAACTGTCCTTGTGCCAGTTCTAGCTCGAATAGTTTCTGATATTGTAAAAAATATCCCTGCGACAAACCCATACGATCCTCTTAATTATGTAGTCACCAGACCTATCGATCCATCTTATAGATTCTAGAACAATTAATACGTAGAATGTTTTTTTACCTGACTTCATTCAAATTAAATGGAATATTTAAACTTATCATCGACAATGGACGTGTCTAAGATGAACAATTCTTCACATTAAATAATGGTTAACAAAGTCCCACAGCCATTTTCTTAATTTACAATTTTTACAGCTCAGGGCCATCATAGCAATTTTCTCAATTAAAAATGTTTAAAATTTAAACATTAAACCCCAATTAAAGAATTAATCCAGTGTTTTCACAACAATTCAACATTTTGGACACAAAAAATATTTGAAAACCAGAAACTATAATGTTTGATATCTCTGCCACAAAACCACTGTATGTAGTGTACAACCAACAATGTTGGATCTCAGTGTCAAGAAAAAAACATGCCGCGGTTATCTCACAACAATTCGGACATAAAGATTGGTTTGATCAATTTACAAACGAAATTTAGATAAATATCTGCGAAAAAGACAATATGTCAAACTTTAAAACTCTATTCCGACATCGGTCGATTATGAGCAAAAGGTCGACGCAAAACATATTTGAAACTTCAAAATTGTAAAAATAACAACTCCCATGATTCAGTTTCAACAAATTTATCATTTGATAAAAATTGGCGTCAATCGTTCTAATGCTGCTAAGAAAATAATTGGTCTGGGTCATTCAATAAAGATATCACAGCTGCCACTATGGTTTTAGATGCGTGTTGGACCAAGGTTTGCAATTTGAAACGAATCTGTTTAAGCTTATTACAATTTGAACGAAAAAGAACGACGGGCTGAAAATCAAAGACGGTTTTTTAACGATGGCACATAGCCATAAAGCTGATATTGTAAGTGAAACCAGACTAACTACTCCTTATTTTATTTAAGAGGTGCGCTCTCTAGTTGCACGAAATGTACAGCCTCAAACTCAGATCTTTTTTTTATAATTGACATTAAATTATTATTCCACATAGGAATATCACAAAAAAACGTTAAACATTTTGACAGATGGTAAGCCATAAATATCGACTTGAAATTCAAACGACCTTTCACATGAGAGTTCTTAATTAATAAACCAAAGGTTTGAAGAGTTTGACAAAAATTTGAAGATTTCAGTCTATCCAAAAAGATAAATGTGTTTAAAGTTCTTAAAGAAGGCTATTAACTTGAAAATTGTATGAAACATAATTTTTATAAATTTTAGTTTTTCAAATAAAAAACTTAAAGCGGAATTTAGTACTCCGTTTAAGATTTGGGCTGCAAGTCCAGTCTTATTATATTGTAAAAATATTTCCTAGAATTCTGATAAATATGCCAAATTAAATTTATCGAAATTATTTAATAAAAAAACACTCAAACTTACCATTACCACCACGGCTTAAATTTTCTAACGCCACCGGATTGCCGCCACCACCACCAACGCTGCCGCTCGACTTTAGCAAATCCTCTAGTTGTGTTCGCCGCTTAATTTCTAATTCCAATTGCTGTTGTATACGTGATCTTACTTTTTTCTCCCGTTTAAATCGCTTCTGATATAATACTGCAAAAAAATAAAAATAAAAATAAAATTAAGAAATAAACAAAACAAAAATAAAAAAAACGCTCGCGCAAATATACGAAAATATTTTCGTAAGACAATTTTCTTGTTTTCATAATATAATTGTTATGCTTTAAGGCAATTAAAAAAAATGAAATTTCACTTTTTGGGATGTTTGCAGCCAAACGCACAAAAAAAAACGTAACAAGACGTAAAAAAAAAAAAAAATTGGGGTACACACGAATTTCTACATTTTTTTGGTTTGGTTCCGTCTTAAACTGATGCGGGGGGTGAAATAATTGTGTATCAAAATAAAAAAATTCAAATGGTGATATTTGGGATGATGAAGAGGAAGTGATGATATTTTTTTTTATTTGGATTTGACGTGTTTTTTTTTCTTCCTGGTGGAAAAATCCTTTTTGAATTAAAAGTTTCTTTTTATGTCAATAAAGCTGAAAAAAAAAATAAATTTATAAAGGATATTGTATTAAGTTAATTTCATTTATGTATTTATTTATTAATTTTTTTGCCTTTATTTATTCCCATATTTGTTGGGGTGGAATTTCTGGGAGACGCGACGTTGAGATAATTCGCTTTTTGTGTGTGCACACTGCACACACACACACACACAAACACACCCACAAAAAAAGATGAAACATTTAAATTTTTCAATTACAAAAATTATTGAATTGATGATTTGGAAAATGGAAATATATACCGGGATACCGATATACCTATATGCACAGGGTGGTTTCGTAAAAAGGGTATACAAATATTATTACACAATTACATCATGACAATTCAAAAATAAAATCACATCAAGTCATCTTTGTGACATTCGTGAAATTCCATTTTTCTAAATACTTTCATCACTCATCCCTATATACATACATATGTATATATGTACGCGTAACCGAATATAACGTAATCACATTTTCCTCTTGGGGTGCAAGATTATTATTTATTATATAAAAAAAATGTTGAAAACTTCATTTTTGTGTATATACATATATATGTGTAACTGTTATCAATTCCCGAGATATCAATAACACTCGATTCGAGTATTATTTCGAATTTTTTTTTTTTTTTATGTTGTGATGTATTTTAAAACCATAACAGATTTTTATGCTGTCTCATTCCTAAGTATTTTTTTTTTATTTGTATTTGTTATTTTTTAGAATTAAGAATGAATTTGCAGAAAATAAGATTTTTCCCCATTTCTCATTGTTGTTGGTTGTTGTTACGAAATGAAATAAAAATTAAAATATCTTTTCACACCAAATCCAAACAATATGTTTGGTATCGTATATTGTTATTTCGAAGATTTTCTTATTTATGATGATTTTTCAATTTTTCCAAATACGTTTGTACGTACGTACGTGTATATATGGATGAGATTTTGATAACTAATTTTAAATTCACACAAAAGAAACCAACAGTTTTTTTAAAAAAAAGGGGATGGGAAAATCGATCCCTTTATTATTTTAAAATCTCATTCTCATATTCGTATGTATATATGTTCATATGTACATATACGCGGCGCTATCTTCAAAACCATAAAATCAAAAGATTTATAATTCGCGAGATAAGAATTGATCGGTCATATGTTATATCTCACAAAAAAAAAAACACTAAACCTCCCTTAAATGTGAATATAATATATATTTTCGATAAATCGAGTTTTCGATTTCATTATATCCTATCATCATCATAATCGTCAATAAAAAATCGAATTTTTCATATATGTCTTGTATATATATACATACAAGACGACACCATCCAAATTTTCAATTTTCCCAATATTATAATCGGGGAAAACTAGTGGAAGAAATATACCTATTTTTTCGATTCGCTCGATTCAAATGTTTTTCTTATATACACATCCATACATATAATCATAATCGTAATAAAAAATAATAATCATAATAGTAATAATATAATGCTTTTAACCTATTCTATTGAATTTCTATTCTATTGAACACCAACATAAAAAAAAATATTGTTTTGTCATATATGTATATATACACAATAATCGAATAAAACCCCCGTGAACGTTTTTTTTTGTCTTCCACACGAGGGGTGACATTTCGAAAATATATAATAAAAAAAACGAAATTACGCTATTTATACAATATCAATATGATTTTTTAGCTTTTTGACACAAAAACGTATAAAAAATATAAATTTTAAAATCGACGATATATAACATAACACAAGGGTAGTAGTAACCAACCCCGACCCATACCTTTCCGCATAATACGCATATATATATATACAAATATTGTTGGTTACTTTATTTTCTTGACACCGTACGATGATAGATGATAATCATATCATCATCATCATAAATATACATAATATATGGATACAGCAAGGACAATCGATCTGCATATGTATATATAAATTCTCTAATTATAATATGATTTAAATCGTTACATAAATATATAATTTCTAATTGATGATAGGATTACACAAAAATAATCCTTTTTCACCCAATTTTTTTTTTTAAATGATTAACGATATTTTTCGATATTTTAGTGTCCATTTCGACTCATTTGAAATTGTATATGTACATATATGTGGTATAGGTATCCAGAAATGAAATATGCTATATATATAAAATCAACATACATATTTTGAGGATTAAATAAATTGCAAATGTCAATTTTTGTGTGTTTGAAAAATAATTGGATTTCATTCGGCTATTATGACGCATAATTTGAAAGGATTAAAGATTTATTATCCGGTATTATTGAGTGAGAGATGTATTTATGTATGTATATAGTGATAGGGATTTATATATACTCTTAACCAACCCATCGATATTTCCTTTACATTAACTATAACAATGGTTACGTAAAATACACTTTTGATGACTTTCGAAAAATTCATAAAATTCCTATTAATAAAGAAAATTTACAAAATTTGTAATTTAGAAATTTAAAAAAAATGGGTTAATTTTGTTGAAATTTCTAAAAAGAATCGGAATTTCCAAATTCAGGCAAATGAGGTTTTTAAAATTCACGCATAAACCTGCTCTATTCTTCCTAAATTTCAAATCATAAAATTGTTAATAAATTGGTATCCTGAGGAGTTTTTTCTAAAACCAGTTCAGCTTAAATTGAGGATTCAACTAAAATTAATTTCCCCAAAATTGGAAAAATATCAACATTCAAAATTTTTAAAATGCTAACGAGGCTGTTTCAAAAATAGTTCAGCCTGGTCTAGAGTATTAAAATAAATAACACTTAAGTTTAAAATAATAAAATGGTTAAAGAACCATTGAAATATCGAAAAAAGTTATCATTTAGATAAATTCTAAAAATAAGAATTCATAAAATTGAGATAAGTTTGTAACCTGTAACAAGGAATTTTAAAAAACAGTGAACAACCTGATTAAAATGAAATTTTTCCAAAAATATAGTAAATTCGCTAAATTCAGATAAATAAAAATTTTAAAATTCAGACAAAACTGCTCCAGACATAACCTATACTATTCTCCACCACTATTCTTCCATTAATCGTAAAATTCATATAAATTTAGAAAATTCGAAAAATCTCAAAAAAAATTTCAAATTTACAAAAATTTGGATAAATTCCAAAATTTAGACAAAACCATTGAATTTGAAAATTAATAACAAAAATCTCGATATACTCCTAAATTCAATCAAAATCATAATTATTCAAATTCATTCAAATTCCTAGATTTTGAAAAATTCATAAAATTCAGGCGAATTCCAAATTGTATAATTAATAAAAATTTTAATAATTCAGATTAATTCTTACAAATTCAGACAAGAATTCATATAATTAATAAAGTTCTTGTAAATTCCAAAGAATCGAAGAAATTTAAAAAAATATAATTTGACAATTATAAATCAAAAATGTGACGATTGAGTGTATATAAAAGATAAAAAGTGACGATTGAGTGTGCATCAAATTGTTAAAAGTTGATAACGAGACATTACAAAATTTATTTAAGCTTGATTTAAACAATCAAATAAATAAATTAGAAAAATTCTCAACAAACAATATTTTTAAAATAGATCCCAAAATTACAAATCATAAAAATCTTAAAATTCACAAAAGTTCAGACAAATTTCAAACTTTCACAAATTCATAAAATTCGGAATGAATTCAATCCATAACCATGATAAAATACAAAAAATTTTACAAATTCATAGAATTCTTAAAAGTTCATACAATTTAGAAAAAAAATCGGATAAATTTACAAAATGCAGGTATTAAAATTTAAATAAATTCTTCAATTCAAACAAATTTATAACATGTATTGTATAGCTTACCACTTGAGAATTTAAAATTTCATGTTCGAGTAGTGTTATCGAAGAGAGTATAACCAAAAATGTCCACACATAAAGGGCAACATAAAATTAAATTTCCAAAATTGCTGGCAAATCTCAAAATAAATTTATAAGATTCATAAAACTCAAACAAGTTCATAAAACTGATTAAGTTTAGACCACTTCAGAAATTCACGAAAATCTCGAAAAAATTCTTAAATTCATAAAACATTAATTAATAAAATTTTGATGTATTCATAAAATTCAGAGAACTCCTTGTACAGGCAAAATCATAATTATTAAATTTGCTAAATTTAAAATTCATAAAATCCAAATTAATTCAAAATATTCGAAAAAATTGTAAAATCCAGACTCAGGTTATAATCAAATTTTGAAAAAATCCGTAAAAATTGAAAATAATATAAAATTCGATAATCCCGAAAGTTCATAGTAATTTCTAAAAAAAACGTTTTAGAAATTTATTTAAATTCAATATGAATTCAAAAAATTCAATAGAGTTTAAAAGACTAAAAAAATTTAGACAAATTTTTAAATTTCATAAAATTCAAATTGACGTAAAATCATAATTTTTAAAATTTATTTTAATTTATTGAATTTCTTAAATATTAAAAAATTAAATTAAAACCAGACGATTACGAAATGTTCATAAAAAATTGTAAAATTTACATCAATTTTACAAATTTAAACAAGCTTTTAGACTTAAAATAATATCGAACTAATTAAAAAACATCATAAATAAATTCTTATCATTTAAACAAATACTTAAAATAACAAAATAAGGCATCCAAATTCGAAAATCCAGACAGATACTCTCAAATTTTTAAAATTTAGAAGAAATTGTTAATTTCAGGCAAATTCGTAAAAATTTGGAAAACCTTGTAAATTCAGATAAAATTCGCATGAATTGAGGAAAATGTTTATATTTGGAAATTTCATAAAATCTAGAGAAATTTAAAATATTCAAACAAATCCAAACAAGTTAAGACAAATAAATAAAAATTCAATCAAACAATGTACACAGAATTCTAGAAGAGTAAGGTAACAAGAAACAAATTCTTAAATTCAGCAAAATCGTAAATTTCGTCAATGTTCTACTAAATATTAGGAATTTCACAAAATCAAAACCAACTTTTTTAATTAATAGAAATTCGGAAAAATTGTTAAATTTCATAGAATCTTAAAGATTTAGATTAACTTAAAATATTCAAACCTACTCTTAAATTATTACGAATTCAGGCAGAACTCGTAAAAATTCAAAATTCATTTAAATTCTTAAAATTATAATTTTACAAAATTAAAACGAATTAAAATAACTTGGGAACTCTGGAGTCAAGTAGCAGTGGAAAGAAGTAAAAATGACATGATTGGCAGTTGGTATCGTGGGTTAGATAACGATGATGTATTTTAAACAATCAAGTTTATAAAAATTCAAACCGAAATATAATATAACTTCCAAGCTTTAGATATCAATCTCGAAATTTCAGAAAAATTTCACAAAATTTAAAATTCTTAAATTCAGGTGAAGGAATTAAAATACCTTTTGAAAGTTCGCAAAATTATTACGTCAGGACTGCAATACATATCTTGATCGCAATAACCTCAGCGGTGCATAGAAGACTCTATATACAAATTTAGTAACAATTGAGCCGATATATTCTCCGACTCAATATACGACCGACATGTTCCAATTTCCCATTTTCATTGATTACTTTCCTCTTTTCAGTGTCATTGGTTTTTGCGATAGATCCGAGTTGTTCCGAGGTTATTGAATGCGTAATAGACCCACTTGTAAATAGTCGTTTATCAAACATTATTTTACTATTTACTGATACCAGCTACCTCACACACGAATACTAAATACATCACTTATCAAAAACGTTTAAAATACAACTGATTGAATTATATTTAGCTTTGAAATCCGTATGTACGTATACGCAAGCAAAGCAAAAAAATGCATGAAAAATATTTTTCCGATTGAAATTCAATAAAAAAATAAAAAATAACATCAATCATTCAACACACAACAACAATAACAAAAAAAAAACATATTTTTGTTGACTTTGTGATTTTTCCGTCATGTATGTGATGGATCAAAAAAAAAATTAAAATTTCCATTTGTGTAACATGAATCAAAGAAATTCGACGACGAGAGAGATCCCATATATATATCTACAATTTTTGTATTGTATTGTACAATTGAATTCTGGAATTTTATGACATTTCGTTTTTTTGTGTTGTGCGTTGATATCGGGAAAAAAAGGACACAAAGTATGGAATGGAATAAAAATATGTATAGGGAAGTATTTTTAAATCTATAAAGGGATGACATTCACTATATATAGATATATGCGTATATAAGAGAAGGTGTATTGACTTTTTATGGACAATAGAGTTTTATATTTCAATAATTTTAAATATTATTACGACTTTTTATTTTTTATTTTTTCTAGATGAGATTCAGATTATTACTCGGGAAAATAATGGCAACCGGATCGAATTTGTACTATAAAAAGTCGAACAAGCGACAAGACAATTGCATTATCCGTAATTTTTTTTTTTTGTTGCCATTTTATCTTGATAATTTGAGAAAGATATAATTGAAGATGAAATGTTATAAAAATAAAACAAATTCAATGTGGGGTACCATGGTTTATACACACATATATATATATATATATATATATATATATATATATATATATATATATATATATATATATATATATATATATATATATATATATATATAAATACGGTTAGAATGGTTCTTATATATGTAGAGATTTAAAGCTCCATTTAAAAAATCAATTCAGTAGATCATATTTATATATCTAAACATAAATATTCAATCATACATTTATGACTTTTGTGTATAAAAAAGTAACACGAAAAATCAACAAACATATCCCTTTTATACGATAATAAAATTGGAACATATATGTAAGTAATACCATTTGACACCGCATCTATATACATACATTTGTATAGAAGAGTTTACCCTTACCCGCCACCTTTTCTTTTACCAATAACAATATTTTTTTTATGGTTTTTCAATAACAACCTAATACCACAGAGAGTTCATCTTAAAACCAATATAATCGATATTTAGTGTCGTGAATCATATTTTGATTAACGACGTCACACGAGTCCTTCTTCAAAATTATGCTGTTTTCATTAACAAACATAATATATTCAAATTATACGAATTGGGTATTACATGATCAAGAAATCGTAACACAAAAAAAAGGATATTTCGTTTTAATTTTATCGTGTGTGTATAAAATTTTATAAAGTGATTAACTGACCCTTTTAGATATATCGATAATACTATGTGTAGTACATTGAAGTCTATATATAATCTCATCCTACATAATCCGCACGTTCGTATAGACACACACACACAAAATAGGAAAGGATATTTATATTTATATATCCTGAACATATTATATATAATTTTTTTTTATTGTATATATCTATATATATATATATATGGAAATGCGGGGGTAGGTGTTACACATATTTAAGGAAGCTATGTATGATATCGAACTTATGAATCAAAAGCTAAAATTTCTTTATTAAGAATTATGTACAAAAGTGAAATAAATAATAAAATAATTTCCGAGGTAAATAAATCAATGCCAAATCGTAAGACGCGCATTTTATTATTATTATTATTATAAACACACACACACACACAACGTATCTATGAATGTAGTGTAATTTATTTTTGATGTTGTTTTCATAATTCCGGTTATTTTATATTAAAATATATAATTTTTTTTAACATTTTCCCCAAACCAAAAGAATGAACAATAATATATAGACAATAAATTTTCATTTCGCGCATTTCACTATTTATAATAAAAATCTCAAATCTAAATTGATATACATATATATATACGTGCGTTTAACAAACACACCGTAAGCCCAATTCAAATTTTTCTAAATGGTTAGAGAGAACGAAAATTTACCTTTTCTCTAATCTCGGCCAACGAAACTTCGATTATTTTCATTTATTTATTATAGAATTAAAACTAAGATATAAAAAGTATTTAAATGTTTTAAAATAAAAATTAAATTTCATTTCAATGTGTAAAACAGAATTTCAATATCATTTACTTCCATTAGCCATGATTTAACAGCCTTTAAAAAGTGTCAAATAAAGAGAAATTTGTTTTAAACTATCTGATAGCTGATTATAAATTTTAGGTGCCACAGAGCTAAAAAAATGTTTAAAAAGCTCATTTCTTGGTGGTGAGCAATTAACGAGGGGTGCATTCCGTAATGTATAGTTATAGTTACTTTTAAATTCCTGTGGCCACTATGTAAAAAGAAAAGTTTTAAAACTTTATAAACACTTATTTCTAAATAAACATATCGGTTTGCAACATATCGTTCTCATTATAAAATTTTGTGCAACTATTTAGTCGTCCAAATTGGAATAGTAAATTTCCCCCAACAAGTTATGCCATACTGAAGTTTTCACTGCCAATGCCAAAATACACTGGTTTAAGAACGGGTTCAGAACAAATATCACGTAGAAGTTATAATTTTCTACGCATAACCGCTTATCGATCGTGACTCCTAAGTATTTAAACGACTCAACTACATCTAAAACTTTAAAATAGTCTGGACATGTAACACTATTACTTAAACAGTCTGGGGAATGATGTCAAGCATCAGTTGGGTTAGACACGGCTCCAGATAATTTAATATATAGAATATTTGTTTTAGAACTGAGAACCATGCAGTGTAGGTCAAACCAGCGTCTTAGAATTCGAAGACCGTTTATTAATCTTCTGGACATTAGTATCACTATTCCTGGAGCTACATACCATTGACTGCTTTATCTAGTTTCAATTATAATAAATTTTGATCAACAGTATGTTGAACGTTTTTGTAACATTTATAAAATTTACTGCAGCAAATTCAGCGTTATATAAAGAAAATATAATTTTGTTTATGAGCTCTAGCAGAACATCTTCAGTACTTTTACCAACTCTGAAACCAAATTGGCTATTTGAAAAAAACATTGAATTTTACCAAAAAAGAAAGTAATCTTTTCTTAATTATTTTTCGAAATAGTTTAGAGAAAACGGAAAGCAAAGAAATTGGTCGATAGTTACCCAAACTAAGTGTATCTCTCTTTTTATGTAGTGGTATGACCACAGCTTTCTTTAAGACATCAGGAAAAACACTGGTTGCGGCCCAAGATGTTTGATCATTGAGTTACTTATGTTATCATATCCGCATGCTAATCAGTTGGATAAAAGAAAAAAGTTTTCTCTTGTATCTTTTTGAATAAATACTGGGTTTTTTCTAATGCCACTAGATTTTTACACGAAATAGTACCTTTAAGATCTTCAGGAATGTTGGCAAAATATTTATTAAATTCATTTGCAATATTTACTTCCAACGTTTAGAATATTATTATTCTGAGATCTGATGGTTTCAATAATAGCTTTCTCACCATTTCCATTTAAAAGTTTATCTATAATCCGCCAATGAGATTTCACATCGTTTGTACAGTTATTAAAACGTTGGTAATAATAGAGTTCTTTTTCTATAGGAATTGCTTCACTTATTTTACTCTCTAACTTCTTTATTATATCAACTAATTTAATATTTCCGGGATGTTTACATAGAGAGTTTAAGAGTTTATTTTTCAAATTAGTCGTTTTGGACAAAGAAATCAAAATTGGATTTTTTTTGCATAAAAACATGAAACCAAAGTTCCCTACTCATGAATGAATATTAGTTAGTCTATTCGATTTTTTAAGGTTATTTAAAATATTTAACTTCAAACCGTCAGCAGTTTTTAATGTTTTAGTAACTAAATTAAAATTTAGACCAGACTTCACACAGCCAATTATACCTCCGGATGAGTAAGTATTGTTACAGCAATCAACCAAATTAAAATTATTTACAGATTGATTGGGATAACTTCTTGTGAACACAAAAGGAATATAAAAGAAGTTTAAGATCCGCACTAAGAGGAAATCAACAGCCTATCTGCTGTCGCTGGACTCAATAAAACTTTAGCTAAATCTTATAACTAGAAACAAGATTATGTTTGATCAAAATATGTAGATAATTTGTTGAACATCTACAAGTATTATGTGTCTGTGACAATATTTAGCAAATATTTTTCTAAATCAATTTTGTCATTTGTCAATACTGTGAGAAATGATGAACATTTTTATCGAAAAATTTTATTCAAGATTTTGTTAAACAAACTGCTGTTGAAGATATGTAGTTTCAACAAGACGGTGCCACCTGCCACACACCCACCTTAACAATCGATTTATTGGAAACAAAATTTGGTGATGAAGTTAATTATCTTCCCGCAGGTCGTGTGATTTAACACTCTGTGATTTCTTTCTTTGGGAATATATTAAGTCACAAGTTCATTCTGATAATCCAAAAACAAATGAGCAATTAAAAATCAACATTGATGACATACAGCCAAAATTATGTGAAAAAGTGAAGATAAATTGGTCTCACAGAATACAGTACGTACGGAGAAGTCGTGATGGTCATTTGAATGATGTTATTTTCCATACATAATGGCATAATGTAACCTTTCAAATAAAAAAAAATGTTGGTCTCACTGAATTATTTGATTTTTTTAAATTTTTTAATTGTATCATTCCTATTGGGAAACCCTTTACATCGACGAAATTTTGTACATTTAGGTGTTTGGTTTAATGTTTGAAATGCATTATATTTTACATCGACCACGTGCTTTATTGAATTTGGCTCTTATGTGTTATTGAGAATCGCAATATAACGCTTGCTCTGACATTTCACATCAATTAAATAAACATTATTACAGGTTGATATATATTTCTGGAAGGTGCGAATTGAATTCCAAACAAAATTTATCAATAGTCTGACAGATTAAGTATCTACCATTGTCAACTAGATAAAACTGTAGAAGGCAGCTAATGTAATCAGATAACTGCAGAATTAAATTGAAAAAAAACAACGAGATTTGATAACACTCCCAAATTCTAAATAATCTCTAAAAAAAATAATTGTGATGTGGTGGAAGCGTAATTGTTAACCAGCGAGAGATTCAGAAAAATTGATTAAGCTTAATTGTTCGAATTATTTGAAACGATGTCAAACTTCTTTAGTTCTCAACTAATCTAACCAAATAACTGCCCCAATTTGTGGGGTGGTTTAAATTGACTAGTTAGATGATAAGCTTTTAATTCTATTGTAGTGGCCAAAATATTTTGAAAACTATTTAGCAAAAACAAAATTGTTCAGAAAATCAGTGTTAATGAATTCTGAAATTATTTATGAAATTTTGAAACTAAATTTTTACTTTTTTCCTCCTTTTTCTAATCTGTGATAGAAATTTGTTCTCAAGTTTTTACCAATTCAAAACTTCTGAAAGTTCTGAAATTTCAGGTCAGATTATCTCAAGATTTTATGAACTTCTGTTATAAAATTGTATCTTATTTTGAAAATTAAACAAACACTGGAATATACAATAATTGTTGAACTTCTGTTTAGTGCAAAAATTTCCTCATATGTACTTCCAAACTTTGCGTGTTGATAAAATTAGAAAATTGGTATGCTCAAAATAGCCCAATTTTAATAAAATTCGATAGTAAGTAATTTACACTGGATAATTAATTTGACAACTGAATTTTCTAACAAGCGTAACCGAACAAAAGTGGCAAATATCAAAACTGATTATAAAACAAAGTGACACTCGAAAACCTATGAACATCATACAACTTGAATTTTCCAATTATTTATAACTTTAAATATTTCAATATCTAAAATTTGTTGAGATTGTACAAATGCTTTAAGGCTTATTATACTGCAGGAAGATGGTTAAGAAAAATTACAAAGACACGAGAAAAAAAGAGTTAGTGGCATTTATTGATTGATGGCATTGAATAATTACATATAGAAATGACACGTTGTTATAGCGCTGCCAGCAGAGGTATCTTAGATAAATTGAAATTAAAGGTTTGAGTATACACTACACTCAAAAAAATATTGAGGGTAAAAGATACAATTTCCTTTTGTTAAACTGCTTACAAACAAAATTTATTAACTTTACATAAATTTGATATTTTAACAGAAACAATTGTTGCTTTAACTTTTTCTCTTGTTTAATTAACAAAATTCTTGTTAAATGATCAATTTTTGTTGTAGATTTAATTAAAATTTGCAAATAATTGCGTGGTAGATTTGACAAAATATTTTATCAAATAAATGTAATTTTGGTTAGAGTTACCTACTTAAACTATTATATTGAACAAATGTATAGGTAAAATATAAAAAACATCGAATCATTACTACAAAAGTCTTGTTAATAACACAAGATGTTGAAATTACATTTTTTTTTTAAATAAAATAATTTACCAAAAGTTTTTGGAAATTTACAAAGAAAATCCATTGTATTCTGTATAATTGATAAATAACAAGCTAAAAATATTATAAAATTTACAAACGTTAGCATAATAGTAACAAAATATGCTTTGTAAAATATATGAATAACAATTTGTACAAATTAGTATTATTTTTGTACAAAATCTTTTAAGAAATTAACTATTACAATTATTTTAATACTAAATACTAATTCAAAAAATTAGAATACATCTTTCCTGATGATTTCTCAGAATGAACCAAGAAACCCTGAATGGAATAGTATCTCAACTCTGAACACGCTGTATATAAGTTGAATTGAATTAAATGCCCAAACTATATATAAATATACACTGAAATTTTAGTATATTGTTAAGAATTACGAATAAAACACCAAATATGTGTTTCATAAATTCGACCATTCGTACATTACTTTTCCAAATGTAAAATTCTTGTATTTATATAGTTCTTTGTTGCATTATAGGTTAACCTGTGAGACTATTGGAAAATGCAATGGCGTAAAGTTCCCAATTATTCTGTTGTATAACGTCAAGCAACATGCACTAAATACAGTTTTCTTAATCATGAGAATTTTAGTGTATAATTATCATCATAAGGCAAATTTTAAACTAACTGAATATATATATGGCAGAATACAAGTAGGATTTGATATAATTAAGTCATATAAGTGATTCAATTTATGATACCAGTAACCATCAGAAGGCATTAAGGGAACTTTTCTTAAAACTCAAGTCACTCAATCTTCATTTAATTGATTGTTTTATTTATATATATATATATATATATATATATATATATATATATATATATATATATATATATATATATATATATATATATATATATATATATATATATATATATATATATATATATATATATATATATATATATATATATATATATATATATATATATATTGTTCTTTTAACGGTGGAGTTGTACGCAGTACACTTCAAATATCTTTAAAATACACAATTTTCTTTGTAACGAATACAATTATTTTGTATTATTTAAGTACATTTTTGAATTTTACAAAAACTTTTGTAACATTTACAATTAACAAACGGGTATTTTGTGTTTCTTAGAACTATTTGTAGAGATCTCACGTACCTTTGTAAACTTTACAAATGATTTGTTTTCTTTACAACAAAATACTCACAAATTATTTGTGTTGTGATAAATCTGAAAAACTAAAGTCATTTAAATTGTGATCTAGCTACCATAAAGTTGATTTAAGAGCTAAAAGTTTAAATTAATTAAAAATAGTGGAAAAAAGTTATTATAAAAGTTATCCTTGAATAAGTTTACTAAGTAAATAGTGAGTTTGGTAAAACTGACGAATTAGAGCTTTATAAAAGTATTGAAATATTGGTAAATATTAACGATAACTCAAAAGTTATAAGATTACTTAATCAAATTTTAGTTGATGGTATAAATTCTCATTTTCCAGCGTTTAAAATAAGTAACATCGAAGCATACAGGCAATATGAGTGACGAAGGAAATGATGAAGTCCTAAACTTAAATTTAACAATGTCACCAAATAATATACAAAATATTAAACATTTTAATTTAACCATTTATGATTATGAGGATCAACCAACAAAGGGACCTGCAAAGCAAATTACAACGAAAGAATTAAGTATCTCCCATGAGGAAAATGCGGTAAGTCACAATAACTCAATTACAAATGGATTTAACAATTCTTTTCTAATAATAGGAAATGTAAAATATGCTGACAGTATGTCAAGGTAGGCAATAAACAATAAATTTAGTTTTATTATTTTGGTTAAAAATGTTTAAATTTGTTTCTTATATAGAATTGTGCATGGATTTCCAAGCACTGGGTGGATGGATGGTTCATTTAAAGCTGAGCTTTTATCAGAATTTTGTCTAGGGACACAAATAAAGTTCAACCACAAATATAAAGAGTGGAAAAGCGAACTTTCAACAGCATAAACTACATCGACTATTGATCAAGAGTGTAATTTAGTCTGCTCAACTCCAGTTTCAACTGATCCACCAATCTTTTAAAAATATTGGAGTGCTCGACTGATGGGAAACATCTATTAAAATATTACGAACATAATACAAATTTTAGCGATGGTTTGCGATCCATATTACTTGATCTTAATTTTAATTAATTTATTAATTTAATTTCATTAATTAATTTTTTAATTTCCCGCAACATGAAAATGTCAACAACATTGGCTGATGAGCTGTCAACAAAAATTGTTGGGGTATTTCCCTTTGAATGTCAGGTCTGCACAATTGAATTTATTAAATTGCAAATTTTTTAAATTATTTTTTATATATTTAAAGGCAAGGCAGTTCACTATTTGGCAAACAAAGGAAAATCTATCAACTATACCATCAAAAACAAATTATTGATATTAAGTAAAATTATTAATCTTATCTTTAATTAATTATTATAATTCATAATATTGACAATATATAAACTTGATCTATTTTTACGTTTCTGCAGATGGTTATAAAGGAACAATTCTCTTAGCATCACATAATACCACCAACAGCTAAGGAGATAAACAAGATCAAGAATAAAAAGATGATTATGAAATACAGCATACAGGACTTTCAAAGAAGCTTCATGCTGATTGGAGCAACTGCCGAGGAATTGTAGGAGAATACATTACATAATACATATGTGTATATATATATATATATATATATATATATATATATATATATATATATATATATATATATATATATATATATATATATATATATATATATATATATATATATATATATATATATATATATATTTCATCAATTTAACAAATATTTGGTAAATTTCACAAACAGTTTTTCCAAGATTTACAAACGTTTGGTCAAAAATTCAAAATTCGCTAATATTTAATGCAATTTTTGTTAAAATAAACAAAACAATTTATTAAATTAACAAATACTTTATTTATTACAAATAATTTTTATCTATTTAAAAAAAAAATTGTTTTATTCACAAACCCTTTTTTTATATATACAATGTTTTTCGATTCACACAAATATTTAGTTGGTTTTACACAAACTTTGTAGTAATAACAAAAATTCCTTGTAGAAATCACATATTTTTTGTAAGGCATCCAAATCTTTTTTATTTTTCTGAGAATTTTACAAATTATTTTGTAAGTTTTGTAAAATAATTGTTCAGATTTACGAAACATTTGTCAAATTCGCAACAATTTGTTTAGTTCAAACAAAAGTTTTTGTTCATTTAATTTATTTATTTGTAACAATACCAAAATATAATTCAAATTTACCAAGCATATTGTGTTCAATTAACAAATATTGAAAATGTTATTTGTGTCTTTCTCAAATCTATTTTTGTGAATTATTTTGCTATATTTGTTAGTTTTACTTCTGTGTTTCGTAATTTTGTACATTTAACCGGTAATCGTGGTTGGACGTATAGGAACAAAAAAATTGTCAGTAAAACTAGGAAATTGTTAAAATTACTAGGTTTTTTCTTTGAGTGTACATAGTACAATTTAGTAAAGATTGTTGACGCCATGCTCATATGTCGCTGCTAATTTGGAAGTGTCACCTTCTATATGTAATTATTCAATGTTGATGGTTTAGACTTACTTTGTCATCCACGGTTATGCTCACTAACTAGCCGTACTTGATTAAAAGTCAGAAGAATGGCAATAAATTACAAGTCCCTCCAGTCTCAAACTCGACTGTTCGAGTTTTTCGTAAATTTATTTGTGGGTGATCGTATATATAAATTGTAAAGAATATCCATCAAATTTATGACAGATTTGTCGCCACACGCAGCACATTTTAAAACCATAACACGCCACTGTATACACGTAAAACACTTTATACACTGTATAGTAAATTATTTAGGGAAGTTAACCCCAAAATAATAACCTTTCAAATAACAATTTTTTGCATAAACAAATAGAAAAAAATAAATAAATTTTTACTTGTGTTCATTCATCATATTTTTTGGTTTGATGATTTGTTTCATTTTTTTATTTTTTTTTGCGTACGGTAAGATAATGTCAGGATAAAAAATTAAAGCATATACAAATGGTGAATTACCGCGCCACACACAGCAGCAGGAGCATCGTAGATACTATATATGTATAAGGGATGAAGTGAGAAAATCGATTTATGATGAGTTCTCCCAACAACAATATACAACAAGAAAAACCAGAGAAAACAATTTACATTGTCTGCACCTTTGTTTGTTGTTGTTGTTTACACATTTTGTGTCATTTTTTACACACGCACCCACACCGAAGTACTCCACCTACACACTGTCGGAAATAAACGTTGTTGGAAATTCTTTCGAAATGAGAAATGAATAATTTTATGATTTACGACGAGATTTTTTTTTTTTTTTTGTATAGGCGCAGCAACCCAACACTTCATTATACGAGTATATATGAATTTTTTTGTTTTTGGCCAAAGAAATTTTAATTAATTTTAATAAACAAAACAAAAAAAAATTTCACATTTCTCAATTAACCATTCAATCACAAAAAAAATTTACACTCTCGCAAAAATTAAATACAAAAGTTAAATTAGTTTTTCGGGTTTTTCGGGAATTTCCATCATCTAATTTTCAACACCCTCATCAAAATTACAACATCTATAAGTCCATAAATTTATATATTAAGTTATATCCTCTACAATTAGATTACAGTTCCTTCATATTTTTTGTTGCCCCGCACACACATCCCAATTTATTATCATCATGTGACATGTCCAACCATTTAACTTAATATGTGTGTGTGTGTGTGTCTGTCCGTGTGTGTTATTATATGTTTACTTTTATTTGTTTTGATAAGACGCACAAAGAAATAAAAACCGGAAAAACGTCGGAAAAATCGAAAAGATGATGATGGAAAAAGTTAAGTCAATAAAATAAATATTATTATTATTATGACTATGACTATTGTGTGTGAGATAGTTTTGTTAAATGGTATATACACAAAGATTAGTTATGTGTTATTGGATGCAATAACACAACACACTATATATACATATATACATGTGTAACTAACCCAATTTTTGCATTATCACTACACATAACTATTTGTATATAGTAAATATTTGATTGGAAAAGTTCATATTTCAAGGGATCCCATAAATACATGATGTAATGGATTTTCATTTATGTATGTATATATATTATTTGATCAATCAACTTTGAAAACTAAACGTGTACATTACAATTTTATGATTTTGTGTCGACAACGACAACGACGACGACGACTACGATATCTATCTAGATATATGTTTTTTATTATATCAAATTGATAAAAATGAATATAATATATAAAATGTCATGATTGTCATATATACTATTGTATGATTGTCACATGTGATCATAAATTATATGGATTGTACATATATATATTTGCGAGCATATAAAACATAACTACATATATGTATATTGCTATTATTATCTGCCTGCGTTTTTATAATGTACTCATATTTATTCTGGGAATATACACAATCATATCGAAATTTATGATTGCCAAAAAATAATGAAATTTTTGTGTATCTACTCATCATAAAAGTATAGTTAATTGATGTTACTTTTTGTATATTTACACAAGTACAAAATAATATTGATAATACGCGCAGTATACATAATTGTTTATATGTACAGAACAAATTCAACTGATTAATTTTTCACAACAACCAGTGCGCGCGCAAAAATGAAAAATTACTCAAGAAAAACTTTAAACCTCATCAATCATATACAAAATTAATTTTTCAACGCTCAATCCTCAAAACACACAATAAACTGAAAGTTAAATTAAATTAAATATTTCCAATTCAAACTATTTTTCATTTCATCTGTCAACATCTATATACATAGTCGGTGTTAGTGTTATTGCTGCTACTGCTGCTGCGTAGCCATCGATCCATATATATTATGTATTATCTGCCAACAACAAAATTATTCTTTATAAGACAGCTGTCAAAATTTTGATTCATTTGTTTTATCTAAACACAAGATAGCTATATACATCGAGGTTACATACCACATACTCATATATCCTTTTTCATATACACAATTTTTAGTATATCGATTTCCAAACTTTTTTGTTTGGGTCATTTTCTTTGGAAACTTTTTTTTTATTAATCATCCCTATGATTTTTAATTTTGATGAAGGAAATGAATGGAAAAAATTCTAATTTTCCTTATTTATAAAAAAAAAAAGTCAATAAAAATAAAATTAATATTAATTATACTACAAAATAAAATAAAATTGGAAACTTTGTTTGTTTCCATTTTTCCTGTTTCAAAAATAAAAAAAAAAATGAAATAAAATTCTAGAAAATTTCTTCCGTTTTTTTTATCAGGAAAATTTGTTAAGAATTAGTTTTCGATAATCAATCAAAATATTAAATAACAACCAAACAAAACCAAAAGAAAAGCATGAATAATTTTCATTTCATTATTGGAGGGATGGGTAAGTTTGGGGCGGGTGAAAATTGTTTTATGATGTTAATTTATTTTATGGGGATTTTGAATATTTATTGGTTTCATTGCTTTGGGTATTTTTAAGAGGCCTACAAATATGATTTAAGCCAGCTTAGTGAATGTTTATACATTTTATTGATGAATTGTTTTATAGAGCTTTTTTAGGATTTTTAAAAAAAAAAGTTTAATTAGCAGAGAACGGACATATTTAATAATAAAACTTAATTTTTTTATAAATTTTCAAGGATTTAGATAACGAAATTTGCAGTTTTGCAGTACAAAATAGAGGAAAAAAACAACAGTTCATATAAAATGTATGAAAATGTAGGGCCTTTTTTCTACTTTGTATTGCGATCGCTATACGATTTAAGTCATTTTACTGTACTTTGAGGCGTTATTTAAACAAAAAACTAGATCTGGCCTGGTCTTGACCGGTCTAGATCAGACCAACTGATATCGCTTCGACGACATCATATTGGTATGGTCGTGGGAGCTATAACGGGACATTGTCTCATTGGGATACATGCGCGCAGACTGGGTGTCCCAGCCCACGATTTCTGCCGCAGCTGTGGTGATGAGGAGGAGGAGGAAAATGTGCTCCATCTGCTCTGCACCTGTCCTGGTCTAGCGTACAGCAGAACAAAATTTATGGGGACTTCCCCTTTGAACGACCTCACGGATCTTAGTAAGATCGGGATCCGGGACTTTAAACGCTTCTTGGTAAGCTCACGATGGTTCAGCGAGTGAAGAGGAGAAAACTCGAATGTGGTACAGCTACGGACCAATTTTGTGTCTATGCTAGTCCTTTAGGACGGCCACCATAACCTAACCTAACCTAAACAAAAAACCATATATTTTGTATATTTGTATTTAAACGATTGTTCATAGTTCAATTTTTCATTCAAACATTTAATTTGACATCATTTAATATGTATAGTATAAATATGACCTTTATTTAAGCCCGATCAAGCATGGCGTATCCATTATTTATATATAGATAACTCTGGCTTTAATTTGAGTTGTTAATTTAAACGATTTTTAGGCCAATCTTTTTGACGATTAGCTCAGACGATTTTTAATAAGCTACGCATTTATGTTAAATGCTTAGGAATAATTGAGCTATCCAAATGAAACCTGAAACAATAGTCATAGGCCTCAAAACTTATTTATAGAAATATGAGCCATCGCAATCGATCGCTATTATGATTTTAACGTAGTTTCAGTGCTTAGACGACTTTGCATCAACTACAATTTTAATTAAATTCGTGTTATTAATTGAGCTATCCAAATGAAAGCTGGTACAATATTCACAGGAGACAAGACATATTCAAAGAGATATGAATCATCGCATTCTGATGTTAAACACGGATTTTCGATTTTTGGTCCAATATTTTTAACGATTAGCTCATACGATTTTTAATAAAATACGATTTTATATTAAAAACTTAGGAATAATTGAGGTATCCAAATGAAACCTGATACAATATTTAAAGACCCAAAGACCTATTTATAGAGGTATGAGCCATCGCATTCGGATCTCTATTACGATTTTTAGGTAATTTCAGCTTAGACGACTTTTAACAAACTACGATTTTAATTAAAATTCGTGGTATTAATTAAGCTATCCAAATGAAAGCTGGCACAATATTAACAGGCCTCAAGACATAGTTATAGAGATGTGAATCATCGTAATCGGATTGCAATTACGGATTTGTGATTTTTGCGCCAATATTTTTGACGATTAGCTCAGACGATTTTTAACAAACTACGATTTAATATTAAATGCTTCGGAATAATTTAACTATCCAAATGAAACCTGGCACAATATTGACATAAAGGAAGACTTATTCTAAGAGGTATGGCAATTAGTTTTCGATAATCAATCAAAATATTAAATAACAACCAAACAAAACCAAAAGAAAAGCATGAATAATTTTCATTTCATTATTGGAGGGATGGGTAAGTTTGGGGCGGGTGAAAATTGTTTTATGATGTTAATTTATTTTATGGGGATTTTGAATATTTATTGGTTTCATTGCTTTGGGTATTTTTAAGAGGCCTACAAATATGATTTAAGCCAGCTTAGTGAATGTTTATACATTTTATTGATGAATTGTTTTATAGAGCTTTTTTAGGATTTTTAAAAAAAAAAGTTTAATTAGCAGAGAACGGACATATTTAATAATAAAACTTAATTTTTTTATAAATTTTCAAGGATTTAGATAACGAAATTTGCAGTTTTGCAGTACAAAATAGAGGAAAAAAACAACAGTTCATATAAAATGTATGAAAATGTAGGGCCTTTTTTCTACTTTGTATTGCGATCGCTATACGATTTAAGTCATTTTACTGTACTTTGAGGCGTTATTTAAACAAAAAACTAGATCTGGCCTGGTCTTGACCGGTCTAGATCAGACCAACTGATATCGCTTCGACGACATCATATTGGTATGGTCGTGGGAGCTATAACGGGACATTGTCTCATTGGGATACATGCGCGCAGACTGGGTGTCCCAGCCCACGATTTCTGCCGCAGCTGTGGTGATGAGGAGGAGGAGGAAAATGTGCTCCATCTGCTCTGCACCTGTCCTGGTCTAGCGTACAGCAGAACAAAATTTATGGGGACTTCCCCTTTGAACGACCTCACGGATCTTAGTAAGATCGGGATCCGGGACTTTAAACGCTTCTTGGTAAGCTCACGATGGTTCAGCGAGTGAAGAGGAGAAAACTCGAATGTGGTACAGCTACGGACCAATTTTGTGTCTATGCTAGTCCTTTAGGACGGCCACCATAACCTAACCTAACCTAAACAAAAAACCATATATTTTGTATATTTGTATTTAAACGATTGTTCATAGTTCAATTTTTCATTCAAACATTTAATTTGACATCATTTAATATGTATAGTATAAATATGACCTTTATTTAAGCCCGATCAAGCATGGCGTATCCATTATTTATATATAGATAACTCTGGCTTTAATTTGAGTTGTTAATTTAAACGATTTTTAGGCCAATCTTTTTGACGATTAGCTCAGACGATTTTTAATAAGCTACGCATTTATGTTAAATGCTTAGGAATAATTGAGCTATCCAAATGAAACCTGAAACAATAGTCATAGGCCTCAAAACTTATTTATAGAAATATGAGCCATCGCAATCGATCGCTATTATGATTTTAACGTAGTTTCAGTGCTTAGACGACTTTGCATCAACTACAATTTTAATTAAATTCGTGTTATTAATTGAGCTATCCAAATGAAAGCTGGTACAATATTCACAGGAGACAAGACATATTCAAAGAGATATGAATCATCGCATTCTGATGTTAAACACGGATTTTCGATTTTTGGTCCAATATTTTTAACGATTAGCTCATACGATTTTTAATAAAATACGATTTTATATTAAAAACTTAGGAATAATTGAGGTATCCAAATGAAACCTGATACAATATTTAAAGACCCAAAGACCTATTTATAGAGGTATGAGCCATCGCATTCGGATCTCTATTACGATTTTTAGGTAATTTCAGCTTAGACGACTTTTAACAAACTACGATTTTAATTAAAATTCGTGGTATTAATTAAGCTATCCAAATGAAAGCTGGCACAATATTAACAGGCCTCAAGACATAGTTATAGAGATGTGAATCATCGTAATCGGATTGCAATTACGGATTTGTGATTTTTGCGCCAATATTTTTGACGATTAGCTCAGACGATTTTTAACAAACTACGATTTAATATTAAATGCTTCGGAATAATTTAACTATCCAAATGAAACCTGGCACAATATTGACATAAAGGAAGACTTATTCTAAGAGGTATGACTGAGTTATCGCAATTAGATCTCGATGACAGGTTTTATATTTGGGTCAATTTTTCTGATCATTATAGCCCAGACGATTTTTAAAAAAATCAACAAACCACTTGTTCCATTATATATCATAAAACAACACTTGTGGATCACCCTGTTGCCGTTTTTCATTTTATTTACTGTTTTTTTTAACTCTCTATATAAATATATAACAAAATAAATTATGTGTGTACTATAAAAAAAAAACTTATTAAAATAGACATTATAAAACTAATAAAATTTAGGACCTTTTTCTCTATTTATTGTTAACGAAATGGGAGCACATACGCCTCATTTCAATAATAATATTTTTGATTTAAAAAATTAACGCGCGGAAAATTTTGCTTGTACATATTTGTATGTACACCGTCGTTCTTATTTACGTCCCCCATTTAATCGAAGAAATAAATGCGTGAAATAATTTTGTTTTAATATTTCTGCAAATTGATAAAATTTAATTGAATATCAAATTCAATGCTTTCCTTCAAGCTGACTTTCGTGACTTTGAATATAAGTTTGAATTTCGGCTTTGCTATTTTAACTTTGACTTCAGTTTCGAATTCGTCTATAAGCTTGACTTTGACTCAACAATTTCTGAAACTATTGCTTAAACTTGCCTCACATTAAGTAAAAAATACAAATTAATGTTCTGAAGTCAGAAAGTGTAAAATTTTGAGAATAGTTTAGGAAAAACCTCACACATATTGCTAAAATGCTAACCATAAGAAACAGCCCAAGCTCCTCCAAAAAATAAACCAAGATTTTTGACAGTTCAATGATATCAATGCCATGTAGACGAATGTTTTTGAAGCTCTTCCAAAAAATAAACCAAGATTTTTGACAGTTCAATGATGTCAATGCCATGTAGACGAATGTTTTTGTTTGAAGGAACTAGGAAACGAGCTTTAAATGAAATTAAGTAGCATTGCGTCTTATCACTATTTAACCCGAACAAATAGTTCCTGCGACCACTCAAAAACCTTACTTAACGGGCAGCCATGAAATTAGATCCCCGGAAGGTTTATTGATTGATCAGTCCTAAATAAAAATGGCCCCAGAATCGATCGGTTCCAAAAATGATTTCTGGGAACTCCATAAGTAACCAATTGACACGCATGTGATGAAAATTTAAAGTTTTCCTTCAATTTGTAAACTCGAATTTGATGCTCGATATGGTTGAATGCTTAGTTTTTTTCATCAATACCTTGGATGCCATCAATGAAGATGAATATCTTGATTATCGTTTAGTATCTATTGGCAGCAATGACGAATCCATGTGTTATAACAAGCTTTGCTGCAACTGCACACTTACAACAAAAATGCAAGTAAACTTTATGATTTTATAGATATTTGATTTATCTTATAACCGTTCTATCTATTATTTATATATATCGTTATAGCGGCCATTTGAGGCCTATCAGTTTGAAAAACATATGAATATACTGCTCCAAAGGTGATCACAAATCAATCACAGTTCAATAAGTCGTGTTTGGCATCACACAAGATAGCTTGTGAAATTTTCCTTGCCCGTCCCAAATTGGGACGTCCCTTGTCGTGCCAAAAACTATTCAAAAATATCTTCCGAAGCTGACTCCAGCAGAGCACAGTTTAAATTCAAAATTTGTATCCATTTCATTTGCTCAATCGCAATTGGCTAATAGAACACAAACACAACTCTTTTGTGTGTTTTAAATAATTTTATTTTTAATAAATGTTTTCATTTAATACTAAAATTTGAGGACCTTTGAAGAAACTGCGAAAACATTCTTTTTGTTAGACCTGCGGGTAGAAATCCATTTTTTGAACCTTTCATATTATACGCACACAATTTTGATCTTTACACATTTTTTGTTTCACAGGAAAATACGAATCTGTTGCTCTTTGATGAACGACCATGTCTATAACTGCAATAGAACAAATTTGAAATTGAATTCGATCGTTGGTGTTCTCCATTAGATTTGAATCTTAGGAAGATTTTTGATTTAATGAACAGTATTATGGTCGGATCCGTATATATTTTGAGATTATCTGTACACAAGGTAGATTATTTTAATGTAGACAATTCGAAATGTTCTTTTTATTATTATTTTCAATTTGTTTTATCGGTCGGAGCAGATTAAAAGAAACCAAATAGCAAACAATTTTTGATTATTTAATTGGAATTCCATATTTTCTCAATTGAATATTGAAAGAGTTTGCGGATGTTCTTGCAAACGTATTATCTGTGAAGCACTTTCATATTTTCACTCAAAAATCCCATAATCCAATTTCCTCTTAAAATTAAAATCAAACTAAATTCTTTAAATGTGGGGCGAAGTTTGAAGAACATTTTATGTATGTTTAAAATTGTCTAATCCAAAATATTTGTTCCGCTATTTTTCGGAAAATCTAAGAATACACCCAGTTTTAATTTAAACTAATACTAATATTATAAATAACTCACTAAAGCGTTCGCTGATCTGTAACCCCGAAGAAAATTTAGGAAATTTCAATATCAATTTTTACGATAATTGTTCTCAAAACTCCTCAAATCCTGTTCACCTACTTTTCGGAAAATTTAAGGGATTTTCCATTTTAACTGTAAAATGTTGGACATTTAATAAATATCGGTGAATTTTTAAAGGTCACCAATAAATTTATTATACCTAAACTTTCATGTGGTAAAAAAACAATCGTTCTTCCATTTTAAATATTATAAAACATTAAAATTTCTCAAAATATTTAAAAAAAATTCAACATTTAGAATATTTAGAATATTTCTCGGAATTTTAACGGCTACTTCAAATTTTACAATACTTTTATGACTTGAATATGTCTCTATATATGATTTAAAATAGAATGGATTATACTTGAATTTTAAAATTTTTAAAAAATTCTGTAATTTTAAGTTGATTTTGTGATTTCTATAAGGCTTTTTTAAAAGGAGGCATTTGACCAAAATCCCTGACCAAGGTTATTGGAAAGGTGAGAAAAGTTTGAGGGCTGCCAATAAAAATCTTATGCCACATCCTCATTATGAGTAACAATAATGCTACAGACAGTCTATATGTGATGGATTCTACCTATATAGCATGCTTATTGGAAAAAAACAAGTTATGCATTCAAAAATTAGTTTAATTTCTTTTTCTATAATTAGCTAATCCAGCACACAACGTTTCAGTTTGAATAAACTTCAAAAGTACATTGGTAAAATATTTGTCGTAATTGAAAAATTTAGAATCACAATAACTATAATTTTTAAATGTAGTTGTAAGCTTTCAACAGATCGGCATGCTAGCAGTTTTAATTCAATTTGTCATAACTAACTAAAACATTCAAAAACTGGTCAGTTTGAAATTTTTTCCAAATTTCGAAAAAATTAAATAAAATCCAAAATTTTTAAAATTCGCTTCCAGCTATAATGATTATTTTAATTTTATTGATTCAATCGATCCAAGATGTACCATATATACGAATACTTATGATTCAAACATGGAATTTGTAGATTACATGTTAAAAAAAAAATTGGTATTTTTGTAAATTTAATTGACAACAAAATTAAAGTTGACTAATTAAAATTGAATTAAATTTCGCAATCGAATTTCACGTATACGATTTTGAAAATAAAATTTAAAATTTGAATTTTTTGAAATAAAGAGAATTCCTTCAATTTTTCGACCATCACAAATTTAGAGAAAGTAAATTAGGGGTTTTGGAGTATTTTTCAAATTTTGAATTTTCAATTCTAAATTAAGAAGATCTATAGAATCTCGGCATATCAGTCGCATTTTACCGAGCAAATAGCACAGCGTTTAAAGTTGTGACTTTTTCATCGGGAGGTACTAATCCAAATATAGAATTATGATGCAACAGGAATACTTCATTCTTGATTTCGATCAGACTAGCATGGAGCTGTACAATCTGCCAATTAAATCGAACGTGTCATCGTACGTCTTCTATTTGGTTGGTAATGGCGTAAGGCGATCAAGTATATACGAGGGGAGTACAATGAGTTCGGTAAATCTATGAAATAACGGTATTAAAATTTTTGAATTATCATTTTTTCATTACTCTATTTCTTCTACCGACAAAAACAAAATTTCATTCAAATCAGTTGCATCAATTAGTTTCTGTGAGTGATTTAATACACACTGGTTTTGGAAATTTAAAAATATGGAAAATATTGAACATCGTGCTGTGATTAAATTTTTTGTAAAGCAAAATAATACTTCTAAGGATATCGAAAAAAGAACGAAAAATGTCTACGGAGAACCTAGTCCGTCTTATAAAATAATAACGAAGTGGTCCATCTACTCAAACAAGGTAGAGAGTCGCTACTCACGAAATGGTCATTTTAACCTAGGATCTTATATTGGAAGACAGGTCGATCTCCATTTCAAATTTAAGTATAATATTAAATATATCTATTGGCAGTGTGCAAGATGATTCTGTAAATGTTTACAAATTAATTTTAGAAATGAGTGAAGACGATCCGATTAAATTTATAAACCAAATAGTCACCGGTGATAAAACGTGAATTGATCACAGGACGAATCAGGAATCCATGCAATGGATAGCGTATAGGAAAATCCACCACTGAAAAAGTTTAAGGTTCAACTATCTGCGGGTAAGTTAATGGCAATTTTTTGGGGTGCTAATGGAATTTTAATGATTGACTACTTATCTCATAAGACCACAATAACAGAGGCGTATTATGCGGGGCTTTTGAATAAATTGAAAAATACAATACTATCAGGGAAAAACAACGAAGTCAAATCAAGCAAAAAATATTGCTTTTATTGAATGTTGCACAACAACCCTTATGAGATTACCAATTTAATGGAATTCCGCATCCACCTTACAGTTCAGATCGGGCCCCCAGAGTGTTTCTCCTTTTTACAAATTTGAAGAAAAACTTAAGGGGACTAAGATTTTCAATTGACAGTGAGGTAATGTCCGCTGTAAAAGAATATGTTGAAGAACAAGAGACATCATTTTATTTTGATGGTTTGTACAAATTCGTTGACAGGTGTAATAAGTGCATTAGCGTGGGTGAAGATTATATTGAAAAATAAAAATATTTTTTAATAAAATTTATTGTTATGTCATATATAGATTTACTGAACTTATTGATAAGAAAACGAAATTTGATATATTGATTGAAAATGAGATTCTAAAATGATTTTTGGTAGAAATTGGTTAGGAGCCCTTTTATTTAATACCCATAATGCGGCACTGAATGGAAACTTAAATAGATTAGAACGATTCCCTAAAAATCAACTTGTAACCCAAGTGATTTGAATTTCTCTAGACCATTTTTAGTATGATTCTGCAAAATCTCAGTTGCCTGTATAATCAAATACCTCCAAAACCTCCCCACAATCCAAAAATTCTATTCTCCTCAATTTTAAAGACTTATCGATGCTACTTTATTCATTCGAATATTATATTCGAATTCGAGACAATCTAATTTGAATGTATGAATGCGTATATACTCGTACGAAGCAGCAAAAAAAATCTATTTAAAGAATCGCATATCTATATTCCCAATGGAATTAATATTGTTATTGTTCATTTTAATATACATATTTTTCCATTCATGTATATTGTACGCCAACCCAGAACCGAAAAAGGAACATAATGAGGAAAAATATGAAAAATAATATTCATTTGATTGCAAGTTAATATAAAATATATATAAATGAAATTAATATATGTAATTTCAAAAATGTTTAACTGGATGTTGTGCCTCTATATACGTATATACAGTCCTCTACCAATTCTATATAGAATATAATAATGGAAAAATGTTCTGACTAATTTCACAAAATTGTTTTATTTTCCTGAAAATCTACTCAACAGAGCAAAAAAAAAAATGGGGAGCACTCCTCTATATCTCTAGTGTATTTATAGAGTTGAGTGGGAGAACAATTGAATTTTTATTTTATTTTTATGTTGGTCGGATGAGGGATGATAAATGAGAGTGGATACACAACAATAACAACATAAATATACACGAAAAAAACGTACTGTGTTTATAGCCTGTTTAGTTGACACGTGTTTATATGAAACAAGGGCTATCTATCTATCTACTTTAAACTTTATTATATATATATAGGGATTTGTTAATATTATTTCCACTGATAAGGATGAGCACAGATTTTTTTTTTGTTCTTTTTTTATTTTTTCAAATCCAGCGTAAATTAAATCAATCTTTTTGCCAACCACTAAATTTGATTAAGTGGTGGAGAGTGATACTGTTTTTATTTTTTATTCCGGTATGAAGTGCTTGATACAGGAAATATGTGAAAAAATTGTTTATACATGTTACATTACACATAAAAGGGACTAAAATTTAGTAATATATGTAATATAAGTATATATATATATAAATAAATAAATCAATATATTAACTCTAACCTCGTAATCTTCGTTCATCGTTTAATTGTCGTTCCAATGAATCTTTCACTTCACGTTCACGTAACACATCCATTTTTAGTTCAGCTGGAATTGAATGTAATAATAATAAAAATGAATATATTGGACGACGAAAAACTTAAAAATTTAATTTGTATTTATAAGGTATAATCGAGGTCGCATGTACAAAATTCCAGGTCAAAATTAAAATCACAGTATTAAATTACCTTGTTTGAATGAAAACTAAAGTTTGTTGCAACTATTAAATCAATAAATCATATATAATTGATAATTTTTCACCTATTTGAAAAGCGTATACACATGTATAGAAGAAAATTATATATGTTTTTAATTTTTTTTTTGTTAATTTTTAATTTCAATACTCGATTTTAACTACAGCAAGGTTCAATAATATTATAATGTACAGAAAAATATAGGCGTGATACTTTACTTGTTATAAATATTACTTCTGTAAAGTGTATATTTTCTGCCTTTCGGCTAAATTCCACTGTGTTTTTATTTTATTTTTTATATTTTTTTCCATTCAATTTTATTGTATACAAGTAGATTTTAATAAGCAATAATCCTCTGCCTCTTCTGCACACATTATATACAAAGAACTGTACTATTATGATTTTCAATTTAAAAATTTGATTTATTTTTGAATTAAATCGATATGGATATGAAAATTAGTTTTTCCCTTTATTTTTTTTATCCCGTTTATACATATATGTTTCAATCGTGTAGTGACGCAATGATTGATTGAATGAATGATAAAGCTGTTTAATATATATAAATGGTATTCGTATATATGTACATATTTGGTAAGATTGATAGATTTTACAATATAATTTGTCAGATTTGGATATACCTTAAGTGCTGCGCTAAACTTTCCGTATCAATCAATTTCATCTCAACTGGTTTAAAAATTTAATCTCGACTAAAATAGGTGTATAAAATATACATGTATACAAACCTTTTTCATAACTTGTCTGTCTCTCCTGTTGCCTCGCATTTTCCGTTGCTACCTTAATTAAATTTTGTATATTTCTAAGTAATGTTTCGGTCGATGATAAATTTTGTTCAACCTCCTGTTGATTTGTTGCCTGTTGCATTGCCATATTCGAATAGTTCAGTGCTTGATGATGTTGTTCGGCCGCCGAACCGGGCGCCGACGATATCGACGAAACGGGTGGAATTTCACAATCCACTTCACTATAATCTGAATCTAAATCGATAACTTTAATTAAATTACATAAAACAACAAAATACAAGAAAAAAAAACGTTCAAAAATACTTACTATCATCTTTATCCTCTCGATCATCGTTATCCGAATCATTGTGATCACTTAAATTATCATCGTCTTCGTGCAATGTGGGCACCGGCGATCGATGGTCCTCTTCGCTGTGATCGCTCGGCTCGCCTACACTATGATCTATACCAGATTTTGATAAATTTAATATCGGGCTATGACCATTTGATGAGGATCCTATATAAATATACGTACACGCATTAAACAAGCAAAAAAGAAAAACAAGATCGATTATATCGCACAACAATCGTAAGAACAACGTACACATATATATATATATAAAACATGATCATTGTTTATTTTTTTATATCTTCTTACCGTTTTGTGAACTTAAATCTCTTAATTTGTGATCTCGAACTATTCCTCTTTCATCGACTTTTTCGTCACGAAGCCTGCAACAAACCAAATACACAAAATAATAATAATATATATAAATCTAGATATTGATCAATTTATTTTTATTTTTTATTTTTGTAAATAAGCATAAAAAATAAAATTAAAATCTAAATGAGATTATTTATAATATATAATATGTATTATTTATATAAAAAGTAAAGAAAAACAATAAACCCAACGAATTTTCCGAAAATGTAAAAACCTTCTTCTTTCTGCGAGCGCGCGCAATTGTTAATAATGGCGCGACGATAGAATCGAATGATAAAATAATGAGAAAGGATTTCACAATGATTAGCGTGAATTTCATGTTTTTATTTATTTATTTATACATTTTAATTCCTTCTGTAGATTCTGGAATTTTTAAATTGAAATGTTACCGCATAATTCTTGTTATAGTATAAAAATGTTGGTGTGTATGTACACGAAACGTAACATGATCTTATTATCGTATGTATATATTATAAAAAGAAGATATTATTTTGAAGATTGCCCAGAAATATTTGGTTTATATAAATATATAGTTGTTGGTGCACAGACAATATTTGGAAAGTTAAATTCCTGTTCAATTCGTTTAAACAAAATACGAAAGTCACAAAGTCCCTCTCCATACAATTATTGTTTTTAGTATTTTTCTGTTATTCTATTTATTGTTGACTTGCTCTTCACTTTCATCCAGATCTTATCAATAGAATATATAAAACACAGAACGCCACGTTTTATAGGAGTCGGGATTTTATAGCTCCTTTATATAAAGGAGAACCCTCGTAGGGAATTTTGAAAATTGAAGTATCATATAGCCTGATTCTCTTTAATTTTATAAAAATACTAGAATTTTAAACGATTCCAATTACGATGTTCTTCATTAACTCTACCGTAAATATTTCTCATGAAATATTCGATATCGTTTTTGTTCTCAGAAAATGTTTAGCATAACGACAGGTGGGCTGGAGTATAAAAATTAATAATATTTACACAATTAACTTGCAATGGAATTAATTTTGACTGAAGCTGAGACACAGACTTCCCAAATTCGATTCAAAATTACACATTAAATTTAATATATCAAATTGGAAATTCTGAATTATATAATGTATACGTAAATATATATAATATATATAATTTGGACTGAAAAAGTAAATTTTGAATTGAATAAATAAATAATTGACTTTTTATTTGGCCACTGTGTGGCGGTTTTCAAAATTTATTTTAAAATCCAACAAATTTTCTGAATTTGGAATTTCCAAAATTCAAAATTTTATATTTAAAAATAATTTAAAATCGAAAATTGAAATTAAAACTTTGGACACATAATCGTAGAATTTAGATTCAAATATAAAATTTCCCATAATAAATTAAATAAAAAGATTGATCCTGTTTATGATTTTAAATTTAAAAATAGGCATAAGAATTTTAATTGTTGTTATCCAACCCCAATGAAAAAAAAAGAAAACTAACCTAACAAGGAGGCTAAAGTAATTGCCTGGTGGTTAATAGCATTATTAATTACCAATTTTGAAAAGAACGCGATTTAGTCAAAAAATAATTTTAAACAAGCTGAAACATTAATTAACTCGGATTGGAATATTTTGCCAAACGGGGGTATTTTGAATAACACGATTTCGTTATTAATAAACAGTTCACTAAGCGCAAAAGTAGTTTAAAAGATACATTTAAAGTTGGCCGATACTTTCAAGCCAAAAGTTATAAAAATGTAATAGCCGATAATTTCCAGTCGAATAATAGCCGATAGTTTAAAGTCGATAAGAATATATTTTATTCTTAAAGTTGGCAGCCTTGGAAAATTAAATTTTCCCAAAATTAATATGTGTATGATAAAAAAAATCACCCTGAAGAGCATTCTGTATGGAGATGGCAGGTTTTGCCTAAAACGTATTACGTCTGTGGAAGTTAGCCAGTTCCATATTTTCCATATTTTCCAACAAGTTCCATCAAAATTTGTATAAATTCTGGCTCTAATCTGGAAAATTAGTCCCAATTCCAACCTCCTTATTTGGAAAATAAGCCTTAGATTAAACCGATTTTCTAGTGATAGCTATTGGCTAAACACTTCAAAACAATTTTAGAAAATTCAATTTTCTCAAGTTGACTATTTAAAACGTTTTCTACCAGTATTTAAAATATTTTTTTTCTAACATGCACAAAAATACAATGCAATCTATAAAAGAAAGACGCAGGATTTCTTTCACGAAACGAATAACATGTGAATATGTTGTTTTGACAGTTTTGACTTATGCAATTCGTTTGCGAATTTTTTGTATCCGAACCGAATTTTACGATCATTTTCAGTCATCGCCAGCTACGTATGTTCCAGTATCCTTATGATCGTATTTAATTGAAATTCGCTAAATTTTACAGAGGATGTTTAGAGTTTGCCCCTTCAGGACGTTTTCATAAGGTGTTGAGCATGATTGGATTCATGACTCTGGCAATTCTAAGATTTGCCTCCCAATAGAATTCATCAAAATAAACAGTGAACTATTTGTTGAGTAGCTTATGTTGAAATTGCCACATATGCATGTTCGTTCAATTTTAGAATATGCTTTTCAGATTGTCATTCTTTAAAAGACATTATATGCCTGAATAGAAAGCTGTCAAAAACAATTCTTTGTTGGCTTCTCTGTTAGAATTTTATTTTAAACAATTGTCCAAATTTCACCTATCATAATGCTATTATCAACAATACAGCTAACATCTATTTATTAAAAAAAATTGAATTTTTGAAAAGTAATGTTTTCTCAAGGATCCTCAAACAGAAGAAAAATGCCCGAACAATAATCAAAATATCAAAATGTTCAATTAAAAATTAAGCGGAGGAAGCAATCGAGGAAAATATTTTGAATTTGGATGAAGTTCGAGAAATCCTGAAACCTGAATAAATAATAGAGATCTCTCGAAAATTGTACTCCCAATTTTATTATTTCCAAAATTTGGTATACAAATATACCAATCAGACAGTCGAATGTTAATTTTTCCTATCTATTATATCTATAGCAAGCGGTATCATCGGTTAGATGGTGACAAGCGCGTAACCCAATAATAATTTTTCGATTTAGAAACAAATCCTTACTCAATATGGTGATTGAATTCACCGCGGCATTCCAACAATGAATAAAATGAGCATCGATTTTTGCACCGTAATCGATTAGCAATCGACATATACCAAATCCATTACAAAACTTTAACAAATATATAACAATACAAAATTTGAAAATAAAAGTTTGATTCGGCAAATTAATATTGGGCTCTTTCAAAGGTACTTTCTAGCCCAATACATATTACACGCGGTCTTACAGCCGATCTACTAAATACAATTAGTTTTAAGATAATTTATTTATGCATAGCAGCCTAGATAATTTAGAAGTGGTTTAATAATAATAATAATACATAGTGTTTGACTCTATGGGCCATTAAAGGCCTCTTATTGAGTCAATAATTTGGATTCAACTATTTCGATCCAGGTCTTGATTTTCATACTGGCTTAGGCAATCTGAAGAGGCCAAGTCATTTTCTACACCGTAGAGCCATCGTCGCCTTCAACGACCACTGCGCCTACCATATGGTTGCTCTCTTCAGAGATCGCTGCTCACTTCATGCTGGATCAGCAGAACGCAGAACGTGACCGACTAAGCGTACTCGCTGAGATCTCCTTTCATGTATACAATGTCGGGGATCTTCATCAGATCTATGATCACGATATTGTACAGAGCTCGGTATGAATCATCTAATTCGCGTCATCTTCATATGCTTATAGCACCTGATTGGACTGGCGCGATATAAGATGCATTGAGACTGCGTCACTGTTATTCGACACAATCGTCCCAATTTTTCGGCATTCCTACGTATTCCAGGGCATTATATTATCAATACTATACTAAATTGGTGGACGATTTAGTTAAAATTAATTATTCAAAGGTTTTCATTCTAAAAATTAAAGTAACAAAAAGCATCATTTTAAGATGTTAATATGTTCAATCTGCCCGCAGCAAATAAGATATCAGGCACACATAAATTAATTTTGAAAAATTTGAAAAATTTTGTAATTATTAAATTAGTTAGTATATTTAGTAAGTAGTGATCCGAGAATCCTTTAGGTGAGAATTTATTACAGTTTGATCTTTCATTGGTTTTGGGGGAAAAACCACTAAAAATTACGTCACACCATACTGGAATCAAAATCTGATCAAACTTTTTATAAAGTGGCAAAATTGTGAAGAAGAGCTATAACCAATCAGTTAAAACAATTATGTTTATCGCGATCTATAAGTCTAGGCCGAAAATAGTTAGTAATTATTGAAATGAACTTTTATAACCTGCTACTATGAAGTTCCTCCAGGAAGGCTTCTGTGTATCTGGAACTAAATAGAAAAAATACAAATAAAATAAGAAAATAATAATTGATTTTTTTTATTATTTGGTCCATACCCCATAGCATGCGGATGAGTGGAGTAACAAGAGGAAAATATATTTTTGCGATTCTTAACCCCGTTTAGTGCCAATTGAGAAACTCAAAAAAATATGATTTTGCTTCATTACTCCACTAATTGATACTATGGGCTATGGGTCTTAAAAACTCATTTATATATGTACATTAAAATTATTTTCTTGTTTTAGTCTTAATTGTTGGGATTGAGTGTGTCAAGGGTCAGCTGTAGCTTAAAGAAAGTAAACTCGAAATTTTAACAAAACTCTATGTTGTATATATAGAAGAGTCGTATATAGATAGACTAAAATTATGCAATTTCATATGTAAGAATTATATTATGACTATATAGGACACGTACCCTTTTGGTTAAGATCGGGCTAAGGGGTCAAGGAGAAGATTAACCGTACCAAAAGCAAGAAATCAAAAATGTGAGGTTTTTAAAAAAGTTTCCCGATAGTCAATTTCAGCATTTTTCTTTCAATTCCTAACGAAATTTGGATTTAGTTTTGGTTCGGTATTTCGTTCCCTAAACTCTTTTCCCTGTATATTAAATAGATACGTAATCAACAAAATCATTTTATAAATAAAGCATGCGGGTTCTTCCTCTATGTATATATTATGTGTCGAACACAAATATTTTTATTTTATTTTCAAATCGTCCTAAAAAATCATTGAACTATATACAATATTTTAAAATGATTTTAAAATTTGATAATCGATTTGTTTAATGAAAGTGAAATTTTTCATTTATTTATTTCGAAATAATAATATAAAAACCCTTGTAATTTAAAAAAATAAAATATCAAACCAATGTCCATATATCCATATACATATGTGTACACACATAATATCTAGATATATAGATGTATGTATATATATAAACCCCCTTTATATATACTCGTATACGTACATGCACATAATAATAACAATTCGATTTACGAAAAAATTTAAAATCTCTATTAATGATAAAGTCAACATTACTCAATGTCCGCAATATGATTGTGAAAAATATTAAATTTTCCCCGACAACAACAACAACTAAATGTAATAATCAAAATACAATTTAATCTAATTTTCAACAATATATAAAATTTATTGAAAAAAAACGTCACACCACCTCTTACAGAAAATATGTTACACACTCGCATGATAGAAAATTTTTGTGTGTGCGGAAAATGGAATTTTTCGTCTTCTCGTATTCGTTGTCAGTTATTTTACTTTGATTGTTGTTTTGACATTAAATACTGTTAAGTATGTTGAAAATATATTTATTTTTTTTATGTTCCAATGTCTTAAGATGAGATGATGATAAATGATGATAATTCAAGCGATATATTGTGTGTGGTGAATTTTGTATTATATACATACATACAATAGTATATAGGATCAGATTACAAAATGATTTTCGATGTGTGTCATTTGTTTGGAATTACATACATATATAGAAAATAGATTTGTTATAAATATTGGCGAAAAAAATGCCAGAAATATGAGAAGAATATTAAAATGTTGGCGTGCACACAAAATCGGTTTCACTTATAATTATAATTTCATTAAAAAAAAAAAAAAAAAAACCATGCAGAGCACACACAACAATCGTGCACAGTCTGTTGTCGTTTTTATGTTTGTATGTAAGAGACTATATGTAAAGTCTCATGCATAATGTCTTACCACCAACTAACAACTTAATATGTTTAAAAAAGGAGAACAATAAAACGAAATTATATTGTAATCAAGATTTTCAATATGCTTTGTTTGGATTTTTAGTTTTTGTTTTTGTTTAATTTAATGGTGTCCATATTTAGTTTCTTTACCTTTTGTGTGTGTGTACACGCTTTGAGATTATGAACCAATTAATTAATTATCTCCAAATATATATAAGTTTTTATTTTAATTTAATTGAAATGTTTGTTTTAAATTGGCTGTGTGTATATATGTATATACGTACATATGTATATCGACAAAGAATGCATTAAAATGTTTGTGACGAGTGGTTTTATGCGCGAGCCAAATACAGTACATTGTATACAAAATTAATGACATGGTGTGTGGTTTTATCATGATCATTTGAAATAAATAAACTAAAGCTGTAGTTATTTTGTCAAACCAATCTATCCTGGCAAACCGAGCACACAATCTTAAAATGTATATAGGTAATTAGCTTAAATACTAAAATAAGGTTGCCAGAAGTCCGATTTCCGTAAGCACTGGCTTTCTTTGAATCACGTTTTCCTTCTTGAAAATAATGTCTTTCTCCGTTCTGTTTTAAATAACTACTTCCATTTAAAGAATGAAAAAAGAATTTCTACAAATAGCTACTCTTGAATATAAGCTGAACCTTAAACGTAACTTTGGGAGCCTCGAAGCCTTTTGAGAAATGTTGTTATTCGAATCAATTTCCAGTTGTCAATTTAGAGAGAAATACGAGTTGAGAAACAATGAAATATACATTTCTGGATTCAGTTGAATGTTAAGTTAATTTTATTAACTATGAGAGCCTGATGAAAATGGAAATCAGTAATATCAAAATCAATACAAAAAAATGGAAATCTTTTAGCCCTTAAAATCGATAGTACTCAGCTTCATTATGGCTGTACAAGGCTCTATATATTTTTGCCAATATTTTTAAACTGTTTATAATTTAGACCTTGGAAATTGTCCTTTCCTGTCCTTCCCCAGACACAACAAATACAAATTTTAAAATCTGATAAAAACTTTAATAAGCTTGACAAATTTTAAAATTTACATAGCAAACTATATACAAATTTAAAAATACGAAATACTAGAGTTAATAACAACTTCGAGTTCGAGGAAAACAGTAGAAGAGTTATGAAACAGACAATTCATATATATACAAGCATACACAGCTGTTAAAATCAAGATTAATTCTATAGTGCTTTTGTAGTTTATTGCCCAGCGAAGCACTCACTGAAAAACAATATAACTCGAATTCTTCAGTAAACTAAGAATAAAATTTGTACGGAAGGGATTTTAATGCAAACATTATCTATTAAGGTTCTAGCAAATAGTGCAGAGGTTAAAGCTGCGACGTTTCCATCGGGAGGTACCGGGTTCGAATCCCATATAGAGGCGGGATGCAAAAGGGACTTTGCATCTCTCGATTACGATCGGTGATTAAATTGAAAACATCTATGACCATCTGTTGGAATGTAGAACTCATGGGCCGACCCATCTTTCATGTCACTGTACAGGGTGATATGGAGCTATATACAATGCGCAGGTGGTATACTGTACTTGTGTGAATGGGAGGAGTGGGTTGAATGAATGTTAGTGTGAATGTGGGTATTGCACCGTGGGCCCATTAAGGGTATTGAGTGCTGGAGTAAAATCCGCCCAATTTTAATTAAACAATTAAAAAGGTTCTAGAAACACAGACCTTCTGGCTCATCTGACTAATGATTGAAACAAAATGCCATATTGATTTCTTTATATGTGAATAAGTAAAAAGCTCCTGATTTTACCGGAGTTACCAAGAAAAGCTCAAGCTCACTAATCTAATAAATGCATTCTTTAGAATCAAATTTGTACTCGGCTTATGGAAATTTGCAAAAGTAATAATTCCAAAATCAGTGTAACCACCCCACAGAACATCGTCTTACAAGCCAATTTCATCATGACAGTTATGTCTAAACTCTCTAAAAGTTATTCGTAGAGAAAAAAAATATTTCTAAAGCATTAGAAAACTACACTTTGGTGACTTGTGCTGACGACACAATTGAACAAACTATATAGATGACTTAAACTAAATCATATAGATGTATGTATCAAATTGCACATATTAATCCAGATTACTAGTTATGTTAAACACCATTTTAGAACTCGAGTTACATTCAACATGTCGAATTTCATAATCGAGTAATTTCCAATAGAGATACCAAAAAGAGGGTCATCACATTGAAAATTTCACGCGTGTTTAATAAATTTTCAAATAATCTTGATCAATCCAAAATTCACAATATTTTTACCTAACTAAATCCGAATGCAACTTCAATTACTCTTAGAATTTTAATTGTTGGTGAAATGACGATTACATTTTTTGAATTATTTCGATTTTGAAATGTTAAAGCAAAGTTCAGAATTATCGAATTTCAAAACAATTTAGTTCCTTAAAACTACACATTTTTTTATAGCATTTTAAAAATGTTCAAGAATTACTGGTCATTTTCCACAACTATCAACATTCAAATTAAATCAATTATTGATTTTTATGATCAAGTTTTTCATATAAAATTCATAATTTGAAATTTCAAATTTTTTGAAAATTATGGATTTCATGTTTATCTGGATTAATGATTTTTACTTGAGAAATTTTAAATTTTCAAAATTTAAATTCAAATTCCGTTATCAACTTTTGAATTAAATGATCATATTTTATGAATTCGAATTTTTTAAAATAAAAAATCGTTTTCTTCTATGTAATTTAATGAATATAGATAGAAATTAAATTTTGGAATTATTGAATTGTGAAAACTGAATTTTTAAAAGTCTGAGGTTAGTAAATTAAATCTCAACGAATATAAGAATAAAATTCTTGGGTATTTCCAAATACCTACAATTTTAAAAATTCAAAATGATATTTGAAATGCTGCAAAATTCAGAATTTTCCAAATAATAAATCTTTTAAAATTTCGAAATTTGTATATACATATTTAAAATTCTGTTTTAGAATTGTGCACATTTAAATGTCGGCCCAAACTTTTAAACAAATTTCTAAAATTCTGGAAATTTTACAATTCTTATTTAATTTGAATTATTAAAAATTGAAAAATTTTAATAACAAATATTCAAATAAAATATGTTCAAATTTTAAGAGAAATTGATGTCGCATTCGAATTGAGAAGTGTTTGAAAAATGTAGCAGTTTTAGGTATACACAGGTGTTGCGAATTTTGATTTAAACAAACTTACAAAACCAAAATTCTCAACACCTATGTATATCTAACATATTTTTTAAACACTTTTCAATCCGAATACGATTACATTTTTGGAATTAAGAATTTCGGTTTTAAAATATTAAAGCAAAGTTTTGAATTATCGAATTTCAAACCTTTTTAATTTTTTAAAATTCTAAATATTTTTTTGAATTTTAAAAGTTTTCTGAAGTTCCCCCCGTTAATCTCCGAATACCCAAAATTTGAAATTCCAATTAGAGAATAATCAAATTTTGAAAATAATAAATCTTTTTGTTTAAATGATCCAAATTTCGGTTCAAGTTGTTGAACTTAAATTCTGGGAACAAAATTTGAGTTAAACCAACTTTTGATTTTTGAAACCGAATTTTATAATTCTGATTGATTTTAGAAGTTGCACATATGTACTTTAAAAATCTATGAGATTTAAAACCATTCGATTTCAGTGATATGTAACATTTTTATGGTTCTTAGATATTTCCGAATATTGAAATTAAGTTTTGAGATGTAACGTAAAAATTCAGAATTTCTAAAATTATAAATATTTTAAAATTTCGAATTTCGATATATTTTTAAAAATAAATATTAAATTTTGAAATCAAACTTTGAAAAATTTTGAGAGTTGAAAATTAGGAAAATATCAAAATTTGAATTTTGAGTTTTACAGATCTGAATTTTAATTTTAATTATCGAAATTTTAATAATCAGAAATCAATTTAAAAGATTTAAGAATTTTGAAATGGTATAGGAGTTTAAAAAGTCAAATTTCAAAGCAATCTTACAATTCTGAATTTAAATTGTTCAATTCAATTTAATCAAATTTTAAAACTTGTGATTCTTTATTGTAGTTTAGAGTTAACCAAATAACATAAAAATTGTTTCACTTCAGTTGAAAAATTAGAGTTATATGTTGTTAATTTATTTAACAAAATTTGAAAAGTTCTATGTTCAAAGCTGAGATTATCATACCTCGAGCGATTTAATAGCCAACCATTGTAAAAAATATTAAAAATAAATTGGGCCGCGAAAAATGGGATCGCAAATCGCCGTGTGTCCTCCAATTAGTTAAAAATTGTATTAAAAACTAAAAAAAATTGAAAGATAACTCAAATTTATTTTTGTTTGCTCGCCATAAAATGACCAAATAAATCGAAAAATTTGATTTTCCTGTCAAAATTTTAATTTTTAATAAATATTTTACCTATAATTGCCACACTGCCTTATATTAAGTATTCAATTTTTAAAAACCAATTTATTATTTATTAAAATTTTGCATGTTACAAAACCTTATAAATTTACATTTATTTATTCAAAATTTGTTTCTATTAGAAACGACATTTCTGTTTTAATTTAAATCATGAAAATATCCCCTTATACAATGAAAACAAAGACGTAGTCCTATACGACATTCTTGAATGAATGAATTTTCAATGAAACGTATACAACATACAATGTTTCAAGCTCGCAATGTATAATTTAATCAAATGCGGCTCGCACATTTTAAAATTCTTCATATCCAAATGCAAATCTTTTCAATCTACTCGACTATTTTAAGAACTACATTAATAAAAAAAGTATTTTTCGCTGTATTTTGTGTATCAATAAACATTATTAAAATAATAAAAATAAAATAAAATTCCGCATTACAACTTTTATCTAAACAAATTGATTAGATATAAAAAATATATTTTCTGTTTTTTATCAATTAACAAATCTAAATACAAAAAATGTATACATACATACATACAATAATTGAAATAATATTAAGTGAATTTATTTTATTATTTATTAAATGGATACAATAAACAACTATAGATTTGGTTGTTTGATTTGATTTTGAAGACAACATATGTTTTGATAAAATATACGACGCGCAATGTATTTATATCGTTTACAATTTTTGATCCAGTCTAATTTCAATTTTGATATCCCAATAGAAATACATATTTATTTGAGTTACACAAACATTATTTTACATAAATTTGCATAACTTTGATTTTTATTTTATGTGTATATACACTATACAGACAATTTAATCAAAATATTACAATGAAAATCAACTTCATTATTTTGAATATATCGACTACATACATATATACATATATGTATATATAGATAGAGCTATGCATACATAAAATTTATTTATTTTTCGAAAAATAAATAAAATCATTATACATATTATATATGTACGAGTATATATATATTATTAACCCTAAACTGACCAAGGAGTGTAACATTTTATTTGTCATGTGTGTGACTTTTATTCATATATCGTTATTTTTTCAAATGGAAAAATTAGACAAAAATTTATTAAAATACATAAATTAGAAGCATCAGAATGAATATTCCATATATTGATGATGAAAGCGGGGGTGGGAAAGGGGAGCATTACACATATCGTTTTATCTATACACATTTGTATATTTTATATATTCACTCTATTGACTTCATAATCATAATGTTTTTGTTGTACACACCTCATACACTTCGCAAACTACCACCACCTACACTATATACTCTCTATAAATTGTATATACTTTTATGTTATACTTGAAAATTTATTTTGTTTGGGAAAATCGTTTCAGATTAAATACAAAAAATATCTAATCAATTTCATAAAATATGTTTTTATACATTTTTATGTTATGTTTATTTTAAATATTGTGTTTGTAGAAGAAAATAAAATCAATGCGATTTTAATGATTTGAATTTTGTATGGTGTTTTGTGTGTGCATGCTGTGTTAAAGGAATTTAAAGTTAAGCTCGGCTATCAAACTCCATTCAAATTTCAATTTTAGTTCAAAAATTGACATTTGAACTTTCCAATTTTTATTTGAATAGCACGTCTTCATCATTTTTAAATTTAATGGGTGGATTACTATTGTTGTATTGTCCAATATAACAAATTTAAAGATTTTAACTGACTGATTCAAGAATCATTTTAATGTGATTATCAGTTTATTTTAAAATTGGTGCCGTTTGATTAGTCTTCGTTTTAAATCATGGTTAAATACAATTTTAAAATTTACATAACTTTATTTAAATTCAGTTGAGTTCGTTTTCAAAAGATATACAAGAAAAGTTATTTTCAAACCATATCTAAAGCTTTATCACAAGTTTGAATCAAATTTTAACTTTTTATTATTTTTGCAAAACTCATATAATAATGCTAACTATTACCCGAATTTTAAAATTTGAATTGAATCCACACGTTCTATTATAATAGTTCATCTTTGATTATTTTATCGCAGCTCTTGCCACCAAACTCACGAGACGACTAAAGTTTACGACTACGCATATTTTTTTTATAAATAATGTAAGTTCAATCAAAAATTTGCCTGCAAAATGTTTTACCATTTATCGCAGTCTAAGTTGTCAAAATTTATTTATTTATAAAAATACAATAATAATAAGAAAAAAGGATTACAATTTCTCAATACCAAATTTTAGACAACTTAGTCTAAGCACCCACATAGTAAAGCACACGAAAAATGGTCTTACATCAGTGAAAGACAAATTTTCGTGTATTTTACTATGTGAATGATTGGCAAGGTCGGTGAAAATTTGGTGTCGATAAGTTTTTATTATTATATTATTATTTATAAATGAAATCTTATAAAAATTGATTGAGTGTTTGAATGTTATACACAAAGGGCATGTGGAAAATTTACAGTACAACTTAGAAGAATATTTGATTGTTTTGATGTCGATGGTTTGATGTTTTAATAAATTAAATTTATTTTGGATATTTTGGAAATAAACACAGTGAAGCCGGGAGATATGGCGCAAATGCAATGGTCTTATATGTATACATATACGAATACTCTCTTTTATATGTGTTAATTACTATATATAGACTTCGATTGCTATTTGTATGGACATATGCATATATTACCCACCTTGGGTAAGTTGTGAAATATTTTGTTTGTGTTAAAACATGGGTAGAACTTGACATTAATTTTTGTGAAAACTTGATCAATTTGAATGATTCAATTACTATCTACTATCCTCAACATGAAATAATCTGCAGCTCCAAGCAATGGCGTCTTACCGTTTCAAGGACGAGTATAGTATTATTTTCAATCTTGGGGAAATTTCGGATTATGCATTTATACAAATTAAGATTGACAAAACTGTAAACAACAATAGAGGCTTCCATAATGGTAAGCCAACCACTTTCAACTAAATACTTTGCAAATAACTACTACTGCTATGATTAAAAAACAGTAATGCTGAATAACCAAACTATAAAGTCAAGATTAATAACGCAAATGATAACATCTGAATTCTAAACAATTCCAAGCGAATCCAATAGCGCTCAAAGAAGAATATAATTTCACCCCGAGAAGGATTGTTAACATTCTATAGGGGTTAAACAAAACTTCAAACTTAAAAAAAAAAAATATATTTTGTGGCAAATTTCACTCAATCTACTACATCCAATCCAAACATGGGACTTTAGTTGAATTTGGCTTAACTTAATTCGACTTATACCCATTCAAAAACTTGAAAAACTCAAGCCCTGACTGTAGGAAAATCGAAGCTTTCGACGTGACATTGTTAATATTTGTTGTACTGCCAGATGTATATTAACACAGCTTTTATTGAAAATATGCTGAGTATCGCGAATGTCGAAATTTTTTTTTGACTGTCGCAATATCTTTATTTCAGTTATCTGGTGAATTATTATTTCTTAGGGTTTAATTTTTATATATATGCAATAAATTAAGCACAAAAATAAATTTACAGGGTTGATAAACATTCTATTTAAAATATTATTACTTTGGATTAATGATGATAAAAATGTAAAACTCAAAATTCATTTTTGGACTTATACTAATGACCAAAGCATTATAACTAAACTTTGATTTGTTGATTGAATCAACGATGCCCCCATTAGAATGTTATTGGGCTATAGCACTTTAAGGTTTTTTAAGGCACAATTTTATATTCATAAGAGCGAAGAAAATTACGAACAAGGATCAAATATTTCTCATGCATATGACAAGTGATGATTACTAATGACATGTTCTCTCGCGCACGAAAATTGATTTCAGATCAAAAAAAAAATTGATTCAAGTACCGTTTCATACTCTTTTTGAAAAAAAATGTTTTTTTCCTTGATTCCAGATGGCTCTTCCACGTTATCATTACGTTTACATAGTCCGTATCAATTACAACGAATCGGATGCTTGTCAAAGTGAATATGATAAAATTTTAATGCCACGAATTTTTTGTTTTGCTCGTAATCTCAAATGGCTTCAATACTGAAATTTACTAGAACAATAGATGTAAATTTTACAAAATGGATCATCACTACAAATTTCCAATGCTCCTTATCTCCACTTGATTTATCGTACCAAGATTGTTTAATTCTCCTTTGAATTTTTATTCATACTCGATAAGAACAGAGTTGCTGTTAAAGATTGACATCAGCAATAGTCAATATGTATAGGTATTTAATTCACAAACAATGATGAGTTTTTCCGTCAATACGTTGAAATTGAAAGGAATTATATAAATAAAATCTTTTTACAAATATATGGAGTAATAGGATGTTATATAAATGATAAATGCTTAAGGGTTTGAAACTCTATAGGCACGACAAATCTGAAAATTTCTCGGAGTTAATATTTCGGTACTGCAGTTTTACCATATTTTAATTATTTTGAAAATCTGTGCTCAAATTTTTTTCTGAATATGTTATTCAGGCTTGAATTTACTACGCCGAACAATTGATCCAATTAAATTAGAAAAAGCTTTATGTTTATCAAATTTCAGAATTACGAAAATTCATAACAAATTCAGAAAAAACTGTTGTAGTTCAAAACAATTTCAAAACTTAAAAATAATTTCAATCAAAAAATTTCAGAATTTGCCGTCACATAAAATTTATTTTGTTTTTCCAATTTCAGAATTTATTGAAAATTTAAACAGAACTAATCTTCACATGTTTTTGATTATAGTCAAAGATTTAAGAAATTTGAAAAGGTTTTAGAATTTGTTCTTATTTCAATCGTGATTTTTGTTAAAATTGCGAAATTCAGAATTTGACATAATTATAGTAATTAATTATATCAGAGTTACGTAAAACGTCCAATAATTATTTCAACATTTGTAAACTGTGTTCTAAAGAACAATTCAATATGACAAATGTATTTAGACCATTAAAATCAGTGACGGAATTAAATACTATTTTCGGAGGGGGTGGTTTCGAAAAAAATAATAAAACATATGACCGTGAAAAAAATAACAAAACATTACACTGTTAAATTTGGTTATTTTTCCAATTGGAATTTTATTTATACGAAAATTAGAATTTGAGGTGTTTTATAAATTTTGTAACTTAGCACCAACTGCTATCTTTGTATCCATGATAATTAAATTATAATGGGCTGTTACCTTTAATTTAGAAGCAATGTGATTTTGACCGATTTTTAAAATTTTGTACGACTTTTCCTTTTATCACACAATTTAGAAGTTATGTAATTTTGACAGATCTTTAAAAGACCATTCTAAAGATGACAATGTGGAACGTTTCCTCGATAGACTTAACTGATTGAGTCATAAACTGCAATGTTTAAATGGCCGCAAATTTCTACGATGTTTCTAAAAATTGTGTCGAATCAGTGTTATCCTAACAATTTAACTGTTAATTATTGTGTTCATCATTGAACGAGCATTTCCCACGAATAATTTTTAATGAAATTAACCGTGACCCTGCTTTGGGTGATATATATTTTGGTTAGGCCATTGTATTTTCCATTTTCTGGCCACACAACTGATTTTTAACATGAATATTTCATATTCAAATTTGCAAAAGTGTACGAAACAGTAAGGATTTAGTAGGAAGTGGGCAGTTTATGGAATAATTTTTAATGAAATTGGACGTGACCCCTTGGGCTAATATTTTAATGTTAAGCTATTGTGTTTTCAATTTTTTGGCCACACAACAGATTTTTAACTTGGATATTCCATGAACATATGAATATGTTCGAAAAAATATGCGTTTCGTAAAAAGTGCGCAATTTATGGAATAATTTTTAATAAAACTGGCCGTGACCACACTGGGAATGATATATTTTTGTTAAGCCATTGTGTTTTCTAATTTTTAGTCAGTCACACAAGAGATTTTTAATTTGGATATTTCTTATTCAAATTTGTAAAAATGTACGAAAAATTACGAATTTTGTAAGAAGTGGGCAGTTTATGGAATAATTTTTAATAAAACTGGTCGTGACCTCACTTGGCCTGATATTTTTATAATTTCATTAAAATTTATTCCAAAAACTGCCCACTTCTTAAGAAATTCATACTTTTTCGGACATTTTCCATATTTGATTATGGAATATTTTTATTATAATCGAAAAACTGCATTTTTTGTGCTTGATTTATAATCTGTCTTCAAATAGCCAAGATCATCTCAAAAGTGTCCAGTGTCATATTCAAGCCAAATTTTATTTATTTTGTCTAATGAGTTTAATATAAATTTTATTTCTAATTATGTAAAGTTTATTTACTAATTGAATGGACAGTGTGCTTAAAATATAAAAAAATAATATAAAATAAAATTGATTTTATTTTCAACACTGATCCATTTACAGAAATAAAAAGTTAATTTTTGATGGTGAATATTTTACTAAAATTGTACTAAGTATGCATGACAACAAATTGAGTAAAAACTTCATCCGCACTAAATTGTCTTGAATCCCAGCTACACTATAAGAATGATATCTACCATTTATACATACTCGTACGTATACATAAGAAACACGCACATTATATTTACTCATATATGTAATTTAATTATGTATAAGATAACGTTTGTACTCCATTTTTATCACCCATTTTATCTTTATTAACAACATTAACAAATTTACATAAAAATGGTTGTGACAACGAATAAACCAATCAAATAAATTTTATAATTTATTTAAAACAATTATGCAAATGAACCTACTACATACACTTCTTCTGTGTGCGGATCAACCAACCGAATATTTTTTGTTCTCTTTTCTTGTTTTTTTCTTTACGTATTGTATTTATTCTTCACAATCAATTGACAATTTTACGTAATTACGGTCAAAATCTTTTCATCAGCTGAAGACACACACTTGACTATCTTAAATGAAATTCACTTCTAAATTTTTGTTACAACGACTTAAAATATAAAAATAATAATAATAAAAAAAGTCTTAAGTCTTTTGAATAATATGTATATATGTATAAGAAGGTTGGCAAAGAAGTATAATATACAAAAACGATAACACAACAAGTAAATTGTATAACATAAAGTGTTTTTGTGGTTTTCTCGTTCTGTTCAATGTTTTTTTTTTTTAATTTAACAAAATAGGATTAAAAATGTACAATTACTGTTTAAATCGGTTTTAAATGTTAAAAGGGTTTTATTTTATTATATGTCGGCATCAACACTTCGCATCTCAAATTTCAATCGAAATAAAATAAATTAAAATAAATAAAACAAAACCTTTTACATAAAACACTAAAAAAATAAAAATGTTGAGCTTTTTTATTTTGTTATTTAAGCATAAAAAAAAATATGTATTGTGTTATTATGTATAATATGTATTTGAGTAGATTTTTTATAAATTATTTTATGCTTTTTTATCGAAATATGTGTAGCTCACACATAAAAATAAACCATTATTTTAGTGATGGAATTAATATGAAAATTGATTATGTATATGGGTTCGATATAACATGTGTGTGTGTGTGTGCAAGCATGACAGGATATATCAGTAGACTATATATATTGATTAATTTTGATTGATTAGTGTTATAAATTTTGGCGAAGTGTTAGACATAATCCAATCATTTAGCACCTTGTTTTCCACAAACATAAAATAATTTCCCAACTATACTCGACTATATATAAAATTATATAAACTGTCAAAAAATTATTTATTTATATTGTGTGCGCGTATACCGCGCAATGTTTTATGAAAACTAATTATATGATCAAACGTTCTCATATATACTACATACTCGTATACGAGTACATAACAGATGGCATAAATATATTTAAATAAATTGCATCATAATTAAAATTCATGAGAATCGTATCGAAGGACTAAACATACTATATATACAAAATCCAGAATATTCATAAAATAAACAATCGAATCTGTTCTTCGGAAAAAAACCATAAAATAAACAATATTTACCCAATAATAATAATAATAATTAATAATAATATTATTATTATGTGTACATAGTTTATTTAAAAACAACCAAAAATATGGAAAATTAAATGATGTGTAAAAAAATTTTGTGGTTCTGCTGCCGCCACGGACTGCTATATATTATTATTACGCGCGATATATGTGTATACAAAAACAAACAAACGGCTGAATCGAAGATGGGAGAGTGAGAGCTTTTATATAAAAATAATTATAATTCAATTGTTTTATTCAATATTATGAACCCGAACAAAAATAAATAAAATTTATTATTATTAATTTCCATTCCATATATAATTTATATAATATATAAAACGCGCACTCACCTTTCCAGATGTTTTACAATATCCTCATAGGCAGCTCTACAATTTTCCCAAATACCAGATCTGAAATGAAAAATTTCGTTTTGAACATTAATATAGATTTCATCTCATCATAAATCAAAACCGGAAAACAATATTAAATATATATATATACTTTATGTATTGTTGTGTATATAAATATATGCTGTATGTTGTATGTACAGTGTTTTTATTTTATTTTATATAATATGTGTATACTCGTATTTAAGGATAGCTGATAATTGACTGTTATCAGAAAAATATTGCGTTTATTTATTTTGGTATTTTTTATTTTATTTCAGCTTTACTTGTCGTTTTTGTTCCCTCCGCACTCGCTGTGCTGTATTATATACATATATAGGAAATATAATAAAATCGAAGTTATAAATTGTGTGTATACATACAGTAAACCCGCTGAAGTTGATAACAGAAATATATATACAAGATAGGATGAATTTGGTGTTAAAAATAAAATTAAAAGTATATAGAGATTATGAACGAAACTCTGGTTTAAAAATCCCCTTTTCCAAATCCTGATTTCTCAAAATTTTAGATTTCAAAACCTTGATTTTTAAAAATTCGGAGGCCTGAATTAATAAAAATACATTTTTAACTATGATTCTAAAAACTAGAATTAACATTAAAAGTATTTTCCAAAAACCTAATTTTGTGATAAAAAAAAACGTGACTATATCAAAGTTTTTTTCACTGTAAAACCAGGACATTGAAAAAGCAAGATTTTCGTTGACAAACTGGAATTTTGATATCCAGAATTTCGAAAACCAGGCTTTCGATTTTGTAACCAGGATTTTATAACTATCCCCTATACAAAATACATTGTTTTCAGAATTTCGAGCATTAGTATTTTTAATGAAAATGTTCACTCCATGAATATCAGGCGCCACTCCCAAATCATAACGCAATTATTGTGTAACTTACTGTAATCTGTACCATTAAGGATTGAAAAAATAAAATGGTAATATCTGGTCTCAACATACGATCTACAAATTTCATTCTTGAAATTTCAAACCGGAGAATTGCTAAACTCCAATAATGCCATAGCCAATAATGTGTAAAGTTTCGTTGTGGCTTTATTTATGAATTAATTAATGTACGAGTGCGCCATCTTTTATGTCGGTATGTAAACATAGAATAGCTTTGAAAAAAAACAATTTATTTCTATATATGAGGTATTTGTATTCAATCTGGTCCTTTGCAATTTATTTGGACTAGTTTTTCAATACAACATCAATTAAGTGGCCGCCTTTATTGGCCAAAGCAAAATGTGCCCTTTTTGCTGCGTTTTCGAGCATCTCGGGCGGCTAGCGATGATTTCCGGACGGATGTTTGCCTTGAGCTCGTCAATGGTCTGAGGCGTACACTTTGCTATTCAAATAACGCCACAAAAAGAAGTCCGGAGTGATCAAGTCTGAAGATCTGGATGGACAGTCAATGTCGCCACCTTTAGATATCAGACGTCCAGGAAATGGTTAAAATTGTACTGAATTGACGTTTTAAAAACATGTCTAATCAAGTCGATCGGTTGACAAATGTCAAAGTTATTCAATGTTTACATACCGACATAAAAGATGGCGCACCTGTCATATAGTCGAAAAATGAATCCATAAAATATATATTTGCCTAGTGCCCAAATTAAATTTGGCACTCAACTGGGGCTCAAATTTAAAAATATTAAATCATATATCCGTATTCATTAAATTTTTAGAATTTTACAGCTTGACTTAGTTTCAATATATTGAAGAGGTCTCCTAGACCTCTCGTCTTGAAAGATACTGTCTACTAATCCAACCAGTCCCAGTTATTTAATTAAACCGGACGGATCTTGGACTGCTTCTAGTGAGGAAACTTTGAAACTTTTCATCGAAACCCACTTTCCAATAAACTTCGACGACTCGACAGAGACTAGTACTCATCGAGAAATACAGCCACTGTGCATAGAAGATATCGTAACTAAAAAACGGATCCTATGGGCACTTGAAGGTTTCAAACCCTATAAATCGCCTGGTCCTGGCCGAAATATACCAGCGGAAATTCAAAACTACTCGTCGATTATTCTCCCCTGGCTGGAAGCAATCTTTAAAGGGTATTTAAAATTGATCTGTATTCCGCGGAGGTGGACAAAGGTCAGGATGATATGTATTCCGAAAGCGGGTAAAATATCACATGGCTACACAGAGGACTTAACACCTATAACATTAACATCATTTAGGTGCTAACATTAACATCTGCTTAAGTTCCAGCCTAATTAATAACATCATTTATGTTGAAAACCTTGAAAGGCTGATAGATGTCTATATACAATCAAAAATAAACCCTAGTGACTGGGCACAGTCTGAACATGCTTACTGTAAAGGGAAATCTGTGGACACATATTTCCATGCCCTGGTAAGTACAATTGCAAAATCAATATTCTCGCAAGAGTTTTTTATTGTGGCGTTCCTTGACATTGAGGGCGCTTTTAACAATGTAAAGACGGAGACAATTTTGGGGTGGACTACCCTGTAAGTGGGTTAATCGGACGAAGTGGGTATGGACGAGGAGGAGGAAGGGACGGTAGTCCACTTCCTATGCTCATGACCGGCTTTGGCACACAGAAGACATAAATATATGGGTAGGTTCTTAATGGGCAACTCTCTGATCTCGAAAACTGTAAGATGCGAGATATATCACGCTACATAAGTAGCTCAAACTGGTTCATTTTGGGGTAACAGGGAAGTAAGATATCGTGGTATCACAATGGACCGCCACCGGTCTAAGTGTGCCGTAGCATCCACTCAACCTAACCTAACCAAACGGTGCTTGTCTCGAAACTTGTATTCCCAAATTATCAAATTTTAAAATTATCAGATTTATATAGGGATTAGGTGAAAGTCGTATTCCTGGATTCAAAATTTTGGTTTTCAACAATATAGTTTTAAAATAAATGTTTTATTAATTTTTTGAATATTTTGAAATCTTCTGATTCCGGTACGTTATTTTTCAATATGAAATAGGGTTCGCCGTGCACTTGTTGAGTATATACGAAAGATTTGAATTATTTATTTAGTCATATATATAAATGAAAATTGAAATAGATTAGAATAGAAACGGACACAAACAGTACCAAAAAAACTCGCGTCTGCTCGATGGGCACCTCGCCCATTCATGTGAAGTTTCGCTGAAAACAAAAGTTTCCGTTAAAATAATAGCTTTAATTAATCCAGGAATTTAAAAATAACCGCAGGCTTATTTTCACTGCCAACTCATTTTTTTGCATATCAAGGTTCTGAAAAATTTTCGAAACCATAGGATTTTCAAAAATCAAGATTTCGAATAATCGGAAGTCTCAAGATTTCCGTCCACAAATTTCATTTTTAAAATATCACATCTAAGTACTTATGCTTGATGCTTTATTTATGAAAGATAACACTAATCCAACATTAAAGACAAATTTAAAAATAATTAGACAAAAATTCGTAATACAGCAGTTTTCGATTCTTAAAAGATTAAAAGATTAAAATTGAATGTTTCAAAATTTTGAGGTGAGTTTAGATGCTAGAATTTTTCTTATTCTTACGATTCATTGGAATTTATAATATTAAAAAAAATTTAAAAATATTTAGATTTAAGATTTTGGCCAAATTCGAAATTTGGAGAAAATCGAATATAATAAAAGGTTATTAAAATCATAAATATTACTACTGATCTAAAATTTGTTAAATTTTTAACTAATTTCAAATTCTGTATATTAAATACAATAATATATATATATATATATATTTATGTATGTACAAAGAATAACAAAGTGACAAGTTTGTGAATTAAGTGGAATTAGAAAAGATGGACAAAAATAATGTAGGTTTCAACGGAATTTGCAACCCTACAGGAGCAGGATGCTAGAGGCGGTACAACACAAATCCCAGGGAGATCCTTGGGAGCAATTTTCTGTTTATATGATACGCCAGAGTCAATTAAAGTTATACAAATATAACATAAATAATTCCGAAAAGCTTTAGCGAATTTAGCTAAAGCATAGCGCATATAATTATCAACCAAGAACGTTTACCCATCCAACCAAAGATATACTAATGACAGTACGGTGGTAACCACTTAATAATTTTTTATTTATAACTGAAAAGCCCCAAATTGATGGCTAAACAAGGTTAATGATGCCGTTGTGACAAAGTTTTGTTGAACTAAAGACTAAAGGAATTTGCATAACTAACTATTGATTAAATACTTTAATTAAATTACAAACATTAACATAAACTAGAAACTTCAGGCTTAGTAAGGATCTGCATCTAAAATGAGAATAGAATCAAAATATTTAATTCATGGTTTAAAAGCTCGAATTTCAAATTTGAATCAGGAAAAAGATTTCAGCAATTTGGCTTATTTATGTATTCAATGCCCGTATTTTGCTATCATTTTCAAACATACTATGAAATTTTGTATAGTATTCTGCCTAATCCAAACACTAAAAATTTGATCTACTTCAAAATACATTAATACTGCTTTTCGGCAAATCGAACTGGCATCTATAAATTAAAATTGTAAATATCAAATACAAAAATAAAATGAAAATTGTAATTCAAGTTTAAGGCATTGTTATTGTTATCGCCCGACCGATTTTATACATAAGTATGTTCGCATTCAAACAATGAAAACTTCTAAAACACTCTACACCAAAACAAAATTACTAGTTATATAGTTAAGCTATTGCTCAAATGATGGCAGTCTATGTAATATATAATATACAAATATATGTCATTTTAGATGACGTGTAAATAATGATTAACTACAAAATACAATTTTTTTAATTGTATATGCAGTTTATTGGTTTTTCAACTAACGAACATACAAACAGACATCCGTACGAACAGACATATAGGCTAAAATGGTGAAAAAAATTAAAAATTATTAACATTAGTAATCAGTCTGAATTAATAACAAATAGCTGTATTTTAATTACTAATAAGCTATTTAATTTCATTATAATTTACGTTTGGCAAACACGTCAAGTGAGACTTAACCTTTGATGTTAAAGCGTGTATCAAAAGTATTGAACGCTTTAGATTAAAAAATGCATAAAAATAAGAATAAATTAAACAAAGACAATTTTTAAACAAAAATATTGAAATGGGCTTTATACCAGCCAAAAAGCTAAATAAATTAAAATGTATAATCAGGCAAATAAAGTTGGGCTTTTCTTGCATCCAACTATTTGTGTAAATATTCAAAAATAATTTATTATTTTTTAAATTAAAAATATGAAAGCTTTATGGCAAAAACAATATTAATATTACTTTTTATCGTAAAAAAAATTTTGTAACAATTTAAAAGTAATCATTTCGATTATTTTACAATTTAATATTTTGGCTGTTGTTTCGAATTACGTATTAGGAGAAGGTATAGTTTTTGGTTCAAATATAAAAAAAGTCTCAAAATTATTGGTTTAAATATAAAAATTTCTAGTTTAAAATCGTAACAAATATTTCAAGTAGTTCACTTTCAGTTTAAGCAAAACTTTAAAAAAAATGAAACTAATACGCAAACAAACAACTATTACCAGTACCCGTGAAATTGAACTTTATAAAAAGTAAAATAAACGCACCTTTAAAACGCCTGTATTTTATTTTTTACAACTATAAGTAATCGAGAGCAGCACTAGATGTCATTCAAATGACTGAACACCATTAAACATTACCGGTTAAACAAAAGTAAAATGTATTATGTGGACCCTACACATCGGTGAGGCAAAAAAGAATCTTTCGTTAATCATCAAAGTGGAATGACCAAATTTTGTTTGGACTACAGAAAAACTAAATTGTTTACAAAAGATTAAAAATGACAAGCTGATGTTCTTTGGCCAACTCCACGCTTGTAAGTTTGTAACTGAATTTAATAAAAATAAAAAAACAAAATGTGTCATCGAAAAAATTAAAACGCGTACTAGATGAGAAATTTTATCAAGGTACAAAATTTTTGGATTTGGAAAGTTATCCTGATGTTATGATGTGTTACATTGCATACAATTTTCAAGAATTCATGGAAATAAAAGCCAGAGTTGAAAAATTTCCATGAAAACATTATTATTATTCACCAAACATAATTTGCCCTTAAGTGATGTATATTATGTTTGTGTACATTTCAATTAAAAAAATACATATTTTAAATTAAAATGCAATTCTGCAACAATGTAGAATTTTCCACCTCTAACTGTACTGTGTTTGGAAAGTAGCAATAACACAAAATAAATAATCAAATGAAAATCCCAATGAACCAACAGAATAAAAAAAAAATCGTAACACAAATACACAATTTATTATTGTACAAGAAGACGCGCGATGGTAAGAAGAATAACGTTTCTTTTTTTTTTATCAAAACAGAGTGGATATGGAAGCGTGGAAAAGTGGAGTTTGATGTTATTGTACCGAGCAAAAAAAATTGTATTTAGTTCTTTGTTTTGTTTTTAGATTGGATTTAATTGAAGGGAAAATAACTTCGAAAAAAAGGAATTTTCAGTATTTTTATTTTTTATTTTGTGTCTGTGTGTGTGTTACATGCTAGCTGTCTCTTAATAAATTTATAGGGTGATTATTTATCTTATGTATCTCGTTCCCACTGCATACACACATATATATCTTAGATTTTATTTAATAGATTTTTTTTGATTTTATTTAATTTTGATTTGTTTCCTGGAATATCAAAAAACAATAGGAATCGGAGAATTTGGAAGGAGATTTGAATTATTGGATTAATTTAAAAACGGAAAAACAAAAAAAGTTTAGCGCCTCTTTTTATATGGATTATCAACTTTTATGCTTCCGTGTTCAATGAAATGCTCTCAAATATATGTATTTAAGTATACATAGGAGTGAGAAATACATTATATACTGTAAATTTAACCACATCTATATATTATCGTACTCGGAATGAGCATCCCTAAATTTTCCCTTATATATAATTATCATCGCAGGTGACAAATTTGACGAAAATTAAAATTCATAAACTGTACAAACGTTTATCAAAAACAAATAACCTTTTCAACGTACTACGATGTACAAGTTTTTTTTCTGCTATGGATGAAAAATAAATTAAACCGAAAAAAACGCATAACCGGAAACACAAAAAATAACCAAATAAATAATATTTTTATTATACCATCCTTTTTTGTGTGTATGTGTGTGTGTCCTTTTTCTGCTATTCTCTATCTATCTATATAATATAGCATTTTCCTATTTGTACCGACAAGTACGAAAAAAATTTTTTCCATGAAATGAAAAGCTCCCTAATAAAAAAAAATTATTAAATAAATAACAATAAATACCAGTCAAAATTGGAAAAATGGAAAATTCCTTTTATTATTATTATTACGTTTTTTTTCCATCATCATATAATCATGCCTACATTATGCCATCACTGCCGCCGATTTGGAAAAAAAAAATTGGATATGGATGAGATATGCGGAAAAAGGGAAAATATGAATATATGTATATTGTATTTATATATACAAAAAATGCAACAAGCATTGTAAAAAAATAACAATAGAATCAAACAAATAATTTTATCGATAAGTTTATTCCTTTTATCAAAAAAAAAAAAATGTGTATATTGAGGAAAACCTCAAAAAGGAAAAATTTATGTATGATGATTTGTTTTCTCCATACATACATATATACATATGTATATACGATGTGATATCCGTTTTTACTTGAGTGTTTGCTCCTTTTTCCTTTACATTTATTATTACCGTATATTACTGCGGGATGTTAAATGGAGGATAGATAACACAAAAAAGCAATTGAAATAAGACAATAAAAAGGATTATTTATAGAAGCTTTTTTCAATTTAATGATTTTTGATTGTTTTTTGTGTGTTTTAGTGTGTGTGTAATGCGTGCGTGCGGTAATGTTGATTGATGATAAGACATGAGAGTTGAGTGTACTTAAACGGCTTTATATAATTTATGAGGTTTGATTGAAAAATTTTGTAATACTGGCTAAGTAGTCGGTGTTGAAAATAATTTGTCCATGATTAAGAGAGTTTTAAGAACGTCAAATTTTGAAATGACAATACAAAGTATTAAATTTTGAAAATTGTATGATCGTTTAATTTGCCGAATAGTTGAATGGTAATTTTTGTAATTTCAACGATGTTAATAATTCCAAAATCAGAAAGTTTTAGAGCACATCTAAATCTTAGTCGAAACTTAAATCGTTGAGTTTGATCAAATTTAATTTTTGAAAATCCCATGAATCGTTTCAATTTCGAGCATATTTAAAAAAAACTTTTAAATTCATTGCAATATGCTAAATTTGAAAACTCTCCAACTTATACTAAGAATTCTGAGAACTTTAATTTAAGGTGCTTAAAAGTGATCTCAGGAGTCGAAAGTTTATGCTTAAATTAATAACTATAACTAAACCACTTTTGGATTTTGGTATTTTTTCCAATTGGATATTTTTAAACAAATATTGAAATTTTAGCTATTTTATAAATTTTGTACTGCGCGGATTATAAGAATTTCCAAATATTTTCAGACAGAACGTATAGAATTTTTATCAGCAGGGGAAGTAAATTCTTACGAATTTTACTATATTTTTTTACACAGAATTAAAAATAGTTTCAATATTATGTTCACAGGATTTTTTATCTCAAAGAATCTATTTCATGAACTTTTATGTTTAACACACAATTTTATAAATCACAAAAAATCCACGTAATATAAAAATTCTGTAAAATAAATGGTAAGTCCATTCGTTACCATGTCAAATGCGAGTTGGAAAAGTCTCAAGCCCGTAAGAATAGATTGCAAACAAAAAACATAATCAAAATTGTTAAACCGTTGCTGGTTCAAAGACAATGCTCATATATTCGTCAAGGCGCGGACTATATACTAGCCCCTGGTAAAATTATGAAAAATGACTAAGAGTTATCAAAACATGATATACGCAATTGTAAACTGTACCTCGGTGGTTTCCGTAGGGACCTTTGCAACGCCTTCATTGTTGGTATCTGCACCAAATTTATCATGTTTAGCCATCTGGTGGCAATATTATTTTGTAATTTACATAAATATAGATCAAGTGGATCTAGAATTTTAAAATATTAAACGTACGAGATATATAAATGAAGAACGGTATATAACAGTTTAGATTAGATACTCAAACATATACTTCTCCACTAGCACAACACCACACAAAAGGAAAACGATACACCACCAGCATTAGCAGCAGCAACAACAGCAGTAGCATCACAAAAAAAAGGTCGTCTAGTCTGTATATAGTACTACAGTATATGTAGTTAACATCACATCGCAATCATATATTATTTACAACATAACAAAAAGGATGTGTTACATTTCTAAAGAAAATAAGGATTGTTGAATTGGTTTTGATGCAAAACAAAGCAACAAAAAAAAACTTATGTGGTGGAATAACATTCAAAGTAAATATTAATATATATTATACGAGTAAGTACAAGATGAATAGAGGAAAGAAAAGTGTTTTTTTTTGTCTACACGGTACTTCCAGTTAATAGGATATATTTATGATTATTTGTTCTCTTAAAAATACATAAGGATTCGTGTTACACATAATATAATTCAAGAGGCAAAATCAAAACAAAACAAAATTTATATCGAACTCCACATTCATTGGAATAATAATAATAATAATCCTGAACTATAAAACTTCAATCCCCCGAAAAAATAGGATACAATAGAAATACCCTAGGAAAGGGTAATTAGCAGATAAAATCGTATTTTTCTTACATTCTATATCCTTTCTTTTTATTATACAATTATTGTTGTTATTTTATTTTTTGTGTAAATTGAATATCTACATATCCACACCTACTTATTGTGTGTGTGTATTTATTTATATAAGGGTACACACATGTAATTGTAAATAAACTGAAAAGTAATTTTCTAGACAATCGCCTTATTTAAATAGAAAAAAAAGGATTTTAATCTATTCCAACCCATCTTGTTCTATATACGGTACTACATATACATACGATTTATACTACTCGTATGTCTTATCTTACAACAATATTATGAATTTTATACAAAAAGGATATACGATACACTTTCTATATGTTTACACAAATAATTAAAACAAAAAAATTTACCTTGCTATTGCCTCGACACTTGGTATACCGGTTTGTCCTGGTTTTACAACCCCCATCACACCACTACCGTCGGGTCGTCCTAAACTATGTGCACTTATACTGGAATTCATAAGATTAGCCGCATTTGGATGATGGCTCATTTGCATATATTGTAATGGGTTTAAATGGGTTGGTGGTGCATTATATCCATTTGCCAGTAATGGTGATTTATCCAAACGTGATATTTCTGTAAAATCAACAAATAAAATTTTAAAATAAATAAATATTAATATATACATAATAAAAAAAAATTGTAGTGTCATAAAGTTAAAAAAAAACTATATAAACTAAATTATATATAAGAAACAAAAGGGGTAAAAAACTTAAAAATAAAATATTATAATAGTTTTATATAATAACATAGTTTTTTTTTTATTATATTTTATATCAATAATCCCTTTTTGTGTAAAATAAAAATAGACGAATATTAAAAAAAAAAAAAGCTTTTAACTATAAGATTTTATTTTTAATCCAATAAAATATAGAAAAATAAAGTTTTTAATGGAAAATTAAATGTTTTTTTTATGATTTCAATTTTAATTTTTCCAAAGTATAAAAATTGTATGAATACATATAATTTTCTTTCAAGGAAAGTTAAAAATTTTGAAAAAGAAAATTTAATGAATGCAAGCAACTGAGATTTTATGTAATTTGAAAATTAATTTTTTTTTGTATATAGGTGACGTCAAAAGAGGTGATAACTGTTGATGCTGATCTAGTAAATTATATGACTTATGTTTTAAATACGGCGAATCGATTTCGACTCCTAAGTAACTGGCAAAATTGGGGGGGACTATACTTGTTTATTGTACAATAGGTGTCGGATGAGTAAACGTGGTTTTGCTGTATTAGCGCATAACATAAAAGTGTTATTTTAAAATTGCTTAAACAAACTTTTCAAAATCAAAAAGATATTATTTATTCGAATGTACAAAGCTTGAATAGTACAAAAGCTCGATTATATCAACGAAGATTACAGATTCAAAGTGTAGCATAATTTGGAATCACATCAATTAAAACATTGAATTTTATTTTATAGTATTTAATTTATAATAGTTGTTCATGTTTAGCTCTAGAATCCATTTCTAGGGAATTTACTTAAATGCTATCTCGAATACCGATCAACATTATATTCAACCTATTTAAAACCAAAAAATCTTCATTTACGAGAATTTTAAATAAAATGAATGCCGAAAATATTCTTAAGTCAATAATATTATAATCAAACTTCATTCAATCTTACAATAAAAATGTTATTCTATGTTATATTCTATGCTTTCAAATCAATCTTTAATCAAAATTACATTCCTTCGCCAAATGATATTTTTCAATATGTCAGTCCTACTTGCAATAATAAAAATAAATTTCATACAACGTTTGTTTTTCTAAAAAAGAATTAACTATGTAGCTTAAAAATAAAATCTTTCAAGTTTTTAAAATTCCAATGAACTGCAAGTTAAGTAGAAACTAAAATAGTTTTGAAACCTAAGGCCCACTGGAAGGCGAGGTGAATATCCAGGAAGCAGTGCAAAATTATAGCGACGGTAATCTCCTTGAACTTATCTAGAATTTAGTTATGCTCATATAGAAAAACTTTTATACCATCACGAATTTGCCTAAACTCTCGAAACAAAATTATTTCAAATCATAATTATACTGTAAAGTTTTATCCAAACTTTGATAAATATTTGATGATTTTGAAATTTTCTTTATCAAAATATCAAATTTAAATAATGTAATTTGATTGGACCTAAAATTTCAGTGAAATTTAATGGGATATTGATATATTATGCGTAACTAGCTTTAACATAAATAGTTTCTGATTTAATAACATGTAATTAGTAATGCTCAAATTGTAGTTCAATATTAATCAAATTTAATTAAAAATCAAGATTTGAATAAGTGTTTGAAACAAAAGCTAAAATAAATTTGAAACAGTCAAATTTAATACTCTTTTTGATCAAGTTTTTTAGAAGTCATCGAACATTACTTAAATTGTCAACAGCTTTAACAATCAAATCAAATTCAAGCTTGATTGCAAATTAATATTAGAGAATGAAATATGAATTTGCATAAGCATTTTAAGTACGTCAGATTTGAATTCAATCTCATTCAAATGTTGGTTAGAAAGCACAAATCTTTACGTAGCTAGAACCGAATAACAAATACACCCTAATTTAAGTCGAATAATAATTGGAGATTTACTCGTATAATTACTACTTGAAAATAACTTGAATTGAATTTGAAATAATTTGGTTGGACAAAACAAAATTACTTAATTTTAATAAATTACTTAATTTTAACGTAAATTAGAGTGATATTTAATAGACAATTTGTAAGATTTAAAATGGAACTTTTCAGACTAAAAATGTACTAGTATGTACCTAATCCTCAAATTATGGTTAAATTATAATTAGAAACCATTATTGTTAGAAACTAAAGAAGAAACGAATTTGAAACAGACAAATTTAATCTGTTCAAAATTTCTAGAATTATACTTAAATTTTAATCAAAATTATTGATTTCAAAATTTAGTCTTTAATCAAATCGTATAAAATTCATCCAACTCTTATTTAACTCTTATTTGATATTCTAATAAAATTTGAAATACACTTGAAATAACTTGATTACCGAAAATCATTTACACTTCCAACGTTATTTTCAAAAATTTTCTCAAGTCAATCAAATTAAAATCAAGCAGGTCCAGTTTTATTTGTTCAAATCTGATTTTCTTGTCTTTTTTATAAATTCTGTGCTAGAATCGAACTTTACTCAATTCGACATAATTGTCAAACAGCTTTCAGAACAAAATATTTTATATGGATGAAATATGAATTTAAATAACATTTTTATTAACATACATCAGATTTGAATACATTTTGATTGAAAATTGATATACTTTTGATTACCATATAAAATTGTATTTATTTTATTTAAAATTGTTAGTAAACCTTTAATTGAATGGTTATCAAATTTTAAAAATTTTTGAGTCGATTTCAAACTCATTCAAACCTTGACTGAACAAATCTTTAAGAAGCTAGAACACAATAACAAACACACTCTAATTTAAGCCGAATAATAAAAAATTGAATTGAATTTCAAACAATTTGATTGGACAAAACAAAATTATTTAATGTAGTCTATTATTTTTAAAAAATTTGAATTTGTCCTAAAAAAATTTAAAGAATTTTTTAGAGTCAATCAAATTTAAATCAAACATCGTTATTTAGAATGAAATTTAATAGACAATTTATAAATTTTAAAATAGAACCTTTCAGATTAAAAATGTAATACTGTGTAACCGGTAATGCTCAAACATTATTCCAATTTATTCAAATACTATTCAAATTTTTTTATAAATTTTCATAAAATTCTATTTCAATTTTTTTTCACTGACAGCTAATCGAACTTACAAATTAAAATTTGTTACCAAGTATATAAAGTATAAGTCTATTCAAACTTTTTATTTCTCTAACATTCCGATTTTGATTAAATTTGATTAAAAATTGAAATCAAGTCCAAGTTTGAAATCATGTAAAAATGATAAAAATAAATAATTTGATTTATGATTTTAGGATGTTCAAATTTTTTAAAGCATATTTTAGAATAAATTATAATCAAAGGTTAAGAATTATGAGTCAACTTTTATTTAAACGTCTGTTGGAGAGCACACAGGTATTTAAGTAGCAGACAATTTTTTCTAGTTTAGGTCAAGTTATACTTAATTGGAATATGATACAAACGAAAATAACTTACTTGAGCGAAAATTAAGATTTGAAGAGTATTTGAAGGAAATTTGAAACAATTTGATTGTCAAAAAATTATTTAACTTATCTCCAAAAAGCCAAGCTTTAATTCTCGTATTCATGCAATACTAAATAAAATTATTAAATTCTGACCAAACTTATTTAATTTCATTATAGCTTGTTGCTCAATATAAAAGAGTGTTCTAATTTTCATTAAATTAGGACTACAATCATATAGGTTTAACGATATTTTTTTGTTTTCTTATACAAATGGAATCCTGGACAAGCTAGTAAATCAATGTAGTCATTTTAAAAGGTATAGTTGAATATTCAGCAGGTACATAGAATAAAATTCCACAACAATGGAAATAACATGAAAATATAATTTGATTATTAATCCTAGATTTGATTGCTTTAAATTAAACCTTTTAGTTGCGAACTATACAGGGAACGCAAGGCGATCGGATTTTTTTTGATAGCATAACGAATGAAAAATATTTTTATTCAATGACTAAAAGATAATACCGACTACTCTATGTATGGACACTATCTGGATGGTCGAAAAGTGAACGATTCTATGTATAGGATTTCGATTGATCACAATAGAGTTTTTAAATACTATATGGGGAACCCTCACTGTATAGGATACAGTGAGGGTTCGGATTAGGATACACGCCATGACAACTATTAAAACTCATTTAGATCAGCAGCAGCAACAACGTATATTAATATAAATTATTTTAATTTAAATTTGATTTAAAATTTGGCATTCAATTGATTTTGAATTCATAAATTTCATTGTATGATAATATTGATGAACCCCACATCCGAGAAACTTTTCTACGTTTATTTTTCCAAAAAATCCTGATATTATTTAGTGGGATTTTTAGTCCTTAATAAAAAAAATTGTAGATAGCCAAATAACTTCTAAAATCAATTAGCTTTAAGTATTTTGTAAAAGTTAAAACCGAACTTGCATTAACGATCCGTAATGGCAATTTAAACTTTGTTGCTTTTACTTATAAATCGACTTAAAAATGCAAACTTTAGAGTATTTTCAAGATTATATGTAACGCAGGACTAATAGTTGATATATAGGTTTACTTTGCTGCTTATTTGATTAATGTAAAAGCCACTTCATATTCCAATGAAGGCTTATCTATAATAACACTAAAAAAATCGGAGAGTACCATTTTTAAGATGATGATTTTGAAATGATTCAATGAGCTTTCAACATTGTTTAGTATAATTGGTTGAAAAGCTTATAATGACGTAGATTATTATTTAGGTTACTCTATAGAGTAAACAGATAATTAAACTAGAAAAGAAGTTTTAAAATTGAAAGCTTTCATTGGATTGGTATTTTTTTTTCAATTAATCTTTAAATCTTTAATTCTGAAATTAGAAGAAACATATTTTTTATAAAGCCCAAATATGGTTAGGCGCTATTCATATTGTAAAAGCAGACAATGGAACAAGAACCACTGTTGATGCGCTATACTAAACAGAAAACTTTCGAGAAAATCAATTTCAAAAGGTAATTATGCTACAGATAAATTATATAGTTATATTGATGGCTTAAACTTACCGCAAACGAACAAATTAATTTCGAACTTTCACCCTACTATATATATATAGCAAATATATATTGCAGTCAAGAAGACACATAATTCAAATTTATTATAAGAAAATAAATTAAATAAAAAATTATACAAAGAAAACCAAAAAATCAAAATTAAGAAAACAACTAAAGCCTCTTTATTTTTTTTTGTTTTGTTTTGTTTTAAAGAATAAGATTGAATTTAAAAAAAAAAAAAAATTTACCTATTTGTTCCATTTCAGCATCAACAGTTCTTCGCCATGAGTTGCACGGACGACCTCTTTTCCTTACAATCAAATCGTCATCTATATATACACACATTATTGGAATTTTTTTCATTTTCAATTTTTGTATTTTTGTAATTTTTTTTGAATTATAAGAAAATTATATTTTGCGGACTTTATATTTTATTCTATTATTAAATATATTTTAAATAATAATCATAATAATATAATAACACTATATATAAATAAATAATTTGCCGTTTTATATTAATAATAATATATATGTATATATATATACATATATAGGTATATAGATATATAGAGAGAGAGAAATTTTTTTATTGAAGATTAAATTAAGAAATAATCAAATAATATACAAGAAATAAAAATAATAATATAGCTTTGTGACGCCATTTTGTTCAGTTATATAAATCGCGCAAAAGCTTAAATTACTCTCTTGCTGTATTACCGACAATTCCGCCTACTTTGTGTATAAACATAAATTAAATTTATTTTTTTATTTTCTGTATATTCCACCAAAATACACAGACGATATTATTTTATTTAAATTAAAAAGAAATGTCTGGTTGAGACAGTAATTTACAATTTAAATTTATTCATAATTCACCACGCAAAATATTTAATATACCCAACAAAAAGGTAAAAAAATAAAAATTCCATTTTTTTTTCATTTTTTCGTTATGAATAATATAACACGCCCATGTTGATTGTTGTTTAAATAATGACTTCAAAAAATACATATATGTATGTACATATTATAAAATATTTATGTACATAGACGGTGTGTTTGTGTGTGTACACATAAGAAATTAAAGATAAGTTATTATTTCATAATATAATAATAATATCCCCCCGCGTGCGCGCGTCAGCCCCCCCTAATATGTTGACACGTAAACCAGCCTGAACAATAATAACAACAACCAACAGGAGAATTTTTTTTTTTTTAAATCACTTCCTTTTTTTTATGATCCATATAAAACACTATATCGCCTTAAGTTCTTTACTATTTATAGCATTTATGTAACCCTTCACTCCATACCCATTCATATACTTATATATAATACACAAACGTAAAAAGGGACATTTTTTTTCTAGGCATATATATGTATATTATCCTGATAAGATATTTTTCCTTCCAAATTTAAAGATCAAAAAAACAATAGACTCTATATACATACATACATACATAAATAGTGTAACACTCTCGGAAAATAGCTTTCGGGCTATTTTTCTAGTTTAATTGTTTTGAAATAATATTTAACATTTGACACATTTTAAATGGAAAATGTTTTTAATTTTATTGTTTGCTTTTTAGATTTTTTGGAAAATCAATTTTCAAAAACACTCTTCCAAATTGGATTATACAAATTTAAAAGAAAGACAAATCTATGTTCTTATAGCAAATCCGTCGGGATCAGAGACGGGAAATGTATTCTGTGAATAATTTTACTATTCCACCATGCAAGTGATCACTACTACTACTAAAAAAAACTGAATTAGAATTCCACCCATATTAAATTTTTTGGATACGATTTGTAAGTTAATTAGCACACTCAATGCAAATTTGAATATTAAAACTGAAAAATTAATCAAGATTTGAGTGAAATTTAAATCACCTTATCAATAGTACTATGCCAAGTTAAAAAAGTTGTATTAGAAAAATTAAATCTAGCCGTTTCAAACTCATCCGTCTAATTGTGGAATTTGATCCATTTATACTTCATCTTAAATATACATATTTTAAAATATCAACTAAAAATTAAATTTGAATTATTATTAATTTAGGTTTAGAATAAAGTTTCACTTCAAATATTTGAGTGAATTTTAAATTAATTTAATGTGGACTCAACAATTTAATTTGATGTATAATAAAAATGTTAATTAAAGTTTGAAAACCAAGGCCGACGATCCATTTTATAACTTGATTTTTATAATAACCATCTAATAACTAGAGTTTGACCAGAATTTAAAATTGAATTTTAGTCCGACTATATGACACAAAATTAGGGCACCCAATGAACATTCGAATTAAACAAAATCTCAAAAATTACTCAAACCTTGAGTGAAATTGAAATCACTCCTATAACAAATACAATTCTGAAGTTGAAAAATAAATTAATTAAGTTTTAGAAAAATTAAAAATTAAATTTAATCAGAATTGACTCACAGAGGCTTAAGTGAAATTTATTAAATTTTTCATTAGAAAATATGGAATTTTTATGAACTTGTTTAAACTCGATCAGAACTATTTGAATAGATTTTGAATCGTATTAAAATCAAATAAATAGAACTTCTACTTTGAATTTTGTATGACGAAAGCAATATGTATTCAATAACAAATTAATAAGTTTTGTTATACATTTGAGTGAAATTTAAATCACCTTATCTTCTACCATTCACAGACGTTTGCGGGCAAATTTAAAAAAAAAATGTAATCTGTTCAGGATAGGAATCCAATACGTAATTTAAATTTAAATCAAATTTCACTCAAATTTAAGATCCAATTTTCGGCCATAATGCTACTAACTCGATTGAATAAAATTAGATAAATTAGAGTGTGGTTGGTATTTTAGAAAATAATTTGAATAATTATAATATAAAATAAAATGTTCGTGATAGTTTAGATGAAGATTGAGTGAAATTTTACTCTTCAATTAAAATACTATTTTCTAGATTATTAGTATATAGAATAAACTATTCTCAAATTTCACTAAATGGCTTCCAATATACATCAATCAAATAGAACTTGAAATTTTGTGAAAAATATTTAGAAATTTAACTCAAAATAAATTTAAAATTTGAGTGAAATTTAAATCACATAATTAATATAATTCTAGAGCTGAAAATGGAATTGTTTCAGTTTAAGAAACATTAAATCTAACCATTTCAAATTTATTTGACTATCTGTTTCGAAAACACAGAGGTTTTTGAATGGCAATTGACTCACACTTATTTGTCCTAAATAATATTTTAAAAGCTCAATTAAAATTTAAATTCTCTTGGAAATGATCAGGATTGGAAACTAATGGGCACTATATTTGATTGCATGAAATGTACATTATCATCACACGATTAAAAGGAAATTGAGTAGAAGTGACTTCAATATTTAGTGAAATTTTAGGTTTAGAATATACTCACAGCTGATTGAGTGAAATTTTGCGATTTTTAATATAAATTTGAACATGTTTTTTCTGTATATATGAGAAATTATTAGCAATCCAGTCGAGTGATATATAAATTGTGAGATATAAATTGCTCATTCGATTCCTTTCATGTAAACAAAATAGTTGTTTGTACGAAATGCATAGGTCTCAACAATGAACCATTTTTTAATGGCTGAACAACTTTTTTCCACAAATGTGCGATAAAGATTGACTAATTTGACTTGTTTTAAACTTAATCTAAAATTATTATTAAAACATTTTGAACTAAATTTTGTAACAAAAACAGGCCACACTGAAGAAGACACAAACCAATGTATGCTGTCCGTGCTGTCAAGTAATATAAAACTTAGCCAGTCAATTCTTATGTAAAATCGATACTGCTGTATGGATGAAAAAAATAATTGTATGAATTTTATGAAATTTTCACAATGGTTTGTGTGGAAATTTCTTAGAAATTTTGTTGAAAAAAGATGTAGTTACACTTATTTCAAATTTCACTCAAATTTAAGATCAAGCTCGGGATAGAGTGATAGGGTTTTTAAATTTTCCATAAATCAAAGCAAAATCTGGTATAATACTTTAAATAGTCTACAATTAAGACACAATTATGAACACTGGAAAGTAACAATAGTTTGAATATCACAATTGCGGTTCCTCAAATATAAATTTACAGCAAAAAACTAGTGAGATCTGGTAAAATTTAAAAATGCTCCTAACTCCAAGGTTATAAAATTTTATTAATTAAACTGTAGCAGTTATAGATAGTTTATATGGCCGGTGATTAATTCAAGTTTGATTTATGTTATACCCGTTGAGTATTAGCATAATGATTAGTCAAAATTTGAGAGGTACCAAAATTAAAATTCTAAATTTGATCATTAAACAACCTAATGCTAAACATTTAATTCCAATTCCAAAACAAAACATCTAAATTTATCATTTAAATAGTAATATTACATCAAAAATAGCTAACCTACTGCCATTTAGGATTTACTCTATAGCTCGGTGGCATACATAAAAATTTGCATATTTCCATCTCCTCAATCCATTGAAATCTTTATAGTTTTCTGCTTATTTTGATCTGAATTTCCAAAATATAAATAAAATGAAATTTCAGATCAACAAGTATGGCTCGACTTATAAAAATCTGTTTAAATTGGAAATTTGTTGCCGCACAAGAGAGTGAACAATTACAGGCTCTATCTTTAATTCCAAAAGCAATATCTTTAATCCAAAAATTTTGTGTTATAAACGAAACTTTCAAAATTTTAAAAACTCTCTCTATCTGATTTCAAACTATTTAGTAAATTCTGAAAATTTAACCAGAGTATGAAATTATTTTAGATATATTGATGTTAATCTTATTAAATCCAATATCTTATTAAATCCAATATTTATTATTCATATAGCTACAAGCAAGCTCTCGAATCTTATAAAATCTGTATTTGAATTTTGGTGAGCAAACAATTTTATATATTAATTAAACCATTAATCCATCATTTAATTCAAGAAATCAGATTATTTTTGAAGCCTAAATTTTTTACGAATAAACAAGATGATAAGAAGGTGATACTAAAACCTATACTCGAAAGAGTTATCTTTCTAACTTTAATTATTTAAAAAAATAAGAATGTCATCTCATAAATTAAATATTCTCTTAATATATTCTATTGATATTCTCTTAATAAACAAATCGAGCAACTAGGTTAATAGTCACTAAGCTAAAACACAATTTAATTGTATAAATGAACTCATTTTAGCGCTCGGACTAGACAAACGCTATACCTAGGCAAAATAAATAGAGATTTACCACTTTTCCAAGTCCTGTAATCCATGCTATTCTATAATTATGTAAATTTGACTATGAAAGCCAACTTAGGCATTCTATATAGACTTGAGGGTATGATTTTTAACAACTTCAAATCATTTAACAGTCCCTAACGATTCATTTCATAAAACCCTAAAAGAAACAAATATTTTAACTCACACCTATATTAACGTCTATAAATATGTATTATTTAACTGTCAAAACCAATTACTAATCAAATACAATGTGACTTCAACCAAATCACACAATGACACAGTAAAAAAAACTTCGGACAAAAACATACATCACATCCTAATACATCCTAAAACCACCATTATTCTCTATATACCACCTACAATATATCCTGATTTTTCGATTCAAATTAATTTCAATTAATCACCCACATATATGCACACACACACAACACATACACAAATTATTATTTAAACAAAACTAAATAAATAAAAATCATCAAATAATTATTTTCAATTAACAATTGTCCATTTTTTTTCTACCGACACCGACCCCAACCGTATATCCAGTCGAGTATCGTATTGTATGTCCATCATACATATACATGCACACACAAACACATATCTTTTCTATTCCGAATTTTTTTTTTACATATGAAATGAGTCAATATTTGACATTTACAATAACAACAACCAACATGAAAAAAAAATGAACAAACACAGAAAAATGTTAATTTTCCGAATGCAAATACGTAGGGAAATTTTATTCATATATTTCATCATTATATTTGGTCTTTTAATTGAAAACGGAAAAAGGGTCATAATATTTATCCTTATTGTCAAAAAAAAAATTTATTTTTCTTCCAAAAGGTGAGGGATTCATATTTGATTTGTCTTCCTCGTCTGTTTCCTCAATTGAACAAACAAACGTTTTGCTGACACATCAATTTCTAATTAATTCAAATAATATAAGTAACTACAGTCTCGAATATTGAATATATTTATATGTATGCCGTATACATATCTAGCTAACCCTGTCTGGCGTATGGTTTAATAAAATAGAAATAAAATACAAAAACGATAATATAATAGAAAATAAAATAATAGGAATTGTAATAGTTTGTACAATAAACAACAATAAAAAACTTACCATTTAAGTGTCCATTCTCGTACGGATAGTCACCATTATCTAGCCGATGTTTCTTTAGGTGTGGGTGGTGTGACATATGTGAGCCCGATAATGATAATCCTACTGGTCCTCGCTTCGGTGGTCTACCAGGCCTAGAGCTGTAAAATAGTAGAGCGTTACTGAGGAAAAAAACACTTAATGGGCAATATATTCTATTCCGCGGCGTTGCTCCCCTTTTGAAATTATGTACACACATACACATACACTCACACACAAAAATAACCCCAAATTACTACACCACACCCCTCAAACACACAATAAAAATAGTACAAGTCAGTTAATTTAATAAAAACATTATTTTATTGAATTCGATGTTGTGTGGATAAAATTTAGGATAATTTATTTGTATATCTGTCTGTATATATGTATGTAGATACATACTACACAACGTACATATATCGAAAAACCGTAAATGAAAATGAATTGAGACAGATATCAATGTTGAAATGAAAATAAGTTTTCCCTAAAGGATTTATTTGATTTTTAAATTGAATTGATACACATACACTTCACCAAATGTTTTTATTTGGTTTTGACTTGTTGGTTGACCAAACTAATTAATTACGAAAGGTGATTAATTTATGGTGAAGTTTTCCGACGGGAAATGTATGACATTGTTGAATATATATATGTACGATGTACTACCGTCGGTGTTAAAAATCTTTCCTAAATTTAAAAAGATTTTCGAATCTCATATTAAGAAAAATCCTTGAAAAAATTGTTTTCGCCTTGGGAACATACAAAAAAATGAAAACACTCAGTTTTTCTTCTTTTTTTTTTTGAAGAAATATTTTCCAACCCATAATTATAACTTTTCCATATTTGTAATTAATAATCAAATATCATAAAACTATATGGGTATATCTGTATGTATGTATATATCATCCCCATATATAATTTTGTTTGATCAACCCTTTTACTTAATATACATACTGCTGCCAACATCACATAGCCCAATCATCACATATAATTAAATCAAAAATAATATTTCATATTTTCACTTATATATGTTTTGGAAAAGTGGGATTATATGAACTCTTTAATCATATATCATAGAGAAGGACTGGCAAATTCAATTGTGATGACAAATTATTGTCTGCCAAAATTGATACCAAAATAAAGAGTTTTTCAATTAATCATTCACAAGAAAATGAATATACGAATGGCAGGTCGACCTTTCCTCAACGAAGCGACTATATGAACAAAATCACCTGATTTTTCCGGAAAAAAATACGGGTTGACTACAACTGATAGAAAATATTTATATATAAATTATCAAACTGTAATTAAAAACTAATAATTTTTTTTGTTTCTCATTTTTCATCTTATCTTTCCCCGCGCGTATACGCACACACGCACACCCAGCCACACAATCCAAACCAAACCAAATAAAAAATAAAAATTATTAATTTATATTTAATTTAACTTCATCAGTAGTTCATTAGTGCGTATCTATTTCAATTCACTCTTTAGTACCACCATCACCAACAACAACAACAGCAGCACCGACGAAAAAGAAAATTACTACAAACATATTTTTCATCTTTTCTTTTATATTTTTATCTTTCCCTCATACATTTTGTTATTAAACGAACAGACTCCCAACAACAACAACAACAACAGCATACACATAATAAAATCTAAATTAAATCAAGCAATTGTCATAGATACAAATTTAGATTTAATTACATACAATTAAACTTAACAATGTAATTAAAAAAAAAATTGAAATCTAACAACTAACTAACTCTTATTCTCATCTTCTTTTAAAATAACAATATTTTTTTTTTTGCTTTTATTTTTTGTAAATTATAAACATTTTTTTTTTTTTTATAATTTAAACATGTTGCTTCTTATTTATTAAAAGAAATAAAAAAAATGGAAAAATAATGTTAATAATAAACATTTTCAATTGAAGACGAAGGCAAATTATAGTAAAAAAATTGATGATGAAAAGTCTAATTGAAATGCGAGAATTGAACGATGAAGTTATGTAAACGAGTCTGCGATTATTACATATTTGTGTGCGGACGTCTTTAAATTATAAATTATAAGTATCCATTAAGATGAAAGACTGCAAATTATTCAAATCTTATAACAGTGGTGGCTGATAACGTCGATCGAGTAAAAATTTCACGTCGATCATTATGATCAATACTCTTTCTTCCTAAACTTCCAAATTATTAAATTTGGTTTTGAGTCGCCAACGAATGATTGGTGAAATTTCAAAAAATAAAGATCGAAAATGATCAACTTTGAAAAACATGATCTGGATAAACCAAATTTTTAAAATTTAAACTTGAAATACGGGCATAGCAGAGGAATAGCAATCGATATGGTTTATGAACTGGTATAATATAAACAGATTTGCGATTTGCTTGTTCGGTTACAACCGATTATTGTTTACGAGTTAGTAGTTGAACACCTTCAAAACCACCGTAGTAAACTGCATAGCTTAGATATAGGTCACAGAACCACCAGTATTATACACTCTGCTTTGGCGATAGCTCGCAAATAATTCAAAATATTAAAAGACTTATTTTAAGGCCTTGATGTATAACCCGAAAGGTTTTTTGAACTGCATTAACACTAAGGGAAGAGTGATCGGGATCCTATAACTACTCCGACCTATCAGAGCTAATGATTTTTTTGAATTTGTTTACGAACCGTTTCATTAGCCACATGCTTCCATTACCTTTATTTTTAACGAGAACCTCCGAACACTACAATACTATCGTAGGAAAGGTTGGCAACTCATGTATTATAGACAAGTTGAAGAAGTTAAACTTAAGGAAGCTACATGGAACCCTATGTCAATTTTAACTTCGATTACTAACACATCGGATTGTTTAAGTTGCAAATGGATCAAATTTGATGATTGGACTGTTGACCGTCTAAGTTGTTATTAATAACCAATATATCGGTCGAAATTCAGGGCATCTAAAAAATCGTGAGTTGTGGGAAAGGTTTAAGTATATTTTGGTCAATATTAACTTTAATTTAAAGCAAATATCTATACCATAAAACTAAAATAAAATTGCAAATTCAAAAATAAAATTCAACAAATTAACCAACAAAAATTTGATAGAGTGCGTCGTCTATTTACCGCATCCAGTTCGAATATGATGAAATAAGGAATGGATAACTTGAATGATGAAATAAGGAATGAAACATGAATTTTTTTTTTTCTGGCACACTCCAATAGTGTTTTACGAAGAACTAAATACTTGCCCGCATGTGAACCATACAAGCGTTACGTGTATTCCCACTAAACCACCTTTAACCAATAGACTAATGGGCAAGGAAATACTAAGTTAGATACAAATACTCAGCCATGACACAATGTACTGAGTCCAGTATAGTATTATATGACTGTGAAAGTGAAGAAACCTGATTAAAGCGAGATACATGACGGCTGCTCTATTAAGATAAACGTATTCATTAATGATGCGGACAAATAAACTAAAAAGGCTTCCTTTCTCCTAAATGTGTCAGACTTCGATAATCAGATACAATATCTGAGCATTACTCGATACCTCACATACAAAAGTTCTCCATGAAAATAAATATTTGGTCGAAAATAAATATCCTGCATTTGAATTTAGATATTTTGTTGAATACCCAGTCTTCACCATTTTCACCGACCACAAACCTCTAGCTACAACATTTCAGTCTAAAACTGAACACGATCCGAGGCAATCGTATTTTATTAGACAATTAGATCCAGATTTTCACGGGGCTAAAGAAACTCTTAGGCTCACATCGGATACGTACAATGGCTTACCATCGACAGATCTATGCTGCTGTAATAGCCAGGGGGGATACAATTCATTGGAGTTTGAAAATTGCAATCATCTTACTTTGAAATCGAGCGACAGTGAAGGAAGATCTGAAATGGTTTACGGTATAATAATCAAGCTACTTCTCCTCCACCTACACCAACCAGTGACACAATAATCGACCACCTGATACAAATAACGCAATATTGTTCCAATATCCATTCGTTTATCCAAACAAAATAGTATATTCGTTTTACAATAATATATATTAAAATTTCTCCAAAAGCAAATTTTAGTCAACCTTTCCAAGTACTCACATAGTAAAATACACGAAAAATCGCCTTGCATTAGTGTTAGACAATTTTTGGTGTGTTTTACTATGTGAGCGCCTGGCAAAGTCAACTAAAATTTGCGATCGAATTATATTTTTTTTTAAATTCAATTTTAATAAAATAAAAAAAATTCTCGATACCAAATTTAAATCGCACTGCACTTTCTAGCACTCACATAGTAAAACACACGGAAAATTGTCTTGCAATGATGCACGACACTTATTTATGTGTTTTAATTTGTGAGTGCTTAGGAAAGTTAAATAAAATTTGCTATCGAAATTTAATTTTTTTATAAAATTGCATTTACTATAATTTATAAATAATAACAAACAAAAAAATATTAATCGTCGCGTAAAGAGTTAAGCACTCAAGTTTAAACGTACACTACTAGTTAGATTAATACTTATTTGATTTCGATGAATTTATGTATGATTTTATAAATAAATATTTTCTTAGATAGGGTCTGGATACTAGATGGAGTGGGAACCGTCCACCTTGCCCAATATAACGGGTAGCACCTGCTAATAATTCAAAACTTAACTTAACGTAATTTAATAACAAGTGTTTGCTTTCCATAATACATATGGGAAGCAAAAAAAACTGCAGTATTGGGTTTCGTTTTTCTGGTGTCAAGTAGTGTTGATCTAAAAAAAATTTTTAGTTTCGGCTATTCGTTACACTTTAGTATCGCACCAAGAAGTTAAATTTTGAATATCAAACCAATGTTGTATAGTGTTCGAAGGATATTTTCTAACATCTTGACCACAAATTATTTTCGCGACCACTAAAATTTGTCAACAAAATATATTAATGAATTAAAACTTTGGTATAAATGATTCACTCATAAATACTGTGATTTAAATTCCCACTTCCATGTACCTTACTTAAGAAAAAAGAATCATTTAACCACTATAGTATACACACATAACGCTACATGAGGAAGAAGAAGAAGAAGCCGTTGGATATAATTTCTTTGCGGTTACAAATATTTTATTTATTTTTATTTTTTCATTTACAATAAATTTAGTACTTTTGTACAAATCTTTCTCACTCTGTGTGTGTATGTGTGTGAACATCAAAAGATTGGTTAATTTGTTCTTCGGCTCCTTTTAACTTTTGTGTGAAGTGCAAAGAAATATTTATTTACAAGTATGTATATAAACATATAACAATAACAACAAATCTTTCAATTATTTTTATGGCTAATGAGATGCATTTAAGGATGATTATTACAAATTAATTTTAATTAAAAAATATTTTATTTTCTATATAGGAGTACTTATGTATATATGAACAAAAATATAAGTGTTATATTCCACTGGTTTGAGTGCGCGCTAAGCTCCCACACAATCACCATCATCATAAACATAACGTATATATACATTTATATACATATAACATAAAAAGAAATTCAAAACATAAAAATCGATTTGTGTGAGGTTTTTATGTGCGTTTTTTACGAGATTTTATTATTATTATGATTATTACTTGGTGCTACTGCATTTTATGTTTCAATGTTGCAATTCCAAAAAAAAAAATATATATATATGTATATATACATGAATTTTTGTTTTTGTAAATGATTTATATTTTATGTTTTCAAAAGCATAAAAAAAATTAAAAAATTTAAGTTCTTTGACTTGTGTACACCGTTATATATACGCAGCAAACTCATGTGAAAAATTTTGTATTAATTTTTGATCTATCAATCAAAATTTATATAATTAATTTAATTCACAATCTTTAATTAAGATTAAACTTGTATATGTATACTCGTATATAAGTAAGTGCATATCGATAATGCAGATTTTTTTTAATGTAACACGCTTTGTATACACAATTTAACAAACATTATTTGTCGTATTATAATTTTTATAATTATATAAGTTATAATGATAATGATCACGTAATCATTATGAATTATTAATTATATTATATATAATAAAATGTATGTATGTGTTTTAATTACAATGGAGCTTAGTCGAAATTATAAATTATAATAATTAACGTCGTTAAGAAAGGTGCATCAAAGCCGTCGGAGGTATATATATATATATATATATATATATATATATAAGTACATTGTACACATATATGTATAAGTTCAGCTGAACCGGAAATAAAAATAAAATCAGGCGAGAGATTATATAGGTAATATCATAAAAATAAAAATTAATTAATTACTTCGCAAGTCATGAAGTTTAATTATTTTTCGATCACATAGTTTATCGTGCACAATTTTTTTATCTTGAGTAACTTATCAAAATCATGATCAATTAAACGATCTGTCTAATACAAATTCATATACATATATACGTACGTACACAACATTTGGTTTAAATTTAAAGTTGCTTCATTCATAAAATGCCTGCGTGTTATCTTTTTTAATTTTGAAAAACAAACTTCCTCGTTAAAATATGCTGCTGCTGTACCTTTAAAACATAAAACTCCCTTTATCGCGATACCAGTTATATATGCATATACTATAGTTATGGATTAACACACCAAAAAATAACAACAACAACAACAACTAGAAATATATGGTCGTACAAATAAACCACTTACGTTTTGTTTTTATAGTCTCCCGCATATTATTCCCATTGTTTACATACATTTTTGTTGTTGCTGTTGTTTAGTAAAGAAAAGACAGGAACCCAGAGTTACATACACACACATTTTTATATACAGTAGCAGTGTTACTTTAAAAAATAAATTTCTTGTACACAAAAAATTCTATTTATAATTGTTTAGATTAGAGTGAAGACAAATTTTTAATTCATAATAAAATAAATACACAAAACTATATAAATGTATATACGTACACATAATATAAAATGTTATCCGTGGGAGAATAAGAATATGCCTTGTTTTAGAATAAAAAAAAATACTATTGTTGTACGTTAGCGCCGTCTTGAAATCGTCGTTAAAATAAAAAAATGTATCGATCTTGATTTTTTTATTTTATATGTGCATCCGACGGTCGTGTGTGTAGTGCTTATTAGTCAATGAGAATTTATAAACCTACCTAATATATACAAAAACAAAATTCAATACATTTTTTCTTATTTATTTCATTTAAAAATAACAATGATTTTGAAATGATGATGAAAAAACGACCAGACAGAATATAAAATTTAAAAACAAAAAAAAAAAAAAATTGTTTTCCTTATTTTTAATTTTATTTATTAGAAAACTGAAAATAAAATCAAAAATAAATCTTTTTTTTTTCATATATACTCGTATAATTATCATTGTTCTAGCCAGAGAGATCTTATAAATTAATTAATGATTTGTAATTTAAAGGCGCCAAAAATCAAAACAAAAACGTTTTTCTTATTATTTTATGATTTTACTGTCTTTATTCGAAATTTACATACACATACGTCTTGTATATTGCATTGTACACATATAAGATTGAGTTAGTATTCTAGAATTGTTGTTCTTTCGTTGAGTATATTTAGGTGAAATTAATTTCGGTTGACTGTTAAATGTTATTAGTCCACACCTCATTGAACCTCATTTTGCTGAATTTTGAATTGCACTGAAAATTTCTTTCTTGCTTATTTTTTGTTTTAAAATCAAAATTAACTTTGTAAACAAAATTGTTAAACTCATTCAAATGTTCCTCCAAAATTTAAAAAAAAATTGAATCTAAGTAGGTATAGACGATTTTTTAAATTTATCGAAGTTACCTTTTTTTCTTCTGATTTTTTTTTAATTCAGTAACAAACAAGGCATTGACTAAAGATTGTCATTTTTGGAAAGAAAATTTAGTTTGTGATACGAAGATTTGATGAAAATGATGAGCAAAAAGTGTCGAAGCTTAGTTTTCGTTAAATTAAACCTTCTTTGCAGTATTTATTCCAATTATATATAACTGAAATTGATAAAAAGCTGAATCGTGAGAAATATCTGGTAAAAAAAGTTATTTTGGAAAAGTATTTGATGATGTTACTAACCAACGTGAGTTATGGCCTAATACATACAGATAAACAATATGCTGGGCAAAACTAATAAAAATATTTTGATTTTTTGTATTGATAGTGGTGGTGTATTATTACTCAAATTTTCGGTACCAATTTAATGACACAGTATTACGAAAATCATAAAATGGTATTCTTGAAATCGGATTCCGAAAATTCTCGCAACGGAACGTTACTAAAATATTCGTAAAGATTTTTTCGTTTCTTATTTCATTTTCGCAATACAATTTATCGAAATAGTTTGATTCCAGAATAGGCCCCTAGAAAATATACAAAGTACGCCCAAATCATTAACAATTTTGACGATTTTGTGGAGGATGGGCTGCTTTGTGACAAAGTCGTAATCGGTAATACAAAGAAAACCTAACTATAACGTACAAGTTACACGAATCAACTTTACAACAACTCACAACATTAAGGGCAACCGATTATTACGGCGAAGAAGTAAGTGAAATATATAAATTTAAAGTAGCAAATAATATAAAATTGAAGTACGTCAGACAAGATGATACCTATGCGACAAATGCAAAGCAACACAAGGGCTGCGGAGTGGCCTATGCTAGGCAAACATGCTGAAATTGTAATAAAAAAAATTAATTTTCTAGCGCTGTAGAAGTAAAAAAAAATAAATGTTAGCCGCACTTTGAAACCGAAAATTGTGGTTTCGACGAGGAAATGTTAAAAATTGCGGCTCGATACACGTGCGCATAATGTATAGCGTAATTGACATAGATTTCGTTAACAAATTAGGCATAAATTAAATAATTCACGTTCAAAATATTTAGTTTCGTATAGCGGGCATAAAATTAAGGTTCAGAACTTATTCGCTTGAAAATAAAGACAACCAAAATTTTGACATAACATTTAACGTCATCTTGCGTGAAAAATTTCGAATACATCTAGAAGAATACCATACGCGATCATAGGAAAGAATTAAAAGCGGAATTCGGCAATATAAAAAAAATTAGTAGTAATTAATCCATCTCAAATAAATAAGAATATTCGAAGACGTCATTATCCGTTACAGAGGCTAGAGGAAATGGCTGCAAAAATCAAGAAGGCGAAATATTTTACATTACTGGATTAAACTTAAGTAAAAAGGGATAGTTGCAAATACCGGTATCGGAAAGGAGTCAAACATGTAACATGTGCAAAACCTAACATGTGCAATATTGTGGAGGAGATATACGTGCCTAATTACCATTTGAATCAGCAACCGCACTGAGACAACGAATTAAGTAATTAACGCGCTTAAAAATAGCGACCAAACTAAACAAAGAGAAGTTCAAATTTAATTTAATCCAGGTTTAATTATTGGGGCACATTTTATCAGAAGAAGTCATAAAACCAAATTCGGAGAAAATATTGGCCAACAAAAATATAAATACACTAATCAGAATAAGCCAAGTTCAACGGTTATAAGGTATGATAACTTACTTATAACAAAATTTATACCAGGAAATACAACCTTGGCTTAATTTTCAATTCGGCAGGAAGCGTTTGGCAAGATTAGTAATTAGTTTCACATATAGGTGCCATCCCTATATGTTTATGTATGATAACTTACTTATAACAAAATTTATACCAGGAAATACAACCTTGGCTTAATTTTCAATTCGGCAGAAAGCGTTTGGCAAGATTAGTAATTAGTTTCACATATATGTGCCATCCCTATATGTTTATGAGAGATTCTTAAACACATAGAAACAGATCAGCAATAAAATATTCCGTATAATCGGAGGAAATATCGCAAAAGAAGGGGCATACCAACAGCAGACCTATTACGCCGGGATGTTCATAATCAAGAAATACCGAATTCAAGATTCGAGGTAGAACTCGAAATATACCAATCATTATTACAATAACAACCACTGCAATACATAATTGTGTTGACGAAACGCAGATGAGAATTTGATAGTATTACAGTATATATACTTAATGGGTTCCTGGACGGCAGAAAAGTTTCCAACCAGCATTTAAAAGACGAATTGTCAACTAATTAAGGAATAATGGCAAAATGTTAAAAACAAACACATATGGGTCATTTAGGAATAAAATGTACGCTAAGAAGAACGCTTCATGTATTCTATTAGTAAAATCTTCTTAAAAAATTGTCACGTATGCCAAAGTATCCAACGATCTAATAATAAACTGCTGATAATATTGAAATAAATCCAAGAGTATTCATTCCAGATAGTCATATCTGATATTTTTTATGTTAACCCTGATAATTACAATTTATTAGTTGATTCAGGATTCATAGATGTTGAATTAGCAACTCGATTAAACTTGTTTATTAAAAAATATGTTCACGGAAATTCTTGAGACTGATAATGAATGGTCCCTATTATTCATCAAAAAAGTATAAAACTTTTGCAGCACAGTGGCACTTCAATTATGAAACAAGTCCACCTGCCCAATGGTCTTGTGGAAAGAGCGTTACCGACGGTCAAATTATTGCTTAAAATTGCCAAAAAGACAATACTGATGGACTAGTGCGTTACAACCAGGGATAACGAAATACAGCAAGCGATAACGAATTAGGATCACCATACAATATGGCGTAATAACAAACTTTGTGTGAGTGCATAGTAGTAAAAGATATAGTTAAATAGTTATCACTGATGAGACTAAAACCATGCTACAGTTCAGCAAAGTAAATACCATCAAGACCACTCAATTAGAAAGATGCAAAGGAACACACTCCAGCGTAGAAATCGGTAGTGATCAGCCGACGTACTAAGTCCCAATCGAAACTACCAATAAAAATATCAGGACGCTCGGAGGCACACCCGAATCAACGCAATGTCACATCCCGGAAAGTGGATAGACAGTGAAGTTGTGGCACCGAGTAGGTCATCGAAGTTTGTTGGAACATTCACGACAATTCTTCAATCAACATTGAATAACACTATTCTTATAGCTAGAGTTTTATTATGTTTGGCGAGCGCATTATTTTCCACGCATTTTTGACGTTATTTTTAATGGCGTACAATTTCCCTTAACATTTTTACTTCAGAATGCTTCTCCTGGTTGTTAATAAGAGGGCTTGACTTTCCAAAAGATTGTGATTGCAGTTATCTGCAATTCAAGATCTGTGCTATAAACTTACTCTGGTTAGGCAAATCTAACAGGGAAACGAGCTCAGAGGAAATTTCCTATTGCAATATGGTTTAACCGATGGTCTTTTATGGTTAACATTAAAAGAGGTAGACTTATAATCAGAGATGAGAATATCATCCGTCATTGTAATTTTAAATTAACTCAACAGGCAACAGTTACCGAATGTTGCATCACAACCCACATTGAGAATCTCTACTTAGGAAGAGTAAATACTCGTATAATTGAACAGTAAGAATCCACCATTATTAGTATTCGGAATACCACAAATAGTATGATGAGCATTAGCACCGCACGACCAATAACAAGAGATACTTTAATAATCCTTATATGCTCAAAATAGTTTGTTAAATTGAAATTTATTATTGTTTCTAAAAATTATGACGGAATCAATGCCAAGACTTAGTCGACTGTTGATGAAATCATTAGTAGTTTCTCATATAGATTTGAGCAAAAGCCAACAACTATTTTGGCTGGTTGCTTTCGAACATAAATATAACCAACCCTCTTATAGAAGCAAAAAATTTATCAATTAGATAATACCTCTTAAATTGGTCAAATACTTAAGATATATGAAATGCTTAATGAATTTTAATAAAATTTAAGATATTTTTAAGTATCAACAAATTTTAAAAAATCATATTTAAAAATTGTAAACAATTTAACAAATTCTAATTTCAAATTGTCTGAATCTGAATTTGTGTGATTCATAAACCTGATGATAAAATTTTTAATTTAAATTAATTCCGAAATTTGGAAATATGTTAAAATTTTAATTAGAATGTAAGTTAAATGAAAAACTAATTAATTATTTTAATTTTTATTAAATTCAAATTCTAAAAATGTAAAATGTACATAAATCTAAAAATTTTTGCTAAATTTAAATTAATATTCTATCCAATTTGGAAATTTCAATAAATCCTGTTATTTTGAATATGAAAATATAAAGATTTCTGAAATTTGATAAAACTTAAAAGTTGTACAAATAGAGCTGGACCAAACCTGTTTTAAGAAAGACGCATCTGAATATTTAGCAAACTCATTCGATTCCTCGAATTTTTTAACAAATGTTATTCCGATGAACTCTAAATTAATCTAAATTTTAATTCTACTCCGATGAATTCTAAATTATGAATTTGGAGTAAATTACAAAGAATTCGGAAACACTTTGACAATATTATAGTTTTAATTTGATTCTCGAATTTGCAAAAATATTGAAATATTAAATTAAAAAACTAAGAGCTATAACGTGCGTTCAAAAAAATCAATTGAAATAAATAATAAAACATTCGAACAATATAATTAGAATAGGAAATGGTGATTAAAAATACGATGTGTCTTGGCTAAACGTACGGTTCATTGAAAATGGACCTTTCGAATCGACGTTCGAAATCAGCGGACAAATCTCACATTTTATAAAATAGACATTTTTTGAAAGTGTTACTCTATGTATTCCAGAAAGTGAAAAATGTCAACAAGTCTTATTACATTTTAAAATTTGATGATAATATTTAAATTTTAAATACAATAGATTTCGGAATTTTCAAAAATATTAAAACTATAATTAAATTATAAAAGTTAAGACCCAATTTGATTTTTAAAATTTAAAGAAGATTAAATTTCAAATTCAAATAAAATTATAACCGGTATTTTAAAATCTACTTAGAATGTAACAACATTCGTAAGACATAATTCTGTTATATATAGATACCAGCTGTCTATTTGTCCTCTCAAATGGAACAAATTTAATTATTGCTCATCAATTCTAGAATTTTAAATAGCCCTAAAATTCCATCTATGATTTTAAAAACTCAATATAAATCTTAAATAGTTCTATAAATTTTTAACTTCTAATCCACGAAAAAAATTAAAAAATTATCAACAGACTACGGCCGTCACTTAATTATCAAATCCTGTAAATTTAACAATATCAATTCATAAACTTTTAAAAATTTGGAAATGTTAAAACAACATCTTAAAAAAATTGAAGATTTGGTAATAACTAAGAATGAATAACTAAGACCAGTTAAATTTTTAGTTAAGTTCATATTTATGTAAGGCTTAATTTCAACAAATTCTGAATTTTTGTCACTTACTAGAATTTCTCAAATATTTTACAAGTTTCATTTTAATTCTTTAATAAATCCTAAAGTTGTACGAAATGTTAATATTTTGTTCAGTGAAAGTTTATGAAATTGTTTAGGTCGATGTATTCAAGATACTTTCTACACAAATTCTGTAAAATGTAAGTGAAACTTTTATCAAATTCTGATATTTCATCAAATTCTAATAAAAGACAAATTTTGTGAATGACACCGTCAAATTCCTTAAAATGGTTGAGACTAAAACTAATAAAATAAATTAATAATTAAATTAATAAAAACAAAATTAAGGATTTCGAAACGTCTATAAAACTTATAATTTTAAAACTCAGCATTGTGAGAGTTCTAGTGTGAATTTTTAAAAATATTTTTTGAAAAAAGAAGCTGTTAAATTTTAACTTTTGAGATAATACACCGTGAAATTCCTTAACAGTGTTGGGATTAAAAATAATGGAACTAGGTTAATATGCGCCCCAAATAACGACGATATTGAAACCAGGACTCTAAAACCAGGATTTCATAGCAAGCCTCAAATTTGACGTTTCAATGTTATGATTACGAGCAATTTGAATGGAACAAAATTGATTTACCAACTGCCAAAATGTAAGTGTATTTTTGATTAGTTCATTATTCAGGATCAGTTGGCCCTCAATCAACCGTATATAGGTTAAACTTTATTTAGTAAGTAAAATGCAGTTTTTGATAATTTGTGTAATTGTCTCCAATTTTTAAACGATCCCAAATCCAATCCGTCGAACTCGATTATTCTATATACTGTACGTATAGATTTTGTACTTTAAACCAAAATAAACAAAATAAATTATATTCCTTAAATACATCCACCCCAATTGACATAATTTCACGCTTTAATAAGACAAAATTATGTCTAATCTCCCAAATAAAAACGAGCTTAAAACTCATCGCCTTACATTTCGTTTAGTGTTATATTTTTTTTTTTTGAATCAATAAATTGTTCAACTACATATTTAATGGTCGATAAAGCTTCACAGATATTATTCCCTTTTTTGATTCCCGAATATATATTTACGTATACATATGTGTATGTACATAAGGGTTCAAACCGCACACGAAATGTGTAGGTATATATCATTCGTAACTTTATTAACTTCACAATATATTAATACTTAAATAGATTTAATAGTAGTTTTCACACAGAATGTCTTCGAATCATATAACAGTAGTTGGTATTTATGCGTATATGTATAAGATTTATATTATTTCATTTCTGTCATCTTTTTGTAATTATCCATATTAAGTTTTTTTTTTATTATTTATTTATTTATTTTATTTTAGTTACGGTTTCATCTTTATTCTTAAGAAATTTTTTTTTTTTTAATGAAAGATATATCTACTTAAGAAATGTAATTTTCTACTCTGTTGTTGTAATAAAGAATTTCCCCCTTTTATATAAATAAATATTTTTGTTACTTAATTACTGTTGATATTTTACATTTAGTTTATTTATTTATTTATTTGACTATGTTTATATATATTTGATTTAACACTTAATTAAATGAATGAATTTTATTGACAGTGTTCTGAGAATTATGTTGTGTTTTGTTTTTGTGAAAGGACGTATAAAATTAAAACCATAAAAATAAATATCTTTTTTGGTTTTTAATTAAAAATATATTATCAAATAATATTTTTTAATAGTAAATCGCCTTAAATATTAAAATCTACTTACGTATTTTTTTTGTCATATAATTAAAAATTAATTATAAAAAATTATATACATAAACCAGAATTATTCACAAAAGAAATTTGAGAATTTTTTTACGATTTTCAGAGACTATGTATGTAGGGAAGGTAAACGGCAAAAGAACCTCAAGCCACATTGTCCGTTTTGGTCATAATATTATTTTTGCTCCTTAAAAAAATTTTTTTTTGTTTCTTTGAAATTTGAAAATTATATTTTGTGCTCTTCTATCCATTTTATAAAGAAACATTTTCTAATTTTAATCTAACCTAATTGTGGTTTTCTGCAATTGAATCCTTTTTTTTTTTTGGTTTGCTTGCTTTGCTTTTCGGTTTGAAAACCAAAACTATGTGTTCACATATATCCTTTTAATGACTATATGTATATGGGAAAAACCCTTTTTTTAGGTTTACTTTGGGTTGGTTTTGAAATTTGAGTTTCTATTCCTAGTTTTTTTTTTATTTTATTTTAAAAAATGACTTATCATTTATTAAAAATTAAATTAAAAGAAAAAATATTCGAAAAGGGATGTAAATCTAGAACGTATATCTACATAAGTATATATAGTAGTTCGTGGTTGAAATAGAAAATTAGTTTGTTAATTAAATGGAGCTGTGGTTATTTTGGACCATTAATTTTTTATTAGTTATACGTATATATTGTCCTATATTAAAATAATTTATTTTGGGGAACAAGGTTTTTTCGATTAATTTCAGAAAACTAACCCAATTCTTTTTAAATACAACACAGCGATAACACATTGCTTCGCGCACCTTTCCGGTAAAATATTTCAGTTCCCATTTGCAAATATATGCTTTACGACCAAAAAAAAAAAGATAAGATACCATACATATAAAAATTATTTAAGACAATCTGTTTTATCTAACAATTAAATTATTGTATTCATAACTTTCTCGTTTCTTTCGAAGTTAATTATATACGTCATCACTTGTGTGATAAAACAACTCTTATGTATATGTAACACTATATATGCATATTTGTATATATTTTTTTTTATCTATGACTCAAAATCATCTTATAAATAAAATAAAAACTAAAAAATATAAATTAAATAAGAAAACAAATAACAGATTTTAAATAAAATAAATAAAAATGAATATTATTTATGTTTCATTGTAGCAACAAGATTATTAGTAATATTTATATAGTATTCTTTTTACGTTATTATTCTAATAATTTTCTTAATTATAATTTAGATGAAAGAAGTTATTTGAGAAAAATTATTGCATTGTAGTCTTGGAAATTTTTTTAAAAAAAAAATGTACGAATTATACTGATATTCTTTATATGTAGTAGTACCATTTTTTATGCATTCAATTTACAGATGTACCGCCGAGGCCGTATAAAAAGTAAGGTTATGTGTATATTTGTTTTGAACGTTTGATAAGATGATCCCCGCGTTTATTTTCACGATTCACCCAAAATTCTTTTATTTGCGGAATATATGTGTGTTATCAATTTTTAACAAAATATGTATTTAATAAAATTTGATTAAATATTTGAATATACACTATTTGCGTTTGAAGAGAATCGGAATATTTCAACTTTGCAAATCCATTTAAAATGGATTCATTTTTCACTTAAAATCGACTGGAAAAAATCTTCAATTCAATTTTACGATCTAAATCATAATATGTTAAAATTGAAGAATTCTGAACAAAACAAGCCTTGATAGAATTCCGGAAATTTGACAATATTCGATCTTAATATTTTTGTTGGAAAATTTGTTGAAATTTTCAAATTGAATTAATAATAATTGAATTTGGTGAAATTTTAAATTTTAAAAAATTAAAAATATTTCAGATTTCAAATTTTAAAAATCTACAGAATTCGATTCGAAAGTGTTTAGAATTTTACTTGAAACTAATGTACCATAAAATATTAAAAATTGACAAAATACCTTCAAAATTCGATCCGAATTTTCAGAATTTGATTGATTTATTTAAAAAAGAATTAGTAAATCCAGATGGATTTAGCTTAGGATTTGAAGAACACCTTGAACGAATGCTGAACTGTGGTTACTCCACGTACCGGCTCCTGTATGACCAATTCCGACGATATTTGAATCAGCATTCTTGAAAATTTCAACATATTTGCTACTTCTTCGGTGATAAAGATGAATAAAAGATTCAATTGAAACCCTGACCAGGTTTCACCAATATTGTTTGTGATTGTGAACATGGCACTAATAAGATTATCTTTAATGGAAAACTATTAGCTGCTTGTATAATTTCCTTGATTACGGGACTGTAAACTGATTTTTAGTTGACTTTTGAATCTCGTATAGTATATGATGAGCTCCGTTCACTGTTCTTTGGCGGAAGTAAAATATATTAACTTTTTCACAACATATTGTTTTGTTTATCTCTTGCAAATATTGTTGTCAGAGATTGGAAGTTTACTTTTTATTTTTAATAGTTAATTAGTGTTTTATTTTGAAAATCTCGATATAACGAGTGTGTTCCTTTTGTCTTGAATTCATGAAAACTTTATTTAAATTTAATAAGTTTTTCCAAAACCAATGTTAGCATCCAATCATCTTCATTAATTAGGCTTCCTTGTAAGTAAGGCAGCAGAAATTGATATAACGAAAAGTTAGTCCTAAAGCTAAGTGATCACTGATCATGAACAACAAGAATATTTAAGAAGTTTTGATACATCGCTATCGAAATAATTAAATTTTTGATTTGAAATTTTATAAAATTACCAAATTTTCTCCAAACGTTCTGAAAAATTCTGAAAGTTTTGCCAAAGGTATGGGTTAAGTCATTAAAACCCAATGTTGCCTTCAAGTGCTCTCTCAGTGTTGGTCTCAATATATATTTTTGTTCAAAACTAGGATTGCTATGAGGAGTATTCCGGCATCAGTTCTACAAGTTTATCTATCAAATCGTTGCTATAAAATGTGCCGACTCTTTTCGGGTGATTAAGCACCTTAACAACACCTTGATTATCCGTACACATAGTACAAGAATCTCTTCTTTGATAAGTACTTTTTTAATTTGATCAACTTAGTGTGAGATTGCGGCGAGCTCCGTTTGGTATATTATATAGAACAAGACATCGTATTCCGTAAAAAAAACTTTCACCGGTGCTGTTCCATTTAAAAGTTGGTCAACAAGTTATCAAATACTTCATTCAAATCAGCAAACAAACTTAGGAATTCACTAAGTAATCCATCATTTGCTCCTGGTAGCTTTTCCATTTAGAATTTAAATTCAGTCCGAAAATTGCTTCAAACAACAAGCGTATTAAGCTCACTGTATAAACATGTAAGTCTTGAGCTTAAAGTGTAGTTCGAATCACATATTGTAGAGGCATTTCTTTTTTAAACAATGTTTGTTAAGAGCTTTAAAATTAACAATTTTAACTTACTGAAAGCTGTTATTAAATAAAATGTATTTCGTGTCAAAGCTTTGTTAAAATAATCTAGTATAAGACTACATAAATATGACCTCCCGATAACAAATTCTATACTAACAAAAATACTTTCAGAAATGTTAACAAAAGCTTTCAAAATTTTTATGAGGAAAAGCAAAGTAGCTTCGTCGTCCATGTGCTATTCCTTTTTAATGGTAACAAAATTATAAGTTCTAAAATTTAGTTTCTTCCAATAACAAACAAAATTGTTTTTCAATAAAATATCGTTAGGAATTACGATAATAATGATTCAGAAAATGACGTCTAAACAACTTTCTAGTTCTGTATACGTACATGCCAAAAAAAAAACATCATAAAAAGAATAGCAAATAAATTAATTTACTATTTTGTCTTTTTGAGAATTTCTTATTAACAGTTGTTATCTTTAGATATTCTTAAAGCTCTACACAAATCACACTCCATAATTTTTAATTAAATCTTTTGAAATTAAAGAAAAAAATTATTGTTAGAATTAATTTTGGTGAAAGAAACTTCAGAAATCTTTAAAATTGTATATACTACCTAGGTCTTAAATAATTTAAAAATAATAATAATAATTTTAAATAAATTCCCAAATTATCAAATTTGGGAATTTATTTAAAATTATAATTTCGTCATAAAACTTTATATAAATAAAAAATCTGAAAAATGTAAAAGAATCAAAATTTGCTTCGAAATTTTTTAGAATTTGATTTAGAACAAAGTCCTATTAACTAAATTTTAATTTTAATTTAAAATTTAAAAAATTTCATTTTTAAAATTTCTTAACAATGATCATAAATTTTTAAAAAATAAAATTTTAAGAAGACGCAAAAGATTAAGGTTTTAATACAAATTTAAAATAGAATCTGTTAGAAACTTTCGAAGGAATTAGGAAGGGATTCTCAAGGGTTCAAAAGGATTCGCAAAATACGGTACGAATTTAATAAAATTTTTATAATTTTTAAATATAAATTTATTTTAAATTTAAAAACATATTCTCTAGAACCCTTATCAATTTACTCTATATATCCTAAAAAGAATCTTGGATCACTCACTGATCACAAACATACTACGCTTTCATCAACACATACAAGATTATTTAGTAGTTTAGTTTAGTATATAAATGATGAGTCAGAATACAAAATCATGAACAACATTATAAAAAAATTGAAATCATAAAAACATTTTTGTCTGGAATTTATTAGATTGATCTAGAATAAAAAATGAGATCAAATCTTGTATTCAACTTCGAACCATTCCAAGTTAGTATTTGCAATTTCAAAAATTGTTTTGAAATGACCTCAACCGATATAATTACCGATATAATTAATTGAATGTTCACGAGTCACGAATTTTACGCAACACTATATGAACCCACAATAACCTACATAATAAAAAGTTTTCATATTTAATTGCCATTTTATCAATCACATTTCACTTCGAAGGTTACAAAATAGAAATTTAATCTATACCCAAAATTGACAGGTAGACTCACTCAAGATTGACCCGCCGCCCGACCAAAACCTATAATATGTACATAAATTATTTTCCCTTAAAAACGCGCGGTTCGATTTGGCTGTTCGATAAAAAGCTTTCAAAAAAATATATTTTTTCGTTTTATAAAATTGACAATGTTAACGCCTTTATCAATTAGATAGTTTTTTTGTTATTTAATTTTGTCGAGTAATTCTACATATTTATGGATATATGGTGTGTGTGTATATATATATATACATGTAGGTATGAAGCGAGGGTTCAAATTTTGTTTTAGTTTTTAGAACTCTATAAAAGTAAAAGTTTTCTATATAAATAGTTAATTTTGACCTCAAAAAGTAAAATATAAAAATTTTAATTGGGATTAATTAATTGCGGTTTATTAGAAGAATGATAATGTAATTAAGAGATAAAATACCAATACGACAGGTAATTAATTATATATTATATATATACGTATTAACTATATGGTAAGATGAGTTATTTCGTTTTAATTAGGGTGATGATGCTATGACTAATCCGAACTCGTACACATCTCTCTTGTATATTTATATTATATATATATATAGAAGATATTCATATATCGAAAGTGATGAAATTATAATTTGAATAATTGTAACTACCTACAACACATATAATCATATAATCAAATTAGTTCCACCAGGTATTCATTAGGCATTGCGATGGGAATCGACGGGTATACAAAATATATGGCCGCAACGTTAATAAACGACACAGGAAAATATATATTTAATGTTAATTATAAATTCTTGTTTAATTAATTGCATTTAACCATCAAACAACATACTCGATATATATGTATGTATGCATATATGTATACGACCAAACCCATCCCACAAATACTTTGTAATAATAATAAAGTATTTTATTATTATGTAATATTATTATTAATAATATAAATAATATGTTGTATTTTTTACAACATAATAATTTTATTAAAATTAATATTTATATTATAATTAAATTGAATTTACATATTTTTATTTTTGTTTTATATTTTTATTGAAACAACAAATCAAACAGCAGAATAATAACTGCAACAATTTACATTAAAAAAAATTGGTAATAATAAATTAAAATCAACTCATTTTTTATTATTTAATAATCATAATAAAAAAATTACATTTTGTAATGCCTCCAAATAATAATGGCGTCAAATATGTAAATTTTTAAAAAAACGTATCTATAAATTTAAAAATTATAAATTATTAATTTTTTTTTTTTTTTCATAAACTTTCAACTGTAAATATTGATGTCAAAAGCAGGTGAAAAATATTTATTTGTATATATGTACGTAAACATATTATGTATATGTATATGTATATGTTTATATTTATTTATACGTAAAAAAATTGTTATTAAATTAATTAATTTTTAATTAATTTGTTTTTGTATTTATTATTTTATTTATACAATGAGACATATTTTATTTTGTTGTTATAAACATTTTTTTTGTTGAACATACAATATGATAACAAACGAGACATGAGGGAATGGATTGTGTTGGCGCTCGTCTTCTTCGAAAATTTCTTTTTTCCTTCCATTTTAAATAGTTAATGAATATTTCTACAATTTTAGAATTCACGTTTTAGAAACAAATTTTAAAGTATTTCTCCATTTTTCTAGGTTAGGTCGAATTTTAAAAGCTTTTCTTTACTCAAAATTTAGCAAAAATAATTGAATTTATAAATAATTTTCAAATTTTAAAAATATTATCAGATTTTGTAAAATTTATAGATTTTTAGAAAAAATAGTTAGATTTTAGAAAATGTTCGCAACGTGAGGCTTGTGTTTCGAATTAAGCATAAATGTTAATTGTTTAGTTAATTTTAAAAAATTAAATCGCCGATTTATTAAACCTATAATACTATCCTATAGGTCTTTGTGAGGAATTCCGGCATGTAAATAAATATAAATTTTAACCATCTAAGGCATTTGAAGAAATAATTCATTTCTAAGGCATTTGGAGAAATAGCAATGCTTAGCACTTTAAGGAAACTACGAAAAAAACTGTTTAAAAATTTTAAAATATTAATATTAATATAATTTTAATTTTTTTAGAAAAATTTAAGAATTTAAACGAAATCGTGTGAGAATAATTTGAAAATTTAACAATACATTGGCATTTTAAAAAAATCGTCATTAAAAGAATCACTAAAATTCGTAAAAATATTTTATAATTTTAATGTTAGAATTGAAATTTTTAAGATTCAAAAAAAATGTGAAACTTCAATTTTAATAGATTTATAAAATTCTCCGTTTTATAAATTGTAGAAACTAAATATAAAAATGTTTCTAAATATATTAAAATCTATAAAAAATTCAAGATTGGAATACCGTAAATTTAAATTTTTTATTTTATATGCCTTAATTTTCTTAAATTGTAAAAAATTTTATAAATTTCTAGAAAGGTTATAAACTGATTTGAAAAATATTCTATGAATTTTAAAATTGTTAAGTTAACTCATACAATTTCTATAAGTTTAAGCAAATTTGTTTAAACTATTAAACTTTCGAAATCTTGACAAAATGATTCGCTTAAAAATGTTAAAATTAAAAAATATTTTTACGAATTTCAAATACGTTTAACTGTTAAAATTTATTTAGAGAATAAAAATAACAAGAGATTTAAGTATGTAACTACTAAAATTCATAAAAAATCGTTTATAATTTTAACGTGTTTAGATCCCAGCAATTTAAAGAAATTTAGATAATTTTATAAAATAATAAAAAAGTTTTTAAGAATACTAAGGATTTTAAGAAAACACAAAAGCAAATAAAATAATAAATTATAATTTATTGAATAAATTATAAAAAATTTAAAATTGTAAAAATATAATTTCAAAATTTTATATATGTAATTTATACTATTTTCTAAAGTAAATATTTCAAAAAATTTATAAGTTACAATTTAGTTAAAATAATAATTAAATAATTTACACCGTTAACAATTTTAAATTGAACAATCGCATACATATTCAATTTGTTCATATTTAACATTAAAATTCATAATAGATATTCTAGATATGTTGGAGGAGTTTTTTAATAAAAGTTATGAATCGAAATAATTATTAACTTTAAAAAAATTTTAAATATTTATTAACTAATTTATAAACTATAGAAATTAAAATTATAAAATTCAGAACATATTTCACAATTTTTAAACATTGTATGATATAGCAATTCATTAAAATATTAATTTTAATTTGATTTGAATTAGTTTAATTAATATGATAAGTCTGTTGAAAATAATTTTAACTTTTGTTTTTAATTTTATCATTATTTATATTATTTGCCTCAGTTTTGTTAAAATGTCAAACATTGTTAAAAATTATTATGATTTATAAACATTTTTAAAACAATCCAAATTTCTAGAATCTAAACTTTTAAATTATAATAAATTTTATACAAATTTCAATTTTAAAATACATATGTACGATTTTTAAATTTCAAAAATATTCCATGAATTTGAAAAATTGTTAAATTAATAAAATTGTAAAATTTATACCTTAAGCTTTTGAAATTTTGACATTCTATTAAAAATTTTAGATTTATTTATTATAGAAATTATTATAAAATTTGTAAATCAAAAATATAAAATTCTATAACCTATTAAAAACAATGTTTTGTTATTTAATTAAAATTCCATAAAATTAAAGAATTTCTTAAAATGATTTTAACAATGCTTAACACTTTAATAAAACACAAAGGAAAATAAAATAAATAATTAAGTTAATTAATAGTTAAGAGTTAACTATTTTGCAAATTAATAATCGTATACATTTTAAATTTATTAACTATTTTTAACTATTGGGTTCAATAAATTTTGGTGAACTTTTAAGAAATATTACGAATTAAAATATTATTTAAAAATGTTTAGTTAGCATTTTATGAAATTATACGCCTTTAATTTTCACAATTTATAGTAAATTCTAAAATAAACATTACTAAAATGTTATGAGTTATAATATTTTATTGAAGCTTAAAACCAGCCATTTATACCATTTTTAAAACCATTTTCAAAAAAATCAAGTGCCTACTTAATTTAAGTTAAGGCAATTTTATATTTTAAATTTTTAAAAACTTATAAACTTTATGATTTGGTATGTAAATCTTAAAATTACAAAAACTTTAACATTTAAATGAAGTAACAATATAAACAATTTCTAAGAATTAATTTAATAAATTTAATATATTTTCTAAAAAAATTTAATTGTAATTTGAATTCATAATTTTTTTTTACATAATTTAAAGAGTTAATTTCAAATATTCCAAGATATTCAATAACCTTAAAAATGATTTACCACATACCTTTAGATGTTGATATAAAACGAATTTTGAAAATATTAATGATGTTTGGTAGACCAGGAGATTTTAACATTATTATTATCAATTTTTAATATATGGAGATTTTAGATTTTAAATATTTTGAGAATTTAAAATTTAAATGATTATTGAAAATGTTAACTAGAATAACATAATTAAAGAAAGAATAATTTAATACAATTTAAACAAGTTTTAAAAGGTTTCTCCATTTTCATATGTTACGAATGTCGAATTTACAGAAAGTTTCAGAATTTTTGATGATTTGTTTCAAAAAAAATTAACAACATCCTAAATTCAATGGGTTTTTACAATTTAAATCAATATTTAAATGTTACAATACTTTCAGAATTTAAAAAATAATTTTCAAATTGTAAAACTACATTACCAATCATCGAATTTAGAAAGTCATTGGTATTTTACAAAAGTTTAAATTATATGATTTTTAACTGATAAATTTAATGAACCAGTAAGGTTTGTAAAAAATTGATTTACCAACTTAAATTCAGTTCAAATTATATATACATATATAGCCTCATTGATTTTAAAATTTTGTGTTTGCTCGCTGTTTGGTTTGACAGGTTTATCACGATATACAAATATTTTGGACTTTTTTGGCCGATAAATTGTAAAACTAACCATACTGATACTAACGATAGGCCAATGTAATGAACGCTGGCATACATATAAAACATAATTTAAAATTTTAACGAAAATTTTTAAAAATATAATTTTTTTTAGAATGTAACTTACAAGGTCCGACTTTAAAAAATTTGTATAAGCTTCGTGTTAAATATCAAATTTACAAATTTATTAAATTTTTCTGATATTTTTAAGATTATTAAATCTGTTAAAATATAAAAAAAATTATTTTTAAAATTTTTCGAATATTAAAAAATTAGAAAAAAACATTTGAAATAATTATTAATTATTTTTGACTTTTGAATTTTAACACAATTTTGAATTTCTACACCAGTATTTTTGTTTAATTTTTAGAACTGAATTTTCATGAAAATTTCCCACGATGATCATCACATATCTTTGCCAATCTTGTTAGGCGTAATGCGGAAACAACCCGATTAAACTCACATGCCTACCCTCCCTACATATTTAAGTGTGAAAAATATTTCTAATCTTTTTCAAAATATGTACCTATAAAACCTATAATGCAACTCAACAATAAACACATATACGTATATACATTACACGAAGAAAAACTATCAAAATATATATTTCCCTCCATATACCAACGGAAAAGTCCTTCTAATCTTTTTCTTTAGAAACAAAAACACAATAAATTTTTATTTTTATTATACGTACATAATATTTTTTTTTTTGTTTTAAATTTAATTAAAAAAAATAAAATAAGCATATAATAAACTTAATAAAATAAAAATTGAGCAATAAATTAGAAAATAAAGTAAAATTATATTTTTTGTTGGTATATAAGTATACATACATATGTACGTGCATATGTACTATACGAACGAGTATAATTCAACATGAAAATGTCATGACTCATGTAATTTTATTTTTAATTTTATTTTCAAAAAAACAAAAATAATAATTTAAATTATAGTTTTTCTTATGTTGTTGTTATAATAGTATTATTATTATTTACACCTTACATAAAATTTATATCTTGAAAATTAGGTTGAACTAGAAGAATATTTTCGATGCTTAAAATATTAAACCAACCTGATACATACACTATACCATCTGATACAGGAATATTCGTTTAACGCTGTACGGTTGTTTAGTTTATATAAATCGGAGATTTACATACTACCGTACACGATTTATACAATTTATACACGCCAATAAATGTTATTTATACAAAAAACAAAATCCTCAAGACCTTTATGATTTTATTTATAAATTGTGAAAATGCGCTAATCACTAAGAATATCAGCCTATATATAGTAATTAAGTAAGTCTTCGGAATAGGAGATTTAAAACCAAAAATATCGAGGTAAGTAGTGTGCGGTTGTTAAAAAATTTCAGAATTTAAATTTTGAGAAAATAAATAATTTAAAATACACAAAAAACAATTTCACGATATGTCATGCGTTATACGAGGAATACCTGTACACCCATCACAATCGAAATAATATTAGATTCTAATGCAGTATATTCAACACTTAATTTATTTTGTTCCCTCTTCTTATTATTACATATATGTACACAAATATACGTTTCTTATACAATTTAATTGTCATTTAAGAAAGAATAGAGTATATATAAGATGAAAAGAAATAAACTTGTAACAATCTTTTATACATAATATATACATACATACATATGTATATGAATATAATTTTTTTGTCTTATTGTTATGTTGTTCACTTGTTGTAAATTTAGTTGTTGCTGGTATGCTTGTTTGTGGTTAATTTTACATGAAATAATTGATAGAAATCTAGAAAATTGTCTTGTATTGTTATTGTTAATATGTATATAAATTATAGAAATACAGATTTGTTTATTGATATTTTATTACTATGTACTATATATGTATATGTATATATTGTTGCTGTTATAGGTTAATTTTGACAATGTCAATTATAATAAATAATTTGAAACGATTCGTATTTCCTCACATATTTGAAATGTATGTATGTACATACACATTGCCACTATACGTGTACATATACATATTTTGAAATGCTCAAATAATTGTTTGCGTGAGTTTTTGTTAATTTTGAAATAACTGCAATTCCACACCTCTATAAATCTACCATTTTTACACAATGACTGAGAAAACTATACAGTATATGCATACGATAAATTTTCTAAATTTTATTCCAACTAAATATTTCACCTCTTTCTATATACATACATATGTATTGTATACAGAAAATCAAGTGTTAATCGAAATCGCAAAGACAATAGAGACTTTGGAAAAATTTATTTTTGATTTTCATTGTAAAAACTAAAAAGTCAACACAAATATCACACCCTCTTATATATGTATATACACTAACTAGCCCACAACAGTATCCGGAATTTCGTAAAACACCAACACCAAATTATTTATTTTGACATTCTATTTAGTCCTTTCCATTGTCCTTTTTTTTTTGTTTGTATACATACATACGTACATAGACAGAATACACACAACACAGTATGTATGGCTATAGTTAGAAAATAAACTTTTCTCATTATTCAATCAATCGATTTCCCATTTTTCGAGCTCCGTTCACATAATATTATATAATAATATAAAATCGGAATTAAATATCAAACAGGATAATTTTTAAGGATAACCATAAGGAGTGAGTTATTGTATTTTTATTTACCGTCGACTAAAAAAAAAGAAAAAGGGAAATTCTATTTTTAAATAACGAGAGATTAGATATTATTATGTGAGTATATGTATATAAAGGGATATTTTATTGTTTTGTGGAAATTAAAAAGGAATTTTCTGAGTAAATAAATAAAAAATTAATTAAAATTGGAAATTTCAATTGAAAATAGAAATATATATTTATTCAAATAAATATAAATCTTTTTTTATTATTATTATTAGCATTGTTTAATTCCACATATACAATACGATGCGGATTAAAGAAAATTCAAATATCAATTTTAGGGCAACTAGGCTCCACTGTCAGAAAATTTTTAGTCTAATCGTAAAATTCCATATTCTGAAGGTAGGCTTAATTTGGTTGAAACGGCCCAAAAAAATTTCTAAATGTCAAAAAGAGCAGGCAGAGTGATTGTTTGTGTGTGTCACTGTCAACTAAAAATACCTCGAGCCTAGCTCATAGCCATAAAGATTATAGAAAAGAAAGTGAATAAAATAAACCCGAGGTTGGCCGTCGTGGGTCTCGAAGTCTCAATTAGATTAGGTTTTTGCGAATTTCACGAACTAATCGAAAATTTACAAAATTGTAAAATGACAGTTTTAACCAAATGTGTTAAATATTTATGAGGTTTGTTATTTATTATTAAAACACTTCAAACTGTTTAAAAATTGTCACCAAAAATTTTTTGTTGAGTATTTAAGTAATATTTAAAATGTCCCTAAACCTTTAAAATAATAATTTGAATTTTAGAATATTACGAAATTTACATATTTAATTTTTAACATTTATTAACAACAGTTGTTAAATGCAAAAATGTTATAACTATCTGCAGATATCTACTTTATGTGAATTAAAGAATGATACACATATTTTTAAATTAGAACATAATAAAATTATGCTTATGTAAGGTGATGGATTTATCTGAATTATTTGAATTACAGTCATTTTTGTTTTAAATGCGATTTCCCAAAAACAAAATTTTTACAGTTAACTAGTTTCTAAAAACAACACACATTTATTATTCGCTATTTATTTAGTTTATCTATTGTTCGACAGATGGCAGCCTATTTTAAATGGTAGATCCATATATTTTATTGTAGATGATGTGTATATATTTAATTTTGTAAATTTAAAAAAAATATAATTAGCAACAAAAATCAGTATGATAGCGCAAGTTTCGCAAGTATTTTAAAACCGTTTCTCCAAATTCCATTTGTTTTTTGACGTGATTTCCAAAAACATTTTCAATGCAATATTATGTGCTATACTATGCAATGTTCGCAGAAATGACTGTGAACATCAACTCATCTTAATGACGCGCAATCTAGTTGCAATAAATTTAATCACCATTCCCATCAATACTGTTTGGAATTTGTGCATTTAGTTTATTCCCATTACACATTTCTTCTCCCTCGATGAAACATAATAACGATTATGAAGTGTATGCAATTGTTAATAACACATTTTCAGCGAACGTTAAATACTTATTGTTTAATTAATAAATAGATAAATTTTGTTTTTTTGTACTGCAAAATTTAGGAAATATCAGTCGTCAGAATTATCAAAACTATTATGATTTAATTTCCGTGGTCTACACAATTTAAATTTTACTTAAACTAACTATTATTCATGTCATTATAGATGAACCACAATCCGTAGATAGCTTTACCTTAACTATTTAATCAAAAAAATAAAATTTTGGGAGCTACTTTTAATTGACCTTGTTAAACACTCACATAGTAAAACACAATAAGTATCTAACACTGATGCAATACAATTCTTCGTCTTCATTTTACATTTTTTTCGATGCCAAATTTTATAATGGTCTAGCAGTGATGCAAGAAAATTTTCGTGTGTTTTACTATGTGAGTGCATGGAAAAGTCGACTAAAATTTGGTACATGAAATTTTAATATCTTTTTTCATTATTATTGTATTTTAGTAGATCGTTTCCTTAATTGAGAATAACTGGGAAATGATGATGAGTTGTATCCGTATAGTATCACACCACTTTCTTGGGTACACATTAATTGCTGAATGTTAAAATCCAAAAACGGCAAATGTATGTACATATCGATTATAATTATATTTCATTTTAACATTAAATATTAAAATGTTGCCCACTCTGGTATAAGACCCACAGGTCACCACTGATTGTTTTAAGCCTTAGAAGTATAAAAGATTTTAGAAGAAATATAAGATTTTTTTAAATTTCTAATTTCTTCAAACTATTCGAAACTCTAGAATTTTAATTAAAAATTTAAGATTTGTAATGTATTTCCCACTTACATAATGTGAAGAAGACACTAAGATGTGTACAAATGTTCAGTCGTTTAAAGAAAAAATTACTATTAGAAGGCAAATAAATGTATACAAATTTACCTAGTTTGGTCAACGGACATCTTCACGTCATGTTTGAAAAACCGATTATAAGGGCTTTATAGTTGCTTTTGAGCAAGGAACTAAAGAATTAATTTTTTTTAGTAAGACTTGATTTCAAAACAAAATCTGCCTAAAAAGAAGCCCTATTTCATTTTAGGTCGAATTTCTTTTTAAATTTAGACTTTCGACATAAGCAAATTTCACTTTAAACGTTAAACGGAATTTGGTTATTTACCTTGTATCGCAGTTCCGTAAATCAACAAGTAATGTGAACGATATACCTACAACAACTTGAATGATTAGTTTCTTCAATAGTTACAAAGAAATTAAATGAAGCATACAATTTTATATAGTTGTAATGTTAGAAAAACCAAAGTCGCTGCGCTCTCTAGTTGGAAAAATACCTCTCTACAGAAATTTGTTACTCGATAAAACTTACGCCGCGCATCCAGAGATGTAAATCGTATTAAATTTATCCTAGACTTATACAGTTGGTTAATCGCAAGATTTATACATTATTTTTATACCATCCCAAATTTTTTCGTATTTACACAAATATACAGTTGGTACAAAAACACTCATCCCAAACTTCTTTGATATGTCAAAAAATATTTGGTTTTATAAAAAAAATAATTCTCATGCCGATTGAGTTTGGGGCCCTGGTGGTCAACAAATAATCTGCGTTGATTTAGTGGTGAAAAATGGCCGTTCCTATAACAGCTTGAGCAAACGATTTTTTCTTCTATTTGTTACCTTGAAAAGTTCGAAAGAGGAATATTTATTTAAGTAGCGAAAATTCCAACTATCAGCTTATACCCCACCACAAATAACAAACTAAATAATATAAGTCCTCCGTCAAATATATTCCTCATCTCAGTCGATTTCAGACATTAATTGCGAACCTGAAATATATTTAACCAACTTCATTTTTAATTTTAATCTAAATCAAATTACTCATATTCCAAACATACAAGGTATACCTACAACTTATCCATTCTAATCATTTGAACATTTTTGATGTATAACTGAATCAATGGTTCCATTCATTACAAATGTCGACCAATCATTGATGTGTAAACTACCTTCAATTTCAAGCAAACTAAAGTGACATAGTAGAAGAACTGATACAATTACTTCAATTGGCAGTACGAACTGCATGTACAAATGATCTTGACAGGAACATCACAAATGTCTATCGTTTAGACAATACCAATAATGATCCTAAGTACTTTTTAAGTACAAAACTCCAGACCAAAAGCTACCCCTGGCCATGTATTACAAACATAAACATGTGACCTACACTGTATCGTAAATATGTACTCAACGATAAACAAAGAATTAGAGGCTAAATTACAAGCTCTTAATTTAATTGGTGATAGTTTCGGTCCCGATAAAATACCATTAATGATTATGAAAACATTTGGCCCTTAAGCTCTCCAGTCAATCTCTTCAAACTGGGGCGTTTTCAATGCAATGGAAAAACAACTAAAGTTATACATACGCCTACCTTTAAAGCTGGTAAAAGAATTTCTTGATATAGGAGAATTTCATCGTTGCCATTTATTCGCAAACTATTAGGATTTGTCATTTGCAATTCATTTAAGACGATTATATACTACGCCATTTACAATTTATCAGCGGATCAAAATGGCTAAGATCAACCACGACTTATCTGACTGTAAACTCAGTTAGCAAAATAATAAAAGCCATCGAACAACACCTTCAAGTTGACACTATATATACTGATTCTAGTAAAGCTTTCGGCTCGACCGATCATATCCAATCAGATCATTTTGAAATTCGAAATTTGGCCGTGTTATATTTGCAGACACATCGACATAATAAACGCCAAAACCAACAAAAACATCAAAAGTAATAAAAAATTAAATTTTTGGTAAATATATAGCTTGGAACCTTTCCTAGAATTATGACAACAATCTACCATATATCACGAAAATATTTCTCGGCATTGAAAGATGCAATAAATATAAAATTGCAACACAGAAGAAAACACAAATTTAACTTTAACTTAACCTTAAAGTATCGCTTAAAAATAAACAATATTTACGGTTTTTGAACGTTTTAAATTGAACTTGACGCGGGAGTAATGACATTTCGAAAATTTTGAATTCATTCGAACATTGATATAGCGGGCGCGTATATATTAAGACATCTCCCTGTTACATCCAATTAATTTCCTGTACATATATATATGTTTCCGTATGTTCTTCTTCCTATTTCACATTTAATTCGTATTTCATTTAAATGAAAATGGTTTTAATGAAATTTTTTATTTTTATTTTATTAGATTTTCTTGTTTTTAATTTTTTTTAATTTCTTCATTTTTTTCTCTTTTGTCTATGTATATTATAACATTAGAACTAAGTAACTTCTAATCTTTTGTTTTTTTAATTATAATCAAAATAGTATAATGTTTTCTTTGCGTTTTCTTGTTCCAATAAAATAAAAAAAATGTTGGGTGAAAATTTACTATGTACTTTGAAAAAAAGAGGGTTGTTTTATTTGATTTTCTATTGTCAGATTTTATTATTTAAATGATTTTAATTAGGTTGTATATATATGTTGACAGATATTTTAAAGGCGCACACTGCAGAATCACAAGAATGAGAATTAGAAAATTTTACGTTGATCAACTTTAACGTTTATGTTGAGAAATTTTTTTTTGCATATTTTAGAGATAGCTGCGTGATCGCTAATTTTGATAATAGATTCCTTGAACTATATTTGAATATATACATATATAACGTTTAAACGTAAATCCCCTAAAGGATTTAAATTGGTAAAATATTGGTTTTCTATAAATGCTCTGTGTTGTATTTAAATTATAGCCCTTCGTTCTTTTGTTGTTGTTATTATTATATAGATTTATGGAGCTTGATTGATAATAGTTTCGATGCACATTTCTGATTGATATAAAAGAACTTAAATATTTTACTAAATTACTATATCACCAATTATATAATTGACCCAGTTTAAAATATAACCTTTTTCAGGATTTAGAGTTTTTATTGGTTTGTGCGGTAAAAGATCACCGTCTAGACGCAACAATCTAATATATCTCACTTTGCACCATTTAACAAAAAAAATTCAAAGAATATTCCAATTATTATTCCAATTATTCTAATAAAATGATCGATTTTAAGATTTATTAATATACACATTTTTGTTGTTTCTTATATATTCGATCTTCTTCTCAATCACATTCTTTCAATCTAATATTTTTTTTTTTTGTTTTATTTATTGTTGTTTTTGCACAACTCTTGTACATATTAATGTGTGTACGTATACCTACATAATATAAAACCCAATGAAGAATTTTAATATTATATTACGTTTAGTCAATATGTACGGCAAAGGTAGCAATCTAAGGGTTCTTCTTCGGCGATATAATTTCTTAGTTATTTTGTTAAAAGCCAATCTAATTTTAAATTTTTTACGTTTCCAGCAAATTCTTTGCAAATCGTCTTTAAATTATAATAAAATATTTGTACGATGGACAAGTTGCTTTTGGTTGTGGATTGCGATGATGTCACACAGTTATACATGTCACACGTTGTATATATATATATTATGTGTATATGTATATACATATATTTATGTTCGTTTAAAGTACCCAGATATAATCTTTATAAAGATTAAACTTTTTTTTTTATTTAAGAAGTATAACATATAAGATAATGCAAAAGCAAAAAAAAAATGACAGGTTACATGCCTGACGATGTTATAACATTGTGATTATGCACATACATATGTGTATATGTAAAATATGATTTTCACACAATCCGGTTTATTTTTTATATACATATCATATTGAAAATTATGGTTGAAAATTAATGTTGTTAAAACATGTCTAATCGATTGACCTTTTTCATGAAAACATTAATAAAAATTTATGACAAGAAAATTGTTATTATTGGTAGTTTGGACTGCGTACAAATTGATATCTGGTTTATAGAATGCAAATTTAATGATAATTCGTTTTACTGTGTCAACAGGTAATATCGGTAAACTTTGTTTGGTGAGAATCACCGGAGTGAAGCTTTTAACACAAAATTTGTTAATAACACATTTATGCGCGTGTACATTGGGATTAGCAGTGTTTTTACCCGGTTGATAAACAGAAATTAGCAAAATTACCTAGTAAACTTAATTCCGATATCTTAAAAATAATATTGGTTTTTACAAAAAATTGAATTTGTATATATGGTCGCCATAGTATTTCCACATCAGTATTGATGACGAAGCATTTAGAATCGCCGTTTCCGGGTGACATTCAATACATACCATCGACCATTAAACCTATTGGAAAACCACCCGGAAAGACAATCAAGATATCTGTACAGGACGGTCCTATTTGAAAAATCAACAAAAATTTTCCTATAATCAATCAAAGAAATGTATTTATCCACATACACATACTCGCATCGAGTATTCATCCATGGTTTAATGGCCGACTAATAAATTTGGATAATCGAAAATCGAAAATTCATGGTAAAATGTTCAAACGTATAGGATGGATGCATACAAAAACACATTCTTACAGTATAGCGGTGAATTTGACCTCCACTTCAAATATAAGTAAACTTTGGCTGACATTGAAGAATAATTAAAGGAAATCCAAACTAACTTTAAATATTTTAGATCTAAATATGTGGTGTCGGCCAATATAACTTAGTATAATACCAACACCTCGAATGCCAAAGTCTGACATGTTTGCTACATTTCTCCAATCGGTCTGTATATAGAACAAGCGATAATATTGAGTACATCGATCCAACAAGCAATAACAATATATCAATCATTCCTCCGATTATATCTGATGAGAATGTTCTATCAGCCTTTACGAGTTTTGGAGATGGGTGTAGTTCAGGTGATACTCACTGGCGTATTTACCGAGAAATGAAAAGTAGCAAAAATAAAAGCAATCTTCAAATTCGGAAAAAGAGAGGATATCACCTGTTACCGACAAATATCAACTTCATCATCAATTCCTTGATTATTTCCGATGGTTGTATGCAACGCTTTTAAATCGATCTTAATACGTCCATATATCATAGATTTATACCCGATGGGTCTACGTCTACGAACCTGGTAGAATTTACGAGTAAAGTAATAAATGAGATTGAAAAACAACATCAAGTGGATGTAGCTTATACGGATTTCCGTTAAGCATTTGATGTTCTCTGTCATCATAAAACACTTCAAAATCTATTCGCATTTGAATTTTCATTCGAACACACTAATATGTTCCTCTATTCCATCCAGAATCGTTTGAAACATTTATTTTCCGTAGGTCACAGGTGAATGCAGCCTTCTTACAACGATGTTTATTGGTTTAGCTTGTTTATCCTCAAAAGAATACCTACATTCATTTGTTTTTTCGTTAATAGTAAAGGTCTGTTTTTAGCAACCCCCTACATCTGGGACATTAACCTTAAGACCTCCGTTGCTGCACCTTTATACTTCGTTCAACTTCTTCTTGAGTTTTATCAGTGCTGTGTTTCTTCGATTTTTCAGGAGATTTTAAAGTTTTCTATTAAAGTACTCTAGTTTCTGTATCGTAAACCTAAATTGCACGAACATGTTGTCCAAGAATACCACCACAGTATCCTTTGCTTGTCGTATGAGGCGACTAAACGGTTGGATCGCTGGGCTGACGACCCGCATACGTAAAAAAATAAGCTGTTTATAAAGTCACAAAACGAAAAATGGATACCGCCAAAACAAAACCGAACCCCCGCTCAAGTACCCGGACACGAGATTTAGATCTGCACGAAGGAGCATCGGTTGGAACTCGTTGCTCTTCAAGAAACTCGCTGGCTTAAAAGTGGAGACCATGTGTCCCCAGGGCTATACGTTGTTTATACAGTGGAGATCACCTCGGAAAACTTGGAGCTGAATTTCTTCTTGGGCCGCAGGTAAAGTATGCTGTTTTGGATTTCCAAGCAGTCAATAACCGATAGTGCAAGCTTCGCTTGCGGATTTGTAGACGAAAAAAGCGAGAATGCCGTGGAAGGCCGAGGTTCTGAAAGTACAACAACTTAGCAATGAGCAAAGTTTACGTAATAATTCTTTAGAGGAATTACTGGATTGCATCATACTTTTAAGCCAGCCAAACGGCGCAGCTTTAACCACTGCGCTATTTGCTCGGTTGCTCGACGCATGGAATTAACACTTTACCGACCTGCTTTGTGTTCATTATGCGTCACTGACTGTAGAGTCACCTCAAATACACACTGCGGAGATTTGTATTGAGGATACATCCCATGAGGAATTCACTACGGCCATGCAGAGACTAAAACGAAACGGTTCTACTGGAGTGGACTGCATTAATTCGGAGCTCTTGATATTCGGAGGATTCTGGATTTCCGACAGGCCTATGACTCGTACCAGAAATCAAGGAACACCTGACGTACAGGGATGAAAGTCTCATAATATTTACATTTGATGGAGTGGTTCTTGCACCTGGGGCCTGTTTCACCATCACAATTAGCAATTTTGCACTTATCACTTTCCAATTTTTTTGCATTTTCTGATCAAAAAAATTTAATTTGAAAAATTTGAATATTAGATTTTGAAAATCAAAAACGAAATGTATGTGAACTTTTAAAACAAACGTATGTTATTTTTGTTATAATTAGTTTAACTAGTTTTGTTAATAGTTAAAAAAAAAATTAAAGTTTGGCAAAGAACTCCAGTACTCGCAATGCCACAAACGGGCCCACGGTGCAATACCCGGACAAATACAAATTTTTGCTCGCCACCAGCAATCGAACCGGAGCCCTTCGAATACCAACAAAGCAAGGACGTTTATATATTTTTCCAACGAGGTCGGTTAATAATTAATAAAAAATTATTATAAACTTGCAATGGAATATAATAAAATTGGCTTGTGCTTTTAGGGCCCCAGAAGGTTAAAAACATATAGATTCTTAATCTTAATGCTTTAATGTTTGTCGTTTCATTTTTGAGAGCTTCCCCTTTTATATCTTCCAAAATATATTCAGGTTGCCCGCAATTTATCCCAAATGATTCTCTAAAAGAAGGCTCCGATTTATCTTTGCAGTAAACTTTTTTGTTTGGTTGGTAAATCTAATGGTTTCCGAATAAAATTTCACGTCTAATCATTATGATATATAACTAAAAATAATTAAATAACTCAATAAGTTACAGCTTATGACCTATCAATGCAAAGCAAATAAATGCAAAATCAAACAACTGCAAAGTATTAAGAGTAGCACGGACAGTCCACTTTTCAAATCAAATTGACCAAATTTGTAAAATTGACAAATGCATAGAATATTTATAAATTTTAGCACTAATAAAAATAAATTGTATAATCAGAGAACTACAACAATTGTAAATACCTAACACACAAAATTATGCAAAGTGATAAGTGCAAAGTTGCTAGGTGTGATGGTAAAACAGGCTGGTAATTGTGTCCGCGAAACAATTCAAACTTCAATTATATTTCTTTGATACGAAAACGACCGTAATGACCGTTTGATGAACATTATTAACTAGTGCAAATACCTATAGCTGATTTATGTATACCAAAACGTAAAACAACAACAAAAAATCAGGAAAACATCAATTCAAATTAAAACAAAACCTCATTCCATATACTACATATCTATATAGTATCCAACCCGACCCATTAACGCGAACATTACGTTTGATTGACAAGGTTGATTAATTTTATCGACAATTAATTGAATTTAAGGAGGGAATGAAAACCATAAATAGTGTAAACCATGCGATTATATTTAGAGCTGTAGGTAGTTGATGTCTGCGCTAAATTAAATTTAAAAATTCCGCATAAATATTTTAAAAAAAAAAAGGAAATTAACAAAAAAAATGTTTTATATAATAATTATATTCGTTCAAAAATGATTAAACCTGTTTAATTCAGTAGCACCCAATTACAAGCATTTCTCATTCACAATCCATTTATAATAATTAGATTTTTATTGTTGTTGTGGCGTTGTTATATTATAGATAATTTAGATTCTCTTTGATCTTATATGTGAACGATTAAGAATAAAATTAGAAAACAAATTAATAATAAATACATTTTTTTTTATCGATCATACACATCGTACAACAGACAAACAAAGAAACAAACAAAAAATCTATTTATTTTTTCATTATTCTATTATATTCTAATTTCTATTTTTTTTTTTTTTTTATAATAAACCAAACATTTTAATTTAAATATACTTGTAAATAGAAAAAAAAGGTTGTTTCAATAACCGAAACTAATAATCTAAATATCTAATACACAATATCAATTGATTGCTAATGACGATACGAAAAAATAAATACAAATATTATTTTTATATATTATGTACATATCTATATATTGAGTGAGGCGCCATTTTTAAAAAAAAAAATATTATAATTTGTTCGATTTCGATAATCAATTGTCGCGTTCAGTGGATTTGAAATTAATTTTTTGTTTTGTTTGTTTTATTTATTTGTTACGACGTGAGAACGATGAGAACAATTGGTTTGTATTATTTATTATAACAAAAGCATTATTTTATTTGTTTATAATTATTTTAGATATTTGTTTGTTTAATGACGTTGGATGACTTTTCTTTAATTTTTCATAATTAGAAAAAATTTTAATCTTTTTTAATAAGATATTTTCGATATGTATGATTAACGTTTAATTTTATAATATCGATTGGAAATTAAAACTAATTTTAAAATTGTTAAAGCTTATCGGGTAGTACGATCTTACTTTCGTCTTATACTCAACAAATCACAAAACAAATTCAAACACAAATCAAACAAATAAGTTTTATCGCTTCTTTCCGGTAAAACGAAAATTTTTAAAACTGTCGTTTTCGGTGATTTGTAGTTCTTATGAGATTTATCTCAAATACATATTCGGCTAGCTTAAACCAACTGTTATCTTTGTATCCATTGGACTTAAACTACAATGTACTCTTAATGGGCTCTTTCTCAGAATATTGGAAATTTCATGGAACGATTTTTAATATTATTTACGGCTGATGGTATAGGCACTCATGCGTATATACCAACCGGGTAGGATAATATATTTTGAGCGTACTACAACATCTGTCAAAACATATTTTTTTTTTTTATTTCTCTCATTTTTTTTTTTGTTTATTGCCATAGTCGTACATAAAATTATTTAAGTTTTCATAGGGTTAAAAAAAATTGGATTTTTAGAAATTTATGAATTTGTAAAATGTACATAATTATGTACCACAATACAAAATTGATAAATATTTTTTACAATATACTTGTAGAAAATAATTCCACCCATTTTATTTTAGATAATATAATTTAATTTTAATAGTTTTTTAAAGGGATGATTAATCTTATATCCCGTTTACACGAGAAGAATAAAAGTTTTAAAATAAAAATTAAAATAAATTAAAATAAAAATTTTCACGCATTTTAACAACAGAAAAAAAAAACCACAAAAAAAAAATAGTTTCGCCGGCTATGAACGTTTTTATATAAACATCAAACAAAGCAAAATGGCCGCGTAATTTTGTTCTATTTTTGGTATACAAACAGTTTAGTTTTAATTTTTTTGATAGTAAACTAAAACTGATTTAAACTAAAATGGGTGGCCATAATAAGGATTAAATACACTTTAAAACTGCACAATTATTTTAATTTTCATTCGAGTGAATTAAATTGCGATCGAAGGGATTAAAAAAATTTTGAAAAAATATGCACTTAACATTTACCTAAAAAAGTTAATTAAACACTTTTTATAATTGTTTTTTTTTGTATTAATTTGCTTCCTATTGGAGCAATTTGTCACACAACACTTAATTAATTTAGCCATCTTATATTTTTCACTTATAATTTTTAATTTTATTTCGATGTTAAAACACACAAACACAAAACATGAAATAAACAAAAAAAAAAAATTATTTTTGACAGAAGTTGTAGTACGATTTTCTTATTCTCTTTTCATACATTTTAAGTTTTACACTCTCTCTATATATCTTTATGCTCGAAGGTATATACATACATATTTCCACAGAATTTGGAAGTTGGGGTATTTTGAACGATTTTTACCGTCGATCCTTTCCGCTGAAAAGTCCCTGTATTCGAAATTCTCAGCATACTTGCAAACTAAAAGACTTCAACTTGAATGAAAGTTCAGATACGTCCGTTAACCAAATGAATTAAATAGACATACAGATCGTCCAAGCTCTTTGTGGTTTGAACGAAATGTTTTCGAACGTTAAAACTGCATATTACGATGCTACTAATCCTTTCTGGTTGAAATCTGTAATCTTAAAAAAAATTATTTTAGGATTGTATTTTTCACGTGCCTTGAACTCAATTTGAAATTTTTGTGATAGCATCAACCTAAAATTTTTCAAAATATATTTATACATATAACGGTTCCAATTAAAACGAAACATAAATAACTAATAATTTTGAAGCTTTATTTTGAGAGAGACGTTTTTAAAATAAAATTGACTGTTTCACGCAGGTCGATTTATTCAATTTATTAGAGAACTACAATAAACTCAAAACCAACTCACGCCGTTTTAAAGATAATTAAAATACCGTTCAAATGATATAACATTCGGCCGCTTTCCCATTTTAAACAAATTGACAACTCCTTTTGAAGTAACAGGTTGCATAAATTCGTATCTCCTGGATCTGGATGATCGATCAAAATTATAAAATACCACATGGGTCATGTGCCATATCAAATGAAAGAAATTTTATCAGCTCAGAACAAATAAGTTGACTTTCTAGAGATTAAAAATACTGTGAATTGTTCGATTTCACAATACTAACGCCTTATAATACACGTCTGTATGATTGAGACATGTGATGCATACACCAAAATACCACTCAACAGTATACTTCAGAGTATGTCACAAAGACTATTTGGTATAGTTAGTGCAGGGGTGATTTGAAAACTGAAATTGTTGAAAACACTGGTTATTACAGGAGTGGGGCATACAATGACATTCCAAGCATTCCAGTCGTTCGAAAATAATGCGTCCTCAACAAGCAATCAAACTTTTATTCAAAGTTGTGTTACAAATTAAGGAATTTTAATACAAATTAACGTGGTAATATTTTAGATGCCGAACCTTTCGAGGAAAACGATATGGGCGAAAGTGACAGCATTAAATTTAAAAATGTCTTAAATATCAGAACAATACCAAATGAAGGATGAAAGGACGAAATATACTAAATAAGTACAGAATGCGAGAATTATGAAAAAAAAACGAAGCATTTAATGGAAAACACTGTCCCTTCGCTTAGAGAATGGGCCTTAGTTTATATTACTTTAGTGACATTACATTTTCCATTGTTTTTATGTTTTGCTAATATCCTAGAAAAATAGTACAATGTCTGTATTAGGCCGTTGTTAAATTGTTAAAAATTTAAATTTTCACAGGAAAATCAATATATGCACACCGAACGCCATCTTATATATTTTGTTTAATTTCCGCTAAATGCAGTCAATACATTATTGGCAAAACAAAACGAATGATCGATTATCGGCGTAGCTATAAAAAAGCGAAAATTGAGGCATGAACTAATTGATCTAATTGAACTAATAATTGTCTGACCAAGAAACTATGGTAAAACCCTGAAAGGTTTAAACGGTGAGAGGTTTTCAAAACCACTAAAGTTACTATAATTTGATAAAGATACTGGCATTTACGAAAAAGGTCCTATTTCCAGCAAAAATTTTAATCTGGATGGTCCTGATGGTCTAAATTATTATTTACACAATTTAAGGAAGGTAGGGAAATTATTGAATATAGACACCATAGTCGAGATGCCGGCATAATTATCTGAGAAGCATTGTCCTATTATGGAACTATGGATTTGGAATTAAAAGTTCTCTGAATTTTATAAAATCTTCGGACCAATTCTCTGGACCTTAAGATAATGGAAAGTCTCTGGGGATGGTGAGAAAAGTGTACCAGAATGGAGACTAAATCACTTTTTGATTCGATGCCTAACCGGATTTTTAGGGTAATTTGTAAAAATGCAGGAATCGATTTATTATTGATAGTCCGAATTTGAAATAAAAAATAATTCCTTAAAGAAAATAAATTATTTTTCTTTCATTCGTCGATAACGATCTTTATCGTAGATTGTTCTTCACGATCTCCTAAAATGTTATCTATTTTTCATTACCCATTATAAATCATTTCAAAAATGTCTTAATCTCAGGCGTATGATCCAAAACATTTGATTAATATATTTTAGGCTGACCACAGCTTAATGCCTATTGCGGTTTTGTGTAATGCAGGTGCTTTATTTACTTTGAACAATTTTTGTCTGGTATATGGCAATTGATGAAACCCATTAGATAGTAGCCCTGTGAAAGATTGAATTAAACAAAAAATATCTGGGATTAATCAGATGACGCGCGGTATATATGGTATATATATGGCTTTCAGTTTTTAAGGTTGGTTCACGAGGACGTTTATTTACCCTATAGGTCTTTACATCCGAGCATAAAATAAAAATATTTTATCTAGGACGAGTATTTTTTCTTTCATTTTTTTTTATGAAATTAATTTCAAATTCATTAACGACATTCGAAGGCTGCCGTAGTAGGCATGCATGTTGTTCGCGGCAAAATTTATTTAATAAGAAAATAATTAAATTTAGTACATAAAACGCTGTAATGTACAGCAATCTATTAATTAACTAACCGGAGGATTTCTAATATTTATTAAGCATTACTAGCTTTGCAATTTATAATTCGAAATTCAACAAAAGTCACCGTCAATCCAGAACATCGGTTTTGGTCGTTTCATAAAACTGAGACATAATCAACCGGAAAATAATTGTGTTGGTAAATTTGCATGCATTAAATAGTCCCTAAACACAAACTTATTACATATTTTTATTTATACAATTACAGCAATTTAAAAATACAACAGAAAAATGTCACAGATTAGTTTGGAATAGAACTCGTATATTAATCTTAGAATGCAATGACCCAGGTGGGAAAGCCTGTTACTACAATGTTGTAATACTTTTTTTTATCAAAATAATTTGTATACTCGTATAAAATAAAAATTACCTATTGAATAATTAAATTCGGGGATTTGATATTACTGAGCATTATTGATCTTGGGCTCGTGTTTATGCTGCGGATGAACTGTCCATTAAAATATGCAGTTCAACACAGGATTAAATTCTAAATTCAACACAGGATTAAAATATTAATCGCGATGAACATTTATTTTACGAATGCTACAGATTCACCACGCGTGAATGTGAATTTTAACCCACAATCAAACAAAGCAACATCGAGTTCCAAATCCTCAGAAGACAAATAAACTTGTTATCAAGGACCCAGGACTACATACTGAGGTTATTATAGGATCAAAAACAATGAATGGTCTTCTTGATAGTGGTGCAGTCACTATTTTAGGAAAAAACTCATTAGAGTTATTATCGAGTGTCTAAACACAAAGTACCATAAAATTATATCCACTATTAAAACAGCAGACGGCACAGAAAATCAAATTCTCGGATATGATGGTTACCTGTCACATTTGATAATAGAACTGAATAAATTATATTTTGTGTAGTTCCAACTCTGCAACTTTGTAATATTTGGGAAAGGATTTCTGGGAAAAATTCAATATTATTCCAAATATAGCGCTAAACGAAATATCCGATTTAGCGGAGATTGACCGAATATCAGACTTAGGGGTAGTAGAGATTAACAAAAGTGCTTGAAGCATGGCCAGACACAACCGTACAAAGATTGAATAGGAAAACCAAACTATGTTTGGATGCTCGCAGACTAAACGTTGTCTTCCTTTAGTTGATGGACTTCTATGGAAGTATAGACTTTCACAAACAAACTCCGTAACCGCTCTCGACTTAAAAGATGCTTCCCGGCAGATTCCGCTTGAAGAGTCTGCTAGACAGACCGTTTTACTAATTCAAGATGATGCCATTTGGGTTGTGTAACTCAGCCCAATCACTGTGTCACTTAATGCTTAAGGTTGTTCGTCATGAACGAGTCTTCGTTGATCTGGATGATTTATTGATTGTGTGCGGCACACACAGGATTGGTTGCTACTTTATTTCGAACAGCGGGAGTAGCTATAAATATCGAGAAGACTAGCTTCGTGATGAAAGAAATAATGTATCTCGGATATTTAGTTGGCGAATCTGAACTAACACCGGACTCGCAAGAGATTTAAGCCATTATTAATCACGATCCTTCAACCAACGTGAAGCAAACAAGACGAGTACTCGGTTTAGCTGGCTGGTATCGAAGGTTCATAGTAAAAGTAGCTGCAGAAATTACCGCAGATTATAAATCATAGTATTTAAATTAGATATAAATTGTGCTGTGCTGTGAGTTCAAGGGGGATTTGTTCCTTTATGGCGGGTAAATTAATGTTTTTTTACACTAGTTTTTTGTTGTGGTGATGAATTGGGCAGTTGTCGAATGTGAATTTGCTGGTATTTTAAATTTGTCTACAACACGTATTGGTTTTTGTATTGTGGGTCATTATTAAATATGGCGGAAAGGAACGTCCCAAAGGCTACTGAAAACTAGCCTAATGTAACGTATTGGCCGCACATAGAGACACGTAACAGAATCTTAGAAGCCCCAGGAAAATACAAATTACTATACACAACTGTAAAATTGTGTACTTTGGGATGTGTACGTACTACGTATACGGAATTGTCATGGCTCACACGTGAGATTAGTCTCTTGAAACGACCAAAATAGCTGAAAAACTAAAACCAAATTTAGAACGTTAGGGTAAATATGTATTGGATAATATTTTTGAAATTTCTCGTGCGTATTGAATTGACCCATTCCTGAAAATAAATTTAAAATTTAAGGTAATGGATCAATTTCAGATCGAGCAAAAATATTAATTATAAAAAATATAGAAAACACATCAAACAAAGAAATAAATTATCAAAACGTCTATAACCAAATCCAATCACAATATTATTATACATACTCGTATATATAGACCATTCCACCGGACTCGTATAAAAATTAAATACTATGGAGACATGAGTCTTTGAGTTAAAAAAAATATATAAAAAAAAAAAAATTAATAATAAATAATATATAAAATTGCCTTAAGATTAATTCTTTTTCATATTTTATATAACTTGAACATCACAAACTAACTTGAAAAAGGAAATCATTGTAATTATTGATAACAAAAAAAAACAAACTAAAATGATTGGTTATAATCATAGGTCGTTGTGTAATCAATCTATAGATTTTCATTTTATTTTATTTAATGGAAAAATATATATAAATATTTCTTTTACACAAACTGAATATTAATTTTATATATTTTATTTTTTTTTTCCTTATGATCATCTTCATTTTTAAATTTATATATAAAATTTTATTTTTTTTGATCGATCAATCGATATTAATACAACACAGTATTATTTCTCTTTAATTTTAATACGATATTTCGCAGCGAAACAAAATATTATTATAAAAAGTCCATTCCGCATTTCTCGATCACACAGGACAACAATATCATAATGATGCCAATAACCAAAAACAAAAAAAAAAATTTAATTTTTTGGGCTGATCAAAAACGTTTAACAAAATGGATTAGATCGAAAAACACAATTTTTGATGGGAACATGATCGAAATTTTTTATTAAATTATACAGTGGCGAAATTAATGCACAAGGATTTTTCATATTGGTCTAGGCATTTAAACGTATATAATTTTTACTTAAAAATAAATTTGATTTATAGCCATTTTGAAGAGTCGATCGTCTATTATATTATTATATTTATGTATGTATATATAGAAATCGATCACCACATAGTATATATTTATTATAAAGTTTGATTATTTCACAGAATTTGTGTTGAAATACAATATTAAAAATTCAATATCGGGGTACCTTGATATTTTGTTGCTGTTGTTGTAATATAGGTTTTGGATTAAATATTTTCGAGTGACAATTTCCTTTTTAATTATTATATAAATATTTATGAGTATAAAAATAACTCTTGATCACGATTTTGTATGAGGTCCCTTCTTCATCGATATACACACGATTATGCATATGTATATTCAATTCAATCCAGATAAAAATAATATTATATTACAATATTTTGCTTGATAAAAAAAGGGATTCAATTACGATATTTTCTTAATGTTTTATAAGCACATGGTTTAATTCGCGAGTTTAAAATCGTCTACCGCACAGTGCGAGAAATTAGACATTCATTCGAGTGCGCGCACCATCAGGCTTCGGTACCAAAGTATATACATCAAATTGAAATTAATACTTTCACCAGTCTGGAATCAAAAATATATACTGGGGAGATATTTCACATGAAAAATTATCGAAATTAATGGTTTTAATTCTGAAATTGACACAAAACAAAACATTACAACAGTTAAAAAGTGTACCATATACCAAAAAAAAATTACAAAAAAAAGTACAACCCCGTTTACTTTTAGGTATATAGTTCTACTATTTTATAAAATCTTAAAAGTCCTATAAATATTCATCGTTCACGAAAAAGCTTCACTTTCCGTCAAGTATAGATAGTGATTGAATGCAGTTGATTTTAAACCTGAGGGCGGGCAACATGCAGTAGCCAAAATAATATACAACAATCAACACAATTTATTAAAATAAACAAAAATATTAAAAATTTTCGATACTAAACTTTAGTGCACCTTTACAAGGCGCTCACATAGTAATATGCACGAAAAAATATCGTGTATCTGTGCTACTGTGTATTTTACCTTGTGAATGCAGGGCAAGATCGACTAAAATTTGATATCGAAATGACGTTTAAATTTAATATAATTTATGAAGGCTAATATTTGCGTGATGTCGATGGATGTTTTGCAAATAAACTTTTTCTTAGATGGTAAAATGAACGTTGTGATTAAAAATTTTATGAATCAAAAAATACAAAAAAAAAATTGATCATAATTTAATTTAACCAATAACACTTTGTAGAGTTATAATGAATTTATAATTCTCCGTTGGAAGAGCAATAGTTTTTTATATTTGAGGGTTGAGAGGGACTTGGAAAAAAAAACACGTTTGAAAAAAGTTTGTTCAATTGGTATCTACAGTTAAACTTGTTTATAACAAACCTCAAGTGACCGATAATTTTATTCGTTATATTGTAGAAACGTTACATCAACAGTTGGGCCTATAGGCTGACCAGATATTTTCGAGCTCAAAAGAGTATGTTTTACAAAATTTAAATATTTGAAGACGTTCTAACTAACAATTTTTGCAGTCCAGGCAATTATTTGATTCGTTATAAAATCAGTCCCAGATTTGGAGCAAAATCAATCTCTCAACTTTGGAGCCCTATAAGCTGATCAAAAAATTTTCATCTATCTATTTACCAGTAATGTCCACAAATTTCATAAACATTGAAATTCGGCTATGAACCCATATCATAATTTTATCGTGTATCTAAAATTTTCAAAATGCAATAAAACAAATTGAAATTTTAGAAGTTATACGAAAAACAAATTAAACAAAATTTTTAAAGCTCGAATTAAAATTTAGTTAATTTCTTTTGTCTAATTACATAAAAGTAAAAAGAAAAAAAAATTAATCAAAAATATTCAAATTTTAATTTTAAAAAATTCCACTTCAAAATTTAACGACAACATCGAAATTTCATTTTCAGTTCTGAATTTAACGAATTCAAAATAGAAATATTTTTAAATGTAAATCCGAAATGTTGATACTAACGAACCTATTAAATTCGAACTCAGAATTTTCAGAAAGGTTCAAAAATTTCATTAAAATACCAAAATTTTTCAAATGTTGACTCGATTAAATATTGGTTCGAATTAAAAAATTTCAAAATCAGATTATATTTAAATTTAAATTTTGTTAAACAACGGCAAATTTTAAATATAATTTTAACGGTCAATAAAATTAAAATTACGACAACATTTCAATGCTGTAGTTAAAATGGATGTTTAAGAGGTAAGAATTGTAAAATTTAACCTATCGAGGTTATAAAATTCCTAAATTAAATTTAGAATTTGTCATTTTAATTCGAATTTTGAAACTAGTGGAATGCCAAATTTCACTTTGGAAACTTTTAAAAATTCAAGTTTCTAAATATTTCATTGTTCGATATTTAGGATTGAAATTTCGAATTCAGATTTGAACGTTTAAAAAACTAAAAAATCCGTAATTTTCGAGGAAAGTTTCGTATTTAATTTTGAGTTATAATTTTTTTAAAAGATTTAAAATTAAAGTTAAAACTAAGATATATTAGTTACTAGAATTACGGACAAATAAAATTTTTTGAATTTTTATATTTTATATTTTAAATACGTTTTTCTACTTTGGAAAATTCGAATATTGTTCGTTCTATATACTTAGCATTTTTAAAATGCCGTATTCAAATTGAAGAATTAGTTCAGATTTGGTAAATTTTAAAATTTGTTGAATTTCGTACATTTTTAATTCTGAATAGGAAATTTCAATTTTAATTATCTGCCTCTGAAATTGTTGGAGTAAACATTAAATTTGTTGTAGGATACCTGAATACATTTTATAATTATGAATTTGAAATTTCAAGTTTAGCGAGAATGTTGAATTTTTAAAATATTCAAAAAAAAACTTGAAAATATTTAAACTTTTGAAATTTTGAAGATATCATTAAAATTTTAATTTGAAATTATAAAATTTAAATTGGAATTTCGTTTAACTATATGAAATTTGTTATTTTGATCAACCATTTCAATATTTAAAAATTAAAATTGAAATTTCGAATTCAGATTGGTACGATTTGGTTTGATAATTGAAATTAATTATTGTTATTTTCGAATGTTTTAAAGTTTTAAGATAATTTGTAAATTTCACTAAAAATTATAAAAAGAGTAAAATTCAGTTTGAAGTTTATGTTCAGACTTGTAAAATTCATTCTCAATTCAACATTGAAAATTGAATCAGGAAAATCAATATTTTCAAAATTCAATGATTTAATTTGTACGAAATTCAGAATTTTCGAATTTTTATTTCATGATTTAATAGAGATCGCAATTTTTAAAATTTTAGCCAAATTTTACAAACTTGAATTCAACTGTCTTTTGAATTTGTTTAAATAATGTTAAAATTTGACGTATTTGTAGGAAATTTGAATTTAAATTTTAGTTACCACAGTTTGTATTAATTTCAATATTCTAAATTTTACAAGTTTGAAATTCAATTATTGCAGGAATAAAACGTTTAAATTCCCAAATATGTTTAAATATGTTAAAATTTTAATTCTGTATTTCATATTAAAATGCTGAAATTTTGTAAGCGTTTTAATTTAAAAAATTAACCAATCTGTGTAAATATTATTTATCTAAGATAGTTTTAAAAATTCTTTAAATTAATCCATATTTATAAATTCAAGCAAACTAGAGAAATATTTATATAACTTCTAAAATAAAATTCTAGAAACTCTGAAAATTATAAATATTTTTGTTTTGTAAAATTAAATCTACTAAATTTCAAATTTATGTATATCTTTGTGGCATAAAAGCGTACATATACATATATATGTATGTATGTTGATTTAAACATAAAAGAAGATATTAACTCAACAAGAGTATATTTTGATGATTTTTGCCTAACAAATGAGTAAAGAGTAAATCGAAACAAAAAGAGTACTAATACTCTTGAAAACAGTAATCTGGTTGCCATACAGTTGGCTATATCGAGATCTGAAAATCAGAAGTTCATCATATCCTAAAATTAAAAATAACTCCGTTAATTACTAAGAAGATAGGAGTAAAATGACGTGTATGGATTTTGTAATGGCTTTTACCTGTTTTATGTGTATAATAGCTTCGTTTTTTTTTTACTGTGATTCGAATTTCTCTTTGTGAATATTCGTTTTCTTTCCCAATTTAAAAAGAGAACCTAACATATCATGCATAGGGAGTTCCCATTAATTGTGTTGGCGTACAATTCAAAATTATAGGGTGTCTCGCATTGTAATTAGCCGACGAATTTTGAGGTCTTCCTCCAACCCTTAATATGCCTTCAGTGTCCAAATATGATGCAAACCGTTTCCGCTGCACGTAATTCTGTAGTTGTGAGTAAACCTGAACTGCTGGTTTTGATTTCGACATTTGAAATAATGAAGTGAATTTAAAAAAAAGTACATATATGATTGCCGGAGTTTAAAATTGTTCATTATACGTGATAACGAGGTTCGCTAAAAAGTGATTTGTTTACCTATTGATTTTTAGTTCTCCGTGTTCGGATCTTCTATATATAAGTATCTTATTTTTAATAAGTTTTTCATTATTCAAGTTCGACTGTATATCTTACCGTTTAACTCTTTGAATTCATGTATATACAACTCATAAATATGTAACCTTCTACAAAACATGCACATTGCATGCAAAACATTGTATATTTCAGGTATATGTTATTTTCTATTTACACTTTTTGACTGTGTAAACGGTTTTTTGTCATTTTGCCGGAAACTTTACATTAGTAAAGTCGACCTGTCTTAAATGCTCTTCTTACTTACGGACACATGTCTGTATGTTCTTTATATAGATCAAAAAATAAACCTATTTAAATTTAATATTTAGGAGCTATACTGGGTGCACCTTCCTCATGGGCACCTTCCTCATTTTAGACAATATAATGACAATAAAAAATGTTTGTGTTATAAAGTGGTAAACAATTATCTATCTAGTTACAATTATTCGGAAATTACAAAATTATTCTTATATTAAATTTTTACATTTAAAGGGTATTTAAAGTTTGCAATATAAAAAGGCAACAGTTAATGACGAAGTTTGAGTAAAATACTCTCCAATTGTGGTAAAATTTGGCTTATCAAAAACTACTATTTCGTCAATCGTGAGTAATCGTAAATTGAGGAATCAGTATGTTCCACAAAATGGGTGAAAATGATGCGCTCTAAAAATATTGCAATTAGCGGTATATTAGTAAAAACTAAACTAGAATATTTTGCGAAATCATTAAAAGTCGATGATTTTAGAGCAACAAATGGTTGGGTATGGTTAGACCGTTTCAAAATTCGAAACGGTATTACATTTAAACTTGTTGTGGGCAAAAAAGCCGATACGCCAATTGAAGTAGCGATTGGATCGAAAATAAGCTTCCCAATTTGATTCAGAGTTTCGAGCTTAGAAACATATTTAACCTAGATGAAACTGGGTTATTTTACAAACTAACACCCAATAAAACGCTAGCGTTCAACAATGACTCGTGTGCTGGAGGCAAAAGTAGCAAAGAAATGGTGAGTTTACTCATTGGTGCTAATGCAGACGGTAGCGAGAAACTTCCACTTCTAATGATCGGAAAGTTAGCCAAACCAAGATGCTTCAACAACGTCAAATCTTTACTTTTTAAGTATGTTTCCAATCGTAAATCCTGGATGACATCAACTATTTGGGAAGACTACCTTTTAAATTTGGATAAAAAATTTAAGAAAGAATCCAAATAAGTAGTGTTTATTGCAGTCCACCTCATACAAATGTTACTGGATTAAGTCAATAAAACTAATTTTTTTACCACCTAATATCACTGCTAATTTTATATTTCTATAGTGAACCAATTAATTCTACTGACGATACTTGGCCAGAAATAGAGAATTAGTGGCACAATCCAACCATCAAACCGACGATTGAACAATCTAGACGATCATCACTTAAAATATTTAAACGCGGATGACTATTTAAAGATGCAACCAATAGTCACGACGAAATAATAGCAGGTATACTAGATGCACCAAAATCCGATGAGCCTGAATCAGATGATGAAATTGTAGAGATGCCATCTGTACCTACTAGTGCAGATAAAGCGAATGATTTTCGATGTATTCAAACATTTTTAAATTATAGCGAGGGTACTGAAGTTGAACTTCAAAAGCTCCAGCAAATTGAAATTAAAGTGGAAAACTTAATTCAAATTTGAATTTATTTTTGATAATTTTATTTTTGCCTGTTTGGTTTAGGTTTCAGTTTTGTTAGTAACACTTTAATTCTATTAAAAATGTTTTTATCATTGGAGATTTAAATATTGATGAATCAATTTGCAATGAGAAAAAAATTAGAAATAAATTCAATAATTACTTTGTCAACATTAAACATTAAACCAACAGATAACACTAAGATACTCGATATAATTAAATCTATCTGTTTTCATCATTTATTATAAATGATGCAGGATGGTTTTCGTTTTTACCTTTATTACCGTTAAAGATAAACCTCTAACTGCATTGGTGACTTTAGAAAAAATAAGTGTGGAGCTTATTGTAGAATACTACCCGTTTAAGATTACTACGAATTATTGAGGAATTTCTAAGATGGAGTTACGAAGGCTCTCGATTAATTGTGCATTTGGGAAACATTTATAACGACAACATTAAAAAAGTGAATGTAAATGATTTAAAAAATCATTTTGTTATTGGTTCTTCACCATCCTTTATTAATTTTAACGGTTAATAACGGGTTAATTAACGAGTAATAAAGGTGTTCCAAAAAAAAACATAGTAAATATCTCGATACAAAATTTTAGTCGATCTTTCCAAGCACTCACATAGTAAAACAAACGAAAAAATGTTTTGCATCAGTGCAAACACTTTTCATGTGTTTTACTATAAGAAAAGTCAGATTAATTTGTTTACGAATACATTTTTTTTAGATGGAGAAATGAAAGATCGAAAAAGGCAACATAAGAGGCCTCGCAGAGTAGAACAACATTTTGCACAAATCTCCTAAAAAAAGCTAAGTATGTTGGCAATGCGTATATAGAATGGATTATTTCTGCAAGATTATTACCATAAAATTGGTTTCCGAAATACAAAGGATACACAGATGCTTTTTTCGCTTACTATCTAAGGATACAGGTTTAACAAAATAGAAGAACCGAACTTATGACAAATAAATACAATCCCTATATTGTTTCGGTATTTATCAAAGAAAATTTACGAATAATTCATCTCCGATTTTTCACAAACTTTGCCGGATTCTTTTTGAAAAAATACTCTTTAATTCAATTTGTTAAAATATGACAGCACCAGTTTTATTATTTTCATAAATCTGATTTATTATTAGTTTGACATTTTGGAGAAACCAAAATCATTATTTAAATTAACAGCTAGATCGAATTAATTTTAGTGAATATTATCTGTATCTAATATTTAATTTGGCAAATTTATGTATATTTGAATAACCTCTAGACACATAATATATATAATATCAACTGTTACATTCTGAATTTATGATGCTGACAACGAGTAAATCTATATGCATTTTTATAAAAACGTTTATATAATAAACGGCGAAAACTTTTACTTTATGCATGAAAACTATACTCAAAAAAAAAAACAAATAGCACAAAACTGGCATTATTCAATCAAAATAATATGATCTGTCATAAAAGATTAGCTAAGCTAAAACAAAACAAAAAAAAACGATCATCATTACATTAACCGTACTACAGATATATACAAACATCTAATTTTGTCATGTATGACATTCACCATACAATTCACCGATCAAACATAGATAGATTGATTATAGATCAAACACAAAATATTCAAATAAACCGCGCGATCAAATATTTCTCACTTTATATATTATTATGTATGTATGTATGTATAGGATGATGATCTTGCATTTAACCATATATAAGAAAAAAAACATAATTTTTTGCTTTTTTTTTCGTTTGATGATCGAAGTGATGAAAAGATTTCTTATTATTATTATTTATTTTATATCTCTGAAATATATATATTAATATAAGAAAATATTATTTAAAAAATATTTTTATTGATTTCTATAATTAAGTCAAAATGATCAATCATCTAAAAAAATTATACGAAACAAAAAAACTATACGATCGTTTTATTTCTTTTATTAAATAGAATTTTTTTTTTTTTTTTTGTAGATTAAGAAATCTTTTTAGTTTTATTTTTTGTGTTTATATAATTTGTATAGACAAAGCGGCGGCTAAAGTATAAAATAAATAATAAAAATAAAGATCACTTTTAAGACAACAAAATATATATAAAGAAAAGAAATTTATGATTATCGCGAAATCATTTACAGAAAATTGTTTTTAATTGATTTTATAAATTTTACGTGTAAATTATGTTATGTAAATTTAAACCGAATATAAATATTTTTATCTTAAAATGAAATTGAAAGAATTGTTCAAAAGATATACACTCAAGATAAAAAAATAAATAAATTTAATACAAATTTGTTATGTTACATTTTTCGCGATCGATCGTAACTATAATATATAGTATATGATCATATACACATACTATCATACTATATATAGATATACATTTATACACATAAAACTAAAATTTGATATCATTTTGTGTTACCTGAGAATCAATATTAATGATGATCGTTTTTGTTTTTTATTTTGTGTCGATCGCCGAAATTTGTACATGTGTGTGTGTGCGCGTGGTACATTTGATTATGGGGATATTTTATCAAAAAATAATTTTAATAAAATTTTTGATTTTTAGATTTGCTTAGTACTATATACATGTATACATTATATAGATCATACCTCTCGGGTGGTTTCACTGACAAGCATCTGAAATTAAAAAGAAAAAATCCACCGTTGGATGATTGAATAATTTAGTTGGAATTTTATATTTAAAAAAAAAAAAAAAAAACAAACAAAAAAATAATAAGAAAATTATTTTTAAATATATACAAACTTAAATATATGTAATAAATCTAATAACATTGTCAAATAATTAATATATATGTGTCAAACAGCTGCATGAATAACATACTGTAAAAGTCCTGAGGTAACGATAGAGTAAAATTTGCTACCAAGCTGTCAACGTATATAAAAACCAAACCCAGTCATCACCTGTATATACTTAACATTAATAAGGAATATCCCATATCCTTAATAAAGTAGACGATACGCTAACTATTAGGCTGTTTATAAAACATATACATATTTGACAACTATATAAAATATAGTTGATATTTATCAGCCACCAATTTAATATGCCTTACTTCATTCTGACAATACGGATTGATTTTGGCAATTTTACTTATTATCTTTACACAAAAAATAACAAATGTGTCAACTACATGGTTATAAATTTCAAATTATTCCATCATACAATCAAACGTCATTTTGATAAAAATATAGTAGTTTAAAATAAACAAAATTTTTTAGTAAATAATTCACACCAGATTGTTAATATAGTTGAATCATTGCTGAATGTTAAATTCGAAATTAAGTCAACATATATATTTTTATTACTATACGTTCATTGACTATCATGAAATAATAGCTAGGTCCTAATTTTTATCTTCATCGATTTTAAAATTAAATCAATTTTCTATTAAATCTATTTCCTAAATCTTAAATCGTCGTTTTTATATTGTTGACGATTTTTAAAATTGACCTAAATGTTGATTAGAAATAGAGAAACTCATGACATGCTTCGATAAAATGTTACGCAAAAACCTATCGAAGCTCGTACGTCTAGAAACCATAAGAAACTAATGTCTTGAGTTACAAAGTTTTAGTTGCGAGGTGAACAAATGGAGTTACAGAGCTAGGCGAGCGCTACCATGTTATGCTGCAGAATTTTTTGCAACCTAAATTAGATCAAATGAGGTTAGAAAGCATTTGCTTGCAACAAAGAATTAGTAAAAAGATAGATATAAAACATGGTTTTCAAAACCAGCCAAATATCAACCTTTAGATGAACTATAAACCATATAAGAAATCAAATTGGAACAGAGTGCTGAAATTTATGTAAACGTGGATAACCAAATATCTACTGAGATGCAAGAGGTTGATTTGGGCCACATAATTGACCGACCTATATACTTCAAATTCCTGCGATAACTGCGACCCAATTGATGAAGAAAAATATTCTGAGATAGAAGTGTCTCGAAGCACTCCTATAATTGCTTGTAAAATTTGTCTTGACAGAAAGCAAAAGTGATCTCTTCCAAAAAAATTAGGGATGTCGAGATAAAAACTTTCACTTCTAATTTTAAGTTTATATTCCGTATAATCTATCAAAAGCTTCAGATTACACCAGTCAAACAGCCAAATGGTAAACAATGACACAACAGACTCCGATTTTTAGGAGCATCATGAACACACAAAAAATTATACGCTTTAAGCAAAGTTTGGACAAACATGTTTTTGGCAAAATTATATACGTTTTCATTTATTTTGTAATTAAAAAAACAAGTTTATTATGAATTGATTTCAAGTAACAGTCACATGCTTCTTCACTAATAATGAAAAATCCTTGACTGACCTAGCCCTTCTCTAGAACTCTGATTTTTTTCGAAAATCAAATTGTAAATTAATTAAAACCTTTAATTGGAGGCAGTGCTAGATGCCTCTTTAAATAATAAATTTATTTTGTTTTTAAGCTACACGAGTAAAACTGCTCCGATATATTCCTTATTTAGTGGTAAATTGTTCAGTATTATATAAAAACTGGATGTACTTGAATGAATTTCACACCAAATAATGACACAACACTCCACGGACATTGATGGTCCGATTGTGGTAATTATCGTGGTACCATAGTCCAGTAGTGGGTATAATGCAGATTTGTTTGAGTCTGTAATTGACGCTTCAACCGAAAAACGTTTTAATTGGAATCAAATTTGTTTCGACACGTAAACAACAATGGCTTGATGAGAATGCAGAACACTGCGCAATTTCTCTTGAAAATACACTTTGCTTTGATATTATACTATACTTATGATCTCATTGAATAAATTCACGTTAAGTTGGAACATCCAACGTCCATGTCCAGTTTTTTTCTGCGTTATAGAACGCCATACGCCATTTCGAATAAATAATGACATAAACGGATCAGTTGAAACTTATAAACGGAATGGCGCAAACTATGTTTCTGAAATTTATCAAAGATTGCTAGCTCTATAGCTGTATACAAATGTAAAGAAAATGTAAATATTGGTTGATATGTACATAATAATTAATGATGCCCACCTGTTTTGCTCATCAAAAATAGAGTCCAAAAGCAGAGAATTGCCTAGAACCCATTTGGAATAGAGACGCGCTTCTGGAAACCTATAAAACTACAATGGTGCTATAATTGCTCAGCTCTTAGCATATGTTATTATACCAATTGAACACATTCTTAGCCTACGAGCTTATCAGAAAGAGCAATATAAAGGGGTGTGAACACTATTTCTCATTTGAAGTGCGCATTCGGTTATGTTATTAATTTTGACAAAGGCGGCAAACTGTAGAATCATACTTCTTAAAGCTCTACGCTATATCAGCTAAGTGATGTTGATTATGTGCTTTACATGTTTCTGCAGATATTTTACAAACCATATGATAGATTGGGTTAGATTAGGTTAGAGTGCCTGCTTCGGTACATTTAGATAAGTATGTGAATCCCCGGATTTTCTCCCAGCAAATGAAAACTTTGAATGAGGCAACTATAACAATTTTATAACTCATGTAATGTTATGTGAACTTAGTCCAGCCCAGAAATTTATTACTACTCCTTCAAATAAAATAATAAATTATTACAAATTTTAATTTTGCTACATGGTTTTGAAATAAACATACCAACACCAGCTTCAAGAATTTTTTTTGAAAATCGAAACATCGGCAATGTGCCTAAATAATGGCCGGGACTAAAAATATCTTAACCAACTTTATACATATAACCGCCCAAATGTATAACCCCTAAATGTAGAGTCATTTAGCAGAGATACAAACGATATATTCAGCAACATGGCACGGTCACCATTTTAGTTCCGAATTTTGACAGTAATATTTATTGGGGGAGCTAGTTGCTTGTCAGGAAACCGTCTGGCCCAGTCGTCCGCATACCTATACTACTGGCTGTTCATTGGCTTCTATGTGTTAACGCCGGGTATGAGCATAGGAAGTGAAATTAAGTGAGTTCCTCTTCTTATTTTTGTTCAACTTGAGATTAGTTTACTTTCCACCAAATAATACGCAACATCAGTGCTTCAGCCTTTGGATGGTGGGGTTATACAGGCACTAAAATTTCAATGGAAAATTAAACTGAAAAGAGTGTTAAAAGAGAGCTATAACATAAAGCAGACGGTAAGTGAATGAGTTAAAATTTATTTTTATTTTAAAATTAGTATACAAATCAAATTGATAATTTCAAAATTACTCAATTACTTTTAAAATTTTCTCCAACCCTATTATCAAACTCAATTAACTGAATTCAACTTAATCTGCGAAATTATTGAATTAGATGTGGCACTGGAAAAATGCAAATTGCAGCGTAATTTCTACATAATTGTAAATTATGATTGATCAACAATAATTCATAGATTTCATTACTGAACATTCAAATAAGTTAAATTCTGAAATTATTTTTAAATTTTATGTTTGACGTTTCATGAATTCAACCGTAATTTCGATAGTGAATCAAGCCAGCTCTGCTATTTTTATAAAAATTATTTGAACAATATAATTGTTATCAAAAAAATATTAAATTAAATTACCATTATATATAACATCTATAATACACATTTCAATATTTGCCAATAATTAATTAAATAAAAATGTAAATGTATACTATACGTATATACACGATATGAATGACTAAACAACAAGTTTTGTACGCGCGTATTGCAAAAAAAAAAACTCTAAATCTAAATACTAATAAAATCAAAACCGAAAAATAAAAATAAAAAACAGGAGCCATGTAAAACTCCCACCTTATGTATCGCCAAAACATTTATAGTATACACAGAAAATTTCCACCTGCCTAAACACACCAATATATATTGTCAATAAATTCACCAGGCTATTTAATTGATTTCGTTCATATATATACGTACAAATATAAATATGTGTTAAAATTAATTGTGCATAAAATAAAATAAAATAATGTTGCATACCTGTAATGCATGGTTAGCGATGTATGCATTACACAAACTATATATAAAAATAATAGTAATAACAATAATGGATAAAGTACATATATATTTAACAATAAATCACAACTTAGAGAATTATATTATTAGAATATGTACATATATATAGGTAATCAATTTTCATATATTATCTAGATAATGTTATATTAGTATACCTACATATATGTAACAACAACATATTATTATTTTTTATGATTGTATAACATATAAATCTATCAAATGTATACTTAAAAAACAATCAATTTATTACAAAATATATATTAAAAGTGACAAATACTTTAATCGGCGCGCATATACATTTTATCAATACATATAGTAGTTACCATCTTTCGATAGTAGAGTAATTCTTTGATTCAATAATGATAAAATACTATTTGTTTTATTTAACAAACTAAAAAGCTATAAATTGATGATTACATCGCGTACGTACATATATATATAAAATACCAGGTTGTGTACACCGATATATAAATATTAAGTGCATACATATACATATGCGAGATACGTGGAAAATTGTTTTATAAATGAAAAATGGAGAAGGTATAATTAAATAAAGAAATAAATTTTAAAACAAATTTATAAATATATAAAAACTGTTGATTGGTAATTTAAAAATAAAATAATATATTTATCTGTTTCAAAATAAATTATGAAATGTGGAATATGCGACGCGTTAAAAACGATAAATTAACCCTATAAGGTGTATGCAATATTTTAAATTAATTTAAATATTATGTCTCTAGTATCATCGTACTGTCAAACCAAAAAGACCGCGTGGTCGTACAAATTTTAACATAATTCACGTACGCTAAATGCGCATGTGTAGGATCAAAACTCAAAGGGTTAATGAATACTGTTTCAAAGTGATTTCTTGTTTTAGTACTTTATACATAACAAGAAACGAACACAATAAATTGAAAGAATTCACGTTTTGATTCAACTACTATTATTATTATTATTATTAGATGGATAGATAGATAGATAGATAGATGATATATAAATGTATTATCATGATTTTATAAAACTCTCAATCACGTCAGACTACTTCATAATCAAAAACAAAACAAAAAAATAAAAATCATTACATTATTTCATTGCGATACCAATCATTCCATATTATGAAATCAATATCTAGTTTGTTGCAAAATTCTATCTTGTCGACTTGCTATATGCATTCATAAAATGCGACAGCAATGTTGCTATTATAAAATGGTAAAATGTGAAATGTTTCAAACGAATTCGTCTGCGCGTTAAATTTCCTAGTTCATTTAAAATAAGGGGGCGGCAACTTAACCAAACCATATATTTCAGTATAAATTCTAAAATTTGATTACACATGTAGAGGTTATTAGTATACTAGTTTAAGTAAATTAAATTTGAACATTAAGAAATCTGTAAACTATTTAATTCTAATTAAATTTAAAATTTAAATTTTGTCTTACATTAAAAAATTTGAAATTTAGTTCGATTTGAAAACAATTTGATCCGAAACACAACCGAATCAAATCATTTCCAAATCACATACAAATGACGTAATGAAATGTTGACCTTTTCAATCAATTCTTGTTCATTGGGCATACATTTTAAAGTTTGATTTGAATTTGAAAAGGTTTATTATTGTTAGTACAGAAAATGTAAGTGAATAAAATATGAATTTAAAGAAATAAAGGAGAAATTAATTTTAATTTTTTTTTGTTTTTTAGAATTATAAAATAAAATTTAAATGATTATTAAATTAAGTTTGAACCGACTATCGATTAAATTTATGATTTGCTGAATAATAATATAAACGTATAATTGATAGGTCAAATTTGAATTTTTATTTGCCATTTAGTCATTTTACAAGCGAATGTGATTACAATTCTACTCATATTATTCTAAAAAATTTGAAATCGAGGTTGATTTGAAAACAGTTTGAAAACAATTTTTTCATCACACACAAATGAAACAATAAACTATTGGGAATAAATTCCAAATTTTGATTATAGTTTGAAAAGATCGGTACTCTAATTTACGTAAACACAATTTTAATTTAAAGAGATCTAGAAAGAAATTTGTGAATTTATGAAATTGTGAAATATAATTTGTATCATTATTAAACTAAGTTTGAATCGAGTTTTGATCAAAAAAATTGATACGTCAATAATGGTCAACCATCTAATCATTTTTCAAGCGAAATGTAATCTAACTATACAGATATTAAAAAAATTGAAATCGAGTTTGATTTGAAAAAAGCTCGTAAATAGAATTTAAATTAAAAAAAATCTTTTCAATCAAATTTAAACTATAATTTTAATTTCGTGTTGGATAGAGAAATAAAATTTTAATGATTATTTAAATTTAGTTTGAATGGTATTTTAAATAAATTCTATTCGTTATTCGTATGTCACATTTAAATTTGAATCAGTCTTTCCTTCAAGTTTGAAATAAAAATTATTTTAAAATAATCAACAACAAAAGTGGCATTTTGATATTTTCAATAAATTCAGGCGTTCAATGAGTTTGAGTATAAATACCTCAAAAATTGAATAAAGTTTGGAAATCTGATTAAAGTTTATTATCTTTATAGTATAGTTAGTGTAATAATTTAAGTAAATAAAATGCAATCTATTTAATTCCGAAAATTTGTAGTTTTGATTTAAATTTATCATTGAATGGAGAAATATAATTTAAATGCTTTTATTAAGCTAGTTTGATTTGACTTTAGATTAAATTTAATTCGTTAAAAGAACTTGATTTAAAAAAGGAAAAATCAAGTTTGATTTGGAAAATATTTGAAAATAATTTAGCCTATAATAATTTATTTTTCTACACAATTGATTTTATTCTTTTTGGCAGTTGGATCATTTCAATGAATTCATGTTAAATGGGTTAGTTGAGTATAAATTCCTAAGTTGGATTAGGGTTTAGAAAATTTTGAACTTGAAGAAATATGCAAATTATTTAATCATAATTAAATCTGAAATTTGATTCTAATTTTTTCTTGAATGAACGACTACATATTGAATGATTATTAAATTAAGTTTGATTAAATTTAATTTGTGCAAAAAATTGATACGTTATATTTGATTTTAAAGTACTATCAGTTTTTTTTGTATTTTACAAGTCAATTAAAATCAAATTCTACTGACATTAAAAAATTTAAAATCAAGTTTGATTTGAAAAAACTTGATCGGTAGCTTTTTAACCTTGCATACAAGTTAAAAGTTAATTATAATCAAATTCCACGAATATTAAAAAATTTCAAATCAAGGTTGAACTGAAAGAAATTCGAAAATAGTTTATTCCTCAGACAATTGAATGGGATTGAGTATAAATTACAAAATTTAATAGAGTTTCAAAGCATACTAATTTCAGTAGATAACATTAAAATATAAAAAAAATCTAATGATAATTAAGCTTGAATCGATTTTTGCTTAAATTTTATTTGATAAAAAATATTTCAAGTTTGATTTAAAGTTTGTACCAGCCTTTTATAGTTTTATATATTTTACAAGCCAATTATAGTCGACTCCACTGACACCAGAAAATTTAAAGTCAAGTTTGATTTGAAACAATTATGAAAATAATCTAACCACAATACAATATAGACTCAATTCTTTTACTAATCATATTAAGTATATAAATTCCAAAATTTGATTAGAGTTTTATTTGTATTTAGAATTTCATTTTTATTATTTTATTGAATGAAGAAGTTTGAATGATTATTAAAACTAAATTCGAGATGACTTTTGTTTTAATTTTATAAGATTCTCACCGTCCCTATCTGCTATGGGCAGATATCATATTGTCAAATTCTACTGGTAATAAAAAATTTGAAATCGAGTTTGATTTGAAAACGTTACTCAATACAATTAACTCAATACTATTTCAAATTACATTCAAACGACATGTTGATCTTTTTAATGGATATAGTCATAAACTGCAAGGGTTGTTTGAAATTAGAGTTTCAATTAGCTTAGTTTTAAACCGTTTAGTTTTTATCAAATTTGAAATTAGATTATAATTTTTATTTAATGGAGAAATATATTTTGAATGTTAAATAAGCTTGAATCGAATTTTGGTTAAATTTATGGAATTCAGCCATTTATGCATTTTATAAGGCAGTTTTACAAGATAATCAAACTCTATTGAAAATAAAAAGTTGAAATCGAGATTGAGAAAGGTTTGAAAATAATTTATCTCCCAGCACAACAGACTCAATTCTTTAACAAATCACATTCATCGAGCTTGAGTATAAATTCCAAAAAAAAATTATGTTATATCCAACGCTACTGGTAATAAAAAATTAGAAATCGAGTTTGAATTGAATAAAGTTTTCGAACACATAAAATTCCGATCTAGATATCTAGTTTTGGAAGAAATCGTTACAGTAAAAATTAGCTAGTTTAGACCAATCAGTCAAGTAGTGTGCCAGATACTGGTAGGTTCGAGAATTTTTCGATGGATCGACCCTTTTTGTCGTGTTCTTTGGGATTTTTAAAAAAATATCGATTTTTGGTTTCCAAAGGAACACGAAAAAATTGTTGAAAATTTTTTTTGTTTGAATTTAACGATTGTTCGAATGCTAAATTGACATTTCGACATTATTTATTTATGTTAATAACTGGTAGTTCATCATTTAAAAAATTGTGATTTTTTTTAATTGAACTGGATAAAAATTGTCTTTTTTTAGCTAAAGAACTTCACATAAGGCTAACCTTTCAGTTAGCCTGAAGTATATATACTATTTTAAAAATTGCTATTCTAATTTTACTTCTTCCAAAAATGTCTCAATTTGCCTTGAAAATTTGATCACAAAATTCTAATTTTCAAATTGTTTGTATTTATAGGCTTACAAGTCTCTTCCTTTATAAATAATGTAGAGTTGTATAAAGGATTTTCAAAGTATTTTCATAAAAATAATGAAAAATAATCAAACTTAATTAAATACTAGTTCATCTACTGTTCAATAGATGGCTCTTTATTAAGATAAATTTAATTGTACGTAACGTATGAGAATTTATTGTCTTCTGAATGTTGTACATTTTTATCTGAACAAAATTAATGCTCACCAAAAAAATTTAAATTAGATTAAAAATATATTTAATTCCAGAAAAATTGTATGAGAATCTCTGTAAACCCCATAATACGATTGCCACCAAGATACGACGTACACTTAAATAATAATATCGTAATTTTAGAGGCATTACCATTTATAAATTCACACATATGTACTTACATAAAAATATTTTCCTATATAATTGTTATCTTCGACAACTTTATATGTTTAAGACATTTATTTCGGATAAAATCTCAAGGTGTTTTCGTTATCATCAAAATCTTTATATATACTTGTTTAAGAAAGTAAGAATCAAATTGATTTGGGAGACTAACAATTTTGAGAAGGCGGCGATGTTTGAACATAATAGACTTTGCTAAGTGAATAGTAGAACAAAAAACGACTAAGCGCGATAAGACTAAGCGTGCTCGTAAGACTCATAAAATAACTAGTTTTCCAACATGACGTCTAAACAGGAATTAAAATTCTAATAATTCAAAATATTGAATTAAATTCAGAATTCAAAAATAAATAATTTATAGATATAACGAGTAAAGTTTGACTGAAACTGGAACCACCGTTCTTAAAAATCACAATTATCACAAATTTTTGCGAATTAACATTTTTGGATCAACAATTTTTTCTTTCAAAATAGAATCTAACAAAATTACCAATTCTAAGATTTTTAAGGTTGAAAATGATTAGTAGGGATCTACATTTATTAGAGAATAAAATTTTAGAGAATAAAAATTTTCTGATTTGGAGAATTGGTTTACTTTTCACAAGTCGACATTTTAACGTCTGTATTTATACGTGGAGGTCAAAACCCAATCCGTCTAATATAAATAAAATGTTAGTATTTAAGTTATATTCCATATATGTATATATGCATGCGCAGAGCTTTCATAAAATTATTTTAATTTGTTTAGCATGTTCACCGTATAGTTGTAATGATATACTGGTGACTTGTCTCTGTTTATTTTTAATTTATAGATATCTCTCAATTTATCACATTGACATTTTATAAATTAAAACTTCATATTTTAAAATACATACTATCAAAACAGATAGTTCCGCGAGATCCGATTCATCACAATAATTAACTCAAAATTTGTTCAAACGCCACTCAAAGCAGGATGGATAAAATAATTTTGCGATCAATAATTATTTATCAAATTGAAAAATATACTTATTTCCAAGATTTTTAAAATCGTGATTTCGTAATCATGATTTTGAAATCGAGATTTTATTTATTTTTAGAATCCAAAACCAATCCTTTTTCCGAATTCTATTATTGTAATTTAATTGTTTGTAACTCAGACAAATTCCATTTATTATTTTTATTTATAACAATTAATAAAAAAGAAAATTAATTATTTTTATATTGTATTTACGAGTGTAAAATTTTAAACGAGTTTGACTGCATAAATTGAATGTGTACAAAATTTTGTTAAAATTCTTGGACTCAATTCGAATAATTTTCAAACCCTGCTTAAATTTCAATAAGATAGTATGTATTAATTTTAAAATAATCTATATTCTTCGATTTTATAAAAGCTACGTAAGTGGAGAATCCCCTGTTTCCAAAATTAACATACATAATATATACATATTATGGTATATATATACTCGTATATAGAAATTCAATCCTCTTAATTCTGCATATGCTTAAATTTTATGAATGAATGACTAAATGCACTAATTCATTGACTGGCAAAAAAATAAAAAATATGTGCAACAAACATACAAAAAAATATTTAATCATGCAGAAATTTTGTTACAAATTTTGTTATTTTATTTTATTGGTATCTGGTATCCCTAAAATAAAATTAAAAATGTTTCATTTTTTTACGAACAAGATGTAATTTCATCCGTTAAACCGCGAAAATATAATAAAATCATCCAAACATCCTTTTTAAGTTTTAGGTTAACCGGACTTCTGATTGGAATGACATGCGATGAATATGAATTTTTTATTATTTTTTTTTTTGGTTTGGTTTGGTTTGGTTGGCGCTAAAGCTTTTTTTTTATTTTATTGTTGTTGGATTTTTTTCTTAAGTATCAAATTACAATAAAAATACATATATCATGTTTACGTATATATAAGATAAAATTAGATAAAAGCGAAAACAACGGGCTACAAAAAACTAATGGGTATCAAAAAGAAGAAGAATTAAAGATTTATATTTATTAATAATTCTGCTTTATATTAAACGTTCATAATTAATTTAAAATATTATTGTCATTTCCCTATAAATGAACGCATTGATCCGCGCACTCAAAACTCATATATACGCATATATAATACATTAAACATATACATATATATATATAATGAATATATTATGTATATGCGATCAAAAAAAACACTTTTCTAAATCATTTCAAATAAAAGCATGTCAAAATGACGTTGAAATATATAAATGTCCGACTTTAAATTAAACTGTCAAATCAAATCATATTTTACATATATGATTTAAAAAAATTAAAAAATTCTGTATGGTAAGACGAAGAAGATCAAGCATGATATTTATAATATTGATGATCGACTGATCAATCCAATCGACGCAATGCGGTGTATTTAAAATCGATTTCTTTATTTATTACAATATATATATATGTATGTATATAATTTTTACTATTATTGATTTATATTATTATTACTATTATTCTTTTTTTTTGTAATATTTAAAATGATTCTAAAATATATTTTCCGCGTGCGATCGTCGGCATCTTTTTACCTTTATTATTTCTTTTATTTGATTCGTATATAATACAATTTCTTTTGGGTGTTTTGTATTAATTTTTTTTTTTTTTTTTATTATTTTAAATAGAAGCCAATTCCAATATAATAAAAATTTGTTAAATCATCTTTTAATAAACTTAAAAGAAAAAAAAATTAATAAACATAATAATAAAAAGAATATGAGTAAGAAGTTGAAGACAATAAATAAATAAAAAAAAGATATATTTCAATTTTATATTTCAAATTCGTTTTATGTTTAATATTTGTTTTGGTTCGAAATTTATAGGTAAAGGACATTCAAGGTTCGAAGCTCAAACGGAATAATTAAATAAACAACCAAACCCGCGATGACGATGCCAATGAACTTAGACATTATATTATATAAAGATGAGTCAGCAAATTTGTAACATTTTGAGTTTTGAGACGAAGTGTCGAAATCAATGATTTACGCGAAAAAAGTACATGACAATTTATATAGAATATTTTATTTTGAGATCTTGGTCACCGGCAACTAACTTTGATATTTAAATTATAACACTTAACAAAAGTCCTGGCCAATTTTAATTCGATTGATTTAAAATCAAAATTATTCTATACACCAGATTTAAGCTTATTTTAGATTAAATATTTGATCTTAATATAGAACACTTTTACAATGCCACAAACACCACAAAACATAAGTGTATTAAAAAAATAAGTAAAACAAACGTGTATTTTAAATTTAGTTTTGTGCTGTAAAACTTTTTAAAAAATGTTAAAAGCTAAAAAAACTCGAAAAAGAATTCATCGTGCTTTAAAAGTGTTAATGAAAGATGTTTTTAAGAATGTTTAGAGTTTTAGGAATAATTTCAAACTTAACAATTTTAATTATTTTGACATTTTAAATATTTTTATATTTCTCAAATTTTAAACAGAATTTTAAATTAGTGCTCAGATCGTTCATTTCACCATCGAAGAAAAAATTTGTTTATAAAAAAAATTAATCCGAACTGTCCAAGCATTCCCATAGTAAAACACACGAAAAATTGTCTAGCACTGATACAAGAGAATTTCTCGTATGTTTTACTATGTGAGTGCCGGGCAAGGTCGAGCAAAATTTGGTATCGAATTTTTTTTTTATTTTGTTATAGTAAATTTTATGAAAAAATTAAATTTCGATAAAAAATTTTCCTATACTACAGGTGGAATGCAGTTTTTGATTTTTAATAAGAAATTTTCCAACTGATTGATAAAATTGATAATTTTTTGTGACCTAATTTTAAAAATAATTGTTTTGTTTTGTATTGATGACTGGTAACAGGTAATTAATGTTTTGCCGGCAAATTTTTGATTGTATCTACAATATTTAAAAAATGTCCGTTTTTAGTACAGCGAGAATTAATTAATTTATTATTATTAAATCACTGATGAATTTTAACAATGTATATCATTTTCCGATTTTAACATCCATAAAAGTTTTCCAACTCTATTGTTTAGGACCCATCGGCCGCTTCTGATTCAACTAACTAATTTATTTTGCAAAATTGTCCAAAAGAATTTGGACAAATTGAATTTAAAGTTCCGTAATCAATTTGAAAGTTAATTATAAATCATGAGCAAAATTTAATTAGAAAATATAATGTCAAACTGAAAATTGCAGATAACCTGCGACATATTCCAATAACTATTGGGACAACTATAGACTTGGACAGCTGGAGGAAGTATTAAAACATTTAAAAATAATAAATACAAGACTGCATATAGTACACAAACAAACTGTTATAATTTCAATAGAATTCCACATTTTAGAGACCAATTATCCATATTGTGGATATGATCTTAAATTCTTAATTAACTGTGGTATTCGAGAAAACTTTTACCCATTAAAAAATTGCGCTCCATTTATCAAAAACCAGTTAGTAACTATAGGCAACAAATAATATCAGAATTTATATTTGATGTAAAATTAGAATTAAAATTGTAAATTAAGAATCGACCAATATTTTCAGAACCCCTATAGAAAATCAAAAATGAAAAATTCTAGAAATTTAAGGAATTAAGTGTCTTCATTTATAATTGAAATAACAAATTATATGGAACATTTTTATTTTAAAGTAGTAAAATATTCGAAATGCGAAAAGCCAATTTTATATTTCGGAGACCAATTTCACTTGGGCGGTAAAAATAAATTCTAGCTGTCGAAATTCTAGTAAGTTAAATCCTGGTTCGGATTAATAAAAATATACTTTGCAAAACAAGGTTTTGTAAACTGTGTTTTGAAAACAAAGATTTTGAAAACGTAGTTTTGACACCAGTATGTTGAAAACGTCCTTTGAAAATGTCCTTTAAAGCATACTATATCAAATTGACATATTTGATAAAACAGTGATATATGAAGATAATAATAATAATAACCAAAAAGTAAGATACGACCGTGTTTTAACAGAAACGACGCAGAAAACCTGTTTCTAAATTGTAAAACAGCATAACACATTTGAATTTGGATAATTGTATTAACAATTAGAATTTACAACAAAACCTATAAATTTGGAATTTAGGGAGATTATAATGTAGATTTTTTTAAAGCTTTAAGTTTAAACATTTTTAAACTATTTATTTATAGTTTATATCTAACGCACAAAGCTTTCACAAAGCTGAAAACTAAATCATTTGGCAAACTATTGGAAATTCTTTGTTTTATTATCAAAAATAAAATAAAAACTAGGGCCTTGTTTTTATTTCATAATAGCGATAATGAAGTGACGAGGATACAAACATATTATTTTTTATTAGTTTTGGTATCTATACCTAATTTATATTGACATAATTTATATATTCAATATGTTAAAAAATGTCGATTTTACGTCACCAGAATTTTGCATTTTTGTACATCAATGGTAAAATAAATTAAAAAATCGCCCTGATTTTTATGTTCATCCATTAAATAGTTTTTTTTTCAGAATTCTTGTTAACATTTAGGACAAATTTTTGTTTTCAAATTTTTTACGATCTTAATTTGAAATTATCCAAAATCATCCATTGCCAAAACCATTCTGATCCCAGAATTTGAAGTACGCATATAGTATATTTTAATAAAAGTTTGTTAAAAAGAGAAATAAAATTGGCTAATATACAACACAACACAACGTGCGTTATGACTTAAATCAAACGATGTCTTATATTGTACCTAAATTCCAACCCTGTGCCGCTCAAATAAATAATTCAAATGCACATAAATCAAAATATAATTCAACAGTCAATATATATTTTCGGTAATTATTATTGGAACTTGACATGTGAATTAAACGGGGTAAACAACAAAAAGAAACAAGAAGAAAACCGAGAGAAACGTAAAATACAGAAAAGGCCCGGCAAAACAAAACTACATAATAAAATATATAGAAACATACACAGAAACTAATAAAATTCCGCAGACACATATATGTATGTATGTACAATATTAGTTTCATTGTATTTATTTGCATTTTACTTTCGTTATAAATAATATTGCAAAATTATTATTTTATTTTAGTTTTTTTTTTATCTGTTTGCATGCAAACCTTAACGTAAGGCGAATTGTTCATGTATTGAAAAACTATAAATGCATGCATACATATATAATATATCTACATATATACATAATGTATGTAATGTAGTTTTAGTGTTTTTTGTATACTTCAACTATATGTATGCATCCATACATATAACAAAAAATACAACAACTAAAATGTAAAATTAAATACAAAAAAAAAATACAACACAGAAAACACACAACACGATCGTCTGGGTCTGAGAAACAAGAATAACCATAATAACATTACACAGAAATATAATGAAAAAAAAATCCTTCCGTCTCTCGATATAGTCCATTTTTATAATAATTTTTATGTATGTACCTACATGAGCACATACATACTTTAAATAATTTTTTTTCATATACATACATAATGTATATAGTATTTTGTCTTTTTAAAACATGCAATATTCAGTTTTATTTATTTTTTATATAAAATTCTACAATCCACCCATAAAATAGTCGAAAAAAGGACCATATTTGCACAAAACGCTATCTCCCATTCAATTTGGTTTGGTTTTTGGTTCTAGATAAAATTAATTTATTTTTGTTAGGACAGACGACGGTTGTAGAGAGCTTTTGAAATGTGTTTTGTTGTGCTCGCATACATTTATGTACGATACTAAAAGACTAACATATATGAGTGGAATGTAATTTATCGGTCGGATTTAGTTTTTAATATTAAGTATTTGGGAAGCAAAATTCAAGTTCGGTTGAACTTTTCACTGTTTATAATCCAATGATTTCTATATAATCCAACTAAAATTGAGATTTTAACAAAACTTATAACAAAATCTATCGGATATTCTAAAAATTATAAAAACTAGGGCGTTTTTCTCTTTTCATTGGCACCGAAATGCGAGCTCATTCAACAATATTTCAAATCCATTGTACATGATGTAATTTATTTTAATTTTAGCATTTACCTTAATCAATGTTAACACAATTTTATGATTTATATATGTATATGTTGAAAATATAAGAGAACAACGTGCTATATTTTATCTGGCATTTTGCACATATTTATACAAATGACAAAGAGTCTATAGATAAAATAAAGTAAAATATGTTTTATATGAAAGCTTTCGTATTTGAGTCCACGCTCTAACATAATGGATTTTGCACACGATAGTGTAGGTTCTTTGCGGTTTCGGTTACAACAAAGACTCATTGAAGCACACAATAGTCTGAAATATAGAACATTTTGATGAAATTTAACGGACATATAACTCAGCATTCAATTAGCTCTCGAAATGCAACCCATGGATATAGGCTTATGAAATGGAACATTAGAACTGAAATGCTAGAAGTCATAATGATTGTCAATATTCGAACTGGTTTTTAAAAAATGCAGGACCTTGAACCACTTTCGAAGTTACCTAGCGCAACTGGGAGTGATTTGAAATCTATAGAGTCCAAATAAAATTGATATGGCTCCATTGAATAAAGTCATAATCCAAAGATATACAAGACACATACTGTTCATAGCGATTTATATACTCGTTACGCAGAATATATTAACTAAATTATAGTTCACACTATTCGGATACCAGAACTGTAAGAATTGTTTGGCTTAAGAGTGCAGCTCGGTTATTATTGTCATTTTGACAAGGTTAGTCCCATACGGGAACTCCGAGTTTATATAAAATACCACATTTTGTGAGATAATTCTACCTCACCCTATGACGCTGGTTTGAATAATAAATTTTACTCTAAGAGTTATGTAAAATCATAAAACTTTAGAAATTCATATAGAACACAGTAATATTCTTAAACTTCAAACAATTTTGTAAATTATAAAAATTATGTAAGCTCTAACAGTACGTTTTAAAAAAATTTTAAATTGTTGAAATTAATCTAATTTTTGAATCAAAATTAAAGATGTACTAAATTTTTGAAATTTAAATTGAGCAGTATGTTAAAATTCAACCAGGAGCTTAAAATTTTTTTAAAAATTTTAAGAATTAGCAGAAAATTTAATGAATTTCCATATGTTCGAATTTTAAGAATGTTGAAATTCAAAAAAAATTTGAATTTAGGAATTTTTATGGTTTGTAGGAACCGATATATATAGGCTTCATCCAACCTCAAATTTGTGAAGTAGAAATTAGAGGCCAAATGTTGTATTTCATAAAATTCTGATAATTTTATTAATATTTATTGAGTTTGTGAATCTCGATAAATTTTTTTATATATATGATAAATTCTCTATATCTAATAAATTTTAAAAAATTTTAAAATAACAAAACAATTTATAAATTTGATTTGTAGTAGAAATTCTAAAAACTCAGTGAATCGATAAAGTTGATCATCTCCATAAATTCTTTAAATATTATTAACTCTAAAAATTTAATAAATTTGATTAATTCTATAAATTAATATACTCGTATATATATGTTTTCTGCTTTTGATTAACTTAAAATTTGTATGTATCTCTGCTTTATATTCTCATGTGGATAAAATATATTCTGACCATACCCTGACCCCGTATTTAAATTTTTGATAACCTTTTTTGTCATTTTAAACGCATAACTGAAAGGCTTCGTTCGATCTATGTGTATTTCGGGAAATGAACAAAGGTTATAAGATGAGCAGTTCTTTGTACCCGCATATTATAAATGTATGTATTAAATTTATTGGATCCAAAAACGAGTCTGCACAAAACAATGATATTGCATATTTTCTAGATCTTGATTGTGAAGAATTTGACGTTTCCAAAAATCCCAGACAGTTTGGTGTACTGCACTGTGTAGTATATAAGCATCAAAGGTAATCAAATATTGAATACTTTCATGCATTTATTAATTATTTAGTCCACTCAAACATTTACTGGCAATATTTTAGCAACATAAATTTGTGAAAATCGGAGGTTGAAATAATGCAAACTAATGGCACGAAGCATAAAAGAGATGTAAGTGATTTTGAAATAAAAAATTATTTCTGATTGTCCATTTCACAAATAAAATAATTATTTCAAATTTATTATAATTCCTATATAAGTCTTCAGTTTTGCCAATCTGGGTTTTCACCCCAGATCACCCCGTAAAAATATTTGAAACCACTGTTTATTTGAAACAACTTCCCCTGGCGTTTCTAAATATTCTCCAAGAAAATGATTGAAAACCACTCAACATTTTTTCTAATGAATGAATCAAGTTCCCAGTCATTTTTATCTTCGTTGCGACGCAATTTGTATAATTTTGGTTATCGAATATTTATATTATACATAAACATACATTTATTAGAAATCGCTTAGCTATTGAATTTATTTTCCTTCGCCAGCTGGACAGTATAACTATATTTTATACACGGATACAGGTCCATCTTTTAACTAACCATATCCACACCGTATATAGCTCCATGCCAGTCTATACTGAAATGGAAGAGTGGTCGGCCTATGAGTTCTACATTCCAGTAGAGGGTCATAGATGTTTTCAATTTAATCTCCGAACTTTAAATCAACCGATGAAAAATCATTTTTGCATCCTGCCTCTGTTGGAATTTTAACCCGGCACCTCCCGACCCAAACATGCCTGAGTCAACAACTAACTAGAATTCAAATTATCAAAATATAAACTCGCACTTTAAAGCATCGTTTTTTATTCATAACATAATTGCGTAAGAGCTCCACATTTGAGTTTATTCCCAACCTTAAAGTTTAAAGTCAGTTTTGAACAAGGTTTTGAAGTACCCACTTTTTCTTCCTCCCTTTAAAAACGCAATCAATAGTTAGAGAAAAATGGCAAAACGATAGTTGCCATACCTTAAACTTATACTCATAAATACTTTTTAAGATCACCTATGCTGTGTCAAAATAATTTGACATTACAACAGAGGTATGATTTTATTACGATTTTATTACCGCATGCATACATATAGTAGACTCTTATCAAATTGGGTCTTCCGGCGGACGAAAGGCATAAACTTAATTTCATTAATAAATCTCACATTCGTATCTTCAATATTTGAGCCATATTGAAAATACTAAGTAAATTTATAACAGCAAGTATGTCAGAAAAATACTCGGCTAGCGCAATCAATTTATATACGCTGATGGCTATGTGCAGAAGAAACTAAGTTTGTTATTTAATAATATGATTTTTTTTTTCATGTGGTGACGAAAATAAAATGAAGATATGATTGTATAGTTAAGTTCGAAGGCTATAGCTGAATCGAAATCAAATTAAAGATGATTCAACAATAGAGACTTGTGACAAAAATATACTTTGCTACGATACTGAAACTCAACAATTTTGATTTTTTAAGGTATGTATTCAGATATTATGACATTATAATTTATTTAAGTTTCAGTTTAATACCCAATAAAGGTACCATTCATTTGGTCTATCCAATTATTAATTATAATACAGGACAGTTTCAAACAACTTCAATTTCATCATTATATACGTACTCTATATACTTATATTGTTATGTATTTGCTCAACCAACTTTTCCATAAATCTCAAATTCCATCAAACCAATACAGACATATACGCACAAAAAACAACAGGGCACAACAGAAGAAAATAAAACTCGTGGAGTATAGAGCTCACATGACATATGAATTTTGCTTCATTTATAAATTTTTACGTTTTCGATTTTTTAGTTTCGAATGTATGAAATTCCAAAAAAAATCGATTCACTTGCATAGCTATATATGTATATACGCCGCCGCCTTAAAATGTTATAACAAATTTCAAATTTTCTACCGATACAATTTATAATCCTCCTTCACTTATATATCCAATTTTGTTGTTTTTTTTTTGGCGATTTTTATTTTTTGTTGAAATGTTTGTACAACCGAAAAATAAAAACTTCAAAGAGAGTAAATATATTACACACAACTCACACACAACATTCTATATACACACAAGAGTCCCGAGATTTATCTGGTATTTAAAAAAAAATTGGTTTGGGCTGCGTGTCATGATGTACATACATATATTCAGTATTTGTGTATCCGTTTTTTGTTGTTTTGAATTTGAATGCGCTAAAATTTTATTTATATACCAATATAGTGATTCGATGACGATGATAATAATCGTTTCTGCATTGACAGAATCACGGCGTGATATTGTGTCACTCAATTGAATGAAAAAACTAAACAAATTTATTTAAAAAATTCTGGTTTATGGTTGAATGGAACAATGAATTTAAATTTTTAGTTTTATCTCAGTCGAAATAAATGAATGATGTGTCAGTTTGGTGGGACCAAAAACAAAACAAAAAATCGATTGAAACAATAAAAATATATATACACACGCATATTGATGACAACATCAATAATTAGTTTTACTAAAAAACTACCTAGATTTTTATTATAGGCTGCATAGAGTTTAGAATTTGTAAATATGTATAGTATGTATATAAAGCCAATTGAGTGGAATTGCGGTGTAATCAAAATATATTTCCCATGTTCACTCAAATTATTTAACACCTTATATATATATAAATATATACACACACACAACGTAATGAAACCTATAATTATAGATTCTTTCTATATAATAATTTATAAATCTCTAAATTCAAATTCACAAAAATGTATATAAAATATTTATTTTAATTATAATTATAAATCATATAACAAAAAATAAAAATAAATCAAATTCGTTACGGCTATTATTGTTTAATTTAAATTTATATAATTTTTTTTTTAATTTAAATTTTATTTTTTGTATTCTCGAAATAAATATTGATTTATAAATATATTTAAAATTAATTAATAATCATCACTATTATAATTAGAATTTTTTTTTTAACTTTTAATTTAGTGTTGATTAAAAACAATATATATTGTACATATACGTAAAATTAAATTTATAAACAATACAAAAAAAAACTTAACCCCTTGTTAATTTTATTATGTATGGTTTAAATATATACATATATACAAAAATATTTTTGTGATATTTTAATCATGAAAACTGAAAAAGTACAGCGGCAAAAAAAAAATTAAAATACGCGCGGTGCTATTAAATTTGCTACTATACGAGTTTATATACATATACACTATACACCTGCTTTTTATTAACATATATGCATATAGTGTATTTCGAGTTGATTTTTAATTTTTAAGTGGAACAAATTTTGTGGTTTTCAACTTTTCAAACAATAACAATAATAAATAATAAAATCAAAAATATTTGGTTCCGATTCTCAGTTGAATGATAATTTTTGATCTCGCGCAATGAATTTTAAGGTTATTGGTTATGGAAATGTGTGGAGATCATCAAAATATGCCGCACAAGCAATAACACAATACAAAAAAAAATTCCAATGAATTGATTAAATTAACGAAATTTTAATGCTATGTATATACATACTACGAAATAATCGATTATTATTAAAGATACGCATATATGTGTATTGGAAGGAGACGACAGAATTTGGTACAAAAAAATAAACAGACATAAAAAATTCATCACATGGCTTATACGTAATTCAATACTTAACAAATTAATTTATGAACTAATCAACAAAATGATCACACTCAAAATACCGCACAAAATTATTAAAAAACCGCCCTAACAGTGAGTTTTGAAAAAAAGAAGACCACTTCCATAAAGAGTATTTGTACATAATTTCTAATTTGCAGATGTCGACAAGTTGAATTAATAATATTAGTCGAATGTATATAAAAACCGCTTTCCGCAGGTTTCTTGATAATAAACGATTTGACCTTGAGGAAATTGTGGCGCGAGCCTTGGAGCAATCATTAAAATGGATCACTCTCTTAACTGAAATGCGGATTGCAGCATAAATTTAAAAAAATATCCACCGTCTCGTCTTCGCCTTTTTTGATCAAGAAAATGTGTAACCACGAAATACTTATGAAGTACACCAGAAGTCATGATAGGGGGTTAATTTCGAAAGTGTCCCATTAATTTCAATATTATACTTCCTGCCCTAAGAAAACTTATGATTATACATATCTCTAGAGTAAGCTTAAGAAGTAAATTGTATTCTTGAAAATGTTGGCCCGAATATGTCACAAATATTCTCCAATTGCAAGATTATACATATATATATATATAAATGTCGATTAGAGTAGTATCCAACGCGCCAAGTTTTTGTTTGAATACCCATGACGAAACATATACAAGTCTAATTGGTCTAGTAGCTGTCAGATCGAACAATTATATATTTGCTCGCCCTTTTCAATGAAGAACGTAGAAGGCTTGTTATTAGCAAGCGCGGTTAAAACTATTAACAACTTGTGTATATTTTGTGTTTTTTTCCAAATTTTGTATTGAAATTGGAAAGTTCTGCACCAGACCTTTGCGAATCAAGAGTTGCCAACTTATCAATGATACCATAGCATATACTGGTATGAGGCTGCACTTTAGTAGGGCTTCTAATCCCGAGATAACGGGATCCCGATCTAATATCAATCCAAAAATTCCAAAATAAATGTTCTCATTGCGGGATTTCGGAATTTTTATAAAACTTACAAGCGTTGAAGCGGAACTTGCCTTTTCCGCAGCAGAATTTCTTGCAATAAAATAAGAATTGAATGAATTACTCAACTTTAATTATGCTTCTTAAGATCATTCTTTAATAAAAATATCAGAAATAATGGTTCTTGGTAAAAAGCCTGTTTTATATTTCAATCCAAGCGAGCATTTTGCTGTGAAAAATATGATTTGTGTTTTATAATTCAGAGTAGTATTACTTTGTGTGCTGGACTGGGAATTGGCACATAAAGTGAGAAGCGAGTTAACGTTTCTATTTCTACAAACGAATTAGGACACTATCTCACTTATATACGACATGGCTTTCTCTACTGCGATCTCAGCCAGTTAGTATACATTTATTTACTATCACATTTAGTCTATCTCACAACGTCAATAATGGCGAGTGACACAAACAAATGTAGTTTGAAATAGAATCACATTGCAGGTTAGCAAGCTGCGGCTGACAGGAAAATAGATAAAAAGAAACTCGTTTCTCGCCTTCTGTGCAAAATCCTGGCTTTGTGCTGTTTTTGTGAACTGGATCTTACGCCGAGCGAACTCAGTTTATACATTTTTACTCTTGATTGAATGTTAGTGTACAGTGACAAAATAAATGTATACTTTCTGTTTGTAGACAAAACAAATTAAATATTAAATATATATACATATATATATATATATATATATATATATATATATATATATATATATATATATATATATATATATATATATATATATATATATATATATATATATATATATATAATAAAATTAATTAATTAATTAATATTTAATTATTTTATTCTTATTGTAATTCTAAAAAATATTTCATTTTTTTTTAAACAATTTTTGTTACGTACGGTTTGCTTTACCAAATTGTAATTGTAATATTAGGGATATACCTGGATTGGAAATCTTCAATCCCGAAATATCGGGATTGGAAATGTACGGAATTATTGTAATCCCTACAGTTAAATAGAGCCAAACATTCAGGCCGGCCATATGTGAAAAGATAAAGTTTATGAGTTTGACATGATACAGAAATTTCGATTCGTTTTCTTGAAATTACGTCTCGTCGATCTGGATGGCCCGTTGAAAGTTTGAGTAAATAGATAAAGATTCACTAATCTGCTTTAAACATTAAGAACTTAGTTTCGAAATTCGGATTGCTTTTGGATGGGAAAATTTAAATACGACAAAATCCTCAGAATTTTCATACCAAATACATATTTCAATTTACGCCAAATAATTTTTTTTTTAACTTGAATGTTTATAATATGTTAAATTCCATAATTTTGATGAAATTGCAAAATAAGACATATAATTTTATTAAATTACCTAAATGAAATTTCACATGTTAATAAAACATTGAGGATTTGATGAAATAAAGAAAAATTTTAAGGTTAAAACCTAAATGAATTTCAAAATTTAATCACAAAAATTTAAAACTTGAAAAACGTTCGAAATTTTATAAAATTTATTCAAATTTCAGAAATTCTTCAGTAATTTCAAGAAGTAAAAGTTGTATGTTAAATCTTCAGAAATTGAAAAAATTTCAGAATATACATTGGTGTTGCAATGTTAATTTTTGAGATCAACCAGCCCTGAGGCAAGGAAACTTTAAACCTACAAAGCAGATAAAACCTTACTTCTAATTATGGAACTTATGAGAATTATGATAATCTCGAGTAAATGTTATTGTTATTATTTTGAACGGAATATGTCACAAATGTTTTTATTTTCAAGAGCATACTTCTGTCTATTATTGTTTTTTAATTAATGTTTTCAAGTCTATTATTGTTTTTTAATTAATGTGGATGAAACAAATATTCTTGTTAGGTCACGCACAATATACTTAGGTATTGTAGATAATTATTGGGTCAGATATATGTCAGATCAGAAATATTTAATTTTCTCGCCTCAGATATCATAAGAAACTAGAGAGCGTTACAATGGAGTTTAAAGAAATACTGTTAGAGAGATGGATAATGTTAAATTTTAGTTAGAGAGATGAATAATGTTAAAATTCTATAGATCGGATCATAGCAGTGCTACCTGTGATTCTAGAAACATAAACCAACTAAAAAAATTAAACAGCCAAAGATAGTAGTTTCGTAAACAGAATGTTCAGTAGTTCAATTAAAGTTCTCAGAGTTGGCGTGGTTATTTACAAACCACTGAATCAACTTTAGATGTTGCTGACCAACAATTTCAGGAAGAACATGTCCAAACATATTTCTATACAGAAAGTTTACTAAACTCTACAAATAGACTGTATATAGAAAGAGTTTTTTCCAAAAAGTATGATTGATTTGACAGGTGGAATTACACCTAAATTTATTTCTATTTATTCTTTTTTTATTTTTCTCAACCCAACATACTTGATTGAGAGTCCATTGAAAAATCGAGTATATAGAGAAAAATGGGAATTTGCATTTTTAGCTTCAACCATTAGAACTCATCTTCGAAATTATTTCATGGTATAGAATTGAAAGACTTCCAAATGTCCAAATAATTCATAAAATGTAATCCAAATAAAAAATGTTTTCAAGTTAAATATGCAAAATTAAATTTGATAATTTTGATTAAATTACCTAAATGAAGTTTCACTTTTAATAAATGTTCAGAATTTGATAATAATAATAATGGTCATTTAATTGGTAAAGGCCATTGCTGGCCCCATATACTGTATCAACAATTTGGCTTCAACGGTTTCAACCCTAAGCATTGTCTTCATACTATCTTAGACAATCTGAAGAAGCCAAGTCATTCTCTACACCATGGAGTCATCGTCGCCTGCAGCAACCTCTCCGCCTACCATATGGGGGCTCTCCTTTCAGGGATCGCTACACATTTCATTCCGGATCAGCACGCCGATCATGACCGAGCCAGCGTACTCGCTAAGATTTTACTTCCTGTACAATGTAGGGGATCTTCATCAGATCTCTGATCTCGCAATTGTACAGAGCTCGGTACATACTATATACTTCACGTTTTGGGCCGTAAATCACTCGCATGATTCTTCTCTCAAATGTAAAGAGCCATCTCTCGTACTCATCCGTAAGCGCCGAACTTTCACATCCATACATATAACAACGGGCCTGATCAACGCTTTGTAAAGCTTCAGCTTTACGGCACTTGATAGGTGATTAGATTTTAGCAGTGGCCTTAGAGGATAAAATGTACCACTACCGGAATTTGATAAAATATCGAAAATTTTAAAGTTGAAACCTAAAATAAATTAAAAACATATTAACGAAAATTTCAGAATTTGAAAAAATTCTGATGGTGGAATTTTAATGGTATATACATTGGGCGTGGTAAATTGTTCTCAGAATTAAATAAACATTATATAATTTTAAAAATAAATTGTGCACATTTATAAATTTAAAATTTGATAATATAAACAAACTCCAGTAATTTTATAGATTTGGAAGCCTCCCATATACTGAAAATTGTTCAAAATGATTTAACAAAGTGATTTAATTATAAAATGGTTTGAATAGACTAAAATTGAATTCATAATGTTACAATTGTATTATTAAATCCATTACAAATTTTGAAGCATGTTAGCGCAATTTAAACCTAAACTTTATAACTAATCAATCAAAATTTAAAACAAATCCTAAAAATATGACAATATTGCAATATTTCATATATTGGCGACTGCAATCGTATATGTAAAACTATATTCTAAATTTATTATCCATCTGCACACTTCATATAGGTCCATGCCAGGACCTACTCGGGCGAAACTTTTAAATTAAAACTCTAAATTCTTAGCAAGTTTTGTTTTGAAATGTTATCAAATCCTAACGACTAAAAATTTATTGATATGTAGAAAATGGTTAAACTGTAAGTCAGATTAAACTCAAGTTTTAAATTTTTTTTGTGTATTTAGGAAAATTTTTAGAAAAATTTAGGAAAAATTTCATACTCCAGGTGTGAATTTTTAATTTTAACTAAAAAATTATTTACAGCAATTATGTTTATGATGAAAGCCCAAATTCCACCACTAACGACTACTATCACGACATTTTTTCCTCTCAACCCCGAAAAATTCTACTATCACGAATAAATTTTTTTTTTTTTTTTTTTTTTTTTCAATTTTATTTAAATATTTCAAATAAACAATTATTACAATCTAGTCACGACATTTTTTCCTCTCAACCCCGAAAAATTCTACTATCACGAATAAATTTTTTTTTTTTTTTTTTTTTTTTTCAATTTTATTTAAATATTTCAAATAAACAATTATTACAATCTAGTCACCCGGACTAATGAACTTTATTCTAACTTAATTTCTAACGATATATGTATGTAGCAAAATTTATTTATTTATTTATATTAAAGAAATCGATTTAGTACATTACAAGTATGATTTCATATGCAAAAAAATAATCAATTCAGTATTGATTATTACACAAAAGATTAAAACATTTAAATTTTACAAATTTAAAAATTAAAAGTTAAGTACTTCAGATTAGAAGTAGTCAAAAAAATTAGATTGAAAAAGTATATTTTTTACAAAAAATAAACTGAAAAGATGTTACCAGATAATTTCTGAGAAATTAAGTTTTAAAATTTTAAAAATAGATCTTCAAGTTCCTTTTGAAGCAGTCCTTTGTGAGATGAAAGTCAAAGTTGTCTTCAGCGATGTTGAATGATTTTGCCAGTCTGTTGATTGGACAATTTTCACCATAGTTAGTTGAGTGGCGTACTATCTCCAAAAACCGATGGTTTCGCCGCGATTTGATTGGAACATGGATAGCTGTATTTTCCAATATGTAGGGAGAATCAATAAGGCCAAGCAGGATGTTACCGATGAAAGCTGAGTCTAAAAATAAGCGTCTATTTTCCAGAGTGCAAATTTTATACTCTAAACATCTTGTCGTGTATGGTGGAAGGCGGGCTATATTCTCATGAAACGGTAAGCTATGGTCATAGTCCCAGTCAGTTTTCTTTAAAATGAAGATCATAAATTTCTTTTGAATGCTTTCAATCCATTTGATGTGGTTAGCATAATACGAGCTCCAAATTACTGATGCGTATTCAACTTGCGATCTTAGATACGCAAAATAAAGTGAAAATAAAGTTGACAAATTTGTAAATTCACCAGTCCAACAAAACCAAACATAGAATTTGCTTTAGCAATGCATTTGTCAATGTGGTTGTTAAAACCCATATTTTCAGCGAATGTGACACCTAGATCGATTATTTCTTTAACTCTTTGCTGTTCCGTATTATTAACGCTATAACCAAAGTTAATCGGTTTTCTCTTGCGATGAAAAGACATTACTTTGCATTTGTCAATATTCAACAGCAAAGAATTTTTGTGGCACCATTCACTGAATCTCTCGATGTCTTCTTGTAATATGGTTGTGTCATGTATATCATTAATTGTATGATAGATTTTTATATCATCTGCGAACATGAGAAGATTAGAGTATTTTATGACTTCAGTTATTCCATTTATGAAAACGAGAAAAATCCATGGTCCAATATGGGAACCCTGAGGAACTCCTGACGTTACTTTGATTATTTTAGATTTTTCGCTTCCAATTGACACATATTGTACGCGACTAGACAAATATGAGTTGAACCATTTAATGAAGTTGGATGCAAAGCCAAAGTTGTAAGGACTTTCGAGAGCCTTGTGATGGCAGATTGAGTCAAATGCTTTACTATAATCAGTAAACACTACTTCTACTTGGTTGCGGTTTTCAATTTCATTAATAACTTTGTTGGTAAATTCAACAAGGTTAGTAGATGTAGATCTTCTAGGCATAAACCCATGCTGATTGAGTGATATATGTTGAGCTAGGATTCCTTTAAAGCTGTTGCATACAACCTGTTCGAATAATTTTGCTATGGTTGAAGTGGTTGATATCCCTCTATAACAGGTGATGTCTACTCTTTTACCCGATTTAAATATAGGTGTAACTTTAGATATTTTCCATGTATCAGGGAATATTCCGGTTGTTAACGAGAGATTGTATATATTCCGTAATGGTTTTACTAAAATATTAGCATATTTTTTTAATATAGACGTTAATTAATGTACATATATATAGTTTCTTAGTTCAAGGGACTATATATCTAAGGTCCTCCACATAGAAAAAATCTAAAAAAAATTACTTAAGATTCATGAAACCCTTCTGAATCACATGGTTAAGTCAGCTTATCCGGCCAGCGAATCTGAGTTCAGGGGACTATATCCCGAATGCTCCATCCACATAGGAAAAATTTAAAAACTTTACTGAAGATTCATGAAACTTTGTCGAATCACATGGTAAGCTCAGCTTATCCGGCCAGCAAATGGTTTCTAAGTTCAAGGCACTATATCTTTTTTACAAAAAAATTTGTTTGCTCAACAAACAATTGTGATTTAATTGTAATCTTAAAATGTATCCTATTATGTGTAAATTAAATTTTGTAAGTATCATGCAAAAACAAAATTTCGGGGCTGACAGTAAAATGTAGCAAAATATGTACGGAATTATATATATGTATATGTAAATTATATATTTAGTGTCATGACAGTAATATTTTTTGGGGCTGAGAGTAAAATATAGTAAAATATGTGAACTATAGATTATTTAAAAATGGCCAATGTTTAAGAGTATATTTATCATATACATATATAGGTTGAAATTTTATGTGGTGGGTTAATTGTTTATGTTACTAGTATATTAGTGACCATTTATTCAGTTGTCTTTTATTTTTAGTTTTGCGGTTTTATTAAAAAATTTAAAAAAAAAAAATATTAATTGTATTTTCTATATAAGCTAACATTTAAAATCTTATTACCGTATGCAATTAATTTTAATAATCAAAACATTTAGGTGAAAACTGAATTTGCTAAAACAGTTTAAAATTTAAATAACAACTGTCAGATCCGAATCCAATACATGAAGTTATTCGCGGCGGGTCCCCTGTCTATACGATGTACCAAACTGGTACATCCAGTTTATGGTACACCCTTCGCATCATACTTTCAGTTTTTATTGATAAACTTATTTATTGAGACAATCTGGATATGCATCGATTTTACGATCGTAAATATTTTCCTCTCGTTAAACTAAGATTTTTATTGAAGGTATTTTAAGGTATTATGCGTATAACCTTGTTCAATCATAAAGCCTCTCCTTATTCCATTTTAACGAAATTTTGTATTCAAATATATTTTTAGACTAAGCCCTGCAAAAATAGAAATTTAAAAATTGTAATTCGCTTGAACTTAGAAAATCAGTAAGTTCCATGGGGAAATTTTTGGTAGACAAACAATTGATTTCTGGGTATGTTTATTTATATAGAATCACAATATGGTATGGATATTAAATTGTGCGATTTTACCAATTTCAAGAATTAAATATATATACAAAATAATACGGAGAAGAATATCACAAAAATCCCTTCTCATTGTCAGAATGATTTTCAGGGCTTATTATATAATTATATCTAATTACTAGCTAATGTTATTTTATAACAACAACATCAATAAAAAAATATAATTTATTTAAAAATAAAAATAAAATTTATAGAAACTATAATAAATAAATTAAAATCGTATACTTCATGCGCCGATTATTTTCTTCTACTTACCCTGCACTGTTCAGAGCAGACCTGAAAAATATTGATTAATTGTTTTACAAATTTTATTTTACTTTTTTAAAAAAAAAAAATTTAATTTTGAAAAATTATATTTAAGTAAAAAGAAAAATTGTTTTTAAGTTATATAATTAAAAAAACAAAATAAAATTTTTATAAACAAAATTTAAGAGATAATACACAATTTAGTGCTATAGAAAATCAGATTTACACAATTTTTCGAGAGAGATCAATCACAAAATTCATACATCAAACAAACAATAAATCTATTATAATAAATATAAACAATTCCGACGGACTATTGTTTTAAATCCAATGGCTTGAGTAACTTAAAAATAAAAGGAATACACAATGCGCGTATCGACGGCAAATAATCAAGTCAAATTCACCTCTGCCGTCTTAAAGATATACATTTGATAATTTGAATGAATTTTTTTTTGAAATACCAAACGTTTATGTAAAAAAACGCAAAAACATCCATTTGATTATAATTTCATTTAGCACAAATTTGGTTTTATTATTTGGATATAGTTTCGCGACTTAATACGTTTGCTTTTATAATCGACAAGGTGTTTTTGCATTTTTTGCATGGCGAGTTTCCACTGTTTACAAAAAATAAATAAAATTGAAGCAAAAGAACATGGTATTGATAATATATAAAATTATGTATCCAGTTTTTTGTTGTATTAACCAACGGATTGATAAACGACGGTATAAAAAAAATTGCATTTAATGATATTAAAAAATTAAAAACATAAAAAAAATTATTTTTGTCGTATTGAGTTCATAATATATTAATTAAATGTATATATGATAAGTATAAAAAATTAATAATAAAAATTATAATTGAAAATTGTGTTGTGTTGGTGCGCGTATATATGCAGATTGGCGAGGCCACGATATAAATTTATTGAATGCGCACAAAAATACTACACAATAATGTCGCTTTCGCTTAACTTGTATAAATTGAGAAATATAGAAGTTTGCAACAATTAGTGCAAAAACACAAATAATGCAACATATTACTAATTTATCTAATATTTAGCCAAGGAAGTGCAGTCAAAAATAAAATAGGAAGACAAAATAAAGTTTAGAGCAAATTCATCTGAGCAAATTTGTACCAGCTCCCTCCAATTCTATATATGATCATTGATATATTATGATCATTGACTTTTTTTTATTTTAAAAGATAATAAATTTGGAAAGAACTAACAGCAATCCACAAATATTACGATCTATACTTATATGTTTGGGGGCGGCAAACAAGTATTATAAATCGCAGAGAACTAAAATTTGGTACATTTCAAAAAGTTCGATAAGCTAAACCGCTAAAATTAAATCGATTACATCAATGTCATCCGTTATTGAAAAATAAACATCCAAAAACAAATGCTCTTCAAAAATTCAAATCAAAGTCAACGTCTAAAGTACAACTTGTTCCAAATCATATATGTATATACATATATTCATCCTTTCCGAAATTAAAATCAATTGTTTTCGCAATCGTTTTGAACTGCTTGAATATGGGAACAATTGAGTTGGGATTTAAATTTAAATTCCTATATAGAGGTGTGATCTTGAAATTGGAAAACTCAGGATAATTAGATTTTGGGAACTATATAGTGTTTAAAATATTGATTTTGGAGTTTACAAATTGGAAACTATATGAGCCTGTAAATTTAGAGATTGTAATTTGGGGCCCGAAGATTATAATTGAAAATTAATAATTCGAACTTTATTTGCCTGATGCCAACTATTCAATTGATATATGTATATAGGTCACATTACGCTATTAATCACCAGGTGGCTAGCAAGTAGCTAATTAATTTATAGCCTTTTTAGTATTTGGCTTATGGACAACACCAATTGAAAGGAGTTCTTCGGCAGTGATTGACACACGCTTATTGTAAAAATTCGAATTTTAAATTAGTCCAAAAATTGGTGTCAGGTACACAGTTTTGTACTCTATAGAGAATAATTCGATATCCAAGATTCGATGACAATTTGCGTATACCAGAGGCTAGAATTAATACTCTGTGGAGATTAGAATTTGGAAATTTAAATTAAACTTTGGAGTTTGGTAGTGATTAGAATTTAGAGTACCAAAATCACAATTTGGTGTCTGGTATTTAGAGCAATGAAGATTGGAACCTGAAATTTAAAGATTAAAAATTGATATAATCATAAGACTTGATTTGAAACAAGTTGAATTTGATTTAGAAAATGTTAAATCGATTTAATTTGGAAAACATTTAATTCCATTTGTAAACAATAGAGTGCGGTTTGGAAAAGGTATATGAAGTAATTGAGAAAAGTTGAATTCAATTTGAATGAACTTGGATTTGAATTTTAGTTTGGAGATATTCGGAGTAAAAATATGTTAATTTGTGAGTTATATTAAATTTTATTTCAAAACAGTTAAAATTTAACTTGAATTAAGAAAAGATTAAATTTGATTTGGTAAAAATTGATTTTGATTTCAGCTTGAAAAAAGATGAATTTAATTCCGGAAAATGTTGAATTCGATTTGAAATTGAACTTAATAAGTTAAACCCCTATATATAAAACTTCACGAGTTTTGTAATTTTAGTGACAAGGTTCCCGATTGCAGCCAAGCATATCAGCAAAGATTATAATATGGAGGTTAAAATTTAACGTTCGAACTTTGTTGTTTGTGTAGTATATAAGTTTTAGTTCGAATTCTAGAAATTAGAGTCAACAATTTTTAAGCTGAATTAAATTTTATTTTACAGTATTAAATTTTAATTTTGATTTACAATAAGTTAAATTTGATTTGAAAAAAAAATTAATTTAATGTAATTAAAGTTAAAATCCTATGGCAATTTGCGAGCTTTTTAACTTTCGTATTCATTGCAGTCAATCGTATCGTCTATAAATTTGAAAAATATTTAGAGCTTAGTTCAGATTAGTTGCATTTCCGATACAATAATATGCACACCAATTAACAATTTTTATTTAGCTGGGAATTCAACGCTGAATTATTTCATCATCGTTTGTGGTAGTGGCGTCATATCAAATTTTAATTGCAAAATAATTAATCTTGAAACTGTCAATATGTCTTTCAATATATTACATGTATATGGCCAAAAACCTCATTCTGCAGGTATTGAATCTCAATTTATTGATATAGTAGATTTTAAACAGATCAAAAATATTCTCATGCTCGTTTGCGTGATTTAATTTACATTTCCTACAATTTTTTGAATTACATTATATGAATAAAGCCAGGAACACGATCATTAAACGCAAAACTTTATAAATATCGTTAAGAACTTTTATCTAGATTACGAATAACCTTTATCGCTTCTTCGCGGTAACAATCTTGAGCAAATATTATTAATTTAAATTCTTACAAAGGGCTTATCCGCTACAACCTTATTATAGTCTGACATTGTAAATGTTTCAGAATAAAAAGTCAGAATACTTAAAATTTCTAAAATTTATTTAATACTTCGCTGAAAACATATGGTTAAAGTATTACTTCAGTTCCTTATTAATTATTGTATATACGAACCAAGCTGACCCGAGATGAACAAATATGGATTGATACATATTAGGTATATAATTACGTATATATAAGAATACTAAACTTACGAACCCATTAAAGATATAACACAACATAAATAAAAAAATTCCACATTTTATTTTTGGAAATCAAATCATATTTTTAAAGAAAAACTATATATATGTTGATAATTTATATATGTGTAATATAAAACACGTACCTAGCTGTGGTGCAATCCCGATAGAGGATATCAAAATCTTTACACGCTAATAATTTGCAACGATTAACACCCGGCTGAATAGCACCAAGTCCCCGAAGAATTCGTACTTGTTCAACATTACATACCAGTGGCACAATATCCAAACGTTTTAATTTTGTGTAAACGGTGTGCAATCCACCAACAAGATGCTTTAAAAATAATTCAAATGCTTGCGGTAGGCATAGCATTGTATCACCGCCGATAATAAATGCGGCAACTTTTTGGCCACGATATTCGACCAATTTGCATTCGTTCGCGGTCGGATCGGACGATGAAATTGGCGGTGGACTATTATAGGTACGTGGTGGCATTTGATGATGGGCCGCCGCCATCAATTCGAGTGGACTGCCATGGTGTATCATTTGCAATGAATTAAGCAGGCCAATGCCATGCGGTGGTAAATGTGGTAAACCCTGACCCATTCGCGGTGCCATTACAGAGAGATTATTTGGTGTCGAAACATGTGGTGGACTTAGCGAATGATGCAACGAGTGTAATTGTTGTGGCATATTACCGCCTGGGCCACAATCAAGTGGCGACGAACGTGGTGAACGCGAATGATGTAACGGGCTCACCGACGAATTTCGTAAATGATTTTCATGTGTATTATTATTATTGTTATTATTGTTGTGCAACGATGACGAATTGGATGTGGTGCGTTGACCACTGGTATTATTATTAATGTTATCACGATTACTATGATTAATTGGCATCGATGGACTCATTGATGATTTAACAACACTATTATTATTATTATTGTTATTATTATTTGGTGAACCACCTATTGACGATGATGCATTACTTCGTTCACTTGTCGTTGATAATGAATCCATCGCAGAATCCATTATCACTTAAAATGCACAACACAAAACACTCAATTTCTATTTTTTTTAATTTTATTTATTTTATTTATTTTTTTCAATTCACTAAAATTCAATTTTTTTTTTTAATTATACATAAACATAATTTCACACGCACGGAACCAAAAATTCACAAAACACTTTTCCACTCACGAAAAATTAATTAAACATTCACCTATAGGAATTATTCCCAAAATACTTAATACAATTTTCTTATTTCTTCAAATAATTCTTATTTTCTTTTTTCTTTTTGAAAAAAATTAAAAAAAATCCCGCGCGCGTTCTCACTCAACAACGAACAGAATAATAAATAATACAATCCGAAAAAAATAAAATAAAAAAAAAAACAAATGAAATGAAATAAAATAAAATAAACTTAAAAAAAAAAAAATATTATTATTTTTCTACACTATATTCGTCTCATTTCGATCACCACAAATCCGATATCTTTTATTTCAATTCAACAATACAACAAAAGAAATACAAATAAAAACGAACAGCACAAAAAAAAATCGTATTATTTTATTTTATTTGTAATTCAAATAAATTTTATTTTATTTTCTTATTTTTTTTTTCTCGTTTCGTGTTTTTTCCTCTCATTCAACCCAAAACACTAACACTAACATACTAACTGAAAAAAATTAAAAAAAATAAAAAAATCGGTAACATATTCCAAAACAATAAAATTATATTATTTCAATTCAAACATACAAAACGAAAAAAAGGTGTGTTTTATTTCAATTCCAAATTATACAAAAAGAAAAAAAAAATTGTGGGAATAGGAAAAAGAATAAAAATTTTCTACATTTTCCATCTCATTCATAATTTCAATTCTATTTACAAATCGTATGTACTATGGGAGAATACAACAAAACAAAACTAGATGACATGCGCATTGTATAAATCATTTTTAATTGGTCCAAATGATTTTTTGGTTTTTATGTTTTTTCAAATGACAACCTTTCGTACATATCTATTATGTATATATATATTAGAGACAATCGGAATGCCGAATACTATATGCGGGTAGTATATAAGGCGCGAAACGAAAAGAAAACTAACCGAACGAGAACACAACGTTTCCACCCAATTGAATATCAAAACTATATATATACATATATACATATATATATATATATATATACACGTACATATATACTCGGGTACATAAAGTAAGTAGGCGTGAACTATATCAACTGTAGAGTATATAAAATTTATATGTTCAATTTCCTTGGACCGGATCATTCGTTAAATCGAAGATTTAACATCGGCGTTATATACGCAAACTCAATCGGAATTTTATATAACAAAAAAAAATACAAATTTCTTATTTTTTATTAGTTTTTTGTCTTAAATTTGTAATTTTTAGATAAAATAAAAAATATTTAATTTTTTTTTCTGGTTTTCAGGGTATATATGAAATGAATTTGAACGAATATATATATATGTTCATGTAGGTATGTATATATCTGTATGTATGTATGTACAAAAAATAAGTCTGGATGAAGTGAATATGTAATTATTCCCAGCAGAACAAACGATGGATGGCATATACAGTGGAGAAAATTTTTGTGTTATGTACAAATATGTATTGATGTACTACACACAGATCATATATGTATTTGTATATAGAAATGATAACTTAATGAAAGCTATATATACTATATATACGTATGTATAAATTTTGATGTGTTTTGATAGGATAAACATTATATATAGGTATATATATATATATATATATATATATATATATATATATATATATATATATATATATATATATATATATATATATATATATATATATATATATGTATATGTATATGTATATGTATATAGAAGAGGAATGGTTAGAAGAGGTTTGGAATCAAATAAAGATTTCAATGAGTTATCAACAACTGTGGTGGTGTCGTAATAGTGATCAGACATGATGAGATAAAAAAAATAAATAAGTAAAATCAATATCGAAAGAAAATCAATATGCGAGCTTTTAAGTGTATATATGTATATATGTTTGTGCGATAGGAAATTATATGTTGAGTGGATTCATAAACATATATATGTAAGCGTATATACATAAATAAAACACTCAAATATTGAGTGAACTATATTTTTTTTTGTAATGTGCATGAAATTGGTATATATTCATAAGTATATATATATAACATACATTGTATGCGCATATGTATATACAACATATATATATATATATATTTATGCAAAATTTAATTTTTAGTGTACAATTAAAAGATATAAAATATAACTTGAAATTATATAAATATATATATGTATGAACATATGTACATATATAAATGTACTATATTTAATTATGTATTTATATTGATGCGGTTTTTAGCATGGAACTCGATTTCATTTTAATTTTATATATTTATGTATATATGGAGAATTACTATATATGTTGAATAATTTGCATATTTTGACGTCAATTGAATTTTTTCACTAATAATTCATTTATATATTTTAAAAAATTTGAAGGTGAAGCGAATTATAATTTTATATTTGAGCGTAAGATGTATATATATACGCATATATATACCGTTTACCACACTGATGGTTTTAATTTAGCGATTTGAGCAGTCTCTGATTTTTATATAAAATAATAAAACTTAACTGCGCACGAATTCGATTATTGTACATATTTATACATGGCATTACATCATTCAGTAATTTATGGAATTCCATTTATGTACTACTTTGAGATGCGTTTTCTTATATGCAAAATGATCATTTTTTTCTATACAAAAAAACATTAATTTTACATTTTTTCAATTTTAATTCAATCATCCTCTTCTATGTGCAATACAATATAGGTAATTTAAACAATGTTTCTTAAAAATGATTAACTGAACGAAATTTTCTATTTTTTGCAGAGTAGTTTAACATTTGGTACACAATACCCTTTATTTTTAATCACCACATTATGGAATCTAGTCATTTTTTTATCTTTTTCAACTTGGAAATTTCACCAAACGTTATATGTCCATTTTTTCAAAACTCTCTTTTATGTTTTGGCCTGAGAAACATAATAAGGATATACGGTTTAATTCATCCCATATAGATTTCCTATGAGGTTTATAGATGAGGAGGTTGTGCCGGCCATTTCATAAAATTAATACTGTTCTTGCCAAATTGGTTGTTTACCACCCACAACACGCGGGTACACACAACCATATTTCCTTTGGCAAATGGATGCATAGTATCCCTTAGAATATCCTTCAAACAAATTTCTTTATTTAGCGTTTTATCTATCCAGTACAAAGACCCAGCATTGTATTTCCTCCGTTATGTTTAATGGATTTTACTGTATAGCGCTTGTCGTGTTGTTTATCTATGCCATAAACTTCTTGATTCCATGGGGTGGCAATATAATGTGGTGATTAAAAATAAAGGGTACACAACCAGATACTAAACTATTCTGCAAAAATAAAAAATTTCGTTCAGTTAATTATTTTTAAGAAAAATTGTTCAAATTACCTATTAATTTGCACGGATAGTAATGAATGAATTAAAATTAAAAATTCATAAAACTGTCTGATCATAATGAAATGATATAATAAATTTCTTGTACATTAGTGACTAAGCATTAAACAAAACATGTGTCATTTTTAAATATATGTATTAATGTTTTTTTGTAGAAAAACATGATCATTTAAATGTTTTTTGAAAATTACCTATTATTTTGCACACCACAAAATGCGTTTATTATGGTTCAGTACAACATCTGCAATCCTTTTTATGTATAATATGACGTAGGAATTAATTTAAATAAATATAGGTTTTACACTTCAAATTAACGATGTTCCAAAACACTTTCAATTTTTTATAAGTAAGTATATATATACATGTGTAATGTTTTACAAAGTAAATTAACGTTTTTTATAAAATTACTTTCATAGTTCAACCTAAAACAAATTCAAAATTCTACTAAACAAGTTCAACTTTTTGTATTTCAAATTGGGATCTTTTTACAATCAAATTCAAGGTTTTGCTTGGCAAAACAACTCAAAAAGAAAATTTTTCAAAATAACACCTAAAATTAGCTTGTCACACAGAAGTGTCTATATAAAGAGATTATTTTTTCGTTGCTCAGCAAATATTTCAGAATTTTGTTAAACGAGAATTTATTAAAGCTGCGCCAAAATTAGCAATAATAATTAAAGTCCTTTTATATTCCCTCGTTAAAGTCTTAATCTTAATTAAATTTTCAAAACACTATATGTATATATATATATATAGTGTTTTGAAAATTATATATATAAATGAATATTTAATTAAAAACGTTTCATATGATATATAACATGAGATAACCCAAATTAAAAATTTTGATAAATTATCTGTGCGGTCCAGGTGAGTTTTTACAAAATTTTCTAGGCCCTGATCCATTTCTACAAACCTCCACGAATACTTAAAACATACACTGTTCAATTACAACACTTTTTTAAGTGTGGTAAAGTAAAAAGTACCTATGTATATATATAGTGGTATATAGTACCTATATATAGTGGTAAACTGACCGTTGTGAAGTTAGCCCGAAAAACCCCCTTTAAAGAAATTGTTTGTTTTTCTACTATGTACTATTCAAATTCATAGTAAAACCACAGACCACTATACGGTATACACTAACCTCCGAAAACGATCCAACGAAAAGCGTGTGCGCAAGCTACTTCTAAAGGAGGACTACTATACTACACTGAAAGTGATATATCATTTGCACAATGTTTGTACTATAAATCAGCTACAACATATACATTTTTAAAAACAGTATTTCAATTAAAACTTCCATCTATATCGCCAATTTATAAATGGACACCAATAAGTTTCATTTCACCCGGCACAAACTATATTCTGATGAATTAATTGAAACACTTATTTCAAAATATGACAGAGTCATCACTGATATGTGTATTATAAGCTTCGACGCAGATCACAATTAAAGAAGACCTGACCGTAAACCGTTTAACCGATAAAGTCGACTGCGTGATACTGGGATCACAGATCAAATGAGCTATAGCTACTACTGCCATTTTTTTATGTTACGTGGTTTAGTGGGTAGCTGGAAACACGTTTTAAATTATATACTAATTAACAACTCGATCAGTGGTGAACAGCTAGCACTACAGTTAATAATTAAAAATATCAAATTATGCCAGGAGAACTTACTCCTACATTCGGACTACGGCACAAGTAATTTCAATGTTGTAAAATTACTATATACGAGCATGAGAAAAATCAAAAAGTGAAACTGTTACCAAAGGTGTTTATATTTATTTGGAGCAGAGTTTGGAGTTTTTGAAAAATTTAAAAATTTATCAAAAAATGAAAATTACTTCAAATTTTTAAAAGGACTTCAACTAACCATATATAATACCTCAATTGGGGTTGATAAATTATTTAAATTCTAATTTTGCTATGGATTTCATATTAACGGGTAAAACAAATCAGGACGCTCTATAGAAAACTTCTTTTCGGCTCTGAGAGGCAAAGGGGGATTCAACTACATGCCTTCAAGTTACGAAATAGGTGTACATTTCGCAAATATCGTTGATATGAATTGGTATACATTCAAATTGTATACCCGACGATAGTTTAATTTTAAAACTAGATTGGAAGGCATTTAAGGACGATTATAATAAAAGTATTAAATATCGAGAAACCGAGGAGAGGAATCCAATGCAATATCATATTATCTATTGTGCGTATATAAAAAAATTAATTGTGATAAATGCAAGACACAATTATTAAAATCTGACGCAGACATGAATGCTATATAATGATATATTTATATATGAGAAAAATTTCAAGAAGGATTCTTCCAATTTCGGATCTTTAGAAGTACCATCGGATGAGTTGTTCCATATATCACAATTTATAATTTCAAAAATATTTTAATCATAAAAGTCACAATAATAATATATGTGAAGCAATGACCATATACAGTTTGGAAACAATTAAATTAAAATTTCCTTCATTTTTGCCGGAAGAAATAGAACCATGCGTTGGCCATCTTAAGAAATTAATAAGTTTCTTTTTATTGGTTTTGCTTCGAAAAAACTGTAAATGGTCAGGTGCTATACAAAAAAAAAGATTAAAAATTTTAAGTAACTAAATTAATTAATTATATTTTGAATTACGTATATGCCAATATATTTGTTTTATTAAATGTTATTTGACTTAAATATAATAAATAAACTTGGCTGCTAAGTTTGGGGTCATTTTAATAACCACTTTGAAGATTGACCAACTGGCACTATGCATTTAAGTCGAAAGAATTCCAATCAGAAACAAAATTGGATTTCAATCAAAAAAGACATCCAGCCTAAAGGGGCAGTGTATTCAACAGATTTCAATTATTCATATTACGATATGCTGAGTTTGCAATGACTAAAAATATATGAAAAATTCAAAAATAACAAAAGGGTTTTCATTAAAATGCCAAAACTTTTAAAAATTGATGTCGATTGACTATAGAGCATCAAAATTTCTGTAAATTTTAAAACTGCAAATACATTTAAGAATTTAGAATTAATTTGACACAAAACTGAAAAATGGCCTATAGTTCCTCTAAAAATAATCTTAGAATCTCATTAAAAAAATTCTTCAAAAATTTTGCATAGATTCAGGGTAAATTCCAATTATTATTAACCAGAAAGTGTACAGGGTTTGCCCTCCAAATTCAACCTTTTTGCATGCCAACCAAAATAATTTGAGACTTTTCAAAATTCATTATTTGATTTGGTAATTTAGCTCAAATATACATTTTTCTGATAGTGATTCAAATGGTTGGCAAAATTAAAAAGCGCACCCCTAATTTGCAGGGGCCTAAATTGTTTTATTATTTAACTATATTTAATTGTTGAAATGCATTACATTATTTATTGAGAATTGAACTTAACCTGCACAACTAAGAAATGAATTTGAAAAATTCAAAATGAATGTTCTATGGCCTATAGACCATTTAGTCGTAACTATAAAATTAACAAATTGAAAATTGAACCAAATTAAACATTTAATTTTTAAATAAATCCTATGCATATGAATTTATTTTTTTCAATTTGATGTAAATTTGAATTATTACGTTTACTCTAGTATGTGTCACATAAAATTTTTGATAACTGGGTAAAGAAAATACAGTACATTTGAATTTCCCAAAGGTTGAAATTGTTTTGCAAAATGATGAAATTGATTTGCAAAATGGTGAAATTGTTATGCAAAAGGTTGAATTATAGTATATATAGTATTGTGTGTGTACTATAGATTCTATTAAAGTAGTAGATTTTCCATTTTTGGAAAATCTTGAAAATGCCAAAATTCAACTTCTTAGTATTTGTGGTTTTCGAGTTGAAACATGCCCTACCCAATTAAGGATCTGGGTTCTAGTCCCACCAAAACCTGAGTTTGAGAGAAATTTTTTTTAAATGCTGCCAATGGCTTGAATCTTTTTACAAAAGAAACTAACAAGAAGTATTAAAATGTTAAGCAAAAATTATTACATATATTAAGTCTTAACCAATGTTAATGTTATTAGTGTTCATTATTTAATTAATTAAGATTACATTTATATGTAAAACCTATAGGTTAGGTTAGGAATTCAGTAATGGTTTCTTTATAGTTTTAATTAGAAGATCATCGATGTATATTATACTATTTCGAATGTACCAAGGAGCATTGGTATAATACTACGAAGTATTTTCGCTTGGGTTCGTTGCAGGTTTGACGCGCTGGTGGAACCCCATAACATGAACACCATATGTCAATATAGGCTTGATTATCATTTTGTATATAATAAAACTATATTGGCGAATGACAGCTGAGATTTTCTTCACATCAACCAATACATTGTGAAAAATTTATTTGTTTGCGCTTTGCTTCAATATGATTCTTCCACGTTAGCCTTCTATCCAGGTGCATGCCTAAGTATTTGACCTTGGTTTGTTGAGGAATATTTATATCGGTTAATTCCACTGGTGGACAAGTGCGTTTGCTTAGCGTGAATGTGACGTGAGTTGATTTGTTTTCGTTCACTTTTATGCGCCATGTCTTCAGCCAGTTCTCGATTTTGTTTAGATGATTCTGTAAAAATCAAAAAGTACACTCAAAAATATATAAATAGGTTCTAATTTTTTCAAAAACTTGTATCTTAATTCTGTTCCAAATCCTATTAATTCTGTGTCCTCCGCCAGGAGTCAATAATATTCAAATTTAAGATATGTTGGCAATTAGTAACCTATGACGTAAAACTAGCAATAGACGCTCGTACTTTAATGGAAGTACCAAAAAACGTAATAAACTAGTATACGCTTGAAAATGGAAGAGATCATAATATTGACTTTATGGCTTCAAATTGTGCTTTCTAAAGTGCTCTAATCACAGTGCAGAATCTATTAAAATGTTCATTAATCTTAATATACGCACATGCTTTCACATGCACATTGACCTTTAGTAAAACAATAGACAATAGTAAAACACGCACGAAAAATGAATGGTCTTGCATTTGGAAAATATCTTGCTTTACTAAATTTATTTAGAAATTATAGTAAAATGAATTTTATAAAAAAACTAAAATATCGGTACTAAATTTTAGTCGACCTTGAAGTAAAATACATGAAATATTGTCTAGCACTACTCCAAGATAAATTTTCGATTGTCGATTTTGCTCCATAAAAATAAGACAACCAATCAGGATCGATTTCAAGTTCTTCTTAGAAGAGTGCAAAGTTATTTTGTATATATACGCATACTTATGCAGTCATCATTTAAATACACCATTATAGGATCAAATAACTCCCTTCGGATGGGATTGTCTCGTCAATATATATACATATTCACCTAATTCAAGTACTGAATTTTTCAATGGCTTCATCGACTGTCATGTATTTTTGCCATTTATCCCATTCCAATAAATAATAGCCTCCAGATTGGATTTTCATTAATTTTAAGTTTAATTTTATATTTAAATTATACTCGTTAGGATGTTTTAAAATGCTTTTAATCACTATTTAGTCGCCTTCTGGTTTTCTGATTCATGCAACTAGAACTCCATGTTTTTATTGGTATAGAGAGCGTATCTTTCAAATAAATAAAAATTAGTATTGACCCCCTTTTCTGTACCTCAGAAAACTTATACATTTTTGTGTTAAAAGTTTAAAAATTGATTGATAGTTACGCTTTGGTCAGCCACATGTTTCTTGCTGAATTTAAAAACAAAAACCAAATTCGTGCAAGAACACTATCCGTACATAGAACTTCATTAACTGTGTGCGAAGTCTATATATAATTCTTTATCTATACAGTGGTGGTTTTAAGCATATATAAGCAAGCAAGGCAACTTTGAGCGGCCTCCGCCCTTTCTGTTTTTTATTCGATTGTGCGTGTATTTGTTGGGCTTCGTATAGAGACAAATATTGCAAAAAACATAACATCATAACAATAAATTAATAAATTAAATTATCTAATTTCAATTAGCAGTACGTTAATTCATGAGAGGACTAAAAATGGTCATTTTCAAGCGGAAATTTAAGGTTTGTCATGTTTCCCGTCAGATATATTGCTTTCTGAACACTTTAAGTAATATTACCCGTGGTCTAAAAGCGTTAAAATGTTTTACCTTCAGCAAATAGCCATTTAGAGAATTCAGGATTATGTTATATCGTGGATATTTTTAGTTAAATGAAAACCTCATAGATGTGCAATGCAACAACATAATATGTGTACATAATGTCGATGATAATGTATTGCCGATTTAAAATTCGGTCTGATCAGCCATTAAATTTATGATCTATATGTATGTATTTCACTAACTACCTCGTTTGCGAGTGGTGTTGAGAGCAAAATATGTTAATTTAACGTTAAAAGTTAGACAAAAATATTGGGAAACAAGATTGCCAAGTGTAAACCAAGCATAGCCCGATTAGTCTGCTCATATTTCTATACTGTACACTGTACAGTAAAATTCGTTAATTTTAACTTGCAATGTGTAGGCGCACACAAATAATAGAGAAAAAATTGAATTCAGCATTATTCTTGGTTTACATGTAATAATTTTTTCACGGAACGAGAATTGAGCTCATGTAGCCAGAATGAAACACAAAAATATTTCCCGATACCAATTTTTAGCCGACTTTTTCAAACACTCACATAGTAAAACAGACAAAAATTTGTGTTGTATCATTGCTCGATAATTTTTTGTGTTTTACTTTGTGAATACTTCAAAAATTCGACTAAAATTTGGTATCGATAATTTTTTTTTCTTTATTTCATAAATACTAATAAAATCAAAAAATATTCTCGCTATAAAAATTGAATCAACATTTCTAAACACTTTGGCTGCGGACCAATTGTCGGGTAAATCAATTACTTAGGTAAAAGTCGATTTTTACTATTTTTGTTTTATTGAAATACGTGCTTTTGTTTATTTTCAGCTTACTTAATCCGTAGATCACTAAAAAATTAAGAATCTAAACGTTAAACATTTACTTTTGTGTACTCGATTTACTCGAATTATTTTTGGCAAGTTGTTGGCAAGGCCAACTTAAATTTAGTACCGAAATTATATTTTTTTATATAATTCCATTTTCATACATTAGTTTATAAATAATGTTTGAAGTCGATCGATTTATGTTTTTATTTTGATGGTGAAATTCTGCCCAACATGCCCAATTTGACGAACTGCGCCTGCATTTACCTAATATACCTAAGAAATTACAATAACTAAAATTAGGGGTTTATGGTGTTAGTAGGTTATTTCATAATAAAAATCGATTACTTATAGGATACGCAACGCACCAAACTAAATTTGTCTTTTTTTATGTTTTTAATTTTTTAATTAATAACATTTCAATATGTCTTAAAAATATCCGCAGGGATTGTTAACAAAATTTAAGTCACCGTACGTTTTATTACTTTAATACATTATTGACATACTGTTAAAGTTAGCCGATAATTTCCAGCCGTTAGTTTGTCAACAAAAATTGGTCATGCAGATTATAATATTAATATGACAGCCGATAAAAAATTTATATATAGCCGAAAGTTCTCAGCCGATGGTTTCCAGCCGATAGTTTCCATAACCGATATATGTCGATAAAGAAGTATTTAATTCTTGGATAAAAATAATACGATAAATTGGATTTTGATGTTTAGTTTTTCCAAAATAAGATGTAAATAATTCCAAATTTCTAAAAAATCAGCTTATAGAGTGTTATGTCTGGCGACGGCTTGATTTGAAGTGTTTTTCCAATAGCAATGACTATAGAAAATTATTTTAGTCCAAGTTTCATGTGGGAATTCTGGGAAATTTAGATTTTCCAAAATCATATAGAAATAATTGAAAATTTATAAAAATTTAGCCTATATAGAGTGTTACGGCTTGATTTGAACTGTTTTACCAATATAGCTATGACTATAGAAAATTACTTTAATCCAAGTTTCATGTGAGGATCCTGGGAAATTTAGATTTTCCGAAATAATTCAAAATTTATAAAAATTCAGCCTGTATACATAGAGTGTTATGTCTGGAGACGGCTTGATTTGAAGTGGTTTTTCAATAGCTATGGCTAGAAAAATATTTTAGTCCATGTTTCATGTGGGGACCGTAGGAAATTTAGATTTTCCAAAATAATTGAAATTTTTTAAAAATTCAGCCGCTAGTGTTATGTTTGGAGAGGGAAAATAATTTTCTAGTCATAGCTATTGGAAAAACTCTTCAAATCAAACCATCGCCAGACATAACACTCTAGAGGATGAATTTTTATAAATTTTCAATTATTTACATATTATTTTGGAAAATCTAAATTTCCCAGGATCCCTAAAAATAGAAACATTTCCTACCGGTGTTATAATAAAAAATATTTCACAATTGTATCGAAATAAATCTTATCTCTTTTGTACAAGAATTAAAGATCTCCTTTATCGACATATATGTATAGGTTAGAAATTACCGATAACTTTAATAGTATGACAGAAAGGGTAAATATACTTGAACTTTAATGTTCAATTCAAAACAAAAAATTATCTTCATTGATTTTTTTCAGCTGGAAACTATCGGCTAACTTGAACAGGTTTTATTGACCCTCATAATATAAAAACAACGTCTTAATTTTTATCTTTAAATATTTATAGTTGTTATAATTTATTTGTCATAATTTTATTTGAAATCAACATTTAAGGAAATTTGTATCTTGTATAAACTCGAAAGGGCCTCGCATGGAATGCTGTATATATGTACTTATAAATATATCGCAGTCATGATTAGATCTATGTACGACAATACTTGCCCAGTTCAGTTATACGAATATAATGAAATCGATCAAATATATCATATTCACTAACACAATTAACCACATATTTAATTTATTCCCTTTAAATTGAATTTTCAAGTTTTTATAATTTGTCTGTTGTTCTAGGTCAAGATGGTGGGTATATGCATATACACAAAATGTATATAAACAACATAATTTTTTTCGTTCGAAGACTTAAACAAGAAAAAAACTAGAATCGATCGAGTAAATATAAAAGTTGTGTTTCAATTACAAAAAAAAAAAAAAACGCGAAAAAAAAAGAGTTTGAACCAAGAAGATCAAACACCAAAAAATGAAACACAATAAATGATTAGATTACATTACGGTTTGGTTAGGGGGTTGAAAATTGTATTTTTTTTTACTTAAACGTTATAATTTTTGTTTTGGTTGTGTGTACATACTCGTATATATTGTACATATACGTATGTACATATATTGAAAACGAAAGTCGTTGTTGGTTAGAAAATCGGCGGTTATTCTCTGCTGTGTTTCACGACTTAACAAGATATTATTATTATTATTATTCTTCTGGCTTTTTTCTTTGGTTTTTAATTTTTTTTTTTCTTATTTTTGAAGAATCAATTTCGAATTGTCTTATGCAAGAGATTATATTGATGATGATTTTTTTTTATTTCGTCTTGAGTATGAAGAATATTTTTTTGTTCTGAATGTTGTTTTTTTTCAATAGATATAATTAATTTTTTTATGTTGCTGAAATTCTTGAATTTAATTTTTTTATTTTTTTTGTTAAAAAATTTGGGGCACAGATTTTTTTGTTTTATGTTTTATTTCATTTTATTTGTGTATGGAGGATTAATTATTGCTTGCGGTATATTTCTATAATTTTTCCATAAAATAAAATACAGAATGAAAAATCAAAATTAAAATGGTAATTTAAATGCAAGAAGATATGAAGAAACGAATAATATATAAAACTAAAGATGGAAGTGTGTAATCATCAATGGGCGACAATAAAATGCCCATGGGGGGAGTATTATATTTTTATTTACTCGACTCAACATCATAATATATTGATGAGCGAAATTTGAAAAGATTTATATCGTGCAGTGCTTCATGGCAGAAATCGGTTAATTTTAAAATCAGGATACATTACATATATACATACATATGTGTAATCCAAATTTCTTTAAGTCAACCAAACCATCGTGGTAAGGCTAAGCCACTTGGCAGACGTCACCGCCAAAGCTTACAAAAAAAGCTGTCTGGTCGGGCATTGGGTGCAATTTCCAAGGAGCCTATAGCAGTAGCTAATCGGGTACACCCAAAAGGCCCAGCTCGCAACGGGCACTACGTCCGAAATGATCGCAAATTACTCTCAATGAGGAAAATCTGCGTCTTTTCCGATAAGAGCTTGGTCGTCGTATTCTCGAGACTGCGAAGCGAGCAAAGACGAGACGTACGTTTGGTTCTATAGCGATATCGACAGAATCAAGGGCATCTGGGGTTATCAATTTTCGGGTGGTGATCCCCCGAAGTCTCTGATACTGTATACTCATGAATTCCTGGGCCACCTGAGAATCCGAGTGTAGTTATTACTAACATCGGCATAATCAATCCAAATGTATATCGACCACTGGATAGAAGATTATCCGATACAAGGGAGAAGCTAATCGCCAATCGATTGTATTCACGGTTCACCAGAGGTCCTTCGAACACATTACTGTGTCCGGAGCGTCGCTACAATACGTCCTTGAGTGGATCCGTTTCAGGGTATCTCAGGGCCGTAGGATTTTATTTTATTATTATAATTTATTTACAGCTGGTCTCATGATGACTTGATGCTCAATTTAAATAAACAGCTAAACCTGCAACTTGGCAAGTCAGCCTCTTATGAGTTGAATAGGCTGCTGGCTATATCGCATACAAATTTTTGTCTAATCCAGGAACAGTACCTCATTAATGGTGTGGTTTCTGGTTTAAATTCGAAATTTGGCAGGATTTTTCAAAAGTCCACCACCCTTAAAACCAGAGCGTGCATTTATATTTCTAATTTGATATTGATGCCGCTCTTATTAATGAGAGCAGCACGGCCAATGTTATACGGTGGTGTTAATCACTCTCGTGTATGCTGACTCATGTTTCAAACTTGTCATTGCATCAGCATATTTACCCTATGATTCCACCTCGCCCCCTCCTTCAGAGGAACGGGTGAATCTTGTAATGACGTGTAGGGTCAATAAACTACCTCTCGTGATTGTTTGTGACGCGATTGCTCATCATATACCTGCAGGCGAGAAGTTGGTGAGCTACTGTTGTCTGTCCACTTTCCTGGATGCTGTAACATTGTTGATTCGGGTGTGGTTGCCTCCGAGCCTCCTGACATTTTTGTCGGTACTCCGAATTGGAAATTAGCCAATAGACTAATCACTACTGATGTTCTACGCTCGAGTGTTTTCTCGTTTGCACCGTTCAAATCGAGCGGTCCTGATAGCGTTTTCCCTGCTGAACTACAGCAAGTTTTCTTCCCATCAGTATACTCACCTGCTCAATCTGTTCCAGACTTGCGTTGCTTTTAGTACTGTACCACGATCCTGAAGCAGGAGTAGAGTAGTTTCCATACCTATAAAGCTGGCAGGTCGGATTATAGTTATCCAAAACCTTTTAGGTCCATTAGTCTGACCTCTATTTTCTTAAAACTTTAGAGAGGATCATCGACAGATTTATTAGGGATAACTATTTAACTACCTCCCCTCTCAATAACTTGCAATATGCTTACAGAGCTAGCAAGTTCTGCGAAACTGCTCTACATGAACTCGTAACTAGAATCGAAATATCACTTAATTACAAAGAGCTTTTGATAGCACTTCGTTTTCTTCGATCACGAATGCGTGTACCAATTTTAATATTAATCAAACCATTGTTACATTCATCGATTCTATGGTCAAGTGCCGTATAATTGAGAGTGAGCTGGATGACTCATAAGTGTCCATCAAAGTAGCCAAAGGCTGTCTGCTATAGTAGGAGTACTCTCACCCGTGCTGTGGCTAATGGTTATCGATGAATTACATGTTAAATTGGAGCAGTTTGGGTTCATCGTGCAAAGCTACGCGGATGATCTCGTTTTGACAGTTTCTGGTAAATACCTGAACATCTTACCTGATCTGATGCAGAATGCCCTTAATATAGTGGAAGCTTGGTGTGTTGAAAAATGGTTTACGTCAATTCTCCAAAACTGATCCGGTTGTCTTTATTAGACGTATAGAGACAGTGCTAATATATCTGTTCCCGCCACTCTATTTGGTAGAACAATTCCAAGGACACAGCACATTAAGCACCTAGGTGTTATTCTAGATAGTAAACTCTCCTGGAAATTTCACCTTAATTCTAAGCTGCAAAAGGCCATTGCTATTTGTTTGGCTCTTTGGCAATCCCTGAGGTCTGACCCTTAAAATGATGTCATTCATCTACAAATCAATGGTTTTACCTTTAAAAAAAAATTAAAATTGGGCGGATTACTCCAGCACTCAATGCCACAATGGGCCCACGGTGCTATACCCGGACAAACACAAATACTTACACATTAAAAACACCAAACCGTGATTTTTTTTTTTTTTTTTTTTGGTCACCACCGGGAATCGAACCCGAGACCCTCGAATAACAAGGCAAACACGCTACTTACTGTGCTATCGAGGGCGGCGGTTTTACCTTTACTGTCGTATGCATCAGTTGTCTGGTAGCCACTTGTTAAACTGACGTCTTCTGTAGGGGACTGCAAATAACAGCCTGTATAGGGCTATAATCGGGGCTATGTCGTCTACTCCCCTTCTTGCTATGGAGTCTATGCTATATGCTTGCCCGAATTGCAGTCTTACATTCTTGATACTGCGTGCTCTGCTGCGTTTCCACTGAGGTCCTTTGGGGCATGGAATGCCTTCGAGACTTGTATGGGGGGGCATAGACAGATTCTTAATAAGTTTAAGTCACATATTCCGAAGGTTGAAATGGTGAATGACAGGCTATTGCGTGAATTTAATTTCACCAATTGTTTCTCCGTTGTTATCTCTTCGAGAGAACTGTGGCTCTCTCAGGATTAGTATAAACAGTTGTTTGAGTCGATAGTTTTTTTTGTGAATGGCTCAGAAGTTAGTACAGGGCTTGGATTCTATTTTCCAAAGTACGAGCTCAGATTCTCTGGTAGTCTGGGTAAACACTGTAGCTACATCTAAACTGGTCAAAAATTTCAAACACTATACATTAATTTCCTTTGCTTTAATACGAGAGTAAGAATCATGTGGGTGCCTGCTCATTGTGGCGTTGTGGGAAATGAGGTTGCTGACTTTTTAGCGAAAGCTGGATCGTGTAGCAAATTTGTTGATCCCGACTCCCGAGCCAGCAATTCTTCTATCCTTTAATGGTGGTAAGGACGCTATTAAGAAGTTCGCTTTACTTGAACTGCGACTGAAGTGGCGTTCTACTCCTAGCTGTCGAAAGGCGAAACGGTTCATCAATGAGGTTCACTAAATATGTGTTTTCCTTAAAAAAGAGCCAACTCAGAATTCTGGTTGCACTTATTACGGACCATGGACGTTTCTAGGTTCATCTCCAACGCATGGGACTTGCTCAGGATGATCTGTGTGACGACTGTCTAGAGGAAGTGGCCAACTGTCTACACTACCTTTTCAGTTGTCCGGCCTTTGTCGAAGCTAGATCCCAAGTGTTCTCTTACGGATCTTTGAGCGTAGATTAGTTATTATCCATTTCTTGGTTCAAACTTTTACAGTTTGCTAACGCTGCTGTGCGCTTCTGTGAGTTAGAATAGATCCTTTACGTTTACACCTTTTCAATCTTTAAAGGCCGTTACTGCGGCCCCTCACTTAGTCAACAATATGAGTCCAGCGACTTCTATCTTATCAGCTTGGTCTACTTTCACTATACCTATTTACAGTTTGATTATCAGCACTAACAACCGAAATTTTAAGTACCTCCCACACAGAGTTCACACAGTCAGACTGGTAATTATCATCCTCAATGCTGTCGCTAACAAGATCCTGTAATCGATTCTTCTGATCTTCATTTATCAGGCCTTCACAATCAAAACGTTCCATGATAAGCATGATACGCTGTGCTCCCATAGACTTGTATGAAAACTTCCATCGTATAGCTTTGCACTGACCAAATGATGCGGTCGCCGGCTCTACGTATTTAATTGCTGCGACCGATAAGTTTTAAATCCTGGACAACCCAAGCTCACCCTTTAGAAACTAACAGTTCTGCGAGGATTAAATTACATCATCCTCTCACCATTATCGGTCGCAATCCTCTGTCGGGAGTATACGGACCTACGTTTTCATACAAGTTGGCTTGATTTCTGCCAGCTCTATAGCATTAAAGTTCCCAATTACCGCAGTCTAATATCGTCTTCGGGTATAGATCCTATCAGATCGTCTAACTAATTGTCAAATGAGTTTTGTGCGTACACAAATTATCGAGAGGCAATTGAGTGTTGACTTATAAGTCACACATTAAAATTGAAATAATTTAAAAAAGAATCAAAGTGTCATGCTGTATTCTTCTTCGATTCAAATTACATTAAATTGTGGTAATGAATTAAACAATGTTAAATCTACACACATAATTATAGTAAGAAGATTAGCATTATTATGCAAAGTTTAATTCAGGCTGAATTTAATATTAAGATGAAGTTTGATCCAGGTTCAATGATGGTCGTGGCTTCTACATTTAAATTCAAACTTAAATTTTATATAGTCTCAAAAGCAATTTGATTTTCGATGTAAAAATTAATAAATTTTCTATATATGTATTGGTAAGACCCATAGTATGTCGTTTAACGACAGCTGAGTGAATATAAATTACAGTCAATTACTTTACAGGCCCTGTTATATACACCAACTACTTATAGTACTTATCACTTTTAATTTATCAACTTATTATTTATCAACACAGAAGCGTTAAAATTACTTAATTGAGTTTACATGTATACGTGAAAACCTGAATATTAAAACAACTTCAAATTAATTTGACCGTGGCAACATATATGTTTCTTCTTCTTTTTTGCGTCAAAAAAAAATACGAGGATCCCCGATAAAATTTTAGTGAATGTGTTTGTCCGCCTTCCTTGGCACAGTAAGTAGCGTACTTGCTTTGTTATTCGAGGGTCTCAGGTTCGATTACCGGTGAAAATCACGGTTGGTTGTTTTTAATGTGTAAGTATAAATGCGTTTGTCCGTGGGCTCTTTAGTGGCTGGCATTGAGTGCTGGAGTAATCCGCCCAACTTTGATTTTTTGTTTTTGTCCAATAATTCAAATTACCGAGCTGTTACAATAAAATACGAAATCCATAAGTCAGCCAGTATTAGCCGTATATATACTTAAGATAGGCTGGGAATAACATATTTGAGAATGCAAAATTTTTCGATTATGACTATATACTTCTTAGATGGTTATATACGACCGACAACATTTAGAAGACCAATTTCAAACGAGAACCATTTCTGTGCGATTAACAAGAATTGTAAAGAAATTAAATTTGCAAAGGGTCCATATGTGTTCCAACAAGAAGTCACGATGTACCACATTACATCACTGGCCTTCTATACGCATATGTTATATATAATTTTACAAGGTTATGCAAATTTTGCCGGATTTTAGAAATTCCTAGTCAAAAACACATATAAATTATATAGGATCGATTTATAAATTCTGAAAAAATTTGTTTTAGCATTAACAAATTAAAAATCGACGATGTTGCATCTATAAGATACTTCAGTGTTACAGTAAAGCAACACATCAAATAAGCTTCTCTTCACTCTGTCGCATGAATATAAATTTTTGTCGGAAAACTTTACTAATCAAAAAAATTTACCAAAAAATATATATATATTTTATTTAATAATTTTTAAAATATTAAAAATGAAAAAATATAATTGGATTCTTGAAAATATGTATTATGTTAGTAAATGTTAAATGTTAATTTTGCACCGTGGGCCCATTAATGGCATTGAATGCTGGAGTAATCCGCCCAACTTTATTTTTATATTTTTAAATGTTAAAAATATGTTAAGTCTCTAACTTGCCTCCATAAAAAAAAATCCAAGCAACTTAAATCTGGTGATCGTGCAGGAAAAAAATAGTGATCTGATCCATTTATTCGGAAACATAACATTTAGTTAACTCCGGGAAGTTATACCTAAATGGCACAGGAATTCCAATCAAAAACATTAAAAATATTTTCTATGAAAATTTTTAGAAATTTTTGTGTTTCATCAAAAAATACGGTTCGATTACACGAGATCCAAATACTGCCATCCAAACATTCACACTCCATCGATGTTGAAAGCACACCTGAAGTTATTAATTTTTATTTGTTGGTAAAATAGAACAGTTGTGTAAGCAAAAAGTATGCAGTCAAAAGTATAGGTTCTAATTTAAAAAAAACCGAGCAAATAGCGCAGTGGTTAAAGCTGCGACGTTTGGATCGGGAGGTACCGGGTTCGAATCCCAACAGAGGCGGGGATGCAAAAGGGATTTTTCATCTCCCGATTACGATCGGTGATTAAATTGAAAACATCTATGACCCTCTGTTGGAATGTAGAACTCATGGGCCGACCCATCTTTCATGTCACTGTACAGGGTGACATGGAGCTATGCAATGCGCAGATGGTATACTGTACTTGTGTGAATGGGATGAATGAATGGTTTGAATGAATGTTTGTGTGAATGTAAGGTAAGGCTATGGACCAAAAGAGTGTCTATGCCAATACCTTTTTAAAAAAAAAAAAAAAAAAAAAAAAAATTTAAAAAAAACTTAACTTTAGTCTATATCTCCGAAACGAATGAACTTCAAGGTCATTCAACTTTATTTAAAAATTCATTCTATGTGTATAAATATAAAAGGTTTTCCAATAAGAAATGAAACCATTTTGATTTGAAAAAAACGAGTATTTTTTAAGAGAAATCAATGAATGTTTATTTCATTGTAAAGAGGAAGGTATGCCATTAACATTTGAAAATGATATCAGCCAAATGGCCGTCACGGCTACGCTTGCAGCACCATATCCTTTTCATGAAATTTTCAATAAAATTTCGAAATAACCAATTCGCACAATTACAGCTGTATGTCCTCGATAACTTTACGAATTCCATATCTTTAAGGTCTTGAATCGAATGTGGAGCATTGGCATAGACCTTATCTTTCACGTGGCTCCAAAGAAAAGAGTCTAAAGGTGTTAAATCACAAGATCTCGGTGGCCAATTGTGATCACCTCTTCGAGAAATAACATGGTCAGGAAACTTTTCGTTGCTTGTGTAACACGTAGTGCCGTCTTGCTGAAAATAAACGTCGTCCACATCAATATCTTCCAATTCCGGCCAAAAAAAAACATTCACCGTAACAGTTGCATCAGCCTCATTTTCGAAAAGTAAACAGTAACACGTTGAGGATGGAGAGGCTTTTCAACAATCATTCGTGGATTTTCTGAGCCCCAAATGCGACAATTCTGGTGAAAATGGGCATCATCACTGAACATGATTTTTCGATGAAATTTTGATGCATTTGAAGGACCCAATCAGCGAAGATACGACGTTTATGGTGATCAACCGGCTTGAGTTCTTGTGTTAACTGAACTTTAAAAGCCTTTATGCAAAATACGGTGTAATGTCGTTTGTGGAATGTCTAATTCCAAAGATCGACAAACCTGCGGGTTTTCTTCAACACTACGGGCTACAGCAGCAATATTCTCAGTTGTTTTTGACCGACGCACACGGTTTCGATTCTTCATATCACTAACTTGTCCCAACAGCTCAAATTTTTCCACCAGTTTCACTATTGCCGGCCGAGAAGATGCTTCACGACGACCAAAAAGTGCTTCAGTTTTGCGATTTGTAGTGAATTTTATAGCAATTTTAATGCATTGTTAGAGCGTGTTTCGTACCATTTTTAGTAATGGCGTAGTTTTTACTTGTCAAATGTTAAAAAATGGCAGCTTCAAAATTGACAGCTGCCCAAAGCAGGCTATTCAAAATGAAACCTCTTATTGGAAAACCCTTATGCACATAAAAATCACATTTTCTAACTCAGGTAATCTCAAACTATCAGCTGCGGCACAAAAGACAAAAATAAAAGACTTTTTTTTTAAATTCAAATTCAAATAATCAATTTTTGTTTTTTATGATTAAAGTTAACGTATTAATTCCAATTTCAAATCTTTGGAAGTGGCCTATTTTGTATTTTTAAAAATATTATATTTTCAAAATGCAAAAAATGACTTTTCAATTTTTAAGATCAAATTTTCTGTATACTTATATAATTCAGAATTTGCAATTTCAATATGAATTATGAAAATAATAAATTTCCAACCAAATTTTACAATTCTGAGTTCTATAAATATCAATTTGAATTATTGAATTTTGCAAATTGCGCGAGCTTTAGAAAAGTCGATATAATCAATATAGGGATTTAACAATTTTATGGTTCTTGGCCATTTCCATTAATTTCAATTAATTCTTAAAATCAAAATTTTGAATTTTATAAATCTTTTGAAATTTCGAATTTCGTATATTTACATATACATGCTAAATTTCGATATACATATGTAATTCAGAGTTGTAAAATTCGAATTCATCACTTAAAACATATATTAATTGTTTTAAGTTTTGAATTCGAATTTTACAACTCTGAATTCTAAAAGTTGTAAGTTTGATATTTATAAATTTATATAATTTTAAGACTTTTAGGTAAAATTGGCGTCACGCTTTTTGCTTTCAATGACACAAAGACAATTTGGTTTGCTAAACACAAACTTATTTTCATTTAATTATTGCACCTTGTCAAAACCCGTATTAATGTACATTTATCAATTAAACCATCACGTATAATTTCGTGTCACTTTAAAATTGAGAATACTTTTTTCAAAATGTTGGTCTCGGGCCGCTATTGTCGTTATCTTGGTCACAACTAGAAATTAATAAATGATTTAGGATTTTGTTTTATTAACCTTTATTTATATATATGTGTATATACGAGTGATACCATGGTACTCTAAGTGTTTATTTATTGCTTAATGGTTAATCAAGCCCTGCTGGTTCACATGGTAAAAGGTTGGTTGAGTTTGGAGCTCTTATATCATATATCATATAACTTTTATCTGCCCAAAAATTTAGTGGTCTAACTAGCAGAGTCTTTAATATGGTTGTAAATAGTATAATTTAAATAAATAAATTGTATAATTGATATAATAGTCCGAAGTAGTTTTAGTTTTAGACTGTGTCTTCGAGTCTATTACCATGATAATTTTTGACAGCTATCGAATAATTTGTGTACGCATGTGCAACTTGTGATTTATACATACATAATAATATATTCTAAAATTATTAATACTTATAATAATAATAACGTGACATTAAAAGGATTATCGGATCCATTATTTTAATATTAAATTTTTTAAATTTTCAGATTAACAGAGCATCATAAAAAATTCAAGAAAAAATGAATTTAAAATTTATGTTACTTTGTTAAAAACAACAAAACTTTGTTAGAATTAATCCAACCAAACATACACGTTTTTCTTGAACAAAAAAATACTATTTTCGGTGCAAAAATCATACTGAATACCAACGTCTTCATGTAGATTAGATATTAAAACGCAGATAAACAATACACACAAAGAAAAACTACTAGTTTTTATTACAAAAAAGAATGATTTAATTCAATAAAATATAAAAATGCAATAAAATATCCATCTAACCTTCAAATGATACAACTAAGCAAAGATCTAAATGAGCATTGATATCACCTTGTTGTAGTTGATTACAAACAGGGCAAATAGTTCCCAAATTTGCAGCTCATCATTTGAATCATCCTCATTCACAGCGTCAATTTTAACTGGTTTGTGTATAAAGTGGTGATTTTCGTAGTACATTATATTTAACTGGTCTGACCTCGACTTTTATGCCCATTAACCCCTCGAGATATGGATCGCTAAATCGTTACGTGATAGACGATCTTGGTATAATGGACAATGAATTATATTATTTTCCGTTAAGCAAATCAAGTCAGTGTTTCGGGATGTAGACGTAGTTTGATATCGATTCAAAAGTGTGTCCTCACCAAATAAATCGTCCAAAAATTTTTTATCGATTAGTTCGGACGGATCGGTATCGTCTTCATCAGCGCTGAAATTATGTGCGGTTTTCTTTATGTCGTTTTATATCTCCTCTTGTCTTTCTTGGATCGTTTGGTCAGTGAGAGCTCTAATGGTGCCGCGTCTCTCGACTTCTTCATCATAGTCCAATAATTCGACAGTTGGATGTTTTTCTTCAATTAGGATTAAATCATCCTCACTATTTTCTTCGACCAATCGAGGTCGTTTTGAATCTGGCACATCTTTCAAACCACTACTACCGTACCGTTTTGCCCACAGATCACGAACTGTATGATTAACATTTTCATTCGGTTTAGCGGGTGGAAAGGAATCTATCTACCTCGGCCAGTAAACGGTTCCGTTGATTTATTATTGGAATGTGAGGGAGATTAGTCATCACTGATCGGTAAATCTTTAAATCCAACTACATTTGATAGGTTACCGCTTGATCGCTGAGAATTACTTGGATGTGCATGTTGGTTGCCAAGATTTTCTATCGGACTGACTTGATTTGTTGGAAAGAACTTCCTTATATCTGGAACAGATATAACTTCATCATAAAATGTGTGGTATACTGTAATGTTGGTTCCTGCTGCTCGATTAATACCTTCCATCATTTTTTTAAAATTGGGTCCATGTCCCCCATTTCTGCAACACAAATTGTAGAGGTTAGTTGATATAAGGACATACTTTAGATTTTGTATGTCTTTGTATTCTACCTAAAGCGTTTCAATCAAATTTTTCGGTGATCTCAATTTTAAAAGTGGTTCACTTAATCGTATATTGTGCACTGCATATACCTAATGCAGTTTTTCTTGAGTAACATATTCCCGCACAGTTTTACATGCGTTTACTCCATTCCAACGTGACACACTATAGTTTCCCTTGAAAGAATTTCAAATCAAAAGCACCAAACATCGTATGAATATCTGACGTTGGATCGATTGTTTCCCAATCCGCATGAACTAAATTGTCCGTAATATTTAAATCTGGTTTATGATTTTCCCCTGCATATCGTTCGATTTTATTGCGCATAAGGGACTTATTCGTCTGGTTAGACTATAGTCTATCTGTATACATAAATAAAAAAGAATAAATAATCAAGAATAATTTTCTGTGCAATTTATTAGTGGTCACAGAAAATTTGAGTTTATGAAAACTAAAATTGACATATATGACGTGGGGAAAAAACATATCGGGTGGGGAGATTTATTACACATTTCGAACAGCATAATAAAATAACGTGAATGTAGGGGAATAATTATCAAACAAATGTCAAAAAATTAATTCACGATTTTTTATCACAGGTTTCGGACACAGTCTTAAAATAAAATATACGATGTTGCCTCATTGTAATTAGATATCCATATGAAAATCTATCTTAATTCAAGTGCAATTTTGGCCGAATTTAGATTTTAAATATTTAATATCGTAAAACTCATTCGAATCCCTTGCGCCTGTTGAATTGAAATAGCTTTATCTATCCTCAGAATTTTAACGTGTGAATCTTACATTTATATAGAATCTATGTGGATTTGTGGAAAACTTCATACCCATATATTGTTTGTAATAATTTTTTAAAATTGATAAAAAAATAATTAATATATGTCACAAATTTGTTTTGTTAGTTTTAAAATTAGACATTTTACATTCAAATCAATTAAAAATATTTTTTGTTTTTCTAAACAAACCTATTATATTATTAATCAAACATGACAATTAATTAATTAAAGATTAACAATTTTGAAGTTTTGTTGGAACAATAAAAACAATAATTGAATTTCAATCAAAGTTTTCTCTGGGTGAATAAAATTCGAAAGGCTGAATTTGTACAGTGCAAACGCCTATATAACACAAAGATCGCATCTTTTATTAATTGTGTATCAAATCTCAATTTCTCCGCGGCACAGGTTGGTATAATTATTAAAAGTATATTTTTTTCAATTTAAAAAAATACTTTCAGGCTAGCTACATATATATATATATATATATATATATATATATATATATATATATATATATATATATATATATATATATATATATATATATATATATATATATATATATATATATATATATATATATATATATATATATATATATATATATATATATATATATATATATATATATATATACATTTATCTCTTTATATACATTTATCTCATTGTGAGCAGTAAACATCTTTATATGTTTTTATAAGAAATGTTCCAAAATATACGATCACGAAATTTAACCACCATATTAACACCTATATATATATATGTATATATAAAATTAGCCCCGATATATGCATAATTATAAATTAAAAAAGAAAATTTAATAATATACAACTGTGCGCGCACAATATTGATGGCAGTTTCTTTTATAAAAATATGTGTACATGTAATACAATAAGTAAAACGTGAAACAGTTTCTTTTTTTTTATATTTATTGACACAGTTGTAATTTTCATCATTACAGTATTTAAACATAAAATCAAAATTACATAGATAAATGATATGCGATGAAAACGAAATGAAATCTTATAATCATATATATATGGACCATTATTAACCCTGGTGAATGCATTAAAAAGTACACAGCTTAGTAAACATATACAGTTCACTCGTGCATAATCTCTTACGTACATATACACAAAAAAAGGTCACCACAACACCGATCCGGTGTTCCAGACGATCTCACCGATAGAATATTCGAAAATGTTATCCGTTCGGTCTTTCATATGTTGTTATCATATATAAATATATATTTTGGGATATTAAAATTTGCACCGTATCAAACATTTTTTAACTTTTCTCGGTGTGACCATATTTAACACTATTTTTATATTTTTAAAACCTTTCGATAAATTATTTTGCACTGAATCATATAATTGATTAAACTATTTTGGTGTGAACACACAACACTGTTCTTATAACTTCAAATTGCAAACCAATTATGGATAAAATAATTTTCACTGAATCTGCCAATTTTTAAAATTTTATTTTATTTTAAAACGGGGTTATGTGTTTACCATAACACTCATGCACTCAAAAAATAAAAAGGAAGTAATTTTGATGAAAGTTTTGATTCAATATGCTAACAAACTAAATTTATCAGTTTTAATCAGTTTTATCAAAGCAATAAAATAATTTATTATATTAAATAAAAATTTGTTAACTTTATGGACAATACAACAGTAATTTCAGTTCGGGAACTTTTTTTTTCGTTTACTCGATTCCCAAACTTCGTTAAAGAAAATGTAGTAAAACTGACAACTTGTTCATCAAAAGTGTAAACATTTTCATCAAAATGTGGAATATCTTGTCAAAATTAATAAACGTTCTGTCAAATTTTCTTATTAAATTATGATGAAATTATCGCAAGTTTTTATCAAATTAATAGAAACTTTTTACTCAATCGGTTATCAAAAGATCACTTATGGCATAGAATTTATTTAATTTAATCGTATTTTATTGAACTTTTAAGAAAATTTTATTAATTTAATAAAAATTATTCCTTTTATTGCAAATGAAATGTGAGATTATGCTGTATATAATCATTTAACATCATACTGTCGCACTTAATTTATTCGTGTAGTGCATTGTTTTAAAATTAAAAGTTCTTTGAATAATGTTTTATTTGCTTACTCTATATAAGTTATTAACGAAGTGTAAGTATTTCATTACTATTTAATATTGATAAATGATATAAATGTATATTATTTAAGAGTTTCATGTTTAATTATGTAATCCTTTTAGATTGAATATAGTAATCATTGTTATGCGCGGAAAAACATGAAGCGCCCACTTTCATCCGATTACAAAACACTAAACAATTTAATAGATTTATTGGTTCAACTTGACACAATCACAACAATTATACAATAACAATAAAAGAGTTCCGAAATTTGAACAATTAATTTATTAAAATTTACTTTATAAAAATGATTTTATGTACTTTAATATATAATTCACAAATATTAAAATTAATTATATTATATATATTTATGTGAAAAAAATAAACTTATAATTTATTATGATTATTATGCTTATTAATATTATTAATATTATTTATATTATTCATTATTAATATTATTTATTATTAATATTATTTATTATTAATATTATTTATTATTAATATTATTTATTATTAATATTATTTATTATTAATATTATTTATTATTAATATTATGCTGACCTTACCCGACGAAAGATGAATCCAAAAGAGAAAGAAGTGACAATTCGTCATAATTATTTACAATTTACAATTATTTACAATTTGTTTTGGAGTAGATTTATAGCATTATAACATTGTACCAAACTTATGTAATGCATAAACGAAGTCAATGCTATAACCCTTTCGTACGAGTGGTCACATAACATCTCCCCCCGTAGTCTTAAGATAGTAATCTTAAGTCTGAACGAGTTCAGAGAAAAAACTAGTAAACTTAACTAATAAAATGTAGATAGTGAAATTACAAAATATAATTCAATCAAATGTTTGCTTAAATATCGTATTTCACAATGAAATATTTTTTTTATTAATTAATATAGTAATAATAATCCATTTTTTTTTTAAATTTAATTCATAAGAGTGTATATTTGGTTATGTTTTTTTTTTCTTTCAACATTTATCTACTTATACAACTTACGATTCAGAATTTTCGTGAAAAGGTTTCAATCTGTTGTTATGTACCATTTTAGTTGAATTTCCAATTTTAATCGAAGTATTTTCAGGTGAATTTATTTCTTGGACTTCATAAGGACCTAGCCAATACTTTGATAATTTAGAATTTCGAGCTTCGTTTTTCAAACAAACAAGATCACCAACATTATATTTAATTACTTTAGAATTTCTGTCGTAATAGACCTTAGATTTTTCCTTAGACTCAAGTATGTTATTTTTAGCAATTTCAAATGATTGTTGAAACTTGAATCTGAGATCAAAATAATAGTCATCATAATTGTACACAGTATCACGAGAATGGGTAAGAGAACTAGGAATCTGCGGTTTACATCCAAAAACCAGTTCGAATGGCATGTATTTAGTGGAAGAATGAGGAGTAGTATTATAGCAAAATATAGCAAAAGGAACCCATGAATCCCAATTTAGTGGATCCTGCGTGCTATAATGGCGTATATAATCCATAAACGTTTTGTGAGATCTTTCTAGAGAACCATTTGATTGTGGATGATAAGCTGTAGTATTTATCTTTTTTATTTTAAACAATTTAGCTATTCGTTTAAACAAGGCACTCATGAAATTCGACCCTTGATCAGTAAGAATCGATGATGGAATACCGAAAACGCAAATAAAGTTTTCGACGAATGCTCGAGCAACTGTTTCTGTTTCTTGGTTTGGAATCGGTACGGCTAATGAAAATTTTGTTAAATCGTCTTGCATTGTCAGTATGAATTTATTATTAGAATGAGATGGATTCAAAGGACCAACAATATCCAAGAATAATTTTTCAAAAGGACTAGATGATGTAGTCGTGATTTTCATGGGCATTTTGTTCGACAGACCAGATTTGTTCGTTTGACAAGATTTGCAATTTTTTATTATTTTGGTTACTTGACTTAACATATTTGGGAAACTATAAAATTTTCGTAGTCTATTATAAGTTCTGTAAATGCCTTGATGACCTCCAGAGAGACTGTGATGAAATTCATGAATTACGGTTTCTATTTCAGATTGGTTTGTCAATTCAACGATATCTCTCTTATCGATCGACTGTTCGTTTTCAGAATTGTGACCTTTATCATCAATAATAGTTTGCCGTAATTTTTGTGCTCTAGTTAGTACATGGACATTAGTATTTACATCAGTGGTTTTTATCGGAATGCGGCTTAAACAATCAGCATTCGTATTCAGTTTTCCTGCTCTATGTATGATTTTAAATTGATATTCATCTAGTTTAATTCGCCAACGCGTGAGTTTTGAGGACGGATTGGTTATACTACATAACCAGACTAAAGGTTTATGATCGGTGACTACAACGAATTCTCGTCCATAAACATATGGGCGAAAGTGATTAACGGCCCAAACAACAGAAAGCAATTCCTTCTCGATAGCTGAATAATTCTTTTCTGCTTTGTTCAAAACACGGCTAGCAAAAGCGATTGGCATATCCTTACCATCTATCTCTTGAGACAGAACAGCACCTATGGCCAAATCACTCGCATCACAAGTAACCGTAAATTGTTTTGCGTAATCGGGTCGCGTTAATATTGGTGGAGAGCAAAGTGCATTTTTCAATTTGGTAAAGCTTTCTTCGCAAAATGCATCCCATTTGTATACGACGTCCTTTTTTAAAAGATTAGTTAGCGGTTTCGCAATACCGGAAAAGTTTGATATAAAACGTCGATAATATCCGGCGAAACCCAAAAAAGACTTAATTTCTTTAGGGTTTTTTGGAATTGGATATTTGGTAACTGCTGTTATTTTATTGGGGTCAGGTTTTACTCCTTCCGGGGTTACAACATGACCCAAGTATATAATTTCCTTACGAAGGAACTGACATTTAGTTGGATTAACTTTCAAATTATGGTTACGAAAGCAATCAAAAACTTCTCGGATTTTCGAATTATGGTCAGTTAAATTACATCCGTAGACAACCACATCGTCAAGGTACACAAAGCACTTGATACCATTAAGGCCACTCAAAACACAATTCATCAGACGTTGGAAAGTCGCCGGAGCGCCTTTCAAACCAAACGGCATTCTTGTAAAATGATAGTGCCCAAAAGTGGTACTGAAAGCAGTTTTATCTTTGTCTATGTTGTCTAATGGTACCTGATGGTAACCGTCAGCTAAATCTATTGTGCTGAAGTATGAACTCTTCCCAAGTTGATCCAAAATGTCCGTGATATTCGGAAGAGGAAAACTGTCGCCTATCGTGATGTCGTTTAATTTACGATAATCGACAACGATGCGCCATTTCTTCTCATCCGTATCCGATTTTTTGGGAATCACTAGTAGAGGAAAATTCCATGGTGATTTACTAGGCTCGATTACGTTATTTTTGAGCATTTTAGTAATTTGCGAATCAATCTCTGATCTTTGAGATTGCGGTAACCGATATTGACGAACATTGATTGGACTAGTATTAGAACTAGTAGGAATTTTGTGAGTAATAGTCTCGGTAACCGTTAGTTTATCACCAGGCAAGAGAAAAATGTCGTTATACTCTCGACATAAATGTATAATTGAAGACTTTTCTTCAGAATTCAAGTTATCAACATTGATACTGTTTTCTAATATGTCTAGCCTATCCCCTAGGTAATCGTTTTGTGATTCAATATGGTAAACATTATAATTTTCTAAAGGATAAAGCGTAAGAGAAAGTTCGGTAAATTCAAAAGGTTCCTCCGTAGTGTTTACAATGCTTATGTAACTAGAATTAGTTTTGCTTTTAATTAAAGAATTCCCGATGTAAATTCCTGGAACTAATTCTTTCGAACAACACAGATAGTCCTTATTATCCTTATCACGAGAATTGAATTTAACCAATTTTTCAGATCTGGGTGGAACAAAGTTTGAGTTAGCATGGCACAAATTTAAAGACAACATGCTTTCCTCAAATGGAATTTTGATAGAATTACTCTGAAAATCAATATGACACTTAAATTTGGATAGGAAATCTTTTCCCAATATACCGCAACATGCTATCGGAAAATCGTCTTTCACTATGTGAAAACGATGGGCGATTTGAATAGAATTAGGTAGTTCAATTTTTGCATCACAAGCAGCAAGTGTTTCCATATGATCGTTTGAGATACCCTTTAAACAACATTTTAATTTAGGATGACAAATAGTATCTGGTTTGATGAAACTCTTTTTGATTAGACATATGTCAGCTCCCGTATCTACTAACAAAAATAGTGATTTACTATTACCAATATCAAGTTTAAGATTAACATATTTTTTATCTAAACTTGAATTCGTTAGTAAAATGGATTGGGTGTTGGAGCTTAATATATTATTAGACGGAATTAATAAATTTGAATTTCGACACGAATTTAAAGTTGCTGAACCGGACAAGTCGCATCGTTCTTGATCGGTTCTTGAAAGTTTTCCGTTTGTTCATTTATGTTATTTAGATTTTTATTGGCGTTAGCTTGTCGTCGCTTAAAGCAATAATTAATTCGATGGCCTGGACATTTACAATATGTACAAATATAGACTGGTTTAACAGTTTGATTGGATATGTTAGGTAATGTCTGACCTTTAAATGGAACATTGGAATTTTTAAATTGGGCCATATGTGAGCTGGATGGCTGTGGACCTTGTGTTTTCGGGAAACTCGAAAAACTAGGTTGGTTAGAAAGTGGTCTAGGGTTCCTAAGATAACATGTAGATGCTGTATGGCCTAATTTGAAACATATCTGACATTTTACCTGTTGCCTAGAAGAACTAATAGAGTTTCTTTTTTGCTTGTGAAGTAGAAAAGCTAATTCTTCCTCGCAGGCTTTAGCCAGAGATTCTTTTAAGCTCGAAAATTGACATGCTTTGACTATTAATTTTATGTGATCATGAAGACCTTCTTGAAAAGCTCGTAAGGCGGTTTTAGAATTAATGCTTTTAATGACTTTCGCCGCATCCTTGCCTTCTGCACGAATGCAAGCTTCGTTTAACTTAGATAAAATATCTTGAACACGACGGGCATATTCTTTGACAGTTTCATCCCGCTTTTGAGAAATATGTACAAGCTCCATTTGCAAGTGTTCACATGAATATAACTCAGAAAATTCGTTTGTTAAATCTAATTTTAATTCATCCCAAGAGGTATATTCATTGTATTTAAAGGTTTGCTCGAATGCTAAATCTAAAAGTTTTGATTTTAGTAAATCTAGAAAAGGCTTAATATCCCTTTCGGCGGCACCTTCAAAAACCGAATCACAACAAGCAATAAAATGTTGTAATTTAGTTGAATCACCGTCAAAAGAAGGGATTAATTTTATCGCTGTTTCTAGTTTAAATGGCATGGTTTTTGACTCTTCTTGACTTGTAACTAGAGAAGTATCTAATGATATTTTACACGATTGTTCTGAAAATTCACAAACACTAAGATTGGAAACCTTTTCGGTTATTTGATCAATGGCATAAACAAGATCTTTATGTAAACCTGATTTTAAAAACGGACGCGATATTTCACTCATATGATTGAAAATTTACATATTTATAGGAAACAATTATAAAACCCGAAAGCAAACAATCGAATTATAAATTGAAATTCCACTAACCTTTACAATTAAAATTTTTTTGTTGAAGTGGTATCCTAAATGTAGTGTTGTACAATTTCCGCAATATAAAATGACATCAGGTTGTATAAGGTTGAATGATTTTTGTGTATTTTATTGATGACTGGAACCGTTTATTGTTGTATTGTGTTTGTGATGAATCAATATGATTTGTTTTTGTTTTTGTGGACGGGCTTCGTCTTCTTTCTCCCAATTTATGTGGAACAGGTTACTGTTGAGCGCATGATATGGTAAATTTGATGACAAATCATAAGCGCTATTAATTAGGTACTGCTACTTTATGATTATTTATGATCTTCACACTCAATTAGGAAGTGCGAGTAGTAAAAAAAATTATTATAAAATTGTTTTTGATGGTAATTAATTTGAATAAGAGTCAGCATAATATATAAAAAAAATTTTTATTAGAATTTTTTATTTTGTTTAGTATTTTTTTTATGATTTAGTGCCAAATTACAACAAAGTCTGATTATTTTATAAAACTAAATCAGATTTATCTATAAGCTTTGTTTAGGTATTACTGCGTTCATCGAACTATTTGAAAAGATAGGTAAAGCTTCGCTTTCAATTTGCATAAACAAAATTTTGTTTTATTTTTGGTTTAGAATCCGTTAGCATTTTTCGACCGCGGGATCCCTCCGCTGCCACCAATTTGTTATGCGCGGAAAAACATGAAGCGCCCACTTTCATCCGATTACAAAACACTAAACAATTTAATAGATTTATTGGTTCAACTTGACACAATCACAACAATTATACAATAACAATAAAAGAGTTCCGAAATTTGAACAATTAATTTATTAAAATTTACTTTATAAAAATGATTTTATGTACTTTAATATATAATTCACAAATATTAAAATTAATTATATTATATATATTTATGTGAAAAAAATAAACTTATAATTTATTATGATTATTATGCTTATTAATATTATTAATATTATTTATATTATTCATTATTAATATTATTTATTATTAATATTATTTATTATTAATATTATTTATTATTAATATTATTTATTATTAATATTATTTATTATTAATATTATGCTGACCTTACCCGACGAAAGATGAATCCAAAAGAGAAAGAAGTGACAATTCGTCATAATTATTTACAATTTACAATTATTTACAATTTGTTTTGGAGTAGATTTATAGCATTATAACATTGTACCAAACTTATGTAATGCATAAACGAAGTCAATGCTATAACCCTTTCGTACGAGTGGTCACATAACATCATTGTCAGCCATTTTTAGAAAAATTATTTATTAGAAATTCTATTAATTATTATATTAATTTTTAAATCAGTTACGATTGACTTGTTCACATTTTATTGACATACAAAATTATTAATCTTTTTAGGTTAGAATTATATTATACCGGGTGTTTCTTTTAAACTGAGACGATCAAATATCTTGAAAAATAGCCACTCTACGGAAAAAATGTCCATTATCAAAATTTAATCATACCGCGGGGGAAATACATTAGTGCAAAAAAAATAGTCCTCCACCCCCGCTTTGTAGGTGGGGCGGGGGTAACTTTTAAACTAAGATAGGAAGCCATATTTTTTATTACAGATACGGATTCTACGACTAAAAGTACGTATGATTAGAATGAAATATTTTGTTCGGTTCATGATAGATGGCGTTGTAATCGACGAAATTCAATTTTTTCAATTTTTCCTTCTTAGAACACACGCATTCGATTCTGCAATACGTTTGAAATAAAAAACATCACGTTTTCATTGGAAATACTCGAAATTCGTCATCAAAACAACTTATTCAGTTTTGTAAATCTAAAATAAGTGTGCAAAATGATGGCCTGCGATTTCAATGCACTTATATTAATCCGCATTTCAAATGATTGTACCCAACTGAGAAGTGTGTCTGGTTGAATTTCAGCACACGCATTTCTGATTCGCTCAATCATGTTCTCACGTGTTGTTGGTTATTGTGTGTAAACTTTGTTTTTGAGGTAGCCCCACAAAAAAAATCTGGCGCAGTAAGATCTGGTGATCTGGCGGGCCAATTTATCGGATCAGCTCTACCGATCCAGCGACTATTGAAATCACGATCAAGTATTTCACGTGCCATCAACGAATAGTGTGCAGGACAACCATCATGTTGAAACCACATGTTCCGTCTCATTTCTAAGCTCAAATTTTCAAGTAATATTGGCAGTTCATTTTCCAAAATATTTCGGTACATTTGACCATTCAAGTTGCCTTCAATAATGTGGGAGCCTATATAGTTTGTTGCCAATTATTCCACACCACACGTTGACAGTCCAAGGACGCTGATGTTCAACTTCTCGTTCCATGGTTTGTAAAAGACGATTCGTCGGAGAACATATATAGTTGTGGGTGTTGTCGACCCCAAAATAACTTTTAAACACCAACTATTTATTTTTTTATAATTTTATTATTTTTATTTTTATGGTAAACAAAATTTTTAGATTTATAAAATTAATTCTGTCTTGAATGACTGCTGATTAACTTCTGATCTTTATTTTTATTTTTAATACAAAAAATATGATTCCCGCTAAAAGTTAATAAAACCACTACCAAAATAACATTATAATTTATACATATATGTAATTATGAAAAGGATAACATTAAATTATGTGATCGTTCACTGCGTTGGAAACGCTAGAGAAAACGAGACAAATAATTACAATGACAATTGCAATTTATACGAGTGCATCTCAAACTTGATATTGTATTGCTAATTATGTTGTTCGGAATAATTTATGTTTGTGTGTTATTGAGGAATATAGATTATAATAAAATGTTCTGTGTTAGGGTGCAGGCAGGTAAAATGGACAATTAACTTGTTCTGATTAAATGTATGAAATATATATATATATATGTACATACATGTTTACTGTAATTTAAATAAAATTATTATTTTATTTAAGTCCCTACATTCACTCACCCCGCAGTAAAAGTGTTGTGGAAAAAGAAATTTATTAATTTAAAAATTTTACTATTTTATCATGGGTTTGTGCAAGTGGATTACCTTGACGCACAGAGTCCGTCATGTATGCTGGGGTAAGTCGGTCTATGGAGATAGATACGTTTTTACCGTTTATATCTATAACGAAATACTTTCGAAGTCTTTTCACTATTTTATAAGGCCCCTCGTATGGAGGAGTTAAGCCAACCTTAACTCTGTCCACTCTGACGAAAACATAGTTACAGTCCGTCAAGTCTTTATGTATAAAAATGTTGTTTTGAGGGGGGCTTCGAGTATTTTGAGGTACGACGTTGCGCGTCGACTGTCTTAAACGATCGACCAGTGAAGTAGGATCCGTCGATGGCGCAGAGGAGGAATGCATTACTAATTCTCCAGGGACCTTTAGTGATTGTCCGTAGACAAGATCGGCTGGAGTGCATCCGAGGTCAGGTTTGACCGAAGTTCTGATTCCAAGGAGAATAAATGGTAGCTCTGTGCTCCAGTTCAGGGTGTTTTCTCTTGCATACAAGGAGGCTTTAAGAGTACGATGGAATCGCTCCACCATACCATTTGCCTGTGGATGATAAGTCGTAGTTCGTATTCTATGCGAACCTAACAGCTTGTTAAATTCCTGAAAGAGGTTGCTTTCAAACTGACTGCCTTGGTCAGTTGTTATCTCAAGTGGTACACCAAATCTTGAGATGTACTGGTCTACGAATGCGTGCACTACTGTGGAAGTTCTCATATCTTTCAATGGAATGGCTTCCGGCCATCGAGTAAATCGGTCTATGATGGTTAATATGTATACATAGCCATTTGATGGGGGTAGTGGACCAACCAAGTCTACGTGGATATGTTCAAACCTGCTGGAAGGAATATCGAACCGACCGTGTTCGGAACGTGTATGCCGATTTATCTTCGACTTCTGGCAAGCGAGACACGTTTTAGACCAATATCCCGTATCCACATTCATACTTGGCCAGAAGTATTTCGAAGCCACCAACTTTCGCGAGGATCGTATTCCAGGATGTGACAAATTGTGGATTTTCTGGAATACATGTAAACGTAATTCTGATGGTATGTACGGACGATTTTTTCCGGTTGATGTCTCACACCATATGCTTAAGTCTAAGGCAGGATGAGGTATCAGTTCAAATTTTAATTTGGAACTAGACTCAGTTTTACTTCTAAGGGTCCTAAACTCCTCGTCTGATGTTTGTAGCGAAACTAGTCTTTCCACATCCAGGCCTGTGTTACATATTGGTAGGACCTCGTGTTCGCTTGTTCTGGACAGGGTATCTGCTACCACGTTACTTACACCTTTTATATATCGAATATCTGTAGTGAATTGCGATATGTAATCTAATTGGCGAGATTTTCGGGGACTACGCTCCGACTTCGACGCCTTGGCAGTAGTCAAGGGTTTATGGTCGGTAAGGATAGTGAATATTCTACCTTCGACGAAACACCTGAAATGCTTGATAGAACAATAAATGGCAAGCAGTTCACGATCGAAGGCAGAATACTTACGTTCGGGTGGGGAAAGTTTTTTGGAAAAGAACCCCAATGGTTCCCAACATCTTTTGTTATACTGCTCCAATACAGCCCCGAGTGCGGTGTTGGAAGCGTCAGTGGTTATCCTGAACTCTGCATGCTCTAGGGCATGGGCAAGAAGTGTTGCTTTAGCCAGGGCAGCTTTGGTTTTGGTTATAGCCGCTTGGCATTCAGGGGGCCAATTAAAATCCTTCTTCTTGCTTTTTTGAAGAATTGAGAGTTGCGTATGTATTGGAGCTAGTAGTTCGGCTAAGTGAGAAATGAATCGGTGATAGTAATTAACCATTCCGATAAAGCGCTGCACTTGCCGTATAGATGCTGGTTGGGAGAAATCGTTTATAGCCACGATCCTCTCTGAAGATGGGCGAATTCCATCTTTTGAGATTTCGTGACTAAGAAAATTTAGCGAGGCTGCACCGAACACACACTTCGAAGGTTTTAAGACAATGCCGAAATCTGTAAGGCGTTGGAATAGAATTTGAAGGTGTTCTAAGTGTTCGGACTCTGACTGACTACCAACCAAAATATCATCGATGTATGTATAAACGAAATTCAACCCTTTTGTCACTTCGTCCATGAAACGCTGAAAAGTCTGTCCTGCATTTCGTAGACCGAATGGCATTCGCATGAACTCAAAAAGCCCAAAAGGAGTTGTAATTGCTGTCTAATATACATCGTCAGCAGCTACTGGTATTTGATGGTAGGATCGGACCAGGTCTATCTTTGAAAAGATAGTACAATCCTGCAAGTTTAAGGAAAAGTTGTGGATATGGGGAAGAGGATATCTGTCTGGTACTGTCACTTTGTTCAGTCTTCGGTAATCCCCGCAAGGTCGCCAATCATTGCTGTCGCGCCGGGGAACCAAGTGTAAAGGTGAAGAAACTGATGATGCCGATTGTCTGCACAGTCCTAGAGAGTTCATGTATTCGAACTCGCTCTTCGCTATCTTGTGTTTTTCTGGATCTAAACGCCGCGGTCGTGAAAATGGTAGTTGGCCTTCCGTCACGATTCTATGCACCACGCGGTGTTTCACTGGTAAATCATATCTAGGTTCTTGGGTAAGATTAGGAAAACGTCTAAGAAGTTCTCCAAATGGACCGTTGACCATAAAAAGTCGGATTGTCGGTAATGGATCGTCTATATCCATGGCATTGACAATTAACGACGTATTTGAGTCAAGAAGCCGCTTGTTTGCTAAGTCCACTACGATACCAAACTTAGTCAAAAAATCAGCACCTATGATAGGCCTGGTAACTGACGCCAATATAAATGGATGTTTGAAATCGCGGCGAAAACCTAAATCGACATTTAATAATCTTACACCGTAAGTTGTGATTGGAGAACCATTAGCAGCGAAGATAGTATTGCATGAATCGTGAGAAATATTTTTATATAAATTTGAAGGAACAACTGAAACATCAGCTCCCGTATCAATAAGAAAACTTAAATTGGTTTTGGGACATTTAATAAATAGGCGACGTGTTTGAGTCGTCCCAACGTTTGTCGCAATTACTTTGGGACGATCTAGTTTTCCGATTTATCGTTTGATTTCGTATTGTACTGACCAGTAAATGTACACGAACCACCTGCACATTTTTTGGCTGCGGCACCAAATCGAAAATGGTAATAACAGAAACTTCGCCTGGTCGAAGTAGAACTAGTAGTAGTAGAGTGTGATTTAGACTGCGAACGATTGCGCGATCGGTTTCGAGAAAAATTTCGTGATCTTGATCGATCTTGTTTAAAGATGTGTTGCCGTAGTTCGTTAATAGCTGTAGCTAGACTTTCTAAAGTTATTGTTCCAGTCGCCGAGTTTTCCTTTGAACTTGAGGCACTATAGATCGCTGATGACGTTGATGGTCGATGGAATTCCCATATTTTGTCAGCTAGGGCAGTTAATTTGGTCATTGGTTCTGACTCTTGGACAAGAATAATCGAACGTAATTGCTCCGGCAATCTTTTTAACCACAATGCTTTCAAAAGCTCTTCCGTAACTGCCGTCGAGGAACCCGCTAGCTGCTGTAATCGACGATAAAACGCCGAAGGGTTTAAATCACCCATAGCTGTAGCGCCTATTAAAGTTTCCAATCGTTGAGTCTCTGATAAACTCAGTCGTTTTACCACTTCCAATTTAAGAATATTAAATTTGCCTGTCTCTGGTGGTTTTGAAATTATGTCCGAAACGGTCGCAATAATATCGACGGGTAGTGACGCAATCGTTAGTAAATATTGTTGGTTGTCCGAGGTAATTCGTTTCGTGTTAAATACGGCTTCCACTTGCAAAAACCAAAGTTCCGGCATTTCATGCCAGAAAGGCGGAAATGGAACAGACGTTGATGCATTTACACTACGCGGTTCTTTTTTAACGTTTGTATCTTCATTATCTGACATCGTTTAATTTTCACAAAACTTCACTTGTTTAAATACCCGATTAAAATTCAAATTCAAAAACAATATGGTATACTAGTAAAATATACTATACTTTACTATGATATACTATAGTAAAAGCGGAAACGAAAGAAGTATGCACTTATATAAGTATATGTATATATATACATATATAACTTTATTCAGATAATATTGGAGGAAGTAAAGAAAATCGAATGGAAATAGCAATATCAAGTTTGAAAATATATACTGTAATAGTAAAAAGCAATTCTCACCATAAAACGCGGTGTTCCAACGCAATGTCCGATATATCACCAATTCTATGTGATCCTGTACAATTTTTTGCTAAAAAAAAAATTAAGAAAATAGAAAAAGTTATAAAAAAAAAATATAATATATAATACGTCGCAGGAACGGGAACTTGACCTTATGTGTGTTGTTCAACGGGGATGGATATGTATCCCAAACTGCTTACGGTTGTGTTGAATGACGAAACGCTGACCTTGATATCGTAGTTGTAGATACAATTTTTAAAGTTGGAGTTGTCGTTTGCTGATAGGTGAATAACGCTGTTGAATTTTATCCGTAATTTTATGATAAATGGCGCAATTTGTATCAGCTTTATAACAGGAATCAGACCGTTGTACTGCAACGATGTAGCTAATCACCGTTAAGTTGTTTGATTTGCGTAATAGGCTAATTACGCGGGAAATCGGTGAACGGCTTCGCTGTATGTTGTCGTTGGTTTATTTTCTGTATTCGTCTTAGAATGTATCGATATTGATTTTTGCACGATGAAATATTTATGTTCCAAACAATATGTGGCTTTGTACTATTTAATATCGAATTCCAATTCGAGAAAAAAATAGTCAGAATTGTGGAACGTTTGTAAACTCGGCAATAAATTAATTTTCACTCGTCGACAGCAATACACTTTTTTTTATTTGTTTTTGTTGTGTTCTTGTAGGAGTCACCAATATTGTTGTGGGTGTTGTCGACCCCAAAATAACTTTTAAACACCAACTATTTATTTTTTTATAATTTTATTATTTTTATTTTTATGGTAAACAAAATTTTTAGATTTATAAAATTAATTCTGTCTTGAATGACTGCTGATTAACTTCTGATCTTTATTTTTATTTTTAATACAAAAAATATGATTCCCGCTAAAAGTTAATAAAACCACTACCAAAATAACATTATAATTTATACATATATGTAATTATGAAAAGGATAACATTAAATTATGTGATCGTTCACTGCGTTGGAAACGCTAGAGAAAACGAGACAAATAATTACAATAACAATTGCAATTTATACGAGTGCATCTCAAACTTGATATTGTATTGCTAATTATGTTGTTCGGAATAATTTATGTTTGTGTGTTATTGAGGAATATAGATTATAATAAAATGTTATGTGTTAGGGTGCAGGCAGGTAAAATGGACAATTAACTTGTTCTGATTAAATGTATGAAATATATATATGTACATACATGTTTATTGTAATTTAAATAAAATTATTATTTTATTTAAGTCCCTACAAACATTAGGCTACGAAAAAAATTGGGGTTTTGTTGTATTTGTTCACGTGCCCATTGACAAAAAGTTACCCGATTTTGGAAATCAACGCCATGAAGATCTTGGTGTAAAGACACATGATATGGATGATACTTGTGCCGTTTTAAAATTCTCCAAACACTGGTGAGGGGCAATCCGGAATCGCGAACTATTTCTCGTGTACTATAAATATGATGATTATGAGCCACTGCTGCCAATACAGCAATTTCATTATTTTCTCCAGTGACTGTTGCTCTACGGGTCCTCTTTTGCGGTTGAACATTTCCATCAGTAATAAATTGTTTGATAGTACGGCCAAATGAAGCACGTGAACGAATCCTATCCGGAAAACGTTGAGCGTAAATAGTAACAGCATTTTCAAGATTTCTGCCAGCTTCTCCATAAACCAGAACCATTTCAATTTTCTCTGGCACAGTTAAACGCTCCATTCTAAAGTATTTTGTCGTTTATTTTGCAATTACGAAAAACATGAAGATAAGAAATAACACAAACGTGAAATGTGATTTACAAAACTGAATAAATTGTTTTGATGACGAATTTCGAGTATTTCCAATGAAAACATGATGTTTTTTATTTCAAACGTATTGCAGAATCGAATGCGTGTGTTCTAAAAATGAAAAATTGAAAAAATTGAATTTAGTCGATTACAACGCCATCAATCATGAACCGAACAAAATATTTCATTCTAATCATACGTACTTTTAGTCGTAGAATCCGTATCTGTAATAAAAAATATGGCTTCTTATCTTAGTTTAAAAGTTACCCCCGCCCCACCTACAAAGCGGGGGTGGAGGACTATTTTTTTTGCACTAATGTATTTCCCCCGCGGTATGATTAAATTTTGATAATGGACATTTTTTCCGTAGAGTGGCTATTTTTCAAGATATTTGATCGTCTCAGTTTAAAACACCCGAGTAAGATAAGCGAAATGAAATGCTTTAAATGCAAGAATGCAAATTTTTTTTTACAAGCATTAATAATACATCTCGAAATCGGAAACAGTATACAAATTGAAAATGGACCCTGTGATTCTGATGAATACCATATCAGTAATGGCATAGCAACATCTACAAACGAATTTATTATTATCAGCTCAGATGCTAGTCATCAAGTACTAATACTAATTTGTCTGCAATGAATATGGAAAACTTCCAGTTTTCTTTTGAATCGAGAGAAGAACTTTATCAACTGCTAAAATCGTGGAATTTAGAACTATTGATTGGAACGTGCATCGGTAACGACATCAGAAAAAGCATTTAAGAATATTTTATTAATTGTTTATATATATATTTTATTCTTACAGAGAACTTCATAAACGTTGAGGCATTCAGGCTAATGACAAATAATTTCAAAAAAGTTGGAGTTCAAATTAAATTGGATTATCACTTCACCAAATGGCAACAAACCAGCAAAATAAGTAAAACAATGACAAAAGAACACAATGGTTCACATGTTCTACAGGATACCTTCAATATATCTTCTAAAGCAACAAGCAGCATTTATGTACCAATCAGCAACGACTCTAATTAAACGAAAGTGTTTTATAAAACAAATATAGTATTTTAAGCGATACCTTACGTAATTTGTAAGCAACTAAAATTTCTCAATATATAATTAGCAATCATATTAAAATGTCAGTTGAAATCGCAAAAAATATTACCTCCAAAATGGTCGGCCTCTGCCCTAAAGAAAATATGGTGATTATTTTAATTTTAATAAAATTTGTTGAATTTTTAATATAATATAAAAAACTGTATACATTTATTTATTTTCAGGGGACGTATTATTTTAAAGTACCAGGTGACAAACCCATGGGTAAAATTTACTCAAACTATTTTAACCAAAAAAAGATCATTTTAGAATGCTGGTTTAATAAAAAAAAAACGCTGTTTGGATGATACTCGTATGAGTACAGCAAAAAAATTAGCAAAACGATTGAAACACAGTTAAATATTTAAACAAATATAGAAGAAAATTTAAACGAAACTGCAAAAGATAATTGTAGTTGGCCCGAAATGGAACAACCACTATTCAGCAACTTCAAATTACAGAATTCAACAAATTTCGAACTGTAATTCAACGGCAGAAATATTGTAGAAATGGATGCAGTATAAAAAGCCGTCGAGTTATAAGTTAGTAAGTATTATTCATAAATATATTTATTTCATATCATTAGGTGCACTAAGGGTCCCTTCTTCGGAATACGCTACTAAAATGAGAGTACTAGATTCAGATTTAATTTTTAAATAATTAGTAATCATGACGATTGTGTATTTTATCGTTCATTTAACTATAATGCCCTCGCAAGCTATTTCTAAAAGGAGGCAACCATTCATATACGATTATATATATATATATATATATATATATATATATATATATATATATATATATATATATATATATATATATAACGAACTTTATACATTTAAATAAAATGTTTTTCTTGCTTTCCATTTACTAGATTGAAATTGATTTAAAAACTATGTATCCAAATACCGATAACATAGAAGCCAAGTTTAATTTTATTTGCATTCGATGTTATGGAGGTCTTTGAAAGAAAAATTAAAGAGAAAAATGCAAGGTGCTTATTGGATAATCTACTAAAGCAGCAGAGAATCATTTCTGAAAGTAAGTATTTTTATTCAACTCAATTCATTTTTGGTAATCCAAAATATTTTGTATTTCAGACAGCTTATATGCCACAATTGTGTATGTATTTAATACATTTTGTTCTTCTGCCAACCACTTGGACGGTTAAGAATGTAAATGGAGAGAAGATAGTTAATAAAATTACAATTAAAGATTCACAACAATCATTTATATTGATTGGAGGGTGTAGCTGTACAACCATTTATAGTAATAAAGGGCTCATTGGAAAACCCGGAAGAAATCTTTATATATTTTGATGGAATAAAATATCAAATTTTAAAAAATAATAATAATAAATAAAGATTGTTAATTTAACAAAATCTTCTATTTTTTGAAAAAAAAATGTATTAATCTAATAAAATTCTCCATCAATTTGAACAATTATTTTATTATTGAAATAACGTGTTTAATCAATTTGAAAAGATATTTCATTAAATAAATAAAATTATTATTCAATTTGCCAAATAATATTATTAAATTTAAAAAAATCTTCGTCAATCTGAGTAAATATTTTATAATATGACTAAAATATTTTTCAAATTAAAGTATCAGTTTTCTTAAATAAATTGTCATTTCTATCAAAGTTGATCAATCAAATAAAAATTTCTATCAAATTGAATAAAACTTATATCAAAATGAAAACAAAATTGTCAAAATTATTACCATGTTTGTGAAGAAATTTTGATAATTTTTTATCAAATTTTATTCAAATTGATAAAAAAGTTTGTTAGCGTTATATTGATGGTTGTTTTATGAAAAATATCGCTAATTCATTCAGATTGACTGCCACATTTGTTTGAGTGTGGAACATCATTTGACATCAAAACATCAAAAATTGATTTAATTATACGTTAGTTAATTCAACGCATATTATGCATAACCGTTTTTTAACTTTTCACAATATTTATTTCAAAAAAACTAACTTTCGGTGTCAGTCGGACATTTTAATTGTTATAACGACCGATACTTTTTATAATTTTTAAGAAAATTCCATAGATTTAAACACATATTGTTAACCAATATTACGTTTATAACAACGAAAATTCATAAGACGTACGATATTGTCTTTTGAAAATATGGGCCCAATAAAACTAGTAATTATATTTTGTTGAAAAATAATTATTTTTTTATATATTACATTATCACAAAACAATTTATAAAAATTAAAAAGTTGGTTTCCAAGAAAAATTGTACTAATACATATACTCGTACTCGTACATAATTCAAATGAATAAAAATTAATAAACTTAACATATATTGCGAAGTTAATATTGACCTGATGGATTTAATTCTAATAAATTAATATTAACTATAAGTTCATCAACTAAATTTAATCTTAAATGGCATTTCTTATATTTAATTATTTTGTAAATTCAATTATTTTTTAATTTTGAAATAAAAAATTCCATTGATGGAATTATTGAATAATTTTTTTTTTTTTTTTTTTTTTTTTTTTTTTACATTATATTAGAACTGACTTAATTCTAAGTCATCTAGTAAAAAAATTAAATTTTAAAAAATTAAAATTGGGCGGATTTTACTCCAGCACTCAATGCCACTAATGGGCCCACGGTGCAATACCCACATTCACACTAACATTCATTCAACCCATTCATCCCATTCACACAAGTACAGTATACCACCTGGCGCATTGCATAGCTCCATGTCACCCTGTACAGTGACATGGAAATTAAAATTATTTATTAGTATAGTAATTTTATGTTCCATTTACTAGATCAATTGGTTTGGTCCTTTGGAGACGTCTTACTGCCAACGGTCTGTCCCGCATATTGCATATCTCGATATTTTCGTGCTGTCGAAGGCGTGAATCATGCTTCATCGATGTATTCCATCTTTAAATCTCGGTGGGCTTCATTTCTAATGTACCATGGAGCATTTACAATATTCCGAAGTACTTTGTTTTGGAACGTCTGTATCATCTTGATGTTCGTTTTCTTGGTATAGCCCCAAAGCTGTATACCATAGGTCCATACCGGTTTCAGTATTTGCCGGTATAAAAGCAATTTATTGTGTATAGATAGTTCAGAATGTCTACCTAAGAGCCAATACATCTTTCTAAACTACATGTTCAGCTCTTCCTTTTTCTTTATGACATGTTCTTTCCACCTCAACTTGGCATCCAGCGTCATACCTAAATATTTCGCCGTATCTGCATATGCAACTTGTTTGAGAGTTGATTATAATTGGGATTCTATTACAAATGTTTTTATTAGTAAAGTTCACATGCACAGATTTAGTTTCGTTCAGTTTTATCCTCCATTTTTTCATCCAATTGTTGACTGAATTTGTCGATTTTTGCAATTTGTTAGTATAGCTTCTTCTACACTGTTCCCAACTGCCAAAATCGCAGTATCATCAGCATATTATGTTGCTATAGTTGCTTCTTCCATTGGTGGTATATCCCGAGTATACAGGAGGTACAAGACAGTGCCCAAAACGCTACCTTGTGGTACTCCAGCTGAAATTATCTTTAGGTCCGAGTATTCGTCTTCATATTTGATTTCATGTATGATTTCAGAGTTTCATAGTATTGTTTGGGAAGGTCTCGCTTGAGCTTGAACTCCAATCCTCTGTGCCAAACTCGGTCAAATGCTTGCGCTACATCCAGGAAAACGCTTGAACATATTTTTTTAGTTTCTAGTGTTCGCTCTCTTATTCTATGGACTTGTTCTATAGTCGAGTGGTTTTCTCTGAATCCAAACTGATGGTCAGGAAGGAGATTTCTGTCAACCATTATGGGTTTCATTCTCTTCAGGAGCAATTTTTCAAAAATCTTGGCTATGGTTGGGAGTATGGATATCGGTCTGAAGGACTGTTTATCGTTACATTGTTTGTTAGGTTTTAAGATCATGATTATCTCTGCCACCTGTCTATCTCTGTATATTAGTCTATACACATAGCGTTGATTATAAGGAGAAGTTTACGTATCGCTTTATTTGGTAATTCTTTAATGATTTGTCCGGTTATGAGGTCGTACCCAGGGGATTTTTTCATGTTTATATTTTGAATTTCCTCTTTTAGCTCCTGTAGACTTTCACTTTGTATTTCAAGCTCATCAGATCGTTTCAGTAGGTTAACATTTTCATCCGCGGTTCGCCTGGGTAATGGTTGAAACGTTTCTTCTAGGTGTCTCGCAAACAAGTCAGCTTTCTGTTTAGCGCTTCGAGCTTCCATCCTCACTTCTAATTGGTGCCGTCGAATTGGTTGGTCTCTTAAGTACTTTCGTTGCTTTCCATAATGAATATTCGGTATCTTTTTGGCTAGTAAGTGACGACAAATACGTACTTATTGATTCATTCTTTATTGTTCTGATCAGAAATTTCAACTTGTTACATAGGTTATTAAGGACGGTTTTATTTTCCTTGGTTCGATTTATTTGCCCAGACTTTCGAGCTTTTCGTTTCTTTACCACACGCTCTCTTACTTCAAGTGGATAGTTTTTACAGTTGTTGTTATTTGCGTATTTGAAAGATGTACTTTGCCACGCACCTTGTTGTATGTTTTCTATCAGCCTTTCAACTTCCTCTTCCACTTGTATAATGTTCCTTATTGGTGCTTGAAGATTGATGTTTTGTTCTAATAATTCTCGAAAAAATTTCCAATTGGTATTCTTATTGGACAGTCTCGCTGTGATTTCTTTTTCAATTATTGTTTCACTGACCGTCATAATAACAGGAGAGTGGTCCTATGCGTAAGCTCTTCATTATTTTCCAAACGAATATAGTTATCTGATATACCTTTCGTCACATAAAAGTCTATAAGATCCGGTGTTTTGTTTAAATCTATTGGCCAGTAAGTTGGTGGGCCACCAGATTGAAAGTCACATTTTAATTTTTTTCCTGGTTCAACTCTCTCTCTCTTTTGGTGTAGTAACTCTGGAGCCCCAGTATGTGTTTTTCGCATTGAAGTTGCCACCAATGATAAAACAACGTCCCATGGTGTTAAAAAGTTCTTCATAATCATCTCTCTTCAAATTATGTCGTGGTGGACACTATATTGCTGATACATTTATTTCGTTGTACTTTGTGCGAGTTTTGACTGTTGTAACTTGCATAGATTCACGTTCAATTTTAAATTCTTCGTTGTGTTTTATGTTCTTTTTAATAAGAATGGCAGATCCGCTTCTTGCTCTCTCTGATGGATGGATAGCATGGTAAAATCTGTACCCACGTATTCTGGCATATGAGGAGTTAGTAAAATGAGTTTCAGAGATTAGACAAATATCAGGCTAATGACAAATTCGTGTTGGATGATGAAAAGTTTCTCAACTGTTCAAATATGAGTTTATTGGTCGCAGCCTGCTTATCAAGTTTTTTATCTATAGAGCATCTATGCATTTCACGACATCTATCAAAATTTGGCCGTCTTTGCTATCTTTTGCTTTTGCCTGTTGACCTTGGGTCACCTGTACAAATGATTCTTTTCCTCGTAATTTATATAACTCCCAATTTGTCTGTTGATTGGTCGGGGTTTCACTAACAGGGTTTCTACGGTTTAGATCAGACTTTCTAGCGCGATTTCTTATATTTTGTAACTCTTTAGCTATCTCACAGCCACGGTAATTAGCTGGATGTTGACCTTTGCAATTAATGCATTTTGGAGATGAGTTGCTATCTAATGTACACGTGCTCGTAAGGTGGTTACCAGCACATTTGACGCATCCTACCATACGCCCACAGTATCTCTAAGGGTGATTGAATTCCAAATTTTTCTATTATTGAATGTTCGACATTTTTTTGTTGTTGGTCTGACAAATACATGCAACAGATGGTAAATGATAGAATGTTTTGATTCTGAAAGAAGAAAAAATAATTTAAATAATCAGAAAATAGAAAAAGTATTTCCAAAAATTTATCAATGGTTGTATTCCTCTGTTGCTGAAATTCTTTGAATAGCTTTTTACTTGGAGGATCGGTCAATTTCTCGTTTAATATATTTGTAACTTCATTAACTAATTTGTCGACAAGTAAAAAAAAAATTAGTTGCTTCAAAAATCGATGTAAATAAGCTTTGGCCCATATGATTGGAAATAAGCCGGCCTCTCCTCTAAAACATGTTTAATGTTTGCTTCATGATTATCTCTGATTGTTTTTTTCTTTTCAAAATATCACTTGATAACTTCCACTTCTCCATTATTATGTTCTCGTCATTATCGTCTGTTTTAATTTAATAATTGGCAAATTTCTAGTGCGTCTTCTTCTGGTATAATTTCGTCCACTATAAAATAAGAGAAAATTCACGAATTACTATTTATTTTTCGAATTAATTTTATTTTCTAAATTTGGTTTACTTATGATTCGCCACTATGAAATCGTTTGCTTTTGGCAGGAAATCGTTCTACCTTAATTTAGTGATGTAATTGTTGTATCGATCGTACAGCTGCCCTTTTGGTTTTGGTTTTGTACGTCACGGTTGTGTTTTTAATGTGTATGTATATGTGTTTGTTCGGGTATTGCACCGTGGGCCCGTTAGTGGCATTGAGTGCTGGATCCGACCAATTTTATTTTTTTTTTAAGGTCAATATAATTTTCTAAACAAATATAACAAATGGAACACTACAATTGATAATTTTAAATCGATACCTTTAAATACCTACGTTTTAAAATTGGATACATTTGTACGAGATCCCATTGCTGATGAAGGTTAATTAATCTATGTATATATATATATAATTACATGCGAAACAAATCATGGTGGTAAAAATAATAATGTCTTAGCTATATGTACTTATGTACATTAAATTTAAATTTATAATTAAAATAATTATATTAACAATAATACTAATAAAAAAATTAAATGTTCGTAGATTCCTGAAAATAAGATTCAGATCACATGGAATTAACTACTCGATTTAAAAACAATCTCTCTTGCGAGAGTACAGTTAGAGATAGAAAGATACAAACGCACATCCACAAACCCCTCCACACATGAATATACACATAAACAAAAATAAATAAATTATATGTATTTATGATTCTTATTTTAATAGATGATCGATTTGCACTGGAGTAATAAATAGTACAAAGCCTTTTCGTCGATTTGAGTTTTTGAAATCAGAAATTTGGATGTTACGAGTACACAAATAGAAATTACACAAAATTCACAAATATACCTATTACGTTTACCTATACCATGCAATGTCTGAATAATTATATCAGATAAACCTTCCACTGTTTTACAATTGCGCGCTCACTTTTTGGGGCATTTGAACTACTTTGAGATTTTATTTTATTTAATGAAATGAAAAATAGTGCGTGCATCTAAGAGGAAAAACATATAGCGTCTATTTTAACGAAATTTCGTGGGTATATAACTATAAAGATTAATAGTTACAATAGAATTTTGTTATATTAAAAAACGTTTCTTATATTTATTAAATATTACTTTTTCTATGCAATATTTCATGTACGAACAACAATTCACCCAACACAATTTGGCTTATGCAATTAAATTTAATAGATATTAAGAATGTTATTAGTACATGTAGCCGTACATTTTTAATCCATTTATTATTTCGTTTTCTTTTTAATACATTTATTTGTCTATTTAATTGGAAATAAGGAAATTTCTTTTGATTTACATAGCTTGGGGAAATAATTCATTATGTGTTTCTCCTATTGTTGTAATACATTTTACCCAGAACGATAGTTTTATATAGATTTTCAGGATTATCCCTTCACATCAAAAATTAAGGAATATATAAAGTTTAATACATATACGTTAACGAACAAAATGCTTTTTGAATTATATGATCATTACTTCCGTTCTAATTTGAGACAAATATTTAACTGAGACCGACGTTGTGTTGATGCTATATTTAATTGGGGCATACTGCATAACCAAACTATGATCGTAATTTGATAATTTAGTATTATAATCCATTAAAACTGAAATAAATTGTTCATGTCATACATCTTATACTTAACTCAATTATTTCGGTAATGTAATTCTTAAATATAACAAAAGACTATACAGAATTTGTACTTTAAGTACCAATAAATTAATGAATTAGCTGAGAGAAAAACCTCATATTGAAAACCCATTTACCTAACTCCATTTCTATTAAGCAAAAAATCTGGTACAAAATTAAAGTTCGCTACTTTTAAATAAAAATTCCAGAATAGAGTGTTTTTTGCAAGATATATTCGCAAATTAAATCACCGGTATCTGGAGTAAGACGATCAAAAATGACAAATAATGATGCTATAAATTGTTTTGCTTTACTCCGTAACATTTCTCCATTTAATTTGTTCGTTATTAAAATATTTCAGTTTTCATTATTTTATTGTTCAATGTATATTATATTTATCTTAAATGTATAATTCAACTATCTTCTCTGATATAAGTGATCATAATTTCATTGTTTCTTCATTTTTGTACAAACGTAGACATGTCATTAAACAATTGGAGAAAAAAATAGTTGACAGCAATCAATTAAATGCTGAGTTCAGCAATTTTCTGGTTAATCTTGATTCGAGCTCGTTTTCTGACCCAGATTTACTTTATCTCGTGTTACAGGAAAGTATGAAGAGTTGGTCACAAAATATACTCGGGTTGTTAATAGATTTGTGAAAGTGAAAAATGTTTATTGCCCATGGCTTACATATGACGTATGGCAATTGATTAAGAAAAAAGAGGACATCATGAAGAAACGAAAACGTCAAATAAGTAAGCCCGACAGTATTAATATTAATTCTAATTACGACTATATGCTTCTTGAAATTGATAAAGAACTCAAGCGTGCCAAGTACTTTTCCAAGAAGAAATATTTTGAAAAGATGTTTGCTAATGCTCCTAACCAACGTGATTTGTGGCATAACATTAATAATTTGCTAGGCAAAACTAACAAGAGTATATCGAAATTTTGTATTGAGGGTGATGGTGTTCTGTTATCAGATCCTCAAATAATTTCTGATAATTTCAATGACTACTTTGTAAATATTGGTGCTGATTTAGCCAGTCAAATTAATAGTGATAGAAATATTTTTAAATTCAATACTTGTTGTAATGTTAATTCTACCTTTTTTATTAAACCCACATCAGCTATTGAAATTTTTAATTTGATTAATGAATTGGATATCAATAAAGGAGGTGGACCATATTTACTTAATAGCAAAGTGTTAAAACTAAACATTAATCAGTTTTCTGAGATTTTATCAATATTATTTAATAAAAAATTTTTATCTGGTATCTACCCAAATTCTCTAAAATTGTCCAAAGTTATTCCAGTATTTAAAAGCGGAAATAAACATTGTATGTCAAATTATAGACCTATTAGCTCTTTATCCGTGTTTGATAAGTTGTTGGAGAAGTTGCTGGCTGTGCGCATTAATTCATTTTTGATAGCTAACGATTTTTTTTATAAATTTCAATATGGTTTTCGGAGTGGTTCTGGGACTGATGTGGCCTTGGTTGAAACGGTTGATATGATTAACAGTTTTATAGATGACAAATTTTATGTCTTTGCTCTCTTTCTTGACTTAAAGAAAGCTTTTGATACTGTGGATCATTATTTATTATTAGATAAATTATATTGCTATGGATACAGAGGTATATCCCATGATTTGGTTAAAAGTTATCTTATGGATCGCTATCAGTTTGTAGTGGTAAATGGAAAGTCAAGCCATTCTCGTATGGTAAAATGTGGTGTGCCCCAGGGGAGTGTCCTTGGCCCATTGCTATTTTTATTATTCATAAATGATATGGGTCATCTTCCTTTGAAAGGTAAATTGAGGCTATTTGCAGATGATGCAGCATTATTTTTTAATGTTAAGGATTCGACCGAAGGGTTGCAGTCAATGCAGCATGATTTGGATCTGTTAATTCGATATTTTGATACCAATATGCTATCTCTGAATTTGTCTAAAACAAAATATATGGTTTTTCGTTCCATTGGTAAAGCTATTCCTACATTACCAAGCCTTAACATATCAAATGCTATAATAGAGTTAGTTGACTCTTATAGGTATTTGGGAATGATTTTTGACTCATCATTAAATTGGCAGCATCATATTGATATGGTCTGCTCTAAAATCTCGCCAATTATAGGCTTTGTGCGTAGGTCTTCATATTTCATTCCAATAAAAGTATTGCGTAGTATATTTTTTGCATTTATCCACTCTAAAATTTCTTATGGTCTTGTAATTTATGGTAATGCTTCAATATCGCGTCTAAAAAAAATACAAGTTCTTCAGAATCGTTGCTTAAAGGCAATATATAGGCTTCCATTTTTGTATTCTACCAGTAACTTATATACAGATAAAGTGGATAACATTTTGCCTATTAAGGCCTTACATTTTTTGCAAGTTGTAAAATACGTTTACAGAATAAAGAAAGCCTCTTTTGGAGTATGCAATTTAAGTTTAAATACATTTAATCATGCATATGATACACGTAATAGAGGAAATTTGAAATCGTGCTCCATTTCAAATGATTATGGTAGAAATCGTATCTCGTGAATGGGTCCTAAATTGTACAATGAATTGCCTGAAGAAGTTAAACAAAAAAATTATGTCCAGTTCAAGAAAGCCGTAAATATTTATTTGAATTCAGTTGTAACTAAGTATATTTTATAATTTAATTTATTATAATTAATTTTATTATAATGATTATTTATTTAATATATGGAATCTGCATTGTTGATTACACTTCTTTTCAAGGGATTATAGATCCATTAAGATTTGTTTTCAATAATGTATTTGTTAATTGGTTCTATATTATTTTATTTATATTATGTTTTAATAATAATTTAATAATAAATAATAAACATGTTATTACCTGGAAAAAAAAAAAATTTAATAATATAAAATTCAGAATATTGATTGATTCAGAATTGTATGAAATTGGTTTTAAAATTAAATTTTACATATTTTATTCAAATTTACATATTCTGAGAGTAACTTTAAAATTATAAAGAACATCAAGAGAATCTTTAATTTCTCAAATCATTTTCAAAATTTCGCTATTTTGGAAAACATAAAATTCAAGTTTACAAAGTAAAAACTATTTTTTAAATTAATAATTAATTAAATATTATTTAAATAAAATATTATGAATTTAAATAAATAATTTGATTGTTTAGAAAATTTTATTTGTTAAGTATAATTTTGAATCTAAAATTCTCCAGAGTAATAAAGTGTCATCTGAGAGTTATTCAAATATTAATTTCAACACTAGAAATTTTAAACTATGATTATAGAATATAATCCAAATTTTTGTTGGTAAATTTCAATAAGATCATTTGTTTTACCTTATCACAGTTATTGAATTATGATGTATTAATTAAAGGATTTTAAACTTATTTAATTTTACAAATATGATTTATAATTCTTGAATATTACAATTTTAGGAAGTATAGATTTTTTAATATTAAATCAATAAAATTTAATATTTCAAATAATTTTAGGTTTTATAATTTAAACTTAAGAATTTTGGTTAATTCAGAAATGATAAATTTTTTTTTGTAAATATATATGAACAAAATTGAATTAATTTAGCAAGTTGCAGTCGATCTCAAATTATTCGGGAAATTTCGATTTTAATATTTTTGAAGAATTTTAAAATTAGAAATATACAAATTTTAAATTTATTGTCTTAATTAATTATAACATAAATATAGAATTATAAGAAAAAAAAAAAAAAAAAAAAATTCATTATTATAGATTTATTTGCAGAACGAAATGCATTTCATTTGTAACGATATGCTAATTTAAGTTTTTATTAAGTATATGTTAAAACTGTTTTAAAACTGTTTTAATAATTAAGTATATGTACGAAAATAACATAATGTGTCATATATACATGATGAAGACTATAGTTTGCAGTAATAGAGGACCATATTTTCCTTCTTTATATAAAGCCATAATAATAAATCATAATTGCATTAAAAATAAAATAATATGATGAACAATTAACACAATAATTAAAACTAAAATGTATTTTAATTTTGTACTGCACTTTTCATACATTATAAAGACACGTTTGTTAAAATAAAATGTTTTTCGTTCTTCACACAAATTTATTTTAATGAACTATTATTGCATTAATCAGTACATTAAACAATAAAATAGTTAAACCCGAAATATTTTAATAACGAATTTAAATAGGTTAATTAATATAACAAAATGTATTTAAACATTAAATTATGTAAATTTAAACTTTTAAATTATTAAACTTAATGATTTTATGTATACAAAAAAAATCGTTCGAAAATCTTTCGTTAATTTTACCGGATTATTTTATTCAGTGTATTTATATCTTCAAATCAATGAAAGACTTAGTATACAATTAATTATCTTGCATATAAACATTTCGCAATTTTAATTAAGAAACATGCAAAAAAGACTGCAGGTTAAAATTTTCTCTAAAAGTATTATCATGTTTTTAAAGAACCAAAGAATTACCTTACTCGCAAGTAAGCAGTCATTGATTACGATGGTCGCCTAATTTATCGAGGTTTCGATCTGAAAGTAAATGTAATTTATTAAAAACTGATAGAGAAATGCCTGTTGATAAATAAAATAATCCATAATCTGAAGGATTTTGGCAGTTGAACACAAAATAAGCTTTAAAAGTAGCAAAAGCGTCGATGCTGGTTATCTCCGAAAAAAGGGATATTTCCTAATTTTCTATATTTACAGAGTATATATGTGCATATATGTAGTTGATTTCGATGGTGCCCTTAATATAAGATGAGGCTGAATTATTTTATTTTCTCGAATAGTACCGGATTATTAAAAATTATATATAGGAATAAAATGTAAAACCTAAATTGTGCAAATTTATTTATCAACGACCAACCATGACGTTCCTTATTTAATTCATATGAAAAAAAACTTTTTCTGTTAATCAGTGTTTGGTCGATTAGATGATCACATTGTGTGTTTGGCGCAATCAGTTTTATTTATTTACGCGAATTCAATAGATACTCCCAAAGCTATACTTAGTTTACTTAATTTCAAACTTATAATTATTCTTTTAGGTAGAAAGTACGTTTTTTAGTAAGAAAATATTTTTCTTTATAGGAGGGCCAAAAAATGTGAACAAAAAAAACATCAGATTTAATTTAATAAAAACCCTACACTAGTTTGGTTTAGTTATATGAACATTTCGAAAAAAAAATTCATATTTTATGTTTTAAACCTTCCGGGGCCATTATCATAAGACATAAAGCACAAAAGTAATCGCATTTCTTTTCAAATACTAAGTATATGTATATACACATATATACGAAAAATAACCATTTTATTATACATTTATCCACCATATTACTCCATAATTATTATATATGCATTCCGCATACCAAAGCAAGATCAATATCAATTCATCAATTATATTTCGTGGAAACGCGCAAAATACAAGAAATATTAAATACAGAACAGAACAAAAAAAAATTATAAATGCATAAAAAATGGCGTTCGGCAAGAAAATAATTTATAATGATTTCAAAACATAAAATTATTATTTCTGTTTTTTGTTTTGTAATAAAATTGCAATAAAAATGGCGTCGTCTAATTAATTCCTTTAAATAATTTTTTTTTATGTTTTAAAATATATGTATTCATATAAAATAAATTTTCTACCTGTATATAGAAAGAAATATGACAATTTTTTGTTTTCTTTTGTGTTTTGTTTTCATTCAATCGCGAAAAAGCTTACTTCTGTGTGTTGTTTATGTTGCGAGGCGGCTTAGCGTGGTGCGGGTTTTCATAAACTCCACCTTAGCATATATACAACATAAAATTACACCAAAAAGAAAATTATTATTATTTTTCTTTTTTGTTTTGTGTTTGGAAAAATTAAAATAATTACAAATTTTTTTTCCTTTCTTTCTTGTTTTATTTAATATATATATTTTCTTTCTTTTGTCGTCATTATTCTTTCTTAATTGTTTTTTATATACATACATATACATATACATTTTATTAGTTTATTTTATTTTATTTAATAACAACAAAAGAATTTTCGTATTTTTATTTTTTTATTATTAAAAATTAAATAAATTAATAATGGTACATACTCTATATACGAGTATAAAAATATAAAAATACAAAAAAAATTAAATGTTTTAATTTGAATAAAAAACAAACATATTTATGCTCTTTTGTGGATATACATATTCGATTTTTTTTTTGTTGTTGTCGTAGCCTATAAGATACAGAGTGTCAAATATTTGAAAAATACGCGGACATGGTAATGTATTTGTTGCTGTCAAATAAAAACTAGTTGTTGCATAATTATGATAGAGGGCTCATTTCTTAAGTAAAAGTGTAACGATTAAAAAAAAAAATTATAAAAACGGAATCATCTTTAAATTCTTCTCTCTTGAAATTCCCCCAAAATTTTATTTTTCAATTTTCTAAAAATGTTTTTTTTAGTTTCTTTTTAATTTTTTTTTGTAGACCATTTAATACTCTTGCATATACCAAAAAATTAAAATACGGAAATTTTTTGTTTTCTTGGAAAACTGATTTATATAAGTACGATCGGGTCGGGTCACCTTAGTGACAGAGGGTGTTTCCAATTATTGAAATTTTACTTAACACTCGTATAAATAATTGAATTTTAAGAAAAAAATTGTTCTACGAAACTATCAAATTCGTTACCGTTAAGCCGTTATAACGGATTAAATATAAATGGGGCATTATACAATTTTATTTTTGTTTAGAAAATTATTTGCCGTATAACAGATTTTTCTTTTCAGTATTCTACTCAGAATTAAATTGTCTTTATCAAGGAAATAAGTTTTTATTACCATTTGTCTGATAAAATGGGTAAATATAGATCTTAAGTCGAAATTTGAAAAAAAAAATCATACAAATTTACGTTTCTTATTAATTATCTAAAAAATGAGGTCGCCGAAATAAATTTTTAATTTTAGAAATTGATAGATCTAAGCTTTCTAAACATAACGGTATAAGATTGGGGAACTGTAGGGCAAATATTTTTTAAGTTACGAGTGCCATCATACACAACGCTCCGCATTTAAGATGTATTCCTTTATAACGACTTAACAGTAACGAATTTGTTAGTATTGTCGAACAATTTTTTTTTTAGAATTTAATTCTCTATACGAATAATAATTAACAGTGTTAAAGGCCATTACTGGCCCCTTACTGAATCAACAATTTGGCTCCAACGGTTTCGATCCTGAGCTTGGTCTTCATACTGTCTAAGACAATCAGAAGAGGCCAAGTCGTTCTCTACATCGTGGAGCCATCGTCGCCTGCAACGACCTCTGCGCCTACCATATGGTGGCTCTCCTTTCAGAGATCCCTGCACAATTCCTTCCGGATCAGCACGCAGAACGTGACCGAGCCAGCGCACTCGCTGGGATCTAACTTCATGTACAATATCGGGGATCTTCATCAGATCTCTGATCTCGAAATTGTACAGAGCTCGGTATGTACCATCTATTTCGCGTTTAGGGCCGTAAATCACACGCATGATTCTTCTCTCAAATGTAAGGAGCCATCTCTCGTACTCATCCGTCAGCGCCCAACTTTCACATCCAAACATAACAACGGGCCTGATCAACGCTTTGTAAAGCTTCAGCTTCACGGCACTTGATAAGTATTTAGATTTTAGCAGTGGCCTTAGAGGATACAAAGAACGACTGCCAGCTGCCAGCCGCACTTTAATATCCTCACCCACACTGTTATCGTGAGTGATAAGAGAGCCCAAATATTTGAACCTCCTCACTCCCTCAAACGTGTGGTGGCCACTACTAAAATCTGGAGTGCCATTGTCTCTAAAACCAGAGATCAGGTATTTCGTTTTGGACTCATTGATCTGGAGTCCAACTGAAGCTGAAAACTCTATAAGCGGATCAAGTATTTCTTTCACTCCGTTGCTATTCAGTCCAATCACGCATATGTCATCTGCATATACAAGCACTTGATTGGACTGGCGATATAAGATGTTGCGCTGAGGTGTTTCAGTTTTACGAAAGATGTACTCCAACATGAGATTAAAGAGTATCGGGGACAGAGCATCTCCCTGCCGAACACCCGAGTTAACTGCAAAAATTTTCGATAGCCTGTTCTCAACCTTAACACAGCATTGAAATTGTGACTGCGTCAATGTCATCCTACACAGTCGTACCAATTTTGTTGCATTCCTAGGTATTCCAGGGCAGACCACAAACTCTCTCGATTGATCGAGTCGTAGGCCTGCCGGAAATCCAGGACCACCTGATGTACGGAGATGGATGTCTCATAATATTTAGATAGAATCATCCGCAGCGAAAAGACCTGATCAGTGACTGATCGATTCGGACGAAATCCTCCTTGATAGTCACCAACCAAGCCCTCCGCCAGAGGAGTGATTCTATCCAATACAATGTATGACAGTAACTTGTATGATGTGCAAAGGAGAGCTATACCGCGATAATTCTCACACTTCAAGCGGTCTCCCTTCTTGAAGATGGGGCATATCGCGGCCACTTTCCATTCGTCAGGCATAACTTCGGTTCGCCATACTAATCGAATAAGGTCGAAAAGACAGTTCCACAAAGTATCCCCTCCGAATATCAAGAGCTCCGAATTAATGCAGTCCACTCCAGGTGAGCTATACGAATATTGAATAAAATTTCATTAATTGGAAACAGGGTGTTTGACAAAGATCGTTCTTAAATTTGTTTTTCAAGAAAACAAAAAATTTCCGTATTTTTCAAATATTTGACACCCTGTATCTTAGGCTACGACAACAACAATAAAAAATCGTCTTCCAGAAAGTTTTTCTTTTATAAAGTATGACACAATAAAAAAAGAAAAATCACATAATTAAAATATGACTTCCACAAATTTGTGAGTTGAGAAATTTTTCACCATATATACGTATATATATATATATATATATATATATATATATATATATATATATATATATATATATATATATATATATATATATATATATATATATATATATATATATATATATATATATATATATATATATATATATATATATATATATATATATATATATATATATATATATATATATATATATATATATATATATATATATATATATATATATATATATATATATATATATGGTGAAAAATACGTGAAATCACAAATTTTTGTAAGTCGTATTTGAATTTTATGATTTTTATGTTTTAAATGCATAGCCAAAATGTTCTGTTCCAATTTTCTAAAAAATAATTTTTTTTATTTTATTTTATTTTAAAGAATTTGACAACTAATATTTTACAACATATAAAAAAACTGGACCCTATCGAAATTAAAAAAAAGAATATTTTTGATATAAATAACAGTTAAAATTTAACTTTTTGATTAGTTGACATTTGTAAACAACATTTAAATAAGTACCAAAAATTTTTAAAATTTGAAGAAAAAAACAGTGTGTTAAAGTGGGTGATAAATAAGTAATAAGCTAAAGTTCAAAAGCGGCTAATGATGTGTACACTGAAAGAGTGCTACGAGGGATATAAGTCGTTGCACCAGAACGACAAGTAAAAAAAAATTGAATTTTCCAAATTTTCACTACTTCTTCGTAAATATTGTGTACAACCAGGTAGCAGTGGAAAATATATACAGTGTGCGTGTGTACCATACATCAAAATTAAAAATTAATTATTTATGGCACCAAAATGGAAACTATTACCAATGGAAAGATCGCACACTACCGGTATTGTATTTCATCTATATTATGTGCTGAGCGTATACCAACAAGATACCTTCTAGAATGCGAAAGCTGCTCAGAACTAGATAACTTTAAACAATATTTAAAAAATGCATTTCTGGAACATGGCTATACGAGGACGCAGTCCTCGCATTATAAAAATAAGAAAAAATTTAAGAATTCCTAAAACACAAAGAGGATTTTGGATTTGACTGTGAATAGCATTTTCTTACAACAGCTCATGGAAAAGGTCCGTGTGATGGAGTAGAGGGTACCATCAAAAGAATGGCAACCAATGCAGATGAATTATTTAAATGGGCTAAAACGTTGAAGACAGATATTAATTATGGATTTGTTTCAGATCCAAAACATAAATCCAATCAAATCAAACTTGCAACTAGGTTTGAAATTTTAAAAACAGGAAAAAACACTCACGGTTTCCACGCATTCCAACAGAGGATGGCTATTTGAATTGTGAAAAATATTCTAATTCTGACGATTATCTTAAATTTAAATTGTGATTGTTAATTAGAATAAGATACAATTTTAAACAATAAAGAAAAATTATCTTTGGGTTTGAAATTTTAAATATATGTAATTAAATTTGAATAATAAATACTAATAATAAAGGGTGGGCCATTTAAAAGTTTAAATTTAAAAATGCGATAAAACAAAAACGGTTTGATTTTGCCAAATTTATTTATTTTTTTGTTGTGAAGTACAATTGTTTCGGTTAGAGATGGAATATTATTTCATTCATATGGCTGCCGCGGCTGGCCTCATAGTACCCCGTTCGATCGGACCAATTTTCGAGCACCTTTTCGAGTGTATGGGGTCGTATCTCGGCGATTGCATCACGACTGTTGGCCTTATGTTATAATGCTCAATTGTCTCTGGCTTGTCGGCATCTTTAACGGCGCCCCACAGAAAATAGTCCATTGGTGTTAAATTCACGATGTAGAGTGTTCTCTACTTGGCTTTTTCAGATTGTCTAAGCCAAATAGTTGACTCAGTAAGGGGCCAGTAATGGCCTTTAAAAACTGTTTATTATTATTTTATCTTATTTTATTTTTTATAAATTTTATATAACAATTGGACAGTAAACAGGATATACTCAATTATATACTGCCACATTACAAAATATATTCATACAATTTTTAATTTTTAAATAAAAACAAAGAAGATACACAGAAAAAAAACACACTACATTTAACAAAAATCACAATTCAATATCAATGAAGATTTAGTCCAAATAGAAGACGCTTTTTAATATAACAATAAATGTTTTGTCAAAATTATTAATTCGATATTTTAACTAAACTTTTGTAAATTTTAACTGAAGTTTAGTAAATCGTACAATAATAATTTTCAATGACGTCATAAAAATTCTAAACTCGAATTCTGTATTTTAACAATAATTTTTTTATTTCTACTAAAATTTTGTAACAACAACAATAATTCTACAGTGAATACCACAAGATACATAATTTTTTCGAAGAATCCAAAATTTACTTATTTTTTACAAATAGTATTATTTTTAAAATAAAGTTTTGTTAAATACAAAAAAACTCATTATTTTAAAAGTAATAGTACTTGTACCAATAAAAATTAATTTATTTAGATTAATTAAATTTTTATTTATATATATAAAATAATCATAAACTAAAAATTTTCAAACCCAATACAGTGATTCTGATTTAAATAAATATGTCTTCTTTGGTATTCACATTCAACAATCCAAATTAGCAAATTACGATATCGAAATGGCTGTTACTTTACTGTCGGTTAGCTATCCCAATTTATTTTAGCACTAAATGGCAAATAGTTTGAGATAATTAAATTAAAGAATCAGCTATGATAAGGCGATTTCTTTTGAAGATGATGCCTCCTCATCAACATGTGTCGCCAAATTCAAAATGAATCTCTGTTGCTTAAATTAAGTGATAAAATTTATTAAAACTTAGTTCTCGGAGATATCCTGTAAATATAAAACTAATGATCGTTAAAAATAAAAATAGCACAAAAACAATAAATAATTAATCCTAGTTTTAAAAATAATAACACAGATTTATAATTTGTATAAAAAAAATTGTATTTCAAATTTCAAAACTTCACCAGAAAGAGTCATAAAAAAATTAAAAATTTAGTTTGATTAAAATTTTATTTAATTTTTGTTAAAAAAACCTTTTGGCAAAACCATTATAAATTTAAGTAAGTTTATAATAGTTTAAGTTTACGTATTTAAGTTTATGTATTTATACAATCCTACGTTACAAACTACAAATCCTGCATTAGGATATTTCATATTAAATAACTGAAATAGTTTATATAAACAATATCTATAGCATTGACTACACACAAAAATTCTATATTTCATACCGTCAAAATAAACAATTATTTCCTCAGGATAAAGAATATTTTTTCCAATTAAACCGATTAAAGGTGGAATAGGTGATTTGTTATTGATTAAAGTTGTTCAGTTCTGCACCGTCTTTACCTAAAACATGAACTGATTTTGGCAACGCTTAAATATGATTTTTTTTTAAGTTTACGTATTTAAATTTTAATATTATCTTAAATTATGTATTTCAGAAACTTACCATCAGTTACACTTTCAGAACTAATCATATTATTTAAAACTTCTCTGCAGTGTTGATCTTTTAGCTGAGCTTGATAAATTGTTGTAATTTATGTTAAAAAAATTCTTAGGAAATCATAACTCACCATACTTTTATCATCGAACAGCGCATTAAAATCGACATTAATGTGTAAAGACAATTTAAATTACAGATCGCTATTAAATAAAACTTATTTAATTTTGATTATAACAATTTATTTTTATTTATTTAGGAAAAGTATTTAAAAGTTGTTGAAGATACAAAATTATTAGAATAATTGAACAAGTTTTCGGTGTTAGCGAGGTTTATATACCCGATATGCGCGATAAGCAGTGAAATGATGATATTCTTTATTTAATAAAATATAATATAAACAATATTGGTTTCAATCATTTGGTTAAAACATGATCGAATATTTATGTTGGTGATATCAATATCGATATGATGATCAAGCGTTATTAATTTTAAGATGTTAATTGAATCACAATCGGATGTTGTTCTAAATATTTTTACTTTGTAGCGCCGCCAGGAACGCTCAAGCAAGTTTAAAAGTAAAATAAGTTTTACATTAAAGCAAATAAAAAAAAAAAGAAAATAGTGAATATTCGCATTGTTCGAGAACGTTCGTTTGTTTTTTTTTTTCTGTTGAGTCATTCAATCGAGTTGTGAAATTGTGTTTCGGACCAATAAACGTGTGTCGTTTTGGAAATCAATAGTCAAAAATTGATTTAAACACAACGAAACTCAAAATTAATTATCGTTCTAAATTCCTGTGTCGATTTAAAACAAGAAAATTAATTAAAAATGTCGAATGACAGTGCGTGGAATGGAATTGAAAAACGGTAGTGAAAATTATCATACGTGGCAATACACAATCAGAAACTTGTTAAAATTAAGTGATTATGAAAAGTGTATTGTGTCCGGTACTGGTGCAGAAACTGATGAATCTAAATTACGTCGGGCGAAGGCTAGAACTGAGTTGAGTGTTGATCCATCAGTATATGTTCACATAGAAAAATCAACAACAGCTGCTGAAACATGGACAAAATTACAAGAATTGTTTCAGGACAGAGGCTTATCGCGTCGTATTGGACTATTGAGGAAATTGGTGACGATTCGATTGGAAAGTAGTGACTCCATGAATCAATATATTTCTCAAATGTTTGAAACTGCAAATAAATTGAACGGTATCGGGTTTCCAGTTGATGATGAATGGCTCGGTAGTATTTTATTGGCCGGTTTGCCTAACGACTTTGCTCCAATGATTATGGGACTCGAAAGTAGTGGTACTAAGATTACGGCAGATCTTATTAAATCTAAATTACTTGATTCGGAGTATAACGCAAAATCAAACGGTAGTGGTTCGGCATTTTTTGGAAACGGTGGAAAAACGAACAATAACATAAAATGTTTTTCGTGTAATAAACGTGGTCATAAAGCAGACAAGTGTCCACAGAAATCCGGTTCCAAGAAAAACAGTAAAAATCCTAACAAGAACGGTAAAGACAATAAAATAGGTAATGCTACAGAAAAATCAGCATTCATTGTAACTGCCGAAACGAATATTAACACAGCGTATTACACCAAACACTGTCATGAGGACGAATGGTTTATTGACAGCGGGGCTTCTCAACATATGTCACCGTTTGAAACATTGTTTGCAGAATTAAAGTCAACGCCAATTAAGCAGATTTCGTCGGCAAGTTCGAATAAAATTGCAGTCAAAGGAGTCGATAATGTGCCGGTAGTAATTGGTGAACGTGAAATTGACTTTAAAGAAGTTTTGTGTGTCCCTGACTTGACTGCAAACCTATTGTCAGTGGCGCAAATTGTTAAAAACGGGAATACGGTCACGTTTAATCAATCAGGCTTTCATATTTACAACGAGAAGAAACAATTGGTCGCTGAAACCAAAGAAATAAATGGTGTATACAAGTTAAACGTTCAACGTTCGAAATGTTTTTCGACGATGGCTCAATCGAAGAGTGGTTTAATGTGGCATCGTAAATTAGGCCATATTAACTTCGCCGACATGTGTAAAATGAAAAACGGTCTCGTAAACGGTATATTTTTCAACGAACGAAATGAAATTGAAATAAAGGATTGCGAGGTTTGCAAGGAAGGAAAGCAAACGCGTCGACCATTTCCGATTAGCACAACGCGCTCCGATCATATATTGGATCTCATCCATTCTGACCTTAATGGACCCATGGAAAATCGTTCGATCGGAGGTGCTAAATATATCCTAACATTTATTAATGACCGCTCCAGAAAAATTTATGTGTACTTTTTGAAAGAAAAATCCGAAGTGTTTAATCGTTTTGTTGAATTCAAAGCGATGGTTGAAAACGAAACAGGCAGAAAGCTGAAGGCTTTACGGTCAGACAATGGCACCGAATACATAAACAAATCGTTTGAAGAGTATTTCAAAAAACACGGAATAAAACATCAAAAATCCGTTGTATATACTCCAGAACAAAATGGTATTGCGGAACGAGCCAACCGCAAGTTAGTCGAGAAAGCTAAATGTATGTTATTTGATGCAAACTTAGACATATCATATTGGGCCGAAGCTGTCAATATGGCCGCATACATCTTAAATCGCTCTGCCAATGCAACTTTGGATAATGTTACACCAGAAGAAGTTTGGTTTGGTAAGAAGGTCGAAATTGGTCATCTAGAATTGTTCGGAAGTAAAGTGATGGTCCACGTACCAAAACAAAAACGCCGTAAGTGGGACAAGAAGTCAAAGAAGATGGTCTTTGTTGGTTTCCAAGAAGGCGTTAAAGGTTATCGTTGCATTGATCCAGAGACAAAAGAAATTCAAATCAGTCGTGATGTTGTTTTTCTTTACGAAAATGGTTTCGAGAAGAGTGTTTCATGGAAAGATCCAGTTGCAGTCGATGAATCAGTTGTATCAGCTGAAGTGAGGGATAATGTTTTAACATTATCAAACAACGACGATAAAATCGTTACGAGTACTCCAACAAAAGCTTCAGGTCGGGATGATTCGTCAAAAAATGAAAATTTCAGCGATGATGATCCGACAATAAATGAGACTGAAACTACGTATGAGGATGCTAACGATACAACGTTTGTCCCAGACGACGATGTTGAAGCAGTTCAAAAATTACGACGATCCGAACGAGTACCGAAGCCGCGAAATTTTGATGGGTATGTTATGTATAAGGCCTATGGTTTTCTTGCTGTTGAAGAACCGTCTTCATATAATGAAGCAATTAAACATGAAGAAAATTCAAAGTGGAAGGCGGCTATGAGTGAAGAAATCAATTCCTTGGTGGAAAATGAAACCTGGCAGTTGGTTGAATTACCGGCAAAACGTAAACCAATAAAGTCTAAGTGGGTCTACAAAATCAAACGTGATGAATCCGGTAATCCTGTACGTTACAAAGCCAGATTAGTAGCCAAAGGTTGCTCTCAAATTTATGGAATTGATTATCAAGAAGTGTATTCACCGGTAGTTCGATATTCGTCAATTCGGTTCATTGTAGCGTTGGCAGTTAAAAATGGACTTAAAATTGAACAAATGGATGCTGTGACTGCATTTTTGCAGGGTGATTTAAACGAAGACATTTACATGGTCCAGCCAGAGGGTTTCACAGACGGTTCACAAAAGGTTTGCCATTTAAAGAGGGCTATATATGGTTTAAAACAAAGTGGACGAGTGTGGAACATTAAGCTAACGCAAATGCTGAAATCATACGGTTTGAAGAAGTCATCAAGTGACCCGTGTGTATTTTTCAAAAGTGATCTATCATTAATCATTACGATCTACGTCGACGATTTTTTAATATTTTGGAAAAATCAGGAAACTTTGAAGAGTTTGAAAGTGGCGTTGTATAATGCATTTAAAATGAAAGACTTGGGTGTTGCGACGTCATGCATTGGTCTACATATCACATACATTGATGGGGGTATTGCTCTTGATCAAAAAGCCTATATATCAGAGGTGATCGAACGTTTTGGCATGAAACAAGCAAATCCAAGTGCAACTCCGAGTGACACAAATCAAAAATTGTCAGTGTCAATGTGTCCGGTATCTGCTGAAGAAAAACAAGATGTTTCTGAGGTACCATATCAGTCATTAGTTGGCTGCTTATTGTTTATTGCTGGGGGCACAAGGCCTGACATTGCATTCGCAGTGAATGATGTGAGCCGATTCAACACTAATTTCGGTCGGCCTCACTGGGTTGCAGTAAAACGAATTCTTCGTTATTTAAAGGGAACGATGAACTATAAATTAAGGTTCAAGAAATCCAATGTCGACGATGAATTATTTGGTTATTGTGATGCTGATTGGGCATCTGACGTCGACAAAAGACGTTCATGTACTGGATATGTTTTTCAATTAAGCAACGGCGCTATCTCATGGAATAGCAAACGACAAGATACCGTTGCTTTATCAAGTACCGAAGCGGAATATATTGCTGTCTCCTGGTCGATTCGTGAAGCAATATGGTTACAAAATTTCGTTCAAGAACTTGATAAAAAGGTAGCCAAGTCAATCAAAATTTGGGTTGACAATCAAAGTGCAATTAAATTGTCAGAGACCGATGGCTATAATCAACGTACAAAACATATTGATGTGCGTTACCATCATCTACGTGAGAAGATTGAAGATGGTACAATTCAACTCGAGTACGTGCCTATGGAAGAAAATGATGCGGATATTTTAACCAAAGCTGTTTGTCGTCCCAAGACGAAACTGTGTTCGGTAAAAATGGGGTTAATAGAGATGCATTGAAAATTAAATGAAATGTATTTAAATTAAATTTAATATTTAAATGAGTGAGGGTGTTCTAAATATTTTTACTTTGTAGCGCCGCCCTATACTCGTATATGTACTAAAACTAACCACTAATACTATGTTAAATAAATACTGTGTCTGGCTCACTTGCTATTGTGTAATTGATCAGAACGGACGTGTTTTTTATTTCCTTAAACTAAATAACCCTTTCAATTGCACAGTCGATAATAATAATTTATCAACAGATGTTTATGTTGACGGCATGATGATATTGATACCAATGTGATTATTAAGAAATTATTAATGTTACTGATGAATGTTGATCATGCGATATATTCGTGATCGGATGTTTACGTGTTTCCCTTTAGTGTCGGGAGTACCGGGTATATGTTGTAGTCGGGTGATGATGGTACCGCTGGTGAGCATAAGTATATATATACCTATATATATATATATATATATATATATATATATATATATATATATATATATATATATATATATATATATATATATATATATATATATATATATATTTCAGTATTTATGGTTAGGAAAACCAATCGATATTGCTTTTATACAGTTTGTTCTTGCATTCCAATGCATCATAAAATCATCTTGACTTAGAACTTCATGCTTCAGTGCTTGAATATGTCCCTTCTTGTTTGTTGAAAGAAAAAAACCGTTTTCGCCGGAGAATTACTCTTGTGAATGGAATAGTACATGATACTTTACGCGTTCTTGATTTTCGGTTATGGCACATAAAATACAAGCTGCCTAGAGGAGATGCAATTTTCTTTTTGGCGTATAATAATACTCCTACAAAATAAAATTGATTTCATTCAATTAAAATAAAATAAAATAATGATTTACCTTTTCTTCATTTTGCATAATAGTCACAATCTGCTCTGAAATATACTGATACATATACTTGCAGTCAAACTGAGGCTAACTCTTATGAAATGTTCCACAATAATATTCAACCCTTATAAATTTCGTGACTTCACTTAACGTTTTATTTGTATCATAAACTTTTGAGACATTTTAACCACAATTTTCAAATGATTGAGTGGTTGTTGAACTAGATGGTGTTGTGGGAATAGTTATTTGTGATAATGTTGACAAAATTGTTACGGTTAACTCAAACTTATTTGGTCTTGTAATTTTTTAAATTTATAATCGAAATATATTATCACGTTTAATTTAAAGTTTGCGTCCTTTAAACTTCGGTATGCCTGCGGACGATAGTTCGTCTAAATAAACCAGTTGTTCTGAAATTAAACAAATTTTATATTTAAATTTTCAAGTACTTTGTTTTTCTAGAATATTGCTTAAATGACTAGGACCAAGTAGTTAAACTAAAAATACATATTCAATAGTTCTTATATACCATCAAAATATTCATACAGATCTAACAAGTTCCAATTATTTAACAGCTTATGAAGGTTCCGCTTGCTTTTCGTTTAAAGTCTATGAAAATATTTTCAGATTGCTGGTGACATCTTCCTGCATCATCAGATAACAAAATTAAATTGACTTGGCAGAAGTTACTGTTCTTTACCGTACTTGAGTCCAAATTGATTGTGCTAGACTGATTATTCTCTATATTTTTTGTCTCTATTGAAAACTTTGATTCAGCTATGAATTCTACAAAATCGTAATTTTTTTCAACATGAATGGAAAAGTGTACAAATTTTTATTAAATTGTTATTACATAATAATTCTAAACTATCATTTGAAATAAATATTAAAATACTATTTAAAATTAAACTATCTGTAAACTAATCTTATATAACACATTTTCAAAAGCTTATATGTATATATACATAATATATTCATTATAAAAATACTGTTATAACAATTGTGGCTGTAAAATTTGATGTACTACAAAAAATAAACCTGTATACGTAGAATTTTTAATTTTTAGATTTCGATAAATGCGATCCATTTGGTTCAATAACTAAAATGTTAATGGTTTTATAGAAAAATGCTACGTAATTTATGATTCCCACTCGGAAAGTAACGGGATTACAATTTTTTTGTGATGTACGTATATTCCTAGCGTTTATAGGAGTGCCATTTGAATATAAAAATTGAAAATTTTAGCAACGGCAATGGACTCTGCTTATTTGACCATCGCAGTACAATTTCATTACCGCTCTATCTATATACCCCCATAATCATCTTTTATACTTGCCACTTGTACATGGAGAATATTGACGTTTTGAACAAAAAAGCTGAGTTGGATTATTTTTATTTCACCATCACCAATTTGACAGGATAATTTAAATTAAAAAACCTTTGGCTCGATCGAGAATCGAACTTAGATCCATAAATCCAAATTCACTGACTTTGCGTACTGGACCACCGCCGCATATATTTCATGCAATACAAATCGTTTATATATGTCATTTGAATAGAAACTATTGAAAATTTTAGCAAAGGCAATGGAATCTGCGTTTATTTCACTATCGATATATACCCATCTTGTATACATGTTTCTACTTGAAAAATATGAAACTGTTTAATAGAAGCTGTGTGTTGAACCAATTTGAATACAGAAGAAATTAAATTAAAATAATACAGTCCGCTAATGGTACTCGAACCTAGGTTCACGAATCCAAAGTCAAACAATCTACTATACCTCGCCCACCACCGTATATATATTTGATGTTATGCAAATCGTTTACACTTTCCAATTGAATTGAGAAACTTGGCGAAATTTTTTAACAGAAGCTGAGTTGAACCAAAAATGTCCCAACATTAATATTGTTTGAAATTTAACTGAACTCCATAGTGCGAGGTGCAACATTTAATGCGATGACATTCCAAGTAGTGTATTTCGAAGTAGTTAAAAATCTGACAAGCAATTCCTCCTTATGTTCTTAAAAATTATAAAACTTCCGTTCCAATCAATGATGCTTGATGCGATTTTCTTTTAAATTCTTTGCATTGAAGTCACCACCTATTTTGAACCTATTTACAAATTTTTGAATTAATAGGCATTGCATTATATGAAAATAGCCATACCTCATCCACTTTTTTCCAAATGGACACAAAGTTCCTTTTCTGAACACTTCCAATCAGTAATTATCACAAAATTAACTCAGGAATATATGTTTTTTAACTTTTACGATTTTGACGGACCGCCAGTGCACATTAATATACTAAAAGACCCATCTAAAGCAATAAGAATGCAGAAATATTAGTAAACTAAACAATTGATAAAATAAGTGTTATTTACCAAAATAAATTAGGTAATTATAAGAATCAAAATAAAAGTATAATCATACTATTATAAACAAATAATTTACATTTTTAATTTTAAAATTGTTTCTTATTAGATAAATGGTTCAAAACTAAAAGAAAGTCATTTTAAAAACAAGAGATAGAAATATTTAAACAAGAAGATTATTTTTAAAATTAAGAGGTATTAATTATTGAAATAAATCTTAAACCTTTTTATAATAAAAGAAATTCTCTTTTGTTTAAGAAGAATATACATTTGAATTTGACAATAATTTAAGAAAATATTTTATTGAAACAAGAAGAAAACCTTTTAATGTTAAGAGTTTATCTCATAGATTAAAATAAAATGAAATTCTATTTAATTTTGAAAATTAAATTTGATTTTGTAATTAATTGATTACGTAATTTAGTAATTAATATATACCAAAAATTCGTGCATTTTTAAAATTTTCTATACATTTATTATTTTCGACCCCATTTCACCCCGAATTGGAGGATAAGAAATATAACCCGATAATTACCTGCGGAATGGAACTATTTTATTTACCAAAAATATCAAAGCCTATATTTATTATCTTTTTGTCCTTTTGAAAGCCAATCGGTTCACTTAAAAAAAATTGCAAAACAATATAGTCTGCAGCGTGTAGATGATTGAATAAACTAAACTATAAACGGTAGTCAACAACCAGAATCGGATGAAGGGTACTCCAGGCCTGAAGCCAGTATTAAATAAAGGGTTCCCTAACAATTTTTTACAAAAAATTATGAACTATCTTGTGCATCCAATATGCCGAATTAATTTTTTTTAGTCTGTAGCGTAAGCCTTTCGCAGTTTGCTTCGATTACAGGTCCAATTTAATTCGAATCCCTTTTGTAGCCTGCTTCTATTGGGATTCTAACCCAGTACCTCGCGATCCAAACGTCATTCTAGTTGAGTTTATTTAATATCGTTAATTTTGAATAGTAGAAATATTGGAGGAATGCTCTAATAATTCGAATTTTAATTTTACTCTTCAATTTTTTTAAATTTTAAAACTACTGGGACATCGAAAATTTCAAAAAAATTTATTTTTTTCAAAGCCGAGTTTAAATTTAGAATTGCATACGTCAAATTTGATTTCGAATTTTGATTTTCAAAATTTCAGAATTTGGAAATTAAGATTACATTTTTTTTAACTTGTGATCTATACAAATCGCCAAGACATCAATCACGTCTGAATCATATATATTTATATATATATATATATATATATATATATATATATATATATATATATATATATATATATATATATATATAAATATATATAATATATATATATATATACATATATATTATATATATATATATATATATATATATATATATATATATATATATATATATATATATATATATATATATATATATATATATATATATATATATATATATATATATACGGACGAGTATAACATCTTAGATTATAATTGAATCAATAAAATTAAAATAATCATTATATTCGAAACCGAATTTTAGAAATTCTGAATTTTATTTAGTTTTTTTCGAATTTTGGAAAACAATTCATTGCATCTCTGGTATTTCGCATACTGTTGTTGCAGACCTGCAAGTTCTTTTGAAAGCTTACAATTAAATTTATTCTTTAAATTATTGCTACGAGTATGTTGTTGTATTTGAAGTATTGCAATTAAAATAAGTATTTTACCAATGGACTTTTAGATTTTATTCAAACTGAAACTGTTGTGTTTTGTATTTCCTATGATTAGAAAAAGAAACGAATATTAGTTGAAACCATAACTGGTTTCGCTCTTTTCCAATTAGCGTGATATACAGCCCTAAGACTCTTCTCATATCTGCCCAACAAATTTGGCAAGGTATTGGGTTTGGCAACCTTGATAAATATACCAAGCAACCTTGATAAAAATGTAACCCTAAAAAAAATTATAACACCGCGTATATACATGTATAAATGAAAGTATCCGTTACAATTCTTAGAAATATTCTAAAATTTAATACATTACAAAATTAAGATTCTGCCTAGTTTGGAAAAAAATCAAATGATTAGCGGGCAGAATATATTTTTTTTAAATGATACATTTTTAAGAATTTTGTGGAATTTGAGAAATTCATTCATGAAAGTTTTGAAAATCCGATCAAACTTGATTCTGGTGACTTTTAAAAATTTTAATTCCTTTTAATTTAAATGATATGCCGAAATAAGGAAAATCAAATAATTCAAAATTTGATAAATTTCCTAAAATTCTATCTAGTTATCTTTCTCTAAATATCTGAATTTTGAATATTGCAAAAATTGGAGAAACAGTCTAAAATTCAAATAATGTCCGCCATAAATTGAAGATTTTCATGAGTGTCAAATTTTAAAAATTAAACAATACGAATTTTTCGAAAATTTAAAATTTAACTAAGAATTTTAAAAGTTTAAATAAATTTTGGTTTTACAAAACCGAGTTAATATTTCGAGCTTAAACTGAGAATTGTAAACACTAAACTTGATTTTAATTATAGGTAATCTCCATTTCGCATGTAATCGTATAATTCAAAATTTAGAATTTTTAAAATGTGGAAATGCCGAATTAATAAATGTAATTTTTTTATTTAACTTATCATGCCACGAGATCAACCACGTCTGAATTATAAGTATACATACATATTTATGATTACGAAAGTGGCAGATATAAATGCTTATTTCGGTTGTGAGAAAAAAAGGTAGTTTGATATCCGGGCCCTACATGTTAAAACGGCTCCTGGGGCCCAAGTTCCTTCGGGGCATACTATGATTCGACCATGCTAGCAACGTAATAGATGCAGTGAATAAACACAAGTAAATGATTTAATTTTTACTTTTTAAGTATTACTTATTATCATAACTTTCAAGTAAAAGTTCTTCTTACAAGGGGTGGAATGGATAAAAATAAGTAAATGCTTTTACTAGAAGTTTTTCAAGGAAACTAATCTATAAAAAAAATATTTGCTTGCAGATCAATTAATTATACTTCAAACATCACTGGTTCTACCAACATATGCATCTGTAGTTTGGTGGGCAGTAGTAAACTTTAAATCATCACTTGCCAAACTCAACAGTTTGCAAAATATCGTATGTAGGGCTGTTACTGGAACCATATCTTCGGCTCCGCTTCTAGCTATGGAGTCTATTTTATCTCTGCCCCAGCTACAATCATTCATTTTTAGCACAGCTAGCTCAGCGGCGTTTCTCTTGAAATGTGTTGGGGCGTGGAATGCATCGGCGCTATATCGGGACATAGGTTAATTTTTCGTGCGGGCTTTCGGTAGCAGATACCGTCCATCGCTGGGTCTGAGAATTTCTGGCAGTTTGGGTACTTACTGTACTGTACATTACAACTATTAATTTCGCGGTTAATGGTGAAGATATTATTTTCTGTACTGACGCAGTAAATCTGTCCTCAACTCCTTAAATAAATCTGTCCTCTACTTCTTTGTGGCATAGATCGCAAAAGCTTTATGAACACAAATACCATCTAAATATATATGTTCTAATAACCATAGTAAACTTAATATTTTTAAAATGTTGCATTTGTCTGTGATTCGAATTTCGATGATTATAATAGGCCTGGCCACTCTGGGAAATTAATGGCTCGTTTTATTCTAATTCGATTGGATTGTAAAGGGCTCTTGGTACTATAGTCTTCTACTCCAGTATTTGTACTTTATTCACAGTAGCTTCAATGACTCTACGAAGCTTAAGTGATTGCAGTCATCTTGAAGAGATGGAGCAATCTTCGAGCGAAGGCCTCCAGTTAAATATAATATAAAAGGTTGCTATTTCCTCTTACACGCAAAACCATCAGAGGAATGGATTTAAAAAGTATAAATTATTGTACTTATTGAATTTTAATTCAAAATCTGAAATCTTAACGTTAATAAATTACTCAGAAAAACTGAACAAAACTACTCGAATAATCGCAATTTTTAATTTTTCTCCTAAAGATTTTATAACAGTCGTATAAAATGAAATTCATGATACAGATGAAGGGCTTCATGAAAAAAAACTAAAAAACTTACGATGAAATGGCAGCGAATGTTTAAACCCCGCATATAATAATGTGGAGTTTCAAACGTTTAAAGAATTTAAAACTGAAGTCAATCCACTTATTAAACTTCTACGATTGAAAGCGTCGATAAACATCTTACATCATTATCATTCCATCCCATCAAATCCCTCAGGCCAAAATATTACACAAAACATAAAGAATAAACTTCTACAATATCTTTATTTGATTTCATCTCTCTGGACCAAATGTATCAAAAGACGAAAAAACATAATCGAAAATGATCATTTTAACTTTTCTTCTTTTGTTCATACAATTTACTTATTTGTACATAATATAACTACATACTTTTTTTTGGAAATCTACAGAAACTAAAAAACGCTTTATTTTTTAATATATTTGATTACGATTTATTATTTCAAATTTTCCTTTTTATATAACTTTAGGCCATAATTAAAAAATAAACTTGTATTCCTTCATAATCATAAGCATAATAATAAAAATGAGAAAACTAAAATAAAATAATAATTTTTCTTATTTCTTATATGTATAAATATTTCTTATTATTCTTGTTACTTTTCTTTTGCATAAAAATGGCTACTTGAAAAACTAAAGAAATAATAAGTGAATCAATTTTTATATTTAGTTCAATAAATTACTCAATGTTAAAAATTATTATGATTAATTTTTTCATTTTATTTCATAAATTATTATTTTATTTAAATAAAAAAAAAAAAAAAAAAAAAAAATATATATATATATATATATATATATATATATATGTATATATATATATATATATATATATATATATATATATATATATATATATATATATATATATATATATATATATATATATATATATATATATATATATATATATATAATGTTTTTTAGTTTTATATATATATATCTTTATATACGTCTGTAATGCAGTTATGACGATCGATAAAACAACCAGAAACTGTTGGCTGAAATTAAATTAGTTTGTATCTACTTCTTCTTTCCCTTAAACGATCAGCATATTACAGATTGGAATGTGAGTGATTGGATTACTCGTTTAGGAAACAAAACAAAAACTATTTAGTATGTTATTTGGAAGATTGAAAGAGAATGATATAAGAAGGTGTATCAAATATTCATTGATATGTAGTATGCCACGCCATTATTATGGGGGCAATGATAAATGAAATAATAATCGTATCGTCATTATTTAAATAAATTCCAAAATTAATAATTATTTGCAACATCATTGAATACGCTGAAAACGTGCCGAACAATTTCGTTGATACGATCATCATTAAGTGAATAAAAATATAGAACAATCATTCTTTCTAGTACGGTCGAACAATCGATAGACTCATTAATTGTAATTTCATATTTAATTTTACGTCGTTTATAATTTCATTCACTTGACCCTTTCCTTCTTCAGACAAACCGGGTAAAGCGTCTAAGGCCTCTTGGAAAAATGATCTATAATAAAAATAAATGTAAACGATATGTCAAAACAAAACATCCTTACACCGGAAAACATACTTAGCTGATTCATTGCTGTATAGTTTAAGAGCATCTTTTAGTAAACGTATATCAACATTGGCTTGAATAGCTCCATTAGCGTTGAATTTTTGAACACAGCTCATTAGTCGTGCTAACTCTTCGGCTACAGTTTGAACAATCGGTTCTAATACCGGACGAAGTAGAATTGGAGATATTGTAAATATTTCTGAATAAACCCCCACTATATTGTCCAAACACTCCTGCGCATATGGCCTTAGTTTACCAATTTTTTTTACATTATTCCATTGGAATTTCCCTATATACATCGACGGTTCTATCGTGCCTACCAGTGGATCACTTTTATGTTCAACATACGTCTCCAATATATTTGTAAACAATGAATTAACTTTCGAACGTGATGATTCGATCGCCAATTTTGGTTGTGGATAGCAACATTTTTGGAATAGATTAACAATATTTGGGAAAAATACTTTATTGCAGTAAGAACAATTTGCGAGACTGCACAACAAGCGCTGTTCCCATGGCACAAACGAACTCCATAATTTGCTCTCATCACTTGGACTGTTCTGTATTAAAGGCAAACCGATTAGCTGCGATACAGTTGTGGCTGTATTATTATGTTCATCTGTGTCGTTGCGATAAAAGGCCAAGCTTTCGATCACACTACAAAATGTACCCAAAATATCTTGTAAACATTGAGATATTTCGCGTTGCCCTTCGGAATTTGGTTCCAATAAAATATTTTCTCGTGTTTCTGGTGTTAAACATGTAGTTTGACCTTCTTCGAGTAGCTCAACCAAAATGGCCTCCAAATGAAAGGTCTGAGAAAAAAATTAATTTGTAGAACTCTATTCATGAAAAGCTTTTATTGTATACTTACAATATTTGTCGCTCCTGGAAAATCAGCGATCGGCATTTCCCAAGTTTCTTTCTCCCCAAGCTTTTTAACTTTATCAATCCCCCGCTTGAATATCGTAATCAAGCAATATAGTCGAATTTCGTCGATGAGTTTAAGTATGATATCAAGAGCTTCACTCGGCAAATCAAGCCGAATTAGAGTGGCATAAGTAATGCGAACATAACGTAAACAATGTGGTATCCAAGTGGAAAATTGATGAAATGCTGAAATGGACGAGGATGGCCAAACAATTCCAGATGCAGAATTTTTCGGTTGTGGCAATAATGCGGCTCGTAAATAGTTACACAATTTCTCAATACCATTTAAAATAATTCTTTTAAAATTTCCTGGTTTGGGTTCACTGATGCCGCGTAGCTCTCCTGTAAAATAAGCCTGTCCTAAACGCCACAAATCCGGCAATTGATTTGCCGCCACTTCAGTTATTTCTTCACAAAATAATACTCGGTTTGGTGGAGAATTTTGATCATTCCGATTTTTCAATTGATTTTCATCGTGTTTGCTAGTAAACTGTTCAAAAGTCCGTTTAAAAGCTGCATCCAAATAATTAGACCGCGCTTCAATCGCATCCCATGCCGGGTCCACTACTTTAAACTTTTCCAGTGCGGCCGGAATATTTTGTTGCTGCATTTCTAAATTAATCAATGATTTGACAAATCGTTTCTGCTGATCGACACTTTGTGGCATAGTTTTCAACTTCTCGTATAGAGTTTTTCGAACCTCAATTATTCGTATATCTACTTCATTGAGAAATTTCTTGAAGATCGGAACTTCAGACTTGCCGAATAAATTTTTGGCTCGAATATAATCGTTGAGAACAATGTCGTACTCTTCCTTTTTAGCATGTTGATCTACTGAATTCGGCAAACAAAATAAAAATTTATAACGTGACAGTGCCCCAAGTGCTGCTCGAGTAGAATCTGCTTTCTCACGTCGTGATAACACATCGTTGAACAGATTGTGAGATTCAGTGATAGATTCTAAAATAAAAACAAAATTTAAATCGGCCTTGCTTGACTGGAAGTTGAATAATATACTTACTTAGAATCGATGATTCTAATTCCTGAATCGGTTCGGTTCCATATTGTTCTGCATCCTCAGTAAATTTACTTCGCAATGTGACCAGAGTATCGAGTTGATCAATCACAGATCCAGCATTTGATTTCAAAAATGAAAGTTGCCCTTCTTTTTGGCCTTCCACCTTCCGACGAAGATACATAAGACCTGCTTTTAAATCTTCGAAAGATGTGGCATGATGATGTTCTAACAAAAACCATCCCGGCGAAAAGTTATCCTGCGACAAATCACCAGAACTCTCAGTGAAAATATCTCGTAGATCTTCTGGGAATTTTTTGTCATTTCCCTCTATTGATAGGCCCAATGGATCTTCTTGGGAGTAACCAGAAGGTGCAAGACTACGTCTTCCCCATGCCAATGATTGCATTGGTGATTCTTCCACCCATACTGCCGATTCTTTCATCGGCCCAATTGTCTCATGATACGCTCGAAATTGTACTGTCGAAGTACCGATTCCACCAGACATTGTTGTCACAATTATATCACCTTTACCCTTGGCCGCCCCAGTTCGTGCAATAATCTTATTCGGCGACTTCCATTCCGCCGATAGAAGGCAATCACAACCACATATTGTTAAACCTAGAATAAGAAAAAGAAAAATGGGAGTACCAATCAAGCCAAACGCGACCCTCCTCTCTATATTATACCTATCAAATCTTGGGATTTTGATCCTAAAAATTCACCACGAATTGTAACACGAGTTCCGGGTGGCCCATCTTTAGGCGAAAGTCCAGTGACAACCGGTTGCGGAGACATTTATTTAAATTTTGTTTTGTTAACTATGAATCTTCAATCTCCGTGTTTTTCTGCATTTATTGTTTTTTGACGTTTCTTTTTTATTTTGACATTTGATGTAACAAGCAGAACAGCTTTATTAATTTATGCGAGTATACATTGTGATTCGAGAGTGCACGAGATTATATTAAATTTTCAAATAAAATTACGTTTAAATTTAGTTACAGTCTTTAAATGTTGCTTACTTTTAAACGCATTAACTTTATTATAAACCTATACAGTTGCTTAAATTTTACAAAATAACATATTAACCATAATTTTGTTATATACGTTACATCGCTCGCGACATGCAAATAGAATATGTTGTTTAAAGCAGTGGTGTGACCTGGTTCACAACTCTAAATATACATACATATGACATTCTTTTAAATAATGTGGAATTGTGAATTTTATTTTATTTATTTACATTGTACACAATTTATACAATTACATTTATTAAAATTTGGGCATTTCAAATTTAAAATCTAAATTAAAATCGGAATTTCCCGATAAATATTGTGTTACATTTGATTTAATAAAGTCTTCAACATCAAATTTATTCATTTCCTCTTGAATGCGCATTTTAAGAGGATTCTCAATCGCATCCATAAGTTGGTAACGAATTAAATTCGGCATTATGTTGACCAAGAATTCCATAATATAATCCAATGTGCCTGCACCTTCACAACGAACTTGAATATTCCCTAGCTCGAGTTGTAACTCTTTCAATTCGGAACGTTTACGAGTATCCAAAGGTTGACTTACTTCAAGCGTAACGATAAATTCATCGATCGAGAAGGTTGCGTGCCCAGCACGTGTTATGAATCCCATTGAAACTTCCCATTGTGTTGAGCCATATAGACGTTGTGTGCCAACTTGTAAATCTGAAATTAAATAAAATGTAAGCAAAATTTTAATTGGCGAATAGTTGGTTATATATCATTTACTCATTGTAACTGTATTATTTTCCATTGTGACCAAAACATCACCAACACGATAGAAAGAAGAAGCTCCAGTTACCCATGTATTACTCATTTCAATTCCAAATACTCCGATACTATGATTATAATCTGGAACGTGGAATGGATCATAGCCCATGTTTCTAACTTTTTTACGAGCCTCTGCAATTGCCATGTCCAGAGGTGAAATTGAATTTGGAAAATTATGATCAGCTATAACTTTTTCCAGATTCTTATCAATCTCTTCTTTCATTTGGGTATATGCTTCGGCCAACATAAATGGTTTAATAGAATCGAACACTAAATTTGGTGCATTATTCACTATATTCTGGAAGGCACTGCCCAAAACACCCATATTTTCGAAATTCATGGACATATCAGAAAAGCTCATATCCATTTCAATTGTTTGCGTTCTAATTTTACCGTCCATTTCAACGGCAAGCGTGGCATTTCCCTGACAAAATACATTTTTCATTACAACCGTAAATGGTCCGTTTGAGTTGCTGAAAAACATTTTCATCGTATAATTTCCATATATATTCATATTATCGATTTGAAGCCCCGCGTCAACACGTAACTTTAATAAGTCTGTCTTCATGTACTTAATTCTGAACTTCGATAGTCCATACACTTGAATATTAGTCATGTGCATGGTTGTAACTGATATAGTTTTTTTCATATCGGGAACGGCCATCGGGTCAGGAATTGGAATTCCTGGCAATCCAATTGGATCATCTTGCTTGTAGTGCTCTAATATAGCAAGAATTTGTTCTGTTAAACGATTTTCAGCCACTTTCACATTGTGCTTCTCTATATAGTTGTTATCACTTTTCAACGAATTCACTAGTAGACACGCACTAAGCAGTAGACACGTACACGTAAATATCGATAATATCTTTATTCGTATCACCATTTTTAATTATGCTTTTAACCAATTTAAAATAAATAAATACAATATTATATTACGTTATGTTCGTATAAGAAAATCACAATTACGTCTGACTAAAATCATTGTAACAGATAAAAGATTTTTATTTTGTTTTGTTCTGATGTTAAAAGGTCAATATGTTTCAAAAGTCATGTATAGTACTGATAACAGAGTCAAATTAGAAAAAAAAAAATCTTAAATTGATTCATATAGGTTAGAATATATTCTAATTGAAATCCATTGCTGCTGCATGATATAGTTACTTCATACGCCTATATTCTTGCAATTAAGATAAATCTTTCTCACCAATTAAGATGTGCAAAAAATAAGTGTATGTATTATGAAAAAAACATCAAGAATGCAATTTTATTATCATGGCAATGACATCATTCAGATTTTCCTTATCTTATTTCATATTCTTAGAACTTTATTAGTATTCGGCATGCTCGTATGTTTATTATTCCGGGTTAAGCTTAAATATAAATACACAGGGTGGTTATAATTTTAAATAATACTTCGTCAATTGAATATCATTTTAGAAATGTGAAATTTTATTATACATATGTAGTGAATTTTTTAATTTCTAAATACTTTTATTCTTTAAGAAAGATGTTTTTCCATAATTCATGTTACTGGCAACTTGGTAACGATCGAAATGTACTTTGAAAATTAGTTCATGCTCTATGAACGAACATAAAAACTGCGTATCAAATACAGCACACAGCAACAATATCTTTGTTATGACATTAAAGCTGTCAAAACATGACGTTTGTGTAGTGATTATTTGTAATTAAAAATACCCAACTTAAATAAATACTATAAAATAAATATAGTTGGGCAATGGGACGCAAACCAATGATTACAAAAGCGTGCCCAAAGTGTAATTTACAAGTTGCAGTAGCCTCGAAAAAATGTAAATGTGGACATGCATTTTTCAATTCAAGGCGAAACTTCCGCAACCAATCTCCAGAGGTGGTGGACGAACGACGTCGAACTAGCCGCATTAAACGTGAAAAACCGAATTATTATGATTCACAGGAGTATGATAAACGTAAAAAACGGATTAAGAAACCAAAACAAATTATTGAACAGGTCGTACAAACAAAACAGTTGATTAAACCAAGAGTGGCAAAAGCAGCACCGAAGCTGGACAAAGATAATAAGGAAATCGACTCAACCGCAGCTAGAGCGAAACGGCGAAGACAACGAAAAGAGGAGGAGGACGGTGGTGGCGATCTTGTCGCAAAGTAAATTTATACTATTATTCTAAAAATAATCTACCGAATTAACCAACATTTTTTTATAGGCTGACACCCGAGAAACAGGAACTTGCCTCAATAATTTTAGCAGAAATTAATCGAAAATATGGTGCTGTTGTTTGGAAACCCTTGTAAAATGAAAAACATTTGTATTTTTAAGATAAAAAAGTTAACAATGTATATTTATTTTTTTTGGATAAAATTAAAATATAAAATATTTATAGTCTTCAATATTATAGAGATCTCCCCAGCAAAAACGATAGAGTGAGGAAAATTTCAAAGCATTTAATGGAATTTTTAAAATTAGATGTTTGAGCTTTAACAAATTCTGCACCGATCTTTGTTGGAACCATTCCCACAAGGTACTGGTGTTTGTTGATTTTCTTCTTGCATTGATAGCGCTAATGCTCGAGCTAACGCTTCGTCTTCACTCATGTTGCCTTGAACAGATTGTACTTGATTTGTATTCGGCTGGACTCTGGCAATATCTTTGCATGTCGTCTGTCTGGCAACGGCAGCTTGACTGTAATAAGAAATAAATATAAGTATAAATTTTAGACTTCTAAAGCAAAATAATTAATCTTACGCTCTAAGACTCCGTTGTATATCCGATTGTCGTACAGGTCCAGTACATTTATGATCGGCAAAATGTCGATGGGCCAAGCAAAAATTCTTTTTACAATCCGAGCACGTAAACGGAACTAGTTCTTTTTTCTTGCAACGCTCAAATGTACATCGGTTTGTATAAATTTTACTTTTATTTGAGCTGCAATTTTCGTCTAAATGGCGACCAACTGTTACGTCCGGTGATACATCCCGAGGTGTGGGTACTGGCTCTCCACACAATGGACAAACAGGCACTTGAACATCCCGTTGTTTTGCAACCAGACACGAATGTTTATCGTATGTAAAATGTTCGGAACTAAAACATATTAAATACCAATAGTTGGTAAAAATTGCATCACATTTGATACCCGGAACCTTCCAGAAAAATCTCGAAGGTCTTCACGATTGAACATAAAGAAAAATGTCTTACCAAAATGTTTGTTTGCATGAATCACAACGGACTGGTAGAAAATCTAGTATTAAAGAAAAGATATTATTACAATTAAACAACGCATTTAAATTAAATTGAAATGAATTATGTAAATAAAAAATTTCTACCTAATCGACGGCATGATTTTTCTGAGCAATTCTTTCCGATATGTGGGAATTCCATGTTTTATTATTTCTTCTATATTATAATTTCACCATATATATATTAAATAAATAAAATTTAAATGAGATAACATTAATATTTTAACAAAAATTTTGAATAAAACCAAAACCAATAATTTTGCAGTGACTTGAAGAATTTTTATGATAAACTTTTGACATTCTTACGATATTTATATACAGTAATGAAGTTAGTAATTTGGTTGCGGACATTAGTTTATTATGCTTTGACGCCGATGTTACCGTTAATGGACAACGGCAACGCATGCAGGTGCACGAAACACATCAAATGCGTTGTACGCTATAACTGGTTTTTAATTGTTTCAATGACTGCATACAAAATGCATTGATTTCAATTTATGTGGTTATTTTATTGTTAATAATAAGTTACTTTACATAATACATAAAAGGCAGTTTCGGGAATCTGCAACGAACAATAGCTGGCCCAAATTTGATCTTAAATTCATCGTTGAAGTCAGTAAAAACACATTTGATTTACGAGCTTCACTTGTCGACAATGAACAATGAATAAGAAATAAAATAAAAATATTGTGGAATTAAAATGTTGCGAAATATGTATTATTTTAACGTATTTGTTTTAACGTAATCCATCGATTTCGTATACAATTTTGGTGCTGAATTATTTTAATATATACTTTTAAATACATGCAATCAGTTACTTCTTAAGAATTACAAATTCCATATATACTTTATGTGACTAAAAATTAATGCTCATTTATAACAAAACGCTAACTTTTAGTTTGGTGCGACATAATATATTTTAGAAACCTACAACAATAAAATATTTAAATGGCAACGCATCATGTAATAACAAAACTGCTTGCAGCCACACTTCCCTTCCACACTTTATTTCCAATTCTATAATCATAGAACTAAAATATCAACAATACACAAGTCAAGCACGGCGAATTTCAGTCAATTGGTTTTTGGTTTCGTTTACCGATCGAACACTTGAGCAATTTATTTATACATGTTAAACTAACAAAACCTATCAAAAAAATTAAATAAAACCTTCCACAAAATTAAAAATTGTTTATTTTTAATAAAATGTGATAAAATATTATGAAAAAAGTTACTATTTTAAATACAAATACATATAATAATAATATTGCCTAATAAAAGTACACAAATAATAAAAGTTTTTTGGACGTGTAAAACGACGCCGGATTTTTGTTTTAGAAGTTTTAAGTGTGAAACATTTTAGTTTAGTTAAACAAAACGAAATACAAAATTCTAATTCTATATTTTTTTTGGTGATTACTTATGAAATAAATATATAAATTATAAATTAAAATATTTTCAAGATAATATACTACTGTTTTTGTTGATTACACTGTTAAAATATTTGTTTGAAGTATCGTAATTCATAAAATATTTTTGTTTTAATTCGAGCAATACATTCGAGTATTTAAACACAAAAAAGTTTTAAATAAAAAAAAAGAAAGTATATCGTGGGTGCGGTTTTAAAGTTAAATTAAAATTACAGTTCATCGATATTTACACATAATAATATAAATTTTATAATAATAAAAAGACATAGTTTCTTGACTTAATTTGTACATGAAGTTTTCTTGTGGTGTCATAAAAGAAAGGTGAGTAATCTTAAATCATCATCATCAATCTTTTAGTTAGAATGGACACGATGTCCACCTGTTGATTGCGTTATATCTTATGTGAACTAAACTTTATAATTCTAATAATGATTTATATGATATATAATGTTTTGTTATTTTTATAATATTTAGATGATAATTTGCTTATTATTATTGTGATAATTTTTTGTGTGGAACTGATAAAACATGAAAAATGTGTGTAACTTGCATAAATATTAGTACATTTGTTCACTAGGCTGTTTGTGTGTGCCCATTCACTTTTTGCCATGATTATTGTTGTTGTTCAAGTTAAGGTTTTATTTATTAAATAAATTAATATTGAACTGTTGATTGATAAATTAAATTAATCGTTACTGAAATATGTATTATGTACATACATAATTCATTTGCGTTTTATTTTATTGGTTCCTCTTGCGAGTAAGTACCCTATGTTATAGCACTCGGTATTTCGATAGTTTGTTAATACCATCTGTATTCTGTACTCGGAACACAGCATTATGCAATTCAATATATTAAATGATAAGTAATAAATAGATTATTCCACTTCATTGGCAAAGGGATCAAATCTGTACGTGATCAAATTAGAATACTTTAAACTACCATATCGAATGACTAACGCGGGAAAATGTGAGTTCCTAACGCTTCTTTTAAAGGGGCAACCTTATTGAATAATCCTAATACATATAATAACATTACTTATATGCTTAGTTAATTTTCATAAATAATAATTATAAAATATAGCCTTCAATTTTAACAAGGTATAAGGAATTTATGTAATCGGCAGAAGTTGTCTTTAGAATTGACATTATTATCTTGTAATGCTGATCTGCTTCGTATTATATACATAACATGAGAAACTTCATGTACATCAGAAACTTATTTAATTGGCAATAAAATTCAATAATCATAATTTATTGTTTATTTCATTATTTCCTCAGATTTTTAAACAGAATACGCGAAATTTCTAAATATTGGTAGAGTGGAAACTAACGTTTGCCGCATTTGTGACTAAATATAAACTCAATACAAAAAAAACTGATGACTTAAGGTGCGGTGCCGTCATTTGTCTTAAAAAAACTCAAAATTTATTTGCACGTTTAGCTGAAAGATTTATAGCATCATAAGTTTGGTTGATGACACGGAGGCACTTTGGTCTATCCGAAATCTTGATTAAATTATTTTTTGTCTGGACAATGAAGGTTTCTTTTTTTAATATTAATGATTATCGATCCGCGAAAAAGGTATCATCAAAAGTATGTATTAACGTTATATACTGTCATAAAACACGTCATATTCTTTAAGTTTATTTTTTACTTTCTTAAATCGTTTTCTTATATTTTTTGCCATAAACACTTTATACGAAATATCGTTATAAAATACTATCAGTGCAAAACAACACAACAGTGTTAAAATTGTATGTGCCGGTTGTCAGAAACCTGTTTAATCAAATTATAGTGCGGTTACCCAGCTAATCGATATTGTATCAATATAATTCTAGAACAACAAAAAAAGTGTTTGTTGATTAAGTACGATTATATTGATAAGATACGGAATGTTACATTTAAATTTACTGGATTTTTTATTATAGGAAAAATTTAAAAAAATGGAAAACATCACCTGTAGATTATAAATATTTTGCACGAATGAATGATTTTAGTTTAACCAAATTTTATTTAAAGCACGAAGACTTAAATGAATTCTCTCTTTTGGTTAAGGCTTCATTATACCTCTTAAACTAGTTTGTGATGTATTCTGTTGTTTCATTGGTAGTGTCTTTTGAATATTTATAACGTCTTTAGTTTAAAGTTTTGCGCTTTACATTATTTATTTGCATTCTTTTTGTTCGCTGAAATAAACAAGATGATAGAAAACGAAAATGTGGTAATGACTTTATGGATAGATCCAACTATGTATGTCTGGTCGATATAAATTTGGATTTCATTTTATTGGTTGTGGTTAAATATGAATAACTCGATGCTGTCATGTTTTTATATTCTATTTACATTTTGATAAGATAACAGCGAACAAATTTCTAAAACAATTTTGTCGTATCAAAAAATCAATCAAAAAAGGGTGGATTTTATGTTACCTATATATTAAAGTAACTATTATATAAAAATTAATCACGTTTTGAGTAATGGAATGTTGTAAGCTATTCGCTTAACCCTTTTTATATTATTGCTATATACAAAAAATACCAAATTACTATCTGTTCCTTATTTATACTGAAAAATGTCACCGTGCTTTATTAAATAGATTATATAACCATTCTAATTACCTCATTGACCTACATTATAAAATGTCACAACATTACATATTAAATTTTCGTCATGAAAAACCGCGAAACTTTAAAATTCTGTATACAGGAAAAAAAGTTTGTTTGAAAAGACTAAACTAAACTAGTGAAATTTAATCCATATACAAATTACTTATAATAACTAAGAAATCAATCAAAGAAGTTGTATTACATTAAATCAATAAATTTGTATGAATATCCTATATTTGTATACACATAAATATCCATCATTCTCAATCACAAAACATTCATACCCCCACGACGCTAAAGTATTAAATTACAACCAACAATTTTTTTTGTTTTTATATGCAACACAGCTATGGGTTTTGTTATTTGTTTACAAATACATAATAATACATTATGTATTTGTATTACAAGAGCATAATTTTATAATTATTATGTATTAATAAATATAATTCCGCAAATTGCATAATTTTTAAAGAAATTTAGCCAAGGTGTAAAGAAATTCCAAAAATTGAAATAATAATAATTCTATTCCATATACATTCATAGCACATAAACTTATTGGAGAGTGGCTTTATACAATATGTATTAAAAAAAAATGAGTTTAACATAAAACAAAATTAAAAATATTGTGTATAGTTATTATTATTATTATTCAGAACTAACTCATGACGTCATCTTTTAGATTTCCGTCCATTGGGTTTAATTTATTCTGCATACAGTTGAGGAATACAATTTCTTATTATAAATATTGCATGCTTTGTAAGTAGTATGTTGGCAGAAGGCTTTATCTATGTAATGATTGATATGTAGGAATTAGCGAAATTTATAAATTTTATATGAGTGACGTAACCATATACATAACGGATTAGTGTATAGTGCAAATTATGAATCATTTACGTATACATTACCGAGAATTTCAATGTAATATTTTATTTGAATTTTCGTTTTTAATTCTACAGTGTATTTTTTTATCTTTTTAGCAAACTATTCTAAAAATAAGTTGAATTCAGTAAGAGGTTTATCAAACCATGTACTTCAAAAGTTTGATTAAGTAACATTTATTTGAACTATGAACATTAAGATTTTATGATTAAATTCATAAACGAGTCATAAAGATTGCACTACTGTAAATCAAATTTGCCTTCCCATTAATTAATAATCAGCTTTGATGACAATTAAATTTAGTCATTGAGATTTCAACTTTTTTGTTTAATTGAATGAAAAACTATAATTATTATTTTATTCAGACTAACAATTTGTATCAGAAGTACGTTTAGGTAATTAAATGTTTGCCACTTATTTATGCTGGAGATGAAAGCTTAGGGTATGAAAATTCGCTTAAATATGATACGTACTCAAACAAAACTTTTAACAGCTTAAATATATTTTCTTATTCGGCGTAGAGGAAAGTCGAGATCCTAATAAATAGCAGGAAGCTATAATTGTAGTCTAATTTGGGCATCAAAGTATACAATGAACGTTTTTATAAAATAGTTTTCACCAAGGAATGTATGTACATAATAAGAAAACAAGTAAAATACTGCATATCTCAAAAAATTCATTCTGCTTCAAGTATATTTGTGCGCACAATTGAAATATTTAGGCAGCAAAACCGACGATAATGAAATCACCAGATCTAATAATAATTTAATAAATGAAAATATGTCGAGGATCTAAAACCAATGGCAGCAAATGTTAACTCACATCTGCGATAACACTTAATATACCTGCTCAAATTATACTGCTCTACGAAGTTTCAATTAAATGTCAGGATTAATAGTTATGTTAGGGATTAAAATAACTATTTAAATCCGGACAAAATTTAAAATCATGTGATGTATTAAACTCAACTTGCACAATTCTCTCAATTACTTATCAATGATCAATGTTGTTTTAGGATAAAGTCTTTGACGTTTCACCTATAATTCATCGTCCACATGCATTGACCAAACCGTACAGTAATATTTTGTCTGAAACTGAGTATTTTGATTATAAAATTACTGATCTTATCTCATTAAATATTACTTACTACTCTGGTCTTGTTAACTTTAATGAGGAGCTAAACATTTTTTCATTAACAGAGCATTTAATGACGGCTTAGCTAAAGATTGCGATTAAATTATGCTTTTGACAAACTTGTGAACATGCTAGTTCATTACGTCCATACATACAAAAAGTTTCGTAACATTGGGTCTAAAATTAGGCAAAAGCTTACTAATAAGCATAAAAATAAGAGCCGTATTAAGTAAAAAGTTAAAGATGCAACCTCCTTAAACTGAGATCTAGAGTAGAAACAAATGATAAAAGACTCGAAACTTAAAAGGAAGCCATCTAAGTAGATTCTATCAAACCAAATTTGAGAATGCACAATATGACATGAAAGCCCTACGGAAACAAGTAGACTCCATTATTAGCGAAAGAAAGAGCAAAAAACTAATGATTTCATAATACTAACTCAGACCACTGGCGAATGATTTTAATATTTACTTTACCGAAGGGCTGAGACCTATTTTTGGTATATATTAATTCAATTTTTTTGTTGATCTTACATGGAAAATCTATTGTCTTTACCAACGACGTTATTCTCTCTTACTCGGCTAAAGATAAAATGGTACTTAAATTACAACTTGGCGATGGTTTGATTGATATACACTCTATGATTCTCAGTGAAAAATCGATTGTCTTCAAATAATCAATTACAAACTCTTGTGGAAATAATGTATTACAACATTTCGAAATCATAATCGTCTTAAATCAAGAATACTATTTTTTATGATAATTATAATTATAGAACCATTTGTTAACTGAAAAATATAATCAGACTCGATTAGTCTTCCTATAAAATTTGCACTGAATCAGCCGCATACAAATGTATAATAGATCTCAATGACTTTCGTGTAGAGCGATCCTGTATGTTATCGCAATTTTTTTTTAATTTAAAAAAAAATTATTTTTTTCTTAATTTAATGAATAAATTTGTATATTTTGTTCTCAGTTCAGTGCATTTGATACGGTATGCATTCATAAGCCATATTAACAGGCATTTATGTGTATATTTTAATATGCTTCGATTGTCAAATGGAATCTAAGAGTAATTTGAAGTCGGGTGTAGACCCAAAATAAGACCTAAACAAATTTTGTAGTTTTAGGTATTTTAAATATTTTTCATAAAGGCAAATCAGTATTTATGTCTTCGATGCTGGAATCCAGTATAATACACTACCCTGCATTATCCCTATAATTGTCCAGCAAAATTTATTCATTTTTTTGATTGTTGTTTATTAAATATTTTGATCGTTTTGTTTATGCTTTAATTTATTGGCTGTTTTGTTTTAAAATTGTTTAAGTAGTGGTAGCAGAAGAACTTAGCAACTTTGAAATTAGCGCACATTTAAATACTTACGGACATATATTAAATTTTGATTTTATCAATAGATCTTAACAAAAGAGAATAGTTCAAATAATTGAACTAAATAATTCTGACTTTCATTACAAACTTGTAGTTCAGACAATTAGATTGATGGTCATGAAATATTACGTCGCGCACTATGTAACATTTATCAATTACGCCACACGATTGTATTGTTATTAAAGAGCGCAACAAAATCATTATTAATCTTATATGTGGATATATAACTATGCCAAAGTTTAAGAACAATAGAAAATCATGATAAATAGATAATTAGAATTTTATCGCACAATTTTCTTGTACCAAAGTGATTTTTATATATTATATAAATATAAGAGAACAATTGTGCATTATTTACATTTAACATTTTGAAATTTAATTATTTCATTTTTATTACTACATTATACATATTATATGTTGTCATTATAGTTCACATAGAATTTGTTGAGTTTTGTGTACTATTCAACGAGAATTACATAATTTATTTCGATATACAATAAAATCTAAAAAAAAATGACCGACCTATCTTGAGTTTAAATTGATTGTGGGTAGCATAAATAGTTTGATTTGGTATGTAGTTAATGCAGTGTTATAATTTTGAATAATTTAAATTGCAACAATGCGTATAACGTAAAGTTATGTTAGGGAGACTGATTGACTTAATCAGTGTTTCGTAATCGATTTTCGGGGAATAATGGTTGGTGTTATTTGTATTAAATGTTTGTTGCCTTAAGTTCTTCAACTTCTGCCAGTTTCAGTTACCAAGTTTTCTGTGGTTATTAGTGACGTTATGCATTCATTAGTTAAGGCAACATATGGCTCAAACATTTTCCAATTTGAATGAAAGAAAAATACACGTGCTCGATTTATCCTTAGGAACAGGTGTATTTTTCAATCCTATCGAATTCATTGAACGACTCGCTACAGATGATTAGGGCAGTGGTATTTTCAAAGAATTTTAAATTTGAGCAAACGAAATTTTCAAATAATAATTTTGAGTTTCATTGCAAAGTTGAAAACCATAAATAATAAATCTAATTAGACTCGCACTGTTAAAGAATTACTATATATTAAATAGCATTAAATATTGTTTAAGTAGATAGTAACCTCAGGAAATCAATTAGGTTTTCTACCTAATTCTACATGTTGAACCCAATTGAATAAACCATTTTAACAGAATTTGGTGGAAGTTATAAGGAGCCGTGTGAATTCAGTCACATCTACGGACTGTTCGAACATCATAATGTATATAATAGCTATACACTCTGCTGTAGTGACCAGTGGAAATAGTATTAAATTCAAAGACTATCACATTAATATAGAACATTTCTTTCCAATTAATTTCAATTGATAAAGGTTTTATCTAAATTAGAAAAAAACTTTTCTTGAGCTGATTGTACATTTATCGATATGTAAATTTGATATTGAAAATTTGATCCGTGTACTTTTTATCGAATTTATTTATGGGGTTTATCTTATCTTTATCTAATTCTTTATACTAAATTTACGTCGTTTCATTTGTCTTATCGAAATTTATAAGATCACAAGAGAAACTCATCATATCAGTTCAACTGTAACTTGTAATCAAAAGAAATTATTATTAGATAAATTATACTCCACTTTCTATTACTTAATCTAAACAATTAACATTTCAACTTAGATGTATTATTTATATTTGAGCGACATGCGAGATCATACTTTGATTAATTTTAGCAATATTAATAATTTTAATGACAAATTTGCTCAACCTAGATTAATTTGATTAAACTAAAAAACACTAATAAGTTTAGTAATTTAAAAAACTTTTTGAATTATTTTGAAACTTACCTAAGCTTGACCATTTTTGTGAACCTTTAAAATATAACTAGGCTTTTATTTAGACTTCTTCTTAATTCGTAAAATATAGGCAATCTCTCAGACTGTTTATACCTTTGTACCATTCCATCAATTTTTATATTTTATTGTGTTAAGAGTAAAACCTATTATAAATAAAATGTAAAATAAGTTATTGTGTATACATAAATGAATAGCTTTGACATTGTAACATAATCGCGCATATAACAAGTTTAGACATTTTATCTATGCTGTTCAACTTCTGAAATTCCAAGTTCAAGAAAAAATAATGTTGCATTGTGAAAAATTTTAATTGATCGATATGCTTCGCTAGCAATTAATCAAATTTTTTTTTGTTCAACACAGACTTTTAAGTTAATTTTCAATTTCACGGTACATTTTTTTTATTAAACTATGATACTTTTTGATGTAATTATGTTAATTAAATGTTCGTTCAGATGCTTACTAATACTATATAAAAGTGACATAAAGTATTAAAAATAACAACAAAAGCCATATTATGTCCGTTGTGCAAAACATCAATGTGTTAATGTTTTAAATTGCAGTCAAATTATTTACATTATTCAAATGCTTGGTGTAAAAAGTAAAAAACAATTAAAATTTCAATTCGTAGAACTTCTTATGATGATTGTCTGTCTAACTACCAACCTTTTGTTTTATTTCGTTTACGTTGAAACATAAAAAATATGTAAAAGATTTCTAAAGCGAAGCAGAATGCTAGTTCTTTTATAGTTTTATTTATTTATATTTTTAATTTTTTTTTTTACAGAAACTAAACGAAAAAATTAAGAAAAAAGATGTTGAAGTTTATAAGAGGAAAAGGTCAACAACCGTCAATTGAAAGGCAAAAGCTGCAGAAAGAGCTATTTGCCTATAGAAAAGTAAGTACGATTTATATACATTATGGCATAAGAGTGTTTTTACATAAATATAATGTTTGATATACATTTATATACAAATACAATAATCTTTACTGTTGTATTTTCAATGACCTAGTATTGATTTTAAGAAACACTCCCAAGAGTTTTTTGTTGTTTTATTATAGGAAATATCAATACATATATCTATATACACATATAAATAAATAAAATCTAGTTTAAAGACGATTGAAATAATAAAACAGTCGATTTTATATTATTTTTTAACGGTATTATCGCGTATACACCGCGACAATTGTTTCTTCTCAGCATAGTAATAATAATAAGTAACATACGTACATACATATACATATATATTTATTAAGTCTTATGCCGTTTTTGTTCGTTTCTTAAAATCCATTCCCCCTACACACTAGGTAGAGATGTTGGTTATTGTTGTTATTAATATTACCATTTCAAGAATTGAAATTAAAAGTAAGATAGAAATTATTTTTGGAATAAAGTAAGTTCTTTTGGAAAACATTACGACGACACACACACCACTGGGTGATTAGACGGGAAGTGTAGTGTAAAATAATTGCTTGTTGCAAAAAGAAACGTTTTTTTAATTAATTTCTTAAATGGCTATATAATATACTATATGTACATATTACTTCATCAATTGTGGTTTGGCTTTCGTTGAATGATAATTTGTATATTAAAGTTGATTTGTGACTGTTGAATATGTGACTAATATTGTTTTAAATTGATAGAATAAATAAACAATGTTAATTATGTTTGTATAACCTTTGGTGGGACGGAGGGGATTCGAACGCACAGTACAACATGCATAATAAAACATAAATGTGGAAGCTGTTAATTAATTTTGATAATTGGATTGCTGGCGTATAGTCAAGTTTTAAATATGGAACTAATACAGTATTATATAATTGAATTTTATGACGGTATGCGCTATTTATAGTTCAGTTCAAAATAGGAGCTGATTTTGTTAATAATGTTAATATATATATTTAATATTAGCCAACAGTTTTGAATGAAACACAATGGAGTAAAATTCAACATTTCCTGTATCAGATAAAATAATATTCACACATTTTTTATCGTTTGGCTTTAGTATATGATGAACCTTCTAGACATTATCTAAAGATTATTACACTAAAATTATTTCCAAAGCTAATTTTGTAACAGTGCCACAGGATTTTTCACCAAAGAGCAACAAGAATATTTCTGGAATCTTTGACCCAGATATCTAATTCCATGACAATAGAATAAATTAATCAAATTTGCTATATCATATCAATTTAAAAGATACAATTTTCTTTTGTTCACTTGCACAACAATTTATTTACTTCCGTTCGAATTTGGAATCTGGCATTATTGGTTCATGTGGCGAAGGAATTCGACCGGACTGTGTTGGTTTCATTTCTGCATGTGGCAACCTACCTTAACCCAATTTGCGAAAATATCTTATAATTTTCTAGAAAATGTTTTGTTGTAGATTTTGATAAGTCGTTAGTTCGTTGTCGGTATTATTTACAGATAACAAGCGATTATGAAAATTTTAAAACGAATCACTGGTGCCATAATTTACCATTATCTGGCTATATAAGAAAAAATGCTACACTTTGCAGAACATGTGAATGTTACGGTCTTTATGCAATTGACCAGGTTTAAAAATCGAAACGGTATTTTGTTCAGAAAATATTTGTGGGGAGAATTTAACAAAAATGATGTTTCAAGCTGGATTAAAAATTTGAAGATTTAGAAAGTGTTTATTTGTATACAACAATTTTCAAAAACATAGATTAAAAATAAAAAGATTATGTTGCAAGCTAAATTTTATAATAAATCTAGACCCTATCCTATCATTCCCCATAAAATGAGTACACAGTATCTTAAAATTCGAACTTAATATACATTTTCTGTCAATGTACAAAGTATTTATAAATCTGCATTGGAATTTTTTATATATTGAAATTTTTGAAGAATTGGACGTATAGTCTCAAAATCACATTTAGTAGAGTCGAATTAAAGCACTAACATTTATATTTCAGTATAAATTAAAATTTGAAGTATTATATTTGTGATTTTTAATTTAGGATTAGTTAGTACATACATAATTGAATTATAATAATGTACAGTGGAAATTGGATTAGGTGTGTAATTTGAAATTGGATCTGATACAAATTCAAAAAGGCCTGATTTAGATCTCATCATGAATATGAATAGAAAATAGGTGTTTTAAATATATTTTTAACTAACACAGTATTATAAGCCCCTTATTTAAATAATCCACTTAATTTGTATCCATTTATTTTTCATGTATATACCATTTTAAAACAAATATGTTGACAATTTTTAAACATAAAATTTTATATGAATTGGCATTGATTTCTATTTACCAAATCAAAATTCAACGCTCTTCGGAAGGTACTTTAATTGTAAAAATACCCTTCTCCACATTGAAGCCACTAAACATAATATTCAATAGTCAGTGGCGTAACTAGGTACTCGTAGCTGCGAAGCAACTCACAATTAGTGGTAGCGAGAAGGTTCATTTTAAATTAAGTTTTATACCATTATCTCTAATATTTTCCAAAATGATTTGAGCAAATTTGTTCTCGAAACTATTTTTCGAAAAGTATGTCGCTAGAAGATATAATAGGGATCCCATTGATTATTGTATGTATACGTTCGAATTGAAATGTATGTTTAAAAAATGGCTAAGGTTTAGTAATACTCTCCACTTTTAGTTGTATTATATATAACCTTTATACCAGTGCAAATTCTTCCACACCCCAAAAAATTCACCCTTCATTAAAAACACCGTCCATGTTGATTTTTAGCTTAGACAAAATATTGAATGTTTTATAAAAATAATACATAATTTATTAGTGATAATTTTATTTAACATAATATGTAGGTTTTGGTTGAGGAAAATTGAATTAAAAAAATAAGACATTGTAGTTAATGGGCATATCTAGCGCATGCAGAATCTACAATTGAGATATCCTCATATGTGTTAGAACTAGTAGTACCTCACTTTATAAACACTACATGCGCTGAATCCAATTTATACGTATATTTTTAGAGGTTCCCGTCTTGGGCTGGATTGGTCAAAATGATGTAGAACTATTAAACAAGTTTACCTTCTTTACTGTTGTATATGTAATTTTCTAAAAAAATGGATTTAATACTGATAAATGGTATCATTTACGTCCATTTTTATTACTTATTTTTGGTTAGTTTTGAGGTTCATACGTACATGCCAAAATAAATTTAAGCAAAGGCACAAAACAAAATAAATCTACTCGAATGTTTTGCGCTGGTTGTATCCAATGAGTTACTAAAATGCTTTTTTATATTTCGTCGGAAGAAATATAGTTTTGTATATATTTGTGGGTTGGATCCCATGCAAAATGATTAAGGGAGGGAGTACGATCAGTATTTCTAATATGGAGAATATCATTTTTAGTATACATATATATGTATGTATGTATATATTTTTCTATGACATAAAACGATCTTTGGCATACTTATTTAGTTATGATTTAAAATAAATTAGGAATCAATCATAAAAAAGACATGAGTTAAAGTCACCACAAAATTATTATTTTAATTTAAGACATTCTCTAAACAATCGTATGAAAAAATTTATTCGCTAAAACAACGATATTAACGTATAATTTATAAATTCATGGATTTAATTTTCAAAAATCTGAAGAATTAAAAAAAAATTGTTCGTTAGAATCTCTCGAAAAATTCTCTGAATTCGATCAATTTAGTAAATTATTTCCTAAATACAGTAAAGTTTTAATTTTTCTCTAATTTCACTTTTCGAAATTCAAAATTTCTAAAATTATATTATGCCATTATGCAAGCGATTATTTATTTCAAATTCTTATCTAAGATATTTGTTACAAACAAAAATTAATCAATTTTTCCCAGTAAGACACATGATATGTAGGATTGATGAACTCTGTAAGACTGCCATATCAGTCAAGACAAAATATTCAGAAAATTGTGTGGAATTTCTATACCTTGGCGGAGTCCGGCCAACAATATTATTCTTAGTAAAAATTGCTTTTCCATTTTTTTAATAAAAACTATTTAATAATTTTAAATAAATGCACTCTATACATTGTTGAACATGTTTATTATAAAGTCGCCGTTTAAGGATTATAATCCATATAAGTATATATATATATGTATATGTACTATTCACTCCATATAACACACAAGATTACGACAAATTCTTTACGTAATATCTCTATCTACATAATAATAGTAATAATAGATTATAAGAAAAGGTAATGAAAAAAGTAAATCTATTTAAAAACGCTATTGACCATGAAAGAAATATAAATCGTATATATTTATATAAAACTACTTTCTTTTATTTAATTCGAACATGGGCATTATGTTGCATGCCAACTAACACCTCTTAAAATGGTTAATAAGAATAATATAAAGATTATACCTTTATAGTTTATTCTGAGAGTGTTTGGTTGTATTAAAATGTTACGATTCAATTCATTTTATAAATGTGGTAAATGCAATTACCACATAAAAGGAAATGTTTCCCGATTGGGCTTCAATTCGTGCATATACAAAAAATCGGTGTATGATTTCATCGTGTGGTAAATTATTGGTCTGCTCTATATAATATATAAATTTATTAATTCGAAACAAAAACTTAATCGATTTTTCTGTTTCTTGCCGATTTTTCTATAAATATCGTTATGATTAATCCTAAATTTCTTATATACTCGCAAATATATCTTCGACTATAATAAATTCTTATAGTTTAGTTCCATTATAATGAACGAAAATAAAATAACATAATTTAACAGGTTTTTATCTACATACTTCTTTTATGGTAATTGTCTCACCTAAAGATACTTTTTTTTATTGTTATTATCTTTTATCATATAGATTATAGAAGATGGCTCCAGAAAATTACGTAAACATAAATGATATCTGCCTCGTCCATACCATAACACGATGATTCATCATATTATTTTGTTTCAACATAATCAAGCGGAAGTGAAAGTGATTTGTGATTATCCTCTACATATTACATATACATACATACATACTTTATTCAAATCCGTTTTTTTATGTACTTATATCATGCAAGGATTATATTTCCTTTAGTTATTTGTATTTAACAAGAACAGAATATAAACAAGTTTTACGACTTCATTCATTACTAGCTGCTATTAATATCTCTAAACAACAGTCGTTCATTCATTTAACACTTTCGAAGCGATGAATTATGTTTTAGGGGCACACAAATAAGGCTGGTCTTGCTCCATGCACATGTTCGAAACAATTAATTAACAGATTATGTATACATTTAAACATATACCCAGAAACACTATATAGATTTACACACAGTTCATTCAATAGATGTGCTATTTTAAAATAAACACTTTACTGGTTTAACGTTTAATTATAACGCAGTGACATAATATTTTTCTAATGATTTTGAATGTTATTCTAATTATTATTACCACCAGTATAAAGGCGTTGCTTGGCCGCGCGTTATTACTACAAAATAAATAAATGAAAAAAAAGTTTATTTAACTTTATCGTAAATTTTTTTTTTCTTTATCTAAACAAAATGTATGTGATATCGAGCGTCAACTAATACATCATCATCATGATAATTTTTGTAGTTTTCATTTTTCAATTTAATTTAATTTAATTTTCATACGAATTATGATGTAATGAAATGAATTTAGTTGATTGCTTTTAATCGGAATATACTGTTAGAAGATAGTAATTATTTTTGTGTATGTCCGAAGAAAAATGTTGGAAAATTATGTATAGTATCATTATCCGCGGTTCATGATGACGGAGATTTATCGTGCGCGCCACCCACTGAGATGAAAGAAGAAATGTGCTGTACGTTTATTTTGAAGGTTGGTTTGGTATTTCGAAAAAGTCACGTTTTTGTGTTACAATTCGTTTCGGATGGTAGATATGTATTACCATATGTATAGAGGTTTATGAAGGTTTATTAGTTATTATTAGTTCAATGCTTATAAAAAATCTACATACATATATCATAAATATAAATTATTAATGTTTGATTTTTGGACAAAAGATCAAACTATAAATTAAAAAGGTGGATTCAATTCAGGCATAGTAAAAATAACTACAAAGATTGTATCGATTGCGTCTATTGAATTTCAGAATTTTGTAATAACCATTGGAAATGTCAATTGATTTTTTGTGGGGTTATATTTTTGAATGGGGAAACTTAATCTTTTCAATCATTCAATTTGTACATTAGTTATTTTCTAGTATATGTATACATAATAAAGGAATTTAACTACAAAACTAAAAGAGTGCTTTTATTTAGGTTATTCTCCTAGATAATACTACTACAGTACTACCCGATTTTGATTCTGGTTCAAGGTATCTTTCAATTGCAGTGGTTTATAAACAGTATTGGCTTATTAAATTAAAAACAATAGCGAACAAATTTCGGAATTTTGCACAAAATTAGACACTAAATTGGCAAATTTGAATATTAGCTTTTCAATGATTAGTTTTGACACAAATAAATGTTACAATTATAGTTCAATTTAATGTTGGGAGTCCATCATTTGAAATAATAATTTCCATAATTTCAAAGTGATTCCATAATTTCAAAATGAAATTTTGCCCAGACATGTAATTTTCTCCTTTGGTGTTAAGCTTTAGATAGGCAGCTAATGATGATAACGATTGTAAACGTTAACTATGAATGAATTCATACTTATTAGGCTGCAAACGGATGAGTTTTGTATTGGCCAGTAAATCTCTGTTTTTTTTAGCGAACTAAAGACTTATTTGAACATAATTATACGATAATTCAATTTAATTCGAGTGCCAATTATTCGAAAAAATGAATCAAAATTTAGAAAAATATTCGCGTTCGACGAATCAAGTGGTTCTATACCTATACACAACACTTATTTTAATAATTAAATTTTAAATTATTTGTACTGTTTATGGTTTAACAGGGTTTGAAATCAAAACACACATTTTATAGGCAAACATTGGACATTTTTATTATATGTAAAACCTTTAATTATGGCAATTAAACGTCAAACACTATCTCGTTCGATAACTATTCGCAATAAAATTGTGTCAATGGCATCTATGGCAGTTTTAATATTTTCTTTTCTAAAGTGTCTGTGGACTATTGATATACACTATACTCTTTACCTTTTATTTAAACTTAATCGCTGATCATAAATAAAGTTTATGTTGTATGGCCATAAATCAGCACAATTTGTACCAACATCTATACGAGTACTTTATTAGTATTCAGTCAGTTTTATTTAGTTTACTAAATGACTATGTAAACTAGTTAATTAATTTTCATGTGTATAATGTAGCTATTTATTTTAAAGTTTGTTTGAATAAAAATCAATCAGGATTCAAACATTTTTATATTTTTACTATATCTGCGGCGCACTTTGATTCAAGCTTAGTTATAAAAAAAAGTGCAATTGATTAATCACGTTATTTGTGTGCGAGAATAAAATATATATAAACAATGTTTAGAAACTCGGTAGATAGACTATATTTCTAGGAGTATGTGCAAATAAATTACAATGTCTAAGTATTGTTTACTTTTTTTTAGTGTAAACAACTGAATATAAATCATTTTCGGAAAAATCTGAAAAAAACAAATATATAAAGTTAACAAGTTAGTTGAATGCCAAGGAAACTATAGTAGTTATATAAGAATTCCCGAACCAAGGTTTATATGAGTATCTAAAATGGAGTACCTGTACCACTAAGGCTCATTTTATTGTTTTTTTTTTGCAGAAAACGTATTTGTGGAATCCCTAAACGTGGTCCGATCGACTCCCAATAGAAACGAAAATGTTTAGCTCTGAGCTCGGTAGAAAATCAGACATGAGGTAAAATGTATCGCCCTACCAGAATCAACACTCTAGCTCTATTCTTCTTAGAAATTCCATGTTCTAAATTATTTGTGCAAAGATATGTTCAAAATGATTGAACAAAAATATTCTAAGAACTAAACTAAACATAAATTCTCTATAACGTTCAAATAAGGACTCTGCACTGGCCATGACGTGATATTATCTCTAAGCCCAATGAGATGTCCTGCACTAGTAAAGCCTATACAACCCCATACCATTATATGACCACCACCAGAATGACGAGTTGAGATAGTAACCATTTTCTTCATTTTTTCGTTGGTGTAAAATAAAAAATAACGACTGGTCTGTCCATAAAATAATTCTCCTAAATTCGGGTGAGACTTTCTTCACAAGCAAACTACAATCAGGCTAATTTATTTTTAGATGTGATATATGTAAGGCTTTTGGTTTAACCTCACCGTTGTTAGCTTGCTTTCGTACTTGATATCAGATGGTATTTCGATGACAACCAACTTTCTGGCGAATGTATAACAGCTGAAATCCTGCAACATTAATAGCCCATTTTTCTATGTTTATTTAGTTCTGGATTTTTCGGCATTATTATTTCTTAAATTAAAAGATAGATACTAGATTACTATTTAATAATAATTTAAGACCTATTCAATACAATTTATTTAATTATAAAATATGTTGCAGTATTTATTTTCGAAGCAATCATTTTTGTGAAATATTTTTTTGCTTTTTGCACAAATAATTTCGAACCTAATAGTATATAATTCAAAAATTTCAAAATTATTAAATCTATATTCTTAAAACTTCTAAATTTTTAGATCAAAAATTATTGATTCAAAAGTTTTTTGATTAATTCTTTAGACTAATTATTTTGACTATATCTATATATATCAGGTTCTTAATTTTAAAATCCAAATTTAGAATTCCGAATTTTTAGTTTCTAATTTAACATTTTGAATCGGAAAGCTTAAGTTTTATTAAAATTTTACATTTGTACGTCCTTTAAAGCTTTTAACAACCAAATTTATAAATTTCAGAAAATAAATAGCAAAATTTTTACAATTTTAACACGAACTCACAAAAGATGATGCCAATTTGAACGAAATTTATAAATTTTACAAAATTAAAGAAAGCATTTGAGGAAATTGAATGGAATATAGGTTTTTAAAACTATGTAAATTTTAATCATATGGCTTATTTCGCTGATACAGAGAAATTTGAAATTTTATAAATTTTGTACCATGAAATTATATAGTTTTTGAATAGTTTTACAAATTTAATATTAAATGCAACAAATGAGTTCCAATATTTTGTAAAATGCAACATACGTCTAAATTCGAAATTAAGTTTATCGGATAGCTTTACTTTGCATAATAATATATTTCATAGTTTGGAATTTTTTTAATTTTTCAGAAAAATCACCAGTTAGTAAATAAAGTTCAAATTGAAATTGATTGCTGGAATTATTTCTCGGGTGTCTGATATATCTGACAATCATACAAATTGCAGACTTTGCAACATAAAGGACCAAGTAAAGAAATACTAGTAAACCAAATTGCAAATGCTCATATAATAGTTGGAAAAGGATAAATACCTCTATTTTCACAGTACAAACCAATTTTTCAATCCGATTTACACGACTAAACCTATAATAAAATTAAAACTGACTATGAATGGGAGAATACATTTTTTATTATATTTTTTATTTGATTTTTAAATTTACTTCTTCAACTAGTCGACATACAAAATATTTCCAGCAAATCTACTTTTGTGTGATGAATCGAAAGTGGAGAATATCCAACAATTATAATGGTATGTTATGTTCTTTAGCACACAGTGGTATTAAGAGCATAGAGCGATTTTGCTATGACGCAGGAAAAATATAGAATCGTCTTTAAAACAATACTTTATGTAGAAAGACATGCTTTGGTCTGCTTGGAACTAGTTAAGCTATGCTCTTCAATCTGAACTAATGCTACATGTAGATAGATAAAACTGTCTTTCTGAAATTTGGATGAAAACAACTTTCACTTAGCGGAGGTTTTTGAATTGTAAATTATTTCTTGAACAGAATATTTATAACCGAGGATTTTTTTTAAAATATTTAACCATCTATTTCTAAACATTGTAAATTCTAAACTAATTTAAAATTAACAATAAATTTAATTTAATATTGATGAAATATGAATTTATATATACATTCTAAATTTAAATTGTATAATTTCACAGTACATATACACATACCAAAATTTTTTGCAGATTAATCTCAAATTCACTTATTTATCATATGTAGTTATTATTTTGAAAAATTTCTTTTATTTCCAAATTACCATGATTATCCGATTCTCTAAATATTGTATTTCGGGGAATAAGACCTTATACAATAATATATCGAGACAAACCGGAAGCCTTTTATAATAGGATTTATAAAACAGACTTTTAAAACCATAAAAAAACAGTATAAGATACGAAGCTGTCTCTAAAAGTTTGATACGGTACGAAACATCATGAGGTATGAAATGGGATATTTTAAAGCGAGATAGAGTACAAAATAGAACTAGTATGTAATAGTATATTTCAGAACTACGTAATGATCCATTAAACGTTCATAAATATCTCCGATTTATGGAGGAAATTTTTTAAATTTTTCTTCAATTTTTGTTTCACAAATTTAGAGAAAATTAACTAGAATTTTGGGATATTTTTCAAATTTTGAATTCATTCGAAGAATATCAGCCAAATTGTAAAAAATGACACAAATTTTTAAGTTAATTTGGGTAAGTTGAATTTTACAATTTTGAAAAACTTCATTAATCAACTAAAAATGTTATTCAACATCCTCATTATGATTGACAATGATGACGGATTGTATAGCTATATTCCACGCTTATTGGAAAGGTCAAAAACGAAGTATGCTACGCAGATTATAAAACATAACAGTTTCAGTTTGAATAAAGTATATTTTTGCACGATCAGACTATTTTTTGAGGTTTATCGATAGGGTCTCCAGGGCAGTAGGTTTTGTTTACAATTACTGGGCGGTAAGTGAATTACTTACCGCCTCATAGGCGGTAAGTAATTGTTCGTTGTTAGGTTGTCATGGACGTACGAAAACAATAATTATTTAATTATTTATTTATCAAGCTTTGTTCGTTGTTATGTTGTCATGGACGTACGAAAACAATAATTATTTATTTATCAAGAGATTTTTTCTGTCAGTTGTTTGTAAAATAAAGCAAAATAATAGTATTTTATTATTTCTAAATTGTAATTTCGTTATTGCGCCGATCGTGCAAAAAACGTAATAAGCATTGCGGTCAGTAAGTGCCCTACCGGTTTCGGATGTATTGGAATATATAAATCATCCTCAACCGGTAGAAAGCACTTACTGACCTTGATACTTAAATAACTATTGTAAAACCCTTATTTTAATTGCACAACTTCGAATAACAGTAACTATAATTTTTTAATTTAGTTGTAGCTTCCAACCGTTCTTGCAAGCATGCAGTTTTTTAGTGCATTAATGCACATTGGCATAACGACAGTATGAAATATCACCGATACGTTGAGAATCCAAGACACGACATTTAATTTATACAAAAGCTTCATCAATTTGAAAAACCATTTCTTGACGGTTGTAATCATTATATACTTGAGTATGTAGATCATAAAAAAATATCGATATTTATGCAAATTTCCAAATTCTGAAATTTCGAAAATTTACGTACCTATTTCAAAATTGACGTTTACAATTCTGAAATTTAACTCGGTTTTGAAACACAAAATTTTTTATTTGAAATTTACCAATTAACAATTTAAATAACCACCGTTCATGTCAGCACATGCGGACATGAAGCTACACGATGGGTCAATTAAATCGGTCCTGTAGGCAAGAACGCAAATAAGCAAACTGCAAAGAGTTTGGGAGATCCTTGAGCCCCAGAACAAGCAGAAAAAAATTAATAAATAAAAGCTAGACCTATTATGCGGCATTGGCCGATGTGTTTTATGTAGTATATTAGCTGATTTTGTTAAAATTTGGTGTTAAGCAAATATTCTAGAGTTTATTCATGTGCGCTTGACGATTAATAAAAATATATAGAAGGCTGATATCACTATATCAGTTACAGTTGATATATAATTTAGTTTAAAAATTATTAGCTGTTTTATTTTGATTTAATAAACTATTACTATATAACTGTTCGTTATTGGGTACTTCATTATGTTATTATTACAAATTTAGGGTAAATTAATTACAAAATCTATCTGTTCTAAGTCAAATTCAAAATTTTTCAAATTAAATATAGAGTTTGAACAGTGAAAATTTAATGAGCTGCTTTTTAAATTAGAGTAAATGTTTGCTAGGTTGTGATTTAAAGCTTGTTAATTCATTAAGTTGTAACATATTTTTGTTTGCTCTACGTAGACCCTCATAATTTAAATTCACAACCCAAATATTTTTACGACTCAACCCAACAAATCGAATGCAATATTTTGCAATATGTAGATAACGATTTATATTATTTTCTACCGGTGATATCTTATCTATTGATATATACTTTCAAAGAGTGAATCATGTGTTATTAACATAGAAAAAGTATAAAACCAAAATATAATTTATTTTAATAGTAAATGTAAAAACTTATATTTTGTAATACGCAAAGTAAACATTTGCGACAATAATGATAAGCGATATGGGGAAATTTACAAAAAAAAATTCAACGTTCTTAATACAACCTGTTCAGGGTTGTGTATAAAAACACATAAAAATGTAAGGTGTACATATTTTGGTGTATGATAAGAGAGTTTAGGTGTATACTATATAAATATTTCAAGAATTATCGAATGGGTATAGTGGATATACATTTTTGTGTGTATCGAGTTTTCTCAGGAAATTGTCACTTTTCGTTTTATTACTTATCATAATATATTTGTTTTATAATGATAACATGACCAGACTCATCATTGTATACTAACTATTATCAACATTTTCATTTAATTTCGTTGTTGCTGTTGTTACTGTTGGTTTATGATAGGATATGATAACATTGGTGTAGAATTTATATATTATATCAACCAACCACGCCCTGGCAAAATGCAATTTTCGAATTAGATGTTGAATTTTTATTAATTGAATTACTTAAATGGGTTAAATGTTTAATTCAAGTTGTCTTGTCCTAATATGCACATAACCGACATTTATACGTATATAAACTGATTTACGGACAATTTATCGTAAAATCATTATTTGTCGTGAATACATTTATAATATTGGCGCGCCCGATTAGACTTTGGAAAGTGTAGATTTAGAATAGATTGTTTAGCTACTAATCAACCAGAAATCTAGATGAATGTGAGTTCGTCGTAATCCGCATACATATTGTTCATTTAGATTTTATTTTAAAAAGTAAACTATTATATAGAACTATTTCGATTGAATGAACGCAAAAAAACTCATATTACTTCACAACCATCGATACAATAAAATTTGATACAACTAACATTTCATACTGATACAATTTTTAATAAATATATGTCTTGGTTATTTCTTAAACATGATCTTAAGATGTATTATGTACATATCTTATATTATTATTGTAAGTAAAACGTAGTTTATAAATAGATTTGTAAAGTACAATCAAATCTATTTTGAGTTCGATTTTGCAAATATAAATAAACAAATAAATAAATCAAAGTTATTATAAGATATTCGCAAATTTTCAAGATTTTGTGTACAATAGAGATTTAATCGAATTTCGAAAATAATATTTTGCGCATGAATTGGGTGGGCAGATAGATATTTGAGGTTGGCTGGAAATTCCAAAATACACACAATGCATACACGATAAGTGTGTATTAATTCAATTGCAACTATAGTTACAAGATTGTGTAAACAAATAGTAAAACAGTTATTCACTGGTACTAACGAAATGTTTGTTTTCTTTATAAAATAAAGAATATTTTAAAGATTAGAAATATAAACACACATAGTAAATGACTGGTATAAGATAGTAAATATGATAATTTTAGTTATCATTTTTATAAATAATAATGAAATATTATTTTATAGGTAAATTGTATAGATCTAGGTAAATGTATCGGGCTGGTCTTTAATTTTCATTTAAATATCATTTATAAGTACTATCTAAAAAAATAGAAGGTTTAGGATGGCCGTCCTCACAATATCACGTTTTATATTATAGTCAGTTTGGTCACCAAATCATGTCTAATATTGTAACCAGTTTAGTGTCAAACGAAATGTGAAGGCGTCACAATACATGTTAGTTTATTATATTCATAACATTGCCTTGTTAATTTATGAATCAACATTAGGATTATTTCGATACTTGTACGTTCAGTCGATTTTTAGTAATAACCTACGCAAATTATTATATTCGCCAAATATGTTGGCCATCTCAAAAGAGATGGATTTATATTTCGATATATTCTCCTCGAACTTCAACACATTTTTTACTGCTTTGTATTTAATTCCCTATACCATCATAAAAATAATTTTTATCTTTGCCTTCAAAATGCAAATTTTTACTGCACATTGCCAAAATACTTTCCAAAAAGTGTAGTCTTGGGAATCGAAAATAATCACTGGGTGCCAAATCTGGACTGTACACACGTCTATTCGAATTCTTCAACAGCACATACCCTTAAAACGCTCTGGGCAATTTTGGCCATATGAACCACGGCGTTGCCCTAAATCAATAGCATGGCTTTTGTAAATTTCCCTCACCCTTAGCGCTTGATCTGCTCCTATCGAATCCTAAATCACTATTATCATCACCTTTCCACGACTTTAAACTTTTTAGGGGATAGAATATATTTCGCAAATATAATAATTTGCCCACGTACGTAGATTTGAACTGATTTTTAATTTGCCAACTTGACTCACTAATAAAATGCTCTAATCATTTCAAATTTATCATTTAGAATTATAGGTAAGCTTATCGATTAGTTAGAACTATCAGAAAAGAAACCACGAGCTTTATTGTAATTTTTTGCTGAATCTTCTACTGATGGCAAAATATAAAAATAGTTGGTAATGGTAATTGTTAGTATACTAGTTAAAAAAAATAAGCAACTAGCTTAGCCTTTTACTGTGCAACTGGCTCTCGAAGCACCTACAATTATAAATTTTGAACATTAAATTTTAATTTACATAAGTTTAAACCGAGTTTAGTTAGTAAAACGGGCCAACATAGGCCTAGCAAAATAACTGAACAAAGTTGTGTAGGTAGCCTACAGATTATTGTAGTGTGCATTTGTTATTGACTACGCCCTATGTAAATAGAGCGATTTTCTTATCTCTTATCAGTTCTCGGGGAATAGAAGTACTAGAATTTTCCAATATTTAATTTTTCGATTTCATTCAAACTGTCATTGCTTAAAAAGTCGGTTTATGTCACTTGCATGAAGTTGTGCGCATTATATAAATAGATGTTCGTAGTTGAAGCCGAGACACTTACAGAAAATGTGTATCTTGTTCAAATAAATTAAATTATTCAATCTAGAAAAAAACTAAACAAACTGTTGATTCGCCTGTGAATCGAGTCGAAAAATATATTCAATAATTTCACGCTTATAGATTGGAAACCAGACTTATTCGTTCATTACAATTTCACATCATTACTATTTGGTCTGATAATATTTATGTAAGTTCAAGGATGACATTACAAAAACTATATTAGCATTCTACAAAATATAAATACTGGTAAAATATATAAAAATAAAACATTTTCGTTTTCAACTAATCTTATCGTATTTTTTGTAACCCCGATACGACCAATGCGTGTTTAATATTTACCGTTCGCCTTCATCGATAAACAAATAAATTCGAATTCAGTTTAGTTCATTTTGGGTTGGGTGTTTTTATTCTGACTTATCGATAAAATGTTGATTTATGCGTCTTTGGATTGTAGTATTTTGATTCGAAAATGTTTTTTTGGTTGCCTAGAAATCGCAATATTTCACTTACAAAGTGTATACATATATGTATACGTGTGGTCATTACACCACATGAATAATACACAAAACAACCACGCATGCTACATACTGCCATTCAAATTGGATTAAAACTTATGTGTATACAGGTAATAAGACGTGTGGTGCATAAAATAGGTCATCATATACGACATAAAATATTTTTGATACAAAGTAAATCACTTTACGTTAGCTTTTCGGATCTGACATATATTGTATATAACATAAATTTATGTAAATTTTAATGATCTTTTGTTGTTGGAATTTCAGTCAACCGGAACGAATATTTTGTATTTATAATTTTTTTATTTTTATTTATTTTATTTTGGTTAGACAACCCAACATGGCTTTCCACATAAACCAACAGCAATCGCATATGATGAAACATTACGATTGATGGCAATTGGAACACAATCAGGTGCTATAAAAGTATTTGGACAACCAAATGTTGAATTCTATGGTCATCATACATCGGCAGGATCGAGTGGAAATGCGAGTGATGCAACTGTACAATTATTGGAATGGGTTCCTGGTTCTGGACGTTTATTGTCGTTGACAACAGCAAATCAGTTGATATTATGGGAACCTGCCGATTCTATGTTGATTCCGATTAAGAGTTTATCATTTGATGGTAAATTAAAAAAAGTATCGTCGCTATGCTGTTCTAAACTAAAGGATGTTGTTTGGATTGGTACCGAAGGTGGAAATGTATATCAATTTGATTTAAATAAATTTGCGATAAAGGAGCCCGTTATATACCACGACGTGGTATTTGAGCTGTAAGTATAATACGCCATGTACCAAAACCGAATTGATACTAATCGAATGTTTCTTAATTTTTAAGTATTCCACCAACTTATAAACTAAATCCAGGTGCTATCGAATCTGTAAAACAAGTGCCAACCGATCCAAATAAAATTTTGATCGTTTATAATCGTGGACTCTGTGTACTATGGAATTTAGAGAAAAATACTGTCGATCGTTCGTTTATATCGCCTGGACACGGGGAAAGTGTTGGTATTTATGTTAATCCAAATGGTAAGCCGGCATCGATATTGATTCACGTTGTGTATTTTACTGTAAATGTGTTTACTCAGTTATATCTATTGATGATAACGTATCAGTCGGTTTGAAAGTAAACACTAGTATTATTTCATAGCGGCGAGGAGATTAGATAATTTTATGTGTTGGTTGAAAATTGATTTTTGATTTTTTTTTTTAAGGTAAAACTTTTACTTGGTATCACGGTGACGGTTCTTTTGCCACTTGGCACATTAGTAGCGATGATCCGCCAGAAAATCAACACTATGTGCCGTATGGACCAGATCCTTGTAAAGCAATAACGCGTCTTGTTAAAGGAAAGCGCCAGAAAAATGATATTGTCATATTTAGTGGTGGTATGCCACGATCGACATATGGTGATCATCAATGTGTATCGGTTCAATGTACGGATGGCTCAAAAACGGCTTTCGATTTTACGTCTAAAGTTATTGATTTCGTTGTTACATTTAATGAAGTTGACAAGGAACAGGTTGAAGTATTGATTGTTTTGTTGGAAGAAGAAGTTGTTGCTTACGACCTAACGACGAAAGCTTTGCTTCAGGTCAAGTCACCATACTTGCATTCCTTACATGCATCGGCAGTTACATGCAATCACATCGTATCAACTATTTCGCAAGAAGTTTACGATAAAATTATAAATGCTGGACAATTGCAAAACTCAGATTATAGTGCGATTAAGTGGCCAATCAGAGGTGGTATCTTACCAGAAGGTAAAACCGAGTCGACAGATCATGACATTTTATTAACTGGACACGAAGATGGTTCGGTACGATTTTGGGATTGTACTGGTGTTGTTCTAACACCTCTACTACATTTTAAAACTGCCCCACTTTTTGGGAATGTTGATTCAGATTTAGATCAACCGATGGATAATTTAGAACCACTTGATGATTCAGAACCACCATTCCGAAAGGCTGGACTTTTTGATCCGTATTCGGATGATCCTCGGTTTGCAGTGAAAAAGATTGCATTTTGTCCGAAAACAGGTGTACTTATAGTGGCTGGTACCGCAGGGCATATAGTTACAGCCACATTTGATGTACCAAATCAAGAAGCATCGCTGAAAGTGACCACAATTAATTTGGTTTCCGATCGTGATGGATTCGTTTGGAAGGGACACGATCAACTTAAAGTGCGCGCAAGTCATTTGGAAGATGGATACACAACCGAGGAAGGCGTTCATGTTGTGAGTGTATTGCAGGTATTACCACCAGCGGCCATAACATGTGTTGCATTACAAAGTGATTGGAATTTAGTAGCCGCAGGAACAGCACATGGTTTGGTCGCATTTGATTATGCTACTAACCAACAGGTCTTATCGAAATGCACCTTGAATCCTAACGATTTAACTGGAGCTGGTGAAACGTTATCACGACGAAAATCATTTAAGAAGACATTGCGCGAGTCATTTAGACGGTTGAGGCGTGGCAGATCAACACGAAATGCACCCGGACAACCGGTACAAACAACAATCGAGACTCGTCCAATTGAACGGCAAGTAGAAGCCCGTGCAGTTGACGATGGAATGGGTTCAATGGTGCGATGTCTCACATTCGCTCAAACTTACATCACAAATAATAATCATCAAGTACCAACACTATGGTCAGCGACAAATAGTAGCTGTGTCTCTATTTATGTATTAAATGTTCCTCCATCTTCTGCCGAGACACCGGTTGATCAGCGTAAACCGGTGACCGGTCAATTGGCTAAAGAAATTCAATTGAAACATCGTGCTCCAGTTGTAGGCATTGGCATATTTGATCATCATGGTTTTCCAATTGAATTCAGCGGGGCGGGTGCTGCGCCACATAAAGTCATTATTGCATCGGAAGAACAGTTCAAAGTATTTTCATTGCCACAATTAAAACCTGTCACTAAATATAAGTTAACAGCGAATGAAGGAGCCCGTGTGCGACGAATGCAATTTGCCCTATTCTCATGTCCGGCGCTCCCAGAAATGCTACATCCAAGCCCAACGAAATCAAACCGATCCGATAATCAAACCAGCAGTGAAAGTGCGAATGCAGAAGGTGAAAGTGAAGTCGTTCCAATGCATACCGAAGTCGGTTTACTTTGTCTAACTAATCTTGGCGATTGTCTTGTCTTATCTATACCTGAATTAAAACGACAGTTAAATGTGGCTGCAGTTCGACGCGAGGATATAAACGGTATATCATCACTATGCTTTACAAATCATGGCGAAGCTTTATACATGATGTCTTCATCTGAAATACAAAGAATTACGTTATCTGCCACAAAACTAGTTTCACCTGATGGTATTGTGCCATTAGACCCAATTGATGAATTGGTCGAGGGACAACAGTTAAATGGTGGTGGAATTGAACAAAATGAAAGCAATGAACGTGAAGAGCAGATGGTTACGACGACTAAAGCTAATAATGTTGCAAATCATCGACAATCGGATGGTCTAACAAATGGATTTGATTCATCGCCAACAAAAGCAAACGAGACAATTACAAGCTCGATAGGTGATATCACTATTGATTCGGTTCGGGATCATTTAAATTCAACGACAACAACATTGTGCTCGACGACGACTGAAGAAATAGTTGGTGAGTAAATTTGTAGAAGTGATTTTATAAATAATATTATTTTATTTACCCCATTCGCATTTTCAGGTCGCATATCGGTCCTGAGCACTCAAACAAGTGAATTAAATACAATCGCAAATATTAAAGATTTATCGAGAGTCACCTCAAAAGACATAAACGATTTATCAGATCTTGGGTAAGGCTAAAGATTAATCGGTGTTCAATATCACTGAGTATCTGAACCTTCTTTATTAATGCTTGATTTAAAAATAAAAACATTTATACTTTTCATTCTAACAGTGACACAGCTGAAACTAATTCAAGTTCGGTCATAATTCGATCTGTCATAACAACTGTAAATAACGATAAGCCAGAAGTATTCACAACTGTAACACGAAAAGAAAGTCAATTTTAATTTGTTTTATTTTATGATATTTTATCTATTTTTAATTAATTTGTAGCTTTTATTAAAAAAAAAAAAACATTTTATTTTTAATTAATAAAAAATAAAAAAAAATTAAATAATTATATATATATATTGTATCGATTAGCAACAATATTTTTTGATTATTGTTTTTTGGCAACTAAATTTTTTTTAACATAATTATATTTATAATTAAAATTAATTTTAAAATTAAATTACAAATTTCCTACCTAAAAAACATACAAATAAACGTAATACGAACATGCCTTAAGAAAAAAATGAAATTTTTTTTAAAAATAAATAAAACGAAATAAAAAATATTTTTTAAAAAATATATAATATATTTTATATAATTGAACATTTTTTTATAATTTTATTATATATAAATATATATACATTCAGAGTAAAAGTAAATATTATATATCTAAAGTAAATAAAAAATTTTTTTGTGTTTGTATTTTTATATAATGTTATAAGCATAATCAATTTATAATTTTTTTTATATAAAGAAAAATAAATTTCAAAAAATTAATTATAATTAAAGTTATATTAGAATGAAATTTAAAAATAAATAAATTTATTAAATTGAATTGTTGAGTATTTAATTATAAATAAAAATATATCATATTTAGAAATACTATATTTAGGTGCTTGTGCTCGACCAGGTACGGCGCTGCGAGTTTTATGTAGTTACATGGTTTTTATTTGGTTTGTTTCTTTGATAAATTTCTAACATCACAACAAATTTAATATCAAAACATTTTGTGTTAAAGTTTTTTATCTGAGTCTGAATTCTTTAGTACATCGATAACCACCATCTCCTATAACAATTTTTATGAGGAAAAGTGTTTGATTGGTAAAGAGGATATAATCTGAATCACGCATGTATCGTGGACTGATCGGGGATAGCCAATAAATGAATTAAGAATCAGTCTTTTCCTGTGAACCACTGCCTGTAATAAAAGCCCTTATAGTTAATTATTCTTCGTTTTTGTACCGGGCATTTGATTCTAATATGGCAGCCATCAATTGTTCCAAGAGCTTTCCGATACATTGGCGTTTTGCCGAACACAAAATATTTCACTAATGTCGCTTAATTCGTTTTGTATTGTCATGTCAGTTCAATTGTCGGCGATACCACTCTGATTTGCAAATCAGGGCCGCTATTTCTAAATACGAATTCGTATAAAAATTGTACGAATTCGTACCATTGGTATTTTTGAATACGAATTCGAATAATTCAAATACGAATTCGTGTCTACTTGATACGTTGTAAAATTTCCCTTATTCCGCAATACGAATTCGAACCAATTTTGTTCGATTATGAACGTATTTTTGTACATTGATGAATTAGTTAGACGACTCCATATAAAAAAATTTTGGAAAGAATTTTTAGTAATTTTTTTTAATAATTACATAATTTACTTAATTTAATTAATTGTGTTAAGGAAATAACTAAAAATTTAATTAAATATTTTAATTTTTTTTATTGAATTTGCAAACTTTGTCATACATATTGTTACGAATACAAAATATTTAATTTTCTTATTTATACAATTGTGAAGCTGCCATTGAATCCCATTGGATTTGCAATAGTGCCGTAATTAATTGTAATTAATTGTAAATGGTTGTAAGCATCAGTCACGAAATTTGATTCCAATTGAGCTATTTAGGAAGACATGAAGAGAATCTTAATAAAATCTTTCATCTAAAATTAGATGTACAAAAAATGTTGTCAAAAATACTAATCTTATTGAATTTACTGTATCGCAATCCGTTATTGAGGCGATTTATTTTTGTTGGAAACGAATAAAATGTTTGTGTTATGACACAGACAATAAATGAAAACTAAATTATTTTTTCTATTTTCAATGTTTATATTTTTTAAATGTCAAAAATTTGACAACTATTTGTTTTACACTGTCACTTTTCAAGGCTGCTTCACTTAAAAAAAATTTCCCTATGCCTACACTTGAAAAATTAAAATGCTTGGTACGATCGTATTCAGAAATACCAATTCATATTCGTATCGTAAATCATTTTCGTATCGAATGAAGATTCGTATCGTATACAGAAATAGGGCCCCAGAACTTTTCATGCTAAAATATAGTTTTAAATCAAATTACATATTCTCATTCAAAAGAGAAGTTAGTTGTGTATAATTATCTAGAGTTCTAGGCAATTCTTTTAGTACTGACTATCAGATTATATTATTATATTCATTCATAAGTTTAATTTTTTTTTAAATATGTATTAAATATACATTTTATTTTCAATGAAACTATTTAAAGAAAAAAGAAGGAAAATGGAAATGTCAATTTTTTAACGTTACAATCAATTTGAAGCGGTTAAAAAGTGAGGTAGATTCATATGGTCATATTTACCACAGTTAAAATACATATTTAACTTTATAACCGTTTAGACCAAGTACATATAGTGCGTTTTATTTTTAATTAATGATTAAAAATTATAAAATATGAATTTATTAACTTCAGTTTAGATTTAGATGCAATGCCGCTTTTGTTGTAAAAATTTTACTTATTCCTTCATAGGATTCCCTTAAATGCGCGACACCACTGTGATATTTACATTTACCATATGTATCGAAGATAAACTCTAATCTTTAACTAGACAAACTTTTTACATTTGTATTAGTTTCACCGTATTTTTTTTTTTTCGTTTAAGTTATTTTTATCTTAATTACCCTAGTCAGTTAGTAAAAAATTATTTTGTAAGCAATTCGTTTTTATCGGTGGGCTGATTGTGTTCCCCAATTTTTTTTTGGTATTAATAAATACATAGTTTGATTATAAATTACAAATATAAGTTTCGCGCATGTAATTTTAAAATCAATTTTTAAGTTTCTGTTGGTGTTGTGTTTATTGTTTATATTAATATGAAAATGACTGTGTTTGTTATTGAGCCAACACATGTTGTGCATACGAATTATTTTGTTTGTTTTATTATTTAGTTGTTGTGAAAGTGATGTCGTTATGTTCAAATTAACCAAGTAATCGGATTATTGTTAACGGTAAGTTCTAATTAATTAAACTTGTATGGATATGTAATTTACTATTAGGGTAAATGTGTAAAGTAAAACCATATTGACCGATAAAAGTAGGAAGCTTTTATTATTATTTATATAATATAAACCTTCCTACGCCGACTAATAAGTATATAGTATAAATATTTTATGTGTCAACTAAACTTTTCAACCAAACTGACCAGATTTCTCCCATAGTCGATCACCCTCTTTCCCGGTTCTTTCCATAAAAATTATCGAGCTACGGATAAAAACATTGAATCCTAAAGCTAACCCACTAAGACTGAGAATTAATCAAAAACTACACCAATTCCAGAACCAGGTAATTTATACGAAGAATCTACTTGATTTTCAACCTTTTTGTAAATTCAATTTAAATTCGAATATTTTTCATTTATCAGATTATCAGTAAATTATCTAGAGCACTTCCGATATTTCTATTACTTATTGAGTTTTATTTTGACCATAATTAGTATCACAATTTGAAAAGGATTTATCTATCTATACCTACATACCGAATAAATTAAATTATTTTTTGTATCCATCCAGATATATCGGAAGATATAAATAGATAAACAAATGCTAACCGTTGCATGACGATGTCCGTAGTACAATCATAGAAAAAAGACATCTTTTTTCTATGGTACAATCATACACACATATATCTTTGTATTACGTACATATTAGGATGCGTTTATTATTCCTCAGTGGTAGTAGATTTAACTACCTTCCTTGTACATATTGCTGGGACAAGCAGAGCTCCATAATTGAAAACTATATGTTCAGAGAAATAATAGTGTAAATTTACACAGCAAGACCGATTAACCAAGTGGAAGTTTGAGCAATTCGAATTTAATATGCGCCAACTTACGTTCGTTAGGTGGTCTTAATTCTATAATTTAGTTAGCCAGTCATGTGTTGCTTGATAATATTTTTTATATTGCGCCATTTGTATTTAAGGATCATTTAGGAATTGTAAGGTTCTAAATCTGCTCGTTAGGTGTAAATACCTTACTTAAATCTTGGATATATAAACTGTTTTTATCGGTATCGCTTCTTCATCAATTTTCGCCACGAAGACGAATCTAAACCTGAAGACATGAAAGTGTAAGGCTTTTCAACGTACTGTTTGCTTTTCTCACCTTGAAATAATTGTATAATTCTGACCCAACACGTTCTTTTAATACACAAACCCAACTACTTTAATTTTGATTTGAAACGTATAGATGATCTTTATAGTTGCCATTATTTGCGTATTGAGAGCTGTAATCACTGGAACTAATGTAGATCTTTGAAATCTCAAATGCTATTAAAAACTATCGCCCGATCTCTGTCTTATCCGTGTTTGACAAATAATTGGAAAAATTAATAGCAAATCGCATGATAGAATATCTTAATGATAGAAATTGATTTTATTGGCATTTGTATGGTTTTAGACAGTGTTTTAATTAAAACAGAAAAATACTCCGCTGGAGTATTTTAATTACAACAAAATAGCAGTTAATCTAAGTAAAACCAAATGTATTATATTATATGTATACTCACCATTTCTACCACATTGCGATTTACCTACTTTGCAGGTTTCTAATCTTGTCATTGAACGTGTGGACGAGTTCAAGTCTCTTGGAATAATGCTTGATAAGCATATGTCTTGGGATAAACACATTTGTATGTTGTGTCTGAAAATATGTCCGTCAATCATTTTGATTAAAAAACTCGTTCCCTTTGTTTCAACGCATGTCTTAAAAACGATTTACTTTTCGTTAATTCATTCACGTTTCTTCTATGCTATCTCAACTTTTGGAACTGCAGCAAAATCCATATTAAAAAAATTACAAATTATGCAAAATAGAAGTTGCAAAGCTATTTATAAACTTCCACATTTATTTTTTCCGTTGAGTTATATAGGAACGTTGCCGTTGGTATTCTTCCAATACATGCATTATTTGAACTTCACGTATTTCTACATGTACAAGTGTCTGAACGTAACATCTACACTATCAAATATTCAATTTCAGTATGTAAGTTATAGATACACTACTCGTAGAACTAATTTTCTAATGAGCAACAAAATAAAAACGTGTTTTGGTAAGAAAACAATAACTTTCATTAAACCCCATGTCAATAACAAACATCCAACCGCCATAAAAACATCTGCAAATGTTTTCAAATTTAAAAAATTACTTAAACTCATTTGGCAGCATGTGTCGAAGATTTTTGTGATTTGTGCTGTTATTATACATAGTTAATTTACTATACTGATTTGAATAAGTAAGACAAGCCTATATTTTTTCTTTGTTACTGATCGAACCATCAACCTTTATACGAAGCGTTGAATATTCCTGTTTGTTACTACTGTTTCTTACTCTGTTTCGCAGCTGCCAGCTACGACAATAATCCTATTAGCAGACTTCCAGTCTGTCCGCATGTTTACCTATGAGACTTTGTCTCGTAATAAAGCCCACGACCTGATATGATCCAGCCGAAGCGATATCAGCTGTCCGGTCTAGTTTTGTTCGAATCTATCTAGTTAAGATCTTATTTATAGTGGAATGACAATTCTGGGCTAACCTGACCGTAAGGAAGCGTGATGGTTACGTTTTAATTGCAGCCTAGCTGCCCGTCAAAATGCGAATATCCCTTATAGATATTTCAATATACCTCTACCAGTCTACAGCGACTGTTTGAAGAAAGAGTAAATAAATTATTCGAGTGTGGCAAACGCAAATTGTTCCATCTGTGAACCCATGTAAACATAACATTGAGGCCCAGCCCAATAGTTCACTTTATACGATTCATTATAAAAAGCTAAATTGTCTCAATTTCGTATCATTCATAACAGATATCTTTAAGGACTCGTTCTTCTCCTTCTTATGGTTTATATAACAGACAAATCTATAAAGATTAATAAAATCATGGCTATCGTAATACTTTTTTTGCTGCGATAATTATCATAATAATACCTCTATCATAATACTTTTTTTGCTGCGATAATTAATAATTACCATAACAGGGAATTTCTGTGATTTAGATTTTGAATTGTAAACGTAAAACGTGCAAGCATTTAACATTTGAAAGTAAATATAAGTCGGAGGCAGTATTGTTTACCAAATATAAAACTATAGGTGTCGTAAATCTCCAGATCATTCTACAGGCATTAAAAATCTACAAACATAAGTCTCTAATTCTTTGAACGCGGAGTAAATTGGATTTACAGTTTTGCTATCTAACGATAAGACCACACTCTACTTGCTTTCAAGAAGTAGTTGTTCGATGTATTATCAACTCATCTCTATATATATCTATATATATCTCTATATACCTGCTGCTTTGGGAGTGGTTGCATAGTTCTTCCACATAGCGGTATTCAAGTCAGTCATGAATGCAAATTTACCATACATTTTGTCATGTAAACTATTGTGGGAAATAACTCACCTCAAACAAATAACTGAACTAGTTAATTTTCAAATTGCAATGATTGCAATAATCCCCAAAAGAACGTTCGTAATGTCAAGAACAAAAACGAACTAACATTTATTATTTTCTACAAAAAACTAAGATGAATGAAATTAATTTTTTAATCAAAAACTTTAAATAGGCTAATAATAGTTTAATTATAATCCGGTTCCATTTGTGGAACGAGGGTATATACTTTGCTGATAACACTTTCTTTAGACAATTAAGCCTCAAAGTTTAATTCACATTAACAAATTCGCAGCTACTTTGAACAATTAACTCCCTCAGTTTGTATGGGATTTTTTGGGAAATAGTTTGTTACTAAACTTTGTGATGGTTCCTTCTTTTTAATTAAAATATTTATTATAAGAGACGATACTTGATTCTGGGAAAATTACCACCAAACTAAATTCTGGTTTTAACATGTTAATATAAAAATTTACCTAATTTTAGGCGAAATAAAATTATTTTGCTTGAGCTTGTGTAATTTATTAATAAACAATAAATTTGTGGTCGAAATTCATCACGGACACAAACCACTAGTATATTATTTTAACACCTAACCATTTAGGCAAATCGATTTCCCCATGAAACAAACCTACATTTATGCGAGTACACAATGTTATTTAAAAATATTCCAATGGTAATTTAAATGAAATTATGATATTATGATATTATTATGATACTTTTAAAATAATTGTAAATTATATTTTTTTGTTATGAATTAAATATTTCATTTAAATAACCAAATAAATTGCGAAATCATGACCATCTTCACACTAGTTTAAAATGTCAAAATTAAAACAATCTTGTTTTGTTTTGTGTTGTGTTGTGGTTGGTTGTGTTTGTATTGCTTCTTTTCCGCTCTTCTCATTGTCTCAATTCCAGCAGCACTAGTTTCTAGTTCTAATTTAACTGCCGAGTGATTAACTTCGTTGGTTGTAATCTATTATGATGCAATTAAAATTTACAAAATGCAATTGCATTTATCATTATTAATAATATCATTTAAAATTATGTAAATCGTTAAATTTGTTAAAAATATTAATTTATTAGAAGATAAAAAAATAACACAATATATGTACACAAAAACAAGATATATGAAAATCCTAACCAAAAAAATGACATTCTTCAGCAGCAATATAAAAATACCAAATCGTAAAATAGTTATAATTTGCTGTAGTTTTATATGTGTTTGTATATTTTATAATTTTATTTTTCAATTAAATCCAAATAGTATAGGTTATAAGTGTTATAAAAATGTATCATTGTTTAATAGTGTCAGTAGCAATAGTGATAATATAGATAGTAAACAATTTGTTTACCTAAATGATATTCTGTTGCATCGTAAACAGCCTGTACCTGGCAAGAGCATATTCTTTCATGAAACATCGTGTTCGGTGGATGGTATTATGAGATTAAACGCTAGGTATGTATAATAATTTATGTTCTTGTGTAATTGAAAATTGTGGTTTTTATACATTTATGATGTAATTCTCAATTGTTTTTACGGAAATCAACATTAATCAATGAAAGGTTACAATGAGTGAAATAGTTTATTTTCTATACCAGTATACCACTAAACCGTTTCACTATTAATTTTGTAAGATCGTTATACGTTCATGTGGAAATGTAATCACCAGGTGCTTAGATTTTAAGCTTTTCTACGATTCGTTTGTAAACATGTTTTGCCAAAGTTGATTGAACTCAATCGTCACAAATATACATACATATACATGTGTAAAATAAATTAACCAATTCTTGTTTTTATGGTAATTTTTCTATCAAAAAATTATATTTTGATTTTTTAATCGAATATGTTATTTCTATCTACTCAGGGCTTGAAAATATCGCTCATTAATTAATTTTAATTGTTGTCGATTGTCTGCTTGGCAATATTTTTGTTGATGAGGTTTAGTCTATTTTTAATACATCGTTTAAATCCAGTAAATCAATGAGCTCATCTGAATTATGGTTTTAGGCGGCATCATTACAATCAATATCTGAGAAGCTGGAATTGTATTAGCTGCTGACAGAGAAGATGCCCACTAAAAAGAATGGCAAAGAATAGTATAAATATTGCCTCTAAACTTGGACATATGGATCTGGTCAGTATTCAACGCTCGCATTCAAAAGTCAGATTTTTTAATTGCATATTATCTCAATTGGGCATAGTACAATCATCGTCCGAAAGTAAGGCGGGTTTTTATGCCTAACTGATACCGTTGGTAGATATTGCGATTGACAGTAACGAAAATGATTCCGAAAGTTCTCCAGGATATTGTCATTAACTTTGTAACTTTGTGTTGCTGTTGTTGTTTTGATTTTTATATCGAATCATTTGATGTTGTAAAACTGCCCCATGTTCAGTTATTTTAGCTAATAATTCATAATCCAATCCGATTCTTAATCTTGGTGCTATTTGTCCCCTACTATAATTTTTCCAAAATAATTTTTTTTTTAAATAATTTATATTATAATTGTTAGTAAATCATAATTAGTAAAAGTTATGTAAGTTCAAAAAAACGAACAATGCTCTATCAAGTTACAAGAACTATCGTCCCATAAATCTGGTGTTCAACATTGTATGAGGAAATACTTGACTGCACAATAAAAAGAACATCCTGCAAACAGACAGCCAATTCGAATTACATCGTACATGGTGATAACAAATTTATCTCAGATACTGCGGTGCAGTCATTATTGATATCGAACGAGCGTTTAATTCAGTGGGGACTGTGAATCCAAGGTTTACTCTAGAATGGGCAAGAAAATGTATTTTAATAAAATTCTCACAGATAATAATCCCCACTAAAAATCAATTTTCTCTATCCAACTTCAACAAGGTGCTGTAATTGCATCTATATACTTTTTAATTTATAAATAGGATCTGTTTATTTAATGACCGTCTAAACTCTTTCAAATGTCAATCGCTTGTATATACGCAGACGGCATTGTGAGTTACCATGACCAGTTCGGATTTATTCAACATTTTAATAGCATTCCTATAATGTATCTAAAGACATGGTACATATATGTATATACAATTTCAAGATCCATCTTTAATTAACTTTCAAACCAGTTTTCCAGGTAAATTAAAACAACTCATTGTTCTGTCTTATATTCCGGCCGGTAGTTATATGTAAAATAAAAATATGTTTACTTGAATAATTTTGGTATTCAATGAATTTAAAGAATGTCTATGAGCGGTGAGCCAAAATAAAATTATAAACAAATATGTACCTTATATTTATTAGTAATTAAATTTAAAAGCAACGTGTGCCAAGATTCGCTTCAAGGTTGTTCGGCCCATTTATATTTTCAATTAAATAATATAAATTATTATACAAATATCGAATAAAATTTGTTATAAATAAAGAATTTAAAAAAAAACGTTTTGTGATACCTGCCACCTGGTATATATCAAAAACATCATCTGTAGCTAAGCAACATGTTGGTGATTTTTATCAGAAGAATGTAAGAGTAGCAATTTACAGTTTTTTGGCTTAATACTGTTTACTTCCTTGCCATGATTAGCATAATATCTGCTTAATCATGCCTAATTAACTTGGGTTTGTATATTTCCCCTCAGTCAGGAAAAATTGCAAACATAGAAAGAACACGATGTTTGAACACTGAATTAAGGTCTACACAGTCTAATAAAATTATTAAAGTTCTGCCTATAGTATATGTTACTTATTAACCGTCGAGGAGTTATCGATTATTATCCTTCCAAATCAGTTGCAAATTATTTGGTCTATTTAACAATGCCGAATATAATAATAATCGCAATGCGGAGATTTTAAAATTTTAGATTGTTTTGCTTTGTTGTGCTTTGTACCACAATAAAGTCTTTGATGTGTCGTACTAAGAACTTTATGAACTAAGAATTTGATTTAGAATTCTTCGTATAATTTTAATTCGAACAATTATAAACTCAACTGAGTATTTGTAACGGGATGAGTTCCTCTATCCCATTACAATCCCAATTCCCAACAATCACATTTCTCGCACATATTTCATACTTCTGTAGGTCAAGATATTTGACATACTTTTTTTTGTTTTAAATACATTACATTAATTGTAATAAGCGTGCGCGTAGTGCTCTAATTTCAAGCATTTTTTTTATGAAAAAAATGAAATTTGATATTAAGTGCATACAATTTTTTTTATTTTGAAATAAAAATATATTCCAATTTTTTTTTGCTTTCAGCAAAATTTATAAAAATTTCCAATGCATATGAAAACGTTTTTTTGGGTGCATTAACTTTGGATGCCCTAAATTAAAGTTTTATAATTATATGCAAAACTTATATTAATCCCTCCCACCTGCAATTTATTGATTTCGGATTGGAAGAAATCATTCTATGTTTTTAAAAAATGTGGAAATTTCCCCGTTTTTTTTTTTAGGTGGTGAAGAAAAATAATTTTCTTCGAGGGGAGTTCAAGTCTGTCCATCAAGCGGAACGGATCGCGGATCCGTAACGCGGGCATTTTTTGTAAAGAGAGAGTTGAAGTTTAGCCATCAAGTGGAACGGATCGCGAATCCGTAACGCGGGCATTTTTTTTTGAGAAAAATAGAGTTTTTTTTTATTTTGCCGGATAGTTCGGGTGTGTTTTTGATTAGTTTATATATGTGTTTGATATACTTATTGTTATTGTTGTGGTTCTAAAATTTTGTGTTTTTTTTTTGGTGTTAGATTTAAAGAAATTTGTTATTAAACATTAGTTCGTTACGAGTTATTTTTTTTTGGATTTAAATAGAAAACTGTGTTTAAAGTTAAATAATGCCGATAAATATTAAATAGAAATTGTTTTGAGTTAAATAAAAAGATAAGTTCTTAGGCACATAAATAAGTAGGCCTTTTCTCATTTTATCATAAAAGGCAAGAACGTGTAATCAAAACCTGTTTGAGTAATTTTATTTTTGTGGAGTTTATTTCTGTTGTTTAAATTATTGAGTGTAAATAAATATAGAAAAAAATAAATAAATAAATAAAATCTTTTGTGGAAAAAAAAAAGAAATTGAACTGTGTAATCATTTACTGTAATTGTGTGATTTGTGTAATTGTGTGATTTACCTTTAGGATATACCACTATATTATATTTCCTAGGATAAACCAAAAAGGTATGTGGGATATTTTTTTGATTTTTTTTATAAATAGATATATGTAAGAGTGTGTGTCAATCGGTTAAAAATATTCTTGTTAAAAATTTGGTGAAATCAAATTGCCGTGGTGAAACTTTTCAACTACTCAAAATTAATTTTGCTGTGTCAATTAGTTAAAATTTTGACAGATGTAAAAAATGAAATTAAAACAATGATTCGTATTGGTACAACATATTTTCCAATACATATTAATGTAACGTTATTATTATATAATATGCCAATACAAAATAAAAATAAGAGAATTACAAGTTACTATATTCTATTATTACAAAGTAACATGTATATAGTACGTATAATAAATATACGATTCCTATTTTCATTAAAGCCATTAGAATACTGTAGATTGCAAAAATTTTCAAATTCAATGTACATATGACGCATTGATGATACCGAAACAGTGAAACACTTCTTTTGGGTTAGGTTTTTTTAACAATAGTTGTCAAAAATTATATGCGGTCTTTAGCATGTTAAATTTTTTTATTTTTTTTTGTGGTGAATAAATAATTATTTTTTAACTTTGCTGTCAAAATTTTAATTTTTAACTACTTTTTAACCGATTGACACACACTCTAAATAATAATGTTTAGATAAGTTAAGTTTTTTTCCTCTGTTGTTCGCTCCACTGCAAAGCAGGAGAATAACATGTCTCGTGCGCTTGTGGTCCTCGGTTCTTCTTGCCCAAAGTCAGTACCAGAATACTGCTCTCTTTTTTTTTTTTTTTTTTTAAAAAATGCAGCTTATCAAGATGCAGACCTGACCCCACCAAACCCCACGACCATATCCTCCCCATGAGCTAGCAGGATATATATAGCTGCGGTGGCGGTCAACTGCACAATCTCTAGGAATTGGGACGAGCCCATATAATCATTACTATTGTTGATTATTTGGCGAGTCCCGTTTCATATTAAAAATCAAATTGGAGATCGATAATTCTAATATTATTATATAAATCTAAATCGATAATTCTATTATAAGCCTATTTCAAAATTAATTCCAACTTATTCTTAAATTCTAATTTAAATGTAAAAAAAATATCTTCGAAATGTGTATTTTCAATTAAAATAATAAATATAAATTAACTTTTAGGTTTAAAATCTTTCAAAATGTCGTTATTTTTCCGGCCACGCGATATTTCTCGCACCTTATATTTGTAGATATATGTATGTATATAGTTTCTACATAGGCGTATGGTTACACTCAATTTTTGTTAATAACTTCAAATTAAGACTACGTTTCTAGTATAAATGAAGTGTACAACGCTTGAAAATGGTATTAGAAATTATAGGCTTCAAATCAATTCAACAATAAGGCCATACACATACTTTTATACGTATCTACGTGGGATTGATGTAAAACGCTTGCCTATTTAAACACTTGCATAAAAGGCAAACAAATCTTTTATGATTCATGTTTCATACTCGTTTTACAAATAATATCACTTCCGTATTGTGCATTACAATAATATACATAATACATTATATTGTTTTATTGTGGTAGCGTTATCATTTTCAAACCGTGTTTAAGATTCGTATACTTCATAGGAACTTATTTAATAGTAAATAAAGCTTATCACATCGTGTATATACATACATAAATGTAATGTTATAGCAGTTATTGATATCAATCAGCTTATACAGAGTGTTCTTTTATTTGTTGACATGTGTGGTGTTATTGGATTTGTTAACTGAAAGGAAGTCGAGTTAGTCACTGAAGAGGCATAATGTTATTGAGTAATAAGCGTTGAAATCGGAGCTTTTCACTAATGTTCAGGAATTTTCAATATTTTTATAACTTATGAAATTACTTGTTAAACGGCAGCAGCCGTGTGTGTGTATATAATAATGATGGTGCAAGAGATTATTGATTCTGATGGTATACTAACTAATAATAGATTAGTATATGGAGGCGATGATGATTGCTAAGTAGGTAATTATATAATATTTTAAATTACTCACGAGGTCATTAATGCTATCAAATTATTTGTATATCAATATAATTAATTTAGTGTAGCAAAATTAATGCAATATGTATTTAACTATTAATTCGTGTTTAATATTAAATTTTTATTATGTTCTAACCTTTGACCGTTTTGCCTTGAATTAAATTGATTCCTATTTTAGTATCATCGCTTTATATAACTCTATTCTATCTACATAGCCTTATAGTATGTACGTATGTATCCCAATTTTCCCTTACATATGCATAAGCTTATCAGCTCTAAATCTATATTAGTTTTCAAAACGATGGAAATATTATCAATCAATATTATTGGAATTGTATAGGTGTATGAATTAATATTTACACAGGGTGTCCCAATATTCGCTGACACGAGTGGTACCGTTGGATTCCTTAATCAAAACGAAGATGACTTGATGTACAACTTTGCACGGACAAGCCAGCCTTTCAAGTTTTTCTGTTATAGCAGTTTTTTCAAGATAGGGTGCTATGTCGAAAAGCTCCTGTTTAAACGCTTATAACATGAAAGACTGTGCTGGGATGTTCTATCATCACTTCGATTCGCTTCGATAGACATTTGTGTCTCTTTTTTTACGAACAAAATTGTGCTCCATTGCGTTTTTTGAATTACGTTTTGTCTATTGCGATCTCAGCCTGTTAGACTAAATTTGCAAACTATCTCTTTTTCGTATTTTCATTTGCCATCGAAAATAAAAATATTGGTGATATTTTATCGCATGAATTTATAGAAATAGAATCGAGTAGGCTATGCTCACAATATAAATTGCGAAATAGAATACAATTTTGTTCGTAAAAAAAAGAGACACAAATGTCTATCGAAGCGAATCGAAGTGATGATAGAACATCCCAGCACTGGCTTGTCAATACGAAGTGATACATCAAAAGCCATCTTCGTTTTGATCAAGGAATCTAACGGTACCACTCGTGTATGAAAGAAAAAATTAAATTAATTTCATTTTCAATTTTTTAACTTTAATTCATTGCTACGTTGTGGATACGTATATTATTCTTGTATACGGTCATATAGTTGACCAGTTTCGTATTGCTAGTTGCGTGCATATACGATAATCAGCTGTAAATCTATTAATTGAGCCGATTATACTAAAAGTGATATATAATGATATATACATATATGTAGGTCAAATTTTAAAATAAATAAGTTAAACATCTAGTTAAGTATATGTTTTACTTAAAATATTAAATAACTTTCATAATAATCTCATTAGGGTAATTTCAAAGTAGGTAGGCAATCAAAAGCTGGCAGTTTTATATAATTTCGCAGAAAACTCTACAAATTTGACAACATATAAAAAAATAGTATATTAAAAAATAGTAAATACATATGTATTTACAAACATAGAAAACGTAAATAAATAAAAATGAAATAAAAATTGATTCAAATCGGAGCCATAATATTGCTTCAATCTTCGTTTAAATTTGAACTTATGGTAAAGTCAAAGAGGTGAACAATTTTGCTGAAACTCTTGGGCATCATGTTCACCGGTTCATTATCACCATAGTTTGTTGTGTTGATCCTAATGAACGAACTCGTGATCTTTTAAATTTCTACTAAGTACATTTTAATTGACAGATGGTATAGAGATGGTGCATAGATTTGATCAAGTAATATGCTACCAACAAACGAACATTTTAGAATCTCACACCTGTTTTGGAGTGTTGTCATGTTGTTTTCAATCCAGTAAGATACCGTGGCAATTGTTTCAGATTAAGGTGGTATGGTATATCGTGGTTGTAATCTCATCCAACTTTCCATGTTATGTAGCGTGTGAACGGCACAAACAGTTTTTTTTATATTCTCAAAGCGGCGGATATGTTCGTCCTAAAAAGGTACGATACGTTGATAAAATTTTCAAGTTGGGATATAACAAAGGCATAATAGACCATCTTAATTGTTTCGAGGTCATAAATATCCCATGTTCAACGCTTAATAAAATGTAGTATGCAATTTGCTCTAGCGACACATCGTTCAATGTTTTCAACGAAAGTAACCCCTAAGCACAAATTAAATTATTTAAGTTATTTAATTTGTGCCCTAAGTCCTTCATTTCGAATACTTGTCTTGCACTTAATGTTTAGACTAAGGCGATTTAACTCATACTAAGTTGTTTGATTGTCACTGTCTTCTCACAGTTTGTTGGCATCACCAATGGTTTCCACTGTTCTGTATATTTTAACATCATCTGCAAACATCAAGTCTACTCTACTCCAAAGATAGCTTGTATCAATAACCGCTGTTATTTCCTAGTTCAATATATTGAATGTGGTTACACAAATACGCTTTAAACCGGGCTACAAAGTGTTCATATAAGCCGACCCAATGTTTTGGAATGACTGATTGAATCAAAGGCTGTAGCAAAATCCATAGACACGTTATATATCTATAACATGAAAGATTAATTCTTGCTCCAGTTTTATAAATTGGTGTTACTTTGGTTATTTTCCATTTCTGAGGAAACTCTGGTAATGATTGATTGAAGAAATAGTAATCACAAAGGAATTACCAATTTTTTGATATCATTTAATAATGAAGCTGGAATTCCATCGGGACCGCATTCATCTCCAAAAGTTTCTAGTGCTCGATGAATATCCTCGTCATAATACGTCGTGTTAGTATTATTACGTTGTTTTCACTAGTATTTGGATTTTCATACTTATTGACGTACATATTTCGGATTATATTTCGATTGGAAAACTCAGCAAACATGTTCGATATGAATTAATTTCCATTAAATGTTATACAAGATGGGGTGACATGTTCTACCATCACAATTTTCGATATTCGATGAAATATCACTGATTTCGATAAAATGGTATGTTGTATCATTTTCGACCATCACAATTTTCGACAATCTATCACTGAATTTTTTGCTTGTGATACACATAATAAGCGAAAATTACTGACTTTTATTTGAATTTATTTGAATTAAATTACGTTAAAAATAATATTATTTATTTTTATTTTTATATTATAATGAAAGTACATATAAAAATTTCCAAATGTTCAATATAATATTGTATATATTATGTATATATAATTATCTCCATCCTCCCTATCAACATCGTGTGAAGTCGATATAGCACCAATAAATAAATTAGGATTCATCATATTCATTACTATAATTAAACAATTAAAGTCAACAATTGTAGAGATTTATAAATAACGTACTTACATTTATTATGTTTACAAGATAATTGACAGATTGAACAGTTGAAATAACTATTAAAAATAGATGTCAAACGTCATTTCATTTTCGAAAATATGTTCCTTTATAGTATCCATCGAAAATAGTACAACATACCGACTATCACTTTTTTCGATGCGATGTTCACTATCGAAGCGAATCGAAGTGATGGTAGAACATGTCAACCCTGGGTAACCATTAATTTCACGTCCAAAAGTGTTTAGGATCTTTTCATAGTGTCAGTAATGTTATTTACATATTTTTAATTTCCAAATTTTTATTAATAGTTTGATTAATTATTTCTAATTAGTTCATGTTGATATATTAATCTACCGATCCTTAGATCATTTTAATGTGTTTTATTTATAACACTAATACTAATATTAGAATTAACATCAATTAATATATCAGGAATCCAAAAAGCTTAAATGAAATATTCCACCATAATTTAAGAACCCGCGTAAAGATACCTGCCAGTTTAGGTAACCTGCAAAACCTGCAATTACAGTAATAACTAACAGTTAATCACATACTTGGTGCATAATTTATACATATACCAGGCTAGTTTACAAAGTTTGGTTGAATAGGAATTTCCAATATTTTCATCCGTCTGAAAAATAGGATTTAACATAGGCTTTTTAGATTCTGTTGTATACTGGTGGATCCAGAATTCGTCCACAATCACGAATCAACTCAAAGATTAAATATCGTAAAATACTGCCTTCAAATGTCCTTTGAGTGCATTTTTGGTTGACAATCAACAATCGGTGCACTCATCGCGCACATGCAGTTAGAGTCTCCCATTACAAAATCATGTTTATTTCAATAATTTCCCTTGAAGTGCCCAAATTTAAATTCGTTTATTCAGAATAAAACTGTCTTGAAGGCTGGGGCGTATCTATTAACTTTATTGAACTCTATTGATGACACCAAACTCGTTGTTTACTAATGTTGCTGCAAATGCAAAAGCAATCGATTCACGTTGTTATATTTTATGTGTTTGGTTAACACAAAATATAATGTTATACTTAAATATTCAGTAGAGAGAAATATCAAATGGGCTATGACAGTATCTGGGGGCTATGACAGTATCAATAATAATTTGTGTTATAGTTATACTTACTTGAAATATGGTGTTTTACTCTTGTCGGAAATTAGAACACTACTTTTTTGTTAAGTTTTATTTTAACAGTTTATTGAAGACAAACCAAAAAAAACTACAAATGAATAAATTAACTGACTATCTTGATTAACTTCAACTACTTTAATTATTCTACCTTAATTATTCTTCAACTATATATACTAAATATTCTATGTCAAATTGTTGTTATTGACTTATTTTGTTTTTACAATTTGACACACATTAATGTATTAATATTAATTAATAATTGCCAAATTGCGTTTTGCAATTTTATATTTAATTATTATTATTTAGGTTATTACCATAAAATGTGTGCTCGTTTTTTTTTAAGTTCAATTTGTTTCCGCCATAGGTTTTAAATTATAATTTTATTTTATCATTCAGGCGTTTTCTTTACTTTATGGTATTCTTTGGAGTGGTCAGCAGTGGTTTCACAACACTGCTTACCCCCCAGGGAAAGATTTTTCTTTGAAGAAGGAAAATTTTCTATAGAATATATGTTTAATTTCTAGTATACATAGTTTTGTGTTTAATTTTGTTGGTTGTCATCTTCTGGTCTTTGCATCAGTTTTGTCTTCTTTTTGGCCAGCTCATGTTCATTGTGTTTATTTTCGTCTTCTGGTCAGCTTATCTTCATTGTTCTGGTCATTGGCATTTTGTTTACAATTTTACTTATGATCTACTTATATTTGCTTTGTAAGCAAGGTTGATTTTACTATAGAAATTTTGCTTATGTCTAAAAAATGGTTTTACATAATTTTTGTTTTCTTTTTTTTTGAATTTAATTAAATTGTGTAATATGATGAAAAAAGTGTATTTGTTTTAAAATTACTGAACTACATTTATTGTTTCTTTTATAATTATGTGGAAGTGTAATATGACTATTATTATTTTTTTTAATATGTTGAACTTGAAAAATTTTTTTTTTATATGTTGAACTTGAAAAAATTTAATGTAATTTGTCTTACTGAAATTTGAGTGAACATTTTTTGTTTTATTTTTTTATTTTTTTTTTTATTAATTCTCTTTATGTATGAAAAAATCTTAATTTTATCTTTTCTTAATTTTAATTTTAGAATTTCTTGATAAAAAAAAATTAATTTTTAAGTTACCTAATTCTAGTTTTGATTTAAGAAATATTATTTATTAATATTATATTTTGATTTGAATATTTTTATATTTTAAAAAAAAATTTGTTTTATTTTAGTTTTATATTCTATTTTACATATTTTGAGATTATGAACATTTTTGTTTCTTATAAACTACATAATTTGATCTTTAACTAATGGTTAATGTTAGTAAAAATGTTTAGAAGTTAGCTTGTTCTTCTTCGAGTGTTAGTTAATTTCTCGCCGAAGGAAAAGTTAATTCTCTCCTGATTTTATTGTAATTTACGCGCGTGTTTTCGCTTTGTAATTTAGAAGAAGTTTTTAATTTTCGCGTATTTATTTAATTTTTTGATTTAATTTTATTATTATTTTTATTTTTTTTTAAAGTTGGTTAGTATTTCCGTTATGGTAAGTTGTTCTTTCTTTGGTGTTAGAGATTTCAAATGAAGAAAAACTTTTATTATTTTGATTAAAAATTTTACGCGGATTTATTTAATGATTGAGTCAATTTTCTCTATTATATGATTATTAAACGATTTTCATATTTTGACTCTTTTTTTTTTGTTGTTTTGAATGTGGGAGTTTTGGATTGGGTGTTTTAGAGTGAACGTTTCAGGTTTGGTTTTTGTTTTATTTTCGGAATGGTTAGGATGAATGTTTTTTTTTGAGGAGGTTAATTTTTTTTAAGACGGTTGTTGTGGACATTTTTGTTTTTGCCCTTGATGCAAATAAGGGTGTTGGTGGGTGATAGTATTTGTACGACTGGAAACGGACCTAACCAAAGTGGGTCTTGCTTGTTACGCCTCATGTCATTCTGAAGCCAGACAAGATCTCCAATGGTTGTTTGAAAATTGGTGGTTGATTTGTCGTAGTTGGTTTTGGCTCTTTCTTTCTGTTTCATTGTATTGCGTCGGGCAATATGGTGGGCTAAACGTAGGCGTGCTTTAAGTTCGCTTACGTAGTCATCATAATTGTATGTGGGTTGAGGTTCTTTCTTAACGGATGTGGGGACTAAGGCTGGTCGGCCGAAAACTAGTTCGTATGGTGTGAAATTTGTGGAACAATGGGGTGTTGTGTTGTATACGAACATTGCGTAGTGTACCATTTCATCCCAATTGCTATGGTCGATGTTTGAGAAATTTCGTAAATATTCTTTGAGGGTATTGTGAGATCTCTCAAGAGCACCATTAGTCTGTGGGTGGAAACTTGTAGTGGTTATATGTTTAATTTTGAGAAGTTTGCAGATATTTTCGAAAAGGTTGCTCATGAAATTCGATCCCATGTCTGTAAGGATCTTTTCAGGGGCTCCAAGCTTAGTTATATACTGCTCGCATAACGCTTTGGCTACTGTACTGGCTCTTTCGTCTGGTAATGGTATTGCACCTGAGAATTTTGTTAGATCATCCTGGAATGTAAGGAGATATTTATTTTGGTTATTGGTAATTGGTAGGGGTCCTACAATGTCGAGTGCAACACGTTGAAAAGGGTACTCCGATGTTTCGGTTAGTACAAGAGGGACTTTTGTCTTTTTGCTAAATTTATTTTTCTTACATTTCTGGCATTTTTGAATATATTTCTTTACTTCGCGGAGCATGTTTGGCCAATAGTAGTTCATTCTGATTCGTCTGTACGTTCGAAATACACCTGCATGTCCTCCTAATGGTAGGTCATGTTTCTCGTGTAGAATTTTAAGTTTGGTACTAGGATCAGTAATGATTTAGACCATGGGTTTATTTAGGATTGTCGCCTGAGGTGGCTCAAGTTTTGTATTAGATGGTTCGGGATCTGTGGTTTCTGTTTGTAGTTCTTTAGCTTTGGCTTAAGTAATCACGTTGATTTCTACGGGTTTGGTTCGGCTTAGTGCATCTGCTCCAGTATTAGTTTTTCCTGGTACATGCACTATATTGTAATTGTATTCGGCTAACTGTATTCGCCATTTTCGTTTTGAAACGTTTTTAAGGTCGCCAATTAGTGGTTTGTGATCTGTTCTAATCGTGAATTTCCTGCCATATAGATAGGGTCTAAATATGTCTACTGCCCATTTTGTGGCTAGCATCTCTTTCTCAATCGTAGAGTAGTTTTTCTCTGCTTGCTTTAGACAGCGGCTTGCATATGCAACTGGTAAAACATTGTCATTGTGGATCTGGCTTGGAATTGCACCTACGCCGTAATCACTAGCGTCAGTGGTGAGGATAAATATTTTATCAAAATCGGGGTATTGTAGTATTGGAGTTGTAATTAATTTGGATTTTAGAAGTTCAAATGCGTTTTTGCATCTTTCTGACCATTCGAATTTAACCTTCTTTCGGGTAAGTTGGTGCAGGGGTTCTGCAATGGTGGAAAAACCTGGGACAAATTTTCTGTAGTAACTTGTGAGACCTAGAAAACTTTTCGTTTCTCGTGCATTACGAGGGACTGGGAAATTGACAATTGCTTCTACTGTTTTGGGGTTCGGTTTAATTCCTTCAGTTGTAATGGTATGACCTAGATATTGTATTTCTTTGCCTAAAAATCGACATTTTTCTGTCTGAATTTTGAGGTTATTCAATCTAAATGCTTCAAAAACGTCTCTTAGCTTGTTATTATGATCATTCAAGTTTCTTCCGTGTACATTTCAAACCTTGTTGGCCTAGCAAGACATTATTAATCATTCTTTGGAATGTAGGTGCTCTGTGAGTTCTTCATTCCGAAAGGCATTCGGAGGAATTCGAAATGACCGAAATCAGTGCTGAAAGCGGTTTTGTGCTGGTCTCTGGGATCTATTTGAATCTGTTGGTAACCACTTGCCATATCTAAAGTGGTGAAATACTGTGATCGACCTAGCTGATCGAATATATCATTTATGAGTGGAAGAGGGTAAGAGTCACCAATTATAGCCTCATTTACTCTTCTAAAGTCTACGACTACTCTCCATTTCGGCTTACCATTCTGATCTGGCTTCTTAGGTACTATACTAATAAAGGACTATTGAATGGACTCGTACTATGTGTGATTATGTTATCCTCAAGCATCTTCTGTACTTGTTCGTTAATTACGGATTTTAGGATTTGCGGTACTCTATATTGTCTGGTGTTGATCGGAGATGTGTCTGAATGAATGTGCACCTGATGGCTCACACCTGGGACACTGGATAATTTATCACCTTCTATGTAGAATATATCAGAATATTCGCTAATCAGTTCTAGTAATGTGGTTGATTCTTCAATGTTTAGATTCTTATCTAACGTTGGGATAATTTGTCCTAAAATTATATCTTCTCTATTTTTGATTCCTGTTACTGGGACTTGACTTGGATTGATTTGAAGTATCTCGAAATCTTCTAAGGATGAGAGTATTGATTTGAAATTCTTGATTATGGCTTCTGATGGGTTGCAATTGACTATGCTAATCTGGGCTTTATATTGGTTGGGTTTTATGAGACAGTTACCTGAGAATACTCCAGGGGCTATTTCTTGCGAATGACATAAATATTCGTTATTTGTGGGAGTTGTAATTTGTACGGTTATTTCTTTCCGTGCAGGAAGATGTATTTCTGATGGGTCGCTAGAAAAATTAATTATATTTCCATGGATTGCTAGTTGATTTGAACTGTAAAGTATATCAATTTTGTTGTTGCTTAAGAAATCTCTTCCAAGAATGCCATCTTGGTTGATTGGGAAATCATTTCCTACTACATGGAAATTTTGAAATATTTTGAGTTTAGGAGAGATGTCGAGGTGTGTGTACACGCTACCAAAAGTTACAGTGGCCTTTCCGCCTATTCCTGTTAACTTGGCTCTATTTGCTCTGTCGACCAGATTCATATCATCAATGAATCTTTCCTTTATTAACGACACTGCAGCACCGGAGTCAATTAGGAATTGCATAGTACTTTGCTTTGATGCTCCTAATTTTAGACTTACGACATCATGAGAGAACTTATGATTAGAAACTAGATTTATTTTGAAATTGTGGGAAGGAGGATTTTCTTGGGTTACTACGTTATGGACCTGTGCTATCGTGACGAATGATCCTTTTGGTGGCCAATCATCAGCATGCGGTGCAAGTGAGTTTTGTACTGGTCGTCTGTCTTGAGCTACAGAACTACTTTTCGAGATAGGATTTGATTTATTTAGAGGGTTATATGGGTTGTTCTGTTCGTTATCTGACGGACTACTTGTTTTGTTAATCGAGACGGAACTCGATGGAAGGCTTAAACTACTATTCGAGGAGGTTCTCGATTGATTAAAATTATCCGAGGAGGTTCTTGGTTGATTATTGTTGATATTCGAGGAGGTTCTCGATTGATTAAAATTATCCGAGGAGGTTCTTGGTTGATTATTATTGATATTCGAGGAGGTTCTCGATTGATTAAAATTATCCGAGGAGGTTCTCGGTTGATTATTGTTGATATTCGAGGTGGTTCTCGATTGATTAAAATTATCCGAGGAGGTTCTCGGTTGATTATTATTGATATTCGAGGAGGTTCTCGATTGATTAAAATTATCCGAGGAGGTTCTCGGTTGATTATTATTGATATTCGAGGAGGTTCTCGATTGATTAAAATTATCCGAGGAGGTTCTCGGTTGATTATTATTGATATTCGAGGAGGTTCTCGATTGATTAAAATTATCCGAGGAGGTTCTCGGTGGATTATTATTGATATTCGAGGAGGTTCTCGATTGATTAAAATTATTATTCGATTCTTTTGTATTAAGATTTATTACATTCGTAAAATGGTTGGACTGGATAGTATTGTTGATATTAGGGATTTCATGTTGGAAATGCGGTTGGTCAGGGTAATTGATGAGGACTGGACTCGTCTGGACTACAGCAAAGTTTCCTGTTGTTCGACGAGTCCCTGCTCGTTTCCCTGTGGATATTGTAATTCATCAGTCATCTCTTGTATGTAATTTATGGATACATTCCCTAAGTCATTGGTCAGTTCATTTATGTTTGGATTTAGTTTTTTCTGGAAGTTTTGTTGATGTTTATAAAGGTAGTTTGGATGATTTCGTGGAGGTGAAGTTTCGATTTGTCTTCGAGTTGGGGATACTTGTTGGTTTCTGATTGGTTGGATATGGTTTGTGTGCTGAAAGTTGGGTCTGTTGTAGTTTTGTTTGATTGGGTAAGTGTTGAATCTTTGGGTGTCAGGAACGTTTGTTAGTTGATTAAGGTAGATATTGTTTGGTTGGCTCGGGTACTTATTTGGATAACAATTGTAGTTTCTGTTGTTGCCTGGGATGATATTCTGTGCAGGTTGAGTGGTGAAGTTATTTGGGCGTGTTGGAAATTCCCTTCTCCTTACATCATATGTTCTTTTGGTGTTGCAGTTTTCCAGTGTATGACCGGTTCTTTTGCAATACCTGCAGAAACTTAGAGGGTGATAATGTTCTCTGAGTGTTGGACTTCTCATATTGGAGCGGCATTCTCTAGAATTGTGTCCTGTTCGTTCACATAATTGACATCTAGTTAGCTCCATTTCCTGATCGGCTACTTGTGGTGTTAGGTATAATTTGCTGTAACCAAGTTGTCTTTCAATTCGGCCAGCCATTTCTATCAGTTCCTTAAGAGGTTTGTCTGCTAACATCGTTAGATGTGTTTTTATAGCAACATTTTGTAAACCACGAAGAAAAGCTTCTTGTTCCAATGTAGCTAATAAAGGTTTCGGAAGTGAATTATCTTCCCCATATTTGATTTGAACGCCTGCTTCATAATCTAATACGTAGCTTTGGACGCAGCTTCCAAAATCTCCGCAACTTTCAAATTTGTTCTGTTTGGCATTACTGAGTCTATTTGAAGAAGCAATTTTAACAAAAATACTTTCATTTATTCAATCTATTCGCAGTTATTCTGTACAAATTTTAATTTCGAAATGTTTACACTATCAATCATATACAAATATAATAGCCAAAAACTTTTTTTTGTGGTAAATACGATAATTAAAATCAAACCCTATTTGCGTTATGCACATATTTGGTCAATTTTTTTTCTATCTTCTATTTTAATGAAATATAATTACTGAATGCAGGGAGCTTCGTTCAATGAAAATAAGCAAATAACCAAAGTATTTTGTGATTTTATTCTGGCTAAACAATTTCCCAATTTTTTTGATAATTTTGTATTAACGGCAAGAAATGATAGACCTTGAATGGGCATGGATTCATTACGTTCTTAAAATAATTTACTGATATTGATTTAAATTTTACAAAACAAAAAATAAATCTCTTTTGAATTAGATGGCTAAAATTGTAATTTGGGTTGCTTGTAATCTATCCTCGTCGACTTTTCTTAATTCTATTACCTATAATTTTGTTTGGGTTAGCTTACTGTCCTTAAGCTGTTACAGGAAATATGAAAAGCGTCACAAGTTTAAGTATGCGTTTATTTTAAGTACACCCTAAATACAATTGCCAAAGGTGGCAAGGTGTGATTAACTCGCCACAATTTTTAATTGGACTTACATTTCTTCTCTAAATTTGTATATGCACTTATGATTTTTAATTTAATTGGATGATCTAATTCAGTTATATTACTTTTACCAATCAACGCTGATTAGATTAAAATTTGGCAGTGAACCAGCTGATGTAATGTATAATATAAGAGCACACAAAGTGCATGCAACTGTATTCAAACCATAAAATATCTGACTGAAACATTGTCCTTGTTATTTAATTAAACTACTTATATATCTATGTATATAGTTAAATGTACAAATACATATATGTAAGTAGTTTACCCAACTTCACACTCTGTAGTTATACTTATACTAAAATATGAATAAAAATGTATAGGGTTTCAACTTCATATTCAGCTATCTATCTAATTAATTCATTTAAATTGCAAATAAATTTTAAATTATGTTCTGTTGATATTTGAGTTTTTAGAAAATAAAATGTATTTTTTTAACAAGTGCGCTCATAAAATATGTCCATACTTTAAATACATAAGTATTTATATACATACATATATGAAATATAACATCAATTTTATGTACGCTCTATACCACATGTTTTACTGTGCATTACAAGTTTACTGGGTTGGGTCTGTATATATGTATAGTTACATATTTCTCGCAAGTACCCGCGACCGACTTTATTATTATACGTTCTTAATTAAAATAAACAATAACTCTGATTTTTATCATTTCATACGTAAATAGTTAACATAGAATACAAAAAATTGCCTAAAAAATTATCTAAAATTGCAAAAATTACCGCATATATGAACATATGAACAAATTTGATTGTATATTCCTACTGTAGATACTATGTGCTGATGCTCTCCGTAGTTTTTAACTTTGATTCATATTTTATCAGAACAGAATCAATAGAACAGCAACACAGTACACAATATTATTTTTAATATAGAATTCATAAATATGATATCACGCGACTTGGTATGTTTTAACCAAACACTTGTTGTTACTTACATACAACTAAACAGCACACAAACACCAGATGTGACGTTTCGTTTTATTCTAAAACACATTCCAACCATACAGATAAGTAAATCGTTTAAGTGTCGTCGTTCATATAAAATTCCAATCGTGCATATTTAACTCAAAAAAGTACATCAATCAACAGGAAATAGTACCCATTTTTGTGTGTGTTACCAAATACATATTAACAAAAACTATTGAATTTGGTTGTTGTACGGAAATTTATATATTGCTTGTTAATGACAACGAATGAGAATTAGCGATGAGTACCATCATAATAGTTTGTAATATACGCAAACATGATACACTTAAAAAAATTTGTAGAGAAACATATTTTTGAGATAGCTCCAAACAAATTAAAATTAAATTCACATAGTCATATCTCTCATATGTGTGAATTTTTAATGTCATGGAATTTTTTTTTACGTATCATTATGCTACGCCGCGTAAATGTTAAGTATCGGTTTATTTTTGGAATTTACCTTAATTAGATTAGTTGTTCACGTGCGTGTGAAGATTATCCCGTGAAGGTTAAAATATTACTCTCACTAATTTATTTATGTATGTTTCGCAGTTATACTATATACATATAGAAAAGAATATTACTCCTTGACCCAGCTTTCACAATAGTAGGTCGTGAACCAGAAATTCTCAGTTATTGCCTTGGTATAAGCCTCAAATGGCCCTTACATAGAATATGTATAATTGGAATGAAGATTTTAAAATTCGGATTGAATTTAAATTGAATAAAATTTGTAAGAAATTTTGATTAAATTGAACTTATGATTAGAAACTAGATTTATTTTGAAATTGTGGGAAGGAGGATTTTCTTGGGTTAACGTTATGGACCTGTGCTATCGTGACGAATGATCCTTTTGGTGGCCAATCATCAGCATGCGGTGCAAGTGAGTTTTGTACTGGTCGTCTGTCTTGAGCTACAGAACTACTTTTCGAGATAGGATTTGATTTATTTAGAGGGTTATATGGGTTGTTCTGTTCGTTATCTGACGGACTACTTGTTTTGTTAATCGAGACGGAACTCGATGGAAGACTTAAACTACTATTCGAGGAGGTTCTCGATTGATTAAAATTATCCGAGGAGGTTCTTGGTTGATTATTGTTGATATTCGAGGAGGTTCTCGATTGATTAAAATTATCCGAGGAGGTTCTTGGTTGATTATTATTGATATTCGAGGAGGTTCTCGATTGATTAAAATTATCCGAGGAGGTTCTCGGTTGATTATTGTTGATATTCGAGGAGGTTCTCGATTGATTAAAATTATCCGAGGAGGTTCTCGGTGGATTATTACTGATATTCGAGGAGGTTCTCGATTGATTAAAATTATTATTCGATTCTCTTGTATTAGGATTTATTACATTCGTAAAATGGTTGGACTGGATAGTATTGTTGATATTAGGGATGTCATGTTGGAAATGCGGTTGGTCAGGGTAATTGATGAGGACTGGACTCGTCTGGACTACAGCTAAGTTTCCTGTTGTTCGACGAGTCCCTGCTCGTTTCCCTGTGGATATTGTAATTCATCAGTCATCTCTTGTATGTAATTTATGGATACATTCCCTAAGTCATTGGTCAGTTCATTTATGTTTGGATTTAGTTTTTCCTGGAAGTTTTGTTGATGTTTTACAAACCACGAAGAAAAGCTTCTTGTTCCAATGTAGCTAATAAAGGTTTCGGAAGTGAATTATCTTCCCCATATTTGATTTGAACGCCTGCTTCATAATCTAATGCGTAGCTTTGGACGCGGCTTCCAAAATCTCCGCAACTTTCAAATTTGTTCTGTTTGGCATTACTGAGACTATTTGAAGAAGCAATTTTAACAAAAATACTTACATTTATTCAATCTATTCGCAGTTATTCTGTACAAATTTTAATTTCGAAATGTTTACACTATCAATCATATACAAATATAATAGCCAAAAACTTTTTGTGGTAAATACGATAATTAAAATCAAGCCCTATTTGCGTTATGCACATATTTGGTCAATTTTTTTTCTATCTTCTATTTATTTTTTTGTGAGTATGAAATGTGAGCTGCTTATATTTTGTATTTTTTTGTATTGTACGTTTATTTTGTGTTTAATTTATGTTTTCTGTATTTTCTAGTTATAAATTAAACTCAGCAATAGATAAATAATAGAGATAAATAAATAACCTTCCGTACGTTGAGCTTTTTATCTTAATTATATTCCAGGTAGAACTAATCAACCGCAGTGCTATATCGGGAGAAAGTTTTAAAGCTTTTTCAGCTTATTTACATATATTTGTTAAGGATTAATAAGTAATCTATAATAAGTCACCACAAAATATGATATTCCTGGAATACTACCTAGAGAGTATGGATTGGTTAAAGCAATTCATTTTTACACAAATGACATTCTGGAATACTTACTCCGATTAAAGAAAACGCGACCCGATATTTACATTTAAACATAATATCGTGGGTTTTGGTCGGGTCATATCTGGAAAAGATAAGGTGCATAAAATAAAATCTAAGACGAAAGGGACTGTATTCTTGAAATACCCGCAAGAAAAGGACCCTCTTTCTGCTTTGCAGTTTAAAATACAATCTGCTATTCATTATACACTTTATATACCTAAATATATATTTAAAATAAAAACACACATACCTGTTTTCTCGGGTGCTGAATTCGGACCAGTGATGTTTAAGGTTTAATTCTGCTTCTCCCAATAATCCAACACCACCCAAAAAATACAAATAAACACCTTTTTTGTATACTTATAAATATATTTTTTTCATTAAATAATTGTTCACTTTTATATGTACGTATATGTATGTATTCAACCTTTTACAAAAACAAAATTCATATTTTCATCACAAACAAAATCACACGACCTTAAAACACAAAATATATTTTATCCCAACTAAAACTCTCATCGCACGATCAACTCTATATCCGTCTTATATAATCAACCCAATCGAACTCTCCGATCCATCTTGTATTACAGTCTCAATCGAAAATCGATCCGTCTTGTATTACCGATCCAATCGAACTCCAAAAAAAATTTGGAGGAATTCCACGATTTACAATATCTTGCCGCCCTCGACAGCACAGTAAGTAGCGTGCTTGCCTTGTTATTCGAGGGTCTCGGGTTCGATTCCCGGTGGTGACCAAAAATCACGGTTGGGTGTGTTTAATGTGTAAGTATTTGTGTTTGTCTGGGTATTGCACCGTGGGCCCATTGTGGCATTGAGTGCTGGAGTAATCCGCCCAATTTTAATTTTTTTTTACAATATCATGATTTCTTTCAATCCGAAATCAATAAAAAGAGGGTGATTGTTCGGGTAGGTGGTGTAAAAATTTGTGCATAATTAAAAACCGATTAGTTGGGGCATATAAAGTTAATGCACCTGAAAGTTACGTTTAAAATGCATTGAAAAAAATATAAAAATATTTTTATTTATCGCAAGAGTCATTTTTCATTCATGATTGTGAAACAAAAACATTTTCACAACTTGAATGAGACGGTTTATATGATATTTTATCATTATGTGCACGCTTACAACAATTACAATCACCGCTCAAATTCCTTTCGGCGTCTCATACATATAAAAAGAACTGTAAACCGTGAAATGTAATGCGTATAAGAAAAGAAAATGTATGTAATATGTTGTGACATACATTTTCTTTCCTTTCTTCTTGATTTTTTACAGATGCGGGTCGTCACCCCAATGATCCAACCATTTAGTTGCGTCCTATACCTAGCAACGGATACTGTGGTTGTATTCTTGGCAATTCAGATTTGAGACATGTGAGTGCCCCCCGATCACAGGCGTCGAATTACAGATTAATAGCTTGAGATTTATGCAAAATATTTAAGTTGGTAATTTCATTATCAACAGAGATCAGTCCAATTTCCGGAAAGTGAATCTTTGCAGGTCGTCCGCATAAAGATAATAGTAAGTATTATTAGTTTGTCTTTAATATTAGAATTGTTATCTTTAACAACTCTTTATAAGCGCAACCCGAGCTTTTTTTCATGTGTCTGGAAAAAGATATTTAGTAAAACTGGATTTTTTTTACCGAGCAAATAGCGCAGTGGTTAAAGCTTCGACGTTCGGATCGGGAGGTACCGGGTTCGAATCCCAACAGAGGCGGGGTGCAAAAGGGATTTTCCACCTCCTTATTACGATCGGTGATTAAATTGAAAACATGATGACCCTCTGTTGGAATGTAGAACTTATGGGCCGACCAATCTTCCATGTCACGGTATGGTATACTGTACTTGTGGGAATGGGATGAATGAATGGATTGAATGAATGTTGTGTGATCGACATTTAGTAAGGTAAGTATGGATCAAAAAAGTGTCTATGCCTAGTCCTTTTAAAAAAAACTGGATTAATTTGTATATGTTAAACGTGGCAATATTATGGGAATTATAAGCTTAATGAAAATTAGTGGTATGCGATCAGCCCAACCGAACCGGGTTTCATTTTACTAAATTATTATTATTAGAAAGATTATGAAAATAGAAAGTATGGTGGTTAGAGCTGTATTGTAGCGTATTTAAATTCACTTGATATGGTACAATTGAAAACTGAACCAAAATATTCATTATCTTTTAGAAAAATTTACAATTGGTCCTACGCGCTTGATTATTGTATATCCTAAAATTGATTTCATCAAGGTATCGTGCTGTTCGATATGAATTTATTTCCATTAAATGTTATACAAGCTGGGTAACCATTAATTTCACGTCCAAAAGTGTTTAGGATCTTTTCATAGTGTCAGTAATGTTATTCACATATTTTTAATTTCCAAATTTTTATTAATAGTTTGATTAATTATTTCTAATTAGTTCATGTTGATATTTTAATCTACCGATTCTTAGATCACTTTAATGTGTTTTATTGATAACACTAATACTAATATTAGAATTAACATCAATTAATATATCAGGAATCCAAAAAGCTTAAATGAAATATTCCACCATAATTTAAGAAGCAGCGTAAAGATATCTGCCAGTTTAGGTAACCTGCAATTACAGTAAAAACTAACAGTTAATCGCATACTTGGTGTATAATTTAAACATATACCAGGCTAATTTAAAAAGTTTGGTTGAATAGCGAATTTCCAATATTTTCATCCGCCTGAAAAAAAAGATTTAACATAGGCTATTTAGATTCTGTTGTATACTGGTGGATCCAGCATTCGTCCATAATCACGAATCAACTCAAAGATTAAATATCGTCAAATACTGCCTTCAAATGTCTTTCGAGTGCATTTTTGGTTGACAATCAACAATCGGTGCATTCATCGCGCACATGCAGTTAGAGGCTCCCATTACCAGTTAGAGCTGTATTGTAGCGTATTTAAATTCACTTGATATGGTACAATTGAAAACTGAACCAAAATATCCATTATCTTTTAGAAAAATTTACAATTGGTCCTACGCGCTTGATTATTGTATATCCTAAAATTGATTTAATCAAAATATCGTGCTGATCCGAAACGAATTGTGCAACAATCTCTGAAAAGACAGCCATATTTCGGTCTCGATGCCAAATTTTGGTCGACCTTTGCAATACTCACATAGTAAAACACACGAAAAATTGTCTTGCGCTAGATAATATTTTGTGAGTGCTTGGTAAGTTGGTTAACTAAAATTTGGAATCATATTTTTTTTAACATTCCATTTACTATAATTTATAAAAATAATTAAAATTAAAAAATTCGTGAATTTTAGTCGACCTTTCCAAGCACTAACACAGTGAAGCACACGAAAAATTGTCACATTGGATTTGTTTTTACAAATAATTTTTTCTTAGCGGGTGAAATAACCGGTGTGAGCACTAAATGAATGGTGTGGGTACTGGCCACCTTGCCCAATATGACGAACGGCATGTCGTTAAAATGTATTCTTATAAAAAGGGACAAACTTGCTTCTCGTCTACTGTGCAAAATCCCAGTCCTGATTGACGAACTTATTTTCATTTTTTGTATATTATTTCCAGAGCCCCGGACTAAACATTTCAAATAAATCAAGAGTTTTCAAGAGTTAATTAAATCAAGTTTTTATTCATTTAAACTTTAAACTATGTTTGATCGAAATATGAAAATGGCATGGTTTATTTAAACTAAGGCACTTTCATAAATATACAAACAATTTTGATTTTATTTTTTAAATTGAAGCACCATCACGCGCTTTTACAGTTGATTTGAAACTATAGTCCAAATCAATTTTTTCGATAGGTTTTTGGAGTAAATCGATTTTATATTTTTCGTTTATTCATATGCGCGACACCACTACACACATTATTAACAAATATGACCTTGTGCCAAATTTCAGTCATATCTATTAATAATTTTTGTAAGAATGCGTGGACGAACAGTGCACAAACATGAACTTTGAAAAATCGATATTTTTTGGCGACTTAATTCGTTGAGAAATGTAAAAATATAGAACAAAAAAATGGTTGCAATATGTACTAATTTTGTTATTAGTGGGAAATTCAAAAATTATAATATGAACAAACTAATGCTTTATACATTCATGATACATAATAATAATAAAATTACAAAATATGCTGGAAACAGATGTGTAAAATTTCTATATGCAGTGCTGAATGCAAGCCGACAAATAAAACACTGCAAATGTATATATAAGTGCAGAATTTATTTATTTAAAAAAATAATCTGGGCAAATAAATAAGTAAAAAAAAGCTATACTAGATTTAGTCTAGCCTACTGCTGAGCGCCAAATATACAAATTGAAATAACTCGCAGAATTCTACATAGCATACGATGTTTTTTGTAAAATAATTTGTAATTCAATGAAATAAACTTATTGGATTGGAATGTTGTACTAAATACTGATATATCCAATTCTGAATGCCGCAGTTTTAACAAAATTACGATTATCAAGAATAAATACACTTTTCAAAAATCTAGAATCTTTATAAAATGAGGACAGCTACTGTTTAAATTTTAAATAAATTCTGGAATTTAAAAACAAATACTCAAATTCTTTGACTCCCAACACTAATTACGTAAAATTGGGAACGGAAAATCGTATGTACGTATAAGATGAATTTTGTTGGGTACGTATCCGATGTTTAATGGGTTAGTACATAATCAATTGTCAAAACTTGAGTAGTTCACTACTTAATATTTAATTTTTTGTATAAATATACATATAAAATACGTTATATAGATATATGTACATATATAGATTAGTGTATGTTTATACATAGTCACTAATTTGAAAATATACTATTAGCTGACCATGAATTTGACACATTTCGGAAAATAATTATTAATTGCGATTAGCAAACCCATAGTCGGTCACAGCTTTTAGGATATAAGTACGACCATAGATAAATAAGACTTATGTTAGTCTCAACAATAATTTTTTTAGAAATAAATCACATCTACTCAACTTCTGTACAAAGGATTTCATCTAAATCGTGACAGTGATCCTGTTTTCTATCTGATCTGTGTACTATGGTAAATATTCGTACACGAGTTTTTTCTTAATTTTAAACAACGATTGATTCGAAGATTCTAACCGAAATGGAATTATGTAAAAAGAAACATGAAGATAGACGATCTGCTACGGATATTCGTTAAGGCTAAGACGAGATTATCGTATAATGTGTATATTAGAGTCGATCAAAAGTTCATAAATGAAAGGAATATAAATTAAATAAAATAAAATTTATTATCTTAGTATTTAAAGAGATGGTGAATTATTGGGATGTACGAAGTTTATTTCCATTTAAACTGGACGTGTTGTCAATAAAGGCAAAAAACAATATTGGCTTTTCAAGTGTATATTACAATTAATAAAATGTTGTGTCATATTTTGGCATAATTGCAGTTGAATTTTACGAGATGAATCTCAACCTTTCCTGCTGGTATCGTTTGTATTGTGGTATACATCTTTTCTTTCATATAGCCCCAAAGAACGAAATCCAATGATATCAAATGAGACGATTTGACTAGGAAATGTTGATAAAATAAAAGTTTAAGGGTGTAAACTTTTTATGTTTTCCATTTTTGTAAAGAGTTTTAATAATAAAAATGCGTTACTCTATTCCTATGAATATGTGAAATATCAGCTGTTTGTATTTTACTGAAAAAAGTAGTGCCGGTCTTTAATTTTCACCCCTTTGACACTTTTAATAAAATTAAATTAAAATTTAATTATGAATAAATTAATACGTAATCACAGTTTCTAATTTTGAATTACACATAGATTACATTTTAGGTCGTTCTAAAGGATATATAATGTATTATGGGACATTTTAGAAACTAGATTTTATTTCGATTTTATGCCAAATTTAGTTCTACTTTATTACTAAATACAAAAATAGTAATAAACTCCAAATATCTACAATAATTATAATACACAAACGATGTTAATTTCGAAATATATTCCCATATGTATATGTTATGTATATATGTACATTATGTAGATGCAGATAGAATATTTGATATTTATTTGTCGCAAATTTTAAAATTATTTTGCTCTGTCAAGGTTGGTTCACGGGGGCGAATATTTACCCTATGTTTTTAAATCCGAGCAAAAGATACAAATATTTTAACTTGAGAGAGGCCAAATGAATAATATTTTTAGTTATTTTGAGTGATTTTATTGATTAGGGCTCGGATGCTAGAGTAGCTCGGATAGCTAGTGTAAATATCCGTTACTGTAGGCTATTTTAACTTAAATATTTATCAATGCCCGAGGGATACTTGATTATAAATTAAACATAAATTATTTATTCAAAACCCAATCATATTATAAGCAATGACTGTCTATTTATTGTTATTAGTTTAATTTAAGAATGATTGATTTATTTCGTACACGCACAAATAAATGTGTGCAAGATTTTTAATTGGTGCATGTATTTCACAAAAATTAATGATTCTGAATACACTTTTATTCATATGAAGATTTTAAGAAGACGGTTATGGCAACCAACAACCAACGCCAAAACAACTACAGGGTGAGCGCATAATTAACGTTATGATTTATTTTATGAATAACTTTTTTCTTTCTGATTTTTTTTAACATTGGCATTTATTAAAATTTAGATTATAGTTTGGAAATATGTTCACATTATGTTTAGAAGATAATATCTTTCAAATGGTGCCCATTGTTTGCTTCGACTTGACGTGCTCTTTCCAGAGCATTTTCCATAACTTTCAGGTCCCCTCACTTCTTCTCGAAAATCAGGAGCCGTTAAATCGGGCGAACTGGGTAGTTAAAAACTGAAAAACGCGATAGTATTCGCCTAGACATCACCAACTGCTCAGAATGTCGTCTGGTGGAAATTTCGGGGTTTTCCTCAATACATGCTTGCACCCGAGAAATGTTCACATCATTTCGACCTGCATGAGACCTTCCAGCAAGCGGAAGATCACAGACAGCCCCTTGTTGCCGAAAACGCTGAACCAATCGGTAAATTGTGGGAGCATATGATCTTTGTGTCTGAATAATCGAATGCTGACTTTCAAAATAAAACTGAACAACTTTGGTTCTTTGTTCTGTGCTGCGTCTTTCCATCATAAATTTCCCAAGTTTTTCCTGAAAACAAACGATAAAAAATGTATTCACTTATTAAATCTTAACGTTACTTATGTGCCACGCTATATATATTATATTAACGTGGTTTTAAAAATATGATAAATAAAACAGTGGTTATAGATACAACTGCCGTTTGGTCTGTCTAATCAATTTTTCTAATTTTTTTTTGTTGCAACTGAGTTGTACTACCCAATTATACAATTTTAAACAAGTTATTTTTTATACTTCTGAAAATCTGAATATATGTCTTCAAAATAAAAGCTTGGTGTTAAGAATTACCAAACGTTTTTGTTAGAAGCATAGAGTTGTTCTAAAATCATATGCTTAAAATTGATATACTTGCGCGTATACTTGCTAGCTATCGTTATGGAGTTTCAGAATCTCCTGTCAATATTATATACAAAGAAGAGTTTACAATTAATTACACGTAATTAATTATTATTATATAAATTTCAAGAAAGTTTTTTATGTTGGGGTTCTTCCAATAATCTACTAAAATATGAAATTTTTTAAAAATATGAATTAGTCTAGTCACCCTAGACCATGCCTTGATCTAAAATCGATAGCTAATGTAATGACGTTATAAGTTCTCCCTCTTGTTAAAGTGTTGTAAAAAAATAAAACGAAAAGAAAATGATTTTTAGAGTAGATCGACACAATATATTGTGTTTTTCTGTCGTGTCAGACATATTTCAGGTAATATTGTAATTTGTAACTATGTTTTGGTCAAATTAAGTTATTGATACCATTTGAAATCGTATAATATTCTATATGATTAGAAAGAGGAAAGATAAATAAAACTTTGTCTACAAATATGTTGTTAAGTAAAATACATTTCATTCTAACTGAAAAATCTTATCTATCAAAAACCACTTAAATGCTCCTTTATAATCTTAAATATGTATATACCCACACAATTTATATCTAATATCAAAACTGTCTTATCTGAAAATACTCTCATATATGGTTTCAAGCAATTGTAACATATATATTGAATAATAGTGTTTTAACAAGAGGTATTATTTTTATTTTTATTCAACGTGCAAACTATGCGATTAATAATGAACCATATCTGCCAAATGGCCGCTTCGTCTCTGCTTACAGTTGTTCTTTTTTAATAACAAGTCGTTGTTGGTGCGCTGGCGTGTACTTTATCTTTAATATTGTTCCAAAGAAAATACTCTAATACTGTGTTAAATCACACGAGCTAGTCGCGGTCAATTGAAGTTTCCATTTCGCGAAATCTCATGTCCAGGAAATTTTGAGTGCAATAATGTGATTGTCCGACGAGTTGTATGACATGTAGCACCGTCCTGTTGAAGTATCAACATCAGGCCAATATAAAACGGTTAGCATCTTACGATAATGTGGTCAATGATATCGCCAGCTCAAAAGCTACACCAAAATGTCACTCTGTATCGATGGAGAGATTGTTCACCCATTTCTCTTGAGTTTTCAGAGTCCCAAGTGCGACGGTTTTATGTATTTTACATAGCCAGAGAGAGAAAAGTGTCTTCGCCATTTATAATGATTTTGTTCAAAAAGTGTGAATTATTTTCTTGCATTTAATAAAACAGCCAATTAACGAGAGAACGCTGGCTTTAGTTTTTTTGTTAGCTGGACTTGTAAAGTTGTAAGCCTCTAAACCTAGATCCTTATGCAAAATACGATGTTAGCTAGCGGTCGAAAAATCCAATTGCTGCCAACATCTTCGAATGGTTAAACGATTATTTTGGTCTCTTAATATCCGACAATCGACTGACACGTTCAAATTTACAATTACCATATGAACGGTGCCTAACGTTGACCAAATGCCTACCGATCTTTACGATTTATCTCCGAACAATTTTCACCATTTTTATACATAATTTTCACAATTTCACCAAGTGAGTTGTGCAAACGTCTATCGTTCCAGTTTTACTAACCGTTTATTTTTTACTTCAAATGTTAATTAATAACAGAACCAACACCTATTACAGAACACCTCTTGTTGAAACACTTTTTATATGTATTCACTTAAATTACGAAATAAAATTACGCGTAAGTTTTTTTTATATATGAATGCAAATTTATATAATCTGATGTATTTTGTCGCAAATAAAATTTGTATTTATTATAACTACAGTCCGTATTAACTTCTAGACTTCCACCATCAAAACTTCGTTTTGAGAAGTATTCATTGGATCTCTTCGAAGATCCCCCCCCCCCCCCAATAATGTTGTATACTATCTGCGCCAGGTGGACAAATAATGATTTGTTGTAGCAAAAAAATGGCAATGACTTTTGAACAGTCGCCATTAATTTTGGAATTGGTTTCAATGTTTTTTATTTTACCTGTAATTTTTCATAGGCCGAAGGATATCTGATAAATTTGGCTATTCTCGAAATGAAATCCCCTTTTCGAAAAAGCCTTGTTTTTGCCCCTTTCCTTCTCATTTTTATTTGTGTTTTAGTTTGTAAACCATCTGACTGAGTATTCGACAGACTAATTAAAACTAGAATGCTGCGGTTTGTATTTAATAAACTTAACTCAGGAAAACAAACTAAAACTCTTGAGACAATAAATTTTAATATTCTTAATTTTTTAAAAGTACTGATCGAAGAGCGTACTTTGCAATTATCTTTCCTTTTTCATTGTCCAATTTTTTTTTTAATAATTTTTTTTTATTAAAAAATAAAAATTCAAGTGCTGATAAAGTTATGAAACGGATGTATACTATTTATAATACAAACACTCATTGTGTACATTGTACACATTTACGGTTATGTTTTTATTAAATAATATTTCTATATATGTACATATTCATCCAGCAATTATTTATAACATTCTTTTATATTTCTTGCCAATAAACGACGCTTACTGCGGCAAAGTTGAAGTTCGATACTTTCGGCGAGTTAAACCCGGATGCATCAAGTAATTTGAATTTAGATCTTGTATTAATTTTAGCGCACAAACACGGTGCATTTAGTGTCTTGCGTTTATAGATGCTGAAATAACCAGACTCAACGGTTGTGCAGAATCTTTGGAACTTCATCTGAATCGCCTTTGATCTGCGCAGTTGAAAATTTCTTCAAATAAAAATGATTTATGATGGCAAAGAAGTCATTTTTTCATTGTTGCGGCAAATGGATATAAATAAAATAGAGGCCCTGGAAGCTGACTACATTGATTCTTTTTTCCCAAAAAACAACTGTTCTTTGCTCCTTTGTTAAACTTTTCAAAATACCCTCGTATATGAAATCTGTGTAATCATAAGCTAATCGCTGCATGGTTGTTAGTCATTGCAAATTTGTTTGGACATTTGTTTTTAAATCATCATGTTTTGATATTTTTTTTTGTTACAATAAAAATATAGTGTTATAAATAAAAAAATTATGTACTCGTATTACAAAATAGCAGATATCGTTTTCATCAAAAAATTAACCAATATTAACTACAAATTGTAAACAATTATATCATTAAGTAAAATTAATTGCATGAATTAAGTTATTTCATCACGCAAACTTGTAACATACATACGTCAACTACTGATCATAGATAATAATAATTGGGTAAAATTCTGTAAAATGATCGTTGAATTGGAAATTAAGAATTATGAAAACAATTTAAAGGATTTAGAAATTTTCAAAGTTAGTGTATCAATTTAATCGAAACTAAATTTTGGAAAACAAGAATATAAATAGTTTAGAGCGTAAATTTAAAAAACCTTAAAAATTAGGTATTTTTAAATTTTGGGAAACTAATATGAAGTTAGGAAAATTAAAAAATTACAAAATTTAAGAAAAAAATTGAAAATTTCCGAAATACGGAATTCAGAAATTTAATAGTTTCTGTAGTTTATTCTAAAATTTTGAAATATAATAAAAGAATAGTAGGGTTTAGCTCCATTTCCATTGAAAATATGTTGGACTGGCCTCGGTGATAACCTTATTTCAAAAGTAAAATATGAAATCGGAAGACGTAGCGGCAAACCTGATGGATTGTCTCAAAGCTGAAGTGGCCATATACCAAAAAATGATAAATTATATATTTGAATTTGTAGTTCGATTATTCAACTAATAGTTTATTTTATAAATGAAAGCAATTTAATTTTGATCAAGAATTAATGTGGTTAAGGTCATTCTTAAATATACTGTATGAATAGTATGTTGCCAAAAAACACAAACCACTGCGCGCGGACCAAAATAATGTACCAAAATCATCGTTATCGAGTACCGGCCAGCGTCAATCGCGCACACAAATAAAGTTACCCAGCCCAGAATTGGGAAAGAAAGTTTTTTCACACCGTGGGGGCGTTGTATTCTAAGTGTCTTGTTTTATAAATTTCAAAAGGATAGTTTTTAGGATTTCGGTATAAACAGTGAAAACTCGGATCCCTTTAATAGTTGCGCTCTATCACTTTTTGATAAATTTTGAATCGAATCTTTGTATCGACATTGAGTGTTTTAATCTGCAGACAATCCATCACTCTGAAAGATTAAAGTTTTAAAATTATTTATTGATTACTATGAAGTTGGTAACTAAATTTTAATAAAACATGTTAGTTACATTTCGATTTGTGTTTTTAATTAATTTTGTATCGTGTGGTTTTAACAAGTCGCTTACAAATAAAGTCTAAATTTGAACATAATTTATAATAGTAACCAGAGTGGGTTAAACTTATATTTTTTGAAATTATAAATAAATTAATTTAATTTAAATTAAATAAAAATGTACATATATTAAAAAGGCCCAAATGTACTTATATTGTATGGAACATTCGGCGCATGAAGTTCATGCTTGACCGGTTTTATTTTTATATAGTGAAATATTTATTTTATAATTGTATATAGAACATAGAATTTAACGTGTTAGCTAACGTAAATTTGTAACGCACGACTGCAATTTCATTAACAAAAAATACATTTAAAAAAAAATAATCTAAGAAATATTAATTCTAGGCGGTTCTAACGTAGCGCAAGCGATTAATTTAGCCACAATCGAAGGAGATTGTACAACACATTTTAAAAAAAAGGTGGCATTTTAAAAAGTACATCTGTTCATAACAAAACAGAATACTATTCTTAGAAATAGTTTATCTCTACCTGAACGGCTACAAATTATATTAAAATAATTAGCTACAAGGTATACAATTTTTATCATTTCAGATTATTCTAAAAAAGATTTTGTGGATTAAATAACTCGTTTTCGATGAAACACATGAAACTGGTTTCTACAAATACCATTTATAGAATGCAATAACCAAGCATCAATCATCTCAAGGATTTTGTAACTTTTATTTTTGTATGATTTAATAAAATTGATATACATATTTAATTTTAAAAAACATTTTTGTGTTTAATTTATTTAATTCGCAAAAAAATGTGTCAAATCATTTTTTACGCATGAAATTGACAATAATTGCGTGCGTCACCAAATTTATTCTGAGAAAATCGAAGATAAAAGTATGTAATCAATTTTCGAAATAGAATGTCCATAAACTGTTTTAATTTGAGTAAGTTCACTAAAAGTTTTCTCGTGCTCACATTATATGACTGCTTAGACCGTCAGGGTGCTTTATAAATGAGTTTCAATGTGGTTGAATGATACTCCAGGTGGTCAATTGAGACCATGCCACAAAGTATATCGTAAGTACTGTAAGACTATAAAGCACTCATAAAGACATTTCGACACATTGTTTGGCAACATTGAAAGAAAAAACGTGCGTCAAATCAAGATGTCGTCGCTGCAATGAAGTGTATAATATGTATACATATGTATATAAAACTCAAAGTTTTATTCCGCCCAAAAATTTGTTTTACTTGCGTTTTTACCAAACTTTTGAAACTCCCCTCGTAGATTATGTTATAATACGTAAAACTTGTTTTATAGAGGAAGCACAAGTTTTGTTTATTAATTGTCTCGAGGTTAATGTAGCTTAGGCCTTGATACATGTTTATGTAATATGTACAACCAACAGTTAATACGTAATATAATAATAACGAAACTAATTAACTAATTTTCTAATTTATTCATGACATCCTCCCCAACGTAATATGAGTACATATGTATATGAATGCACGATATGTTTAACTCACAAATTTACCTTTTTCGTTAATTACACGGTTTTAGGAATGATCTTGCTTTTATTACTAGCGTAAGTGCTTGAAAAAGTTATACTTATTTAAGTCAATGAAGTTACCCCAAAATTTCTCGGTACGATGAAACCTTATATTGTATGTAGCCAAAAAAGTTTCCCTTCTTGAAGATAGGGCACATCGCGGCCACTTCCCGTCAGGCATTACTTCGGTTCGCCATATTAATCCCTCATGGGATGGATCCTCAATGGAAATCTCCGCAGTTTGTATTAGAGGTAACTAACTACAATCTGTGACGCATGATGAACACCAAGCAAGTCGGTAAAGTATCCATACCATGCGTCGAGTACTGCGTCAATGTTGACACATACGTTTCCATCCCGGTGCAATCCAGTAATCCCTTTAAAGAAATTACGCGAACTGCGCTCATTGCTGAGTTGTTGTACTTTCAGAACCTCGGTTTTCCGCCTACAAATCCGTTTAGCTGCTCTCCTAGTAAGAGTAGCTTTGTTTTTCCTAGTGATTATGAGACGTTGTTGCATTTCTCTATGGGCTATATTTTATTGCTCCACTGCAAGGCGACACAGTTCGCCAGAAACTCAAAATTTTAATAATTAGACCATTTTCAAAAAGTATCGAGTAAATTTATTTTAGTGATTCGATACCACACGAACGCAATCATCTCCATAAATACGGGTGATTTTAAAATTATGGAGATTGTACTACCTTGATTTGATTTACTTCCTTTTTGGGATGACATGATGTAACATCATATCAATCGTTTAATAGTTCTCATTGACATGATAAAATGGTTAGTTCGCGAGGTCGGATATATATCCTAGTTATTTACATCCGAGCTGTAAACCAATAAAATCAATGAAACAATTCATCCATAACCAAAAAAAATCATCCATTTTCCCTCTTTCAAGTTAAAATATTTTTATCTTATGGTCGGATGTAAATAGCTCGGATAAATCTCCGACCTGGCGAAATAAATTGTATATCAAAACTAATATCAAACGCTGTAATATTCATGTTTAAAAATTGTGTTAATTAAATACCATAAAATAAAATAGGGCCTAATACAGAATCTTTAGATACTCCGGAAACTACGGATGCACGCCATAAAATACGCCGTTTAGTTTAACTCTTTACTAAATACGCCGTTTATTTTAACTTTTAGCGTCTTCCCGCTAAATAGGATACTAACCATTTATGAATCGCACCGCTAAAACCAATAATACCTAATTTTTCCAGAAGTATATGAAAGTCGACCAAACCAATAGAATTCGTCATGTCTACAAACCGCACCATATAGTACAGTTGCTTGCATTCAACACTAGCCGTGTTTCTTGACGTTTGATCTGATCCGGATCAGATCATATCTCCTTTCCTTTCATTTGTATAGCTGCGTTTCATGAAATAAACATAAAAAAAATTTGTTTTTTTGTTTTTCTATCTACGTTTTGAATCAAAATGCTAATAGGATCAATATAATAACCTAAAAACAAAAAATAATACAATTTTTGTGTTGATTTCATGAAACGCAGCTATACAAATGAAAGGAAAGCATATATGATCTGATCCGGATCAGATCAAACGTCAAGAAACACGGCTAATGTTACAAAGTTTCAATAATGCATCCTCAGGCGGTCCCTAAAACTAAGTTGTCAGTTGCTAAAGAAGTTTATTTTATTTAAAAATGATAAAATTAAATTATATTGAAGAAACGCAACAATTTTGCAATATTTTTATGCGTACTTCAGCGTAAATGCGTTGTAAAAATATTATTGTAAGTAACTCGTGCAGCAAACGTTTTACATTCATCTCGCGCGTAAGGCGTAGGCCCATAAATAACTATATATTTCGTATTTCTCGATTTCTCTAGGCCTTACATCGCTATCTATGTATACGTGTATAATTGTTATTCGCCATGTGAAAATGTCAAATAATTTGAAACCATAAAGAAAGTGTCTCCCACGTAAGTCGAATGTCTTGTACACTAAAATTACACTAGCCTTCGAAACAATTACCTTTTATATATATCTTTAATAAATTTTTGTTGAATGCTCTAATTTATTATGTAAAATTGTAATGCTTCGAAAAGTTTAGTACAATAGAGAACAGTATGTATACTTATTATTAGAAAGACATGTACACTATATACATTTATTTGACTTCTTATGTATACACATATTAACGAACAAAAAATTTAATAATTCATGAAGCGTAATTTGATTACCCATTATACGGGCGTTCAATATATTCATAGCATCCACATAAAGAAGCATTTAATAATTTTTTATCAAATTATGTTTTTATTTTTCAAAGAAAGATAATATTCCTCCAAAATTAATGCAATAAACAAAATCATTTGAAAAATTTCGGAACGTTAATTTTTTTAAATTTGTAAATAACAAGCAAGCGACCACACACTGTCTTGATGTACTGGGATCGATCAAAAGCAACATGTTAATTTTGGCTTAACTGTGGCCTAATACTTTCGATTATTTTAGGATTTTTAGGCTCAGATTCTTCATGTCTTGTAATTATAAGTGCAAATTAAATTAACAAACAGATGGCTTGTAATTTAATTCTGTTACTTCGAATACATTGAACGTTCGTCGTATATGCTAATTAGTTGTTATTATTTGTTTTATTATAATTTTTTTTTTGTAGGTTTCGGTTGGTGCTTAGTGGTATGCGGTAGATTTTACTAGTTTATAGACCCCGGTTATTATAAACAATAGTATTATGCGTAACTAAATTTCAAAATAGAGTTAACTTTTTGATACCATGTTTAACATTATAATATGTATGTATTACTTAGACAAAAAAAAACAAAAGTAAATATTAAGACAAAATATCTGGATTCGGTATTTTCAAGGTTATTGCTTAACACCTTTATTTGATGCGCATGCAACGTTGTCTTCTGTCTATATAAATATAAATTATGTATGTATTTAAAATTTTCCTAATTCAAATATTTGTGTATTATTTTTTGCTTTTGTATAAGCGATTACATATACGACCAAATATAGAAAATAACACAGCATCTACAAAATGTTAGAAGAAACTAAATACAGTAATTATGTACATTGTGCGAATGAATAATTTCCGGATTTGGTTTTGAACACAATGGCTTAATACAATTGTTCGATTTAATAAATTACAACAATACTATATATTTTTTGACTGAATGAGTATTGCGTGCTAGAAGTATTCGACTATCGCGATTATTGTTGTTACATAAATGACCCTGGATCAGCATTCAAAAAATATCTATCTCGTCTTTATATATGGTTTCATAATATATCGCACTTAATTAACACCTTTGTAAATGAATCACATAATGTTTAATATTTTGAAAATTGATTAGAGTAGACTGTTATTTAGGTAAACTTTTATATATATGGTCAATTCAATCAATAAAATTGTTTTGAGTCTTTTTTTTTTAACCCGCAAGTTGTATGCATTAGCAAAACCGAGTCGTTATATTCGAGATTACTTCATTCTATTATTGAAATGCGTGGGCATTGTAGTTGAAAATTGTCCGAAAGAATAATCATCTCAATTTTTTTGGTCGAAATTTGAAGTGTTAGTACGTTTTGCATGTCAAACAAACTATATAAATGCAAAATCTTAAAAAAATTAAAATTAGTGTGGATGAATAAACTTTAAATCAAAAAATGATAATGTAAATATAATTGAAACATTCTACTAAAACTTGTAAATCGGGCCACCACTGTACTTTGCGTTTGAAAGTAATCATTCTCCTATCTATATAAGATAGGGCGAAAAGGGATATATAGTATATACCACCTGAAAGATTGTTAAATGTTCTTTAAAATGAGTATAAATAACTGTCAACTCTCACTTGTTTTTAAATTAATAACTTTAAAAAGAAACCCATGCAGCATAGATTTATGGATAAGTACCAAAACAGTTATATTTTTAAAAGCTCTTGCTCTTGTACAAGCATCCATATTCGATCATTGATCAAATCAACGTTCCATTTTTCAAGGAGGACAGGTGGTAAGCCTAGGTGTAAGGTACCATGTGATCAACAAGAATTTCATTTATGGACCGATCCGAGGTTTTGCCCAGATCCCTCCTCACACCATACATGAACCACGCCAAAGCTAACAATTTCACTTATAAAACACTGTGGGCAAATTGCTCGGCAGGACACCGGTAAACTTGTTACCTTCTATCGTTGCATACAGATTAGAAAATATTTAGTTTTAAACTCAAAGAACAGTAATGGCCTGATTTGCTCCCAAGCGTATGATAAGTTATGGTAAATTAATTTCCAAATTCTGTATAAAACTATTTTATTTAATATTTTTTATCTTCGATAGCTTCGATGCAATCGTGCGATAATGAGCGACGTTTTAAATTCGATTCTCGACGTAATTAATTTTTTTAGTTTATAATTTATGAAAAATGAGTGTTTGTATGTGATAAAAAAAATCTATATCAAATTTAGCTTCTTCCACTGGAATCTCAATTCATAATGTCAATAATAATGTCAATAAATAATGTCAATTGTTCGAATGTAATTATAAAATGTAATTATCTCCTGTAGACTCTGAGATATTTGCTAAACAACGAAAAATTAATCTATATATGTCTATATGATAAACTCATGTGATGCACAACCAGAATTTTTCTATTTATATTTTTATGTTTATTTTTATGAAAATAAAAATATTTTACAAATTTGGACGACACAGAATTTATGATTTTTTTTTCTTTTAGGCGTTTCGCGAGTGTTGGCATGTAGTAAAAAAACTCACTCTACCTGACATCAATTGAAATTAAATATTTTAATTAATTTATTTATTATTATATTTTTAGAATAATCTTGGGCAAAATTTTAATATTGACTGTTGGCAAAGTTGAGTTTTACCCTATTTTTACGTCTATCCGAATATTGGTTATTTCTTTGGGAGCTAAGTTCTCAAATGAGATACGAGAATTGAAATTAATTAATTCAAATAAAGCTCAAACATGTATAGTTAGAATGTATTCATAAATATATTATACATATTCTAGATTATATATATTCTAGATTTCGGTTGCTTTAATAGTTCCATTTCTAATTCATTGGGATGTGTCCAGTTTCGAAAGGTATTTATTTCAAACTATGTACTTGTATCATTTCTCCGACCATAGTGTTTGCTCTTGTCCAGGCTTCGGAATTATCCTAATTAACGATATTTTCCATTTTTGAGGGAAATACTCACATCTCATAAATCACATTAAAGATATAAATTATGACTTTTACACAATTATCTGCAAGGTAATCTTTTCCGGTAACAATAACGTGTTCTGGAGCCTTCTTTGAGTTTATTCAGTTTTTAATGGTACATTTGGTAGTTCGCTGCTATTAGTTGGTTCATTTCGTGTTAATACCAGGGCTGTGGAGTCTGAGAAAAATTGTTCGGCTACGGCTCCGACTCCAGGAACTATACTAGATTTATATAAGACTCCGTCTCCAGCGCCGACTCCGACTTAAACTCCAACTCTGCCTCCTCCTTAAACCCCGATTCTATTCAATATTTTATGCGTATATAAAAAAAAGTTGTTCTAATTTCAAACACAAGTGAATCTGTAAAACTTTATTTCCATTTCACAATTCATACATATTTAATTAATTCGAAAAAGTGCGAAGGAGAGGCACTTTTTTTCTTTATCATTATTGTATATTATGTTTGCTTCTGGAAAGAGACAACACTAAAATGTAAAATATTAATTAATTATTAATAATTTTATATATGGTTTATATTGATTTGTGTAGGGATGGGAAAATTGGAATATAATTACAAAAAACTGGAGCCGGAGTTGATCGATTTCTCTAAGCTCCGGCTCTGGCTACTATTTTTATGGAAACATATGAGAATAATCATAAACTCCTGCGGCTCCGACTCCGACTCCACAGCCCTGGTTAATACTTCCTTTAAATTGTTAGAGAAAACTGTTAATTTTTCTAGGTTACTTCAGACCCAATGTCCATATTAATATATAGAATATTGAAATTGTGATTTGACTGCGGTAACCTGGTACGGTTTAAGGAGCAACATCTATCTAAAATTTTTTAATAACTAAAACTATTAATTGAATGTCATTATTCGGTTTGCCATTTTTAGTAAAATTAACATTTTCTAGTTTAATTAAAATCAATAAAATAGGATTTAATTGTAAATGTTGAGACTGGTAGTTTTAAAATATATGCAACTATCATTAATCAATCAATTTTTAATACTAATATTATCGAAAATTATCCGTATATCCGTTGATTTCTTCAATCTTTCCTTATGAAAACTATACCAAAATTAATACCCGCTGCAAAAGAAAATTGCCAAAAAATTTAAAGTTTTTACAATTTTTGGCAATTTAAATAATTTGAAATCCATTCGTTTATTAGAACGACAATATTTATTTATTACAATGTGTATCACTTAAACAAAAAATAGTGTACAAATCTAGAAAAATGTCTTCTTGTAACATGCAAAATATGAATTCAATTTAAAATTCAATTTTTTAATTACAATTGTTCAATTAACAAATTATTTATTTACAAAAATTCATTGTATTTTCTCATCAATTGTATTGAATCTTTCATGACGAAATTACCTCCATTCCATAACAATACAATTAAATACATAATAATTTAATTTAATTTCATAACATTATTCTAGTATTTAAAATTTTCGTTGACTAAACACAACACGTGATGCACATAATTAATAATCGATGATTTTATTTTTTAACAAGTTTTACAGCTGAAGCAGCATAATCTGCTCATTTTCTGCATTCAATCTGTTAGTAAATGATTTTTTTTTCATGTTAATATCAAATGACGGTTTGGTCTTTTACAATTAAATGTGGATTATGATATCGCTCAATGATCACCATGACTTCTTTTACAAGCGATGATTCTTGACTCGTATAATTTTTAATGACTTTCATAAGTTAGCGAATCAATTGCACATTATTACATGCGGTGATTGCATTATTTCGAGCACCGCTTCATCTTCTTCTAATTTCAAATAGTTTCAGAAAGTTAGATTACAATATTAGTAAGTGTATCGCAAAGGGGGTTGGACCAACATTGAAGCAGAATTCCAAAACCCAACAGAATATCGGCTGAAAACGTTCAGGTTGACCAGAACAGCTACATAAAATAAAGTCGTAATCGAAAATTACTACATATTAATTAATAAATGTAATCAAACTTCGCTAAACCAATTTCTGGATCCATACGGTGCAACAAATACAAGAATTGATTAGTAAAACTATCTGCTTTGTCGGTGCTGAATCAAATGTTTAACATTTTGATAATAGTGGAGTATTTCATAATCGTAAGGCTTTGAAACCTTGAGGTGGACATTTTGATGAAAAACATTTAATTTGAGTTTTATTTAATACGATGAAGTAATAGCTACTTCGCTATTTAATGTTATTTCAAAAATAAATTGTTTAATGTGTCGTTTAAATTAAAAAATTTTAATCAAATTTGGTGTCTCTGATGTCATCCTCTGATGTTTGAATTAAGTTCACCAAAAAAACTATCAAAAAATAAATTGATATAAATTGAATTGCTATATTTAATAAGAATATATGCTTTAACTAAAAATTTTATAAATCTCAAATGACGTACAATTATCGATTTTTAATTTAAATTTCACTTTGAATTTAACTACATTTATTAGAATTTATTTCTGAAACAAAATTTTGATTTATAGGATGTGTGGGAAATGCGTATTTAAAAGCACATTTTTACTAGTGCACATTTTTGGATTAAATTCTATTTCGTTATAATCGCTAAATTAGTTTAAATCAGACAACACCAAATTAATAAATCGATAAATAGGATCACTTTTAAAATATAAATTGACATCAAATTAAATGTGTTAAAATTGCACAAAAAAACTACAACGCATATAGTTTTGAAAAGTGTCTTCACGAAATGTATATTTAACATTTCGGGCGCTCCCATAATATTTGTAGGTTTAGTTTATATAGACTCGTATATATAGTCCAAATTTAATTTATTATTTGACTCATTTTCTGGTACTTAACTATTATGTTACGCTAATCAGTGTCATCATTCATTACAATTTATATTAAAAATGATTAAATACTGAGTATAAAATAGACTATAAACTACAAACGTGTTTTGGCCTACAACTTATGTTGGCTAGCGTAGAAAAATGTGATTGGTTTGTACTTAAATAGAAATTTTATTAAATCAGTTTTAGTTAAAAAATGTGTTTGCTTAGTTATAATAATTTGAGCAGTTTATCATAACTTCCTCAAGCACGGCTTTTAGATAACAGACGAATTCATTTTAAATACATACTCGTATATGCCTAAACATTGTATATAATTGCGAAATATTGTTTTATCTAATTGAACATTTTATTACCAAATTATTGTTATATAAACTGTTAGTTTAAATGGACAGTTAAAAGTTATAAAGTTTGATGAATAGACAGTTTTCTATTATCAAAACCCTATACATATATATATATATATATATATATATATATATATATATATATATATATATATATATATATATATATATATATATATATATATATATATATATTTATATATATATATATATATATATATATATATATATATATATATATATATATATATATATATATATATATATATATATATATACATATATGTATGTATATATATATATATATGTGGTTTTTCGAGAAACTATTTAACTGCAAAAACATAATTTCTGGGAAATCGCATTTAAAACAAAAATGTCTATAATTCAAATAATCGTATTTCAGTAATTTAGGAAGATGCTAGAAATCACTTTACATAAACACATTACAGAAAAACAGTCTCATTATGCTGTAATTTGGAAATATGTTAGATATCCTGTTTTAGTGTACAAGAATTTAATTTAAATAAAGTTAATATCTGCAGATATTTAGTTTTATTAACAAACAAGGAGCACTTCGTTAATTTTTAAGTCAAGATAAGTTTTAACAAACTGAAATTAAGTGTAAAAATTCAAATTTTTATCAAGAATAAACTACTAAAAAAAATTAAAAAAATTAATAATAATATCTGTTCTCATGGAATTTTGTAATTGAACTGAGAGCTGTAGTTAAAAATGGTACACTATAATTATAGACGTTTTTAAAATTTGTATCAAGTTTTTAATAAAATAGAGTTTCAATAAACATTTATTGTTTTATAGTAACACTATAACCTTTCATAAGAAGTTTATTTAAAAAAAGCGTGCAAATTGAAATAATGTAGTAATAACTACAATTATCAATTTATTAAAAAAAAAAAATTCTGTAATTCACTTTCAACACTTTTTTTGTAAATGGAAGGAAATTTAATTATGAAAATTTAGCTGAAAATATATCTAATTTTAGGATTAATTCAAAATCGTCCAAAATTCAATTAACTGGTTAATTAAAATTAAAACATATTTTATTTGCATTACTAGCTAAGTCATCCACTTTTCTTACACTATTTAATTCGACACAACAAGCAAAAATTTCGGACATTTTGGATTTTTCTTGCGCCGATGACAGGAAAATTCTTGTGCTTAAAATGTTTAGTTTCCTGAAGACTGATAATCCTGGAATACAATTTTAATTTAACTTACCGACCGACATTTATAGAATTAACGGTATGTTCGAGAACAAATTAAAAATAAACTTTTGGAATACATTTCGTAGGAAAAAAGTTTTTCCTATTTAGCATGGAAACACATCAGAAAATAAAAATAAAACAATTCGAGATAATTTTTCGGTGTAACTTCACAACAATATGTCAGATAGTCGGACCTTGTATTCTTAGTTACTGCACACTACTTTAACTGTAAACAGATGTGAGCTTGGCCCAAAAATACATCACGACAAACGCCTTTTCAAAAATTGGTTTGTTTCTTAACTAACTAAATAAAATAAAAGTTGTATTAGAACGAATAGGTAGAAGATTAACACACAACTGACCGAGTAAATAGGACGAAGGTTAAAGCTGTGACGTTTGGATCGGGATGTACCGGGTTCAAATCCCAATAGAGGCGGGAGGCAAAAGTTATTCTTCATTCTTGATTTCGATCAGGATGATATGACCCCTCTGTTGGAGTTCAGAATCCATGTGCCATCGTCATGTCAGTACAGACTGGCATGGACCTATACAATATGTAGACGGGCAATTAAAACTCGAACCTGTGAATTACGATACAACGATAAACATATGAGCGTTCTTCAATAGCTTTAATATTGTATTGAGGTTGGCCTATCTATCTATTCTATGGTTTCTTTTCTACTATATTCCCTTTTATCCTTCAAATAATTTTGATTTCGATAAAATAATATTGAATTTTATTGTCCTATATACATTTTCTGTTACATAAAAACACTATATATTTAATATTTATGGCAATGGTATAGTGAATCATTTAATAACCAAAATAAATTAGACAAATTTGTTATAAACTATAAAGCAAAATCATTTCAATTATGATTATCAGGATTTACCAGATAAAACAATTTTCGGCATGAACTTTCTTTTTTCTTCGTCTGCTATTATTTTCGTGCTAAGAGCTGAGGTTTGTGTTTTTAACTTGGTTTTAGTTTAGGAAACCTTCTAAGTCTTTTTTCGGGCTAGAAATATATTTGCGATAAAGAATCTTATTAGGGCAGATGCTCGATTGTCGTGCACAAATAAGGAAGTTTCATATGAAGTAACAAAATATTTTTGATTCAATTTGATGTTAGTAGTAAAATGGATCGAGTAGTCATATTTAGCGACTTGCGAACTGTTAAGACTGTCGAGTATGTGCCCCATACCTCAAAATATATTATCCTTTTAAAGTAGTAAAAAAGTACCTATTATTAAATTGAGTTAAACATATTTTATTCCCAATTTAAAATTATCGATATTAGTGTAAGTGTCCATTCATGTAATCTCCCATTTTAAATGTTGACTCAAAAGTAACTTAACTTTGCTGACGTTTAAATCTTTCAATGTTTCAATTTTCAACATATCGTATCTTAGTTGGGAATATCCAGATCAACCATTGAGACCGTTTTTTATCGAAAATGAATAGTGTGTGAGTGGTAACCCAGGTCTTGTAAAGCAAGCACGGGACCTTTCTACTAAGGGTTTTTGAGGGTCCTCAAATTTCGAAACCGCTCAACGTTTCATGAAATCTACATCATAAAAATTAAACTAAATTCAGAAAATTTCGATTTTCTGGGTTACTAATACAATCGTTAGTTCAAATACATAACATTCTCGGGATTTCGAGACCCAGCCTCTTTTGAGGCTGTAACCAAGCGCTGTGTATAAGCATTTATTTAACCACTGCGGTTAATACCGGTATTTCGGTATTGAATTAATTTAATTCTAGTTTACTCAACAAAATTTGACTGTGGTCTATGTATGATTCATAATTTTTTACATCTTAAAATATGCTTACCTTTAGTTTAAATAAAAAACATATTATTGGAAATTTACTGATGAAGAAAATGACATTTGAACTATCACATTGCCATGAAATTGTCGATGTATCAGACCGTCAGACGTATTAAGAACATGATCCATTTAACTCATTATATTGGCAATAGTGTTGGGGGATCTGAACACGCTGAATGATAACAAATACTGTAGATGTGATTTTATAAATTAAATTAAAATTTAGTTTAGCAACGAATTTTCATTCAACTCTAATATTTTTTTTAAATGAATTGTTTTTTTTATATATTTTAATCGCTGCTAGTTGCGTTAGTACTCCACACCAAAAATAATCAAAATTTGTTTATATAAGAATTTGCTTCGTTTTTAAATATTTCAACAGATATTCGTTTTCTTAATTTCATTTACGATTTTATCCAAATATATTATTTTAATATACTGAAATACCGATTAAAGTGTGAGGTTTAACATCAGAAATGTTGTGATGCATACTGTTTGTGTAAATTTTACCGACACAACAAACGATTTTACACAATCGTTATGACTTAACGAAATTTTGTTAAAATTAACTATGACATTTATATGTAGAAAGTTGTATTTTAAGTCGTATTATGACTTAAAACTTAAACTAAAGCTGCAAATTTATAATGAATTTTACCTATATGTACAATGTATAAAAGTTGAAATCAATCAAATACATACGTGAATTGCATATGTTGTTTATTGGTAATAAAATATCGCTAAGGTAAACCGCATTGAAATACATTTCAAATTCATTTGATATTCTATTTTTTCAAATATTTGTTACAAATTTATTAAAGAAGTTTAATCCATTTATATTTGTATATGTATTTTCACTTCCCGTATTTACATTTTCAGTATACTTACAAACTGGGCATATGTATTATAAACTAAATATTTATAATACTTGAACTATCCTAAATGTTAGTCATGAGTCAGAATGTAATCCATCTTAAAATAGTTAGATTTGTAAAACAAATATAATTTAATTCAAAATTAATCACTGATTTTGCTAGAATTAGAGTTGCTTGCTTAAAAATAAATTATATTTTAAAATAATTATTTAACACATAAAAATATTCAAACATAAACAATTATTATTGTTTTGTATAAACAACGCAGTCATTGAAATTACTGGTATTGTGGTTCGCGCTTTTATTTTGGTGAGAGTTTATATACCGCGTATTATATTTTGGCAAATATCAGTTTATTGTACATATTTTGAGCATTTTTCACAGTTGATGTATAGATTTTCAATTGTGTTTATAAGTAAAAAATAAAAAATTATTTAGCGTTTATGTATATAAAAATAAACTTTTAATTTTAACATAAATTGGATAAATTTTCCCAAAATTCCTACAGCGATTGTCTTTTTCTACATTTGGGAATCCACGGCCTACATACATATGTATATCATAATGTTTTTCATTTGTGACTTACAATAATTTTTTTTAAATTTTATTTCAAAATAATAGAAAATCATATAGCGCGCTTTTTTTAACGCAACCCAGTTTCAAGCTCTAAAAACTAAATTTAAAGCAGCACATATATATTTATTAAACTCAATGATAATCTATATGTATATACATAAATATAATATCGTTTTCTATAATTTTCCAGAGTGTTTATCATTTATAATATTTTCTTTGGTTGCATTTTCAAGCTCATTTAAATTTCTGGGACTATTTTCACAGACGTGATCTTTCTCAGGTGAGCGCCTGCGAAGCCATAATTGAATCGCTCAGAAAACCGGTTTGAAATAACCGCTTATTAAAAAAGTCGTACAAATCGTCCAAAACAGCACTAGTTGTACGGGTTCCAGCGCCATCTTACATAAGCCAGATAGGCAAATTCTTCAAGTGCATTAACACACCCGTTCCTATTGACGTTGAGTCATGACATGATATGATGTGAAGACATTCTGGTGAAGAATATCTTCCAAAGCCCGTTTGGAAGATACCGCACACCGCATTCAGTCAATCTTCATGGATATAACAGAGTTCCGTGTTAATCCCTTCGATTTTCGGTATTCTAGAAGCGCTGATCCTGATACTGCTTATGTAACCATTAAAAATTGGGCTTCATCCATCAACCACACATCATTTAGAATAGAATCCCTAGTCACTTAAAGTGAGACAACTAAATAACTCATAAACGAACAGCATCTTTATGAAAAAATGTTGAACGTTTGTTTATGTTTATATACGAGTAGTGGAAATATGTTAATATATGTATGAAATTTGTTTTTGGTTTGGTGAACGCTTTTAAGGTTATAAAACCTGTATTTTTGTTATTGAATCTTATTCTGCCTAATAAATACAACATTTATCAATTTTGGTTTATTACAATTTTTTTATTTTACTAAAAGTCATTTATTTTATTGTGTATCTTGTTACTGCAGCCCAATTTAACATTAAGAATTTGAAATGATTTCAATTTATGGGGAAAGTATATTGTACAACAATGTTGCTTTAAACTTATATGTAAGAAAATTTCCTACCAGAAACAAAAAATATATTGATACCCAATAGTTGAAGCTTTCCAACATTTACAAAACTAACTCGAAAACTTTATTCGATAAAAACAAGCTCAAGACGGAACTTGAGCTAGATCGAATAAAGTTTTTGAGTTAGTTTTGGTAAATGTTGGACGGCTCCAACTATATTGGGTACCAATATATTTTTTATATCGTCCACTTTAACTTCTGCATATTATAATATGTATTATATTAGGTTTAAATAATAGTAATGATTGTTCATTCAGTAATGATTGTAAAGCGTAATTCAACGTTCTTTTTCAAAAATCTTCTTCAAAAATTTTGGCTGACTCATTTAATGTAGTTTTAGAAACTGAAATGTATCCAATATGTTTGAATTTATTTGAAATTAGCTAGAGTTACACACATTCTTAAATCACGTAACAGTAAATCAATCACTGATCTTGCATTAATTTATCGTGACCTTTTCAAGAGTATTATGTCGTTTTAGTATACTCTTTTTGAATTAATGTTTTTTTTTTAAAAGGCAACTATTTTATGTGTATTTTATGCCATAAAGAAATATAATAGTACAATCGAATTCCATTTTGGCAGACAAAATTCCTATTATTATCAGATTTACCATTGTCGTTATTGATCTCGACCATTGACGATATGCTCATTGCTTTGAAGGAATGTCGTTTCCAGAAAATCGAATATGCTTTGTAACCCAGAATAAAATAAGAAATATTATATCAACTGAACACTGCTGAAACGATTAAAAAAACATTAACTTATGATATCAACTGAACAATGCTGAAACAGTTAAAAAAAACATTAACTGGTCTATGAGGTTCCAATTTGAACTAAGTGTGGAGTTGAGCAGCATTGGGAGTTAAGTTAGAGACACAGAGTAGCGTGTTGTACTGTACTGAAATATTTCTAGATGAACGTGTTCAAACGAATTTGGACTGGAGAATCTAGTAGGAACCGATACAATTTAGTCAAATGTGCAGAATGCTTATAATACCGAATTCTTTGATTCGCCAATTACATATTATATCAACTTTATGTGTATCTAAGGTTTAACTTCAATTTCTATATTCAAATTTGTTTAACATTCTAAATCATTAAAGTGTTAAATTTAAAACGATTGCCAGATAAAAACTCGTCTTTTTAGGAAGGCAATAACTCTAAATTTGAATCCGATTTCTAAGATGTAGTTTATCGAATGTTGAATACATAGTTGAAAACAATTTGTTTTGTCAACGCCGTTCCAAAATTTAAAATTGCGAAAATTTTAATGTCGAATTTCAATGTGTACTTCGTTAAATCTAAAACTGAATTTTACTTACATAATTCATGTATTTAAATTTTAAAAATTTGTTTAAATTATATAATTTTGCATATCTGAAATTTTTGAGTCTTGAAAAATTTTGGACCTTTTGAATATAAATATAAATATAAAAAAAAAATAAATTCAATTTTAATTCGAGCTTTACAAATGTTGTGTGTTTAATTCTTTGTTCGTATAATTTCGTACAAATTCCCATGTACAATTCCAAAATTCCAATTCGGTTTATTGAGTTTTGAAAATTCTGGATAAACGATTGAATTTTGATAATTTACCTTTATGAAATTTGTGGACAATGGTCATAATATATGTTTAACTTTTCATGCCTTAGTCCTATCAGAGTGATCACTGTATCAGTTCGATTTCTTATTGATAAAACAACATGTTAAAGTTTAAATAAAATATCGTCTTCAAAATTTTAAATTTTGTAGAACATTGTTTTTGCGTCAGAAAATATCTGTTCATCATAATTATTTGAATCTATAGTAAGTTAGATTCGAGCAGCACTTGCAAGTCAAGTGCATGAATTGATTACGTGCGTGATTTTTTCGCTATAAAAGATGTCATCGTAGCTCGTTGACAAACTAACATCACTGATAAGTAAGGCTTTGCCATCAACGACTAATGAGATGATAACAATAAACAATTATACGTGTTTTAAATAAATTAAATTATATATTTCGATAATATGTAAATATATTGACCTAAGAGTACATCAATATGTATTATAATATAATTGCTTAAAAACGGTATTGATTTACATTTCTAATGAATTGAAATTTATTTCTTAACGGTTGAACATATTAGAGTAATTATTTCATTAAACTAAAAAAAAATTATATTGTTCGTTTAATCTACGGTAAGGTGTAGTATGGCACAACAAATAATAATATGTACCTTCTGTTGACATTCAGTAATAATCTTTAATCTATCCAAAAATAAATAATTCCCAATACAATAATTTGTTATACTTCCGTAAGTATATTGTTACCCCCGAATCCATCACCATACGATTACGACACACAACTCAATAAAAAAAAAGACAAAACGAAATATTTGATCAAATCATTAAACTTCTGTGAAATATTTATTTAAAAAATTCAATATTTTTTCGTTTTAGATTTTTCTATAAATTTTAAAAGACATTTACCATAATGAAACAACTGGAATAGAAATCGATCAGAAGATATCGATATATATAATTAAATTATGCCACAACGAAGCCATTGCCTTGGTAATAAATGAGCGAATGTCGTATATTAGTTCACGAATTATAATTCAAATAATGGATTAAATTAATGATTGTCATTTAATTGTTTGTTAATTTATTATATAATTAATGCCAGCTTTTTTGTTCAATTCCCTCTCTTTTTACTAAATTAAACCGATAACGGTCGATTTTCTATATTATGTTATTATATAGAAACAATATTTTTGACCTGTAATCTTATATAATTCATATGTTGTAGTTACATTGTGTTCAAAATTTCGTAGTAATTTTATTAAGATAATTGTTGTGACATCCGTTTTTATGTAACTGAGTTGGTTTTATCACAAATTCCATGTAATTTAATATCATAACACTATTTTTCAATTGATAATTAAATTGTGCAACCGTAACGTGTGATTCTAAAAATTTATTTAGTTTCCATTCATGTGAATTTGCAGGCACAAATCGCTCAATGTAAAATGACAGAATTAAGAATTTCACTTAGACGGAACCTCAAGTTTATCGTTATCACCGATGATTCGGGATTTGTGCACAAGAACATGTACATTCTAGATCGCTTTACACATAAGTTAGTTCGTTGTGGACAGTAACTTGAAACATTGACACTGCATAACTAAAAATTTGATTATTCAAAACAATCCATTCCTTTTCCTTTATGCTTAATTGCTTGATTAAATTACTTTGTTTGTATGCTTCAGGAAATTTTCTTCATCTTACCAATGACAGCTATGTTGTGTCCAACCCGCTCCCTTAAGGCGTCTTCCCGAAATTTTTCGGGACATTTGGCCCGCGGGTCAACATAACAAAGTTAATTTTTTTTTATCTTTTGAAATTGTACTACAGTGTCATACCAACGAAACAAAAAAAATATATTTATTTTTTAGCTCTATTTGTGGCTTATTTTTTGAAGTTAATAAATATAATTAAAAATAAAATAAATATTTTTAACTTACATGAACATTCACAACATACACAGATAATGGATAATATTTATTATGATGACAGCTACAAACAAAAATATTTATAGCTACTTTATGTTTCTACAAAGAGCTAAAACATCAATTAAGCCGCTCTCATGCAAGTCTCAGCGTACATAACATCGGGAGAATTTACCATAGTATTGAGTTGAAGTTAGACGCTGATGTTTTCGCTCAAAATTTAGCCCATTTTGTTAGATTTGCTAAATTTTTCATTATCAATTTGAGATTGGCTGTGTCAATACCAAATTGTTTATTATTGTGCGTTTTGAGATAACATGTCTTATTTTAGGTTTTTAATTTATTAGTTCTAGCGGCCATTTTAAATAACAAATAAATTTATCGAAATGGATTAAAATATTGATATGGCCGTATTGGGACTGATTCACTGATTTACTACACAACAACAAAACACAATTCCAAATTAAACGGAGACATTTTGGAACTGTATTGCAATTTTTACTAACAACAATCAATATAATAATTAATATTACTCAAATGACGAAAGGTGGGTGATTTCTAGTAGATCGGCATACCGTCGGACAAAACGATTCTCATCTCTATGACGGATTATTATCTCTATTACGGTTTATTTTGGATACTCACAAATTATGAACTTTGAATGAATGCGAGTACCTACTGAAAATCATTTATTTTAATTGGTAATATGTAATAATTATATTATATAAAAATCTAATTTTATTACAATATTACATAATTTTATAATAAACTTAAATATCTACACGAAATATAATTAAAACAATATACACAAAAATTACCGGTGACACGGAATAGAAAAATCAAATCAAATAAGACGTCAAAATTCAAAAAGAGCAAACTATAATATGCAGTACATTTATGTTACACTGCGTATTACAGTTTGCTCTTTTGTCAATATTCAAAAAATTGCTCATAATTTAAAAAATAATTATGTTTTAGTTGGTAACCCTGCGGCCCATTTTGCTCAAAAATAGAATTTCTTTAACTCGAGTATGGCAAAAGTAGGAGGGGCTTATATCATTTTAAGCGATTTGATTGATCGAGAGACCGGGAATTATACTATGGTAAATTCTCCCGATGTTATGTACGCTGCTTAAGGCTTATATGAGACGAAGTCAACATGACGGAGTTAAATTTTGTCCATCTCGTTAGAAACATTTCGCAGTCGTACCAATTTATAGAGCAAATAGAGCAATAGCAAACAAAAAAATAAAGAAATCGTACCGATTTCCTTATTTTTTCTGTTTGCTATTGCTCTATTTGCTCTATAAATTGGTACGACTGCGAAATGTTTATAATACCATTATGACACTGGCTTTTTTCCGACTTTTCTAGCGGCTAGAAAAGACAAACTGAGCGAGAAAAAAAACTAGTATACAAAATATACACACGTGTGGGTGAATACGACATAGTACGTAAAAAAATCGTTATATGTCAAAAAACCAGCGTAGCTCAAATTGTCTAGCAAAAAAAGTGGGCAATTCTAGCAGAAAAGAATTACATTTTGATTCTTTTTGTTTGACATACACACTTTTTATTTGACATCTTCAATAGCGGATTAATAAATGTTAAGACAATTTTTTTCGAAAGTTTTTATTTTACGACTGCGTTCTGTTTCTGTCATCTGTGTCAGTTTGAGTTCAGTAGTGGTGTGTGCAGTAGATAGTGCAGAAATCAATAAAAATATTCAAGAAAATAAAATAAAAAATGAGTGCTGGACGTATTTTAGTTTATGGTGGACGTGGTGCTCTAGGAGCTATAGTCGTATCACATTTTGAATCTCTAAATTTTGTGTAAACGAAACGTTTTGTATTAATTAAAAATAAGGGGAACCCGCTTGTTTAGTCGTTGATGATTGATTGAACCAATATTTGTTGTAGCTTGTAACGTGTGCAGTTATATAAAAATTACAAAACTCATGACTACGATTTATTTTTGTGTGTTAAGCATTGATTTTATCAACAATGAAACAGCCGACAATAGTATTATTCTTGAACGGGATGCTGACTGGTATACACAGTAAACCTCAATTTTGAATAATCTACAACTAGTGTTGAATGGTGAAAAATTAGATGCAGTATTCTAAGTTGCTGGCGGATGAGCTGGAGGGAACGCTGAGAAAAATTTGGTGAAATCCTCTGAATTGATGTGGAAACAAAGCGTTTGGACATCAATAATTGCTGCTTCGCTTAGTGCACAATACTTAAATGAAGGTGGTCAAAATTCTGGTCTTCCTAAAAGTTAATTGGTATTGACAATTGTACCAGTTACGTTAGATACAGAGGCTAATCGTAAATCCATGCCCACCGCTGATTACTCAACCTGGACTCCGCTACAATTTATCGCTAAGTATGTTGTTATTAATTATTTACTAAAGGCAATCTAATTTTTAACTTGATATTTTTCAGTTTATTCACTAAATGGGTCATGGGTCGTCCACAAAACGGTAGCCTTATCCAACTCATTATCATTGCTGCCAAATAAACATATTAAGAACATGAATTCTAACACACGAGACGATTAATCTTTGTTTAGTAAATAATTATATAATAAGTACTATTTTTGTGTAATATAATATAAACTTGAAATATATTTGAAGAAGATTTCTTATTTGTTCCATAATTTCATTTTATTTAATCTGGTCAATTACCAGTCACTATACATAAATACTGACAAGTTACCAGTCACTTTCTACATAAATACATACTGATTTATTAACGTACAAGATTACACTGAGTATTCATTTTCGTAAATATGATTAGAATATTTTTGTTGTGATAATAAAATAAATAAAATGAAAATCCTAAGAAAAACGAAAAGTTGTAACATTTAAAAGTTTATTGTAATTTATATTTTTTTTACAATAAATTGGTGATTTTAATCTTTTATTTTGTTTATGTTTACGTTTTGTGATGCTGCTAGTTTTGAAGTGCAATAAAGTGCTGTAAACCAATTTTTGTAAGAAAGAGAAAGGAACAGGAGACAACATTATTATAATGGACGCCACGTGCGTCAGCATGTAAAATATAAATATAAACAAAAAATTAATTTTCCTAATAATTTTTGGGATTGGAATTTATATGGGATTTGAGTTAGAGTTTAATTTGATTTTATTAAATTTTATTAAAAATTTGATTAAAACATATATATTTATTTATAATTAGTTTTGTTCAAATACAATAAAACTAGCAACATATTTTTTATTTAAACACAAACTGTGTACTGAAATTGTACTACTCGACTTTGGAATCACTCGCACTTGTATTTGGAAAACCTAAAGAGTAGTCTACAATTCTTCCAGCTTCTCGAAGTTCACTTAAAAATGCACCATGCACAGTAGCTGAATAGTTTCGTATTGTGTGTTCTCCAGCAAAAAATAACCGTGGTAATTCTTTATCGTCATTCTTCGAATCGGTTTGAGATGTTGGTGTTACAGGCGCGGCGAGTAAATCATAATTTGAACCGGATGATCCAACTGAGACAAAACTGTAAGATCCTCGGGCCCAAGGATCATCATGCCATCTTGTTACTAGTTTATTTTGGTTGTGGTACTGCCGAATTTTTGAAAATACCTTTGAGTACGGCAATACAACGTCCTACAATTACATCATCAGACATAATAATATAATTGCAGCGGACTGTCCAGCCACAAGGACTAACAATATCGGTGATTGCGAAATACTCCAAAATAAAAATAACTCACCACGACTTGCAGTTGTACTACCAACATGACCAAACAAATTTGACGAAGTATCCCAAAATATTCGATCGAAGCACAGCACAATTTAAATTTCCGAATCCCAAACGTTGAATGGCCGCTTGTTTCCACTCCAGAAGAGGGGGATCAAATTTAACCGTGTTTAATTGATTGGATGATGGAGATACGGCAATTTTGAGTACGCCTAACGTAAGGGTACATAAAACTAGATTAGCTTTATAAGGTACTGATGAATTATTGGTTTTAAAATTTTCCGAAGTAACCTCCACACCGCCAGGAAAATACTTTATCCAATCCCTCCGGTAACGCGATTGGAACACATGAATATCCATTTCGCACAGTTGTATGATTGCCAATGCATTCAAAATCGTCATCTTGGTCTCAATGTTTTAAGGACAAAGTGTTTAGTGGTGTCGCATTAGCGAATTCTAAATTTGCAAAGTGCCAATCTAAAATTTGACGATCGTTTGATGACAGATATACATCAATTGGAGGATTCATTTCCATTTCTTTGAGTTTTGATTCCATTTGATTTAAATTCAACTGTTCTACGTCAGCCCAAAGAACATGCAATTGACGGTGAGCTAAACGTACATTAAACTCATTCTCAATATACATATTTTTATGTTGTTGGATCACATTATTTAAATGTTGCACTGGTGTTTCTTTAACATGTTTTTCTTGTAATCGCATAATCCATTCCAATGCTTGGCCTAATGATACTGGATTATTTCCGGCATAATTAAAATCTAATTGATGGGAGAACTTGTGAACTCGAGCAGTCTATTAAATTCTCTTTCAACCATTTCATCTTTATGATTTGGTACTGATTTTCCTCCAGCCCCGTACATTGGACAAGCTTGTTTTATTGGAGCCATTTCCATACCAGTTTGTCTGCTCAATATAGTTAGAGGTTTACCCCATATTCCAGTAACCACCATTGCACCTAGATCAGCAATGTAATTATTATTTTGAAATGTGGCAATACGCCCTCCAACACGATCTCTTGCTTCTAACACAATAACATCCATTCCAAATTGTTGGAACTGTTGCGCTGCTGCTAGTCCTGAAATTCCCGCACCAATTACAACCACTTTTGCAAATTTTTTAAGTGGTAATGATTTTTTTTATATGCTTGAAAATACCGTAAGTTTAATTAAATTTTAAGTTTTAAGTTTTAATCAAATTTTATTCTTACAATGTATCCAATGCTTACAATTGAAGATGTCAAAAAAAGTCTGAATGTCAAAAAAAAAGAATCAAAATGTAATTCTTTTCTGCTAGAATTGCCCACTTTTTTTGCTAGACAATTTGAGCTACGCTGGTTTTTTGACATATAACGATTTTTTTACGTACTATGTCGTATTCACCCACACATGTGAATATTTTGTATACATGTTTTTTTTTCTCGCTCGGTTTGTCTTTTCTAGCCGCTAGAAAAGTCGGAAAAAAAACCAGTGTCATAATACCATTACGAGATGGACAAAATTTAACTCCGTCATGTTGACTTCGTCTCATATAAGCCTTAGACTCATTTGCATGAGAGCGGCTTAAACCCACAAAAAGAGTCAAATATAATTTTTTTTTTCGTTTTGTTGGTATAATACTAGTCCAAATTTTTATAAAATGTAAGTTTGTTAAGTTGGCCCGCGGGCCAGGTGTCCCGCAGAACAATTTCGTGCTGGCACCTTTAATAGTATTGAGAGATCGAAAGTAGAGTTCGAGTTTCTGATGTATTAGTGTGAATGTATTTCAGAAAATTTCGATATCAAATAAAGTATTTACTGTTAACGGAAACATTTCTATAGTTTGTTTTGTAACATATACTTTATAGTCAACAACTAAGTAGAAATTTAGTGTTGGTATTACATTAAACCATAATTAATAATCCAGAAGTCAGAAAGACTTAAAATTCAATAAACCAGCAGACTTCTGACCTATATCGGTGATTTAATATTAATTTTGGTATATAATTAGGGATAATGATACGAGCAAAAATTTTAGATTCATCAATTGTTTACCGCATTTATTAATAAAATTGATTACAATATTTCCACAAATTTATAATTCCAAAAAAAAATCCAAATCAAAATACCACAAAATTCCCTAAAATTCAGATTAGTTTAATTGCTGTTTTTTAGAATAATCTTGCGCGCGTAAATTATCTTTGGATTGTGGGATTTTGGTTATGGCAAGTAAGTTTTGTTTATTTTTGGAATTATAATTTGTGAATGGAATATTTTTTGTGAAATTCCCAACCCATCGATAACAATGAGTGTGTATTAAATTATTTCTTTTTTAATCACCAACTTTTCGTGTGAATTGAAAAGAATACAATTACAATAATTTTAATTGAAATTTATTCAATTTACTGACTGATAAATACATTATTATTCCAATTTCAACTACCCACCGAGTTGAACCAATCAATCAACGTTGAGCCGTCATTATCTCCATCTCTCGTTCATATTTTTTATTTTATACTTTTTCATTTTGTATTCACGATCTAATCTAGACACAATACGTAGTTACGTCTAACCACGACGGCTGAATCAACTTTAGCCCCGTTTAAAATTTGATTTTCTTGCAGAATTTTACATTTAAAATGGTCGCTTATCGAGAAAAAATTAGAAAAAATGTCTCAATTGCAATAAATCTCTTCAACCTTCTCATAAAGGTTTCGGATTGTTATTTTGTTAGTTTTGTTGCAACCTGCAGATGTATCGTGTTTACTACGAAGCAAATAAATACAAGATCCGAACTAGTAGGCATTTTCCCTCTCAATTTGTAATAGGTTTTCACAAAAATCATTGCCATTTCATTTGAATTAAAGTTACTATATTTTTTTCGGTACAACAGCCGAAAACTCGCAAAATTGCTCACAAATTTTTGAGTCCGCAAATAAAAAAGACAAATATTAACGATAAAAGGTGAATCGAAAATATGTTGTTTCTTCATGCCGTACGATAATGGAGCATCTACTCCTTAAAAAAAATTAAAATTGGGTTGATTTTACTCCAGCACTCAATGCCACTAATGGGCCCACGATGCAATACCCACATTCACACTAACATTCATTCAACCCATTCATCCTATTCAGACAACTACAGTATACCACCTGCGCATTGCATAGCTCCATGTCACCCTGTACACTCCTTAGTTTCACATCGCTTGTTTGTAACAGCACCATATACACGTTCACTAGCGGCAGAGAAACAATGTAATTGCATACTACTGGACATGACATCTTAAACATGTGGTGTGGAGTAGAAATATTGTTAGGGGTTTGTAACTGTTTTCAATACTTACCTTAACCGTGTTGGAGAGTTGCGGCATATGAATCTTGTATATGAAGCTTACCATGGATTAGTTTAGTAAAAAAAATACTTTTACAATGCTAGAAATAATACGACATAGTGATTGATAGTGATTTAAGGTTTACAACACCTTTACAAATTCACAATTATTAAGGGTATGAAGTAGTTCCCGTTAACTGGATGGAATTGATTGTAATAGTTGGCTAGTATTACTACAACATTTAAGACTACTTAAGTTAAGTAAAATGGGGGGTAAGGGACACAGACAAAAGTGCTAATCGAAATTGAATGATATTAGATTCGCAGGCTACTGGGTTCGACTCAGGTGTTGACTAAATATACTAAACTTTTTAAAAGAGTTCGTTGTAGTTTTCTTTTTAAAGAAATTCCATAATTTCTCGATGCAAATAGGACTAAAATAGTGACCAAGATGGACTTTAAGGACCAGGATGTTCATTTGCAGTCGAAAACCCATTTTGCGTTCGTAATTCATGATGAATAATAAAATATAGTCCTGGAAATAGGTAATAATTGCTTGACCGACAGCATTTTTACTGCATCGTTGATTGATATTACATCGTATGTAACTCTCATATATGACTTGAGGGAAATAAATAATTGCATATTCAATTTAGTTGGTAATAGGAATTGGTATGCAGGACGCTGTTTGAATGCTAAATATTTACTGATAATTACACTTTATAACATTATCACCCAACCTTATAATAATAATCCTAAAGTCAAACATGAGCTTATTGGTGCGGTTATTATACATTTATAAAGGAGTGCAAATTGTTTCTGTGAAAATCATTGTTTGAATGTTACATTTTAGATTGATTGATTAGTTTGTTTAGCTTTAATCTCATTTACTTGAACCAGGCCTTTAGTTGTTAATGCGTAGTGGTCAGTAAAGACCAGAAATAACCTGCACACATAAATTCACTTGCAGTGTAGATTTATTTATAAACTAATTTTAGGCAACTCAATTCCCAAATTAATCGAAGGGATTACATTTATGAATCTCATAAATTCTACAATAGAAAATACTTCCAAACTGGATACATACACCTAATTTGAGCTTAATTATTTATTTATTTTTTTAGTTTGCAGGACAAAACTCAAACCGCCAAATTTAAATGATCTACACTTGACATTTGGGATCAATGTTTCATGACACGAGTCAGTAATGTATATTAGATATGCAGATCAAAATTTGTTTTTAATTTCAATGTAAACTTGATCTAATCCGGATCAAGTCAGATATAAATGGAAAAAGTGTCTCCTAAATGTAATCGAAAATTAATAGAATTAATATACTATGATCATAATTCGTTCCTTAAATAATTTTATTAATTAGTAATTTTAAAAATTTATTTAACTTATAATATTTAAACCGTTTCAATTTTTTTTGTGTATTTTCAGACAAGCATGTGCCATAGAATCGGCAGCAAAACGAAATCCAAACTGGGAAGTTTTTATATTATTTGCCTCGCCTGTAGGTTCATACAGTAATGTACCATCATCGCCGATTATTAAAGCCTTATTATCATATTCTAATATAAATTTTCGAAATATTAATTTATGGGATTATGTAAAAAACACACCAATAGAAACGTGGTTCGATGATGGCCAAATATTTAATTCAAAATACTTGAATTCCCATATATCCGATTTATTACGATATTTAAGGTATTTGCTTCGTGTGTGAACTTATTAAATTTTTATTGAATTTAATTTAAATAACACTATTTTTTTATTGATTTTAGTTTGTATAAATATGGTGGTACCTATTTAGATTTAGATGTAATTGTAAAAGAAGATTTTGATAATTTACCACCAAATTATGCTGGTGCTGAATCGGATGACGTTGTAGCGGCGGGTATAATAAATTTTAATCACAATGGTGTTGGTCATCAAATATCCGAAATGTGTTTAAGGTAGGCTTTATAAATTCGCTTATCACAGTTGGAATATTTCTTAGTGCACCGTGCACCGGTAATATATCTTTCGGCTTGTCTAACATAATTTTTTCTTATAAACGGTCGATGGAACGATTTTTGTAATTTATATACTTTAAATTTGCAGACAATAAAATATTGGGTTTGGTGTACAGTGTGCACGATAATTTAATTTATTTAATTTAAATTAATTTAATTAAAAATCAACAATGTAGTTTGTTTTTTTCTAACATGTATTATACAAATATTAACATAAGCCAATAGGGAATTCATAATGCTTTGCCACATAACACATAAATTGATATCATGGTTAAAGAATAAATTATCATAATTACATAAAAATGTATACAAAAATTTTTTTATTTATTGCAGAGAGTTTGAGACTAGTTTTGATGGTAATGATTGGGGCAATAATGGTCCGGGTGTAATAACACGTGTTCTTGGTAAATTATGTTCCACCGAAAATACTGCATACATGGATCGCATCCGTTGTAATGGCTTCGAAGTATTTCCTGTTGAAAAATGCTATACGCCCAGTTGGCGACAATGGAAATATTTTTTCGAAGAAAAATATTTGGAAACAACCTTGGCATTAACCCGTGAATCGATTATCGTACACGTGTGGAACAAATTCAGCGCAAATACATTAATTAAAGTTGGCTCGAAAGTCGCGTACAGTGTTTTAGCTGAACAGTACTGTCCAAAAGTTTATAATTCGTCGGGAGAATATTTTTGATAGCTCCAAAAGATGAAAAATTAGATTTGTACAATTTTATAGATATTTTAGATTACATATTTTATTAGTTTTTGTATTCCCTTCCCTCCCAAATGAGCCTAATTTATTTTTTAAAAAAATTGTATCGTTGACGAGATCATTCCATTAAATGTTGTACATTTGTTTAGTTTTATTTAAGTTATTTATTATGTAAGTTATTAAATATGGGTGAAGTTGCTGTACCTCAAAGGCCTGCTTATAATACTCCTTCCAAAAAAGTAACCACCCTATTACTAAACGTATAATTTTCTTAATAATGGTCGTCGGTGATAGTGAGATGGAAAAGTGTTGCTTATAATAAATCCTAACTATGTTATTGTTTTATAACTCGGTTGTATACTGTTCAGATCTTCTTCATTTTTAAATGGGTAATAATGAATAAAATTTCAAATGCATCCTCTCCAAGGATTAAGTACCTAATTAGATATAACTACCCTAATGTGCCCGGTATAACCCGCACCTTAAAAATATCAAATTTTTACAACAACAAAAATATGTTCACGTATAACCCGCACCCTTTGTATAACCCGCAATTTTAAACAGCTGCGTAGAAGCGAGATTTGGCTACTTCCTATCGTTAATAGATGTAGTGTTGCCTCCACTTTTCGAATCGCTAATATTACGACTAAAAAAGAAAAGAAAACACTATCTATCGGAAACATAAAACCTATATAACCTAGAAAAAGGATCTAAAAACACGGCTTCAATCGTCAAGCCATATGAATTTAATATGGGAATCCCAGTCTTCGTAACCTATATAAAGTTTAACATGTGTCGTGATAATAAGAACAGTGTTTAAAGTCCATTACTGGCCCCTTACTGAGTCAACAATCTGTATCCAACGGCTTCGATCCTGGGCTTGGTCTTCATACTGTCCTAGACAACCAGAAGAAGCCAAGTCATTCTCTACACCGTGGAGCCATCGCCGCCTGCAACGACCTCTGCGCCTATGATGGCTCTCCTTTCAGACATCGCTGCACAATTCGTTCCGGATCAGCACGCAGAACGTAACCGAGCCAGCGTGCTCGCTGAGATCTTATTTCATGCACAATATCGGGGATCTTCATCAGATCTCTTATCTCGATATTGTACAGAGCTCGGTATGTGCCGGAAAGGGTTGTTGTAATGTGTCGTGATATTATCTTTATTAAAAATGTATCTAAATATAATTATTATATTAAAAAATTAAAAAAAGCATTTGATATGCCCCCCAAAAAACGAAATTCGAACACATACATCATCATTTAAATTGGTGAAATTCACCGCGGAGAATGGCAACAGAAGCTCGTATGTATTACCCGCACTTATTGTAATACCCATACCTCCGAATTTCCGAAAAAACATTTTTTTTCATATAACCCCGCGGGCTTATACTCAGGAAATTAGGACACCTATTATTTTTTTATTTTTGAGAAACTAAATTTTAGTTGGTTTTACCGGAAAAGTAATTTTTTTTTTGTTGTTTCGTTTTTATTTATGTAGTTTGTCAACGATCGTCGAATCTTAATAAATTTTTATATTTACTTATTTTAATTTATTTTTATTTTATAAATAAAACTTTAATTTTAAATAAACCGATATTAATTAATTAATTCAGTTATTTAATGCTACTTAACTAAAATTGAATTCTTAACTCGAGTTAGATCGGTGTTGGAGCTCTGGTTAAGTATTTAACAATGGTTACAATTGCATTCAAAGTACACCTCTAAATAATTTATTATGTAATAATGTGTGCATTATTTTTTATTTTTTTGTATTTAAAAAAAATTATAATATGGATATTAAAATGATATTAAGAGACAGCCCATAATGATTTGTCAAGTTAAACATGGTTATCAATTTTATAACATAAAAAGAAGAGAAATCAATCATTTACGCAGCTGATTCATCTTATTTATGTTGCACTGAACACTAAATATGGAATTTGGGTGATTTCACTATTTTATAAAATATTTTAAGCACTTGTTATTTGAAAACCAAAATTGGTTTAATTAAAAGTTAACATAATTATTTTGATAAATGAGTATTTGTCTCTTTTGTTGCCAAGGCGGTTACGTAAATTTACAAAATGATAATTCTTTTGATTTCTTTCTAATTTTTATTTTTATTATTACCTATTATTAATTAAAAATTTTTGGAAAATAAAAGAAAGTAACAAATTATAGTTTTAATTGTTTTATTTAATTCCTTTCTCTTGGAGTATGATTTACAATAGCGCCAGATCATTAAAATGAAAAGTAGTTTACATAATGTACATTCGGGAGTAGTTTACATATGTACATATATTCTATTTCAACGTCAAAAATCACTAAAGACTCAAACCAAATGTAGACAAACAAGGCTGTCTATCTCAGTGAGAACCCATATTTATTTTTGTGATTTTTCAGTCCACCCCATGATGTGAGGCCTACAAGGGTTGATAAAACACCCTTCGCGTTCAACAGATGTGTAGGAACCCCAAGCTATAATACACACATAACAATAAAATAGAAAGGCAAACCACTTTAAAGGTTACAGCTTTATTTGAATTTCAATTCACATAAATACAAATGAGAAATGCAATGATTACTCGTAAACCGCGAGTTTAAAAAAATCGATAAATTATAGAAATTAAGTCTTATATGTCTAATTAAGCGTCGCCACCTTGTGCCTTTGACATTCCTTCCTTGTGTTTTTTGGATTTTTTAGAAGCTGCTTCCACATCAATTGGAGCTGGTTTAACAAATGGAATTTCATTTTGATATTCTTCTGGCATATATTTTTTCAATACTTCTGGCACCTTAACACCGGTCTCGGTTTGATGAGTTTCTAAAATTGCGCAAATGACGCGTGTAGTGGCACACATTGTTGCATTTAACATATGAACATAATCAACACTTGCATTCATTTTTTTCGTTTGGCCGTACCGAACCAAAAGTCGTCGGGCTTGATATTCAAGACAATTTGAGCATGAAACTAATTCACGGAATGCACTTGAACCGGCAAACCAGGCTTCCAGATCAAGTTTTTTCGAAGCAGCATGATTTAAAGCTCCCGATACGATATTAACAATGCGATACGGAATTTCGAGCGATTTACAAAATTCTTCCGCATTGTTAATCATCTCGTCCATCATTTCCCAAGATTTGTTGTCGTGCGGTGAAGTGAGTACAAACTGCTCTATCTTTTCAAACTGATGTACACGGAAAATACCTCTTGTGTCACGGCCATGAGAACCTACTTCTTGCCGAAAACATGTTGAATAGCCGGCATATTTAATTGGAAGCGTTGATTCACTAATCCACTCATCACGATGATATGCGGCAATTGGTTGTTCTGAAGTGGCAATCAAATATTTTTCATCACCTCCATCTTCGCCTCCCTTTCCAACCACTTTATATAATTCCTCGTCGAATTGAGATAATTGGGCAACTTCTTGCATAATTTCTTTCTTCATAAAAAATGGAGTATAAAGTGGTGTGTATCCTTTTTTGAATAGAGAGTGTAAGGAATGCTGAATAAGAGCGTGTTCCAGAAACACAGCTGGTCCCGTAAGGAAGTAACCACGCCCACCAGAAACGACAGCACCTCGCTCCCCATTCATACCATCAATCATGTGAATCAAATCGACATGAGAATATTTTTTTTTAGCTGCTGTGTCACCATAGGTACGTTCAACTTTATTTTCATCTTCATCATTACTAACTGGTACACTCTCATGCAGATGATTTCCAACCTCACGCAATGATGTGTTCCTTTCACTTTCACATCGAATTAATTCTTTGTCATTTGATATGATTGCTTCATCGATTAGTGTTCGAATTTTTTTTATTTGGTTTGTCGTAAGCTGACGCAACTTTTCGCTATTGAGTTCATCCAAGCTAGCAATAATATCACCGGGTACCGTAGCTTCAGCGTCCCCAGGATTCTCTTTCTTTTTCATTTTCTCACCAATTTCTTTGCTACACAAATTTTTAAGTTTATTCCAATTATCGGCTTTATGTCTTCGATTTCGCCATTCTGTATCCTTCTCGATGACGGATTCCACTAACGCTACATCTTTGAAACGTTTTAATTGATTTTCTTTCACTTTTTCAGGATCATATCCTTTATCACTACGAAATAGATCTAGATCGAGTACCATTTTTATTTATGAAATATGTATTTAATGTTTAACTAAATTCTTTACAAAGCTCACAACGTGGCGAATGTTTTACATCAATTGATGCAATATGACAAATCTGTCAAAAATACTCGAAAGTACAAAAAAAAAATTAAAATTGACATTTTGGTTGCATACAGTGTGAAATTAATTATTAGCGATTCCGAATTTTCGATAACCGAAAAAATTCTTTGATTTACAGAGCTCTCACAATGGAAAACTTTTTACTTTTTAAATACAAGTTTGTATGAATTTTATTTTGAGAAAAAAAAAATTTTTGTTCGTTATGTTGGTGAAAATCTTTTAGAAAAAGTTATCGAACTCCTAACTTTTGCCTTAAGAATTGAAACGAATGAAGTTAACAACATTTTAAAATAGGCGCCAACAAATATTTTTCGTTAAATGTCAGCATAACATAACCCAACAAAAAAATAATTTATAATTTTCTATTTAGTACACTGTCTAAATACTATTATAATTAATTGTACTTTCAATTTTTATTACAAAATTAATTTTTTTTAAGAAATACCGAGAACAAAAAAATTATTATTAACTATATAGAGGTTGGAAAATTAAATGTCACAATTTTTGTAAACAACTTTTGTAAACAATTCTTAATGATGATGAAGTTGGCTTCAATTTAATTTTCTTTTTCATTGTGCGAGCTAAAAAAATTCAAAAGGCAAAAGTCAAAAGTAAAAAGTAAAAAGTTTTTGCATTGTGAGAGCTCTGTTAAATTTCATATTTTATTAATAATAATTACAATTAAAATAATAAAATTAAACGGTTTTACTTTAAATAAACTTATTCATCGATTTGCTCATTTAGTTGAGCTAAAAGAGCGGCACGTTGAAATTCCAGTTCGGACTCGCTCAATCCCGGATCATCATGTTTCGACGCAACTGAGCCTTCCCGCTGAACTGACCCGTTGCTGACCGGTGTGCCAACTGGTGAACGTTTTTTGTCTTTTCGCTTCTTTTCTTTCTTCTTCTTTTTATTGACGACGGGATATGCTTCATACGGACTTTGAGGTGGGCTACCAGATGGAGCTCGTACAATTTGAGCGGGCGATTCGTACGGTGATGGTGAACGTGATTGTTTTCGGTGTTTTTTCTTCTTTTTACGTTTACGATCGCTATTGGAACTTTCGGATGTTGTTGAAACCTAAAAATAGGATTAAGAATACATATATGGAATTCTAAAATAGACATATATATCAATATTACCGATCGGGATCGGGAATGGCGCTTTTTCTTTGACACTTTCTCATATTCTGCTGGTTCTGATTGTTCAGATTCTGATTTTGAACTTGATTTCGCTCGTTTTTTGTGTTTCTTATTTTTTTTTGATTTGCGTGTTCTTGCATGATGATGACTACACGCCTCTTCACTCTCTTTCAAGAATTCTTCCCACACGCGTTCCACTCGGTCTTCTTTCTCATAATCCGTGTATACATCTTTTTCGATAACCAAAGCTTTTGCCGCTTCCCATGTATCAACACTCGTAAGAGCAGCTTCGACCCAATATGCTTTAAGTTCATTCTCCATTTTTTTAATGCGTCGTGATTCTTCCTTCAAACGTTCGCGTTCAGCGGTTTCAGCCTTTTCCAATAATGAATTGAATGTAAGTTTAACGTTTCCAGCATCTAGATTAGCAGATCTTTTATCTTCACACACAATCGTAGCAAAATCTTCGAACGTTGTACTCGTCTGAACAGCGAATATTTTCTCTTTAAGAATCTCTTTGATAACTTTCTTCTCGTCGTGGAATCGAGCCTTCAAATTCTCGACGTAAAATTTAAACAAGTCCAACGGCGTCGATCCAGTTTGACCGAGCATGGCCGAAAATCGTAAGTCAGCCGAAATTATAGGATAAAGTTCGACCCACAGCGACATGGATGTTAACTTTCCTTCTTCGTGCAATGTATCGAGTAGAGTTAAAAACGAATCACGATTTTTACGACATAAACGACGATTCCGTTTCTTTTCTCTTTCTTTCTCCTCTTCCTCTCCTCGTTCTAATGTCCGTATATGTTCTTCAAATACAATTAGAGCATCTTCCTTGTCCATGCCTAGTAAATTAACATCGTTTTTAAATGCAGAATTTTCGAGAAGCATTACTTGAGCCTCTGCCCAAGTCGTTTGATACGTTATACTTGTCATAGACTCTAGGACTTCACCCAGAACTCGCATATTACGCTTCTTTAATATTCTCGCGTCCTCCTTTTCGCGTTTCGCCAAATTAAAAACACAATCTTCGTAAATATCCCGCCGATCCGGCTCAGGAACAATACGCCATACTTCCAAATTACCAAATATTTCATCGCATTTATAGTATTTTGTGGTGGAACTCATTTTATCCGAAGACATTAAGAATTTTTCCAGATTTTCCTTATTCTGTTTGGCTTTTAAGCGCTGTTCCTCGCGTTCATCTTTTAATTTCTGTGTTTTATACGCGTTGAATGCTTGCTTTTTCTCATTTAGCCCTTTAAAAGCTGTATATCGCGGATCTTTTGAGATAATTTTGACACACTGGTCCCAATTTGAATTTGATGGTACACTTTTCTCTCGTAATAATTCTTTAAATGCTTCGATTGCTTCTTTTTTATCTTTAAATTCAATTTTTGGTTCGGGACTTTTTTCGGGTGCTTTTATTTCCTCGTACTTCTCTTCCTCTTTTGGTGGTTCATTGGGAACTTCAATGGAAGCTAATGTTGCCGCCATTGCTTGATCTAAAGCTGAGGATGAATTTTCATTTACTGATACGGTCGATGGTTGTGGTGAATCCACACCGGTACCACCACCTAAGGAGGTATTTGTGTCTTCTGAAATATTTGAAGGTGGTATCATTGGCATAGTAGTTGGAATCGCAACGATCGGAGGCATTACAGCTGCTGCATTTTTGGCTGCTTCTTCAGAAGCGATTTTTGCCTTAATTTCGATCAATTCAGGCGGTGCTTCCCATTTCGACTCTTTTGTATTTACATTGTGATAGTATACCTTTCCCGTATCTGAACGATACTCTTTCCATGGGCAAGCGGACAGCAACTTTTCTGCAGGTGACTTAAGCTCTTCCGGCTTCTCCCATGAACTCTGTTTGCTCACACTATTATAGTAATAAGTTCGTCCATCTGGTGCTTTATGTTCAGACCATTCTGGATGGGCCATCGGCATAATTGGATTTGGTGTTATAGCCCCGAAATTACCAAAACCGGGTGGTGGCATATGAAACTGTTGAACCATGTTTGGAAAACCCATGGTTGGTGGTGGAATTCCCGCTAGTCCAGGCATACCGGTAACACCACCAGCTAAACCTACTTTTGGTGCTTCTACCATGGATACAGCACCGGAAAAATTTGTGTTCGTTGAATTTGTGGATTCCTGCATTTTGGATACAAAAATAATTTACAAGTTTAAAATAAATCGGAAAATTGACCACGAAGACATCGGCAAATTTAACCATTACCATTAATTGACTGCAATACAGATAATACGAAGAAATGTTGCTATATATTGCACTCAATATACTGCGATTAAACTATAATCGACACATTTATGCCACATTTATCATTTAATTTAACTAATTTAGTCAAAATAAACTAGAAAAAACACAAAATGAATTATTTTCTGTAGATTATGCTAAATGCTGTGCAATTTGACAGTTTAACTTGTATGTTAATTATTTCTCAGTTGGTAACAATTATTTATATTTTTTGCTACAGTGGATAGTGTAATGCTAATGCTAATTTTAATAGTTTTATTTTTACTACATATCTAGAATTTCTTCAATTTGAATTTATTATTAATATTTTTTATAAATTTCATTTGGACTATACTATGTATTTTGTTAAAATTGATTTAACTTAGCGCCAGTGATTAGGGTGTATGCTTTTAAAGTTTTAAAAATTCTCAAAATGTGTTTTATACACTACAAAACCGAATTCACCCTTAATTACCAAAGCAACAAAATTCTGTTATTTTTGTTTACATATGGGATTATAAGAAAAAATTCATCAAAACAAGTTCATATTTATTTTTAAAAATATTCGCTATTTCTAAATGAAAATATGGAAAACAATAGCAAAAAGACGAAAAAAGATTCGCGATGGGATAAAATCCGTAAGCGGTACAATAATAATCATAATCATTTAAATTTAACAACGGATAATATTAAGAAATTTTTGGAGGTGGATTTTATCGGTCAGAACGAAATGAAAATACTTAACGGGAGCGATATAAAAAGTTCATTGAGCCCCGCAGATATTATGGATATAAGGCATAATTCGATAAAGAGTGCAAACAACAAAAATAAATGTATTATAACGCAAATATCATTGCCCGAAGAAACACACTTACTCACAGATCACAAACATGAACTTCATAATCAGTCACTGGAGCGAGTGGCAATCAATAATGAAATCAAAAAATTTCGGAATGAACTTAAAAAATACCAAAAGTTGAGTACAAATCGTGTGATGAATCGAAAAATACAAATCAATAACAAAATAATTTATGAGAATATTTTAAAATTTCAAATAACCACTAGAGATTTTTATCAGACTTGTATTAAAGCTCCGCTTTTATCAGCTGAGGTCGTTGATAACGACCAAGAATCGGATGAACGTTTGATCGAAAATCAAAGCGAAATATATCGATCGGTTCGATTCGAAAATAACATCGAAATTTTGAACGAGGACGAAAATCGACAAGTTATTTGTTTGAATTCGTTGTACGAAGGGAACTCAGAGACAACGCTAGAAACACCAACGGTCGAAGATATTTCGCATCATTCGAATGAAGTCGAAAAAACATCATCGGTTTTTTCTGATTTTTCACTAGATGATGATCCATCGTTGATAGAGGAACCGAAATTAGTTATGCAAGATATTAACCCTTCTAATGAGGAAAACAAGGAGTTACTTGTAATATCACGAATCGGAATTTCCGGCCCTAACACACAACCAAATGTACCAGAAACCACAGAGCGCGATAGAATTATCGATACTTTGTTTGATCCAAAATTCTACAAATCGACGCGCGAATTTGAAATCAAAGTTCTACGAAAGTATTTCCAAAAATGGCTGGTTATCACAAATTTTTCAAAAATCAGCGGAAAGTGCCTATCTAATAATGAGAACCGTGTTAAGAAAATTAACGAGTTTCTAACGAAAATTCGCGAGGAGAAAAAAAAGGCGGTTAAAATAGATCAGGATGGTGAACCGGTGAAGCAGTCACCAATAAAATACAAACAAAAATCATATATCGACCCGATTTTGTTGTCGAAAAAATATCAGCATAAATTAAAAATTCAACAGGATATGATTGAGCTTCAAAAGGCTAAGTTGGACCGCCAGGAACGCATGATAACCGAATTGAAATTATCGAAAATGTTTGATGAATCCAAATTCAGTAAAAATGAGATTAAAACGGAATTAGATCGTGCAGTGAAATTTGGAACGGTTAAGTTACGTGCCAAAGCAAAATGTTTGCAAGTCGTTGGAAATTTTAAGGTGCATGAAAGAGAGCTGGCGGTAAAAGAAAACGACGAAGAAAAAAAATTACAGGCCAGTGGAAATGAGATGCCCAAGTTTTTAGCAAAGATGCAGGCACGGGCATTAGAGCGGCATTTAAGACATGAGGAAGCGAGACAAAAACGTGAAAGACTGGACAAAGAAAGGGAAGAGGCCAAAAATGCTGCCGAAGAGGCGAAGGTATGATATATATTTTTTTAACTACATTTGAAATGTTCGGTACATAGTTCATAAAATTCTTATTTGAAACATTCCTGAAAAATATGTACAGAGCACTCCGCGCTAAATTTTAAACTGTGCTAACTTTGTGAACATGTTGAAGATTGTCGTAGAGATTGGATTTACATAAATTATATGTTGCTGATTCTTTAATTTTAGCGATTAGAAGATGAGCAAGCCAAAAAAGAACGATACGAAGCTTTGCGTGAAAAACGACGACAAGAAAAGCTTCTAAAAATCCAAAAGGAAAAGGAACACGCGAAATATATGGCCGATATAAAGAAGGCTAATGAATTTTATAGAGTAAAATTACTTAAAAAAGCCTTGGACCGTTTTACAAAGGTCATCGAAGCAAAAAGGCTGAAAGAAAATCGTGCCAAAATATTACGTAAACGATTAATCCAGAAAAAGTGTTTTTCTGCCTGGCAACAATTGACTCGCCTAATATGGGTGAAGAAACGGAAAGCCGCAGATCAATTTTATGTTCATTACATAGTTCAGTATACATTTCGCGCATGGAAAAAGGTAGGATGTACACTATATGGAATGAGAATTTTTTTTATATTCCAAGGTGCTTTTTTTTACAGCAACTTCTCATTGCGCAAAGTAAATATATGGTGGCGGTTGATTTGTATGAATTAAGGGTATCGGAAAAAATTCTAAAATATTGGAATATTTTGACGAAACAGCATAAGATGTTGGAACAACATAAAATGCTTCAAGCCGAATCGCATTATGATTGGCATCTGAAATGGAAAGTTCTCGAACATTGGCAACGATTGCATACAATTCTGAAAATTGAACGTGAAACGGAAGAACGTCGTCAACGTTGGCGTATGAAAATATGGGAATTATTACCCGACTATCAACCAAATCCCGATAACATTTGATTGGAATAAACGCTTTCTATTCTTGAAATTAGTATAACTTAATTTTTAATTTTATTCATCTGCTGAAGTACATTTATAAACGATAGATTAATATTAGGTATTTATTAATATTGGTGGTTTCGAGTTTAACTCTTAAATTTATACTTTTAATGTTGTGCTATGACGTCGTCCAAAATAAATTAAAACAAGCTGAAATAGAAAAAATTAATTTCATATTAATAGATAATCGTTAGTTAATCAATCGACATTTGTTTTTACATATTTTACTAGATATAAAATTGCGACCAGGCAAACGAGAATGGCATATAAGCCACCGATGAATCCAATCGCAACGCTAGAATCGGAAATATGCATTAGTTAGCTAAATTATTATTTTCACATATACACTTACTCGTATAAGTCATAAATGTCGGAACAATCATCTGGTATAGAGATTGGTATATGCAAAATAGTTGTCAATAAATATGGATGGCAAACGGCCGTCAAAGTCAAATCAGAATAAACGGCTGACGTTATAATTGTAAAGATTAGGCCCCCAATATAGTATTTTTGATTGGAATGATCCACATACGCATCAATCCAACAATTGAAGTAGTCATTGTGCGATCGAGGGGATCGCACTTGAATTGAATTTTCATCATTGTCTGAAATTAAAATCTTGGTGTCATCCTCTTTAGAAGAACTATCAGTACCGAAATCAGCATATCTCTGTCTGGTCGACATATCTCTGGTTCTATAAAATAAGGCAATGGTTACAAAAAATAAAATTACAAATATGAGATTTTCCTCTGGCAGAAATTCATAGAGAGGCAACGAGGTTTCAAATATTAAAAGTAAATAGACTGCTGTTGATAATGTCCAAAAGTAACGAAATCTTCCTCTGAAATATAAACAAGAAAATTTATATAAAATTTTCCCCGAACATGATTTGACTATCATACCTGGATGCCACTTTGGCAAAATATCTATATCCTTTCATGACAACCAGCCACAATATCATGGCCGATAGTATGGTGCACGTGAGATTATTTGTTGCCACATAAAGTAGTATTGGATTTAATATGAACGGTACCAAGCAATCCGAACTGATTAGTTTTGCTCCACCTCGCCAAGGAACTCGTATACGATCGAACATCATTGAAAGCACAGACTCTTTCTGTCGTTTAGTAATAGGACGACAACGTAAACAACTGTGTGAGATTTTGGAATTGATAAAAATATTTATAAATACATGCTTATAGAACTATAAATAGTATATATCAAGTACATGATAAGAGCTTACTCTTCGATAACTTGATCAAACTCAACACAATTACAACAGCATCCTAATATATGATTCCTTTCTCTATTACGATCAAAGTATTCACAACAGCACAGTGGATCGTACTGGTCTTCAAAATTCATAATTATCAATTTTATTTCGTGTATTTAATAATGCTTCTTTTGCACGAAACAATTTTATAATCCCATATTAAATGAAATACTATACTACTAGACATTTAAACTATTTTGACGTCTTCTTGTAGAAATTATTATTAACTGAAGTTCGTTCAATTGGTTTTTTAATTCGCCGCATAGTGGAAGAACTCAATCAAATTGGGTTGGAATTTATACATACCACTTTTTATTTTATTTATTATAGATATTTTAGGCGGTACATATTAATATTTAATTAAATAAAATAACTTAAATAATTACATCGCGTTTATTTTTAATATTCGCTCAGTTTAAATTCGCCGTTCATGTCAAAATTTTTTCTCAGTTGTCAAAAATATGTGCAAGTTTCTATAATTTTAGTTTAAATAAATTAAAATAAAAACAGATAAAAATGAGCTTAATTAAAAAATGTTCTTTACTAGGTAGTAATATTCATATCATATAATATTTGCACATGAAATCATGTAATTTGATTGTAATTTATTCTCTTAGGTAACTTTGTTAAACTTAACCTCACACAAGTAGCAGGACTTAAAAATTTCCAACCTCCAATCAAATATGGAAGTAATCAATGTTCACAAATTCCAGTAAATCCAAATTAATTACTATAATAAACTTAATATATATTTTAGCTATTGAATTTCCGGAACGACCAAAATTGCGGATGATGGAAAAAGTTCCACAGTATCCGCCAAATTTACGTCCTCCAAAAATGCAAAAGCGGTTGAGGCTTATGCGAGGTCCTGAACCGATTCACAACACACTGTTACATAAACAGTATGGTATTATTGCAACCGGTGGCGGCCGATTGCGATGGGGACACTTTGAAATGATGCGACTTAGTATCGGTCGACAAATGGATATTACACGAATGTTTGCAGTGTGGCGTGTCGATGCTCCATGGCAACCAATTACCAAAAAGGGACAAGGGCAACGAATGGGCGGTGGAAAAGGTGCAGTCGATCACTATGTAACCCCGGTAAAAGACGGTCGCGTTATTGTTGAATTAGCTGGTCGCTGCGAGTTTAGCGAAGTAAAAGGATTTTTAGACCTGATCGCACAGAAACTACCATTCAGTGCAAAAGTCGTGTCACATGAAATGCTTGAGGAAATAAAACGAGAAGAGCAACGAGTACAAAACGAGAATTTGAATCCATTCACAATGAAGTATGTGATTCAAAACAATTTAGGAGGATGTCACAATTGGCTTTCGCCGGTAGACCATAAATGGTTTGGCAAATATCGATAGGTTTCAGTGTGAAAAAAGTTAATAAATATATAGTAGTTTAATGTATGCTTTATTTTCTTCTATAATCATCATAATTTTGTTTCGCCAGTTCCGGATTAAACTGTGAATTATATTTTTGTTTTACTACTGGTCGGCCGTTATCCTTGGTTTCATGCTCTTCCTCCTTTCTTATCGGAAGCGTTTCACCCTTCAACTTGGCCAATAATATTTCTTGTCTGTGTTTTTCCTCACGTTCTCGTATTAAACGCTGTTCCCGTAATATCTCCATTTTCATTCGTTTAGCTTTCTTTTCTTCCTCATCAGTTTCATCTTCACTGGCTTCTGCATTTGAATTATTTGATGAACGCTTTCGTTTGCGGCTAGATTTCTTATCTTTCTTTTGTTTCTTTCTTTTATGTTTTGATTTTTTCTTTTTATGTTTCAATTTCCCACCTAAATGGGCGATAACGGGCTGGTATTTCGGTAAGATTGCAGGAGCTGATTGAGGTTGTTTAGGTACAGATTTAGCATCAGATGGTTTACACTTTGGAGTTGTTAAATATTTCTGCATAACTACTAAAGGATCATTGTATATTTTGGTTTTTAATCCAACCTCAACCATTTTCCCTGCTTGATCGTATTGATCGACCTTCTCCCGAGGCTTATCATACCAATCACGCTTCCCTAATGCTTCATTTGTGTCTTGTCCCAAGTACGTAAGATATCCTATTTGTTTTTCATATTTTTCTTGTTCAATTTTTTTTTCCTTAACATGCTCTTTATTTGGCTTGCTATTTTTTATGGCCCCCTCATCTAAATCTACAAAAAAATTTATGTGACGACTGTCATTGAATCCAGCTAAATCAGAGGAAGCACATTCAACTGGACCATCTGATTTAATAGCAGTTTTTCGTAATTGTTCTATACGGATTTCTTGATCCTATGGTAAAAAAAAACATTTTATTGAATCAGTAAGACTACGAGTGAAAGAAACAAATTAATTACTTACTGCTACGGTGGCTCTTCTAACTTTTTCACGTTCTTCTTCAGCCGCTTTTGCCTCATCGCGTCGAACTCTGGCAATATTGTCTTTATTACGGACATGCCAGCTTTTATGATGCAAAATATTCATTTTAAAAAATTTTATGGAACAAGAAAATAAATATTCATTTGTATATTATTATGTATTTGACATTTATGTCAAAACTCATTGCGCAAAATTGGTTGCTCAAATTTAGTACTCATTCGTTTAGTACATATTTTAATTAGTTTTGTTTGACATTACATGGAAAAGTTTGATGTCCAAAACAAACGTTTTCCCAAATAAACAAAAAATTTTATTTAATAAAATTAAACAAAATACATACGCCAAATTAAATTAATTTCTTTATTGTAAGTATTACTGAGTTGATTTATATTAAAATTAATTTATAATTTAGTGGACTTATATTATTTTGGTTGTATTGATATTAAATAGATCCTAACCTCAAATTATAAATAATAAATCGAGATGTCGACTGCTATGCCAATAAATCCAAAACCTTTCCTCAATAGTTTAACGGGGAAACCAGTTTTGGTCAAGCTAAAATGGGGTCATGAATATAAAGGTTTTCTAGTCTCTGTAGATGGTTATATGAATATGCAAATGGCAAATACTGAAGAAATAATCGATGGACAGAATACCGGAAATTTGGGAGAAGTGCTTATCCGTTGTAATAATGTGCTGTATATACGAGGCATTGATGATGATGACGAAGAGGGTGAAATGAAAGATTAAATTGTATATTATTTTTAACTATGTATCAATTTGAATTTAATTAAATAAAGTGTATTATAACTTTTTCAAATAATGATGCGTACAATTTATAATTGCGTACAGTAATTGACTCCTTTGAACTCCCCGTTCTATATTAAAATAATTAGTGCAATTATAAATTTTGAATCATTCCAATGGACTATATTAGTTTTTATTTTACATGAATGAATATTAATTTTTAATGATCACATGTTGGGCTATAATTAACAAATACACTTCAAATATTCCAATTGATCTTTTGTATTTCTGTCTGAAACTATTTTTGCAAGATTTTGGCCATAGCTTTATATTTGATGATATGAAATGGGTCGAGATCTAACATTTACTTTCATAACAAGTATCTATTCAAGCTACAAAATACATTCCTTAGTTTTCAAAGACTTGTTCAATAATTTTAATCAGTGGTAGTTTACTAATAATTGATATTTTTTGTAAAACCAAAGAAAATCGACATAATTCGTCTTTTAGAAGTCAATCTAAAAAACAAAACAACAAATAATTCGCTTTGCGTTATATTAGTTCGCTTTTTGGGTTGGGTGATGAACTATTGATTCAGCAATTTCTTACCTGAACTGTTTCTTTCTTGGTAAATATTTGAATTTGCAAGGTCCGTGTCATATTAAACTAGTAACAATTAAAGATATATTTTATTGCAAGATAATGATAGAAGAAGTCTTGACAATTATTATTAGTTTTATAAAAATTAGTTGGAACTAATGAGGGTTTCGCACTCAGTGCCACAAAGGCTCATAGTGCAAACCCAGGATTCTATCCTAAGTCACAGATGCGCACTACAGCCTAAGCAAACTATAGACCAAGGCTTAGAGGACAACTAGCCTACATCGATATAAATATATAGTTGAAACTCTGAAATCGAATAATATTGAATGCCGGACAACTATGCACACAAAGTGAAGGCTGTCATCATCTTTCTTAATATCATTACAAATAACATCGTGAGATAAATTCTTGCGATTCTTTTGCTGGTCCTTTTTCAACATGGATACTTAGTTGAGCTCAATTTGGATGCACTGAGAAGTTCTTTGCCATACGACAATTGGAATTATCCAGCCACTATAGTCTAGTGTAGTCCTTTATAACTTTTTTTGCGTATAGTTAAAAGGTAAGGAACCCGCAGATTCAGGTCTAATTACCGTTAATTGGGAACCGACTTTGACTAAATCATAATGTACTGGCATCTATAAGATCGTAAATGTATTGTTGGAACAAAGAAGGTTAATGAAGTGTTTGCAAGCCTAGACAAGTTTGGAAATGGTTGAAGAATAAATGTTAAAATTTTGACAATTACATCAGTCCTGAAATGGTGCAGACCCTGCACACGATATCTCCACAGTAGTTAAGACAAGCTGCGTTAAGTCAGATAACACATTTAGTTGTTTGTCTGAATGTGTTAAAACAAAATCATAAGTATAGATCTGTGTAATTAGGCCAGATTGCAGCAGCTTAATAAATAATCCTCCATAAACAAAAGCCACAGAAGCGGTGAGAGCACATCTCTCTCCTTTGAAAATTTGATTAAATTTTGATAATCCTCCTGTTCAATTTGAAAGAAATTTTGATATCTTCTTCAACAGGTTTCAGATTGCGGCAGCTTAAAAATAAATCCTTCATAAACAAAAGCCACAGAAGAGATGAGAGCACATCTCTCTCCTTTGAAAATTTGATTAAATTTTGATAATCCTCCTCTTCAATTTGAAAGAAATTTTGAGAATCTTCTTCAACAGGTTTCTTAAAATTTACTGAATCTATAAGTTATTTGAACCGATGTTGTGTTTCTTTTGGACCTTCACATTTTATTAAATCTAACAAGCTTCGTTGAATTGATTAATGCTCATAACATAAAAATCATTATTGATAAATCTCGGTAATTCCAGGGAAATTGGTAATATAATCTAGATTCTACACAATAAGCAACATGATTCATGTGCTGAACAGTTGAACGCGGTTCAACCGAAAAAATACGATGTTATGGCTAAATACTAAAAGGTATTGAAAATCTAATCAATCGTATACCTTACTGAAGCTGGCAGAAAAATTTCAGGATAAAACAAATATGCTTTATCGACATAGTTTAACAGTATAACATATAAAAATTAGATATATTTTTAAATTAAAATTAGTTTTATAAGATGTAAAATTATTAATTTGAATTTTTTTAAACTATTAATTATACTTAAAAAAATTGTAAAATACCAAATATATACCAAATTTTGGTTTGGTATACCATACGTATACCAAATTTAGCTCTTTTGAAATTATCACCTTTTCCAATTGATCATCATCATATTATACAATTAGGAACCAACTTATATAGATATCTTTATACGTATATAGTTTCCAAATTATGTACAGATTATTACATAATATGTTCAATACACATTTTAGATCAACCCAACTTCAATTAATTTCCTATAAATAATTATGTACAAAAGGAAACAGTTTAATAAGAAAACAATTAAAAACGGTACATAAAGATAATAATTTAAAATTGGTTTGGTCGTTTGTGTCGCAATATCTTAGTGCAAGTATAGTAAAGAAAGCTGCTACATAAATGATAGTACTTTAATCAGTTGCCAATATCCAATTTTCTATAATGCGGTTTTATTTTGCTTCCAAACAAAAGCTTAAAAGTTACAATAAATAAAGTTACAATAGATAAAGTAATTATAAAACCTATGCATGTAACTTAATGCAATTTAAATTCATAAACAACTTACAGAAAAGTGTTACACGTATTATGTATGTAGTAACAGTAGATAAACAGTAAAATAAACAACTACGAGTATATACATAATGTATAGAGTTGATCTTGAGACATAAGTACAAAAGTTAACATAAAATGTAAAATAAAACTTTTTGGTATACACATAGTTGTTGTATTTTTCGAATTTAATTTTTTTATTTAAAAAAATTCAAACAAAAAATTTAATTTTAAGTTTTTAGATATGTACAGCCCAAATTTAAGCCACTCTATATTTATTTAAATATACCAAGAAAGTTCAAGATATGTACCTAAATAGGATTTTTTATGTATAGGGTTTATCTGATTTTAACAAAATGTTTGATCATAAGTTTATCAACGTTTTTGGGCATTACCCGCTTTTAAATGTTCTAAATAATCCTGAAATGGATTAAGCTTTGAAAGAAATAACACAAATAAACACAAACTGTATACAGAAGAATTTGTATAAAAGCCATTGTATTATATTTTGGTTAACCAAATGAAAAACCGGAACATTTAAAGATGAAAATGGAACATATGTATAGAGACGGTGATTATATTGTTGTTGTGCAAATAGTTGGACATGGTGAGACGAATAAAAGTGCAATGTGTATACATATATACATACAATATGTATATATATATATATATATATATACAAATAAATAGATTGCATTTTAATTAAATTTCATCGGCAATGATTGTCGCATTGAAATTTGTGAATTGTCGCGTTATATTTTGATACTTTTGCCTTTAATGTCAGATGTAGCGTTTGCTCGCCATTTGTTCACTGTTTGTGTCAAATTTATTAAGACAGAACAAAATTCAATTGCACAGTGTAAAATTGCAGTGTGCTCCAACAAAATAACGAAGTGCACTAAAATAATTTGTGGTATAAATACATAAAAACAAATTCTAAAAATTTTTTGATTATAAACTATTTAAATTTTAATGAATCTATTTTAAGTTCAAATATTGTTAGAAGCAAGATGAAATTAAGCAGTGTGTAGCTGGTGTAATCTAAAATGTTTGTTCGTACACCATACCGATTTCGACTTAAATTTGCGCACTGGACCATTAAATTTTTCAGTAAATCTTTTGTAACTGAAATCAAAAACAACAAGCTCCACGATATATATAAAAAAACATATGAGAAATATAAATCGAAACAACTGCCATTGGATGTGAACGCACACGGAGTTTTCGCAAGCAATGAGCTTGACTTAGGTGAAGTGAAAGTATATGGTTTTGATTACGATTATACGGTAGTAAATTATAAGCCAGAACTTCACTATCTGTTATACGATTTAAGCCGAACTAGATTGATTAAACAGTTTGATTACCCCAAAGAAATTGAAAAATTGGAATACGATCCACATTTTGCAGTACGTGGATTGCATTATGACATAACTAAAGGATTACTTCTGAAATTAGATGCATATCTTCAAATACAAAGGGGTTCTGTGTATCGTGGCCGAACATTAGTACCAGACGAAGAAGTTTTAAAATTATATACAAGTCGGAGTCTACCAATTGCTTATGTTGAGGGTGGTAAAGATGGTTCACGCGCAAATTTGACGCTACTGTCTGATTTATTTTCGGTCCCAGAAATGTGTCTACTTAGTAATGTTGCCGATTATTTTGACAAACATGGCATTGATTATTATCCAGAAATTTTGTTTAACGATGTCAAACAATCAGTTGGATCTTCTCATCCAATTATGCATTCACATGTCGAAAAAGATACTGCTAAATATATAGTAATGAATCCTAGAGTCCGAGTGTTTTTAGAAAAACTCATCGAAAATAAGAAAAAAACTTTTATTTTAACAAATAGCCCCTACAATTTTGTCAATAAAGGCATGGAACTATTGGTAGGACCAGATTGGAAAAAATTGTTCAACTGTATTATTGTACAGTCTGGCAAGCCAAAATTTTTTACCGATCAATTTCGTCCGTTACGAGTACTAGATGAACATACTGGGTTTCATTTATGGGATCGTGTTACACGAATAGACCCAGGCAAAGTATATTACGAAGGGACGGTTAAGCAATTTCAAAATTTAACGGGATGGCATGGACAACAAGTTTTGTATTTTGGTGACCATCCATTCAGTGATCTAGCTGATGTTGCATTGGAGCAGGGTTGGCGAACTGGAGCTATAATAACTGAATTAACACATGAAATTCATACATTAAACAACCCAAACTTTAAGAATGCTACAGTTTGGTTAGAAATGTTAACTCAATTAATTGAAAATTACCAAAATGACGAATCACCTGGATCTCGAGAAGAACTAAAATTGTGGCATATAGAACGGGATAAATTGCGCAATAACATCCAAACGGGATTCAATCAACAGTTTGGCAGTGTTTTTCGAACATTTGTTAATCCAACCTATTTTTCAAGGCGGCTTTTCCGTTTCGCTGATATTTACACAAGCGATTTGACCAATTTACTACATTTTTCATCAAACCATATTTTTTATCCAAGACGTAGTGTAATGCCGCATGAATACGTATCTTCTTTGGTTTGATCAACAATAGCGTCATTTATGAAGATGAAGAATATACGCTGAACTAGTTAATTGAAATTTTTTGTGAATATAATCATAAATGTACACATAATTTAATAAAAGGACTTGGTGAAATTCATGTAAATTCGGATAAGCTTGATCAATTTCATGGAAAATTGAATGAACAAAACACATGGTTATGTATGCAATCAGGTTTTCTATAGTTTCGTATACAAGATTTTTTCGATTTTCTATTTAATTAATTATTTAAAATAAATTATGTAAGTTGACATGATAGAGAGACGTCAAGAATTTAATGCGATGTACACGAATGAGAAATTGACAAGCAATAAACGAACGAAATTAATTTTAAATGAGGCCTGTTTTACATATGCGCATATCTGCAGCTAAATTAAACTTTTGTAGAGGAACTCATTTAGAAGTATTTGTGATAGAAAAAATTAAACAAAAAGAATTGTTTTTAATAATTTTTTTAAATTAATTTTTTTTAGATAAGGTTTTTATTTATATACATTTGATATACCAATTTACAATGATTCATTAGTATTTATGATGTGCTGGCAATTGCACATATCTGTCTTATATAACAGGTTTTCGATTGTTTTGCTCTCTATTGTTTTAATACTTTATACTGGTGTAAGATTCATTGAAATTTCGTCAAAGAAGCATCAGAATACCTAAAACCAGCGACAACAGCCTATAGAAGAAGTGATTGTAATCATGGTAACTCAATTAAAATAATAGGAGGGAGGTATAAATATCATGTCAATACTATACCTTATCAAGACTTTAAGAAAATTTGGAGCAAACTTACGATTTCTCAACTTACGATAGAATTCCAAGTAATACCACTTGTACGCGATGGGTTCACTTTAATTGTGCAGAACTAATAGCGGCACTTACTGTTTATGTTGGTCACTTTAAAAACTAGCACACACTATATTTACTGTTCAATATGGTTTCTCCACTTGCTTTTAAATAAAACACACTTGGTTATGGCACATAGGCGCAGAGGTCGTTGCAGGCGACGATGGCTCCACGATGTAGAGAACGACTTGGCCTCTTCAGATTGTCTAAGACAGTATGAAGACCAAGCTCAGGATCGAAACCGTTGGAGCCAGATTGTTGATTCAGTAAGGGGCCAGTAATGGCCTTTAACACTGTTATTATTTATGGTTATGGCACATATAATATTGTGGATTTTTTATAATTAATTTGTTTGTTTAATTTAACTATCTTAAAACTATAGTATAGTTTAAATTTATTATTTATTTATAAAATTGTAGGTTTTAATTTTATACTAGTTGTTGATGTTACTCCGGTTGTTGAATTATTAATTCGTCATTGTCTTCTAATTTCATTACTCATCCATCGTCCGAAATACATAACGCATAGTTTTGTTGTTGTTGTATATTATATACAATAAAATTGGATATAATAATTTTGAATTGTATATAATAAAAATCCCCCCAAATTAAAAGGTTATAGTGGTGGGGATGTTTGTATAAAATGTAATTAAGGGTTATTTAGGAATCGGACAGACTTTCTAGGAGTTGTTTGGTTAAATACTAAGTTACACTCAGCTAGGATACCGTATGCCGGCTTTAATTTGTCAATAGAAACATTTACATTCTTGCCTTTTATATCAAGAATGTAATGTTTACGAAAACGACGAATGACTTTGTAAGGTCCTTCGTACGGAGGTGTTAGGCCCGTTCGTACTCTGTCAATACGAATGAATACGTACTCGCAATTGTTTAATGACTTGGGAATAAAAATAAGCGGGTTAGTTGACTTGCGAGTGTCAATAGGAATTATGTAGTCATGTGGATCGGAACTGTCCTTGGAACTTGTTTCGAAAAATTCTCCTGGTAATCTGAGGGCTTGACCATAATCTAGCTCAGCTGGGGAGCATTTTAGTTCATCCTTTATTGTTGCTCGTATTCCCAGCAAGACGATAGAAAGCTCAGTGCTCCATTTAATTGTATTTTCTCGAGCTTTGAGCGAAGCTTTAAGTTGTCGGTGGAGTCTTTCGACCATACCATTTGCCTGCGGATGATAGGTAGTGGTACAAATTCTATGAGCGCCTAGTAAACGCGTAAGTTCGGAAAAGAGTTTAGACTCGAATGGACTGTATCGAATGGAGGTATCCCAAATCTTGAAACGTATTGCTCGACAAACGTCTTAGCAATAGTGGCAGCGGTGCTATCTTGAATAGGGTATACCTCAGGCCAACGAGTAAAGCGATCGACAATGGTGACATATACACAAAACCTTCAGATGGTGGCAATGGTCCCACTATATCCATGTGTATATGCTCGAAGGCAGGTAAATTGTCCGGGTTCAGACTTTGTATGTTGTTGAATCTTGCTCTTCTGGCAATGTATACAGGACTTCACCCAATGTGTGATGTCCGCGTTCATGTTCGGTCAAAAATACCTATACTGGAAATTAATTTACGTGATGCTGGTATACTTGGATGTGATAGACCACGCAGAGCATCGAACACTACATGTCTATGAGATGCTGGAACAAATGGTCGATTTACACCAGTTGATGTTTCGCAATAAATTTTTACATCTGGAAGGATAGTGAGTTCTAATTTGAATTTGGAACTTTCAGGGCGTGATGAATTATTCAATAGTTGGAGTAACTCATCGTCAGACTGTTGTGTCCGAGCTAGATTTTTAAGATCTAGATTGACGGAGTCTATTGTTGAAACGTGATCGCTAGTCCGTGACAATGTGTCAGCGTCCACGTTTTGCTTACCTTCTATATGTTGAATGTCCGTCGTGAACTGAGCGATATAGTCAAAGTGTCGAGTCTGCCGTGGACTCTTTTCGCTCAGGGAGACAATTGCTTTGATTAAAGGCTTATGATCCGTGTAGACAGTAAATTGTCTATCTTCCAGGAAATAGCGGAAGTGTTTAATGGCTAAATAAATAGCGAGGAGTTCCCTGTCAAAGGCTGAATATTTTATCTCTGTTGTTGAGAGCTTTCGTGAGAAAAATCCCAAAGGTTGCAAACAATCTTTATTCCATTGTTGTAGTACTGCTCCCACTGCACTACCAGACGCATCAGTGGAGATGCTATAGCGTGATTCGCTTTTGGGATGGGCCAACAATGTTGAGTTGACAAGTGCTCTTTTAATTTGGGCGAATGACTCGTTGCACTCGTCGGGCCAAGAAAAACATTTTTTGTTCTTGGGCATTTTGTTCAATGTTGCCAAATGAGCATAAATTGGAGACAGTGATTCGGCTAGCTTTGGAATGAATCGATGGTAGGTAGTAATTGACCATTCATACGAATCGCAATTTGTTGAATTGATGTTGGCGGTGGAAAATTTTCGATAGCTTCAACTCGCGGTAGCGAGGGTGTTATCTGCCATCTTGGGTAATTTGGTGACTGAGGAATTCGAGAGCAGGAACACCGAAAACGCATTTTAAAAGTTGGATATTCACTCCAAATTATACGAGGCGTTCAAATAGTTGTTTGAGATGACACTTGTGCTCTTCCTCATTTTTCCTCACCAGTATATCGTCGATGTAGACGAATATAAAATCTAATCCTTTGGCAACTTCATTCATGAAGCGTTGAAAAGTTTGCGCAGCGTTTCGAAGACCAAAGGACATTCGTGTGAATTTGAATAACCCGAAGGGGGTAGTTATTGCCGTTTTAGGCACGTCTTATGGTGCAATTGGGATAAGATGATAAGCTTTAACCAAATCAATTTTTGAAAACACACCGCATCTATTTAGGTGCATTGAAAATTTTTGGATATGTGGGATCGGATAACGATCCTGTGTGGTTACGGCGTTTAGTCGACGATAATCTCCACATGGGCGCCAATCGGCGCTGTCCTTCTTCTTTACCATATGGAGAGGTGATGATACCGCAGAAGATGACTGTCGGCATATGCCTACTTGGACCATATGCTCGAACTCGGTCCAGCCTACGTGGTCTTGAACAAGGAAATCGACCTTCAGTGTAAATGTAGTGAACCACGTTATGTTTTGCTGGATTGGCGTAATCTGGTATTTCAACCAAAGAAGGAAACATCTTCAAAAGTGAATCATATCCATTTTTAGCAGTTGGATAGATTGGTGTAGGTGTTTTGTCACTGCATTACTGCCATTGCATTCACAGCAAGATTCGTCGTGGGATCTAAGAGGCGTCTTCCACGGAGGTCGTCAAGGAGACCATATTTTGTCAAGAAGTCAGAACCGATAATCGGCCTGTCAACTGATGCTACACTAAAAACCTGTGGAAATTGCCGCCGTAAGCCAATGTTATCATTCAGTAATTTAGTCCCGTATGTCTGAATTACTGAACCATTAGTGGCGGACAGGACCAGGTTAGGATCTATTTTAGACGCGTTGTCGGAAAAATATTTTACGGGGATGATCGAAATGTCAGCACCGGTATCTACGAGAAACTGGAGTTTATTGGTTGGGTCTGTAAGAAATAAGCGGCGATTAAGTTGTATCCGATTTGTAGCCGCACTTGCTATGGGATTTATTCTTTTTTTTTTATTACTGCTGGTAGATTCCGGTTTGTTGCTGTTATGGAAGGAGCAAGGCCGGTAGCATTTCCATGCAGCACTTCCAAATTACTTGTGATAGTAGCAGAAGCCATTGTCGTTGTAACGACGTCTGCTGCCGCTTCTTGGTCTCCAAGGGTTCCTTGATTGATAACCGGAAACTGGTGAGCGGCTGCGACCCGTTTGTAGCTTTGACAACATCGATTCGACATTAACAAGTTATTCTTCCAAGTTATCAGAGGTAAGAAGGTCAAACTTCTTAATTAAGACTTAATGTAGTATTTTTTAAAACATTTAAATTGAAAGTTTTAAATTATTTTGGTTAAATTGCGTGATGACAAATACTAATGAATCAGGTTTAATTCAATATATCTGTATTACGTTTACGGCTGTACATTTTTTTATCAAATTTATATAAAATAAAACCTTATTTAAAAATGAGTTAAATAAAACAAATAAATATTTTGTCAATGAATCGCTGAAAAACAGCAGAAGAATTTGATTGAATCCGTGGCAACCGGAACATGAAAAAACCTGTTCCTAAGGTCCATGGTGGTAAACAGTTTTGCATCTTGAAGTTTGTCTATTTGTTCCTCCACTAATGGTATCGAATACTTGTCTTTGAATATCTTCTCGTTCAGTTTCCGGCAGTCTACAGCTACACAGAGCCTCTTGGATCCAACTTTTTTATTGGTTAATACTATTGGACTTGCATAATTTGATTTGCTGGGTTGAACAATACCCTCCCGCAACCAATCTTCAATCTGTTTTTCACGATGATTGCTTCTAATGAGAATATTTTTCTTGGTCTTTGAACAATTGGTTTTTCGTCCACCATAATGCTATTCATTTCAACCTCTGACCTCGAGTTACCATTTTTCACTGGTCTGTATAGTTTGTTCATTCATTGTCATAATATTATTTTTGAGGTGACTGTTGGTAATGTGACTTAAATCAATAAGGTATTCGGTTTGCTCAACAATTCTCTGGAATAAACTTCTTCATTAATATATTATTTGGAGTAAGTATCGTGATTGTTTGTTTCATGAGTTCTTGCCCCAAAATTATATGCAAGTGGCAACAACTCATCATACCTATTCAGCCAACTCCATATACATATTCCGCCAACCCACTTTTTTCATCCCTACCATACAGCTAACAATTAACTAACAGTAGACGAAACTTTAAGAATAAAGGTGAGTTCGAGAGGTCGGATACACCCCAGCTACTTACATTCGAGCTCAAAACCAATAAAATCATCAAAAAAGTTCACCCATAACCAAAAAAATTCATCCATTTCGCCACTTTCAAGTTAAAATATTTTTATCTTACGGTCGGATGTAAATAGCCCGGGCAAATATCCGACCTCGCGAACTCACCATAAAGCAACTGTTGACGTCGATAGTTGTCGATTAGCCCCAACAGATGTCTCTCATCTTTTGTGATTTAAAATCTAAAAAACCTACAAAGCGTTGGTTAGAAGAGTGATATAGAAGCCTAAGTTTAAATTAAATTTAGATAAATTTATTTAATTATTGTGTTAGATAAAGCTATTAGGTAATTCTAATGGAAGTTCATCCTTTGTGATGGTAATTGCCTTTTCAATGCCGTGATACATCAGCTGCAGCTGGAAAAGATTAGTTCATACGAATCATATAATGAATTAAGATCTGAAATTGTGAACTTTATTAGTGAGCATCTTGATGCTTATTTACCAAACGGCTTGTCCCTCGATACCCTACTTCCCATCACCTCCTAAATATATTTTTTTTTCTTTTTTTTTACATCAAAAATTATTAAAAACTATCATTAAAAAAACATTAGTAACATAAATCATCCACAAACCTGACCTGACTCAATTACGTTTGACGTATTCCAAGTCGTCTTCTTTACCATTTCCCTTCATTTTACTTTTTACCTGGGTTGGTATTGCAGTCCATATATTTTTCGTTCAATAAAATATAAAATATGGTGGTTAATATGCTGGTTTGAGTCTGTGCTGTTATACGCAATTGTGTGCATGTATATTTTGTTGTTTTTTTCCCTCACATATTTTACTTATTTTGCTGTAATTTCCGCCATATATTTAAATTTTTTTATTTAACTTTTTAAACTACGACACTTCACCTTTATTTCAACACCAACCACTCTGGTTTTAATCGTCTATCACTATTAAAATAAATTATGTATGTTATATTGGAGATCAAAAACGCATATCTGATCGATATGACACTTTTGATCATCCCCAATGGAAAAGTTATATACGGTTATACAATTAAAATGTGCCGATACTTATCGCATAATTTTTACTGCTGTTGTATTTTTGCTACCTTCTAAGTTTGGCTTATACACTTCTTTTTCTAATTGTATAAATTAATACATTTTCTATACCTATATGTATATGCGCTCTAGCTCCCATTTATAATCAGGCATGAAGAGCTTAGCTTGTAATATCACGTAATGTAAATCATTTAAATTTTTTTACTGTCGCATTTTTACACAAAATACGAGTATATAAAAAAATGGAAAATAGGAAATCGAATTTTTATTAACTATCAAAAATTTAAGACCAACATAATTTTTTTTAAATATTATTTCATTTCAAAATGCCATATATATACATATGTACCTATAATAGTTCATAATATATATCGAAATTCTGCACTTGGATAGTTGAATTTTCTTAATAAAACGGGATTATAGTTCTCTATATGGTGCATCATAATAATATAGAAATACTATAATATACAATTGGCATTACAAAATTTCATGGATATTACTGTATTATATGGACGACTATTTGTGTGACTATTTGATATCAGTACCCGTATTTATGTTGTATAGTACATTTAGATTCGTCATTTAGAATTTTAAAAAATTATATTTTTAATTTTCGCATATATAGTCGTACCCAGTATCTATATGCACATAATGCATATAACAAAGCTTTTTATTTTATTATTACGATTGCCATTAAAACTGTCATTGTTAAGAGTTCTCTCTGAGTGAGAAAAAAAAGTATTGTATGTAGTTAGATATTTTATTATTCAAAACTATAGTTTTTAATGGAGTAATACGGCTTTGGTCGTTTATGACGGTCGACATTTTATGGGTTTTGATGATTTTAGACTTAAAACATTATATATGTGTGGGATAATTGAAATACTTGAGGGTATATATACATATGTATATATATATATATATATATATATATATATATATATATATATATATATATATATATATTTATATATATATATATATATATATATATATATATATATATATATACATATATATATATATATATATATATATATATATATATATATATATATATATATATATATATATATATATATATATATATATATATATATATATATATATATATATATGTATATATATATGCATTGCTTTGCGAATGGACATTGAGCAGTGGATTTTAATATACTGTTTATTTTAAACACATCTTCTGCAGTCTTATTTTCCAATGCAGACATAATAAACCGGAGTGAAGTTTTTGACACAAAATTTGTTAATAACACATTTATGCGAGTGTACATTTTTTTAGCAGTGTAATCATCAAAAATGAACGAAATATATGTACATATATGTAAGATCGCCGGTTGATGATTAATAGTTCGCACATCTAATATTCATAACTAATGTAATCTAAATATTTATATGTATATTAATATTAACTTAAAAACACGAATAATAAATAAAAATTAATAAAATTAACATATAAGTATGTAGCTAGGTAGCTACTAAAGCTGTTCCGCTACACATTGTAAAAATAATATTAGTTCTTCAAAAGATTTTATTACTACATATGGTCGCTAGTATTGCCAAATAGAACCCTATTGACTTCTTAAAGATTAACGTTAAGGTCAAACCGATTTTTTCATAAGACAGATTTTGTGATGTAGTAAAAATGTGAATAAAAACCTCAAATCTAATCTTATCTAATTAGGCAAAATAACACGTACCTAAGAGTTTTCTACATAAAGTCACTATTGTTTTTGAATAGACCTCTAGACCTTTACAAATTAGGATCAAATAATATAGTGAACGATCGAGTATCAAGTATTGATATTGAATATAAACTGTTGGGATTCTCTGACAAAATTCAAAATATTGACATAAACCACGAACAAAATAATCGTTTACGTAAAAACCCAATTAACACGAATCTCAGAGTTTTCTACATATGGTCGCTAGTATTTCTGAATAGTGGACCCCTAGACCTTTACAAATCGGTATCAAGTATTGATATAAAAAGGGTTGGGCTCCTCTAACAAAACTCAAAATATTGCCATAAAACACGAACAAAATAATTGTTGAAGTAAGACCAATTAACACGATATGTTTTAAAGCCTCTTTTTAATAAATTTTTAAAGAGCAGATACAACTGGGATTTTAATAAATCTACATGCTTTTCACACTTTTGTATTTGTATTAATGCTGGACGAAGCAATTTTTCTAATACAATAAATAGATACGGTACAAGTCGCATTTAATTTAAAAAAAAAATTAAAGTTGTGCGGATGATCAACTATTTTTTATTTGTTTTGGAATGATGACCGTTCCTAAAAATAAATGTATCTCCAGTCTCAGACAACTTTTTCGGAACGGCTTTGAATTTCGGAACATCTTTGTGAAAATCGTGTTAAAACTCGCATTCCAAAATGCTTTGGAGAATCATAAAACTTATATTTTTTATTCCATTGTTCTTCTTCTTGAAATGTATCAGGATCGTCAGGATTAACTTCCTTAGTTAGTTTCATTATAGGAGTCACAATTTATACAGCATTTCATTTGTTTCTTTTAAAATAAAAATTAATCTCCTTAGCCGCAAAGTTTTGTGCTGGGTATAATGGTTTTTTACAATTGAAAACCCGCTTTCGACATTTGAATTTGTCAATCTCCCCTTAATACCAAGTTTGGTTGAAAAACATGTTCCCCATAGGGGTGAAAACGACATATACTTTTTAAAGGTAAATTGTACAAATCATTGTATAAACAAATGTTTGCGCTTTTATCACTTTCAGTAACCAATATAGCTTCGCTTTAACCGTATTATAAATGCTTAAATATCTCTTATAAAAAAGGCTTTGCAATATATAGATTTGGAAAAAATGGTTTGTTGTGGTGTCTCCATGAATCTATGTCGGATGTCTCTCGAAAACAACCGCTTTTGCTGTATATAGTTTGTTAAATAATAATTTGAGTTCTTCACGATATTCTCGGACATTGTTAGAACAGAATTGTGAACAAAAAATACGACAATAAAGCTGAAAAACAGTATCGACTTCTTTAAAATTTTCACTGGACATCAAACCACAGAAAATATTCAAAATTATGTTTTTAATTTTGATAAACATTGTAAGATTTAAATGTTGTAGGTATGGCGTTACTTGAGCCAATATAGTGGCGCACCAAATGTTAGTGTTAAATTTTGAACCTAAATGTGTGCGTGGTTTAAGAGATTTAAAAAAAAAATATAAATTAAAAATTATAAATAAAAAATATATATAAATATCTCCGATTTATGGAGGTAATTTTTTGAACTTAAGAATGATAATACCCAAACTTTCACGTGAGAAAACTCCGATAAATTTTAAAAATTCAGCAAAATTTATTTCGGAAAAACTTTCCGAACTTCTATTTTAAATATTGGAAAATTGTTGAAATTCTTAAAAATATTTTTAAATTAATTTTAAAAAATTTAGTCTGCGCTGAACATTTAAATCTTAAAATATTTATTAAAATTAAACCATTCGCGTTAGTTGGCCTTACGTGAACGATTATTTTGAGCCCAACCTTTTTTATATCAATACTTGATAGCGGTTTGTAAAGGTGTAGGGTCCTCTATTCAGAAATACTTTCGACCATTTGTTGAAAACTCTGAGATTCGTGTTAATTGGCCTCACGTAAACGATTATTTTGTTCGTGGTTTATGTCAAGATTTTGAATTTTGTCAGAAGAGCCTAATCCTTTTTATATAAATACTTGATCCTGATTTGTAAAGGTCTAGGCCTCTAGGGGTCTATTCGAAAACAATAGTAACTATGTGTAGAAAACTCTTAGGTACGTGTTATTTGGCCTCATTAGATAACCATTTTAGGTTTTTATTCACATTTTTACTATATCACAAAATCTGTTTTATGAAAAAGTCGTTTTGACCTTAACCAATGTTAATCTTTAAAAAGCGACCATATATAGAAATAAAATCTTTTGAAGAACTAATATTATTTTTACAATGTCTAGCGGAACAGCTTTAGTAGCTACATATATTATTATTATTATTAAAATTGGCTGGAATTCAATGTTTAGACCAAGGCAGAGAGGACAACTGATCTAAATTTAAAGACCTATAAGTTGAATACCTGAATCGTATAGAGCTGAAAGCAAGACAACTGCTCCCGATCATGAGCTAAACACATACGATGTAGATGATCTTTAAAATGGCCATGTCCCGTAAGAATGGCTACCAAGATTCTTAACTGGTTCTTTTTTAAAGATAAAGCATACTTCGTTGACCTCAAATTGGGCTTTTTAATGAAGTACTTCGCCTTACGGCAGCTAAAAGTCTCAAGCCATTGAGACCTTAGGCCCTTCAAGGCGTAATCCTTAATAACTTTCTTCCCGTAGCTGAAAGAAACAGGAACCGCTGGTTCAGAACCGACAAAAGTCAATTGGGAGCCAGCTTTGACTAAACAATCCGCGATCTCATTGCCTACGATGTAACAATGAGCCGGTACCCACAGGACCGTAACTTTATTGTTGTACGTGTCAGCGCTATTAGTTCCGCCTGAAAAACAGTACAATGCGAACCAAGGCTACCGAAAAGTCTCAGATCCGTCCAAGGACAGTAGATTCCAAAACCGGCACTGAGGTTAGAACGAGATCCATCAGAAAAAAATACTATGGACTAATCAGGAATTCCCAAAAGCTCTTCTAAATTGCCAAAAAATGGCAGTTGCTTTTTGAAGTTTGTAATCCTGGTGATTCTTCCAGGAAAGTTTACTATCCAGGACAACACCAAGGTGCTTGACGTGGTCACATTTAGTGATCGTTCTCCCAAAAAGGGAGGAAAGAGATAGTTCAATAGTATTCTTCCTTGTAAAGACAATTAAATCAGTTTTAGAAGGGTTGACGTGAAGACTCTTTTCAACACACCATGTCTCCACAATAGTTAAGGCATGCTCAGTTAGGTCGGATAAGACACTGAGATGTTTGCCTGAGACTGTCAAACCAAGTTTTACAAGTAACTCGTCTATGACCAAAATCCACAGCAGAGGTGAGAGCACACCTCCCTGAGGACAGCCTTTGGTGACCTTAACAGAATCTAACACCCCATCCAGCTTCGCCTCCACAGTGCGATACTTGAGGTTGGATTTAATCCATAAGATCAATACTAAAATTGGTACAGGCAGTAGTGATCGTAACAAACGAAGTGCTATCGAAAGCTCCCGCAATATCCAGGAAAGTACCCACAAGAAACTCCTTATTATTAAGAGATTTTCAATCCTGGTCACAAGTTCATGTTGCATGTTACTGACTGGGGAAGTGATTACATGTTGCACGTTACTGACTGGGGAAGTGATTAGAAAATGATTCCTATAATGAACCTAACGACAATTTTTCCAGAGCTTTATGGAAAGTTGAGGGTAGAGTAATAGGCCGAATGGACTTAGGATCCGTTTAATCGGACTTACCAGCTTTCGGGATAAAAACACCTCTACTTCTGCTCCAAGAATTTGGAACAGTGCTAAAAGCAATACACGCTTGTAAAAGGTGGAGCAAATGATCCTGAATTAGAGGAAAACCCTGCTGTAGTTCAGCAGGAAAAATACCATCAGGTCCGCCAGCCTTCAAACGAAAATAGGCTCCTTCGCAAGACATCACGATTGATCAGCTTGTAAGCCAAACTCCAATCGTGACTTGCATCAGACGACCTAATGAGCTCGGCAGCAACATCATCTGAGTTGACGATATCACAACCAGGAAAAAGAGCCGAAAGGTGCAGCTCATACCAATTTCCCAGTTGGAAGAGGTAAGCTGTCCGTCCGTATGAATATTAGATGTACGAACTATTATTTATCAACCGCGATCTTACATATATGTACATATATTGTGTTATTAACAAATTTCGTGCCAAAAACTTATCTCGATAAAATTGATTCTGATCGTTTAGATATATAGTTAATACATAGTTCTAATTTAATTTTAGCTATACATATGCTAAAAATAGAGTGAGTTTTAGTGTTTCTATATATAATATGTACCATGTATCGGAAAAGGCTAAATAAGTTAAATTTTTAGGTCAATTTCGTATCATGAAGTAAATAAGACAAAAAATCCACTTAATTTTAAACAACATATACATGTTCATATAAGAAAATCGAATTTTGCTGTTGTGTTCCTTTTGGAATACATATCCAAGAATTCGATGATAGATTTTATATGTTATATGTCTCTAAAATAGAAATATGATTTTTGATATTTTTATTTTATTTTAAGAAAAATATAAATGACAGATAGACAATTTGATAACAAAAAAAAAAACTTAAGGTATATATTGATAGATAAGAGAATTGAACATTATTGATCGTAAACTTGAAGATGGTTTGGGTATAGATTGATGATAAATCTGTAGCAGATCTTAATTGAGATAATTTTGGGTTGAATTATACTACATATATATGCATGTCCGAACATTTATAGAAAATTTGAATAAAATAATATATATTTTTTTATGTTTTTTAGTATGTATGTAGTTGAATTAAAATTACATTTTTAACTTTTCTGGCTTAAGTAATGATGTATTGCATTGTATAAATGTAGAAATATTATAAACTTTGTAAAACTATTCTAACTGGGAAATCAGTTGTTCACATTCGAACAAATTTATCAATCAACTTTATGATCAGTTCTCAAAGTTCCTAACAACATAAAAAAAAAAAAAATTTTAATTCAACATTATAATAAAATTGATAATTTTACATAAATTAAACAATTGCATATGTAAAATCGCAATTCTTTTTATTTATTGAAATTGAAGTTTATCGTTACCTTGCAATTATTAAATTGCATCCCACGAACAATTTATTCGGCATTATTTAAATTATCTGCTTCCAAATGTATTGTGTTGGTTGTATTTGATTAAGACAACGTTAAGCAAGTTGATATGACTGGAGCAGAATTTGATTGTAACGGTATGGAAAGCCCAGATGCGGATGTACTGCATTCACTTGATTCTCTTGAAGCATTTGCTTTTTATGAGTAATTTGATCTGTAATCAGATTACAAATTTTTCTTTTGTTTGATATTGATTGTGCGCCGAAAACTATGGCCCGGATATTTGTCGACATCTTCAAGTCTTAAAAAATTGGTGCACCTAAAAATTTATTTCTTCCAATTGGTTGAGAAGTGCATTTTCCTTTTTGGTAACTGACGAAGAATCGATTATGACCAGTTTGTTTCTGGAATGTTTATAATGTAAGCATTTCCTTTTTCAAACACATCATTAACATCAGCTTTGATCAATTCGTCCGCTCGAGATGTACCATATACACCAAAAATCAAATTAGCACCTACGAAAATAAAGCTGGAAAATTGACATATTTGTTTGTAAGTGATCTGTTACCTTCATAGCTAAGAAGTTCGTTTCGTCTGCACCAGATAAAAATTTCCGTATGTCTTACGGTTATACCATGTTGATTTTTTTTGGGGGAAACCCAACGGAATTCTTTTTCAAAAATGCAGTGAGCTTTTTCAAATATTGTGATTTTTTGCTATCATGGTTTTCAGCATCTTCTATTCCCACATTGAACTTGCCTTATATTTTGCTGAAAAAGTATTATATGCAAAATACCAAATTATTCTCGCAATGATAAACACTTACTTTTAAGATTGTTGAAGTACACCAACATGACCGATTCACTAATGCATTTTTCGTCAATTTTTTGTTTTTTCTTTCACTCCATAAACTTATCATACGAGCGTAAATACACATTAGAGAATTACACAAAGCAATTAATTCTGTTTCGTCATTAATTTTAGTTAAATAATCCTGATCGTCCATTTCAATGTTATTTTGCTTTTCAGCATCGAGTATTCTACCCACATTGAACTTGCCTTATATTTTGCTGAAAAAGTATTATATGCAAAATACCAAATTATTCTCGCAATGATAAACACTTACTTTTAAGGTTGTTGAAGTATACCAACATGGCCGATTCACTAATGCATTTTTCGTCAATTTTTTGTTTTTTCTTTCACTCCATAAACTTATCATACGAGCGTAAATACACATTAGAGAATTACACAAAGCAATTAATTCTGTTTCGTCATTAATTTTAGTTAAATAATCCTGATCGTCCATTTCAATGTTATAGATGCAGCCATTTTCATTCTCAATTATGAAAAACTTATTCATTTACAGTAGTGACAATTAAACAGTAAATGCAAAGGTCACTTAGATGTACGAAAAGTGTCAGAAAAAAGTTGTTGAAATATTTAGAGTTACAATTTTTTGTTTTTTGATAAAGTGCCATTATAGTCGAGAATGATATAAAATAAAGTACCCGACTTGTATTACTAATGGGTAATAATGTCCTCGGTTGGTGATCCAAATTGGATTAGTTTGAATTGAAATTTTAAACTCAACTGTAAAAATTTGCTCAATTATGAATTTTTAAAACATCAAAACGTTTTGAAATTCCAAAATTTATGAAATTGATTAACTCCTAATTAACTGGATTAGATTAAAAAAAATCATTCAAATTTTTCCAAATTCCGACAGTTAAAATTAGAATTTAGAATTGATTAAATTCAAATTTTATGCCAAAAATTTTCACAATTTTCCAAAAATTAAAGTTCAAAATTTAAACCTTATTTACAATTTACAAATTTAACTAAATTTAATAAATTCGAAATTTAAAAAATTTATAATTTTTAAAATTCTGAGTTTTATACATAAGATCTCAAAACCCTTTTTAAATCTTGAAAATGTCCAAGAACAAAAATATTAAATCGTTAAAATTGAAATTTCTAAAGATAGTAGATTTTTAAAAGAACATAAGTAAGGGCAATTACCAAAATTCAATTTTTCAAATTGAAGTTAGATAAACACATTGTTCTCAGAAGTAAAAACACTTTTAAAATTTAAGTTCAACATTTAATTTTATCGAATTTGTTTTTTAGTTTTGAAAATTTTTAATTTCTTATTCGTACCGAAATAAAATATAATAAAAAGAAAGACAGAAATTCGAAACTCCAGAAATCAAAAATTGATAATTTTATTTTGAATTTTGAAAATTGTAAAGCTGTTATGCTAAAAAATCACAAAGCTGTTATGTTAATATCAGAAAAACACTTCACAATTTTTTTTAATTTATTTAACGGCTATTCAGTGTATGACACGAAACATCTGGATGCGGGAATGTCTGAAAATTGTGTAATATCGGCTGGTCACTGTCCACCGAAACACGCTATCAAAAAACAGCAATTAATCGATTATTTTTATCCGTTTGGCATTAAATTCCTCGTAGCGTCGCTTACATTGCAAAACATCTATCAGTGGGGTTCGAAATTGATCACACCTGAAGGGAAACCATTATATGAAGCAATTAAAGAAAAATCTAGTTTATTTATCTTCTGATAAATTTTCTTCTTCCAACTAGCCATCAGATAGAAAGAAAATACATGATTTAATAGATTTATGTATAAAAAAAGGAATTACACGCACCAATATGCCATCCCGATCATTAAAAGCCGAGCCACCTCAACGTCTAACAAATAAATCAACGAAATGGATTCTATATTGTTGGATGCCCAACTTTTAACCCCAGAAGATATTGATGCAGCGATCTGAAAAATTAATTTACTGCAGTTAACCCAAGAAAACCAGACAATTCGGCGGCTATGGCAGCAGCAAAAATCTCCATTACTATTAAATAGGGCTATTATAGAGCACTGAAAGGAGCATTAAGAGGAGAAAAAGACCAAGGGAACAAAAAAACTGAAAAGGCCAACATTAAGAGTCCACCAATGAAGCAACCAGATATGCATTGGGTCAGAAGTGACGTTGAAAAGGCTACTGCTTTCTCTAACCGCAATTCACAAAAGTATTCACGACAAATGAAAAAACTGATAACATAGAAATACTGCAGAGTTTACGGAGGACCCTTCAAAACCAATTCCTGGGAAAAGTTATAAATACCATGAACAACTGTATAAACCCGAAGAAAGCTCCAGGACACAATTTTATTGCCGGGAAAATGATCAGGGAATTACCTGTTAAATGCATAAAACTCTTAACTTATATCTGTAATGCGATTATGATATGTGAATATTTCCCTCAAAAATGGGAAATATCGCTAATTACAATGATTCCAAACCCTGAAAAAGACGAAACGCATAAGTTGCATCGTAAAGATACTTCCAATAATTTCGAAACTTTTTAAAAACATGGTATTACAAAAATTGAAACCAATATTATTTGAAGGCACATTATGTCTTTTTTTCTTAAAGACAATTTGTTTGATTTAACTTTTAACAATCACGTTATATAATGGATACGTATTTCTTTTCCATTATAATAGTAATTTTAATCAGTTACCTTTCAATTGCATTAACAATATTCCTTATGAGCATTCTGATGCTCTAATCACCAAAGCAAAAATTTTGACCTTTCCGTAGCTAACGAGAAAGGAAGTGATATATATATATATATATATATATATATATATATATATATATATATATATATATATATATATATATATATATATATATATAATTTTAGGTATTTATAGGCTTCATGCAACGTCGCTAAGTGTATTCTTACAAGAAATCTCTGACATGTAATGTATTCGAAATATTAAATCTAAACATCTTTTTATTATTGGGGACATCAATATTGATATATTTAATTTTCCAGCGCACTCCGATGACTTTATGTTTCTTATGGCCTCTTTTGGACCTCAATCTTTACTCTTTATGTTTCTTATGGCCTCTTCTGGACCTCGACTCAAGTGACGAATACTTCATCTATTTGTATTGATCATTTCTTTGCACGTCTCAAACCTAATGATCTCCTTTGCTTGAGTCCTTAAGTCATTGATCTTAAGACTTCCGATCATTATTATATTGAGATACTGTTTAAGTTCCCTAATATTTTGTCATCGCCGAACTATTTACAATCAGGGCGTCACGTTAAACTTAACCAAGAACTTTTATTCGATATATACTTGAGAATATGAACTGGAATTTGGTTCTTAATCGTGATGATACTTGTCTAGCGTTTGATCTTTTTCTCAACATGGTCAAATTTATTTTCACACACAGTCCCATGTTAAAAAAGTTAAACTCTGGAAACCATGGATTTTTTATGACCTTGCCAGTAGCATTAACAATGTATTGCTTAAAATATTAAAAAATCCACCAGTTAATCGAAATGTTCATACAGTTTATAGCATTATATGCAAACATTTTTTATGACTCCAGTTTCTAATAGTGAAGTTTTATTCGTTATTGATTCGTTAGAATCAAACAATTGGTAATAATGGATTAAGTAATTTCATATTGAGAGCTGTTTCAAAGTTTGTTTGCCCTGTTATGACTCATAATTTCAATATCTCTGTATATTTACAAGGTTTTAAGAATTTATAATTGCCGCGGGAACCACCATCTTCTTCATAATATTCCTATTTTTAATAATGATCACTTCCGCCGCTATATCCTTGTTACAGCCCCAACATTTCGCTTTCAATTATTTATCTGTTTGTATTCAAAACTGTCATTTGAGCGGGAGAAATCTTCAATAGCTCACGGAAACTAATACTTTTGTTGCGCTGCGGTTTTATATTATTCCATCAACTCCATCATTTACTGATCATTTGATCATTTTGTCAATAACATCAGAAATGTTTTTTGACACAGTGGACTTATCTATCCCTAAGTCTTCAGCCACGCCAATCTGAACACCCGCAGATCATCTTAACAATTTTAAAATCGATGTTCATTTGAATAAGTTCCGCTAAAGGAGCTATAGGTAAAGTAAAGGTATAGTCCCTTGCATTCCTTTTCGACGAAGCTATATGTAAAAACATGCATTAAACATCTCCTTTTCTATTCATTACATAATTTGAGTTTATTCTCAACCTTAATGTAAACTTCAGTTTTAAGTATAAACGAATTATTCACACGATTCTGAACATAAACGTCAACTTTCATGAGTATGAGCTTTTATTCGAATTTATTAATATATTCACTTAATCAGGTAACTTTTACTGATTTTTTAAAGCAACCGCGACGTTTTTGTTAAAATAATAGTTCTTCTTGACCTGGACGGCATCAAGTGTTTATTTTTTCTAGCTAGTCCCACTAAGCCCCATTTTTAATTTAATTCATTTCCGATTTATACAAACATAATGTCATTTATACATTGAGTAACAATTTAGCATCAACTTCACATGTGTAGAAGGTTATTATTACTATATGTATATGATTATCAACGTTACTTTTATAATCACTATTCTTTTTATGTTAATTTTCGTCTTATATATATACCCCATACCCATATTTCTATACGTCTGCTCGTGTTCATTTTTTTTGATACATCACATTTGTCTCGTAATCATACACCGTAAATGATTTTAATCTTTTCCCTCATTCCGATAGATCTCGTGTTTTTCTCACCCAATCCATCTATTCCATATCCGCATAAAATCGTTTATTTTCCTTGCTGATTTGTTGTTGTTTTAGCGGCGTCTTTATATAAATTCAAGTAGTATTGCTGTAGTATATTTGTAAATATACGATATTGTATACACACGCACACGTTACAACAACTCAACAGACATTTTCTTTATTTGTATTTAATAATAATTCTAAATAGCAGCCTAATCTACCTACCCTTTTCTACACGAGAATTCAAAGGAAGATAAAAAGGAAAAAAATAAAAATTTGTGGAGTTAAATTGTTTTTGTTGTAATATGTATGAACTTGTGTATCTGTATCATGGATGGATACATTTTGTCGTACGTCTTGTTGTAACCCTTTGGTAATGTCAAACTCAATCCATATTTGTTTGTTATGGTTTCGGTTTTTGTTGTTGAAAAGGTTGGTTAACTTTTTGTTGCTTTAAACTGAATATGTGTGTATGTGTGTTTGAGTGTGTTGGTGGGTATATTTATGAGTGTATTGTGTCAAATTTGTCACGAAAGATTAATTTAACAAAAAATTGTATAGGATAAGGGTTAAGCAACTCTTTAAAGGGCGAGATTACATATATATTGATTGATAAAGCTTCGTATGTTGTATCGACTAAGACTTGGAACATTAGTGATGTTCCATGACAGCTAAGAACGTTCTATATAGGTTGAATTTTCGCTGCTTTCAAAAGACAGTGGGATAATAATTTTTAGAGTCCGGAATTACTTTTTTGTTTTTTTTGTCGTCTCCCAAAAATTGTTCTCAGGTCATAAATCAATAATTATGGATAATATAAACGATAATTGATAGATGGTGACAAAATCTGCGCCCACCATTTAAACCTAGTAGGCAAACGTGCTGCAGTCACCAATGTGTAGAACTATACAATACTTGCAAGATATAGACCTTGAAGATTCTCATCCCTTCCCAAAAATCTCTAAAAATCTATGTGAAAATATGACGCGGCTTATAACTTGATAATTTCTATTAAACTCATATGGAGGCTGTTTCTGTAAAATGAGTTTAATAGAAATTATCAAGTTATGAGCCGCGTCATATTTTCACATAGATTTTTAGAGATTTTTGGGAAGGGATGAGAATCTTCAGGGTCTCTATTTTCAGCTATTTTGATATTTTTCTGTTAGACTAAAACCTTTTGGTCATTCTCTATATGGTGGCTGTTTGTGCAAATTTACAATTTAATTTAAAAAAAAAATTTAATGAACCGTTCTAATTAGAACACTTCAGCTGTTATTTTAAATAGTTTGTTCGTTTTAAATTTATTTTCATTTTTAATAAGTTCTTTTAGTAGTTTGAGTAATATTTTTAAGTTTTATAATTTTAAATTTGTATAAATTAATTTGTTTTATTCGAAACTGTTTAATAAATTTTCATGAGACAATTCGACAGTTGATATGTTTTTGACATTTGTACCGTTCCATAAAAACTCCATAGAAACTTCAATTATTAAACTCGTATATCTTTCCATGGTATGTACCCATGTGTTTACCATATAGATGTTTAATCTTATAAGCGACATTTCCAACCTTACTATCTATAGATATTATGGCAGGAACAAATCTAGGGGCTAATTTGGTTGAGAATTTGTTAACTGCGTCGGTCTGCGGGAAAGTTCTGACAAATACGGCCTGTCCAGGGGGTAAAGAACTGATGGCGGCTAAGCAGATTATATCGTTGAGCACATTTTTGATAAGCTACCTTCAGGTAATGCAACACTTTATCACGAACAAGATTTAATCGATCGGGTTTTGACTCGACATATAGAAAATTATCATCGGCTTCACGTTCAAGTCGACGGAGCTTGTAATCCGAACCGTGTAAGACCATGTGTAAGTGTTGCCCGAATACCAAGAAGGGTGGAAACTGTGGTAGCCGAATGAATTATGTTTCTCAACGTAGATGCAATTTCTGGTAAATGAACATCGCAATCAGTATGGCTATCAGATATATAGGAGCGTGTAGCGGTTAATACGGTACGGTTAACTCGTTCCGACGCGTTACTCTGAGGGGAATAAATAGGCGTACGTATATGTGTAACTCCATATTTGTGTAACATTTCGTGGAACTCGATACAAATTGCTTTCCATTGTCTGTTATAACTGCTTCGGGTACAGTAAACATATTAAACACCTTATTTTCAACATATTGGCATAACAATGAAGCAGATGCCTCTCTTAATGTTTTAAGTAAAACAAACTTAGAATAGTGATCTAATATAATCAATATATATGAATTCTCTCGTTTAGACCTATAGGATCGGAAAGGAAATAGGAAAATATCTATATTTATATATCTTTTGGAACGGACGGGTTAATTCTGATTGGTTCCCCATAACTGGCTTTGCATAATAGTTAACAGCCTTATTCATTTTACAGGTTTTACAATTGGTAATATATAACTTGACATCCTGTGCCATGCGCGCCCAATGAAACTATCGTTGAAGTCTCTCAACTGTTTTTGTGACTCCGGTATGACTGAACGATGGTGACTCGTGTGCTTGTTTGATAAGATGTGGAGTTAAGCTCTTTGGCACCACCATAATTTCCAAATCGGTATATTCGTGTATTGATATCGTTGACCATAACCAGGGGCGATAAGAAGTTTCCCATCTTGAACTCGGGAGTTATGATTGGCATTCGGCAAGGATGAGAACGCTGGATTCGCAAGGTCAATATGCAAGGGTTGTATATCGGACATATCTGCTGTAGACTTACTTGATGTGTGAGAGGGAACTAAGATCAAACTTTGGAAGTGCTTATTAAAAAACCATGCTAGAATTATGGTGAACCGTATTAGAGCTTTTATTTTTCGTAGCACACGGAAGGCCAACTGATGTTATTGGGGACCACATTTTGTGAACCGCCCCATTCTGTAGCCGCCCGGACAAGTCTTTCTGCGACATCAGCCACTACAAACTGGCATGGTCTGTATATATAGTAAATGGATAGCCCTCTATATAATGCCGGAATTTTTTTGCGCTCAGCACAGCTGCGTAACATTCCAACTCGGTAATCGAATAGTTCCTCTGAGCGGCGTTTAGTTTTTACGACACAAAAATGATCGGACGTTTTGCCTCATCGAGATCGACTTGGAACAATACGCTACCTACTCCAACTGTGCTGGCGTCGCATTGAATGTAGAACGGTTTACTATAATCCGGATTTGCTAGGACTGGTGAGGTTGACAAGGCAGCTTTCAGCGTCTCTATTCAGCCGTTGCTATGACCATTCAATTTTAGAGCCCTTCTTTAAAAGATCAGTGAGCGGGGCGGACAGCATAGCATAGTTTTTGATAAATCGGCGGTACCAGCCGCTCATTCCTAAAAACCGACGTATTTGTTTGGTGATTTTCGGGATGGGGAGTTCCACAATCGCTCGAACTTACTCAGGATCAGTTCGAAGACTGATTGGAGAGCAGATTATTCAAGAGTAGTCCAGACACTCTCGAACATTGTGGAATATTCTAGAAGGTTAGAATATTTGGTATAAATACGATATAAAGTTTTAGGAGCTAATTATAGTTGTGTTATTAAAGTGTAATATAGTGTTATTAAAGTGTGATAAAGTGTTTATTCTTAAATTAAGTTAATTAGTGAATATAGTAAAATAGTGTTTAGTGTAATTATTTGGAAATAAATAAATGTAGTGTTTTCTAGAATTAAGTTGATTGTTTTATTCACAATCCAGTGATCGAACCTTGTTTGACAGGGCTAAAACGTAACAATATATACTTGTCGGGTCAAAACTTCGGTAAACTATAATTTAAAAGATGCAAAATTAGGAAATTACAATAATTCCATTTATAGAATTTTGAATGAAAAATTTAAAATTTTGAATGGTTTGGATTCGAATGTTAACAGTTAAGTTTTTCAATTTTGAACGTTCAATCGTTCATAATTCGACCCGACTGTGGGTGCCTACATCAATATGTCACCTGTAAAATGTCTGAAACATGTTTGTTTAATCAATCATTTTTGTTGTAAGGTTTATCATCCTTCGGTCTCACCACCTTTTTATATATTATGACAACCAAAATTATGTTAAAATTAGAAAATTATTCTAAATATAAAGCAATCATTTTGATATTCACAGCAGCAGTATATATAATAAAGAAGATTAATTTATTATATTTATTTAAATTTTTATTATTTACCTATTGTATTAGAGATATGTATAAGAAAATAAAATTTTTACCATTAGACACATACACACATACATGCATACATATACAAATATTCGTACGTATACATAAAATTAAAATTAAAATATTTTTAAATTTATATTCTTTCCAAATAAATCACGTTTTTATTTTATGTATTTTAATTAACTTTGAAATAATACAAATAAAATAATAATAATTACTATTATTATTATTAAAATATACAAATTCTATTTAATACACAGAATAAAATAATTTTTTAATTTTAATTTAATTATTTAATTTTAATAAATTTGTATATTCAGACGAAAACATCTGTTGCATGATGAATTTGTTGTGTATGATGAAATGGGTTGTGGGACTGGGAAGAGACAAAACTATTCGAGTTCAAATTAATGGAGTTTTTTTTTATATCTGTAATCTCTATACTAGAAGATAAGGGTATACAATTTATTACGATTTAATTTCTTAATGCAACCTAGTCGCAGGAAACCATCATTTTTCAATTAATTTTATAGATTTTTGAGGTTGTTTCGCTGCTTCACATAATGTTTGTTTAGTATAAATTTTGACTCGGAGAAATATGTTTGTCGGTGTAAAGTGCGTGATTATCGACGAGGTTAGTATAATTGGATCAGATGTGTTACACAAGATCGACTTATGCCTGCAGATGATCATCGGCGCGCATGTTCAACCGCTTGGTGGCAAGAATGTCTTCTTCTGCAGTGACATTCCCCAACTTCCACCAGTAAATGGTACACCCGTTTATCCAGCCCCATACGCAACATGATCGGTGGTGCCGCGCTCTGGCAATCGTTAAACTACTATACACTAGAGCAAGAAATGCGGCCAAGCGACACTATACGATCTCTGCTATACTTGTTACAGTCGGCAACGGAGAGCGACTCGATGTTAATGAAATTAAACTTATTGAGTCGTGATTCAGCAGCCAACATTGGTGCAATACGAACTTGATCGGCGTTGTGCGTTTGTATCATAAAAATCACAGGGTGGACTCAAAAGAGATCTCTACTGATTCCATCATCAACCGATCTAATTAATTGGCAATTAGCGAAACGTGGATGTAACCCCGCTAAGCGCAGAAATATTTCAACCACATCATATGCTGCGGTATCATCATCATCAAGTCGCATAGCCGGTGGAGTCGCCATATATCGCAACAATAGCTTCACTGATTGTCACAGAGTTAACATTGACATTTCCGAGATGAATTTGCAGATCAAAGACTCAAAGTCTAGTAAACGTAACAGTTAATGGCATCTTCAAATTCATACTCGAGTGTGTGTACATCTATCCGGGCACAGAGTTATAACATAGTAATTATTTGTCTTTAACTTGATTTCTTTCCTGAACTTGACGAACGTTAAAACACTTCGTGCTAAGTGAGTTGAATCTTTCTTCTATCGTTCGCCAGAAATCTCGATGTATTGCGTAGGCCATTTCCTTCCCGAAACATTGTACGTATTCACGTCATATGTCCATACACGTGGTACAGATACCCGATTTTTTTTAGAATTGTTCCGGTGTTGTGGTTCCCTATAATACCCAAATGATGGATACATTTGGTTACATACTCGTTTATACAAAGCCGATTTGTAAAATTTAATATTCACAAACCTTTTTTCGGAACATCTAAGTGCTTACCCCTACTTATTTAGGTACTAGAGGAAAATTTACGAAACTTTGATATCAGTATTTACGACACTTGTGCACAAAAATGTTGTGCAATAATATAGGAGGATTCATGTTACTCTCGTATTAAAAAGCGACATTCTGGCTAATCTGAACTCTATATTTTGTACACAACCCCTTAATAACAAAACTTATTCTAAGTCATGTATATTACGTTTAAGAATACTACAGATTTGGTAATAGTAAATTTATCATCAGATTCACGCGACTGTACACTAGCTGAATTAACACTGAACCATCTTCCACCATGAAAGAACGTTTGCAACTGGTGATCGAATAATAAAATGGTGGGAGAACTTGTACGAAGTAACGACTAAACTAACCAAAATTAGTGTGGAATCCGAAAGTGCTACATATATGACATCTGAACTATCCAAATTGCAACCCAATTGTCGATTTATCAGAACTCAACAAGATGATTCCATTCAATATGTTACTAACAGTTAGGCGGGCTAAATAAGTCTAAATAAGAATTTATCAAGATTGAATGATTTCTTTTACTATATACGTTTCTCAAAATTCTCACAATTTTTAATAAAATTTCGATTTACCGATAATTTACCGATTAATCAGTTTTCATGCCAATGAAAATTTCGATAAATTTTTTTGGTCCCTAAGCGTAAATGTCTATTACTGTATTTAGTAGAGTTTCCCTCCTACTCATCGTTTTACTTCTTGAACTTCAGCATATATGAAATACGCTTCATTAAAGTAAATACGCTTCATTAAAGTAATAAACCGTAAAGTTCAAATCATCGTACTATGACAATGAAGATGTAATAAATTAAGGAAAGGTTTACTTACAACTGAACAACTGAAACTTTTTTAGGTGATCGAAATGTTATTATTATTATTATTAAAATTGGCTGGAATCCACGGGAATTCCGCAATCAATGCTTGACCTCAAATTGGGCTCCTTAATGAAGTACTTCGCCTTACGACAACTCATAATCTCAAGCCACTGAGACCTAAGGTCCTTCAGAGCGTAGTTCTTTATAACTTTCTTCCCGTATTTGAAAGAAACAGGAACCGCTGGTTCAGGACCAACAAAAGTCAATTGAGAGCCAGCTTTGGCTAAACGTTCCGCGTTCTCATTGCCTACGATGTCACAATGAGTCAGTACTCACATGACCGTAACATTATTGTTAGAACAAAGAAGGTTCATGAAATGTTTACATTCCTTGACGAGTTTAGAAACAGTAAAGGGATTTCTTAAAGAGTTAAGTATAGCTTTACTATCTGTATACAGTAGAATACTTTTGTTTTTAACAGCAAAATGCAAAGCCTCAATAACACTATGTGTCTGCGCTATTAGTTCCGCCTGAAAAACAGTACAATGCAAACCAAGACTACCGAAAAGTCTCAGATCCGTCCAAGATTCCAAAACCTGTACTGAGGTTAGAACGAGAGCCATCAGAAAAAAAGACTATGGACTCATTTAATTTGTTAAGAAAATCCTGCGAACTTCACAAATCTCTCGAAGGATAAGCGAGAAAAGATTTGAGAATTGGAATTCTGGTAGTAGTCTGTCATTAACCGTATCGACTGGTAAACATGAAGAATAATTTTTAAAAATTGGTCGATGTCCCACGATAGAACTGAAAACAATCCATGCCCCAATGCACCTCAGATGATATGCTGCAGAACAGGCTGTGCCTAAAATAAAGGTGTTTAACTGAGGCAAGGAAAGAATGGATTCCATGGCAAGAAGTTTAGGCGAGGGCATAGCCCCAGCTATGGCTCTGCAAGCAACATTTTGTAGACCATTAAGCTTGGCTACAGAAGCCTTCAGGTCACAACCACTGGCCACCACACAATAGAAAAGAACGATAGTAGCGGTAGGACCAGTGATTTATATAAATGAAAGAAAGCATCCTATGGCTTAAACCCCAGGTTTTCCCAAAAGTTCTTCTACATTTCCAAAAAATGTGGGTGATTCTTCCAGGAAAGTTTACTATCCAGGACAACACCAAGATGCTTGACGTGGTCACATTTAGTGATCGTTCTCCTAAAAAGGAAGGGAACAGATAGTTCAAGAGTATCTCTCTTCCTTGTAAAGACAATTAAATCAGTTTTAGAAGGGTTGACGTGAATACCCTTTTCAACACACCAAGCCTCCACAATAGTTAAGGCATGCTGAGTTAGGTCGGATAAGACACTGAGATGTTTGTCTGAGACTGTCAAAACGAGATCATCTGCGTAACTCGTAGCAGAGGTGAGAGCACACCTCCCTGAGGACAGCCTTTGGTAACCTTAACAGAAACTAACACCCCATCCAGCTCCGCCTCCACAGTGCGAGACTTGAGCATGGATTCAATCCATAAGATAATGGTGCGATCAATACCAAAATTGGTACAGGCAGAAGTGGTAGCAAACGAAGTGCTATCGAAAGCTCCCGCAATACCCAGGAAAGTACCCACAAGAAACTCCTTATTATTAAGAGATTTTACAATCCTGGTTACAAGTTCATGTAGGGCGGTTTCACAGGACTTACCGACTCTGTATACATGTTGCATGTTACTGAGTGGGGAGGTGATTAGAAAATGACTTCTAATGAATCTATCAACAATTCTTTCCAGAGTTTTAAGAAAATTTGAGGATAGACTAATAGGCCGAAAGGAATTAGGATCCGTATAATCGGACCTCCCAGCTTTCGGGATTAAAATAACTCTACTTCTGCTCCAAGAATTTAGAACAGTGCTAAAAGCAATCCACGCTTGAAAAAGGTGGAGCAAATGATCCTGAATTAGAGGAAAGCCTTGTTGTAGTACCGCAGGAAAATTACCATCTGGGCCGCCAGCCTTATAAGATGCAAAGGAAAATAGGCTCCATCGCAAGATCACGTTTGATCAGCTTGTGAGCCAAACCCCAATCGGGACTTACAACAGACGTCCTAGTGAGCTCGGCAGCAACATCATCTGAGTTGACGATATCACAACCAGGAAAATTAGCCGAAAGGAGCAGCTCACCAGTTTCCTTATTGGAAGAGGTAAGCTGTTCAGCGACAGCAGATAGGCTGTTGATTTTCTCGCATAAGTTCAAGCACGAGGCTCTTAGAGCGGATCTTAAACTTCTTTTATATTCCTCTTGTATGAAATGGAAATGTTAAATTAGGATTAATTAAATTTTTAAATCATAAGTTCGATCCTGTGTCTATCAAAATGAAAATGGATTGTGTAATACCGTAACTACTGTGATTTAATTTTAATGTTTGAATCGTGACTCCATGTCATTTATTTTAAATAAGGAGTCACTAATCGTAGCTATTTATAAACTTATTTTATATTTTGTATTTTCAAAAAACTTGTTTTTTTTAGGAATACTTTTGTAATGATTTTGATAATTTAAATAAAAAATAGCTATGTTAAATAAAAAAAAAAAAAAAAAAAAAAAAAATGAAATCAATTTAGATTTCAACTCCAAACCCAAATCCGACTCCTAATCCAAATCCAAATTCAAATCCAAATTCAAATCCAAATCCAAATCCAAATCCAAATTGAAATCTAAATTCACTTTGAAATCCAAATTCCTGGATTATGAAATCCAAATCCAAATCAAATCCAAATCTAAATTCAAATTGAAATCCAAATCCAACTAGATTTCAATTTGGATTTGGATTTCAATTTGGATTTGGTTTTGAATTTGGATTTCAATATGAATATGGATTTGGAATTGGATTTGGAATTGAATTTGAATTTGAATTTGGATTTGGATAAGAATTTCGATTTGGATTTGGATCCAAATCCAAATTGAAATCCAAATCCGATATTGTACATGAAGTAAGATCTCAGCGAGTATGCGGTCTTGGTCACACTCTGCGTGCGGATCCGGAACGAATTGTGCAACTACCACCGAACGAAGAACCACCATATAGACGATGGCTCCACGGTGTATAGAACGAGTTGGGTTTTTCACATTGTCGAGGACAGTAAGAAGTGAGCAAGGATTGAAACCGATAGAGCCAAACTGTTGACAGAGTAAGGAGCCAGTAATATCCTTTAAAATTGTTATATTATTATTTCTGTAATGTAACTAGCATCTGTCTAAAGAATTAACCAACTTAACTCAAATATATGTATAATTTATTTTAATTTCAACATTTTAATAAAATAATGTCATAGATCAATTAAACACAAAATAAATTAACATTTATACTTTATACTCGTATATAGTATTATACAATAACTATTAACTACAATATATAGTATATACTTTGTGCGTTGTATATCAACACCACGAACCACTTCTATAATGAACCACACGTCAACACACCAAATTTTATTTTCCCAATCGCATATCAATTTTTTTGTCGTTTTTTACTTTACGAAAATTAATTATTTAAAATATGTTCGCCATAATATTTATCAAAATAATTATAAATTAACTCGTTTAATAAATAAACCAAATAAAAACATAAAAAATAAATAAATAAAAATACAAACTACGTTTTTAATAAATTTAATTACATTATTTTCGTTTATGTACATAATTATTATTTTTTAAATTGGATGATTTTTTTCCCATCTAAAATTAAAATTAATTAATTTTTTTTTAATGTAGGAGTAATGTTTTTTGGTTGTTGTTGCTGTTATTATATATAAGTAGACTAAGTAGTAATCTACATAAGCATATGACACTTTTTATTTTGTCATTACAAAATTTTGATGTTCGCGCTATAATTTGATTAACTATATCTTACGTTTGACTGAATTATGACATAGAAAAATGTGTGACTTGTGTGCGATATATGAGATGATGACTAACGAGATAAATTTAAATGTAATTAGGTAAATTAATAAAAAATAAACTATAGCAAATTGGAGCTGGTGCCAAGCCGATGCGCTCGGAAACGGTTGGATCGCTGCGGTGACGACCCGCACATCCGTAAAAAAATAATCTGTTTATAAAGTCAACAAAACGAAAAATGGACATCGGCACGTGGAACGTGTAGTCACTTAAGAACCCAGGAGCGTTAGACGGCCTAATCACATGCATGAAGGAGTATCGGCCAGAACTCGTTGGTCTTCAAGAAACTCGCTGGCCTAAAAGTGGAGACCATGTGTCCCAAGGCTATACGTTGTTATACAGTGGTGCTGACCTCGGAAATTTTGGAGAAAAAGGCTGTTTTGGATTGTGTAAGCTTTCCTTGCGCATGAAGTTAGGTAACCTGTCGATAATTTAGGTACATGCATCCACAGAAGTCAGCCAGCCCCAAGATAAAAACTGTTTTTACAATGACTTGGGCGATCTGATGGGATCTATACCCAAACACGATGTTAGAATGGTAATTAGAAACTTTAATGGTAGAGATGCCAGAAATCAAACCGACTAGAGAATGATGTACTTGCTGATGCACATTTCCCCCTCACAAACAGATACATTTGAAAACATGGACACATCCTCGTAAAATTTCCCGCAGCCAAATTGACCACGTGTAATTTCAAAACGGCGAGCTCTGGTTGTGGAGGATGTTAGCACTGCAAAGCTACGATGGAAGTTTTCATACAGGTTCGGTTTCAACACAGCGAAACGCATGGAACGTTTCGACCGTGAAGGTCGCTGATAAATGAAGATCAAAAGAAACGATATCAGGATCTTGCCAGCGACAACATTGAGGAAGCTAATTACCATTCTGATTGTGTGAACTCTATCTGGGAGGTACTAAAAACTTCGGTTGTCAGTGTTGCTCATCAGACTTTGAGCATAGTGAATGTCAGACCCAAGAATGATTGGTTTGATGACGAGTGTCGTCTTACAGTTGAGCAACAAAATATAGCCCATAGTGAAGTGCAACAACGTCTCACGTAAGGCTGCGCTTAGCAGGGCTGCTAAGCGGATTTGTAGACGGAAAACGTCAGAATGGTGGAAGGCCGAGGTTCTGAAAGTACAATAACTCAGCAATGAGCGCAGTTCGCGTAATTTCTTTAAGGTAATTACTGGATTGCACCATACTTTCAAGCCTGCGTCAACAGCCATTCGGGACCGGGATGGAAATCTCTGTGTCAACATTGGCGCAGTACTCAACGCATGGAATGGACACTTTACCGACCTGCTTGGTGTTCATCATGCGTCACAGAGTGTAGTTGAGTCACCTCAAATCCATCCCATGAGGAACTAAAAGGAAACCGCCCACCTGGAGTGGACTGCATTAAATTCGGAGCTCTTGATATTCGGAGGAGATACTTTGTGAAACTGTCTTTTCGACCTTATTCGATTAGTATGGCGAACCGATGGAATGTCTGACGAATGGAACGTGGCCGCGATATGTCCAATCTTCAAGAAGGTAGCTCTCCCTTGCACAGCATACAAGTTACTATCCTACATTATATTGGATAGAATCACTCCTCTAGCGGAAAGCCCGGTTGGTGACTATTAAGGAGGATTTCGTCCGAATCGATCAGTCACTGAACAGATCAGATGGTACGAGTTTACATATGAATTATTTTTTTGTGGCCACTCAACAAATTTATCGAAAGATAACTAAATTTATGAGATTTTTTCAAATTTTGAATATTCATTCGAAATTTTGATGATTTATCGAATTGGCTTAGATATGTAGTTAAAGTAAATTTATCAATAAATTAGATCTAGTGGTTCTACTCTGCGAAGCCGTATATATAATCGGTTGCCTTAGTAGTTGCCTTGCTAATTCATTGGGGTGAGTTTCCAGTTTCCAAAAGTACTTCAAACTGTGTGCTTGGATCATATCTTTGACCCATAGTTGAATTCCTTAAATCCATATAGGAATTAGAATCATTTTGTATAGTAGAACCTTGCATTCTAGGGAAAGTTTTGAATTTCTTCCAATCAGCCAGGACACTTTTGAGAATTTTATTTTTATTTCTTCTATCAAGATGAAGACCCAAGTATTTGACATTTGTTTTTTGAGCAATGGTGACATTATTTAATTGCACCGCTGGACATGTACGCCTATTCAATGTTATGTGTGTTGATTTGTTTTCATTCGCTTTTATCCGCCACGTTTGAGGATTTTTGTGTGAAAACATGAAAGCGTGTCATCTGCAAATGTTGGTGTAACAACCATATGAGTTGTTGGTAGATTGGCAGTATAAAGGAAATACAATACTGGCCCCAGTACGCTGCCTTGTGGAACTCCTGCGTTAGTATTATTTAGTTCAGTAACGGCTGAATTGTGTTTAACCTGGTATTTTCTTTGAAACAAGTAGCTTTCAAGGACTACATGAAATTTTTTTGGCAGACGAGTTTTAATTTTATATATAAGGGACATACTTTGTCGAAAGCTTGCGCAACAGCAAAGTACATATACTTATTGGCCTGTGCGACTTGTGTTTCGTCTTTTCCAGGCTTTGGCATCATTGTAAATTGCCATATTTTCCATTTTTTAGGAAAATATTCACATCTCATAATAGTTATGAGTTTTATGCATTTATCAGGTAATTCTCTGATCAGTTTTACCATAATAAAATAGTAGCCTTTTCTACGTCACTTCTGGCCCAATGTCCATCTGGTTGCCTAATTGGGGGATACGATAATGTTGGCCTCTTTAGTTTTGTTGCCATCCATAGTGACTAATCTGTCTACTCCGTCGCCGAGAGTTCAGAAAGGTAACTCTGGATTCCTGAATCTTTTTCTTCTCTCAATGCTCGTTTAAGTGCTTTAATAGCCCTATATTCAATTTCCCTTTTACTAATTGAGATTTTTGCTGCTACCATAGCCGGCGTATTGTCCGGTTTTCTTGGATTAACTGTAGTATATTACAGTAAGTGCAGTATACTCGGTGGACACATAGCCGATATTACACAATTGCCAGACGATTCTTCTAGGCATATATTAGTTGCTTGGATGATATCTTTATCATATTTGTTGAGTTCATAATGCTTTATTCTTCGTTTGATCAAGGCCGCAGTGCCGCCGTGTGCTCTTCCATCTGGATGTTTCGTGTCATAAACTGAATATCCATTGATTTTAAAAAGGTATTTTTTGTAAAGTGTGTTTCTGATATTAGCATATGACGTCTATATTTTGATCGACAAAAAAGGTCTGAACCTCAGCTTTGTGCTGTGAAAGACCGTTCGCATTCCATACAACTATCTTTAGGAGCGTCATTTTTGGCTTTGGACGATAATTTGCATTAGTGTCTTCATCATCTCATTTGTCTTTCCATCATCATCATGAAACTTTTATAAACTCTTCGTTGAAATGAACTTTCGATTTTGGGGCGGTACCTTATAGGATGTTGGCATAGGGAACTCCTGGTTGAGCAAAACTGCTTGGAACATTCTTCAGGTCATTTTGTGGGGTTGAGCGTGCATTGGCTTGTTGGGCAATTGTAATTCTTCGAGTCATATCTCTTTGATTGTAACGTGACTTAAGCATTCGTTGCTCGGATCGCAACATTGGATTGGTCTTACGCTTCAAACCCAGATATTCTGAGCAACCTCTGTAGTTTACTGTGTGATTTTCACCGCAACTACTACAGCGTTTTACTGATGGATCATTTCTCGTCTTATCGCATTTTTTTGAATCATGCAGTTCGCTACAGATAACGCAAACTTCACGTAAAATAAGATTTGTGTGCCCGTATTCTTGGTAATTGTACTGGTCCGATTCTTTTTTTGGGTTCTTCTACAGTGATTTTGCGATTCAGCAAATATCTTTTTTCCTTTGTACATATTTCTCATCTGGCTATAATTCTATGCGAAACATCGGTTGAGGAACCTTCTCCCGATTTAAAAGGTTTGCAATAGATTTGGCATGGAAAACTTGCGCAGCAAAACAACAACAATCAACAGTTGGATTTTCAGAGGCGTCAACTCGCTCAGTATTTGGCGCCATCCTCCTCCAAGCTACAAAATCTATTGCCGAGAGGTATTTGATCAACGCCATGTTCTAACCTAGACGCTTTAGTTTTACGAGCTAATTGCGCTATCTCACCAATTAAATTAATGTCGTTATTCATGTTTGGGGAAAATCAACATGTCCAAATATGTACGAGTATATACTCGTACTATGTAAACATAACTAAGTGAATGCATTTCCATCTTTTATATGGTACACATGAGATGTGAATTTGTATATTTTATTAAGTTGGAAAAATATATTCAATATATGTATTTTCAATAAATCCATAATCTCAAATATATTTAAGTAAATATCGAATATTATAATTCCTGAATATATGGACGAGGGTATAGAAGAGAGCAAAAAAAATAGTTCGCAGCATCTGGTGAATATAGACAGTGCACATTCTATAGACTTGGCATCCTATAATATGAATGCCAAAGGGTAAATCAATTATCCAAACGTAATCTGGTATGTAGATAGGTTTTCAATAATAAATTATGTCACGTAATAAATTTCGCCCCCTTTTTTCCCTCCACATTACATTGTTGTTGTGATTTTATTTATTTGAAATAGCCCCAACAAATAAATAACAAATAGACTCATTATAATATCAATCACATATACACTATCTAATATTTATTTCATTTTAAATTATTTTATTGTCCTTAAAAAGCCATATAATTTATATATAAGATATACCATGAATATATTGTATATATATATAACTAACCATCATCCATCCCCATCATAGTATAAATAATATTCGTATGTCTCTCTAAATCTAAACTCTACAAAAAAAAACCAATCAAACCTACATACATATATCCAGCCCCCTTCCACCACAAAACAGTTTTTTTTTTCATTTGATCGTTTTTTGAGGTCTTATAATACTGCTCTATATACTCTGTCAATATTCTTCTAAATTGTATTTCCTATTTTTATGGTCGACGATTTGTTCAATTTGTCGTCAAATTTGAAAGCAAAAAAAAATCGAGTATCGATGAAAAAAAAATCCTTTTTTTTTATTTAATTTATTCTTGCCATCATGTCTGCCAGTATTTTACAATTTATTTATATTGTTGTTGTTGTTATTGTACATAATATTTGAAAGGATGAAGAAATACCACAAAATTTCAAGCCCATTTTACAATACATTATTTATTTTCGATTATATTCGAAAGTCGCACGCAATTTTATATTTGATTTTCCAATTTTTTTTTTTTTTTTTGTTGTTATGGTGGTGGTGCGGTCGTGAAGATTCTTCAAGTATTATTATGTGTCTTGTGTATATATAAAGATATAATTCAACTGTGTCGTAATGGCTTAAAAGAATATTCAGTAAATCCGATAGAAACATTTTTTGTTTTTTTTCCGGAATTTTGATGGTTATGGTTTGGTAATTTTTCAATTTGGAATTGATTTAATGTTGTGAAGGTAAAGGGAAAAACGGAACATTTTTATGTCTCTATTTAGCTATGGTAATCGATATACTCGTACATAATGTGATTCGATTTGATTTGTCGGGAATTATTAATTTCGATGCTCTTGAACTCTAAATAGGTTGATTATGATTCTAAGTCAGTCGATGGCTCACAAAGAAGTGTTTAAAACTTACTGCTGATTCTCCTTTACACAAGAAACTATAGTTGCCACCTATTTTGACTGAGTTTCTGTCATGCCATTAGTTGGTTGCTGAAGAAATCCAGCAAACCTGTTACAATTGGTGTAATACAGTAAAACACCACAAAGCGAACCAATTATTATAGTAACGTCCATTTGTAAAAATACGAGAATTTGGTTCATATATTCTAAATTAAAAACGCATTAGTATACGCAAGAAAAAGGAGTTATTTAGTTAATCTATTACTCAATAGATGGCAGCCTATATATTATATATTTTTTCGCTGTTTTTATATTAAAACACATTGAAATCCATTAAAAATTTATGATTATGGCTGAACAAAAAGACAATTTACAATATGGCGGCACTCTCGAAAATAAGGTGACCCAAAAAATTTGTTGGTCATCGTAACCTTATTTGAGTTTTTCATCACCGATTTTCATCAACAAATCTTTCGGTTGAACCTTCATTAAGTCATTCAGCACGTTGATATTTGTTGTGGTCACTTCACTGTGTCATATTCATGTTGAGTTTGCTGATGGAATACTGTGATTTCTTAATAAAATAATAAACAGTTTTTTAAGGCTATTACTGGTCCCTTATTGTGTCAACAATATGGCTTCAGAGCTTGGTCGTCATACTGTCTTATACAATATGAAGAAGCCAAATCGTTTTGCGATTTCTTAAACAGAAGATAATTACATCAAATCGCAGAAGAATGGAATGTCTTAGTTCAAGCGGGAGTCCCTCATTGAGAGCTTTTATTATGGAAGCAACGAAATCTAGTAAATCCATTCCTTTATTAATCACGCTGAATCTTTTCACCATAGCACGTTCTTCTATGTTTCTGAACGTTTTCAATTGCTCCTCAATTACGAGGTATTTTTCTTTCAGCCTATTATATTTAACGAGCAGTTCCCTCTTCTCCTGATATGGTATGCATTACACTACATCATCATATTTCCCCTATTCGTTTCATTAAAGTAAGGTAAGCGGACAACTACTAAAACTTTACAAGGCATTCACATATGCATGCTATTCGTCAACTGATGATGGTCAGCATTTTGACATGTGAAATCGTTACCGTCAAATTTAACTCCCAACTTCTATGTAGTTTTTCTTTGTGTTATTGCCATCACGAAAGATCGTTCGTTTTCAAAATGCTGTGACGATTATATGCCTAACGTTAAACTCAATCACATTAGTATCGTCGTTAGTGTACACCACAATGTTCGAGAAACAAGGCGTGAACAAAAACCATAGAGGAGAAATGAACAAAGGCGCGACGAGAGAGAGAATGCAAATTTTGTGAGAATTGCAATAATTACGTCACAGAATTCTCTCAAATAAATACATGCATGCATACTTGTACAATATTCATTCAACTACGCAATACCGAAGGTTCCAGAGGTGAACGGGTATATAAACGAGACCAGGTTGAAGAGTAAAATCAGTTTAAATTGAACCACTGACCAGTGAACAAGTGAAATAGTAGTAAAGTGAACCAGTGAGATTGTGAAAAGTTATGTGCTGAAAACAAGTTGTCTAAATTTATTCTAAAATTCGCCAGTGGTTGAGCTAAAGGCTTCTGTAGCCAAGCTTAATGGTCTACAAAGTCTGGCTTGCAGAGCCATAACTGGGGCTATGTCATCGACCCCACTTCTTGCTATGGAATCAATTCTTTCGTTGACTCGATTATGCACCTTTATTTTAGGCTCAGCTTGTTCTGCAGCATATCGTCTGAGATGCATTCAGCATTGGGGCATGGAATATTTTCGGTTCTATCGTAGGACATCGACAAATTTTTAAAAATTATTCGTCATGTTTACCAGAAATCGATATGGTTAATGACAGACTACTGCCCGAATTTCATTTCTCAAATCATTTCTCGGTGGCTTATCCTTCGAGAGATTTGTGGAGTTCGCAGGATTTTATTGATAAATTAGATGAGTCCATAGCCTTTTTTTCTGATGGCTCTCGTTCTAACCTCAGTGCAGGTTTTGGAATCTACTGTGCTTGGACGGATCTGAGACTTTTCGGTAGTCTTGGTTCGCATTGTACTGTTTTTCAGGCGGAACTTATAGCGCTGACACGTAGTGTTATTGAGGCTTTAAATTTTGCTTTTAAAAACAAAAGTATTCTACTTTGTAGAGATAGTAAAGCTGTACTTAACTCTTTAAGAAATCCCTTGACTGTTTCTAAACTCGTCAAGGAATGTAAACATTTCATGAACCTTCTTTGTTCTAACAATAAAGTTACGGTCATGTGGGTACCGGCTCATTGTGACATCGCAGGCAATGAGATCGCGGATTGTTTAGCCAAAGCTGGCTCCCAATTGACTTTTGTTGGTCCTGAACCAGCGGTTCCTGTTTCTTTCAACTACGGGAAGAAAGTGATGAAGGACTACGCCTTGAAAGACCTAAGGTCTCAGTGGCTTGAGACTTTTAGTTGTCGTAAGGCGAAGTACTTCATTAAGGAGCCCAATTTGAGGTCAACGAAGTATGCTTTATCTTTAAAAAAGAACCAGTTAAGAATCTTGGTAGCGAATTCTTACAGGACATGGTCGTTTTAAAGATCATCTACATCGTATGCGTTTAGCTCATGATGTTATTTGCGAGGACTGCCTTGAGGAAGATGATGACTGCCTTCACTTCGTCAGCAGTTGTCCTGCTTTCAGTTCTATACGAATTCAGATATTCAACTTTAGGTCTTTAAATTTAGATCAGTTGTCTTCTCTGCCTTGGTCTAAACTTGTTCAGTTTGCGAAGGCAGCAGTGCGCGTTTGCGAATTGGGATAGAATCCTAGGTTTGTACCATGGGCCTTTCTGGCATTGAGTGCGGAATCCTCGTGGGTTCCAGCCAATTTTAATAATAATAATAATAATAATAATTCTAGAATAAATTGTGCATTGTTAATAAAATAGTTCAAATAGTGTCAATAAAACATTATTGCAAAATTCTCTACGAATCAAGAAGAGCCCGAAATTCGTACCAATACGTGAGTGATATAACTTGTGATTGCTATATTTGATTTGCTTAATTGGATGTCTATATATGCTTGCCAGCCAAATCTTTAAAACTTAAATTCAAATATTTTGGCTGGAATTATTCACTGACTTTTGAACAAAAATATATTTCTAAATTGTTTCTGTGATGTAACTGTATTGCTTGTTTCGGCTTGTCCAGTTCTTGTTCTTCCCGAGAGCATCGGAATACTTGAGAGTGTAGTGCGCGTTTCTGGTTGCATTTGTTCGCTTACAGATTCGACAAAGCCTCCAATGAAATGCATGCTCACTTTAATTACGTTTAATGATTATCTTTAGCTGTATTATCAGATCAGATATATACTAGCCACACCGGGTATAATGGAGCATTTTCTTTAATTTTATTCACAACTTCCGCGTGACGGATCATGATGGGAAGAAATGATACGATGATTTCAAATCATATGATAATTTGCAGCTCATGGGAAGACATTTTGAATAATCATTTGTCACTTACTAGAATGGTGGTAATACATAGAACTGCTCACAATCATATTTTTCTTGCGTAGCAGGGTTAGTTTTCATTCCTTCTAGTTTCCTAAATTACATACTTCGTCGCATGATATATTTGATGACAGTAATATACATATACTTCAATCATGGGTCATGAGTTTCAGGTGCACTACCATACAATTTTTCAAACCACAAGCAACTTTATCTGCTGTATATCGTATCTTGATGAATGTGACATCATAAAGGCGGCCTTTTAACTAGTGGAATTTATCAATATCCGCCAAATACTTTATCAATTTTTTGGTAAAAAGTAATGATTGCAAATCAGTATATATATACGGTATTTGTATAGCTTCGGTAATTTGACATCGAGCTCGATATTAGAAGTAGATGCTTATTTTTAGTGTCTTGGATTCTTTATTCTTTATTCGTTTTAACTAATCAGATCGTTGTATCTGTTATAACTTTCAGAATACCGCAGCTACATTAAAATAAAAAAAAATTATATCCCAACTGGCGATAACTCGTGTCAAAAGCTTAAAACAAATATAAAAAATAAATAACAAAATGCTTCTGGAATTTACTAAGACTTATTTGCTCATTCAGTTGTAGGGTTCATACAGCTGATAAGACAAATTTTCGGAGAAATAACAAATTCCAAACGAAGTTTCGTTGGCCGCTTCCTTGGTCTGAAATATTAAAAATAAAATTAACAAATAATTAAAAGTAAAAATGTTATTTAATTTTTAAATGGTAATGTGACTTTTGGTCCACCCTGTACTATCCAAAAGCATACACGAAGCAACTACAATTAGATTTAGAAAAAATTCTTTGATTTTTATTTGAAGCTTCTATATATAATCTCTCCAATTCGCGACTAAGACATCCTGATAAGCATATTTATTACAAATATTATAAACATTTAGGACAGTTTTTAAAGTTAACGCCCTAATTTTTTTTCAACATCAAACAAATTTGTTTATTTTTGCGCTGTATTTGAATTGCGCTGTACGCAGCCGTATCTAAATTTTGGCTTACGTTTTTAATAAAAATCGTTATTTTTTGTTTTATTCTAGGTCTTAATAAGTTATGTTTTTAGTGAGTTCTCAAGAAGAAAATCATAGGTTAAAAAACAAATCTATTCGGTTTTATAATTAGCAAACCACTGTAACCTTAATACCATAAAATAACTTTGTTGAAATATTTTTTGCGCAAGCAATTCATACAGTTTCAAGATTTAATGCTTCATCCACCAGCAAATAAAAACGAATAACACAAAGAATAAGTTTCCGAAAATTATTGAACTCATACAATATAACTTAATTAAAATTGCCGTGTAAAAGTTTTCCTAACTAACAAGCGTACAGGTAATACATATTCAAAAACTATAACCGCATAAAAATTTATTCGACAAAGGAACAAAAAACAAAAAAAAAACCATGGAAGATTATTTTACATCATTTTAATTCGTAATCTAGTTTCAATCATATTGGAAATTTCTCGGGGGATTTGTGCGAAATGTCAAACTATATATATATTCCTCTATAATATGTATACCAAAAACAAAAGAATATAATATTTATGATGGAAAAATTTGATATTTTGTGAAGAAAATCATAAATAAAAATGAAAAATCGAAACTTTCCCCATCAAAAACTGAGGCAGCTTTTTTGTTTTTTGTCGATTTTTGATTGAGGAAAATATTTTCATTTTTCTAGAATTGAACTTGGATATGTGTGCGAATTTGTTTTGTGCGGTTTTCATTTTATGAGCATGTTGTCAAATTAAAAATTTATTGATGTTCTTAAAACATCATAAAAAATGTCAGCCTCCGCTATTGATTGACTTGCATTCGAACGAAAAAAAACATGAATATTACATACAATGTATGCTGCCCATATCTATAAATATACACATCAATAAAAATGTTCGAGTGATAATTTGCCATTTAATGTATTTTTGGGAATTCGTGATTATCCCAAATGATTTGTTGATGTTTTTATTTTCGCTATCTATAAAAATTGTTATTTTGTTTGTGCGGTTAAATCGATTGGTATATAATATAGGTATAATGCTCGTATACGAAGGTAGAAAATCAGTTAGAGTTGAAATGAACTTAATTTAACTTATAACATTTTTGTATTTTATGCATTATATATAGAGATTAAACATCGCTGTGTATATTATATGTGTACGTCGAGAGTGTTAACCCTCAGTTATATACACACAAAACCTCCTGTACAACAAAAACCGCACCAAAAAAATAAATAAAAAAACTTTAATACAAATTAGAAAATATTTTCCAAACGATAAAATTCTATTTTTGTTACATACGTATATATCCAATTTACTCTCTCGACACACCTCATTCCCGAGTCGCATCCCTGTTCAGAAAAAACAATCAAAAAAAAAAAAACAAGAAATAAAAAATAAAAATTCAAAGTGAAAACCGAAAAATACAAGAACGAAAAAAAGGATTTTCCACAGAAAAACAAAATTATGGAAATTTTTTGATTAACAAATTGAATAGGTAAATTTAAATTTGATTAAATGAAATTGATGATAAATGTTTTTTTATCCATTCCCCTCACTGTATGTATGTATGTATGTACATACATACAAACAATACAATGAGCAAGCACAAACTTAGTACTGTACATGGTAAGTTATACATCGAAAGCATGCAGCAAAAATAAAATATAAAAATAAACATTTTCTTTGAAAGAAGATTTCCATAAATTTATTTTCCAGTTTATCCAAATTTTTATCCAAACAGACAAAAAAATAAAAGAATTTAATTGACTGATTTAAATATTGAATCAACATTGGAAGCTTTACATATTTTTTTGTCGTTTCTGCTCTGTGCTTTAAAAGTTTACCGAAAAAACAAAAACAAAAAAAAAAATTGTATTTGTAAAATTTTTTGTGTCGTTACGACTATTTACTTTGGATTTTCGAAAGGGTTTGATTTGTTGGTGGGAGGATAACACAAAATACATACAAAAGATAAAATAGAAAAAAAAATTGGAATTTTGGGTGATACAGAGTATATAATACGATTGTTGTGTTATTCAGTTGCTCATTGTGATTTATCGAGATCTCGGCCGATGCAAAGAAGAAGGTCCATTTAGAAAATGTTTGTTTTTGTATTTGTATTTACATAGAAATTTATTTTTAGGATGGTACACAATTAATATAAAAATTTTTAGTTTATTTTTGGTATGTGATATGATTTTAGGTTTTTTTTTGTGTGTGTTTGTGTGTTGGTTTTCGTTTTTACCAAAATTTAACTTTGAAATGTCAACATATATTTTATTATTTATATTTTAAATAAAATACAAAAAGAAACAACAACATAATAACAAGCTTCTTTCTATTGCTGCACGTACCATTGATTTGTGTGCGGTATTGAATTTTGTTTACTATTGGTACATAAAAACAAAAAATATACATAATTTATAATTAGATGTAAATTGGGGCCCGGAGACAATTTAGCTCATGTTGTATAAATTGTTTTACAACATACACTCGAACACAAGATACACGGTACAATATGCAACATATTAATTTAACATTTTATCAATTTTTTAAATTTATAGTGAACTTCTTTTAAGCCGGCTGTCAAATTTTATTTCTGACTTTCTTAAAATTTTCTACTAAAATGTTAATTCTATGAGTCGCTCGTAATCCGATAATCAAAAATTAGATTCACGAAAAGTCGGTTTTAAGATTGTCCTAAAGCGAAAACAACAATATATTATCCAGATATGTGTTGTGAGAAAGTCTTGTGATATATAATTAAGAAAATAAGAAATTAAGAAATTAAGAAATTAAGAAATTAAGAAATTAAGAAATTAAGAAATTAAGAAATTAAGAAATTAAGAAATTAAGAAATTAAGAAATTAAGAAATTAAGAAATTAAGAAATTAAGAAATTAAGAAATTAAGAAATTAAGAAATTAAGAAATTAAGAAATTAAGAAATTAAGAAATTAAGAAATTAAGAAATTAAGAAATTAAGAAATTAAGAAATTAAGAAATTAAGAAATTAAGAAATTAAGAAGTTAAGAAATTAAGAAATTAAGAAATTAAGAAATTAAGAAATTAAGAAATTAAGAAATTAAGAAATTAAGAAATTAAGAAATTAAGAAATTAAGAAATTAAGAAATTAAGAAATTAAGAAATTAAGAAATTAAGAAATTAAGAAATTAAGAAATTAAGAAATAAGGAAATTAAGAAATTAAGAAATTAAGAAATTAAGAAATTAAGAAATTAAGAAATTAAGAAATTAAGAAATTAAGAAATTAAGAAATTAAGAAATTAAGAAATTAAGAAATTAAGAAATTAAGAAATTAAGAAATTAAGAAATTAAGAAATTAAGAAATTGAGAAATTAAGAAATTAAGAAATTAAGAAATTAAGAAATTAAGAAATTAAGAAATTAAGAAATTAAGAAATTAAGAAATTAAGAAATTAAGAAATTAAGAAATTAAGAAATTAAGAAATTAAGAAATTAAGAAATTAAGAAATTAAGAAATTAAGAAATTAAGAAATTAAGAAATTAAAAAATTAAGAAATTAAGAAATTAAGAAATTAAGAAATTAAGAAATTAAGAAATTAAGAAATTAAGAAATTAAGAAATTAAGAAATTAAGAAATTAAGAAATTAAGAAATTAGGAAATTAAGAAATTAAGAAATTAAGAAATTAAGAAATTAAGAAATTAAGAAATTAAGAAATTAAGAAATTAAGAAATTAAGAAATTAAGAAATTAAGAAAATAAGAAATTAAGAAATTAAGAAATTATGAAATTAAGAAATCAAGAAATTTAAATATTTAAATATTTAGAAATTAAAATATGTAGAAATTAAGAAATTTAAAAATTAAGAAATTAAGTAAATTAGGTATTAAGAAATTAAGGAATTTAGAAGTTAGAGAAATTAAGAAATCTAGATATTAAGAAATTTAGAAATTAAGTTAAGAAAATTTGAAATTTGGAGATTTAGAAACTTACAAATTTTCAAATTTAGAAATAAGAAAATTTAGAAATTTATGAATTTAGAATTTAAGGAATTAAGTAATATAGAAACTTAAAAATGTAAAATTTATTAATTTAGAAATTTATAAATTTAGAGATAACGAAATTTATAAATTTATAAATTTAAATATTTAGAAATTTAGATATTTAGAAATTAAGATATTAAAAAATCAAGAAATTAATAATTCTTTGAAATTTAGACATTTAGAAATTAAAAAATTTAGAAATTAAGGAATTTAAAAATTAAGAAATTAAGAAAATAAGGTATTAAGGAATTGAGGAATTTAGAAGTTAGAGAAATTAAGAAATCTAGATATTAAGAAATAAAGTTAAGAAATTTAGAAATGTAGATATTTAGAAACTTATAAAAAATCAAATTTAGAAATATTGAAATTTAGAAATTTAGGAATTTAGAATTTTAGGAATTAAGTAATATAGAAACTTCTGATTATCATATTTATAAATTTATAAATTTAGAGATTTAGATATTTAAATATTTAGAAATTTTGAAATTTAGAACTTTACAGATTTAAAAGTTTTAGAATTTAGAAATTTCAGAAATTAAGAAATTAGGAAATTTAGAAATTTAGAAATAAAGAAATTTAGAAAGATAGACATTAAGAAATTTAGAAATTTGGAAGTTTAGAAATATAGAAATTTAGAAATTACGAAATTTTGAAATCTAGAAATTCAAAAGTTAGTTAAAAAATTTATAAATAATAAAAATTTTTAAAATTTTCAAAACTTGGAAAATTTATAAATTTGGTAATCAACAAATTCAATGTTTTAGAAATGTTGATATTCAGAAAATTTGAAATCCTACCTTAAAAATTTGTGAAATTTGGCAATCACTCAGAGATTTGAAAATAATTTGGAAATATTTAAAATTATAAATTCACAAACTTAGAATTTTAGAAATTTAACTAGAAATTAAAAAATTTTAAACCTAGAAACTGTATAATTTAAAAATGAAATATACATTTATAACTGAAATAATTTGGTACGAAATATAAAAATTTAAATTTTAGTTGAATATATTTGTGTACAAGGAATTCAGAAATTTTAATATTTAAAAATATGTACGTGGTGAACAATACGTGAAATCGCAAATTCAGCATATGGAACCGAAAGTCAGGTTTTAATTTTACGAATTTTATGTTTTCAATGTGTAGTACTAGGTAAAAAAATTTTTGTAGAACTGGATTTTTTGTTGTTGTTGCTTAAGATACAGAGGGTGAAATATTTGTTAATTTATTGAAAATGGTGATGTATTTATGCAAATATAAAAAAAAAATTTATCCGAAAAATACGAAATATGGCTCGTTTTAAAGATATAAAAATAAGGATTCAGAAATTATTACAAAAATAGTACCATCTTTAAGTTTCTCACTTTCAAAATGGCCGCCAAAATAGTTTCTCTCACTTTCCCGGAAATCGGATTTTTTTTTTAAATTTTTTATTTTTTATTTTTTTTGCCATTCAATTCTATAAAACATATCAAAAAACAAAATTGGTATTATTTTTCATTGTCTTGCAAAACACGTTTTAATACCACGACCTACCCCATTTCTGCATTTAAAAATCAATTTTGTTTTTATCAAAACAAATTTATACTTGGTGGTTCTAAATTTTATTTTCTCTCCAAAATACCATTATCTTGCAAAATACGACTAAATAAGTCCATCCACTGTTTATATTTAGGCAAAATTAAATTTAAAACAAAATTATTGGTAAAAAATATTCTATTAAAAATTAAGTTATTAATTTAAAAAATTATATTAAGCTCAGTGATAGATTATTATAACGATGATGAAGTCAGTAGGAAAAAACGATTGCGTAACTATTGAAAAACTAAAAGTTCTGACACGTCTAATGATGAGTACATTAGAGGAATCCTACGAGGGCTACAAGAATCTCTATCAGAACAACGAAACGAAAAAAATCGGATTTTCCAAATTTTGCCTGCTTCGTTCTAAAAACTGTGTGCAACCAAGAAGCAGTGGAACGCATGTGTGTTTGTACAATAGATCAAAATGTGAAATTAATCATTTACGGAACCAAAATAGAAACCGTTACAAGTGGAGAGATATCGAAATACCAAGATTGCATTTCATCTAGATTATGTCCAGAGCCTAAGCCGACATGTTATGTTCTAAAATGCAAGAATTGTCCAGGATTAAATTTATTTCGAGAATATTTGAGAAACGCGTTTCTGGAAAAGGACTACGATGATGCTGATTTATCGTTCAATCAATGGATTTCAACTGACAGATGTAATTTGGAAAAGTATTCAAAACCGTTAGAAGAATTTTTGGATTACTTCATAAAGAAGCTGAAAAATCTGGTTCCTATTTACTACATTTTACTTCAACAAACAAGCTATACGTAAAAATATTCTGAAGCTTACAGAAACACTTGTATCATGTGACTTTGCAGAAAATTATTCATTTATAAGGAAAACGCAGCGCATAGTTTTCATTGGAATAATAAGCAAGCAACTATCCATTTGTAATTTACAGAAATGTGAAAGGGAAATGTGAATTGCAGCATTACAGCTTCATTGTTATATCGGATTGTCTTAGTCATGTCACAAAAATAAAAATAATTTTATGAATATAATTAAACACAAAGAAGATTTCGGAGTCGAATGTGAATGGTATTTTCATGCCACTGCTCCACAGCTCATGGAAAGGGAAGAAAGTATACTATCAAGAGAATGGCGTCCACAATCTCAGTGATGAATATGATGGCACCATAACAAATGCAGCAGAATTTTATTCTGACATTGAATTTAACACCAGAAAAATCCGACTTGCTGGTAGATAAAGTAGAAACCATAAACGGAACTACCGATTTCCATGCAGTTATTCCTTTAGGAGAAGGTTACTTAAATTTTAAGAAATATTTTAATAGTGACGACTATGTTAGATTTAAAATGTAATTACATATTTAAATTAGTAACTTAATTTTTAATAAAATATTTTTTATCAATAAATTTTGTTTTAAATTTAATTTTGCCTAAATATAAATAGTGGATGGACTTATTTAGTCGTATTTTGCAAGATGATGGTATTTTAGAGTGAAAATAAAATTTAGAAACACCAAGAATAAATTTGTTTTGATAAAAACAAAATTTAAAATTAAATAAAGATTAACATTTGGTTTTTACTCGTATATGCAGAAATGGGGTAGGTCGTGGTATTAAAACGTGTTTTGCAAGAAAATGAAAAATAATACCAATTTTGTTTTTTGATATGTTTTATAGAATTGAATGGCAAAAACAATAAAAAAAAAAAGTAAAAAAAAAAACCGATTTCCGGGAAAGTGAGGAAAACTATTTTGGCGGCCATTTTGAAAGTGAGAAACTTAAAGACGGTACTATTTTTATAATAATTTCTGAATCCTTATTTTTTTTATCTTTAAAACGAGCTATATTTCGTATTTTTCGGATAAATATTTTTTTTTAAATTTGTATAAATGCATCACCATTTTCAACAAATTAACAAATACTTCACCCTCTGTATCTTAAGCAACAACAACAACAACAAATCCAGTTCTACAAAAAACTTTTTTTACCTAGTACTACACATTGAAAACATAAAAATCGCAAAATTAAAACATGACTTTTGGTTCCATATTCACGTATTTTCCACCATGTACAAATTTGGTAATTTAGTAATTTTCAGCTCAGAATTAGTTAATATAAAAAAGTGGAAGTTTATAAACAAACAAAAATTAAATATTTTAGAAATTTTGAAGTTTAGAAATTTAGTTGAGTTTTAAAAATTTAGAAATTTAGTTGAGTTTAACATTTTAGTGTTTTATGAATTTAAAAGTTTTATTCAAATTTTTGGAATTTTCATAATTACTAATGCCCGGTTTCACGATAACATTGGTTATCCGGCTGTTAAGCTAACATACGGTTAACTTTTCCATATAAAATGGCATTTTTCACACCATTTCTGGCAATGCAATCTGATTACAATTCTTTTTTTATATGGGAATATTTAACCGACGTATATTTATTTGATCAAAACTGGGCGACTATATATTTATACGTTCGTTGTCAAAAATACAATTTTATATGGAAAAATTAACCGTAGGTTAGCTTAACAGCCAGTTATCCAATTTTTCCGTGAAACCGGGCATAAGCAGCTTAGAAATTACTTACTAACTTGAAAAATTTTCAAATGTAGTTGGTAATATAGAAATTTAAAAATTAATTAGTTTTTTTAAAAATTTTGAAAACTAGAAATTTTTATATGGCAAAATTTAGAATTTTAGAAATTTAGGAAACATTATATTTTTTTTTTAGAAATTTTGAAAATTCGGATTTTCACGACTTGGACAGTGATTTTTTCTTCGATTTTAATTTTTTTTTTAAATGCCCACGAAGGTAACACATTTGCCTGGAACGAGGGTCTGTCTTTCTAAGTCTGGGATGTGTCAACTGAAATGTAAAAAATTCTGGGATGAACCAACTATATAAATTGATGTATTTTTTACGCTCGTCTTGTTAGAGGTAATTTATAATTTTTCTGGGATATCTTCAAGGCTACCAAAATTTGGTGTTCTTTGCCACCTTTTTTTTTGAAGAATTTGTTTTTCCGCACTTGATGTTATTTTTCCCGTATTTCAATTACATTATACATACTTTTAAATTTAAAATGTTGTTTTATTACCAAATCAACACCACCAAGAACTACAAAGATTTTTTTTGCCAACAGCAACAATGAATACGGAATGATTGTACATAGTATTATTGTGTTGTGTTAATTGAATTAATTGGAATTAGCTAAGCAGAGATTAATTATTTTTCGTGAATGCATCTTCATCTTGATTGGAGAGGAGAAATCTGCAGAAGGAATGTTTTACAGTACCAAGGGTCGAATGAATGTTTATAAATACAGCTTGACATGGTTCGAATGAAGTAAAATTTTGTATTTGGAATTGCGGGCTCGTAATATGTGGAGGCCAGAGAAAAGAAGACACAATCGCCGAAGTTATTTAAAACATGATTTTTAACTGATTTATTCGGCTAATCGATTGATTGATAAGCAATAGCTAGTTTTCCGAAAACTTTACTATAACTATTAATTTTCAGGCCAATCTATCAAGCACTCTGTAAAGATGACACACACAAACCTTTCCGTCAACAATATATAGAGACAACTGGCTAATTAATACATATTTTGAAATAAGTATTTTATATGAAAACATTAGACAGGTGAAAATTGGACAATATTACAAATTAATTATATATACACGTGGAACTATATTTGATGTAGTTTACAGATAACAACGTAAATTATTAATTTTGATTTACGCAAATATTATGATTATAGATAACAGAATTCCTAATAATTTCAATAGTTCGATATATAGGAAGTCGCCACATAAACATCTTAATCCGCACTTTGTTGAAACCAAATCCGATAATCAGTCAGGATTAGATTGAAAATATGATACAACATTATTGCGATTTAACTAAATATTTATATTCGTGTGCCTGTCTGTCTCATTGAACCCAAGAAATATTATTTTTATTAAAAAAAATAAATAATAATTTCCGACCTATGTGCACACATATATAAATATACAGTACACAAACCCAATAATCCTTATACAATTGTTTTAGATAGCCCAAATTTATATCAACTTTTGTTATTTACCCAAATAAAACTATAACCCAACAAACAAAAAAAATATATGTATATTTTGTGAATGAGATTATATAGTGTATCCACAAACACAACCCAAATTGATAGGCACATAAATTTCATTATGTGTATGATGGCCCTCTTCCCTTCCATTCTGTATCAAATAAAGATACGTCGAGTATATAGTGTGTGTATATATATATATACACAGCGATTTATTTAAGCAAATATGCCTACATTTTTTAACACTATATATCAGGCAGATTTAAACATCAATATATACGTACATACATAGACTTAGCTAGAGTAGTATATCTACTATACATATCTAGTGTATATTATCCACATAATTTAGATAGATACTATATAGTTTATTTATTTATCTAATACGTCATTGAACGAGATTACTTGATAAAAATTAAAAAAAAATATTTTTTTAATTTTAAATTTTAAACACAAAACAAACCTGACGTGCCGTATCTCATAAAGGCTATGGCTATATACGTAGAGAACAATTTTTATTTTTAACAAAAAAATTATCGGATTATGATAGTATACATATATGTATGTATATATGTATAAGAAGGATTGGATTAGGATTTGCTATGATTTATTTATCTTCACGATTAAGTCGATATTATTTTGTTTATATTTCAAATAAATATATACGATAACAACAAATTCGATGTATCGGAATTACGATAAAAAATCAAAATTTAGTTTGATATTTGATTTTATTGGTTCGGTTTGGTTTGATTCAGTTTGGTAAAAATAATTTATAATTTATAGGTTTCTATATATGATTTAAAGTCGAATATGCGGCTTTAATTATGATTTCTGTGACTATTTTTGTTGTTTTGTTGATGTACTTGTACATGTCAACAAACTTTGAAAACTTTCACTATTTTACATTTAAATAAATTTGGCGATATAGACCACGATTCTTCAGGCCGGTCCAAAATATAGAAGAGTACCCTTGGATATTCCAATTTTTATATGTATATTTAACAGTGTAACTTTTTGTTATTTTTTTAGTATAAACTTCACAGTAATTAAATTTATGGTTTTGAACCAGTTTCTTCATGGCAATGATTTACTGGAAATTAAATTTAATATCAGAATAACCCAATTGCGAATTTGGGATTACATTATTTATCCTAAACGTAAATCTGATGGTTACCTGAAATAATAGACAATTAGTGCGGATTAGCTATTTTGTCTATTATCCCCAAACTACTTGAATAAATTCGTCTAGCCGTAACTGTAACCAATTTTGCAATATTTTGAATTGTTATCATTTATTTGGTAAATGGTGCAAAAACAGATTTTAGTAAGGACTTTGACAAAATTAATCATCAGGCTGGTTTGCAAATCTCTACTGTATTCAGACGACAGAAACAATACACGATTATGCACATGGCGTTTGTTAGGAAGACCACGACAATTTTTATTATGTACAGACAGATTCTAAAAACTTTTCTCATAAAAACTTAAGAGTTTTCAAAAGGGACAAGCCATTCTCGATATAATAAGGACACACAGCCATTTAGACAGACACGACATTGTTCAACTTTTTAATTTTTTTTTTTTTTTTTTTTTTTTTTTAGGAAGGACGTGGCATAGACACTTTTTTGTCCATCACCTTACCTTGCACTCACACAACATTCATTCAACCTATTCATTCATCCCATTCACACAAGTACAGTATACCACCTGCGCATTGCATAGCTCCATGGGTCATAGATGTTTTCAATTTACGGTACCTTCCGATCCAAACTCATTGCTCATAATTTTTTAAACACATTCAGAATACGAATGATTTTCAGAATAATAATGCAGCTTGTCAACACGAAAAATTTTGTGAAAGTATTTCGTGACCGGTTTTTGACAGGTAAATTAGCAAAACGTGATGCAAATGGCACACAAATGTATGAAACTCCAAACGCTTAAGCTGCTGTTTGAACATGGTTTGAGTGGCAAAGAGTTACTTCCACATACGTCAACAAGGCGGTTTCTGTACACATCCGTTAATTTCAATCTATATTTTCCAGTTTCCACATATCATGTTAAATATCATAAACTCCGAAATTTTAGAACATGAAATGAAACCACCTTGACCGGCACTGCTATTGTCATTAAGTTATGGAGCAAGTAACTGCTAACTTGATTTTGTATGTTAGTATGAATGACTCTACGCACAAATGTGTACAGTTGGTCGCCCTTTACTGGAGCAAAGTAACAAAATTTGCGTGTATGTCGTGTTAATGCCACTAATGCATGAGGTATGCTCTCAAAAAGTTCCAATTTTGTATCAAGTAACCGCACACAGATTACATAATCTGGTATCTTTAGTTTGCTTTTCAACTGTTATTTATCGGCTTTCGTGAACGTTACTGGGATATCCGTAAGTGGTCCACTTTTATGAAAACTGATGCTCTCTTAATCAAAAAGAAGGGGAATGTCTCGTATGCTGATTTGCTACGGAAGGTAAAGGCAGACTCTCAGCTCAAAGGGTTGGGAGAAAAGATGATGTATATTCGTCAAACCGCCAAAGGAGATCTGTTATTGGAGTTGGAAAGTACACCACAAACAGCTATTTTTCAATCCCAATTACAGAACATTATTGGCCAAGAAACTGACGTTAAAACCTTGTCACAGGATACCCTAATAGAAATAAAGGATATTGATGAAGTTACCACATCCGAAGATGTACTACATGCTTTGGAATCACATGTGGAAGAGACAAAAGGTACTACTACTGTGAAGATGCTTAGAGCATCTTATTGTGGGACGCAAATGCCAGGGGTTAGCATGCCAAGAAAGGTGGCAGAGCAAGTCTTAGCAAGAGGCAAAATAAGGATCGGATGGGTGATTTGTCGTACAAGGGCGGCTGTTACGCCGGGAAAGTGTTTTAAATGCTTTGAGTTTGGTCACCTGGTGCAAAAATGTAGGAGCGGCTGTTAAGCCGGGAAAGTGTTTTAAATGCTTTGCGTTTGGTCACCTGGCGCAAAAATGTAGGAGTGAAAAAGACAGATCTAAACTGTGTAAAAACTGTGGTAACGAAGGTCATATTGCAAAACAGTACAAGAATGACCCAAAATGCGTGCTTTGTAGCGAGGAAGCTGTTGGGGGAAATAAACACGCAACGGGTAGTTGGAAGTGTTCTGCATATAAGAAGGCGTTAGACAGGAAGCTGGTCAAATGACAGTGATCCAACTAAATTTCAACCATTGTGAAGCTGCACAAGACCTGCTGCAGCAAACTGTACGTGAAATAGGCACTGACATTACTATTGTATGCGAACAATATAAACAGCTCGAAATAGAAATATTTGGTCATCAGAATATTCAAAAAAGCGGCTGTTTGGGCTTGTGGTAACCGCCCCATTCTGGAGAAGTTCAATGGTGAAGAATCTGGCTTTGTAAGAGTGAAGATCGATGGTATTCATATTTAAAGCTGTTATGCCCACCCTAGTGCTACCCTAGAGGAATTCAAAATCTTCCTAGATCGATTAGTTAGTGACGCGCGAAACCGAAACCGTCTGTTGATAGCTGGGGAATTTAATGCTTGGTCTATTGAGTGGGGCAGCCGGGAAACGAATGTTAGAGGTAAAGCGCTACAAGAATCATTTTCTCTACTACCAGTGGCGATGTTGAATGTTGGTAGTACATCCACTTTCCGAAGGGATGGCGCTAGCTCGGTAATTGATCTCACATGGATTAGCGAGGGTCTTTTAAATAGAATAGTTAGTGAGCAATATACACATAGTGATCACTATAGGCTATTATCTGTGAAACCATATCACAAGAGCTTGTGATGCAGCAATGCCACGAAAACCGAAGGATAATCGAAAAAAAGAAGTGTTCTGGTGGACCGAGGAAACAACCCAGCTTCGTAGAGAATGCCTTCGAGCTAGACGTTTATTGTGTGAAGAAGTTGACCCCTGGGGCAGTCCTTATAAAATGGTTATGAAAAAGGTTAAGGATTCATATGTACAATGCCCAGCGTGACCACAAGCATTAGAAAATATCCTTACGCCACTGTTTCCACAACAACCAGATTGTACGGTTAATATGGAAACAAGAATCGACGGAGAAATAATCCCATTAGTTACAACGGAGCAGGTGCTTAAAGCATATAGCAAGTTGAAGAATAACAAGGCTCCGGGGCCTGATAAAATTCCCAATATTGCAATTAAATCAGTGGTCCGGTCATACCCAGAGTTGTTTGCAAACTTATTCAACTCATGCATAGAGGAAGGAGTATTCCCAGAGCAATGGAAATTACAGCGGTTGGTACCATAGCTTAAAGGGAAGAAGGTTCTAGATGATCCATCTTCCTACCGGCCAATCTGCTTGCTAGATACCGCAGGTAAATTATTTGAGAGAATCATATGTGAGAGACTACAGGAAACCATTATAATCAAAGGGGACTTGGCGGAGAACCAATGTGGGTTCAGTAAAGCTCGCTCCACCATTAAACCGATCAAACTCGTAGTGAATACGGCGCGAGAGGCAATATCTGGTGATAGATGGAAAGGAGGCGCTAAAAAGTATTGTGCGGTAGTTATATTAGATGGGCAAAATGCATTTAACTCGTCGAGTTAGGATTGCGTATCACACTCGCTAATCAATAAAGAGGTCTCTCTGTATTTTCTTAAAATGGTGGCTAATTATTTTAGGCAACGAGTTTTGAAGTATATGAGCCCGATGAAGGTACTAAATACTATCACATATCTAGAGGTGTGCCACAGGACTCTGTACTGGCACCGACTTTGTGGAATGCCATGTACGATAATATTTTAGACTGCCAGACTTTTAGACTGATACTAGAAGAAGCAATGGTGGTTGGTTTTGCTGATGATGTTGCGATTGTACTTGTTGCAAAGTACAAAGAAGAGGTGGAAGAAGATGAGAGGATTGGTTAACATCTGTGGGTTTACATTTGGCGGAGCAAAAAACAGAAGCAGTGCTAATCACCAGTAGGAAAAGGTTGGAATCATGACAAATTATAGTACTGAGTAGTGTGGTGACGTCTGTTTTGATGTATGCCATCCAATTGAATTATTAGCAGCGTTGGGACAGCTTGGGAAAAGGTCGATGGATACATCGTTTAGTCCCTTCGGTAGTTAAATGGCTAGTTAGGAAACATGAAGAGATTGACTTCTATTTATGCCAGTTTCTTATTGCCCAATGTGCGAAGGAAAACTGGATAACGTGGAGCATGTATTTTTTGACTGCCCGCGCTTCAAGGAAAAAAGATTGGAAATATATAGGTCTGTGGGAAATGACTTATCACCGTTAACAGTTGTTGTATGCTGCAGTCCGAAGAAATTTGGGTGGTGCTGTATCAAATGAGTGCAAGAATTATAAGGAAATTGAGAAGTCTATAGAAAAAATAGACAAAGACAATATAGTTAGATGACCACGAGACTACTATATAGGCATAAGAATTTGGGGGTTAGGATTTAGTCGGTAAGAATCCAATACTCTCACATGTTTATGGATTAGGTCCACATATGAGGTCTTATGAAGATTCCCCCTTCCACCACAAAAAAAACACATGTAAATAATCAATGTATACATTGGGCACCGAATCGGATTATGTGAAATCTGCTTACGGCTAGAAAGAACACTGTAAAACTGCAATCAGTTAATCACTAGATAAAAAAAAAAGTATTTTGGTCGTTCACTGTTTAGCATTTTACCAAATAAATCTTGTTCCACCTACACGATTTGATTGTTGCTATTGAACCATATATGTATGTATACGTACATATATACATAATATCGTATAGACAAGAATTTAATTTTTCACTAAAATACATTTCCTCTCTATAAATACTCTCTCTCACTCACTCATTCTCGTATTTTGTGTGTGCGATAATATTATTTGTTTTCCAAATGAAAATTACAACAACACGAATCATAATAATATAAAGTCGAGATTTTTCCAACAACAAAAAAATATATGTTTTGTATACACTGAGTTGGATTTCACATTTTGTCCGCGACTGTATTTTATTTTTGTTATGTTTTGTTGTTGTTGCTGTATGTATAACAAAACGTACGTACACACGGTACTACATACAGATAGAAATAGTTAAAACAAGCAGCATGGTTAGTCAGTCTGATATGAGACGTTCAGTTGTAAATATCACAAAATAAAATTAATAAAATTTCAATAAGTTAATAATTTATTCCAGTTGAACAAACGAAAATTTATAATATTTAAAAAAAAAAAAATATTTCCAAAAAGTTAATTTTTTTGGTTCGAAAAACGCTCGTTTTCTCGAGTGGTTTTTTATTTTATTGTTGTAAAGTGCTTTAATTGTTGTTGTTGGTTTTCGTTAAAGTTAAATTTTTGGTTTTATTGTTTGTTTTTTCGACTTTTCGAATTTACATTTAAATTTTAACAAAAGTGTTAAGTGAAATATATATTGTAAAATAAATAAAATTTATATTTTTATAAAAGTGAAACACAAAAAAAAAAAAAAATTAATTAGTGGAAATATAATATTATGTGTAGCGTAAAGTGAATTTTTGTTTGTTTCTGTTATTTTATTTATTTGTTTGAATTGTTGTTGTTTTTAATTAAAACCAAAAAATAATATGTAAGACCTTTAAAATGAAATTATTTTCCTTAATTGTTTTGATGAAAAGTAGAAAAAATATTTTCCTTTTATTTATTTTATTTTTTTATATTGTTGTTGATAAATTTAATTATAGAGAGCTTTTCGGTAATTTTTTTTGGGGGGGAAATAGGCTTTTATATAATAATATATACAGTAATAAATATACACGCATATTTTTAAAATTTATAACCGACTATAAATAATAATTTTGTCTATATATTATTATTTATAACGTAAATTGATTTTGGCAGATAGAAAAAAATATTAATAATAAGCAAAAGGGTGGAAAATTTATGTTTATTTTTATACATATCATATGTGTGTGTATGTTTCGGGGCACACACATTGTCTACGTCTATTTTGAGATTAATTGATTATGATTTGAAGATGTTCGTAATGACGTGTTTCTTTTTAGAACAAAACCATAAAAAAGAAAATCAAATTAAAATGTGATTAGAGTAATAAAATTATAGAGAATAAAAAATCTAATGTCACCGTGTCTTGTGTGTTTGTGCCGCTCTTTAGATTTTCATTAACAACAATTTAATAAAAACATTTTATGGTTTATAATTTTATCACGTGTCATTTCGAGTTGAGTCTAAGGATATTATGCTTCTTCGTTGTTGTTCGTGGTTGGTGTAACTCTCGTAAATTTTGATAATTAATTGACTTTTGAGTGAAAATACCAATTTAATAAAATTTACTACATACAGTTGACAAACATACATATATATTGTTTCCAAGAACAACCCACCCCTAAAATGAATTAAGTAAAGTGATTACTCTATATACACGCAGTAAATAATAAAAATGTTGCACATCATTCCAATGTTTTAGAATATGTAGAATGTCTAGTCATCATTCTCGCTTAATGTTAATAAAATTCGGAGTCACATTCTAAAATAAATTCGTAATTAAATAAAATTTTCGAGTCTTTTAAGCTGAACAATCCAATTAGTTTAATTTAAACTTAATGTCAAATTATGTTTTAAATTCGTTTTGTTAAATTTTAAGAATTGTTATATAAATTCAATTACGATACGAGTCTCCGGACTTTACATTTTATCAAGTTCTGGGATTTGATCAAACTTGAAAGTATTTGGAAATTGTTTGCAATTCTGAAATTTTGAATTTTATCAAATACCAAATTTTTAATTTACATACCTATTTTTCAAATTTCATATGCTGAAGTCTTGCCGCAGTACTGTTCTTACTCAACTATTCACTATATTCCCCGTGATATGAATACCTAGTTTATATTTGTTTTCCAAAAGAGAGTAGATTGAAAAGTGTGGGGTATAGAAGCGGGTTCCCTAAATGCTTGTCATATAATATTCAATTTATGTAAAAGATTCAGATAAAATGGGATCTGGGATACAGAGACGCCTTATTATTGTTTTCGTTTTCTCGTTTAAAATCTGAACATTTATGAAGCACAAAACTCATCAGAATTGTATTTAATACTTAAGGATACTAACTTTTGAATAAAGTTCCGATAGATACTCTGTTTTATCAACGGTTTCAGTAAACAATATTTTTGTTGTAATCTTTAATATTTAAACCTTTAATAACGGACTAAAGAGTTCGAAGCATACATTTGGGTTATTTTCAACAACTTCAATTTTGTCACTAAGCCAAGAATGATATCTGGTATACAATATAATTGAAACACCTAACTGCAAATCCATTTCAACTACATGCATAATCGATCACGGCGGTTAAATGATCTAAGGCACATCCAATACCAATTTAATTTAAAAACTAAATTTTATCAGTATATATTAGCAATTACCCACATGCACAAAACTGAAAAAAATTAATTATTTTTATGTACTTTCTCGCATCATCTGGACAATAATATTAATAGATACTATTTTTGGTTTTGATCACTAATCAAATCAAATTCCAAATAGAGTCCCAACTGCTATCTACCCTAAAAATATCAAATTTGGAAAATTTACAAATTTCTATTATACCTGAAAATTTGAAATTCGCATAAATAGGCTAATTTATTCAAACGATTTTTGAAATATGCTCAAAATTGTTACCAAATTCTGAAAAACTACAAAACATTTGAAAATATAAAGTTTAAGAGTCAAAAATATTAATATGTTGAGTCCCGCAATAGAATTTTCTAAATTCCGAAATATTTCGCCAAATTTAAAAATACGGAAGATTTGGTAGGATTGCGGGATATAAATTTACCAATCTTAGGATCTCGGGATTAATAAATTTGGTACCTGTTGTTGGAACTTTTTTGTCTTTATCTTAACGTATTTATCGATCTCCCATATACGCAAAATCCTAATTTCTTATCTAATAAATTTTGAATAGTTAAATTTATAAATATAAAAAGTAAAATTTGAAAATTTTGAAATTTTTTTTAAAATTGAGAATTTTAGAAATGAAAAATCACAAATTTTTATTTCAGCAAAAATTACAATTTGGCCCATTACTAGTCAGAATTCGAGCGCTAACCTCACTGAAATTTATAATTCAATAAAATTAGAAAATCTTGTCTTAAATAGTCTAACAAATTTTTTTATTATATACTCGTACCACGCACTGTGAAATATTTAAAATAAAATCAAGAATTTTTTACCATTCCATCAAACATTCAAGTAAACCACAAGTTTTGATTAAAACCTGAACATTCTTTTATCTAATCAAATCCTAAAATTGTAAATGTTGATACAATTTTGAAATTTCCAAAAAATACCTGAAATTACGAACTATTTAGACCAATTCTGAAATATTCCGTGTAATTTAAATCTGGATAATTTTCTTGCTCGATTGGAAGTTTTTGAAATCCGAATATAATTCCAAAATATTTTATCGAATTCTGAATATTTTAATCAAACTTTGAAAATTGAGCTTTTGACAATTGTGCAAATTTCGATTAACATTTTCAAAATTTGTTATGAAACTCCAAAATATTTCATTTAGTTTTAAACTATGTTACAGCAACGTCTGAAATCTTAGATTCATAAATCTTTCCAATTTTTAAATAAAATTTTTTTCAATAAAAATAAAATTTTTCATTAAAATTTGGATTAAAATTCTGAAATATTAATTTCCATCAAATTTTGCTTAATTCTGCAAAATTCTGAAATATTCTATTAATTATATCAGATATAGCTCTACTAAAAACTGAGTTGTGAATATATCATAATATTTGATGCATAATTTTGGCGCATACATAACTTATGAAATATGAAACTAAGTCCACCGTTGACTTTGTGAAAAGACATCTTCTGAAAAATGCCAAATTATTTTATATTCATTTATTTGACAGCACGTCAATGGTCTAAAAGTTAGCAAGCGTGCCAACCCATCACTGAAAAATTTCTAGTTGGGTATAGCTGCATATTCTCTATGGGCCATAGCTTGATTAATTGGACTAATAATGATGTTGAATTTCTAACTGAATAAATTGATTTGGTAATTAATTTTTATACATAAATGCATAAATAAAATGTGACTCGACCATGAGCACCTGCATCAATCATAAACCTTAGTCTTTGGCCACGTAAAAAATCAATCTTGATACAACAAGAACAACATTTTCTAAAATTTTAGATGTTGTATAGTAATAATTATTGTCTGGGTTTTGAAAGCATTTATTTTATAACATATTTATGTTAGACCACTTGAAGTTTGCATCAAACTTATAACTTGGCCAATTGTCAGCAAAAATATAATATTTTACATTGACATTAAAACCAACAAAGGATCCAACACCGATCTTTTGAGGTACGTATACTAGAAACACGAATTAAGTGCAATTTGAAATTGAAATTAAATTTATAAATCAATTTTGGCTAACAAAATTATGTGATGCTACCAAACGGTATTGAAAAAGTCAAACAAAAGTATAATCAATGTTAAACCCACGATTCTCGATACCAAGCATTAAATTGTGAACGAAATTTAGTAAAGCAGTAAATTAATTATTTGACGTTTAATAACCATTCCAAATTTTTTAGCCAAACAATGGTAACATTCTATAGATCGGAAAACAATGATTGAATAAAATTCAATTTTTTCCTATTTCACCTCAAAATTTTAAATTTTCCCAAGATCTTTTCCAATAAATATACGTACCCGAAATTTCAAAATAAATAAGCAAATTTATTAAAATGAGTTTTGAAATATACCCAAAATTCTTACCAAATTCTAAAATATTTTATAATATTTGGAAATGTGTTACAGTGTAACAAAATAAAATTAGTGTCAACACATGGGTTTGAAATTATGATGTTCACAAAGTCATAATTTCAAACCTATCAAGCTTTCTAAAATTTATTCCGATTCGCCAAATTTCGAGATATTTCATCAAACTATGGTTACAAATTTAGGTAATCAAAAATCTCAATTTTGTGATAATTCTCGTTATACATTTCTACACTTCTTCTGGTCCAAACAAATTCTGAAATTTTATTATCTGAATATCATTCAAATTATAATTTGGAAATACATTTTTTTTCGAATACCATAAAATTTGTTTTAAAAATTTCATAAAGTTGAGAGAAATTTCGAAATATTTCGCTAATATAATTGAATTTATAATTTAGTATCAACATTTTATTTCAAATTTCGAATAAAATTTGAAAATTCTTAAATATTTCATAAAATTATGAGAAATTTGGAAATATTTTGATTTCATTAAAATTTTGAATTCTGAATAGAGCCCGCTAATTTTTACAATTCAATAAAATTTGGAATCAATTATGGAAATATTTTCAATCAAATTTTGAAATAAGTATTTCAAAAGCTCGTAGTCGCGAAATTTTAAGGCTTAAATACAGAAAATACTGAAGTTTTCGCTTCAATAAGATTGTAACATACCGAATAATTTTTAAAAATATTTCGCATTCTTCTTAAACAGTCTTTCAGCATTTTTAATTTATACACACTCTAGAAACCATATATTTTAACAAAATTTTTAAATTAAATCTCGTTAATTTTACCAATTCTTCAAATTTTCATTAAAGTTTCAAATAATATACAGCCATATGACAATTTTGGATTTAAATTTGAAAATTGTTTATCCAAATTCTAAAACAATTTTGAATTTGGATATATATTTACATATATTTTAAAAATTAACTTGCTAGATTGAACCTCTGAAAATTCGGCTATATAATTCCAAAATATTTTACCAAATTCTATTTCATCAAATTTTAAATATAATATTTTTAAGAATTTTTTTAATACATTTTAACAAAATATTGCAAATGGTAACTCTGGTAAATTTCATTAATAAATTCAAAATTTATCAATAAAATCTTGAATGAAATTCCAAAATTTCAGTAAATTTCATCAAATTTTAAAATATTTTTAACAACTTCTAATATCTCCGGTTAATAAATTCTGAAATATTTTTCCTGAAAGTTTGTAATGAATCGCTTAATTCTACAAAACTCTGGAATACTAATTTTGAAAATTCTGATGGAATGAAGAAAGTTTCCAAATGGCGAACAAAATTCTGTACATTGCTTAGCTCTATGTCAGCCTGTACAGTCATGAACGATGGTTCGTAGTCTGCATTCTCAACAGGGGATCATAGATAAATAATAAATTCAAATTTTGAACTTAGCACGCACCAACATCTCAATATTTTATTTTTGAAAAGGATTGTATTTTTTGCATTATGAAATTTTGGACCAAACGAAAATACTAAAATTTGTGATACAATATAATAACAATTTCGAAAAATCCATTGAAAATATATTCATAACAATGTTATATAATGTGTTCATATTTTTAAGGGCTGGCTCAGCCATAATCACTCCTCACACATCATTACTTTTACACTTAATTGCGTTCTTCATAAAAATTTGTGTTTTATTCTAGCAGTTTCATACATTGAGCAACTTGCTTTTGATTAGTCCTGATAAATTCGGTGAAACCATCAAAATTTTTCAACGTTTATTGGCAATTCGGCATTACATGAAAATATAAAAAGTGTTGACTTGATCAGCACATTTAATCGATTATTACCCAATAAATTTTTATCTTAAGATAAACCAGTATTCGACATCTGGTTTTAACTTAATAATAATAACGACCATAATCGATACAAACGGTATCCACCCTTACTCCCTAGGGACAGATAATATAATGATTTATTATTTTACTACTAACTGCAGTCTGAGATGGTTTTTGGACAATTATAGATTGTATATAATGGACTTTAGGAATAAAGCCTGGCTAAAAAAATTAAACCATAAAGATTTAAACCTTCTAATGTTAAAACTTGTTTTATTTATAGAAGCATGTCGATTCTGGCTCAAGCAAATAAGGCATAACAAAATCAATTTTCAGTGAATTTTATTTTATCCTAAATGCAGATATTCCGAACCATTTTGTTATAATTTGTTTTAATTTCATTTTCATTTCAGCAATAGTCGGCATTTAGGCTTAGCAATTTTTATATTTTAAATATTTTTTTTGTGTTCGTTCTCGACGGGTTTGGATTAAATTTAACTCAAATCAACTCCACTCAACATAATATAACTGTTAACAACAGTTGTAATATGTTGAGTGGAGTTCACACTGGAACCAGGCAAACAAAACATTTATCTACTATTTATGTATAGTACAGAAAATAGTTACAGTAGACTATCTGAGTAGTTATTGAAATTCAGCATTCTAAGATTTATCCAATAATTCATAGCAAATAAGTCCTATATAAGCTTCTACATTTTAAAATGTACATTATAGAAATATAAAATTCAAAAAACTATTAAAATTCATAATAAATCCTTGTCTATATACATCCACATACATACATAGTTGGAAAAATTAATTTCACATCGTCGTTAATAATTTATCATCTTTTAGCTATATAGATTCACATTCTTGCAAAAAAAAAAAAAAAATCTTTCACATTTTTTATTTTTATTAAATAACTTAACGTATAGCTTATGATGTTGATGAATATTTTATATTTTAAATTAGCTTTATTGTAGTTAATAAAATCATTCAAAAGCTAATAAAGTTATATGTTACAAAACTTTTGCGAGAGCTGATAAACTCGAACGATAGCGCTACGATATTGTCGTAATTGCGATGGTATTTAATTAACATATATTGAAAAAATATGCATTAATTGAATTGATTGTGTAAATTCTAGTTTGGTTCATCTTCTTCACCAATTTATATAACTTACTTATATGTGTATATACATTCTTTGCACGCCTATTTATCTTTGAGAGTTTTCGGCATTTTGACCACTTTTCAAAAAAAATTTAATTTAACCATTCCATTGGACATAACATTTCATTAGTTTCAATTCCCTGTCTGAAATGTTGGATTTTGATAAAATTAAAAAAAAAACCATTATTTAAATGTGATTTTTACGAATTAAGCTTCAAATCTCTAATTTCACAACCCATAAATAAGTGACAAATTTAAACTAATTTAACGAGGCTAAGGGGAAATAGTTAATCTTTGTTTAAATCATAAATTTGCGATTTAAATCATAGATATTTGGTTAAACTGTTTATGTATGGTTTATGAATTTATAGCACTGAATTATTTAATAAATATATAACTTAAGTCTGAATTGTAAGGCTTAACTTTTTATATTCCAGCTCCTAATAAAATTTTATTGATCATATTCGTTATTTTGTTTAAATTTTTTCTTATTTAACCCTTCCTATCGAGTTTTAAATTGCCATCTAAATTTTAAATACAAATATTGAAAAGTAAAAGTTTTAGGACTATACACTAAAAATATAAACAACCATTGATACGGTTCCATAGAATCCTACGGTTCCAAAGGACCTTTGGTACCCTTTACTATCAATATCTCACACTTTGGTTTGTTTAGCACATCTATCATAAAATTTGACATATTAACGGAATCACATATGGTTATTGTAAAGTTGTTTGTTTGCTCTGCGACTGAGGAACCTATAGACTCCAATTTCAACTTTGTAGGAGTTCCATTGGTTTCTATGGTCCAACAATGGGGACTCCATGACAAATTTCTTGACCTTCTGTGATGATTTAATTTACGTGTTATAAATAGGAACATGGTGGTTAGTTGTATCAGTCGGACGAAAACCTTAGCTCTTCAAAACGCACGAGGTTGAGAAATTACAATTTTCTTAAAGAGTGGTAAAAAGTTTCCTTAAATACTTAAACTACTAATTGTTTAATAATTTCAATAAAATATAAATTTAACAGTTTTTAAAAATCATAAAATTCTTTGTATCTTTCATGGTAAATCTTTTATACTTAGTTGCCTACAATTCTTAATCGTCTCATTTTCTTAAAATTCAACTTAATTATTAAGAAACCTTGTCACGTTTAATATATAATCATATATAAAATTTTAAAACATTTAAAAAATTTTTCAATATATTTGAAGTTTTGAACTATTTAAATTTTTTTAGAAAATATTTGCTCAAAATTGTTAGATCGCTTAAATTTATTAAAATTTAAATACTTAAAATAAACGAGTCACAAGTGAAATTCTTAAGCTTCGCAGGAACGTTAAAATCATTGAAATTTCTAAATTTTATAAAATTTGTTAAATCTCATTTTTTAAATAGTTATTAAGAGAGTTGTGTAACGCATGAAACCTTGAATCACTTAAAATTCTTCGATTTCGTAAAGTTATTAAAATCTGTAAATTTTTAAACATTCTGAAGAGGAAAAATTTGATAAATTCTTAAATTTATTAAAACTCATGAAATATGTGAATCTTTTAAATCCTAAAATAAAAATATTTAACATTTTTTAAATATATTCAAATTTTGAAGTTTTAATTCTGATTATTTGATTTTAGAAATTTAAAATCAAAAATTCTTAAAACAAATTTTTTAAATCTGCACTGAATTAATTCCAAATTTTAAACAAACATTTAAAACCATTTAAAATTAGTATGAAATACAATTTTATAGATACATTTTTTAAACCATTCAATATTATTAAAATTACTATTAACATTTTAATTCGTAAATTTCTTAAATATATTAAATGCTATAACATGTGTAAACCTATTTAATATTTTACTTATCAACAAAAATTCTTAAAAATGAACATAATGTGGTGAATGCTACAGTAAAATTATTTTACTATAAATTTTAGTAGTAAACTTATTTTTAAAACATAAAATTATAACGTAAAATCTTTTAAAATTTCTTAAAATCTTCAAATTTTAAATGTATAAATTCTACAATTTTAATATATTCTAAATTTTTAATTTTTTTTAAAAATTTTAACCTTAAATTATCATTATCGTTTATTTTACTGTTAACAAATAGAAATTACTTAACAGTTCATTAAATTACTAATTCATATATAACACATAAAATTATGAATTACTAATTTTAAGTTCAGTAAAAAAAACGATTATAAGCGTTTAATAATTCTGTGAGGTTTACATTTGTCACAATTTAAAGAATTTTTGAATTTTAGAAGTTATGATTTTCTTTTTTCTCTTTAAATTTTGAATTCTTGAAATAATTAGTATTTTAACTAAGTTTACAATAATGTGTATTATGAAAATTAAAAATTAATTTTTATATATAGGGGTAATTTTATTTTCTATAATCAGAATTAAATAAAATTTTGTGAAATCTAGTTCTAATTCGATAAAATGATATTTAAATAACTCATTTTAAAGAATTTTTGTTTTTAAATATTTAAAATTTAATCATGAGTATTAATTTCATAATTTTAATAGAATTTTTTTATTTTAGAATTTAAAATATTTATTACACATTTCATGAGTTCTAATAAATTTAAAATTGTTTACAAATTTAATTGTACAATACAGTTTAATATTGTATTATTGTAACCATTTTGAAATCTATAAAAATTTGAAAACAATTTCAAATTGTTGTTTAAATTCGTAAACTGTTTAAATATGTTATAAAATTTGTGAAATAAATTTTTTTTGTGAATCTCTTAGAAAAAGTAGTCTAATTGTTATTTAAAAAATAAAATAACAAATGTCAAATCTTTTAAAATTACATTAAATTTTCAAATTTTAAATATCTAAAACAAACAAATTTAAAGAAATAAAATTTTAAAATAGTTAATCTTTGGAAATTCAATAATTACTATTAATAACTAAATTCTTCACTTCAAATTAAAAAACCGCATATTATTTAAAATCGTAAAATTTTTTAAAACTTATAATTTGTAAATTCTTAGAATACTAAACTAATTTAAAAATTCGTTATGTTTAGTATTTTTATTAATAATATTAGTTTCTTAAATTTGTTAAAATATTATTTAATTTTACAGTTACTTAAAAATTTTTGTTACAAATATTTTAGTATTTTGTGGAAATCGTGATATCGTCGTTCAATAACCTTGCTAAAAACCATAAGATATAATATAAAAATACGTAGTTTAATAATTAAATTTGTTAAATTTATTAAATTTATTATAGTTCATAAAATCTTTTTATTTCTAAAAAAAATTTTTTTAAATCCGAAATTCATTAATTATTCATTTCATTTAATGTTCATACACAATATTTTAATCTTAAAATCTTTAAATTATTTATCTATTACAATATAATTTGTAAATTTTTAGAATACAAAATTAATTTATATTTTAAGGTAAAATAATTTTTTTGACTATTTTAGTATTTTGGGATATCGTCTGTCGACAACCTTAATAAAAACTATAACGCATTAAATAAAAATACAGTTTAATAATTGGTAAAATTTTTTAAATTTTAAAAAAATTAATTTTTTGTAAATTTTTAGAATACAAAATTAATTTATATTTTAAGGTAAAATAATTTTTTTGACTATTTTAGTATTTTGGGATATCGTCTGTCGACAACCTTAATAAAAACTATAACGCATTAAATAAAAATACAGTTTAATAATTGGTAAAATTTTTTAAATTTTAAAAAAATTAATTTTTTTGTAAATATACTAAAATTTTTAAAATTTTAAATTAAAAATTCTTTAAAAGTCATTTTTATTGTAAATTATTTAAAACTTATTATTTAAAACTTATTTAGGTAAAATCCTCACACACATTATTAAACACTTGTAAACGGTTATAATTCTTGACTAAATTTAAAATTAGTAATTCGCGTGTGTTTTCTGGAGAATTTGTATCTTTTTATAACTAATAAAATCGGTAAAAGCTTCCAGATTTTTTAATTTTTTAAAATTTTGTAATTATTTTACAATTTTAATTTTAAGTATTTAAATCGTACAGTTTATTAATACTCAGGCAATATTTAAATCTTTTAAAATTATTTATTTATAATTCGTAAATTCTAAGAATACAAAAATTATTATGGGGACGAGTGGCAGAGTTAAGTTGCAACAACCTCATCAACGAAGTCAAGCAACCGTATGCAAGGTATCCTAGAAATGAGTGATTGATCACATGGGAACATCATAGGAAAAAGGAAGATCAAACAAGTAACGAAATCTCCCTCTGGTAGGTAAGTATGCATTATCCAGCAGCCCTGGAAACTGGCTAGGATTCAATAGTCTAGAACTAGTTCTCTGGTAGAACAGACACACGCAAACAAGTGGTGTAGAAATACTAACAACATCTAAAGGAAAGAGGAATGACTACTCGAATGAAACCAATAAGTAGCAGAATAATAACAGTAAGATTCCATTCGAAAATACGAAACACAACAATTCTTACAAGAGCTATGCACCTCTACGGATTACGCAGATGACATAACAAAATATGAATTCTGCGAACAACAAGCCACAATATCTAGTACACACCGAAACGACATCAAAATTGTCCAAGGAGATTTCAATGCTAAAATTGGAATCGATAATACAGGCATGCCATGTCGTCGATCAATGGGTAAATGTGTGCTATGTGCTACACGAAACATCAATGGATCGACTGTTGTGTCACAAACCAACTATTCATAGGAGGCACCATATTCCTAACCTCCCTGCAGGATGTCAGAACAATGCGAGGAGCAGATTTACAAAGTGACCACATCAACTGGTAATAGCAACTTTCAAAATCAAGCCAGCCGCTTTAAAAATAAACATGAAAACATATCGGAGGAAGTTTAACACTGACACAAATAATACATTCAAAGAAATGCTCTAACTCAATCTAGCAAGCAATGAAACCAGTACCAACGTCGATCAAAAATGGCAACAACTAGAAGTTGCCTACATCAAAACTGCTCTACCAATGTGCTCGGGTTCTAAGTCAACACCAGAAAACCATGGATATTTAGATTATAAACGTGGAAAAAAATCGAGGAACGTCGTCAACTAAAGTTACAACTAGTCACCAAGATACGACAAAATCCTGAAGGAAATATGAAAATATAGCCCAACAAGTGAAAAAGATGGTAAGAAGAGACCGCAGGAAGCACACAAAAGGCATTCTCGTAACTGCAGAGGAAGCAGCTGCAATCAGAAACATGCGCACACTACATCAATATGTAAGAAGGGTCATCGGAAAATATACGAACATTCCACCCATAAAGGATCTTTCTGGCCAAACCTTAACCATGGAAAGAAGACAACTGTGTAGATAGCGAAGAAAGTTACGAGCTCCCAGATGGCAATCATAAACAACGTATATAAGAAATTATCAACACCCATCCTCCAACGTAGCGGGAAGTTACATTTAATTGAAAATAATTGAATTAACACAAGAAATGTATCGGGATGCCAGAAACAAGGTTTAGCACAAAGGAAAGCAAAGTGACTAATAAATATTTCAACTCACGAGGAGTAAATAACCCAAGGTTGTATACTATCTCCACTACTATTCCTGATAGTACTGGACTGCGTAATGCGCATAGTTGACAATACCAAATGATATCCAATGTGGACCACTAAACCGGCTCAATGATCTAGACTACGCAGATGAAATATGCATGATAGCATACAAGAATCCCGACATACAACAGAAAATACAGAAGCTATTAGACCTAGAACATGAAGTAGGTATCAAAATCAACATCAGTAAACCAAAAGCCATGAGACTGAACAATGAACATTAGTCACCAATCACCATCTCAACATCACGCCAATCGAAAAGGTTGAAAAATTCGTCTACCTTGGTTAAATACTTTCAACATGCTTCATAAGATCTGAAATGCATCTGTCCTGTCAAGGAACATGAAGCTACGAATGTTCAATGCATGTATAAAATCAGTACTGCTGTACGGCTGTGAAACATGGAAACACACACACACACACACAAAAGTTCACAAATAAACTCCTGAGAAGAATGATAAAACGCTTCTGGCCGAACACCATCAGCAACATAGAACATCTGCGGCAAACAAAATACACAAACATTGAGACCGAAATAAGAAAGCGCAAGTGGAGATGGTGCACACATTGAGGAAAAATCCGAATGACATAACACGGATGTTATTAGAGTAGAATCCACAAGGAAAACGGAAAGTATGGCAAGACCAGCTATAACCTGGAAAAGAACGATGCTAGCCGAGAGGAGAGCTGAAAACCATAGCCCCCAACAGAGTCAGATGGTCCATCCAGCCTAGGAAAGGAAAAATTAAATAAAAATTCGCGTATGTTTTCTGGAGAATTTGTAATTTTGTATAGCTGATAAAATCGTTAAAATTTTCCAGATTTTGTAATTTTTTAAAACTTTGTAATTATTGGACATTTTTAATTTTAAATCTCTAAATCGTACAATTTATGCGATATTTAAATCTTTTAAAATTATTTATTTATAATTCGTAAATTATTCATGTTTTTTAGGCTAATTAAATTTTTTACTTAACTATAGTTATTACGTGCCGTTTAATTTAACATTTTACGTTTCAAAACTTCTTTAAAATATTATTCTTTTAATTAGGTCAAACCAATTAAAATTACTTTAAATTGTCAAATTCAAAAAATTTTAAAATCATATATTTGCCTCGCATAATTATTAAACGTAATCATGTTAACATGTGAAATTTTGTAAAATTTTTTATAACTGATAAAATCGAATTTACAATTTTAAAAATTTGATTAATTTTAATAATTGAATTCTTTAACTTAAACTTCGTAAATCACTCATATTAGCATACAATCATTTAAAATCGTAAAATTAATTTAAAACTTATAAAATACTTGAGTTTCTTAAAATTATTTTTATTTATATTTCGTAAATTCTTAGAATACAAAAATGGTATATGCTTTTTAGGCTAATTAAAAATGTTTACTTAACTAATTTAAAAATTCGTTACGTTTAATTTAAAATTACTTAAGATTTTATGGTTAAAAGTTTTTTTTTAAGTATTTTCTGGAAATTGCAGATATCGTCTTTCGACTTTAACTATATAGTTTCTATAAAACCATAAGATATACAATTTCCTATAAATACTTCAATTTATATATTTTATATACATATGTACGTACATTTAGACAATCATTATCATCATTATAAAGTAACGTAATTTTTAAAACTTCTTAAATTGATTCTTAAAAAGTAATTTACCGTATTTATACGGCATTATAACAGAACAAAAAAAAAAAATAAGTAACACCAACCAATAATTCAATTACACAAATATGAGAAAAGTAAAAAACATAAAACGAAAGAACACAAGAAGAAAAATGAAACCACCCACTATATATGTATATACACTGTAACACACAGTTTAGGTATATAATTTTCTATTTTCCGCACTCCCCTCGACACTCGCTCATGCTGTGTCTGCGTACGTACATACATACCTACATACATATACATTCTTTACTACTATATCGTTATTAAGTCGTTTAATACTTTAAATTAGGAAAAATCAATGTCTTATTATCACAAGTCGGTGTGTGTATGTGTGTGTGTGTGGTACACGATACAATATAACCATATAATTGTGTTTATATCTATATAGGTTAAGGTTTCTTCTATATTATTCTTATTCTTATTATTACTTAAACTAATTGACAGTCTATATCAATATTTTATTGAACTGTTTTTTTTAATGGGATGTATCGTTTTGTCACCGTATGTGACATTTGTTGATTTTGTTTGGTGATTTGTATTTTATTAATACATATTATATTATATAGTCTTGACTTTTAGTCCCCCTATACATATATCTGCTACATACATATAATGTTAACATATTTGTACGGTTGACGAAAACATATAACAACAACAACAATATAATATTAAGTGCTCAATTTAAGTACCAAAAATTTGAAGAGATTCGTTAAAGCAATTTATTGATCATCAATCAAATTATTTATGTATGTTTTACATGTTTTTTTATGTTACGATGTATATATATACTTTTCGACATATACGTACAACATAAATAGCTACGAGTTTAATGAATGGCGATGTAAACCATAAAACAAAAAAATTATGTTGTTTAAGTATTTAACGTTTCATTAGATTCGAGCCCATGATCGCCATTCCACCGTCTATTTAGAAATGTATTTTAATTCGATTTATATTAAGAATTTAAATCAAATCAAATATATGTGCGCGATTAAATTGTTCGTTCATTCATTATTACGGGCACACACGTAATGTAGAGGGACATAAAGAAATCGATAAAATTCACTTACTCAGTGTATAGTTGTTAGTAGGTGGTTTACAGTAGTTTTAGTGGGTGTACACCGCTACGCGATTATAAAACTATATATTTACTATAAACGAATTAGGAATTTGATAACTAATTGAGTTATTTCAACGGCTATTAATAATTAAGTTTATATGTGCGCGCGGATTCACGTTGAATAAATGTGGGTAAGCATTTTATTTTGTACCAACGTTTTTTTTTTTTCTTTTTGGAGATGGATGTGAACAGTATTACATAGGTATAATTCAGAAAATTTTTCACAACAATGACTTGCGAGCTTTATAATTTTTTTATTTTTATTTTTTGTAATGTATATATTGTGAGTAAAAAGATTTTTATCAAATTAATTGAATTAAAACACCTTGAAGGAAATTCTATTGTTTTGCTCTCGGTAAGAATTTCAGGCAAAATAAAACTTTCTATGCTCTGATTATTCTGCACAGCTTATCAAGATTTTCAAGCGTGAACTATTCAGTGAAATAAAATCTAATAAATTAAAATTATTTTCCGTTTGTGTTTGTACGTCTGTCTGTGTGTGTGTGTAATAATAGGCCAGGAATTAAACGGGAAATACAGTTGAAAAACGTGCCGGAACTTAATTTTTTGTTTGTTTATTTGTGCCAATCTTTGGAACAAAATTATCAACGATCTGATCGGAATATCAATTGTTTATAGGACGATAGACGAACTACCACACAACAAGCGATTGTTCTTCTTTTCTTCCGCCGCACCAATATTTGACCTTGACACAGTTTCAATCCACACGCCGTCAACTAACGTATAATTTCACCTTGATACGGCCACAATCCACGCGCTGCCACATGGTTCTCTATTCCGATTTTATTAAGTCAGACGTCACAATTGTTTTTATCTCAAATTATTGATTTTTTTTTATCAGAAGCAAAATGAATTTAATAACTAAACGTAAGGTAAATAATTATTTAATAATCGCAATTGATTTTTATTTCATAAATTATTAATGCGGCTGTCTATTGATAAACTACTAATTTCCTATTATTTTTATCAACTGAATATGCCAACTGGCTTCCAAAAAAAAAAAAAACAAAATTCCAAAACAAAAACGCGAAAACAACAAAGCAACATTTTGTTCACCCTTCCCTCTCTCACCAAAATTGTGCCACCACAAAAAAAAAAAACTTGCACAGGGTAATACTACCTGTGACGCAACAAGACTTAACAAAATAAATAATACAGTCTAATAATCTATCTGTGTAAATTCTTATCTCTGTGATCTGGACACTGGACCAAGCTATAAACCGTTCTGGTCCCCCATCCAAACGAATTTTCTATGTCATTTAAAATAAACTATGTCTTTATCAAATAGAGTGCCATCTATTGAACAATATTTTAACTTATAAATAGCAACAAAAAGCGTAGCATTAAATAATTACTAACTCTATAGTAAATTCATCAGAACAACTTAAGAAGCGATCTCATCTTACTAGTTTTAAACACGGAAACCTTATTTATTTTTAGAATTAAAATTTAAAACTCTAGAATATAAATAAAATTTATAATTTTTAAAGTTTTTCGGAAAATTTTAAAATTTTTAAATTCAAATTCTAAAATTTTGAGAATATGAATGTGGATACATTTTGATATATGTATTTTAGGCATTGACATTTATGAATATAAAATTTAAGGTTTTTTTTATCTAGAATTTCGATTTTACAGTTTTCAGTTTAGGACTGTTGATTGTAACTTTGCAAATTAGAATATCTGAAATTTTAAGATTTCGGTAAATTTCAGGTTTTACTATTTTCAACAACATTTTAAATTCTTAATCTCGAAGTTTCGAAGCGGTTAGCATTTTCCGATAAATTTGTAATTTTTAATCTCAAATTCTAAAATTTTAAGTAAAATCTGCGTAAATATTTAAAGTTTAGCGTTTTTGATCTAAAACTTTTTGCAATTAGAGTTTTGATTATGAAATTGTTGGTTGAAAATTAGAAAAATAGAATTTCTGAATTTTTTTAAATTTTTGTAAATTTTGGGTTTTGCTATTTTCTAGAATTTCTGAATTTTAAATTTTAAATTTGGAAGTTTTGAATTAGAGGTCTGAAGATTTCGAATCTAGAAATATTAGATCTCTCAGTTAAAAGTTTCGAATTTGAAAATTACAATTTTGTAATTTTTTTATTTTTATTAAAACACTCAATGCCACAATGGGCCCATTGTACAAACTTGGAAGATCTATCCTAACACGCAGAAGTGCACTGCAGCCTTAACAAACTGTAAAGGTTTGAACTAAGAAATGGATAATAACTGATCTACGTTTCTTCGACAAAGGCTGGGCAGCAAAGGTAGGGCAGACACTCGTCCACTTCCTCCAGACCATGGCCCGTAATAAGTGGAACCAGAATTCTGAATTGACTCTCACGTTGGGTTCAATGCAGGGTTGCCACCTTTTCCAATGTCCGAAGTAAGATACACCACCGCTAGTGTCACACAAATTAGAAACTTTTTCAAAACAAGTTTGGCAATTTGCCTGAGGATTGATTCTTATCAACAATTCTAACTTATTTAAATCAACAGACGATGTGTTTCGTTCCATTTTTTATTCATAATTGAACAAACCTTTCAATATATATGGGGAATATGCATAGAAATTTGCTTGTACTATATTTTAATTAACTACTTTCAAGTTCATGTAAATATAATGAGTGATGACTTCCAAGATTCCCATTAGTGTTAAAGCTTTGAAGGAATCACAAATACTAATGTACATAGACTCATAAAATAAAAAATAATTGTCCATTCTTTATTACCAGTTATAACCTCTTCCAACGTTTTAGAGGCCCAAACATTGACGACAATAGTCTCCACCTTTTTGTTCTACCGCAGGAGAGTTTGAAAGCATTTGGATCGTTTGGTAACATTTTTGGGATTAGCCTTAATAAACAATCTAACGAATTATAAGATAAATTACACTTGACATTATGGTAAATATTTTGTGTGTGTTGTGTTGTGTCTTTCTGAACCACCACCAACTTATCAATTACACTCAAAGATGCTCTTTCTTTATTAAGAAAATGTCCTACTTTAATGAAAGTTGTTTTGAATTTTATTTAAAGTAGGACATTTTTTTAATATAGAAGGACGTAGGAGATGCTTGCTATAAAATAAGACTATCCTGCCGAAACCCTAGTTCAATGATGAACCGTTTTGCCTTCCGACAGCTAGGAGTAGAACGCCACTTCAGTCCCAGTTCAAGTAAAACGAACTTCTTAATAGCGTCTTTAACACCATTGAAGGATAGAGGAAATGCTGGTTTGGGACCAACAAATTTACTACGCGATCCAGCTTTCTCTAAAAAATCAGGAACTTCATTTCCCAAAAGTCCACAGTGAGCAGGCATCCACGTGATCCTTACTCTCGTATTACAGCAAAGTAGATTAACGTTGTTTTTAATTCCAGAAATTCAAATTTTAGTTTTAAAAATATTGGTTTAAAATTCAAGGTACCACAAAAATTTAAATTTTTATTTAATTTAACCAAAAATAAATAAAGTTTAAACATTTGAAGATTTTGATTCTAGAAATTATTGATTTGCTAATTAAAAATTTGGAATCTGAAATTTGAAAATTACAAAATTTATGTAATAGATACAAATAGAAATTTTAAAATTTGGGTTGTAGAACCCTAAACTTTTTGATACTTGAATGATTTGGAAAATAAAGTCTCTGAATTTTCATTTTAATTCTAAAATAACTATATAACAATAAAATAATTAATTAATTATTTTAAATTGGTATTTCAATTTAAAAATTTATTGAAATTTGTTGAACCATTTATTTTGAAATTTTCGTTACTTTTAAAAATTTTTGTTTTTAAAGTTTTGATTCTTTAAATAAGAGATTTTATCACATTTACAAATTAAAGATTTTATATTTTATATTTTAGCATTTTGTGTTTTAAATTATTTAAATTTGAGAAAGAGTTCTGAAAATTCAGTGATTTTAGAATTAGTTTAAAATTTTTAAAATTGCAAGGTACTGAATAGTTAGTTTTATTCTTGAACATTTTGAACTCTTAAATTTTAATTCCAGATTGAAGTTTTAATTTTTTATAAATATTAATTTAGAAGATTGTAATGTTTAAAAAATTTCAGAATTTAAATAGCATTAAAGTCATTGTTTTTGGTAAAATCAAATTTCATCAAATTATTCCAATTTGCAACCAAGTACAAAAGAAAAACACTAGGAGGCTGAAGAATAAAGCCAGGAGAACTAAAGTTCAGACGGACTGCGAGAGCTTCCTAGATGCACAAATGTGTTTAAAAAAGCGTTCACATCTGCTCAGCAGTCATCCTGGATTAATTTCTGTGAGGAAATTTATAGATTTCCTGCTGTAGCTAGACGAAACAACACCTTGAATAGAAATAATACGTGTAGACTCGATTCACTTCGACTACCCAATGGTGAGCTTTAGGTTAGCTACTTCTTTCTACTCATTTCCCGGGTTGTAGCACTCTAAATTCCGACAATATTGTTGAAACCACTAACATTGGCTTGCACTGCTTTTAGCTTTGTTCCACAATCTTGGAACATTAGTAGAGTTATTTTTATACCGAAAATTGGCAAGTTGGACTATATACCCAACCCAAGTCTTTTCGGCCTATTTGCCTGTCATCAACCGTTCTCAAACATTTAGAAAGGATTGTTGATAGATTCATCAAAGATCACCATTTAATTATTGCTCCGCTCAGTAACATTCAACATGCTTACAGGGTTGGCAAATCCTGTGAAACTGCACTACATGAACTTGTAACTAGGATTGAAAGATCACTGTGTAATAGTGAGACTCTTCTGGGTCCTTTCCTGGATATTGCGGGAGCCTTTGATAGTACATCGTTCAATACGATTACTAATGTCTGTACCAAATTTATTATCGAATCTACCGTTTGTCACATGGATCGAATTTATGCTTAAATCTCGCATCGTTAAACTGTCTTGTTAAACTTCAGGAATCCGGCCTCATTGCTTAAAGTTACGCAGATGACCTGGTTCTGATAGTATCTGGTAAGCATTTGAATGTCTTATCTGATTTAATGCAACACGCTCTTCTCAATGTAGAATAGTGGTGCCTTGATAAAGGTGGTGGCTTCGGTATCTGCTGCCCATCACTGGTCTGTGAACTTCCGGCAGTTTGGGTACTTACTGTACTATTTCTCAAGCGGAACAGTAAATCTGTCCTCATCTCCTTAAATAATCCTTTGACCAACTCAAAACTGTTGAAGGATTGTAATAATTTTATGAATCTTCTCTGCCGTAGTAACAAAGTTACGGTCTCGTGGGCACCTGCGCATTGTGATATTGAAGGTAATGAAATCGCAGAGAATTTGGCAAACATTGGCTCACGTTCATGTTTCGTTGGACCTGAACTTGCTGCTCCAATGCCACTTTACATTGGTAAAAAAATAATCAAAACTGCTGCTTTACTTCACTTTAAAGCAAGCGTGGTCATCCACCCCCATCTGCCGTAAGGCGAAATACTGTATTAGTAAATGCCATGGCCGTTTCAAGGGTCATCTACATCGCATAGGTCTAGCCAGCAAAGCCGTATGCGGCAAATGCCTTGAAGTTGACGATGATAGCATACACTTCATTGGCAGCTGCCCTGCTTTCGACTGTATATTGGATCTCATGTGTTTAATTCCAAGACAATCCCAAGTGCATCTACTATCATCTCTGCCTTGGTTCAAACTTCTCCGATTTGCTAAGGGTGCAGAACGCGTGTGCGTGATTTGATAGAATCCAACGTTTGCGCCTTGGGCCCTTTGTGGCATTGTGTGCGGACCACCCAAATTAAAAAAAAATGTTATGACGGGTGTGAAGTTTGTCCTAAAAAATGAAATATTTCTCCTACTCGTACATTTTTGGGTAGCTGAGGACCATATCTAACTAAAAAAATTAAAGCTTTCTTAAATCTAGAAGATAAGTATCTTAGGACAGGGATGTTTTATCACAATGTTTGGTAGTACAAAATTGAAATTATAAAAAAAATCTCGTAAAAAAAGATCGTACCCAGATAGCAATATACATTTTTTGGTGGCTGAGGACTATATTTAACTAAAAAATATTAAATCTTTCTTAAATCTATATATGTATCTTAAGACCGAAGTGTTTCCCTGGTTTAGTAGGAGAATTTTTTTAAAATTAAAATTTTGTACTACCAAACAACGTGATAAAATATACCTGCCCTAAGATACTTATATTCTAGATTTAAGAAAGCTTTAATATTTTTTAGTTAGATATGGCCCTCAGCTACTCAAAAATGTATACTGCTATCTGGGTACGATCCCTGGTTTAGTAGGAGACATTTTTTAATTTCAATTTTGTACTAACATACAACGTGGTAAAACACCCCTGTCCTAAGATACTTATCTTCTAGATTCAAGAAAACTTAAATATTTTTTAGTTAGATATAGTCCTCAGCTACCCAAAAACGTATATACACCCTTGTCCGAAGTCACACTTAGCTACTAGTTAGAGGATTGTTATTATTAATCGGAACATTAAGGTTTCCGTTAATTTACTTTAAATAAGTTCATCCTCGTATTTATCACTTGAGTAAAATTTTGCATTAGTTTTTAATTGAATTGGCATAGTTGAATATTATTTTATGTATTTAGATTTCTTGTCTTTGGGCATTGGTAATTTTTCTACGTTTGCTAATATAACAATCAGCTTTTAACAATTGATCGGTTTATCCGAATTTTGTTTATTATTGTCACTAATACAAACAAATTTATTTAGTATTAGGACAAACTTCACACATTTAAACAGACGCGTGAAATTTGTCCTAATTGTTGTTTTTGTAATTTAGGACAAAGTTTGGACAAACTTCACGCGAATGTGTTATGACATTTAAATGATCTAAAAGTTTCAAAAGGAAAAATTTATAAATAATTGGTTCTACTTATCACTCAACTAGCATGGCGCAAAAATGGGCTTAGACTTCATTTGAGTGGAGTTATTTCATAGAAGGTATATCATTTCAACTATATAGTCTTGAATAAAATCCGATCTTGTATTTCCATATTTCTTCTGATTATCTCTACTTACAAAGTTAAATTAACTTACACAGGTGATCAAAAAAAAATTTTAGTTAGTCCAATCATCAATTTTTTAAGGGGTGTCACTTAGGTGGCACCACAGTGTTGTTCTATTGAATTAATTTTCTAGTTTGATTTATTTTCTCGAGGCTAAAATCTGTTGAAGATCTATCCAAATTTACCGACTTTAATGAATTTGATATTTATGATTCAATTTTCAAAACATCAACAAATGCTTTAAATCAATCTACAATTTAAGTGTAGATGGCAAACATGTGAGTGATAATATATATAACTGTCGTAAATAGCAGAAAATTAATCTGTCTGCACTGTATAGAATTTGACTTGAAACATTCATCACATTCATTGATACAATACAACTCTCTAATTGCTTAAAAGATAATTCGTCTCTATACAAATAGTCGCAAATTATGTTTTTTCTTCAAAAAATCCATCAATTCCAACAAACACCTTCGACAAGAAAAAAAAACTGTGTTAAGGAAACAAAACCAAAAGAATGAACGGAATCTGGTTCAAATAAATAGAATGCCAAAAATCGAGACACAAGACTAAACATTACTTCTTGTAGAAAGACATATAAAAAATCCAAAAGCAGTTTTACGATGGAATTCAATTTAAGTTCAATTCCCCATAAGACAATTGCAATTTATTATGTCCAAAACACACACACATCCACATTGTTTTTGCTTATATATCCATTTCTTCCTTTTGTTTTTATTTTATCCGGAAGTTATATGTGGATACATACATATATGGGGTGTAAGTTTACTTTCAAGTCTCTAGTGTCTCAATATTAGATTATACAGGTATATATATACATACGTACTCGTATGCATAGTTTTTTAGTCTGCGATTTTTGAAAATTTAATTTGTACATTTTACGAGTATGTACTATTGTTGTTGTTGTCAATTATTAACGACCACATTTTGAACACAATATACAATTGTTCGGATACATACAGATTTTTATGTATACATACAGTATAATAGAGTTCCCTATAGACGAAATTATTAACAAAAAAAAATATAGTTTTCAAAATGCAATTTATATCAACATTTTTTTTTTTTTTTTTATAAATTGAATGTTAAGATTGAAATTCTTTCATATAATAGTAAAATGATAGAATTTTACCTGAAGATATATTTTAATAATGTATACCAGTTCTTTTCAAATGAGAATCCAAATTACATTTTTTCTTCTTCAATATATACACGGTAAATGTTGAGCACCACGGTGAGAATCGAACTCATGCATGTACATATATCATGTTATACTGTTTTGAATCATTCACCATTACCAATAATATAAAGCTTTTATTTTCAATTGGTCTCAAATTACCTTTTAACCCTATATTATGTAATCACCCGTTTTCTTTTTTTATAATTCAATGATTTGGTGGGTTGTGAACCACCTCACAGTCTATATTGATTGTATTTGACTATATACTACATTCATGTAAAAGGCTATTATTAAAGCATTTAACTTTTCGATTGAATCAAATAACTTTTTGGATTTTATATTTGTGTATAACAACATGTAATCTATAACTGCAGAGAAAGGGTTTTGCAGAAAACATTTTCTTCTCACATCTTGTGATACATACGAGTACAATATATATGCATGTACATGTATATGTATAATAAAAATATTTCCATCATTCGTTATCACAAAAAAAATATATGTATGTATGTATATATCTCTTGTATGTAGGAGGTTGTTTTACCAAAGGTGATAATATATCAAAAATATGTATGAGAATTTTCCCAAGCCCAACAACAAAACCAAAACGAAAAAAAAACATATGTACGATTTCCACGATTAAAAAAGCACAAAATAAATAAACGAAACGACCACGATAGGACTGATGGTAGTTGGATATGTACAAACATAACATATATACATACATTGAGAATGCTACTCTGCTTGTAACTCGAGATATATTTCCCTCGTATACATATGTATGGTACATATGGACAAACAAAAAGGTTATGCGGTGTGAGAAAATATAAATTTTCTGTGAATGAATTTATGGTCAAATTATATAAATATTCGGTTGGGTTTTTCATGTACAAATACGTATATTGAAAAGAATACAAAGTGCTGAGGAGAATAAAAAAATAAATTTAAATTAATCAAAAACAATTAAATAATTGTTTTCCCAGCCAGAGTACAAAAAAAAAACAAAAATAAAAATGGTTTTTTTTTTGCAACAATACAATCTACTTAAACAAAGCTTTCAAAGTTTTATTTATTTCATTTGTTTGTGGATTTATTTTTCACTATTTAAATTTTTACAATAATAATAATTGTTAAAAAAGTTATTTCAATTAAAAAATAATTACTATAAAAAATACATAGCATAAAATCGAGATGGGTAGCGGTTTACGTTTTTCTGGCAGCTTAAGATTATTGTCAATATACTCGTAGTAAGTACGTACCAAGAAAGAATTGGCTACATTTTAAACGAGTTGATTATTTTCTAGTGGTTAGTTTGCGCGAAATTATATTTTTAAAATAGAAAATCCTGGGCATCAATTTCTAAAATTTCATTCCAGTTCAAAAATTCTCATAAATTCTGAAATTTAAAAAAAAAATTTGGAGAAAACTGTAAAACTATTTTGTATTCTAAAGTTTCAAATTGAATTTTTAAATTTTTTATTGATATTATCAAATTTTTAAAATTCTGGTTGTCTTTAATTTTTGTAATTTTATGAAATTCTAAATTTTGACAATTTCTAAATTCTGAAATTTAAAAAAATTTTGATGATGTTCTGAAGTCAAATTTCATTTAATTGTAAAGTTATACGATTGAATTGGAGCCGCATTCGTAAAAATATAACCTGTTTATAAAGTCAACAAACTCAAAAATGGACACGCAAAACAACACCAAGTACCCGGACCTGGGATCGGCACGTGGAACGTGTAGTCATTTACGAAACCAGGAGCATTAGAGAGCCTAATCACATGCATGATGCAGTATCGGCTGGAACTCATTGCTTTTCAAGAAACTCGCTGGCCTAAAAATGGATATCATGTGTCCCACGGCTACTCGTGCCACTCGTAAATTAATTACATCTCAATATACTCTTGGTCTAAGATAAATCAAGACGTAATCCGGTGGGCAAAATCTCGTTTATCTTGCCAAAAATGTAAAGTACAGCCAGTAGATATACCACCTGGTCGATATTCCACATTCTAACTTAGTGTCGATCGTTTTACCCGCATGGCCCGAAGCGTACTGCATTATAAAAATCTCTGCATATCTAGATTTGGTGTACCGGTCAACATCACGACCGATGAAGGAAGCCAATTCGAGTCAAAATTATTCACAGAGTTTACGTAACTCTTGGGCTCACATCTAATTTCTACTACTTCCTACCATCCACAATCTAATGGCATGGTCGAATGTTTTCACCGACAGCTCGAAATTGGAACTTGGAAATTCCCATAGTTTTACTTCAAATCCGAGCAACAGTGAATATTCGAATTCAAAATTTAATATTTGAAATTTGGAATAGTTAAAATTTTCTGATTTTTAAAGTTTAAATTTTGGCATTTGCAATTTAAAATAAAAAATGTATAAAATGTAATGTTTTCAAATTTATAATCCAGAGTATACAAAATGGCGTTTGATGACATTCAACGAATTGGAAATTATACTCTGGAATATCTGTTGTCTTTAAATTTAAGTTAAGAAATTTAGTAATTTTTCTAACTAACGTATGAATGTGCAAATTTTAAAAACGGTTATTAATTTTTAACTTAGAAAATATATTTTAAAATTAAAAGAAATAAATTGGATTTTGCCAACTAAATATTTAATTATGATTTTCTAATGGATTTAAACTCAAAAGAAAACCAACGTTACAGTTCAAAAATTCATATTGCAAGTAGCTAGTTATAAACGTAATTGTATTACAATTACGATTATTTTTGTTGACTATGGATACCTGGAAGTTCGATCGGATTTTGGTATTTTTATTAGGTCTAACTAATGAAATTTTTAAAAGTGGAATTGTTAATCCCAATTAAAATTATTTTTAGTTTCGAAATTAAACTTCTAATTTTTCAAATTTATGAATAAAATTATAAACATTTTGAATTTATGCATGCATTTCATGACTGTAATTTTATCAAATTCGAAATTTTAAACATTTTTAAGTTAATATCAAATTCTAAAATCTGATAGATTTATCGAATTTTAGTCGGAAATATTAAAAAATTCTGGAATTGTTATTCTGAAGTCTTCGGATTTTTTAAATTCTGAAGCGTTATGATCAAATTCTGAAATTAAGTTTGTTTCGGAATAAAATGAAAATTTTATAATATTTTGAGATCAAGGTTTAAACTGTTATCAGATTCGATATTCTGGATTTGAAAATTATTAAATGTCGAAGTCAAATTCGGAGTATTTGTCTTTGCTGTTATTTTATCAAATCATAAATATTAATATTTTCTAAATTATTATCGAATTATGCCATTTCAGACGTATATGTTGTAAATTTATCAAATTCCAATATGTACAAAGGTTCAGTCGTTCAAATTCTAAAAAATTCTGAAACTGTTAAAAAACTAATTTTTTTATTCATTAAATTGTTTTTCAAGTTTTCATCAAATTCGAATTTTGATTATTTTTAATACTCAAATCGTTCAAATTGCGAAATTAATTCACTAGTGTCTAACTTTTTTCAAATTTTTAAATGTTTATGAACAATTTTTGAAATTTGATTATTTTGAATTTGATTTTTATGATTATTTTCAAAAATTTTAATTCAGATTTTTTTTTCATTTCCCTCGATGTTGCGAGGAAATGAAATTAAAAGAAATTTAAATTCTAATGTTTCTCTATATCGAAATGACTCTAAAATTTCTTAATTTTAATATTGTCAAGTTTCAAATTTGAATACCTATTACATTTTTATCAATTTATGAGATGCTAACTTGTTTACAGACTTTTGTTATTTTTATATAGTTAAAAATACTTCAAAATTCAAGATTTAATTTAATTATAAAATTTTGGTTTGAATCTTAGGATAAAATTAACAATTTTACATAAATTTGAACAATTTTAGGATAAAATTAAAGTTTATAATTTTATTAATTCTGTTGTTTGATGAATTACTGAACTGTTATAAAATTTAAAGCTGTAAAATAATGATGTATTAGATAGCAGAAAATTATCAGCAGAAACAATTTATGTTTTTCTACTCACCACCAGGAGTAGCACTATATATAAAAATAATTTTTTCTGCTGCTCCTGTATATGTGTGTTATGATCCCAGCTACCAGAAAAACAACATGTCATATTGGTTACGAAGGGGTATTTCCATACCTTATGGTCAAAAAACTGAAAAATTTCATAAGGCCGAGATTCAAAAATAAATTCTTCTGATCCGATCGATTTTTCTAAAACTCAGAAAAAATTATCTTTATATATAGTGCTGCTCCTGGTGGTGCATAGAAAAAACACATTGTTTCTGCTGACAATTTTCTGTTATCTTATACAGCATGTAAAAATATTAAAATTTTAAGTTAAATTCTGAATGTTTGTAATTTTATAAAATTTTATAGTTCAGAAATTCGATCAAATTCTGTAATTATAGTTTTTTTTTAAAATTGTCTTAGTGATGTAAAATGTAAGCTGTAACAAATGTTGTATTCAAATTCGTAAGTAAAATTATAAAATTTCGAAGATGAATTCTTGAAATTTCAATTTTAAATAATTCTAAATTTTTATTAAATTCTGAAACGTTATCTTGTACATAGTTTCCTCGAATTATGGTGTTATATACATTTTTATTTTTATTATCAAATTCTGATTAGTTTTACACTCGACGATCGCCAGTTTAGAGATAAAATAGGATATTATAAAGTTTTGATTTCTAATGTTTGATCAGATTCAGATTGAGTTGTTATCAGATTCGTTATTTTAAATTTTAAAATTATCAAATTTCGAACTTAATTTCTAAATATTTTTTACTGTATAATATAAAACTCCAAATTTCAATATTTTCCATATCGAATTCTGAAATGTTTTATAGGTCCAGAAATCCGTTTAAATTTAAAAAAATTCTAAAATGGTTTTGTCCTTATCATTTGGAATTTTGACTTCTGATTTTTCAAATTCTTGATTGAAATTATCAAATTTGAAGAAATTTTTTAGTAGGTTCAATATTTTTCTAAAATATCAAGTTCTGAAATCTAATAAATTAATTTATTTATCTGTAAATGGCATTTTGATGTAAAATATTTCATACAAAAAATTTAGCTCGACTTATTTTTAAAATTTTTAGGTGGTTTATGAAGAGTTCAAAATATCAGTTTTTAAATATTGAATTTTCTTCATCAAAGTTTTTTAGTTTTCTCCTCGATAGTCATCAATCATTTTTAGATAAACTAGAATTAAACAAAAAAGAATTGTTATAAGGGTTTAGGTTATCATCAAATTTGTTAGTAAAATTATCAAATTTTGAACGAAAATTCTTATGTTTATGTTTGAAATTTCATCAAATTCCAAATTCTGAAAAATTGTGAAATTGTAATTTTGAAGTAATAGTCCATTTAATTCTTAAGTTAGTTTGCTGTTACGAAGAAAATCTAGCATTTTGATCTATACAAGGCAGTTTATACATTTTCTTTTGAACTTTTAATTAAGTTCTGATTTTTTTAGTGTCCCCTCAATTTTGAATAAAATTAAATTTTATAAAATTTTGAATTGAAATGTTTGGTGAGTTGACAAAATTTCATTTTATCTCAAAATTGATGGTATCGAGAGAAAAAAATGCTTAACAAACTTCAAAGTTTGAAAAATAAATAACGAAACAGATACTTCAAATTTCCAAATTTTTTTAAATTTTGCTTCGGAAAATTCTAGAATTTTTTAAAATGACCGACGTTAAAAAATAGCAAACTTTGATAAATTTTCAAGAGTTCAGGATTAAACAGAAATTTAGGAATTCTTAAAATTTGATAAATTACAACCATGAAAATTTTAGAAAAAATAAAAGCTTGGAATTTGATAAAATACAAACAAGAAAAACTTTCAGAATTTTCCATTGCCTATTCAGTAACTTATTAAAATTTAAAAATAAAATAAAATTTTACTTCAGATTAACAACTCATAATTTTAAATTCATGAACAAATTCTTAAATTGATGTATAAAAAATTTGTTTTATAAATTTTGATATTTGTTTGACTGATGAGCTAATTTGGATACAAAATAAATTTTTGGAAAAATATTAATTTCTAATGTTGGATGAATTTTTAAATTATTATTATGTTTTAAATTCAAGGTAAAATCTGGAAATTTTCTTATTTCAGGTTTTATCAAATTCTGAAATAGTGTCTGTTCTTATCCGATCGATTATTCGAAAACTCAGAAAAAATTATCTTTATATATAGTGCTGCTCCTGGTGGTGAGAAGAAACACATTGTTTGTGCTGACAATTTTCTGCTATCTTATATAATTATCATGTAAAAATATTAAAATTTGAAGTTAAATTATGAATGTTTGTAATTTTATAAAATTTTACTAATTTTTGAAAGGTTACCTTTGATAGTTTTATTAAATTCTAATATTTTCATAAGTTCAGAAATTCGGTCAAATTCTGAAATTATAGTTTTTTTATAATTGTGTTACAGATGTAAAATGTAACCTGTAACAAATTCAAATTCGTAAGTAAAATTATAAAATTTCGAATCCTGTGAATTCTTGTAGTTTCCGTGAAATTCTGAATGTTTTTAAAAATTTTGGAATAGTTATCTGAAGTTTTTACTTTTAATGTTTGATAACTGAGTTGTTATCAGATTCGTTATTCTAAATATTAAAATTATTAAATTTAATTTCTAAATATTTTTTTACTGTATAATATCAAACCCCATATTTCAATATTTACCATATCGAATTCTGAAATGTTTTATTATAAATTTATCGAATTCTAGAATTTTTGTAGGTCCAGAAATTCGTTCAAATTTAAAAATATCGTAAAATTGGTTCTTTTAAGTTTTAATTTCGAATTTTAACTTCTGAATTTTCAAATTATTGATTGAAATTATCAAATTTTGAAGAATTTTTTTTATTAGTTCTGAAATTTTATAAATTTAAATAAATTAAATGGAAGTTTGATGTAAAATATTTCATACAAAAATTTAGCAAGACGTATTTTTAAAATTTTTGCGTTGTTATGAAGAGTTCGAAGTATCAGTTTTTAAATATTTAATTCAAAGTTATTTAGTTTTCTCCTCGATCGTCATCAGTTTTTAGATAAAATAAAATTTAAACCCTGAATCAGGATTAAGGTTATCATTAAATTTGTTAGTAAAATTATCAAATTTTGAACGAAAATTCTGAATGTTTTGTTTTAACTTTCATCAAATTCCAACAATTCATCAAATTAACAATTTCGACGAATTTCTGAACTTAATAAAATACCGGAATTCCAACCAGAAATAGCTAAAATTTCGAATTTGAGAGAGCTACGAAAAATGAGATTAAAAATTTGATAATTTTACTTTCTAAAAAAATTTAACATTTTCCAAATTCATATCAAATTCTGAAATATTATCTTGAGGTTTTATCGAGTACTAGTATTCCTAGTTTGTTTAGAAATTCATTGAAATTTTGAAATTTTAAAATTGATATTCTGGAACAATTAGTATGATGTAAAATTATATTTTATTCTCCAAATTCTTGAATAAAATTATTAAATTTCAAAGGTAAATTTGACCGAGCAAATAGCGCAGTGGTTAAAGCTGCGACGTTTGGATCGGGAGGGTCCGGGTTCGAATCCCAACAAAGGCAGGATTTGTGGAAAGGGATTTTGCATCTCATGCCGATTATGGGGAGATGATTAATTTAACTGTACATCTACCACAGTTGGAATTTAGAATAATTGTGTGAATGAGGGTGAATGAGTTGAATGAATGTGTGTGTGAATAAATGTGGCATCACAAAGGACCATAGCTGGTCTAAGTGTTTGAGAAGCAAACCACTTCAATAAAAAAAAAAAAAGGTAAATAATGAATGATGTAATTTTATTAAATACCAAATTTTAAAAATACCTAAATAATTATCAAATTGTGGAAACTTGTAGATTTACCGAATTCTCGTTCAAATTTCGAAATTTTTGAAGAATTCTAAAATTGTGAGTCTAAAGTAAAATTTTAGTTCATTCTTAAGTCAATGTTTTACTATAGAATATTGTCTTCTGATTTTTTAATTTCTTAAGTCCTTCATGATAAAATTCTGAAATTGATAACAATAAATTTTATAAATTATTTTTCAAACTTTGAATTTTTGAATTTTGTTTGACTGATAAAATAAAATAAAATTTTTTGAATTTCTAAATTATTATTATGTTTTAGGCTGTTATCAAATTCGTAAGAAAAATTATCAAATCTCACGGTAAAATCTGAACATTTTCTTATTTCAGGTTTTATCAAATGTTGTCTTGTTGTTATATTTTATTTTGATATTTTTATAAATTCAGATGTTCTGAAATTTTATAAATATTTGATACTGCTAATTAGGGAAAAAGCTTTTTATTTATTTGTAAGCTTCAAGAACTGAATTTTTTTCATCGTGCTCTGAAAATATAAAGTATAGTACTACTCAGTCCAGCTAGAACACGAATCTTTGGTAATAATTAATTGCAGTGATGCAAATTTTCCCAAGAATTAATCATCTGAACTTTGATTCATTGCGGTCGTTAATCCCGTCTATTGGTAATCTAATTTCGTACAAATAATAAATTACTCTATCTGTATATATGTAGATAGCAGCAGACGAACGATAAATCCGGCGAGAATTTGACATACGATCAGATAACACTTCTATTTGTGTGTCTAAATAAATCATCCTCACATGTTATGGTTCATGTTTGTCAAAACATAATTATTATTTGTTTTTAAATTCCAATTACGTTAAAGAAACACAAAAGTTGAAAAAAAAAAAAAACTGAAACGAAAATAAATTTGCTGCTTTATGAATATTTATGAGAATTTAATGATTTCTACGAAAATGACGAAAAATATTTTCTTGTGTTACAAATATTAATAATTTGTTTTTAATTTTTTTTACATTTTTAATTTTTATTAATTACATGTTAATTTTAAATATTAAAATAATTTTTATTTTCGTTTTGAAGAACGATTAAGAAAAATAGAAAAATAAATTTGGTAGTTAAGTGTGTGACGGTGGATAAGAAGGGAGCATGCAAGATACTTTTCACCCTTCCATTAAGTTGTTGTTTATGGGAATCAGATGAACCCTAAAGCGTAAATTACTGAATTTACAATGTTCTTGTACGATTACTTAAATAAATCAAATACTTAATTCGTTCAATTTCGCTTTAACTATATGTACGAAATATTTTCAGACATAAAGCACCAGGGCGAGCACATAAAATACTGTAAATTGATTTTATTTGATTTGCTATAAACTATTCAATAATCAAGTAAATGGGTGCAAGATGGCGGTACGGGCGGGTTGCGGTGTGGGTATAGAGTATAGTGTACACAATACGAATAAATTTCTACTTTAAATTCAATATTCGTATAACAATTTTCGTTTTGTTTTGTGGATCGTCTATTTGACTATAAATTTTTGCTACTAAAGTTTGTTCATTTTCCAATCAATAAAATTTTAAAATAAGCACATAAAAAGCTTTTTTTTCTGTATCGTATACATAAGTTTATATGAAAACCAAAACATATAAGTACATTTGGAAATATTAATATTTACCAAAATAGAAAAAAAGTTAAAAAATCATAAAAACCAAAGTCTAATACTAGGAGAGATGTTAGTTCAGTAGAGTAGAAAAGAACAACTCGTTATAGGAGAGTTATGTATTTGTGTAAAATTCTCAAAATAAAATAGAATGTCGGTATATAGTAAGTAGGATTGTTAGTTTTGTTGCTGAGATTACATATCTGTATTTTAATCTTGGTAATTATGATGTGGTCTGATATAAAATTTTGTATTTAGTTTGGTATAATGTATATAGTATTGTGTGTGTGTGTGTGTGATAGATTCTATTAAAGTGCTAGATTGTCCATTTTTGGAAAATTTGAATATGCTAAAATTCAAGTTCTTAGTATTTGTGGTTTTCGAGTTGAAACATGCCCTACCCAATTACGGATCTGGGTTCCAGTCCTACCAAAACCGGAGTTTGAGTTTTTTTTTTTTAAATGCTGCCAATGGATTTATTCTTGAATCTTTCTACAAAAGAAACTAACAAGAAGTATTCAAATCTTAAGCTAAAATTATTACATTTTTTAAGTCTTAACCAATGTTAATGCTTGTTATTAGTGTTCACTAATTAATTAATTTAGATTACATTTATATGTAAAACCTAAACATTTAGTGTCTCAAGTGTCTCAAGTTTTGAGTAATATTTCACACTGAATTCTCTAATGGTTTCTTTAATAGTTTTAATTCCAAGGTCATCGTGTATGTTACTATTTCGAATGTACCACCAAGCATTAGTAATACTACGAAGTATTTTTGTTTGGGTTCATTGCAGGAGTTCTCTGTTTGGTGCGCTGGTGGATTCCCACAACCGAATATTATATGTCCATATGGGTTTCATTATCACTTTGTACAATAAAACTTTATTGGCTAATGACAGCTGAGATTTTCTTCTCATCAACCAATACATTTTGGAAAATTTTATTTTTATTTGTTTGAGCTTTGCTTCGATATGATTCTTCTAAGTTAGCGTTCTTTCCAGGTGCTTGCCTAAGTATTTGATGTTGGCTTGTTGAGGAATATTTATATCATTTAATTCTACTGGTGGGCAAGTGTGGTTGTTTAGCGTGAATGTGTTGTGGGTTGATTTGTTTTCATTCACTTTTATGCGCCATGTCTTCAGCCAGTTCTCGATTTTGTTTAGACGATTCTGCGATTCCTTTGAGGCAGTTTCGGGATTATAGTGTGACACCAGGCCGGCTGTATCATAGGCAAAGGTTGATATGACTACCTGGTTGGTTACAGGTAAGTCAGCTGTGTACAGTAGGTATAATATTGGTCCTAGAACGCTGTTTTGTGGAACAGTTGCATTATTTTGTTTAACCGTTTACTGCCTCTGAAGAAGTTAGTTTCCCAGAACTGAGTGGAATTTTTTCGGTAGAAGTCCGTTAATTTTGTATATTAGCCCATCATGCCAAACTTTATAAAACGCTTGTGCAATGTCCAAGAAGGCAGCAGGACAATATTTCTTTTCTTCGAAGGTGTTTTTGATTGCATTCTGTGTACTTGTTGTTTGGTACCATGTTGGTTTCGGAACCCTAATTGATGGTCTAGAATAATATGTCGTTATTCTAATACAGGTTTCAATTTCGTTAGTAGCATTTTATCAAATAACTTTGAAATTGTAGGCCATGCTTATTGGACGATATGATGAAATCTGTGTTTAATTTTTTCCAGCTTTATGTATCATTGTGATCAAAGATATCTTCCATTCTGGGGAATATAACTAGTCCGCATGATTGCGTTGAATATGAATGTTATTAGTTTTATGCATTTGTCTGGCACTTCCAATTTTTAACATTTCGTTACACAAAAGTCAATTAAATCAGGAACTTTCTTTTTATCTCTGGGCCAGCACGTTGAGTGACCGGCAGATAAAAAAAAAATTAATGTTGGGCAGATTAATTACTCCAGCATTCAATGCCACTAACGGGCCCACGGTGCAATACCCAGACAAACACATATTAAAAACACCAATATCGTGATTTTTGGTCACCACCGGGAATCGAACCCGAGACCCTCCAGTAACAAAGGAAGGACGCTATTTACTGTGTCAACGAAGGCGGTAAATAAGTAATCCAGGGACTGTTCTTCTATATCTCCTTAAAGTTGTTTGCCTTTCGGCGATGTTAATCTGGAACCCTATTGAGTGTGTTTGGCGTTGAAATCACCCCACGCAAGAAATGTATTACCTAGCTGGCTGAAATTATATTGTTGATTGGATATGTTCTTCTCATATTTCATAAATTCATAGTGTTTTAATCTTGTTTTTATCAGTACAGCTGTGCCTCCATGTTCTTTCTCATCTGCGAGCTTCGAGTCATAAACAGTGTACCCATTAATTTTGAAATAGTTATTTTTGGTGAAGTATTTTTCAGATATTAACATTATGTCATTGCATTCCATATGGCTATTTTGAGGACAGTCGTTTTTGATTTTTAACAACTATCTGCATCAACGTGCTCATATTCTGCAACATTAGATTCATGGTTCTCTCCATGATCTCCCCATCATTGAGAGAAATTAAATCTGAAAACGAATAAATAGTATGTCTGGTTTTACAACAAATTTTTTCATCAACATTTATAATTTTAAAAGCTGTGTACGGTATCGAAGTCCCATAGCAGTATACAAAACATATTTAAAAATAAATAAATAAATAGTATTATTTATTTAACATTTAAATATTTTATTATTATCGTTTATTCTCAATAAATATATATTATAAATAAATAAATTAAAAACAACAAAACAAACAATAAACAATAATAATTTATAATTTTTTGTTTCATCATAATTCAAAAGTGAATATTGTATTTAAATTGTGGAATTTTGTCGATTAAAAAAATTATAAAGCATTTATTAAATAATAAAAACGTAAATAATAAATAAAAGATAAATAAAAATAAATTAAACAATATGGTTACGACACATAATATTTATAAAATATTAAATAAAATATGGACCCAAATATTTGTGATTTTATTAACAGGTGAGAGATTTATTACTATATACAACCGATTTTATTGAATTTAATATTTATACATATATAAACGTAATTATAATTTATTATAGTTTTTTTTTGTGTAGTATATAGGTACATATACCTATGTAGTGTGTCACAAAAAGTTTGCGTGGTTACAATAATAACGTGACTTGAATTATATAATTAAATGTCGAGAGCTTTTCAAGCCTGATTAAAATATTTCGCTATTGTTGTCATAAAAATAAAAATTAGTTTAATCCCAAATCGCGGGCAATATTATAATCGCATACACGGTTTAAGTGTTATCAATTTGTAATAACCTTGTCAATATGGATATCTTTTAATTAATTCGTTTCGAATTATATCCATTTTTTTTATCTATTTTATCAGTTATATGAGTCTACTACCTGTATGTATATAAAATCGTATTAGTAAATTTTGCGTATTTTTTTTTTTAAACCAAATTTTGATTTAGATAATCCGTTTATAGATTAATCACGTATATTTTTTGCGGCAGGATTTGCTTTGCGGCACGTCATTAATATATATAAATATTTTGTATTTTGTGTTTTTTGTGGTATGTACATATATATCGTAGGATAATCGCATAATCTTCGGTTGCTGGAAGTAATTATTGAGTTTTAATTTTAATTAATTCGATATAAATGGAATGTCTGTGCGCGTGTTATGAAATTTTATCCAGTTGCTAGTTTAATTTTTTGTTTTATATGTTATAAATATACACGACTTCCTGAATGTCGTTATCGGGTCGTTGCACAATTCTGTAAGTATTATATACATAGTATATTATCGTTCTAATCCATGATTGTGTTTGGAAGTGCATATACATATATGTACATAATTGAAAAATGATAAGTTTGAAAAGTTTGGGGGACGATTAAAATATTTTCAATTAATTCATTGGACTATAATACTAGCATATATGTATTACAAACATAACCGTTCCGTTCCGCGGTTATCAGACTGAAGTTTATGCCAACTTAATCAATTACATACTGAGTTCCAAAAATAAGCAACTCAATACGATGTGAATAACGTCTATAGGTGGTGACAAAAATCGATGTAGCGCAAACGATTAAGTCTGTAAATTCGCCTAAATGAATGCATGTTTCAAATATGTCTCTGTGAAAACAAACAATATTTTACTGTCCAAGTAAAATTAAACGATGTGAAGTGACATCTATTACAAATAATGTGTACTGTATTTCCTTTTATTCATTGTTACGTTATCGCCCTGTCAAACAAGGTTCGATCACTGGATTGTGAATAAAACAAATGATGTAAATTCTAGATCACACTACATTTATTTATTCCGATTAATTACACTAAACACTAATTTAATTAATTCAATTATTAACTTAATTATTTAACTGCACAATAATTACTTTATTTACACTTTTAAACATTGTATTTTACTTTAAAAACACTTACCTTCACTTTTTCCTTTTTATTACTATTAGCATGTTTATCGCGTATTTATACCAAATATTCTAAAATTCTGAAAATCCCCACAATATTCGAGATTGTCTAGATTAGTCTAGACACATCTACTTTATAACAGTTTTACATTACGATAGTGTCGCTACTTAAATAGAGATGTAGTCACGATCGTAACAATATTGTTACGATCGTGACGACATCTATGTTTGAATAGCGACACTATCGTTAATGTAAAATTGTTATAAAGTAGAACAGTAGAGGTGTCTAGACTTATCGAATATTCTGGACATTTCTAGAATGGTTAGAATATTTGGTATAAATACGCGACAGACATTTGGGAGTAAATCAGTTGTGTTTTAATTTAACCGTGAGAGTGCTAATAGTAATTAAAAGGAAAGTGTTTATAAAGTAAAATAAAGTGTTATTAAAGCGTGATATAGTGTTGTTAAAGTGTAGAAAATAATTATTGTGAAGTTAAATAATTAAGTTGAATAAGTGAAATAATTAAATTAGTGTTTAATAAGAAATAAATAAATTTAGTGTGTTCTAGAATTTACATCGTTTGTTTTATTCACAATCCAGTGATCGAACCTTGAATTTGACAAGGCAAAAACGTAACAATTAATATGTAACAAATATTTTCATGTAAATTCGCCTAAATGTATGCATTATTAATCAAATTATTATGAAAACAACAACAACAAATTATTTTTGTTTAGTAAACAGCTCGAATCAGACGTTCGTGGCTCGAATCAGACAGGCTTGCCCCTCCGCCTGGTATGGAATTATTTTATGACGATTTCAGACAAACGAACGATCTACGCAATAATTCATAATTAGATTTAATGTAATGTTCATACTTAACGAGTAATTGTCTGCGACCAACAGCCAATTTCATTTTATGGCTTCTGAAAATGGTTCAATGAAATCAGAAATATATCATTTTTGAAATGGTCTCGGTCCATACTCGGTTCTGAATGTGTAATCAGTATGGGGAAATAGTCTTACGTTATATGCAATCGGACAAATTTTAATTTTCTATATTGAGTAATTTTTTTTTAGTGAGAATTCGGCTACTTTTAGAACGCATGTTTTTAATTAATTTGGCATTAACTTCACTCCGATTCAACAGCTTTTATAACTAATTAACTGCATAATCGTATTTGAGCCTGTATTTCTTGCTCACTAGGATATCCTTCCAGCGCTTCACTGCTGCCTTTAGGTATCTGTTGGGGACTCTGTAACTAAAATCACTTTCGAATATTTGCGGAGATTCTTATCGTCTTATGGACGAATGTTTTACTAAACGGGTACATAAATTTAGAATACCACTAAACCATTATTGTGGTGTGCCTAGTAGAGTTTTACAATAACCGTTTTATTTGGATTAGCACTAGGCCGTTTCTTGGATACACTAGCCTCGTATATCGGCTCATTTGATTCTCCGGGAATATAATACTGAATTTCTATGAATGGCGAAATAACCGCTAGTTTAAAAATGAACTAAAAGATGTCACACACGGTATTAGCGTCGTCGATGTTATTTAATATGGTGAACGTAAGAGACAGACCACGTCAAGTTCCTAGATGCCATTCTACATGATGATAAGTTCTTCTGGAAATTTCATCTTGTGTTTTCGCAATTCTTGCGGTCTGAACCACAAATTGATGTCGTTTATGGTTCAGGTGTATGGTAGCCAGTTGTGAAGTTGACACTTTCTGTAGCAAAGCTTAATGTACTGCAGATGGCAGTATTCCTCTGCTATGAAATCTTGGCATAGCGTGATCTGCTGCGTCTCGACCGAGGTGAATTGCTGCATGGGATGCCTTAAGTACATGTACGAAGCATAGACAGATTCTTAATAAGTATAAGTCATATATTTCGGAGGTTGAAATGATGACTGACGGGCTGTTGGCTGAATTTAACTTTACTAATTCATGCTCCGTCGTTTTTCCTTCGAAAGAATTCTTCGAGTACGAAAGTACTGTTTTAATTATGTGTTTAGATGTTCTTAGGTGGCTGACTTAGCAAACACAAAAACTGGCTCACGTATATTCGTATTAAGTATTATAAGTTTGTTGGTTCGAAACCAACAAGTCCTTCATTCTTTAAGTAAGTTATCATAGCTAGATCACGCAAGTGTTCTCTTTGAACATAGATCAATTGTCATCCATTCCTTGATAAACACTTTTAAAAGTTTGTAGTGCGCCTTGGTGATTTAGGATAGTTCTTCTATAAGTTTGCACCATTGTGGCATTTAGTGCGGAGTAGGTTTTAACCGTTTTAATAAATTTAAAAAAAACTATTTTAAGCGTGCGATGTTTGGAAGGGAAATGTGTAATGATCACTGTCTTTAATAGTTTAATAGTCAAATGAATGTCCCGATGCTTTAACCAAAATATATATGTATTGGTTACCTAATCATTTTCAAATTAACATCAGGGGTTTTATGATTAGCACAGCCAGAATATTTGACTTTTGTAGCCAATAACAAATTAAACCAAACAGGATAATAGGTAATGGCCGGAGAAGTGAGAATGCAGCTAAAGAATACTGATAATGTACGATCTATGGAGGAGAAACCATCGTTTAGCGCAAAAAATTTGGCAAAAATTACACATTCAGCTAGGATTCTCGATCGTATCTTGCTCATTTGTATATTAATACATTAAATAAACAGAAGCAGTTTAGCGGGTTGGGCCATTTCGAATTAGTTTTGGCTCATATCAAGTCTGCAGAAATGATTAAAATCGTCTTGCATACGCAAGTGTTGTCAGTAGGCGATGAGATTTTACGATTGTGAGACCATCCACATATAATAGAAAATTCGAATTTCTTAAAGCACTTATCAAAGTCATTTATGCACAAAGTGATTAATAATAGACCCAAATGAGCTCCTTGAGACACATCTGAAGTTATTTGTTGTTTTATCGGGAGTATATACTGTCTCCAATACAGATTGGAACGGGAAAAAATTCAGAAACTTTCTGAAAAATTCTGAATTTATCAGATATCAATTCAACCGATTTAAATATTCTTTGCGGCAAAAATCAACCATCTTTATGTAGTTACATTTGACCTATGCGAATAGAAGACCATTTTGATTGGGAATAACATTTCCTCGTATATTCTTTATAATCCATAAGATTAAGATAAGAAAGAGTAAATCAACAGGCATGTTTAATTAGATTATGTATAGGGGCTTCCAATTTATATCTTCTTTGCGAATTAATTCATTAAGTCATTGTCGGCACGCACATAATTCAATTTGAACTAATCTATGAAAAAGACTTAAATATACAACTCAGAATCATCATAGTTAGACATAATTTGAAGTAGATCTACTTAAAATCTCCCCATGACATGGAATGTACTTAGCCTTAATCGACCAGAGAGCCTACATCAACTCGACGAGCAGGTATCACCGGAATTTGGCACCGATTTTCTGATTAGTGTAAGATTCATGCCGACAATTCTCAATTGACCTTTTTTATCGCTTAGGTTTCATGCGGGTGTCATGCTCCAGCGAGGACAAGCCCGATTTAATCATTATTCGACCATTTCGAGCAAGTTTTGTGCAAAATCGTTGTTAATGACTAATTTCGTTTATCCATACCCGAGGCAACAGACACTTAACATCCAAAATACTAGCCTAAGGGATAGGACATCGCTGCATAATAATCGGAATAATGTATTATCGCAGATTAAAAACAACAAAACATCCAACGAACATGGCACTGCAACAATATGTGCAAGAATAGCGACAATCATTTTTTCTGACATATGTTTGAAGCCACAGCAAAGATGTTAATCTATAGAGTGCACGAATTTTGGGTACTATCAATGTGGTTTTTGTCCAACTATAGGTCAGCGACTGTTCAACCTTTAACTCTGAGGATATAGTGCCCAAGGCCCAATAGAGCCAATTATCTTCAACCTATTTTTGGAATACATATGTTATATGCATCAGTTTAATTTAGCACCTGTACTTTAAATTCACTGAGCTATTAGCGTACACTGGCGATTAATGCATTCTGAGTCGTAACATTGTCTCTTTGATATCAGTTCGCTAAACGATGAACGCTAAACGATTGGTAAATGACTTCGAAAAATGAAATTAACAGATACATAAACGGTTAAGATGATTGGGACCCATTTTGCGTTCACAAAATCAAATCTCGCGAGGTACGATAGTTAACGAAATTCGGTTATAATATCTGGCATCTTCTTATTATGAATTGAACCATTTGGCTTGCGAAATAATGGTCAAGATCATTGTAATAACGTTATGTAAACAACTTTTAATTTTTATACTAACCGTATATGATTCCAATTGGTGGAATCTCTTGAACGAGGAGAACAATTGGGTTAGATCTCCATTCGTGGAGCAAACAAATTAGAATATGTATACATACTTTTATTTTATGATACCGTTCTCAGATGAAGATAGTATTTTAAAGGATATACGTATATAGCTTCCTAACATCTAAACACAACAACGACAATGACATTTTTTAAACATTTTTTATTTGCTAATTTTTCCTTGTATGTATACACACAAGTCTATCCTATCTCATTGAACGTTTATTCATTAAAACAAAACAAAAACTTGTATATTTCCTTAGTAATGTGTTCTATGTCGAATTGAATGGCATGGCGCCTCTATTATTTGATCATTTTTTTTTTGTAGGTCTTCTCTGTATATACACATTTTCCATTCGCTTGTTATGCAAATAGAACGTTTTTTCTTCTGTAGAATATTCTTAAAAATTTCTTTTTAATGAAAATTTAATTAATTAATTTTATTTAGTTGGAATTTCGAAATGATACGCATTTTATTCTCGATTTGTTGCCAATGTTTTTGTATCTTGAATGCTGTACCCTGGAACGTATTTTTATTGTACTTCGTACGCACAGACGAAAAATAATTGTCATGGTATGCAAAGTAAATATATTGTTATTTTGTATTCAGGCAAAAATATTATTGATTTTAGTTTTAGTGTTTGGGTCATCGTCCCCTATAACATAACATAATATATTTGTATTTATCGGCATAAATATTTTACTAGAGTATTATCTCTTTATCACACCTAATAAAATTGTTGGATATATTTTTTCCGGAAAAACCAAGGAATTTCCACAATTTTTGGTTTTTGCGATTTCAAATGTCAATATTTTCGATAATTATTAAAACTTTTTTTTCGGTTATTCAATTTTCTTCTTATTTTTTCTGAATTTTTTATTTTTAATTTATTGAAAAACTTTTCAATTTTTTCCCAGTAATGGCAAAGAAATATTCCATAAAAAAAAAAAGAAAAGTTTCTCTTATAATAATAAATAAAATTAATAAGGTTGGAATACCGTATATAATACATATATCTATCTATCCTACAGACATAAATACATAAGGAAAATGTTGTGGTAATTTATTATGTTTTCAATTATATTAATTTATCTTTTTTCCTTTTATTTGGGTTTGTGTCTGTTTGTGTGTGTACGTACGTTCGTATGTGTGTACGAGTATGTGGTTGGTTAGTATTAAAGCGTTTATATCAAATTAATAAGAAATCAGAGATCTTGACATATACTCGTATGTATATACATATGTATGTACATTTATAACAAAACATAAATAAATAAATATTTATGAAATTAAATGAAATGTAACAGGCAATAATTTTTGTTTGTTTGCCTTGGGTTGGTTTTAATTTAATTTTACGATTTTCGTTAATTTTTTATTTTTTCGTTTCAGTTATGTTTGTTAGTGTAAATACAGAAGATTGTGGACAAGAAGAATGGACACAGTGCTCAAGACCATTACAAATATTAAAAGCTACATCTGATTTATCATTTGTTACAAAAAAAGAAGAATTAGATCAATTATGTCCGTAAGTATTTTGATTTTATGTATATCTATATTATGTAATTGAATTGTATTATTTTGTGTGCCTAAATAGCCAGAATCGGCTCGATTAATTTCTAACTGGGTCCAACCTGTCTGCATTTAATAACCAGGCCGGACGGGGTGTGCCTGCGTGAAGTTTAGAGCTGCGTTTGGAAAAATGTGCACAACCTATTTCGTTCAATAACGATAATTCCATCATTTCGATATTAGCTCATCTTACATCAGTCTCTAGAATTTCGGGGTGTTGGCCACAAATAAACAACTCAAACTAGTGTATTTGAGTGTATGTGAAGTTGGCACTAAAAACCATCCCGAAAAAAAGTCTTTTCAATTTTGGTATAGACACGCTAAATTTTACACTAGCCGGAAAGCACATATGAAAAAATGTAAGAAAAATCCATAACATCCCGAAATTTTAAATTGGTGTACATTTTTAAGTAAAAAGTTGAACAGATAAATTAGCCGGAAAAATTATCGACATTTTTAAAACAATTCAATTTTATTATTTCAGTATCAATATACAATATAAGAATCAATACCAAAATGTATAATTTTTTTGAGCAATCCAAAAGATAACCCCTTTTGGTTTTGGTCTCTATAAATAGGTACATTGATCCTACATATAATGAGATATAGCCTATCTTCGTATCATGAAGCTAAAGGTTTCATCTAGGGTCGTTTGTACTAATAGATTCAATAGTATTTTTATACGAATTATATGAAATTTTTATAATTTTTTGGGGAACATCCTAGAGATAACCCCCTCTGGGTTACGGTCTCTTAAAATAGGTACATTCATTCCACAAATAATGTAGCCTATCTTCGTATCATGGAGCTAAAGGTTTCGTCTAGGGTCGTTTGTAATAATAGATTCGAATCTTTATAATTATTTGGGGAAATAACGCGAGCATCACGCCAGAAATCCCATTTTAGAAAACCCAAATATATTATATTTTTTATACTTGGAATTGATTGTGGCATTTTGTGCCTTTCGCTAAAAAATTTGTGTATATAGTATACTTTAAGAAATACGAAGTGTCTATTGACGTGATTATATCTCACCAGAAAACCAAAATTTAAATATTTTTCGGTTCACAAACTCTATAATGACTAGAAAAGGCCAACATCGGCCAATTGTGAAGTCAATATATCTGAATATAAATGTTGTGTGATCAAGTCATAGAAAAGATTTGCAGACAGCCCAACTTTTATCATTTTGGCCCAGTATCGCGTTTGTGGATACTCTACATTGGCTAGAATCGGTCATAGAGTATCCAGAAAATACCAAATTTACGGTTTTCTGGAACAGTTGTATGGATGATTTCCGGAATCCCCAACTTTTATCACGGAACTAATTGAAACAAACTATAATACACATTCTGGCCCAGTAACGTGTTGTAAGTATCTAGAAAATATCAAATTTACGGTTTTCTGGAACAGTTGTATGATTTCTGGAAAATCCATTTTTTATCACGGAACTAATTAAAACAAACTATAATACACAGTTTGGTCCAGTATCGCAAAGGTGTATACTTTACTTTGGTTAAAATCGGCCATAGAGTATCTATGGTTTTCTGGAACAGTTGTATGGATGATTTCTGTAAAAATAGATACGAATAGATACGATTTGTGGAAAACGGAAAAATATTTCTCATCAATAGATACGAAGATAGGCTATATGTCATTATTTGTGGGATGAATTTACCTAGTTTTAGAGACCGTGACCCAGAGGTGGTTATCTCTAGGATTTTCCCCAAAAAATTATAAAGATTTCATATAATTCGTATACGTACTGCCGAATCTATTAGTACAAACAACCCTAGACGAAACCTTTAGCTCCATGATACAAAGATAGGTTATGTGTCATTATTTGGAGAATGAATGTACCTACTTTTAAAGACCATAACCCTGATGTGGTTTTTTTCTAGGATTTCCAATAAAAAATTTATAATTTTGGGGATAATTGTTTATTGATAATTAATTTTGATTTTTTGTAATTTAGATAACTTAGTAAAATGTGTGTATTTATAAAATAAAATAAAAATTGAAAATTTTTTAAGAACGGTTTATTACACTTTCTTCATAAACAATATTTTCTATATATTTCGCGCTGAGAGCGAAGACACTTATGATATTTAGTAAAGAAACATTCTGAAAAGACTTTTTTTGGGATGGAAAGGTTTTTTCGGGCCAACTTCACATACATTGTATTTGATATGACTACCATAACAGTTCAAAAATTAATATTCATCCTCTCTGTTATTTGGGATCGTATATAGCCCATTTGGTTGACTAACCATAAGGTTATCATTTCTATATTACAACATCTTGTTATTCACCACATAGCTACAGGCATCTTATATTTACCACCAAGCAATGAGGCTTTTTAAATTCTTTTAAAAACTTCTCAGGTATTTCTATTTCGGTATATTTTATATTTCACTCAAATTTTTTATAAGAATCGTGTTAGCAGTGTATATATACTAATAGTCTAATACATTCTTATATTTTGTCATCTGGTAAAAATTGTACACCGGTCCGGATATGACACTTCTAGTTTAGTTTAATCCACCTTCCTTAAAATTCCACGTCTCATGGGTGTAATAATCTCAGTGGATTGGTTGTATCTCACGTGGTACCGTATTTTAATTGAGCTGGGCTTCATGAATTCAGTTCTCATTTTCTTGTAGATGCGCGCAGTTGTAATTATGATGTTTCCTTTCGTAATTTCGATATCTTGAATGTACCTGATACTTTCTATCAAATTCTCTGTAGAATAAACTCTTTTGAAAGCCTCATTCACTTCTTTTCGTTATTTTTTACCCGCGCAGGATAGATTTGGTTTTGATACGAAAGAATTTTACAAACTTTGGAAATATGTTCACACGAGAGATGAATTTTTCAATTTTGATTTCCATTATGTCGGCAGGCAGTGAGTATGCCAAGATGGCCGTTTCATCAAGTTCACACGGTTCAGATAATAATATAAAGTTTCAGGATTGGTTTTTTGTTTTCAATATGGTTTCTATGTGTCCATTTGCCCCTCGTTTATGATTGAAAATGCATTTTCATTGTTGCTGATATCTTGAACTATTCTTTGGATTAGTCGTATTTTGTAACTAGAGAAATATTTCTTATAAGCCTCTTGTAGAACTTAGATATATTCTTCTGGGATTTTTATTCCGTTGATTATAGCCGGATTTAATTGTTCTTGTATGATTCTTGCCACTTGCCTTTGTTTGTATAAGGCTTTTGTAGCAAAATATTTGTAGCAAAGTTTGTATAAAATACTTGGTTGCAAAATTTAAAATTTTTATAAACTTTTTTTTTATAAACACTCTGAGTGTGTGTCAATCGGTTAAAAATATTCTTATTCGTAGTTTTAAAGTTTCATGGCATGCTAAAAGAACTTTCAAAAATTTCTTCAAATTTGAAAAATTTAAATAAAATTTTATTAGTTTGGATTTAAATTCAAATTCTAAATTCTAATTAAGAAAGATTAAAAGAAATTTTGGAATTAAACCATTCTGATAAAATTATAAAATTTAAGAATTCTCAAATTCTGGAATTTCACAATTTAAAACTTTCATAAATAAATTATTGTTTAAGAAAGTGGTGTAGAATTGTTTAAATTTAAGAATTTTTTCAATTTCTTCATTTAAAAATTTGATTTTGGGAATTAAGTATAATTTAAGTATAAGTGAACTATGCCACACTTTTTGTGAATTGATATATATATATATAATATATATATATATTATATATATATATATATATATATATATATATATATATATATATATATATATATATATATATATATATATATATATATATATATATATATATATATATATATATATATATATATATATATATATATATATATATATATATATATATATATATATATATATATGTATATATATATATATATATATATATATATATATATATATATATATTATATATATATATATATATATATATATATATATATATATATATATATTCCTGGCAATCTTTGATGTTGTATTGATTTTCCACTTGATTCAAATATCAACTTTCTGTCTGAGTTCGCTAAACCTCTCAAGAAGACGTTTATGACTTTGCTGCCATAATATGTATATCAAATATCACGGCTTATATAATTGATTTGAACAGATTCGCCATCTAGATTGTGGATTATAGATCGAAGTTTTGAAACCAATGTGAACCATTCGAGAATGAAGTCTTTGTCTTCAATAGATTATAAAGTAGTTTTAATGTAGAGATTGAATTTTGAATACTAAATTTAGACAATAGTTTTTGGAAGTAGTAAACAATTTGAAGTCTACGATTTTAGATGTGGGTCTAGAGATAGCCGCTTAACAGTATGCAACGTGGAATTTGTAGTCTGGAAATTAGAATTTGGAGACTAGAGGATGCAATATGTCGTTTAATGATGGTAGGTTTGGGCTTGGAGACCATTTTTGTGTGTCAAAATAACTCAAAAAGCGCAGTTCACTTACATGAAGTTTAAGGCTATTTATAATAAAAGCTTTTCAAGAGCTTTTATTTTAAAAATTAATTTTAATTATAAGGTATTTAATAGAATTATGTGTGGTTTCTACTTCTATTTATTTTTTTAAAGAGATTCAACTAAATTGATTTTATTTAACCTATTAATGAAGCTTTCATTTCAAATTGACCGAGTTTTTAAAACTGTTGTTTAAAGCTATTCTTAAAATAATTGCTACATTAGAGCAGGTTTCGAGGGCAGTGTTAGATTAACATACATACTTCCTATTGAATGCGGTCCTGTAAATTTCAAAATATTTAATATAAAAACTCTCAAAATACCAAAATACGTTATAATCCCTAACCCTTTTTATGTATGTTTTTCGTTCTATAACATTAGCTCTATTATATCTCGTAATAATTTGCAAATAGATGAAAACATTATCTTTTAATTCTCATCACATGAATATATTAACACATTCCTTAATTCAAAAATTAACTTTCAATATTGTCCAAAAAAACAACAACAGATATGCAAACAGATGAAAACTTAGTACAAAGAAAGCTCCAAAAAAACTTTTTTTTTGGTAGAAACTTTATCTTTGTGTACATATGTATCTAATAATAAGAAGAAGAAAAATAACAATGTTTTCTTCTTGTAGTGTTCGTTTTTAGTACCCTTAAGTTAAAACAAAGATAATAAAAATTAAAAAAAATTAAATTTTGAGCTGAAGATGCGAGAAAAGGACAAAGCCAAAGAAGAAAATCATCATACTTTGAATTAATTTAATTTATTTATATTTTTTGTGTTGCCGCTGCCGCTGCTGCTGCTCCTTGCTACTCTTCATGGTTTTGGCTTGTCTTTGTTTTTGTCTTCAAATCCATATTTAATTGTTATGAGATGTAACTGACCTAAAAAACAAAAATGTACATAAAATAAAAATTCGATTTTTCTTATAAAATAAGCTTTGTTTGTTTCCATTTCAATTCAGTTTATATGTACATACATACACTATACTAAGTATTTTGGTGAGATTTCTTTCTCTTGTTCATCTGATATGTACATACATACATACATAAACACACATACATACACCGAGCAGACACAAAAAAATCCGAATGAAAATAATGAAATATAATATATAATTTAATAATTTATTACATTGGAGAAAGCTGAAACAAAAGTGAAAAAAAGCTTTAAAGTTAAAAGTACAAAAAAAAAAATAGAAAATTGCAGATTAAAATGAATTATGAGGATGTTTGTTCTTCGAAAAAGAAAAGATACTTTAAGAGGCAATGTGAAAATTTTTACAAGGTTGAAAGATTTATTATTTACTAGGTTACACCGAATGTGTGGTAAATTTTTTTGTGGCTTCATATTTCAAATGTATCAAACCTCAGAAACATTCAAGTATGTATGTATGTTTTACATATAATAGATTCATAGCTTTAGTCCAAATACATTGAAATTTTGCAGACATACATTTGTAACAAGAAATGTTTATAGATGAAATTGTATGTACTTACACTGAGAAAAAAACGTATTGGATCTAAGCAAAAAATGTATAGGAGATGGAATTACAGGAAGTCTTTCTAAAATATAGAAATATGGTTCTTATATATTAGCAAAAATTCAATAATCTATTTGTAATCTCCCTTATGTATTATTTTGATTACTAAAGTATAGTATAAGTAACCATAAATTCTTGTTGTCCCAAAACAGACTATAATTATTGTTAGAAAATACGTAAAAACTATGGTATTTTACCTATACATTTTCTCAGTGTAATGTTGAAAATTGAAAGCCATAACATTTTATGAGCTCTACCGTTCAATCCATTTAAAAGCTCTATTAGTTTATTGCGATTTAATATTATACCGTGCGCTCTAATTAGAAATAGTTGTAGAATTCAAACTCAAGATTTACATAAGTACTTTTCAAAAGCTCGTTTTATCCATGTGTACATATATGTGGTTTAGTGCTTTTCTGGCAATATGGATCTATATTATAATCAGTGTGAGCCGATGTATTTCCGATTTCGAGTTTATACACAACAAATTTAATTAATTTAAAACCGGGATGTTGCCGAATTAAATTTTTTCCTTCAAATTAAGTTGTAAGCTTACAAAGGTTTCAAAATTATAAGAGAAATCGATTGTCACTTGCATTTATACTGTAGAATAGGTGGTTAAGGGGGAAGAAGGTGTTCTTTTAAAAGGACAATGGCATTTTATATAACGTCTAGGTAAAGGAGCATAACCATTTACCAATAAAATCCTAATAAAACAGCGAATTTCGTTGGGTTCGATATCTGCGTTTCGATTATGTGATACAGGATACAGCGTTAAATTTGAGTAGTGTACAATCGTTTTTAAAATGTAAAGTTTTACATACAAAAATTGTTTTCCCAAACAAATGAATTTATCGAGAATTATATTGAATATTTTTCAATAAAATGAAATCGAGAAAATTTAAGGAAATCATTTATTTATTAAAATATACGTACCACCAATTATCCATTTTTTATTCAAATGACGTCACTAAATTTTATTTCACTCTAGTTGTTCCACATAACACAAAAACTCCAATATTAAAAAATGTTGCAACGAATCAATCCTTTATATAGAAAATAGCACTACGGGACTTTCGAAAAAAATATTTCGACAAGTTGTGCACGTGTTTTTTACAGTAGGTTTAACGTGGCGTTATAAAGGATAACGACAACATCTGGGTTAGAGTAATTGTAAAAAACAATGAAACATTACCTAAGGCAAATTAATTGTGTATTGCTTACCAAGTTTTATTGTATTGTTGGAAAGTTAACGTTTGTCTAGACACCCAATTATTTTAATTTGCGAGAAACATTCAAAATAAAAATTGTGGGTTTGTTTGTTACCGCAACATTATATTTTAGATTTGGAAGGTTTTCTCGAATGTTGCGAGTCCGCAATCCTGTAAAAATAGTATTACATCTTATGTAACTTATGTTCAAATATATTTACCTTGGCAGCAGATTCAAATCAACTAATTGTTATTGTAGATCGCACATACGAGTATGTACTATTAATTTTCAAGCGAATGGAATTCCACAGAGAAACTTCCCTAACAAAGAGTTATGAAATAGTTATATTTGATTTTAACCATTTGTCGCTTTGTTATTCCTAATGTCATCTTAGTTTTGAGCTCTATAACTTTTTCGAGCTTTATTTTTTTGCACTCATTATACATAAACATCATCATTTGTGTTGATTTTGGGAATACTATGTTTGGGAAAACAAAACAAAAATGTTGACACCAATTTTACTTACGGCCTACTTTATGTATTTTAAAATATTTTATTTTGTTGCTTCAAGCTAGGTTATAAAGTAGATCGTAGGATTAACTAGGTTTCCGATTTTTTACAATATGGCATTGTTACTAATTGAAATACAAATTATTTATAATTTTTTCGCAATTTCGAATACCGTACAATAAAAAAATATGAAATTGGGGCATCAACAATTAAATTTTATCTGATTTTATTTAAATTCCAATCAATTTTTTCAAGTGCTATAATTTTGCTAAATTTCTAAATCCAGTTCAAAGTTGAATTTGGGTTTTAGAATTTCTGTGAAATTTAAAAAAAAATTTGTTGTTGGTTTTTAGTGTTCAGTTTAAAAAGTTAAAGAAACTGAGTTTTTCTAATTAAAATTTGTATACTGGTTTTAGACTTTAAAAAGTTTTAATACATTCTTCTTTTATTTTTATAATCCAGAATTTCAAACGGAGGTTTCAAAATATACTAATAGATAGTACTGTCAAATTTGTAATTTTATTAAAACCGTTTCAAAATTTGAAATCTCTGATTAAATGTGGTCAATTCGTACTGGTTCTTTACTGCAGAATTTTTATAGAAAAATCTTCCTTGATTTCTTCAATTACATTTCATTTCATTGCATTAGCCTTCATATAAAGGCTATCTAGGGTAATGTTGTTAATCGTAACTATGATTTAACCTTAAGTAGATTACTAATGATCTCTATATTGTACAAGATGTAACTGGAATTGATAGAACCATTGCACCAGCCTCATTTTCGAAAATTTAAGGTCCAATCATACCGGTGACACGTTGCGGATGGAGAAGCTTTTCAACAATCATTCTTGGATTTTCTGAGCCCCAAATGCGACAATTCTGCTTATTAAAGTAGGCTCTGAAATGAAAATGAGCCTAATCACTGAAGATGATTTTTCTATGAAAATCCGGATCATTTTGATGCATTTGAAGGAGCGCACCAGCGAAGATGCTACGTTTATGGTGATCGACCGGCTTGAGTTCTGGTTCTAACTTAACTTTAAAAGCCTTAAGACCTAATTCTTTATGCAAAATACGGTGTAATGTTTGTGAAATGTTTAATGTGGATTCTTCACATCACTATTATTATTATTATTAAAGTTGGCCGGAACCTAAGCAGGTTCCGCACTCAATGCCACTCTGGGCCCATGGTGCAAACCGAGGATTCTATCGTAATTCGCAAATGCGCTCGGCTGCTCTGGCAAACTGTAACAGCTTAAACCATGGCAGGGATGACAATTGACCTACATTTAAAGATCTATAATTAAGAAATCGGGACCTAACTATCTCGAAAGCGGGACAGCCACAGACAAAGTGAATGCTGTCGTCGTCATCTTCAAGACAGTTGTCACACAAGGAATCTTGGACAAGTCCCATTCTTTTTAAATGGAGTTTAAAATGACCATGGCCGGTCAGAATAGCGACCAGAACTCTCAGTTGGTCTTTCTTTAAGGATAGAGCAAACTTTGTGAGTCTCAGATTAGGTTCACAAATGAAGTACTTAGCCACTCGGCAAGTAGTAGAAGCTAGCCAATTACGCTTAGCCTGCAGAAACATATAGTTTTTAATAGCTTCCTTACCACAATTAAAGGTCAGGGACACTGCCGGTTCAGGTCCAATGAATTCCATCTTTGAGCCTGTTTTAGCTAAAACATCAGCTATCTGATTGTCTTCAATGCCACAATGAGCCGGAACCCACATAACTCTGATAACTCACATCACTAACTTGTCCCAACAGCTCAAATTTTTCCACCAGTTTCACTAATACCGGCCGAGCAGGTGCTTCATGACGACCAAAAAGTGGTTTAGTAGTGAATTTTAACAATGCGTTGTTGAAGCGTGTATCTTACCATTATTAGTAATGGCGTAGTTTTTACTTGTCAAATGTCAAAAGATGGCAGCTTCAAAATTGGCAGCTGCCGAAATAGCAGACTATTCAAAATGAAACCTCTTATTGGAAAACCCTATAGTTTAAAATTGTAAAATATTACGAAATTTTCAAAATTACGGAAATTTGGATAATTTTAAAAAATTTATAGAATTAAATGTACATATTTTGAAAATTCATAAATTTTGAAAAGTATTACGTATTCATATACTTTAGAAAGTTCGTCAAACTTTAAAAAGTTTAGCGTGCGAAGTATAAAAAATCACTGAACGACAATTTTCGAGGCAATTAAATTCAGTTCTGTACAGTTCAAAGTACATTGCTAATTCTGACCGGTTGATTTCATTACTTATACCTGCCGGTATAGAACTCTTAAACATGTAATTGCAGGCCAAACAACTAAGCCATCTGAGCTATACGGACGATATACATTCTGTACTTTAGTATACTCTTGTATAAGAAAGTAAAATTAGTCCATTAAATAGTTGAAGAAAGTATACTTAAATTAAATAATCGAACTACAATTTGATTTAATCGTATTGCATGCTATATCTAGATTTACAAGAGGGATCGAAATAAAAATAAATTGACTATAGTATTATATAAAAGAATCATCTTCTTTATTTCTGGACATGAAAAACAACTTAAGATACTTATAAAGACCCAATAAAATTTATAGTACAAGCATTCTAATTTATGACGAAAAAATTATGTAAAATGTTAGATTTACGAGTAACATTTTTATTCAACTGTATTTAAACAATTAAATTAAACCTATAAAATGTTCAAAAATACAGCGCGATAATTAAAATCTCATAAAAACGAGCAATACATTTTTATCGTATACTTATTATATACAACACAATGTCTTCGTGTATACGTATAATGCACATTATATACGTACTGTAATATAATATGGAGATTCTAGACTAAATGTGTTTTTTTTTAAATAAGAGCATAAAAAAGCTATACCTTTCATTTGTATTCATTTCAAAAAGTTAAATATAAGAAATATAAATAAATAAATAAAATAACAAAAAATTAAAATAACGAAACTTAAATTATTATTGAAAATAAATTACAAAGAAAAATCCATAATACCTTACAAAAGCTCTAATGAAAAACTATTTATCAAAAATTAACTTTTCTACAATTTTTTTATTGAAAGTTTTCCAAAAGTTTCTTGCTTATTTTAATGAATAAAATTTTAACAAAAAATAAACTATAACTATATATAGTACATAATAATGTTAATTATTTAATATAATTTGTAATTTATTTCTGTACAGAACCAAAAAAAAAATGAAATTGAAAACTTAAGATAAATAATTTTCTCTGTTGTTGTTGTTCTTCTTCTTCTTCTTGCAGTTTAATATCGGAAAATTTTATTTTATTATTTTTATGTCGGAAAGAATTTAAGGTTAACGTTTAATTGGCTTAATAAATAAATTTTGGAAAACTATACAACTAACTAAAAAAATGAAAAGTTTTCACATTTTTTAGGAAATTGGTTTAATTCAATTTTCGATATTATGTATATACATATATGTACATTGGACTATAATTATGATGTCGCACAGTGAAATTTTTCATACTATAATATTAATATTTGAAGATACATACATACATATTTTGAATTGTTATGAAATTTTAAAGTTCATAGTGTGGAACTTCACCACACTTAACTCTCTCTACACTGAAGTTGATTTTATACAAATTTTTGAATATTTATTCTTGCTTTATGAAAATTGAACAGGAAGGGAGAAACTTGCCGTTTTTAGATGATCTCTGCTATTAACAGAAAGTTTAATTTACTTTATTGACGTTTTTTCTATTTTTTTTTGTTTTTGTCTTGTTGGAATACAAACCACAAATCATTCACGAATACTATCGCAAAAGAAACAATATAAACCCGCTAACACAAATATTGGGCCTTGCGTATCATATACTCGGACAGGAATGGAACATAACATATGGGAGGAACTGAACGCTGCAGGCTGCTCTAAATAGACCACCAGCGTTCAGTAGACGTATTATGTAAAGTTTAGAGGGTATATGGTTCCGCTACTACTAGATATGGGTTGTTTTGAAGTGTTTTGCCTATATCACTGTAGAAAACTGTATTAGTCCAAGTTTCATGTGGTGCGACTGAGAAATTTTAATTTTTCAATTTTTTTTATTAATTATCACTCTAGAGCAGGGATTCCTAAACCCTATGGTTTTCGTGACCCACCCGTAAAAAAACGTAAAAATCAAAAATTTAAAATCTTTAATTCATAAATTTATTAATATCAAAATAATTTATTATAAATAATTTCTATTTTTGCTATAACGTCTTCGACGTCTACTTTTTTTTATTAATTATTGATTAGTTAAATATAACAAGTCTAGTCAGGACTTTGCCCGTCGATAGCAAACGGACTTCTCTGTGCAGAAGTAGAGATTTATGGAAACTTCCCATATCTTCGCATAGATTTTAAAACAAACGTGACGGTAATGGTCTGCTCTTGATAAAATTTACAATTTTTATAGCAGTAGTGAAAACTGTGTTTTGATTTTTTGGTATATTTTTAGACATAAGTGCTTCTCTATAAATAGTGCAATGAGTCCATGTTGCATTGGACATTTTTGAAGACAGCGTGTAATAGCACCACTGTTTTTGCCACACATTGCTGCTGCACCATCACTACATATTCCGACACAGTTTTCCAAATTCAGTTTTTTCAATGTTATTTAATTTTTCAAGCGTATTGAAAATTATTTCGCCAGTTCCCCGAATGATTGGTTCACAAAAAATATGTCTGCAAAAACCTCGTTGTTCCATATAAAACGAATGAAAACTATTAGTTGGGATACCCCTTGTACACCTGTTGATTCATCCAACTGTAATGCAAAAAGTCCATTAACTTGAATTCTACTGATTAGTTGATTTTCTACCCATTCAGACATTTCATCAATTCTACGAGCAACAGTGTTATTGGAAAGTAGAATTGATTCAATTTCCTTTAAGGTCTTGTTTCCAAACATAACTCCAACATCATCTTTATCGCTGGAAGTACTAAGAACTCTCCAATTTTATGGGGTTTACCAGATTGTGAACTAATGAGGTATGAGGCGAACATAGCTAATCCATGGGATTATTTTTTAAATTAGGATGTTTAGTTTCAAAATGGCGCAATAATTTACTAGGTCGCATACTCTCATTAGCTAGCATTTCTTGGCAAATAACACACAGTGGGCGTGTATCATCTTCCTTCCTATTCCATGTAAATCCAAATTTTAAATAATCACAATCATATTACTTTTTCCCTCGTTTTGAAGATTGGGTATTTGTAGAAGTATTCTCATCAATTTTTCTCTTATTAACGGTTTTTGTTGCTACATAACTTTCTTTCTCCTTTTCCTTTTGGTTTTCTATTGTTTGTTTTTACACGGGAGTCTTTTGCAACCACTTATCCATAGTAGAAATGCTTCTTTAAAATAAATAATTAGAATATGAAGAATTTTATTTATTTTTACCGTAAAATGGAATTGATTTGATAAGATTGGTTCCTTGACTATTTTAAGTTTTTTATGAACCATTACTCGTGATTGGTTGGTTTGGTAAAATGCAAATCATATATAGTATGCAATGGTTCCTATGATACCTGCAATTATTTAAAATAAGTTGTTAATAAGAAAAAACTTTTTAATTCAGAAATTTGTTAAGATAAATTTTACAAGCACTAAAAAATGTACTGCAAACACATGCCTGCCTAAATATAAAAATTGTGCATCAAACTAATTAAAAGTAAATTAATCCAAACAACTAAATAATAAAATTTTGGCTTCCCACCTTGAGTCAGTTTGCGACCCACAATTGGGTCGCGACCCACACTTTGGGAACCACTACTCTAGAGCCTGATTTTATATACATTTAAAACAATTTTTGGAAAAATATAATTTATCTGGTTCACTATATAAAACTGACACTAAACACATTTTCTAGTGATTTCTATTGGGATGTTTTTTTTAACGTGATAACGTTTTATAATGCCGATTATGCCGATTAATTGCCTTGGTAGCCGGCAATTAGTCGTTAAGTCTAAATATCACTTTTAATTTAAATACGTAATTGAGTAGGTCGGTGTTTAGTCTTGAAGCGGCATTCGTTATATTATCATATTAAGGTCAATAGGTATCGGGATAATAACTGATAAGAGCGATTTACTATACATTAATAATTTGATGTTGTTGTTTTCACTTGAATGTGTGTAGAATATTATAATCTATGAATTTACATGAATAGTAATAGATGTCACTCTATGTCGTTTAATTTCACTTGGACAGTACTAAATGTCAAAAGTTATTTTAATATACAGGGCCTCGGGGTTCACGCAGGCAAAATTAATACGTACTATAGTGATTCCGGGATCACCTGGCACTAAGCGAAACATGGATGTGTGACGATGAAGAGGACCTTTAACCGCATAACTACGCTTGCATTATGCGGAGTGACGATCTACAAACACGGCTTGCCAAATTAACTTGCAGGTGACTGGACGTCAGCAACGAAGTTTCCGTGTCCAATGACGATCCATCAAAAATAAATTAATATGTTCATAAAGTCGTCTCTCACCGCCTCTACACGTTATCACGCAAAACACATTCGGCCGTGTAGACGACACAGCGCATTCCATAATTTGTATAACCTCGTGTTGTTAGAGGATGCTTTTAATTTTCATGTGTTAAATTCTAGGCCTCATTATCAAAGAAAAGCATTTTCTTCTGTGCTCCGGTATTCAAAATATTTTAGCGCACATGATCAATTTGATTTGCACACAATCCATTTTATTTATATATTTTCTCTTTGACCTCTCCTCGTAGCATCTGAACCAGCTCGACAACGTTCTGCACTTATTGCTCAATTTATTGGTTGGTTTTGAACTTAACGTAATCGTTGCTGCTTCGTATTCTAGCGCTGGTATATGTAAGGAAATTGCTTCGTCAATTATTTTGTGGTTCTCGTTTTTCTCTTGGCTCGAAGTAGGTTTGGATCTGCATCTGAAAATTATGCAAGGGCCTCAGTTTAGTTGCTCCATTGAACATTGCAGCTAGTGGAGCAACAACACTTAATCAATCTTATTTTGTACATACTGCTTCACTTTGAACAAGGCTATTATCTTATCACGAATGGAAAATTTATTTAAATTATTGAAGACAATAATGACCATTCAATTTTATAAAAAGTCTTGTTTTTGATCGAAAATCAACCAAATAATTGAGTATGTATACATAACATGAATAAGCATTTTAATTGCATGGGAACACAAAAACTGCTGTTAATTGAAAAAAAAAAACAATTAATTAAATTTTAGATATGGGTGACAAAATATCATCAGGTCATCACCATTATTGACCTTTTCTTTAAGCATTAAATTCAATTAATATATTAATAATGTGCATTTTGAAGAGAATTCTTAATTGCGCAACAATTTTTAATTACACCGCGAGATAAGATGTTAAAATATTATCATAGAGAAGGATATATATCCATCTCTATGATATTATGACGAGTCACTAGAATTAGTAAGATTGAAATAATATAAACTTTTAACAGAAGCTGAATTGAATCAATTCGAACGAAGAAATTAAATTATAAAAATTCTCAAACCGAGACTTGAGCTCAGGTTCACCAACCCTTGTAGAACCTATCCTGGTTCAATATTTTAAAACATGACAAGCTGTACGGTCTATAAGACGTCTCTTCTCCAAATTCGTTAGTTCAATATTTTCAACAAAACTCAATAATATTCAGGCACATTTTCTAAAGTATAGTTTCTTCTAAATCATCTTCTTATTTGGGTGTTTCTTGAAACAATCGAATCGCACCTGGTATTTTCTAGTTCTCGAAACCAAAGGATATCCTAGGTTTGATTAGCTAATCCAGCTGCTTGATACCTCCTTTAACATTGTCATGAATATTGGCTATCATTGTGAAGTAAGAGTATATAATCCGATCTGACCTGATTCAGAGAAGTTTTCCTATGGCCGGCGGATTTGGGTTGCTACTCGGAATATTCCTCGTCGTATTTTGTCTGTTTCGTTTTGTTGCGTTTCCCTGCGCCATTTTTAGGTGTGCAATAGAATAATAAATATTCGTTCTACATGAGCTCTAACTGTCTTCTGATTTCATGAAGCTTATATATGTTTGATCACAGTTTTCGTCTATGTTTAGCCATCGGTTTTAAAAGCACTTCACATTATTTCCTAAACATCCTTACCCATTAATCTTGTGACTTCGGTTTAGTTTATGAATCTGTTTGGCAGCATTGTATGTCTTAACGGAGATATTTCGAAGCCTCCACTATAGTTTGTTGTTGATCCTATCTTCAGTTACTATAGTTTCCAGTCAAAACTTTCGAGTTTTGTTGCAAGCTGCACCACCTTTTCATTTTCATCCCATTTATTATTGTTTGCAATAGCGAAGTGGGTTTCATAAAGAATATTTGGCAAACCAACTTCCAATTAATTATTTCGAATTTTTGTTTTATTAAAATTAACCAGCTTCACACAAATTTACTTTATCCCAAAACTTATTCACTGAAAAGCTCTTTAATGGGGCGAATCTGTAACTGCAAAGGAGTTTCCATGAATTATATCACATTTATTTTGTTTATGTGGTAGTGTAACGAGGAACCTCAGTCGTAACATTGAACATCCAACATCTCTATCCACTCGAGCAACGAACATAATCATTTCACTTTCTATTGAAACTCAATTATAATTTCAAATGTACTAATTTTAATTTATTTGTGTCGATTCAAATTAATTTTATATCAATATTTGCACCCGTTTAAGCATGCTTGGATTGAAATGTCAAACTCAACAGCAATCGAATTTTAAAACAATGAAAATTTAAACACACTTGTACTACGCGTTGGAAGTTTATACTAAACATTTTAGTATTTTTTTATAAGGAGTATATGTATTAGTGTGTAGTCTTATATTAATGAGTAGTAAGGTAAACATTTAGGCGAATTAACGTCTACCCATATGAATATAAATAAAATGGCAATAATCTATTTAATTCAATTTATTTATTTATATACAAAAATATATATGGGAACCAAACGCCCAATTTTGAGCATGTGAGCTCATTCATATGGAAAAATTTAATCCCTGAATAAATTCCAATTGATTTTTTTCTCTATAAAATCAAACTCGCTTTTTATACCACCAGTTGTTTGTTAATAACTACAACAATCGTGAGTCCCAGGTGAAGCCATACCTATCGGAACCAAAAAAAAAAGAATGTTGTTTGCTTTTCAGCAGCTCGCGAATATAAAAATGCAACAGAAAATTTATTCATTATCATAAAATTATACCACTTAATCGAATACTAAGCTTTGTTATACTGTTTGCCCGTTTACCAACCAATAAATTTTGATAAGAGGAATGACCAACAAGAACTTCTGGGAGCTATGGGACTTCAACCTTTGATATATACAATTAAAAATGGGGTAGTTTGGAACAATAATTTATTTTGCTTGAATTGAGACACTTAACCGAATACTAAGCTATGTTATACTGTTTGCCCGTTTACCAACCAATAAATTTTGATAAAAGAGATATAAGAGAAATGACCAACAAGAACTTCTGGGAGGTATGGGACTTCAACCTTTGATATAAAAAATTAAAAAGGGGGTAGTTTGGAACAATAATTTATTTTGCTTGAATTGAGACAGTTAACCGAATACTAAGCTATGTTATACTGTTTGCCCGTCTACCAACCAATAAATTTTGATAAGAGGAATGACCAACAAGAACTTCTGGGAGCTATGGGACTTCCACCTTGGATATAAAAAATTAAAAAGGGGGTAGTTTGGAATAGTAATTGATTTTGCTTGAATTGAGACACTTAACCGAATAATAAGCTATGTTATACTGTTTGCCCGTTTACCAACCAATAAATTTTGATAAGATATGTGGAGACCATGTGTCCGCGTTGTTATACAGTGGAGATTACCTCGGACATCTTGGAGCTAGATTTCTTCGCTTGCGCATGGAGTTAGCTAAACTGTCGATAATTTGTGTACATGCGCTTACAGAGGTCAACCAGCCTCATGATAAAAACTAATTTTACAATGACTTGGACTTTAATGCTAGAGCTGGCAGAAATCAGACCGACATGTGTGAAAACATAAGTCCGTACTGCCGACACGAAACTGCGACCGATATAATGGTGAGAGAATGATGTACTTTGCAATTGCTCACGCTCACTTTACTATTTATAAATTACGTGATTTATTTCATCCCAGAACTTTACTATTTAGAAATTACGTGATTTAGTAAAAAATAGTAAAAACTTCACTCGCATCCTTGTACTAAAATATTCTTAAACGCCGGAGGAAATTATTTCATTTTAGTACTCAAAATTCAATTACATTTTTCAAATATTTAATGTTTTTGATAGTTAAATTAAATAATAATAAATTTTTGATAGTCCTCGCATAATTGCTTTATGAGTGAAAATATTCGTTACGTTTGTGAAATTATGTGAATAAAATCAATTATTATTGACACACGCATATTCCATTTATGCATATTTTATTTAACTTGATTTGTTTATTTAATTTTTGGTGAAGCTCGCCATTTTTGTGTACAACAAATGTGACTTGATTATTTTTAATTATTTTATTTAATGTGTCTACTATTTTTTGACATCAATCACTGCTAAAATTGTAAATAATTGTTTTAATTGCGGTTTAGTATGGTTCATATCTAAATGGAAGTAATACTAATTTACAGCGGTTTATGGGGCAGAAAAATAACCACGCGCTGTGTTGTTCAACATTTGTCCGCTTGGTGTTCTGCTATTAAGGAAGAAACCTCAATTTCAAATGATACTGGGCCGTTAATAAATTTTGCTAATTTTGCAAGCTGTATATTCGATATAGACAATTAGATTAATTGCGAAAATAACCGAATAGATTTATCGATTTGTGCTAAATTTGTTAATTGACAAACCTCTATGGTTTAATTTATGTTCGATGTAGGTAGGTACATTCCATGAACTTCCATTCCATGAAATAAATTTCTCAATTTGTTTCATATTCTAATAAACATAATACAAGTAAATACATGGACTACATACTCGTATGTATATACATAGTCCACACATGAAAATGAACATTAAAAATCTATTGTCTTCTAATCAATATTATTATTGTTACGAGTTATAAACTTTACTCCTATATATACGTTTGTCTTATGCAATGATAATAAATTTTCTTGTACGTAAGATAATATATTACCTATATATATATATACCTAGACATTTTTGTTAACCCTATGTTAAATATACTTGAGCTTTTTTTATTATATTGTACTTGAGGTACATGTAGGTGTTGGGTTCTAAAGTGTTATTATTTCAAAGTACGACAAAATTCAAGAATAGAAAATGAAAAAAATTAAGAAATAAATTCAATAAAATTTTATGCAGTATTCATACAATACGACTGTCGCATATATATATAACAACACACTAAAGTTGTAATTTTAGATTTTAATCTAAATTCTTTTCTGTACATACTTATATAATAATGTGCTTTGTTTTTCTTAAGTAAGAAGTCCTTTTTGTTTATACATTTAGTATATAAGATACACATATAATAGACTACAGTATATTTTCTAATGAATATAATATTTTTTTTATTTTTTATTTGCAGTGATTTAAATGCAGGATTAAATTGTATAAGAAGTTATACGAGACGTTGCATGAATATACATCAGCGGGAACATTTCAATAAATTGTATCAAGGTACAAGTGAAGTAATACATGATTTATGCAAAGAAGGATCATATCAGGAAGGCACGTACGTATTATAGAATCTATATCAATGTCTTTTCTTCCTGTTGTGTAGTTATTTGTTTCGTGTTGTTATTGTTTTTGTTGTATAATATGTTCTCTTCCTTGTAAACTCCTACTCCTGTTCTATAAAATAGTATAAAACATCCTTTTGTGTTATGTTGTGTGTGGTATCGCCTCCAATCAAAACAACGACAAGATACAAATTGGTGAATGATGTTTTTTGTCTTGTCGTATATGCGGTTGATTATGTTATTGTTGTTGGTGGTGGTGGTGGTGGTTTTATTATCCTTTTTGAGTTTTTGTATAAGTTTTATGATTTGATTTAACTTGTTGTCGTTTTTGTTGTTATGTAATTTTTGTGTGCTTTTTGCGTTGTTAGTACATACATTTTTATATATCCTGTTTAACTTTTTGTTTTACCGAAAATGAGTTTGCAAAATGATAATAAATGGATTTTGGGTATTATTTAACAATTTTGTATTGTCTTTGCTATACAAGAGACTATAATATAAATATAGAGAGACAAAGATTTTGTTTTCTCTTATGTCATATATGTACACCTCACTTAATTAAAGGTATTAGTTTCACATTAGATGACGACGAGATTTTGATTAAATTTGATTGGGATTATGGTGATTAAGTTTTTTTTTGTTTTGGTTGTTATGTAGTTTGCTTATAAGTGGAGGAGTATTATGAAAGATGAGCATTTTGGGCAAATCGTTGAATAATCTTCTGTTTTGTTTTGATATAAAAATTGTTATTTGGATGTTAATTTCTAATCCTTGGACAATAGCTAGAGAGCTTTCTTCCTTAATTGGAAATTTTAATTACTAGTTTGAAGTTCATAAAAAATAAAGCTATGTAGTTTTAAATGTAATTTTGAAAATGGTTTTGACACATTTAAATTTTATTTGTTTGTGTCATGAAAAAATACAAAATACGAATTAAATTTAATAAATAAATTATAATAATAATAAATTTAAAAATTTTAACGGAATGAAATCTTTTATTTCGGTAATGTGTGTGCAGTTTAGCAACTAAATTAAGTTTAGTAAATAACACAAGAGTTTTAAATTGAATGTAACGATTATATACTATATAATTTTGAAATATGACCGTAAGTTGAGTTTTCTATCGACGTTATGATTTTATAATAATTAGTGATTCAAGGCCTTTGCCTTGTTCAAATAATTCTGTCAGACTGTGACCAATGGCGGAGTGTATTAAGGTTCACAGAATTAATGTCCCCCTAGCTAAAATTTGCTGGACTAAAATTCCTATATAGAAAAGCGAAATTCCTATTTATATGATTTACTTTATTACTAATATTAACCATCTTGAATAGTTTGGAGAAATGACCTAAATATAATTTTACCAGAAATTGACAAGGTTAATGATAGACAGCTTCTTAAGCTTAACTTCGCCTAATTATTTCCGATGGTTTATCTGCGTTTATCTAAGTGTTTAACTCTAGATGTATTAATGTAGATCATTTAACTTCCGTTACTTGGTTCAAATTCATCCAGTTTGCTGAGGCAATAGTGCGCATATGCGAATTAAACAACGAATTACAGAGTTGTGGATATACATATAGTATGATACACGAAAATACTGAAAGCATTCAGAAAGATCATTTTTATAGTAACTGAACGCTTTATATATAGTCACATTCAATAAGGTTTGTAAGAGTTTTTTACTGCCGGCTCATCAAAAATTTATAAGGTATTGTTTATGTATAAAACCACTAAAATGAAAGTTGCGCTATTCTTTATTTCAAGTACCCATTTTTAATTTTACCAAAACAGAAAACAATCAAAAATTTATTTATAAAGTTAATCTATTTCTCAATAGATGCCATTAAATAAAGTTATTGTTACGATCGTGGCGAAATCCTTATTTGAGTAGAGACACTACCGTAAACGTAAAACTGGTATAAAGTAGATGTGGCTAGACTATTCAAGAATAGTCTAGATACTTTCGAACATTCTGGAATATTGTAGAACATTAGAATATTTGGTATAAATACGAGATAAAATTTTAGGAGAAAATTTGTTGTTAAAATCCAGTGATAGAGTTAGTAGTAATTAAAAGGAAACAGTGGAAGTTAAGAGTAATCAATGTGTAATAAAGTGTAATATAGTGTGATTAAAGTGTAATAAAGTGATTTTTGTTAAATTAAGTAAATTAGAAAATAAAGTAAATTAATGTGTAATAATTCGGAAATAAATAAATAAAGTATTATCTAGTATTTACATCGTTTGTTTTATTCATAATCCTGTGAACAAAGCTTGTTTGGCAGGGCAAAAACGTAACATTATGTTTCATTTTAAATGATATGTAAATTATTTATGTATAAATTTTAAAAATAAAAGTATAAAAATAAATTTCACCAAAACATAAAAAAAATATTTGCTGACACTGAAAACACTGAAGTTTTTACAGAAACTATGTATTACCGGTGGTAAGGAAATATCAGATTCCAATAAGCCTTATTCGACTAGGCATTTTGAAAAGGTTTAAAAGTATATTGGCGGTTTAATCGAACCTAACGAGGATAGTCATTTTTTCTGTAAATACGTTAAATCTTAGAGTTTGTATTCATAATAATTATTTTTACACAAAGAAAGTAAAAAATTCGATAATGATTAGAAATTAGAGATGGAAATAGAGAGTCTTAAGTCTGGTCCACAATCCTATAATATGTTTTGTATTTAACAACCTATGCATTTCTCTAAATATTTTGAATTTTTAGTCGGTTTGAATAATAATTTTTTTTTTATATAAGTGAAGCGAATTTTTTGTTTATAATGCTGAGTGTTTTAAATATGTTTTCTTTCGAACTTTTAGCAATTAATCAAATAAAAATGCTTTCACATACAAAATTAAAATGGAAACTATTATTTATTTAATGATCAGCCCAAGTGATAGTTAGTCAGAATATCATAACGATTTTATTATTTTATTATGCGCCTCAAGTTTATGCAATTGGTGTTACTTAAAACAAATTTTCGATGTAATCTATTGTTTCGTAGATGGCAGCATATTTAAAATAGAGATTTTTATAGTATAGTTCCCTATGTACGAGTATGTATTTTAAATTAGAATATACAAATTTCTCTTCGAATATACAAATACTTAGGATCATGAGTGCCTCGAATCTACATGTAAGAATCAGTTTTTTTGTTTAAAGGGAGCAAAAGGCACATCTCTAAAGAATATTTATCTCAAATATTTTGTTTTAGGGGTTTTTTGAAAGTGGTGTGACTTTGTGTATGGAAAAAAGACATGATTGTGAGGGGGTGATCGTGGATCTCGTGATAGTAGACTGAATTATGACTGCATAAATGTAAATTACTGTTTAAATGATAATAAAATTGCTCTCGACAATCTTGCTTTGTGCTTGAATTTTGGAGGCATACTAAAAGCGATAATGAATGAGGATCAAACAGGCGTAGCATTGTTCAGTTCCTCAAGGAAAAAAACGAAGATGTTCAGATCGGATGATTTGATTGAATGATTGGGAAGGAGTCATTATTGGCAACTAATAGTTTAGAGAGTAGTTAAGTTTGTTGACTCACTGAGTGGTTTAGAATTAATAAATAGGGGTGGGAGTACTCAGGGTGTTTGTAGTAATGATGTATCAGTACCATTAGTCTTGTAGGAGTGAAGTTATATTCTACCATCATTTTTGTATAGTATGCTTGAAGAGATAATTGAATATGAATTTTTGGGAGTATAAAGCTCCTATGAGGAAATCTGAAGAAAATCAACAAAAAATTATGCAGGCGACGGAAAAAGTGATATTAAATTGGATAGAATGTCTAAAGAAATATTGTTTGAATCAGGATCATTTATGTGAAAGCCATTTGGCTGTGGAGGATATTAAATATTTACTGCTACCTGTTCTAAATTGACCCAAAGTAGAAGAATGGTCGATGTCCTTATGAATAAGGGGAATATTCTAACATTTGTATGCACAAACTAGACATTTCAACAAAATGGCTTGAGCTAATTTGAACGGTCTGTATGGTTATACCACAAAATTCTATACGTAATCACTTTAGATTCACCATTTATAAATATAAATTAAATCAGGACCATACATGTTTATTATGAATTTCCATATAATTTCTAATTTATATTGATTTTCCTTTGGACAATTTGAAAAAATATTACGAGAACTGAAAAAATTTATATGTGTACATCCAGAACGAAAGGATGTCCGGTCATTTTTATATCCATACATATATACGTATACATAAAAATTACCAATAAGGTTATATACAATGTTTAACGATGATTAATGTTTGTGAAAATATATTTTGCGTGCCAGATTAAAACCGATATCTGGAAAAAAAATTAATTTTCCAATTAGATTACTCGTGTTAGTGTATGTATGTAGTACAAAATACATATATAGTTCACACCATAAATAGTTTTAATTTAAAAAACTTGCATTAAAAAAAGGGATTAAAAAGGATAACAAGTGAAAAAAAAACTATTTCCCACAATTTTTTTCTCCTCTGAATTCTGGATGGTCGATAGGAAAATTGATGTCTGTATCATGTATCCCAGAGAGTGGGTGGATAGATGTTAAAAAAGAAACTAAATAAAAAAAACAAAAAGGATAATATGTTTTGTTAGGTGATCGATTTTTTGATTCTGTAATTTGTAAGAAACTAATTGAATTTTATTTTGTACCAGTTTTAAAGAGCTTTACTCTCTGCATGACGTACATCATATATTTTACACACACAGTTGGAATTCAATTAACTTTATGCTGTACATATGTATATACATAATATAAAAATACAATTTTTCATTATTTTCGTTACAGATTTTTTACGACATGCACCATGTATGCGACACGTTAGAAAAGAATTTGAAGTATGTTCAAATCAATATCAGACAACGATAACACGAATCGGTCAATCAGCATCGGATAGTAGTCTACAACAGTCACGTAATTTAACGCAATTAGCAATTGAACAAGAGATAAGGCGGGAAATGTGCTGGTAAATTTTTATTGAATACGTTGCGTGTTGGTTACGTATAAAATGGTTATATGTAATTTTTAAACAATTTTTTTTTTTGCCCAGTTCTTTTACAGAATACATTGAATGCTCGGAAAGGGTTGTGAGACATGCGTGCGGCCCATCAACAGCTAATTTTACACGGAAATTTTTAGATAAAATGTCACGTAATCTAATAAGTGTAATTATACCAAATTATTTACTAAATTTTTTTTATTTTTATTAATTGTTATTTAATTTGAATAATTAAACTATTATATGTATGGTTATTATGGTCATTAATATTAGAGTAATTAGATAAGGATGGGTGCATATCTCTATTGTGTTGAAGCATTAATTAATTTAAATTCTTCATTATTTAATTTAAATTAACATATTTATACGGAAAATGATAATTTTAGTGCCCATTACTTTCATCATATTCTAATTTAATCCTTTAGTTTTTCAATTTAAATTTTTAAATAACCAAATGTGAACAATGATTCACGATAGGTAATTGTTTGTGAAAATATTTTAGGTAAGGGTAAAGTGCTCTCAGCTTGAATTTCCACATGGCAAATTATATTGCTGAAGGTCAACAGTAGAATCATTACGGCGGGAAATTTTAAGTTAATGAAATATTCAAAATATTTCAATAAAAGTCAACCATGCAAATAAATATAATTTTGAAAGGGTATTGATTCAAATTTAAAAATACTATTTGAAGCAGCATTTCATTTGATGAAAGCTACATTAGCGGTACAATTGAAACATTTAAAATTTTCTTAATTTGATGAAAAATCTTGAAATAGGTGTACGTTCAAAAATTCATAAATTTAATTTAATTTTGAAAATAAATTGGCAAAATTTAATGGAAACATTAAGAATAAAATAAAATATCAACATATTCTGACACTTTCAAATTTTAGAATTAAAGAAAATGTCAGAATTTGTTAAATTCACAGAATTTTCTAAAATGTCAAAATTTTCTTAATTTGACGAGAAATCTTAAAAAAATGTTCTTTCTGTCAAAATTTCTTAACCTTGTTCAAGTTTCCTCCCAATTTTGTGATAGTTTAATCTACATATGCAATTTAAAAAATTATGTAGCCAAATTTGGAATACAAGAAAATTTAAACAATTATAAAACTTCGAAATTTTATAGAATGTTGGATTTTCTATGAAATTTCAGTATTTGGTACCTTGTTCCAATTTGCTGCACTATTCAAGGCAAACTTTATAGAATTAAATAAAATGTTTAGTACGTTCGAGTTTGATAAAATAGTTGAATATGTATTTCAGCTTTCTAGTGAAATCCTGAAAATTTTATTGAAAATTTCCAGATATAACAAATTTTGTGGACATAAATCACTTCAACGTATGGTTTGATTATTTGGAATCTTGAGTTTATTTAATAAAATTTTATTTTACGAGTTCCAAGATTTTTCCAAATTTAAAAAACCATTGATTCAAAGCAAGTAAAGGCATTTCCTTATCGTTTACGGTTTCACGATTTGAACCATAGAGGCAATTTTAAATCACTTTATATTTCCATTAGCTTATATTCTTATTTAAATTTAGCGAGTTGTCCAATCAATTATTAATTTTAATTTCAGATGCATTGTGAGGACTATCGTAATAAAACAGGTAAATGCGGCCAACAAAAATCGAGCACAACATCACATCATCACCAATCAACGACAACAGTATTTACATGGATCGCCTCCTCGATTCTATTAATTTTCATTATCAAAGAAATTTTACCAATTTTTTAACAAACTTTTTAAAATACAAAACAAACAAAATAAACCTGCAATTACACGAACACATAAACACACACACACACACACACACACACACGGATGGATTAAAGATACGTACCTGAATTGTAATGTAAATGCCATATGCCCTGTTGTCTCTATATTCTATAAAAGTCAGAGAGTATTTTGTTGTTGTTGCGTGTGGAATTGAAAATTTAATTTTGTGATAATAATATTTAAAATCCATCTGTAAATGAAATGAAAATTAATAGTTAAAATTCAAACAAAAATTAAAACTTTCAAAGCAATTACCACATACCTACATAATCTAATTATTAATCAATTTATTTTTATTTAATTTTTTTAATTTAATTATAAATATTAAATTGTAAAATTTTATTGTAAATATATTATAACTGTATTAAATATGTAATAAATAAAAAATATATATATTATATAAATCAATAAATAATAAATAAAAATTGTTATAATAAAAATTAAGCTTGTTGTTTGTGTGCGTTTTTTATTTTTATAATGTAAAAGTTTTTTTGTACTTTAATATGGTTTTAAGCTTATCATCATTTAATCAATATCTCTCTGTATGTACTACAGGTAGGTATAGTATACGGTAATGGTACACAGATGCGGTGTTGGATTTTGTATATTTATGTATTTATATAAATAAATGTTTATCTAATTAAATTCAGCACACGTAATATTTGAAAATCATAATTTCTAACAAAAACATTTTATCGTCAGTGTTTTCTAATCGGTGGACCGCGGAACAATAATTTATCGTTTGACAATCGTGATATGCTTAGGTGACAAGAGTATTAAAGTAGGAAGCCCCCAGATCACAATAAAATTAATTTTATAAATCAAAAAAATTGACTGAAAACACTAAAATACTAGGAAGCTTATTGTTTATCACTTGAAAGTTATTAAATTACAAGGTCATCATAATCAATAAATAAGTATGTAGCTAGAACTAAACGAAACTTAACTTTTTTTGGCTTAGACTGACAGCGATGGACGTTTATGAGTCATCTATTATTTTTTACATTGACGTGTCGACAACCCGTAAATAACGTCAACAACGTAGACAACGTCGATAATGTAGACAATTCCTAGAGTGGTTTTGTCAATTAGTTCTAAACTAATGGGTGACCAAATTTCTTTAGGAACAATTGGTGATAGTTTTATAGAATGTCCGTCAATGCATTGAAATCTCTTTTCAAAAAGAGTGGAATTTAAGACTAATACCATGAATCTACTTCAGCGTCATGTTTATCCATTATAAAATTATTAAATTGACCCAAAACAACGATATATAGCGTTCTTTAGAATGGGGCCTACCGAGTTATTAAAAAGCCAAACCGTTCGATAAAATATGTGCCAAAAATTAGTACAAAATTTTCGCAAAATTTAGTGGCTGTGTTTTGATGGATGACGAAACGTAAAATATAACGTGGAAATTACCTGGTGGTCGACACGTAAAATATAACGTAGATTACTTGGCAGTCAATGTCAACAACCTACGATATTTTAGCGATTTGAAATTGAATGCGCCAGTTCACGGGAGTATTTTGTAAAAGCGTTCTTATTGCGTCAAACTGTCATCGTGTTTTTCTTTATTCAGTATTGTTTGCCATTTCATCATGAAAAGACTGAGCCCGGCACAGCGTTTACAAATTTTTCAGCTTTATTACGAAAATCTGTGTTCTATGAGGAATGTGATTCGTGCATGGGCTTAGACCAAGTTACGGTTGACATAATCGGCCTGTCGAGAACACTATTTGGAATACCACCGAAAAGTTTGAATCCCAGTATACAGTATTGGATGATATGCGACTAAATAGACGGTTTAGTGTGGTTTATGCGCCTGTTAAATCTATTATTTCAAAAAATAAGACGGCAGGGACGTACCTGTGAATAGTGCTCGTTATAGCGCCATGATAACGAAATATTTACTGCCTGGAATTGAAGTCCGACCTCGACGACATTTGGTTCCAAGAAGTCGGCGCTATTTGCCATATAGCACGCGAAGCAATGTACTTATTGAAAAATCATGTTGGCGAGCAATTAATTTTACGGTTCGGTTCGTTGAATTGGCTATTTAGATCGTGTGGTACCTCTAGACTCTTTTCTTTGGGGCTATGCAAAGTTCAAAGTCTATGTGAATAAACCAGCTAGATTTGAGGCAATGGAAGCCAACACTACTCGTGCCATTCGCCATATATCACTCGATATTTTCGAACGCGTCATCAAAAATTGGACTTTGAGAAAGGACCATCGCAGTTGCGGTCATCATTTGAAAGAAGTAATCTTTAAAAAATAAATGGCAAGAAATGTTCTTTCAAATGATAATAAAGTTTCCATACGATTAAATCGAATTTTTTTTTTTACTAATCACATCTATAGATTTCGTTATTACGGATAAAATCATAACTTTACTGCTGAATCGATGTTGAAGAAATAGCGGCAAAATACGTCGATATGAAAAATGTGACAAAAACCTGGCTCCACAACTGCAAATTGCTGGCCAAATCATATATTTTTTTGCAAATGTATCTAACTTGGTCATAGTTAAATTTCCCTGGATTATTTTGAATCAAGGTGATAACTTTTTTGTAAAGATTTCTATCAGTTGTGCCAAGTGAAGATTTGTATCGTTGTTCAGTAGCAAATTTTGAAATCGTGGACTCGAGTTCAAGACTCGTCAGCGCCAATACTTTTTTAATTTAATTTCTGCTGTAAAATTCGTTCAACACAGCTTCTGTTGAAATCTACATTCAATTTCTGCAAGTATTAGAGTCATCTCTTGTGTATAACCACAATGAAAATATACGGTAATGGTCAAACAAGCATAGTCCATTCCTGTTGCTAAAATTTTCAATTTTCTCTATTGAATTGGCAAATATAAAAGATTTGTACAGCATTATGTATATTCGGCAATGGTCCAGTTAACAGAGTCATCGCGTTTACAATCGAGGACTCGAGTTCAATTCTCGTCAGCGTCAATATTTTTTAATTTATTTCTTTGGCAAGTATAAGAGCCATCTCTTGTGTATGACCGTAATGAATTGTCCATTCCTGTTTCTGTATTGAATTGGCAAACATAAAACATTTGTAAGGCACCAACTTTAAATACGCCGGTGGTCCAGTAAGCAGAGTCGTTGTATTTGGAATTGTGAACTTGAGTTTCAAGCCTCGGTTTGGCATTAAATAATTATTAATTTAATTTATTTAATTTCTCCCTTCAATTGGCAAATATAAAGGATGAGTATAGCGGCAAATCTATATATGGAACTACCGAGATGGTAAAGTAAGCGGTGTCATAGGATTTGGAATCGTGGATGTTGTGCATTGTTCATTCCTCAATTAAGGGTAAACAAATTAAGCGGACATCCATACATTTCTCATTAAATTAAAAAAAATCGCTTTTTGTTTTTAAAACTGACGAATTTGTCAATTAAATTAAAAATAAATATTGAGGCTTGAACTAGTCATGATTAATATGCAATCACACAGCTTCTTTTACCACCGAGCCACCGCAATACATATAAATAGTGATAATCCTATCGATTATAGCTGCCATTCGAATAGAAAATATTGAAAATTTTAGCAAATGCAATGGACTTTGCGTTAATTTCACCATCTCTCTATATACCCATCTTGTATACATGCCACTACTTGAGAAATATGAAATTAAGTTAAAATAATACCGTCGCTAATGAGACTCGAACCTTGGTCCACGAATCCAAATTCAATCGCTCTATTACCTCGCCCAGCACCGTAAATATATTTGATGTTATGAAAATGTTTTATACTTTCCAATTAAATTGAGAAACTTGGTGAAATTTTTTTACAGACCCTGAGTTGAACCAAAAATGTCCCAATATTAATATCGTTTGAAACCTAACTGAACTGCATAGGGCCAGGTGCAACATTTAATGCGATGTGTTAGTGTATTTCGAAGAAGTTAAAAATCTGACAAGCTATTCCTCCTTATGTTCTTAAAAATTATGAAACTTCCGTTCCAGGCAATGATTCTTGATGCGATTTTCTAGGCGGGCCACAATATTGACCACTGACCATACAAGTTTTATGTTTATAAGTCAGTACATGAATAACGTTCAAATAAAAAATTTCCCAAAAATTTAAAAAAAGTTTGTATAACTGAAAGTCTAATTTAATTTAATTTCTTACAAATTAATTCAATTCAGATTCTGTTAAATTTTCAATTTTCTCTGTTCAAATGGTGAGTATATAAAAGATGGATTTATCAGTAATCAAATTGTACGGCAGTGGTCAAGTAAGCCAAGTAATGGGCATTTGATTAGTGGACGTGAGTTCAAGCGGCCTTCGGGCTAAGGTTTTTTTAATCTAATTTCATCTTACAAATTAGTTCAACTCAACTTCTATTAAAATTTTCAAATTTTTCCAATTAATTGCCAAGTATAAAACAGGGATGTAGCAGCAATGAAAATGAACGGCGATGGTCAAATAAGCAGAGTTCAGTATTTCTGAGGTCTAAAAAAATCGATCAGGTCTTGTATTTTTCCTGGGTCAGTTCGCCAATATGTTGGTTTTCCAGTTGAAATGGATTTACATCCATTTTCTTTAATGGCAATCAGTAATTCTTTTCCTTTAGTTGTAGTTAATCTAGAACCCTAGTAAGTATTCTACGCATTTAAGTCACCACTAATTATGAACCTTTTTCTCAGCCAGTACAATCCTGCCTAGTAATAGGAAAATTGTTGGTTTTGATATACATGAACAAGTGTTGGTTATCTGAATGATTTGGTTTTTTAATAACTCGATAGCACTTATAGCCTTCCTGAACTCGAATTCGTTTTAACATTGAGTGAGGTGTGTTAAATTTTATGGCCCGGTCTTAGTTAAAGTTCCCCGAATTATTTTTAATGAAAATTATAACCTTTTTGTCTGATTTTTTGTGAGCGTTCTGTCAGCTGTTCTATACCGTTCCACCGTTATAAAGTGGGTATATATAACGCTATATATCGTTGTTTTGGGTCAATTTAATAATTTTGTAATGCATAAACATGACGCTGAAGTAGATTAATGGTATTTGAGCATGATTAATTTTAAATTCCGCTCTTTTCAAAAAGAGGTTAAAATACATCAACGGAAAGTCTGTAAAACTATCGCCAACAACGCATCGTTCCTAAAGAAATTTGGACACCCTTTAGTTTAGAACTAATTGACAAAACCACTCTAGGAATTGTCTACAATTTCGACGTTATCTACGTTGTTGACGTTATTTACGGTTTGTCGACACGTCAATGTAGAAAATAATAGATGACGCGAAAACGCCCTTCCCTGCGCATGAAATTGATAATTTGTGCTTTGCAGTTTTTCATAAAAGTTTTTACTGTTCGTAAGGAAATTCTAGGGCACGTTTTAACCATATAAAAGTTGATAATACGTTAAGAGGTTATGAACCACTGACCTATATGTATATACTATATACAACTATTATCTAATTTGTGTATTAGCATTTTGTTTAGAAGATATATGGGATTTTCATATACATAATGTATTCTCAGCTCTATACATAGAAAATTGGAACGAAATAATTTTTTGAAACACTGAGAAAAAGCTTCCGTATAATAATATAATTGTTCATCAATTTATTAATTTCATCATTTTACAAAACAAAAAAAATTCTGCTTTAGAATTTTTGTGTTGATATGATCTCGAATGTACAGTAGTAGTTTTTATTCAGACCAAAAAAAGCTTATACATGCATATACGAGAGTATACATGGATATACGTATAAAAGCTTCATGCTGCAAATTTAATCTTTATATACGCTACATTCTTTTATTTAATTTATGGTTTTCAACATTATGTTTTTTGATTTCGGAAAAATAAGAAAGATACATTTTTGAAATATAAAATAATATTAATGCGGTATATGTATGTACATACATATATACATAGGTGGTGTGAAATGTATAGAAAATTTATTTAAATGAGTTTTAAGATGCTAATAGTTATAACAACATTTTGGTGTATACGGTTGCTTTGAGTGCGACAGGCGTTTTTGCTGAACAATTATAGAACAAAATATATGCATCCTGTGTAGTGCTATTTACAGCTAAGAGCTATTCTCAATATATTCGCGACGTTTGGCTAAATTCTCAGTAATTATTGCTTAGATTAAATACCATTTTTACCCACGTTTTAATCATATAGATGTAGAAAATGGTTTTACAATTCTAAAAAAATAGTTTGGCTGCGCGTTTGTAGAGTTTTGGTTTTTTAATTTTAATAAAATACCTACAAATCGAATGTTTTTTCCTCGTCATTTGTTTAAACTCGCAATTGAACATTTTGCAGTTAGTTTTTAGTTGTTCCATAATAATTTTTGAAGTTGGACGTGGTAAAAGTTTTTATCTTAAGAAATAATATATAGTTTGTGGTGGCAAATTTTTGAAAAATGAACAATTTTTTAACCTACATAATGCGAAAGTTTGACAGCTTTGCTTTTTGTTACTCTGAAGGCAAATCGAGTAGAGCTTGAGATAAGGCCAAAAATTAAGTCGTAGCCAAACAGAAGTCATTAATTATTCAATAATCAAACACGAGTAAGGGTAAACTACAAAGGAGAAGAGAATGTGGCCTCGCGTCAAAAAATAACACAAAAACTGGTGATTCTGATTAATATGTAGAAGGATAATGGTATGGAGTAATATTTTTGAATATGTAGAAGGATAATGGTATGGTGTATCGGTTTTTATTATGCTTGTAGCATTTTCCAGGATTAAGCAGATATTTCATTGGGCTAGTGGGACACAGAGAAAGCTCCTGGTGCGCCGATTACAATTGAATTAAAAATTGAATTACAACTATTTGGCTGCTTGAAAAAATTAAGTTAAGAAATTGTGCTGAGTAAAGCTGAATTATTATTTTTTCTTGTGTCTATACTATGCAGTAGAAGTATAGGCCAATTAATTATGCGTTATGGTTCTTATTTTCCAATATTTATGTCAGATGTTGATACTAAGTTTCAGACTGAGTTTACATCCGATATAATTTGCATTCTTATGTTTCGCAGTATAGGTTAACAGAGTTTTCTCCCCACTCTAGTCGTAAACAATGTACGAAGCGCATATGTAATATATCCAAATTTAACCCTTGTGTTAACATTTCCACTCAACATACCCTGGTATGTATTTCAACTATCAATCGTAAAAATCGAATTGACATAAGGTACCCTTCGCGTTCAACTGTTGCAACTGTTGCAAGCAGAAAATAATAATTTCCAAGAAACATATTTTGTTTTGTTATTTAGGACGTTTTGGGACACAAATTGAGTTATTACGTGAAAATTAAATTGGTCGATTTAACCGACTAAAACAATTCGATTCTGTGCCGAAAAAAGCGAGAAGTATTCAAATTTAAATTTTATGATATTAACAGGAGAGAACTAAGTTCGAAGTTGCAAAGAACGAAGTTTTTGTAACCTTGCCAAGTAGTTCTAAATGAACAGCATTGGCTCTCAGGCACACACAAATGCACTAATATTAACATTTTATACGTTGGTTGTCCCCTGCCTCTGGTAAGGTGAATTTAAAATTTTCCAGCAAAATCAACTTTGAGCTATTGGTAAGTTAGCTTTGTATCGTAAAGGGTTTTCCAATAGGAATGATATGATTTTTAAGTGACGTTTCGGCCATTTGTAATATGTCATGATCTGTCATTTTTTGTTTCATTGTATTCAGTAATCTTTACAATTTCATCATGTGAGATATACGCAAGAACAACGTTTACAAATTTTTAACAGTTTTATTATCAAAATTTTTTTAAGAAAATCATTTTCTCCGATGGGGCTCAGTTTCATCTGAGTGGTGCGGTAAATAAACAAAACTGTTGATTCTGGAGCGAAGAAAATCCACAAATTATTCATGAAAAACCATGTGAATGTAACCTAAATTGACAGTTTGGTGTGGTTTTTGGCCTGATGGAATCATCGGTCCGTATGTTTTTTTCGAAATGAAGCTGGTAACACCGTTACTATCAATGGAAATCGGTATAGATCGATGATAGCCAACTTTTTATGGCCGAAATTGGAAGAAGTTGATCTTGACAACATTTGGTTCCAACAAGACGAGGCTACGTGCCACACAGCAAGTGCAACAATTGAATTATTGCGAGAAAAGTTTGGAGATTCGATTATTCCAAGAAATTGTGATTTAATACCATTAGACTATTTCTTGTGGGGTTATTTGAAGTCATTGGTCTTTAGCAATAAACCAAACTCTCTTCAAGCTTTACAAGTCAATATTGAACGTGCTATTCATGACATACGACTTGATTTAGTGGAAAAAGTGCTCGAAAATTGGGTTCATCGAATTCGTTTCTACAGAAAAAGTCGTGGAGGCCATTTCAATGGCGTGTTATTCAGAACTTGGCCCCTGTGGTCGGGGGGCACTCACATGTCTCGTAAATCTAAATTGCACGAACATGTTTCCTAAGAATACCACCACAGTATCCTTTGCTTGTCGTAGGAGGCGACTAAACGGTTGGATCGCTGGGCTGACGACCCGCATCCGTAAAAAAATCAACTGTTTATAAAATCAACAAAAAGAAAAATGGATACCGCCAAAACAACACCGGACCCCCGCTCAAGTACCCGGATACGAGATTTAGGATCGGCACGTGGAACGTGCAATCACTTAGAAAACCAGGAGCGTTGGAGGGTCTAATCACGTGCATGAAAGAGTATCGGCTGGAACTCGTTGCTCTTCAAGAAACTCGCTGGCCTCAAAGTGGAGACCATGTGTCCCAGGGCTATACGTTGTTCTACAGTGGAGATGACCTCGAAAATCTTGGAGCTGGGTTTCTTCTTGGGCCGCAGGTAAAGAAGGCTGTTTTGGATTTTCAAGCAGTCAATAACCGATTGTGTATGCTTCGCCTGCGCATGAAGTTAGCCAACCTGTCGATAATTTGTGTACATGCGCCCACAGAAGTCAGCCAGCCCCAAGATAAAGACTCATTTTACAATGACTTGGACGATCTGATGGGATCTATACCCGAACACGATGTTAGAATGGTAATTGGGGACTTTAATGCTAGAGCTGGCAGAAATCAGGTCGACTTGTGTGAAAACATAGGTCCGTACTCCCGACACGAAACTGCGACCGATAATGGTGAGAGAATGATGTACTTTGCAATTGCTCATGATCTTAGAGTAGCAAGCACATTCTTCCCTCACAAACAGATACACCTAGAGACATGGACACATTCTCGCAAAACATCCCGGAGCCAAATTGACCACGTGTTAATTTCAAAAGGGCGAGCTCGGGTTGTGCAGGATGTGAGAACTTATCGGTCAGCAACCAAATACGTAGGCAGCGATCATTATTTGGTCGCTGCAAAGCTACGGTGGAAGTTTTCGTACAGGTCGGGGAACACAGCGAAACGGATGGAACGTTTCGACTGTGAAGGTCTGATAAATGAAGATCAAAAGAAACGATATCAGGATCTTGTCAGCGACAACATTGAAGGAGCTAATTACCAGTCTGACTGCGTGAACTCTGTCTGGGAGGTACTGAAAACTTCGGTTGTCAGTGCTGCTCAACAGACTTTAGGTATAGTGAAAGTCAGACCCAAGAATGATTGGTTTGATGACGAGTGTCGTCTTGCAGTTGAGCAACAAAATATAGCCCATAATGAAGTGCAACAACGTCTCACAATCGCAAGGAAAAACAAGGCAGCTCTTGCAAGAAGGGCAGCTAAGCGGATTTGTAGACGGAAGAAGCGAGAATGGTGGAAGGCCGAGGTTCTGAAAGTACAACAACTCAGCAATGAGCGTAGTTCACGTAATTTCTATAAAGGAATTACTGGATTGCACCATACTTTCAGGCCTTCGTCAACCGCCATTCGGGACCGGGATGGAAACCTCTGTGTCAACATCGACGCAGTACTTGACGCATGGAGTGGACACTTTACTGAGCTGCTTGATGTTCATCATGCATCACAGACTGTTGTTGAGCCACCTCTAGAACAGTCTGCGGAGATTTGCACTGAGGAGCCATCCCATGAGGATTCACTAAGGCCATGCAGAGAATGAAACGAAACCGCTCACCTGGAGTGGACTGCATTAATTCGGAGCTCTTGATATTCGGAGGGGATACTTTGTGGAACTGTCTTTTCGACCTTATTCGATTAGTATGGCGAACCGAAGTTATGCCTGATGAATGGAAAGTGGCCGCGATATGCCCCATCTTCAAGAAGGGAGACCGCTTGAAGTGTGAGAATTATCGCGGTATAGCTCTCCTTTGCACAGCATACAAGTTACTGTCATACATTTTATTGGATAGAATCACTCCTCTGGCGGAAGGCTTGGTTGGTGACTATCAGGGAGGATTTCGTCCGAATCGATCAGTCACTGATCAGGTCTTTTCGCTGCGGATGATTCTATCTAAATATTATGAGACATCCATCTCCGTACATCAGGTTTTCCTGGATTTCCGGCAGGCCTACGACTCGATCAATCGAGAGAGTTTGTGGTCTGCCCTGGAATACCTAGGAATGCCAACAAAATTGGTACGACTGTGTAGGATGACAGTGACGCAGTCTCAATGCTGTGTTAAAGTTGAGAACAGGCTATCGACAATTTTTGCAGTTAACTCGGGTGTTCGGCAGGGAGATGCTCTGTCCCCGATACTCTTTAATCTCATGTTGGAGTACACCTTTCGTAAAACTGAAACACCTCAGCGTAACATCTTATATCGCCAGTCCAATCAAGTGCTTGCATATGCAGATGACATATGCGTGATTGGACTGAATAACAACGGAGTGAAAGAAATACTTGATCCGCTTGTAGAGTTTTCAGCTTCTGTTGGACTCCAGATCAATGAGTCCAAAACGAAATACCTGATCTCTGGTTTTAGAGACAATGGCACACCAGATTTTAGTAGAGGCCACCACACGTTTGAGGGAGTGAGGAGGTTCAAATATTTGGGCTCTCTTATCACTCACGATAACAGTGTGGGTGAGGATATTAAAGTGCGGCTGGCAGCTGGCAGTCGTTCTTTGTATCCTCTAAGGCCATTGCTAAAATCTAAACACTTATCAAGTGCCGTGAAGCTGAAGCTTTACAAAGCGTTGATCAGGCCCGTTGTTATGTTTGGATGTGAAAGTTGGGCGCTGACGGATGAGTACGAGAGATGGCTCCTTACATTTGAGAGAAGAATCATGCGTGTGATTTACGGCCCTAAACGCGAAATAGATGGTACATACCGAGCTCTGTACAATTTCGAGATCAGAGATCTGATGAAGATCCCCGATATTGTACATGAAGTTAGATCTCAGCGAGTACGCTGGCTCGGTCACGTTCTGCGTGCTGATCCGGAACGAATTGAACAGCGATCTCTGAAAGGAGAGCCACCATATGGTAGGCGCAGAGGTCGTTGCAGGCGACGATGGCTCCACGATGTAGAGAACGACTTGGCCTCTTCAGATTGTCTAAGACAGTATGAAGACCAAGCTCAGGATCGAAACCGTTGGAGCCAGATTGTTGATTCAGTAAGGGGCCAGTAATGGCCTTTAACACTGTTATTATTATTATTATTCAGAACTTAATTGTATCGATTGTACTTCACATTAAATAAAAAACATTTCAATTTCCTTAACAATTAGTGTGTTTTTTTTAACGAAATCATATCTCTCTCATTGGAAAACCCTATATAAACTCCCACGACACATGTTTGTATACCTTTTTAATGATATACTTTGTGGCGCTCAATAGTTGATCAATATGGTTGGCGAAAGATAGATAAGCAACAATGATCGTCCAGCATGCCTATATTTTTGCGATGAAGATCTTCCAAAATTAATTTGGTTAAAAATTAAAAGAGATTTTGGAGGCCATATCACTGCGTGCACTATGTGGTGCTATACTATTTTTTTAATCTACCGCCAAATCGAAGTAAGATGTCTCTGTCTATGATTGCCGATTTTTCTTTAAAATACGATTTTTCCTGTACATGTAGATTATATAGGTCGAAATCAGAGAAGGACGAGGTAGATTTCGCCGTGTAATATACGCGGTTGTCGACAAGTAAAACGCTACGTAGATTAAAAAATTAAAGTTACTCCAGCACTCAATGTCAACGTCAACAATTAAGACAATGTCAACATCTACGATATTTTTACGATTTGAAAAAAATGCGCAGCTGTTTCCGCACAACTTCAAGTGCATACATTTTTAACAACCTTATCGCATTCATCATTCTTCTCCAGCATTCCTCCCACTAATGCCGAATATTTTTGGATAACTCAAAAACCGGTGGGCTTTTAAGTAGACTGATGAATTTTTTTGTAGACTGATGAATTTTTACAAACCGGATTATAATGTACATCTGTAATTGTTTTCATTGCTTATCGTGAATAATTCATCGCGGTCAGGGGTTGCAACATTGTGGAGATGGACTCCACATATCCCTCTTCGAGTAAATGTTACGGGAAAAAAAATTTTTTTTTTCTAAACTGAAAACTGAAACACATTTTGGTTTTGCGATATTATTGATATTATTGAGAAGCCAAGAATCCAAAAGCTGGTTTACGTCGATCGATAGATATATGGATGTTTTTTCCATTGATATTCACCATAAAAGGTGTTTGTTTTCTGAACCGTCAAAGTACTTTTCGTAAGGCAATGTCAGCCTAGTACGAATTTTATCAAACCGTTAGTATGCATTTTATCAAAGTTTTTGGAATAAATATATCGCTTTTTATAGTATCGGCTCTCGCTTTGAAGATGGTTTTAGTTGGCGATGGAAACGTTCCACTCCATTAGATTTTGGGTGATGAGGACCTTTCCAAATTCGATGTTTGCCTATAGCAGCTATGGCTTCCTGGATCTGTAGTTATGCTTACAGGTACTCAAAATCTTGATATCATTTTCTACAAAAGTTTTGTCGACAAAAATGATGTCCAAATGAATGTGTTCAAAACGACCAAAAGGCTGTTTAAATTGTCCTAATTCCGCATTTGAAATTTCGATCTTTGGCATGAAAGACATAGGACTGTGCTCAGATGTTAACGTATTTGTTCATGTTAGGCCAAAAGTAATGGTCCGTTTTTAATTTTTTAGTTGTGAGACGAGTAGAACCAGAAAGTAACTTCTGAACTCGACAGGCTTCTGTAATTCCGAAATAGACGTAAGATCTAGGGTTTTTTCGATAGAGGCAGTTGCGTTATCGTTTGTGCATGACAGACTTATCGGGAACTTTTTTCCGTTTTTGAGCTTATGAAGGTAAATCGTAAATTCTCAACCTTCTACAAAATATCGAAAATGTTTCACCGCTAAGTTTATGGCGTGTAATTCTCTATCAAATGCTGTTTTGGGTTGCTGTAAGACGGCTCCGATTGCGGTATTTGAGGAATCAGTAGTAAAATGAAAACGGCGTCATCTAAAGGATAACCCAAAAGTATTGTATGAGCAAGCGCACTTTTATTCTATAAGCGAATGCTTCCATGAATTAACCATTCCAATAAATTATTGAATTTGTCGAATGGATGTAGGCACTGGAAATACCGATATAGCTTCAATTCGTTTTTCGAATGGGAATATTCTCTTAGGGGTCAAGTTTTGATATTGACTTCAAAATCGACAAGCCTTTTAAACTGTAGTTGCAAATGCGATTTGTACTCTTCTACTGATTTTGAAGCTACAAGAATTTCATCAATGTATCCAAACACGAAGTTCAGTGCTGTAACTACCTTGTTCATGAACCTTTGAAATGTCTGTGCAGCGTTGCGTTAACCAAAAGACATTCGCGTGAATTCGAATAAGACAATCAATTAAATATTATAATACTTATGGATTAGCGGTAATTCAAGTCGAACAATTTTCAGTTTTATGAATTGAATCTTTTTATTTTTTTCATAAAATAATTGATCCATACTTAATTATTAATGAGTTCATCTGATGCGTCTAGTGATGAAAATGACCATTCTATAGATTTTTTAACTCTACGCAATACAAAAATTGAGAAAGTTACTTCAAAATCACGTCAACGAAAAGCAAACGCTGAAGCTGCTAAACTTTTACCTGAGGATAACGAAAAATTTGATTCTACCTCTCAAAATATAAAACAATCCTCAAACATAAAGCTTTCCGATTGTATCAAGTTCTCTCACTAAAATTAAAAACAAATCAATTCTAATTTCCATCTTAAAAATATCCGAAGCTGAACATAATTTGAATAGTTTCAATCTTAAGGTTGAACCTTTATGTAATTACTATATATTTCATCTTCAGAAATGGGATGATGTACTTCATAAACGATTAGAAACATTGGATTCATCCATAAATTTGCAACATCTGAATAAGGAAGAATATAATGCAATTATTTCGGTAATTCATGAACTTAATGACGTCTTTCATCAAGAGGGTGATCTTTTAACTATTACAAATGTAGCCACTCATGAAATTCGCACACTTCCTGATGTTAGCCCAATCCATGTTCGTCAATGTAGACAACCACATAATGCATTAAGCAGAATCGCAATAAATAAGTTCGATACTACCTATGATTGTCATGCGATTACACGATCACAAACAAAAAATTTAAACGATCACATAGTAAACGATTTTCAACCTGAATGTGACGAAACCATTATGATGACGCCGAATATAAACAACAATGAAACCGAAAAGGATAATGATTGTGTTAACAATCAGGATTCACCTGACTTTAATAAAATGTCTTACAGTGAACATTTGGATCTTCTTTCTACTAGTAATAAGACAGCAATTAATGCTGATCTATCTCCAAATGATTCATCCATTTCTTCAAACACTCTCGATCTTAAAATAAATCATTCAAATGCAATAGAGAGCACTTTTTCTAATAGTAAATATGGTGAACATAAATCGTTTGAATATCCTACGAATAATATTGATGTAAAATACATAAATAACGAAGCTGAAATAAAACAACTTATACTAGATTTCCACGTATCTCCACTTGGAGGACATCAAGGATTATATAGAACTTATAATCGTATTAAACAATATTATAACTTTCCTAATATGCACTCAACGATTAAAAATGTAATTTCTTCATGCAAGCAATGCCAAACTAATAAGCACTCCAGATTTACTAAGGAACCTATGAAAATTACTACAACGTCTTCAAGATCATTCGAAAAAATATTTCTGGACATAGTGGGTCCTATGGTATCTTCTTATAATAATAATAAATATATACTAACCATGCAGGATGACCTTTCAAAATATTCATTGGCAATTGCAATCCCAAACCAAGAAGCGAATGTTGTAGCTAAATCATTTGTTGAACATTTTATTTGCGTATATGGTATTCCTAACGAAGTTTTAAGTGATCAAGGCAGCAATTTTATAAGCTCAGTATTTTCCGAAGTCTGCAAACTACTAAAAATTCGAAAACTCTGTACAACAGCTTATCATCCGCAGAGCAACGGTTCCCTTGAAAGGTTCCATAAGACATTAGGCGAATATCTTCGTAATTTCTCACAAAGCGATCTGTTGAATTGGGACTTGTGGCTTCCGTACTTTACTTTTACATACAATTCAACACCTCATAGTTCAACTGGTCTTATGCCATATGAGCTAGTTTTTGGCATGAAGCCTAATATACCTACTTCATTATTTAATGAACCAGAACCCATTTATACAATAGATGATTTTTGTCAAGATTTGAAATACAGATTACAAACATCATTTTCCATAGCTAGAAGGAACATATTAAACTCAAAAGATAAATATAAACAATACTATGACCGTTCATTAAATCCCATTAAGTTTACCAAAGGCGATTTGGTTTTAATAAAAAATGAAGCACGTGTCAGTAAATTATCTCCTCTGTGGTTAGGTCCATATGTTATTCAAGATGTGTTATCAGACGAAAATTCCATTATAAAAGTTGGACGTTCAAATAAGACAGTTCATCATAACCGGCTAAAACGTTTTAAGACTGCCGAATAAAAAAAAATATGAGTTATAATGTATGAAACTTCATATTTGTGTCAATGAATTCTTTAATATAGATGTATAAACTTTAAATTTATCTAGTATTAATCTTTAAACTAAAATTTCTGAATTAACTTGAAATCATTAAAAATTTTAAAATATTAAACTTTGTAAACATTTAAATATTATTAAAGTCAATAAAGAATATTTTAATATTAAATTTTTACTAATAAAAAAAAAAAAAAAAAAAAAAATATAATAACAATAAATTTATTAAACTATTAAATTAAGTTAAAATGAATTAAATAAATTATAGAAATAAGAAAAAATAATTTAAAACATGCATAGATGTATATGAATGTAGTTATTAAATTAAAATTAAAATAATGTAATCTACATATGTATTATGAGTAAATTATCAATTTCCCTGAAAAGGTTATGATTAAATAACCTTTGTCTTTTTGAGGGAGATGTGAAGCAACGCGCTAACATACCATAATTTGCTCATAATTATGTATAATATTGTACTTGAAATGAAGTACTAGAGTATATAGAATAATTATGTAAATACTAGAAACATAAAATAACATGAGATAGGCAGAATAAGTTTAACCATCGACATCGATGGAACACAAATAAAACATATGTAATGGTCTTATATATATAATATAATAAATAAATAACATTAAAATTGTAAGGTGATAAAACTTAAATATTAATAATAAAATAAAGTTACAAATAAAAACTCTTAAAATATATACAAATAAATAATAAATAAATAAAATGTTTTTGTTTAACTTATAATTGTCGTGGTATTACCGCTCGGTACCACTACAATAGTATAACCGGTTAACTTCATAGAAAAATGTTGTATGTGGGGTGTAGGGTAACGGTGACGGTGTTTAATCTCCTATAATTACCACAAGGTTTCCAATCAAATTGTTCCTTTTTTCTAACCACATTTATTCACTGAAATTACAGCTCCTTTGAGATAACACTGAATAGATTAGAATCGTACTAACTGGGCATTCAACACTATTTTTTAAATTAATCGTTGAAAGAATAAAACAACTGACTATAATGTAGTTTAGTCGATTTCTATACTCTAAACTTGCATAGAATCGGCATCATTGTGGAAAATGTGACAAAACCTACAATTTTTTTAAAAGTGTAGATTAAAATGCATTGAAGGCGCAATTCTATAAACTTTAGAATTAATTTATAAAATCACTCTAGGAATTGTCTACATTATCGACGTTGTTTACGTTGTCTACGTTGTCTACGTTGTGTACGAGTTGTCGACACGTCGACGTAGAAAATAATAGATGACGCGTAAATACCCATCTCTGGTCGAAATACTAAGGACAGCTCTTGTCCTAAAAGAATATTGCCTTTAATTCTCTGTACATTCTGCACTTTATTCTAATGTTGGTGATGAACCGAATCAGCGATAACTTTTTTAAATTTGTAAAGCGCAGCCATCTGATACGTGGTATTGAAATTTAGAATAAGACAATAGAACAAAGACAAAGCTCCTGTATGTACTCCCACTACTATTGACTTACAAATTTCTACTTTTTCGAATAATATAACTAAAATAGAAAATCCTGCCTAACGGTTAACTAAAATTTCTTTAGGTTCAATAAAAATTCTTCGGTATAATTAGAAGTATGCTTCAATACGAGTATAGTGTTTTGTGAGGATGATGTGGGCTATTGCTTCTAACCAGCAGGTTAATAATATTGAATTATATATGATTCAGATGTGAGTTTACCTGCGGTGCCTGATAATTACTAATCTATTTAAGAATAATGAAGAGAAACGATTTACATCGGATGGTTACAGCGCAGGATACATTTACAGCGTTGAAAACACTGTAAACACGTGATTCTGGTACAATACGGATTGTGCGCCTTCGTTTTATACTATAGTGCGTCAGAAAGTCAATGGGTTAATAATAAGTATACATACAATCTTATTATGGACAATTCTGGCGTATCAGCGTACTCAAATTTAAATTAATTTGGTGTGGCATATCCCAAAGTGATGAGAAATTAAACCAATTTCGACTCCGTTGTATGTACCATTTACGATCAATGAGTTCAATATGCTCCAGCTATAATTATAAAATTAATTTATTTAATCTAATCAAATACTGATTTTAGAAATCAACAAAGTGAAAAAAATTCTACTTGAGACGTTACAACAATATTCAAAATAACTCCCAACAATAAAAGAAATAATTTTTTTTAGCACAATAATTAAATTTCCACGAAATAATTAAACCCAAAACATCGTCTATATATATAATAAACGTACACAGTTCAGTAACTTTTCACAATCCTGATACCTATAACTATATATACTGACTACTAAAGTACTAACACTAAATACACTATCAGTATGTACTATATATGTATTCGATACTCGGAATACGGAGTCAGACTACAAAACTATATACACGAACAAAAAACCAGATGAAAAAAAGTAAAATTATTTCATCACCATCAACACTGGTAACCACAGCACCACCACCCCAACAACACAACAAAAACACGAAACCAACAAAAAACTTACATTCTTGACAGACATTAATTATTGTACATACTTTAGTTAGATACACGAGAAACAAAAACAACAAAACCTTTGGATTGTGAAAATTGTAATACATCACCTTAATCTTGGCTATATGTTTGTATGTATGTATGTATATCGCGTGTATAAGAAGACACCATCGTCGTGTGCTATACAGATAATCAAAAAAAAAACGATCTTCCGCCAAATTGTCAATAAATAACTTTCAACAAATTGAAATTGAAATAGAAATCTACTTCCGTTCATTTTTTTTTGTGTTTTGTTACGTCGTCGTCGTTGTCGTCTTCTTCTTTTATTTTTTATTAGATTTTCTCGTCTTTTCTTTTAATCTTTCATGTAACTGTAATCTATTTCTTATCTAACTATAAAATGTATACATCTATATGTATTATACAATTATATTATAGGAATGTGTGTGCGGTGGAATTGTTTATAATAGAGCGTAACCCTATACTTACCGTAACGAACGATATACACGTATATATGGAGATTATTAATGTGCTAGCAGGAGGAAATTATTCACCATTAAAGGGTTAACTTTAAATCCTTAGATTTTGGTAATTTTTCTTTTTGTGGTGTTGTCTTTCTACTATAAATCGTACATATTATAAGATTTTATGAATCTGCACACAAACACACACACATACACACATACAACTATATTTATTCGAAAATTGAATTTAGGAAAGATTTTATTACTGTTTACGGCTTAATTAAATTAATTTATTACGATACCGAAGGTGTTAGTCTGAATTATCCTTATGTGTGTTGTATATGTGTGTGTGTGTGTTTGTGTGTGAGTGTAGTATTATTGCCCTATACATACATGTTTTAAGCTTGAGTGAATCAATTAGAGATAATTACAAATAATTGCTGTGCCATTTAATTTTCACATGATTTTTCCAGAAAGATATGACGAAAATAAAATCTGTGTTGACTGTTGGTAGAGCACAACGAGAAGAACGTGTAGAACTGGAGCGGAATTTAAAACTAATCGTGCTCAAAGACCATGAATCTACAGAGTGGGGCCCTCTTTATAACGGTGGAACGGTATAGAAAAGCTCGCAGAAAAATCAGAAAAACGGATCACAAAAAATCAGACAAAAAGGTTATAACTTTCATTAAACATAATCCGGGGAACTTTAACTATGACCGTGGCATTAGATTTAACACACCCCACTCCGAGTTCAGGAAGGCTATATAAGTGCTACCGAGTTATTAAAAAGCCAAATCGTTCAGAAAACCAACACTTGTTTATGTATATAAAAACCAACCACTTTCTTATTATTGTGGCATGATTGTACTGCCCACCAAGACATTTTAATAAAAACAAACAATATTTGAATTCTTCAAGCGTCTGGGAGAAAGGTTCATAATAGTTGGTGACTTCAATGTGAAGATAGAACTGGTGTTCTAGATTAATTACAACTTAAGGAAAAGAATTACTTATTTCCATTAAAGAAAATCGATGTGAATTCAATTCACCTGGAAAAGCAACATATTGGTCAACTGACCCAGGAAAAATACCTGACCTGATCGATTTTTTTATAACAATTTCTATTCAAATGACAGATACAAAAGATTTGTATAGCATGAAATACGAGTATATATGCGGCGGTGGTCCAGTAAGCAAAGTCAGTGACTTTGGACTAATGGATCAAAGTTCGATTCTCGTTTGCGCCACACATTTATTGATTTAATTTCTCCTGTCAAATTGGTGATGGTGAAATAAAAATATTCCAAAATTATTCTGTTCAAAACTTCAATATGCTCCATGTAAAAGTGGAAAGTATAAAAGATGGGTATGGGTATAGAGCGGTAATGAAATTGTACGGCGATGGTCAGCAGAGTACATTGCCGTTGCTAAATTTTCAATTCAAATGGCAGCTATAAACGATTGGAATATCACTATTTATATATATGTATATCCCCTCGGAGATAAGTATCTAGTATTGTCTATTTACTTATAAGCGTTAATTTAACCGATACAAATATATCATAAACGAATAAAAATAATTAATTAAAAATTAAAACATTGACAATTAAAATAATTTAAGTCCTATCATCCAATCCAAACAGAAGCAATTCTGTTTCCTGAGCTGTTACCTCTACGAGGTCGAGGGGAGGCAACGAATAAGTGGCCACATCTTAAGGGTGCAATAAAAATTCCACTGTACGGCGGAATACAGGAAAAACTCAGTGTAGATAGGGTGGTGGGAGGACATGGGTGTCGATATATCACCCGTTGCATCAGCTTCGGGCCGCAGCAAACGTGCTCGAACTGATGACAACGAGGCTGTGGAGGATGGGTCGTGGCAACCCATCACACGGCCTGTAGTCGCTGACTTGGTCGGTGCTTTAAGGGAGGCTGTCAAAGCGATAGAACTGGAGATAAAGCAGATCTCCAAAATTAACATGGGAGAAAGGGCAAAACTTATGGATTGCCTAAGCGCCATTGTAGACGCAGGCCATTTGATGAGCCTAGAAATTGCTGGCTTTAAAGGCCGACTTCTCGAAAGATCCGAGATAGTGCAAGCAATTAAATCAGAGAAAAAGGTCTCGTATGCGCAGACTTTGAAAAATGCGGTACCTCAGGTCCCCGTCCTTTTAACGGGAGTCAAAAGAAAGACACAGTGGCAACCATCAAAGGTTGTTACTGTAAAAGCCATAGCGGATAGGGAGACCTCCTTCACTAACAGTGAGGAGGTCAAAAATAAACTGCGGGGAATAATAAACCCGGCAGTGGCTAACGTTTCGGTTAGAAAAGTCACCAACATCAAGGATGGCGTTCTAATCGAAACGGGAAGAAAGGAAGATCTAGATTTCTTACTAGCCAATAAGGAGCTATCAAATGCTGGGCTGGTAGCATCGCTACCAGATAAACGTATGCCCAGAATAATCATCTATGATGTGGACAAGGCCGAAAAGATTGAGACAATCAAAGAAGCCTTAATAAAACAATGTAGCTCTGAATCAGTAAAGATCGAGGACTTGAAACGTAGTTTCATGACTGGACCAAAAGAGGCCAAGTCAGTCCATTGGGTAATCGAGGTGTCGCCAGCTGCGAGGAATATCCTCATAAAAAACCGTCGTGTTTATCTAGGCTGGTCCTCATGCAGAGTAACAGACTTCAGCAGGTTGACAAAATGTTACAAATGCCAGAGATTTGGACACATTGCCAAGTTCTGTATGGAACAAAACCACATTTGTGGTCACTGCGTTGATAATGGGCATGACCAAAAATCATGCACAAAGAAGACGGAAGGCAAACAAGGCTTACGACCATTCATCGCGTAGCAAAGTTTGTACTTCATACAAAACGGCTTTGAACCTTATGATGAAGCGAACTGTCTATGATAGTTAAAAACAAAAATAATTATCGATTGAAGATCGCCCAACTGAATATGCAAAATGCTAAAGCAGTTGGGTACGAGATTAGGCAATCTACTGAAAAAGAAGCAATCGATATACTCTGCATTCAGGAACCTTACGCGGTTAAAGGGGTCATAGGGGGAATGACCACGTCCACAAGGATAATCGCCGGATGCAACAATAAAACAAAAGCAGCAATTGGCATACTCAATAACGATCTTGAGGTTCTAAAAATTTCACAGTACTGCGACTCACACTGTGTGTGTGTCGAGGTCAGATCTAATATAGGAAAATTTTACTTGGTCAGTATATATTTCCAATATTCAGACGATCCAGTGGAATATATTAATAAACTTGACAAAATCAGGGATGGTCTAAAAGACTATCCTATCTTAATTACTGGCGACTTCAATGCAAAGTCTAAACTTTGGCACAATAAGGACGCAAACGAGAGAGGAGTCCTCGTTGAAGAATTCATTGCAAGAAGTAACCTATTCGTTATAAACGAAGAAGGGCAGCCAAGTACATATTCCCACAATGGAGAGTCAAATATTGATCTCACTCTCATGACGGGCGGTCTGTTGAGAAAAATCTTAAGTTGGTCCGTCCATAAAAATTGGACATCAAGTGACCACAGAGTAATTGTCACGATCTTAGACTCGGAGAACACACATAATGATTCCGCACCATCTAAGATAGCTCCTGGGTATGCCTTAAGGCATGCCAATTGGGAGGGTTTCAACAGCCAGCTCAAATATTGATCTCACTCTCATGACGGGCGGTCTGTTGAGAAAAATCTTTAGTTGGTCCGTCCATAAAAATTGGACATCAAGTGACCACAGAGTAATTGTAATAGCAGACTAACAACAATCTGTTGGGAGGACACTACAAAATGCTTGCTTAACACCTTACTACCCGACGACTATGAGGAAAATGACTCCGAGAGGCAACACCAAACGTGAGCCACTTCAGTGATGAAGAGGCCACTTTGGCTATCATGTCTATGAAAACCGGTAAAGCGCCATGCCTAGACAACATCGAGGTCGAAGTGATACAACGTGCATGGCCTATTGTAGGGCCCTGTATCACGAACTTTATGAATACTTGTCTTAGTAAAGGAATATTCCCCAAAGCATGGAAAAATGGTAAACTAGTTATCATTAGAAAAACTGGAGATAGGTGTCAAACCGATCCCAAATCTTGTCGACCAATCATGCTGTTGCCCGTCCTTGGTAAACTATTTGAAAAGTTAATTGCCGGCAGGTTAATGGACATATTCCAAAGAAGTGGTACCTATAGTGACAAATAGTTTGGCTTCAGAGAAAATAAATCCACAGAGGACGCAATGATCGAGTTGATCAATATGGTCAAAGAGTCGGACCAAAAATACAATCTTGGAGTATTCCTAGATGTATCTGGTGCGTTCGACAACCTGTGGTGGCCCAGCATTAAGTTGGAGCTAAAGAGATTCAATTGCCCAAGCAATCTCTACAACATCCTAAACAACTATTTTTCTGAAAGAAAGGCAACTGTTATTTCAAATCATGGCACACTTGAAAAAACGGTCAACAAAGGATGTCCGCAAGGTTCCATCCTTGGTCCACATCTTTGGAATATAGTCTTCAACGGAAGCATGAACCGCAGGAAGTCCAAGAAGTAGCATTCGCGGATGATAAGGTAATGCTTTTTGCGGGGAATTCAAGACAAAGTATTCAAGAAAAAGCGAAACTTGCTATAGACAGGATGGTGGACTGGTGCAAAAGCTACAAAATGGAGCTTTCCTCAGAAAAGACAGTCAGATCCAACTTAAAGGTTCACTGGACATTAGGAGACCACCATTGGTTTCCGTAAATGGCCAAAGAATTAAGATGGTGAAAACTGTCAAATGGCTGGGAGTTGTCTTCGATGAACGTCTTGGTGTCACTTCACATGTCAAAAGAGTCGCGGAAAATAGTAAAAAGGTTTTCGCTGTGCTGAAATGAGTTGCTAAAGGGAACTGGGGCCTCAAGCAACGAACACTATCCATAATATATGAAGGCCTTGTGGTATCTTCATTAACATATGCGTGCGCCGCATGGGCAGACCGAATGAACTGCCACCATCGGCGTACACTAGTTAGTGCCCAAAGAAGTATCTTGCTCGAAATTACCAAGGCTTACAGAACGGTGTCAACTGACGCCGTTCCTGTCTTGGCCGGCATGATACCCATTGATATACTATTAAATGAGAGAATTGTCAAGTACAAAATTAGGAAAAGACAAAATGTGAGCTATGGAAACGTGATAATAGAAGGCGATCAAATTCGGCCGAACCTCGTGGGCTTGCTCAAGAGGAAAACGAGAAAAGCGTCAATAGCAATATGGCAGGACAGATGGTCGCACTCAGTGGATGGCAGAATAACATATAGTTATCTGCAAAACATTCCTCTAAGCGTATGGTTCACCCAAATGTTAACAGGACATGGTAGAATGGCCTCCTATATGCACCGACTGAATCTAGCGGACTCAAGCACCTGTGAATGTGGGCAGGGCGAGGATACAATAGAACACATTCTCTATGACTGTGATCTAGCTCAAGAAGCTAGAGCTTCTAGAACTAATAAACGACACAAGAGTTGAGTGGCCAGCAAGTAAACTAACTCTAATGCTGCCAATCAACTTCAACTCTTTCAAGAAGCTCTGTGATATCGTATTGAGCGGTAGATAGACAGAGAATAGTACACCAGATTTTTATCTCAAGTATATTAATTTAAAATGCTAGTTATAAGTAGACGAGTATGCGCCTCCTCGATGGCAGGGACGGTAACAGGGCAACCTGGCTAAGCATACCGATATAGTAGTTTTATACACAAAAAATTGTAAGTCCGCGTTGGAGTTGTTAAAGGCACGGCCTCCTGGGAACAGCTTCTTCGATCAAAGCGACAAAATAAATGAAATGAAATAATTATATATATTGCGGTGGCTCCGTGGTAAAAGAAGCCGTGTGATTGGATATTAATCATGTCTAGTTCAAGCTCAATCCTCAAATAATAAAAATGATATTTTTAATTTAATTGCAAATTGGTCATTTTTAAATCAAAAAGCGATTTTTTTTTTTTTAATTTAGAAATGTGTGGATGCCCGCTAAATATATTTACCCTTAATCGTTCGAGCACTAGAGAAGAACATCCACGATTCCAAATCCTATGACACCCCCCCCCGCTTACTTCACCACCACACCATTTCCATATATAGATTTGCTGCTATACTCAACGTTTATATTTGCCAATTGAAGGGATAAATTAAATTAAAAATTACTTAATGCCACACAGAGGCTTGAACTTAAGTTCACAACTCCAAATGAAACGACGCTGCTTACTGGACCACCGGCGTATATAAATTTGGTGCTGTACAAATCTTTTATGTTTGCCAATTCAATAGGGAAAATTGAAAATTTTAGCAACAGGAATGGACTATGCTTATTTGACCATTACCGTATATTTTCATTGCGGTCATACACAAGAGATGGCTCTTATAATTGCAGAGATTGAATATAGATTTCAACAGAAGCTGTGTTGAACCAATTTTACAGCAGAAATTAAATTAAAAAAGCATTGGCGCTGACGAGGCTTGAATTTGAGTCCACTATTTCAAGAGCATTGACCCTGCTTACTCGACCATCGGCGTAAAAAAAATTGGTCCTGAACAACGATAGAAATCTTTACATGGCACAACCTTCATTAAAATTAATCCTGGGAAATTTAACTATGACCAAGTTAGATACATTTGCAGAAAAATGTATGATTTGGCCAGCAATTTGCAGTTGTGGAGCCAGGTTTTTGTCACATTTTTCATAACAACGTATTTTTTTTTTTTAAATTTTGGAATAAATTTTCAAATTCGGTATTTTTCTTCAGTTTGATTCGTCCGATTTCACAAATTTGGCGATATTTTAAGTAAACCAAAAAAACATTCAAATTCAGTAGTGCGATATCTGCGAATTCCTCAGAAATTTGACTTTAAAAAATTCCATTATTCGAATTTAAATTCCAAATTTCATTAATGAATATTTGCGTAAAATTCCATAAACCTATATAAACGAATTTATAGATTTTACCGAGCTCGCTTAGCTTTACTGTATATAGGCTTAGCGATATTACCTTTAGAACTATTTATTTATTCGTACTCACTCATAAATTGCCGAGACTGCTGCAGAACTTAGGAATTACATTATCCAAAATTTATATCACCGAAAGCCGAAAAATAAATCTTGAGTGGTAACTTAACGAACCGCATCCATCTTGTTGAACCGCTTTTCATTTGTCTTGCATCTCTCTATATGGTCCAAAATCGCTCAATGTAATTTTATTTTTACACTCACGTAGGCTACTATACAGCGTTTTCACATCTTAACCGTAGTAATAGCACGAACCAACTACCATTCGCAGTGAATAAAACAAAAACAAATGAAAATGTTCGTTAATTTTTGTATCGCGGTGGCAATGAAAATTCAAATATTTGCAGTTGTACTAATTAGTACGCTTCAATTTAGTAATTTTTTGTTTATGTATGTGCAACAATGATACATGAGATCCAATTTATTGAATGTGTTTTGACATATGCGCATTAAGCGGCCTTTCCTTCGTTTCTTGAGCCCTTTCGAACTGTTTTGAAAAGTGTATACTCGTCGAATAATAGCCGAATAAAGTTAACCGGAAACGTGTCAAAGGTTTTGTTTCGGCTTAGTTCCACACCATCATCACCACCACCATGACTCATGAGAGAGGTAATCGGCACGTAAGTATATCATCGACATTTTTATGGTTTTATTTTAGTTTTTTGTGCTCGATATTTCTTTTAACAATCAAGCCAAACAATATTTATATCAGATAACAGAGAAGCACCGATAACAGCAACAATAATAACATGGGAAAGGGGGGATGGAAAATCGAAATTTTATTCATCTTAATATTCAATACAAGAAATCCCAAATTACCAAAGAATTGATCTTTTCTTATATATATATATATATATATATATATATATATATATATATATATATATATATATATATATATATATATATATATATATATATATATATATATATATATATATATATATATATATATATATATATATATATATATATATATATATATATATATTATTGTGTTGTTTAGTATTTTTATAAACTTTTTTTTTGTCCTGTAAAGTGGTCATTTAGATTTCTCTTCCACTTGTGTGTGCTTTCATCTCGATACAAGATATAAAAATAATACAAAAACACGGGAAATATTAGAAAATAATAAGAAAAATGTCAACAGGAATATAAAAATTGTTTCGATTTCGAGTTTTTATTATTTTTTGGAATCGAACATACAAAAAAAAAATTAAAAAATTTGACACGAAATGGAATAATAGTTTAGTTTTGTGTTTGAATTTGGACAACATTGCATCGTGGAGGAAATAATAAGAAATTTTCTCATCCGATTCATATAATGTTATGGAGTGTGTGGTGTGGCACAGTATTTTATTTAGTTCTTTATCCTATATACATGTATCGCTTACAGTTTGATAGATTTAATTAATGTATCTAGTTTTCAGATCGAATCACGTTTTATTCTAAAAATCGTCCAATGTTTTATTTTGCTCTTATGATTAATGCAATTCGTATTCATCGCAAACGGCGCAACCTATCTTTAACCAAGTCTTATCCCTGGTTACAATTTTGTTATTATTTTGTGAACGGTTTTTGATGAAGTATGAAACTACTGGATACCCATCTTGTGCTGACCATTTACATTCAAAGATGTACATGATTTATTTAAAATGTAATTATTTTCATTGAGTAAGCTAATTTTGTGGTTTATTTTGATTTCAGCCCAGTTATATTACCATTTGGAAGTTGCTTTTTAATTAACCCTAAACAATTTATATATATCGATAAATCATTAGTTGAAAACATTTAATAAAACACAAGTATAATTTCGAAGGTCCTTTGACTCAAGTGTCTCAACTTTTACTCCGTTTCACTTTCCTCGAAATATTTACAAATAGATTAATTGTATTGCCAAAATCTTTGCAATTGCATGGGACAAAAACATTATAGCCAAATCAGAATTTTACAAAATTTCTCATTATTTAAAATATTTAGAAAAACTGAAAAATTATAGACGATTTGTACTTTAAAATTATAAAGAATTTAGCCTGATTTTAATTTTAGGAGTAATTGAGATTTTAAAAAAAATATTCAATGAATTAGCATAGATAAAATTGGAAATATAAATTTTGGCAGCGTATATAGAAATTCTAGTCGTGAAAACCTTGTAACAAACATAGGAACTATCCGAAACTGTTAAAAAATTTGACGACTATTGGGGTTTTAGTTGTGCCCTTCGATTTAGTGTTCCTTTTAGTGTAAGTTCTTTTCAAACAGTTTTATAATTGCCTACGCTGGCTTTCTCAAAAGCTTATATTAAACGGCAACTATAACCCTATTCTAACTGCACATGCTAAGATACCTTGTTAATTTCATACAAGGATTCCGCACGCAATGCCACATGTTATCCCAATTCGTAAACGCGCACTTCTGCCTTCGCAGACTGGACAAGTTTAGACCAAGGCAGAGAGGGCAACGGACCTAAATTTAAAGACCTAAAGTTGAATACTTTAAATATAACAGAACTGAAGGCTGGATAAGTGCTCAAGAAGTGGAAGCAGTCATCACCCTTCTCAAGGCAGTCATCATCCTTCTCAACCGAGCAAAAATCCCGGTACAAAAAGGATTTTTCATCTCCCGATTACGATCGGTGATTAAATTGAAAACATCTATGACCCTCTGATGGAATGTAGAACTCATGTGCCGACCCGTTCATGATAGTATTGGCTAGCATGAAGCTATGCAGTGTGCAGGTGGGCCAATTAAATGGCGGACCTGTAGCCGTGTACAAAATAGGGATACTGTTCAGCGTTTAAAGGACAATAAATCCACTAGCCGATTTGTTCGTAACTTTATTGTTGGAACAGAGAAGGTTCAAGAAATGTTTGCAGTCCTTGACGATATTGGAGACAGCCAAAGGATTTTAAAGAGTTAAGTACAGCTTTACTATTTGTACACAGAAAAACACTTTAGTTTTTAACAGCGAAATTCAAAATCTCAATAACACTACTATTAGTTCCGTCTGAAAACAGTGCAATGCGAACCGAGACTACCGAGGAGCCTCAGATCAGACCAAGAACTGTAGATTACAAAACTAGCACTGGGGTTAGAACGAGTGCCATCTGAAAAGAAGACTAGATGAACTCATCTGACTTGTTGATAAAATCCACAAGCCTCCCGAACGATAAGCCACCGATAATAAATTGGATAAGTGAAATTCGGGCAGTAATCTGTCATTACCCATATCAATTTCTGATAAGACTGAAGAATATTTTTTAAGAATTTGTCCATGTTCCACAGTTTGATCGTGAGAGAATATTCCACGTCCCAATGCACCTCAGGCGAAATGCTGCAAAACAGGCTGTGCCTAGATTAAAGGTGCGTATAACTGAGGTAAGGAAAGAATAGATTCCATATAGCAATAAGTGGAGTCGAAGACATAGCCCTAGTAATGCTTTTGCAAGGAATATTTTGTAGACCATTAAGCTTGGCTAAACAGCGTTAAGGTTAACCACTGGCCATCACATAAAAGAAACGTGCGATAATATTGGTAGGACAAGCGATTTATAAATGAAACACAATATCCTGGAGCTTAAACTCTAGGATTCCCATCTTCCCCAAAAATTTAGAGATCGTTCTCCCAGAAAGAGAGGGAATAGATAGGTCAAGAGTATTCCTACGAAAAATAATAAAATTAGTTTTAGACGGATTGACCTGGTGACCCTTCCCAACTCAGTCGAATAAGACACGAAGATGTTTGTCTGAAACTGCCAAAACAAGTTCACCAGCGTAACTCTGTACAATGAAGCTGAGTTACAACATAGGTTAATAAGTAAATCGTCATTGACCAAAAGTCACAGCAACGGAGAGAGCACATCTTCCTGAGGACATCCTTTGCAGGCTATGGACTAGCCTTTGGCAACCTTGACAGAAACCATCACCTCCTACAGCTTCACCTACACAATGTGAGACTTGAGCATGGATTAAATCAATATAAGATTCGATCAATACCAAAATGCTACATGCAAACGAAGTGCTATCGAAAACTCCCGCAATATCCAGGAAAATATCCACAAGAAACTTTTTATACTTTTTATTTTTCAATCTTGGTTATAAGTGCATGTAGGGTGGTTTCACAGGACTTACCAAACCTGTAAACATGCTGCATGTTACTGAATGGGGAAATGATTAGAAAATGGTCTCTATAATGAATCTTTCTACGATTCTTCCCAGGGTAAATGGAGAGTATCAAGTTGACACATACTATTTTACACACACTTCCAAAGCCTTATTGAGTACAGTGATAGCAGACAACCTGGAGAACACGAGTTTTCGAAGCCAACCGAAATTTCCATTGCAAGTGACGATGCTTGATCTCCAATGTAATTACTCGACCTAAACACCTTCGGTGGGGTAAGTCAAGAACCTAGCTCGAAAGGGCTAGTCCCCAATTGGTTAATTTCCTATTATAGTAAGGTCTGCCATTAATAAAATTCAATCCAGAGACAACGCCATCAAGAAGGTACGGTTCCTGAATTAGAGAAATATCTGTATGCATTAAAGAAATCAACTTCCTTAATTCAAGAGATCCTCTCCAGAACGTATTCAAACAATAAATAAACATTGAAGAATCTTCTAACTCTCAATTGAAATAGCTGAATTCATCAGATTGATATTCGTAGTTACTATGCGGGGATCCTCAAGGGGACCAGAAATCCATGTCTGTAAAATAATAGGTTTTTGGGGTCGCCAACCGATAGCTGACTACCGCTGACAATCACCTGTGGCACAAACCATGTCGATATCGCTGAATCAAGTACTCCACGAGTAAGGTCAAGTCGGAAAATACCCAATTTCTCCTCATACATTTGAAACATGTTCACAGATAAAATAATGTATAATGTATAAGACTACATAGAACAGCTAAATAGGCAAGACAAAGAAAATAATTTAATCCAATATCGATACCAAAACCTCAGAATAGCACATAGCTGAGTGCAGATCTTGTAGATGTTTTTTTTTTTATATAATTTGCATACAAAAAAATTCTTACTGCAGAAACTTACGTATCGAAACATAAGTATGTATGTACATTGTACATATGTATGTGGTTTTATAGGATATTTTATTTAAAATAATATACATATATATGTATGTATGTTTGTATATATACTACTCGTAGATTCTATCGTATGAACAGATAAAGAAGTTGAATATAAGTAGACGAAATATAAATCCATTCGTGTATCTTTTCTCTGTTCGAAAAACAATTTTTACTGTGGATATATAAATTTAAAAATGAATAAATTTTCCTGACGAAACATCGTTTCATAGAATATTATTAAAAGAGAAACTGCATAGCAGATAAGCTTAAAATTTTAAATTTTATTTTGTCATATGTACGTATGTCCCCGCGCTTATACATGAAGAGCTTGTCTAAAAAAATTTGGCGCTGTATTTTAAATAATCGTACATAACCATTTTTATATTCCAGGCGAAATTAGTATTTGTTACTGTACATATATTAGTTACAGAAAACTAATATTTTTGTGTACTCGTACAATCTCAAACTAAATAAAACTAAAGTAATTTATCTTGATCTTATAAATGTATACTGTGTATCAATAAATTGCTTCGTATTCGATAGAAGTTTGTGTTTAGTTTGATATACTGTATGTATGTATGTATATATAGCGAACAATCCGTTTAGTATGTATGTATGTATGTATGTATATATACACCAAGTATATAGTCTGAGAGCAAACTTTTGTTTCGATTTTCTTTTTATTTATTTGGTCGAGAACTGGATAAACAGCAGCAACAACAGCAACTACATGATTATTGCGAGCTTTTAACTTTTATTGTAATTTAATAATTTTGGTCGATAATTTTTGCGGTTTGAAGTATTATGTGTGTGTGTGTGTAAAATCATAATATTATATATTAGTTTAATCATAAATTACAAATCTTAATTACGAATTGGCAAATTACAGAACAATATTCAAAAACAGACGAACATTACTATTTTAAAATAAATTGTATTCTCCTAAATGTGGAGGTAATGTGATACATTTGATTTATGAAAAAATGTACTAAAACAGTAGGCAGAGAAATTTTGCGCAATTTTACGCTATACTACTTGTTCTTGAAATTTGTACATAGACAAATAGATGCCAGTTGTCTGTGGGTGTTTGATGAATTTGATGTGTTTGGAACTATCTTATTGAATTATTTGTCGTTCCACAGGCCAATAACTTTCTCAATTTATTAAAAATTCTTATAATGATAAATGACAGCTTCTCTATAAAATGGTTAAACAAAGAGGTTCAAATTCATCAAGCTATTAGCAAAGGACGAGCCTTAAAAACAAATATGTACGTAAATTTCGTCCGGAATTGCACTTTATAAAATTAGTTTATGCAAGATAATAAAATGCAGGGCAAAAAGTGTAAAGTGCTGATTATTGGTGGTAAATCGCACATTTAGAGCGTCACGCTTTAATTAACCTTTCTTAGTTTTAGATCAACTAAACTGTAAAATGTATATCACTTTTAATCATCACAAAGGTTAAAACATTATAAAATATATCACAGGACTAGAAAATACCTGGAATAATGCTGGAATAGCAAAACGGCGTAGTATTAAAAGTAAAATGACTAAAAATCTTACTATTTTTGATAAAACATATCCAACTTAATTTTTAACATTAACACCAGTCATCTAGAATGTTTAATTCATCTATGAAGGCTTTAAATGTAAAAAATTTCCATGTTAGAAACTTGATAGGGTTAACTGTGGACAATTGCTCATTAATAATGGGGACACATAGTAACATGTGATCAGGATATTTAATTTCGATTGCCACCAGGCAACATATATAAACTTTTGTGTGATTAAAAGTGTGATTAACTACCATTTCTTTAACAGCCCCAGCAAAAAAGAAGATTTTAAAACGAAAAGTTATACGTGCTTTTTTCTATTTTTTTTAAACTTTGTTTCAATGGCTTCACCCATCTAGCGAAACAAAAAAATAATACGTAAACGATAAATTTGACAATTAAAATTTTTATGATGCCATCAAGCTCAACTTATTTTATTAAGAAATCTAGCACCCGAAAGCGATAGTTTTAAGATTGTTTAGCCTGTTTCGATGGAGTATAGTATCGTGACGTGACGTAATATTTTAATATTACTAATGCTGCCATCTATTGAGCAATAGGCTATGTGATATTGTGAATAAAACAGCCAATCACAGGTATTTTATTCCAATTGCACCATGGTTAAAACTCAACTAACTCTTTCACTTTTAACTTCCTACTAACTCTACCGCAGTTAAAATCCAACTTACTAACTCCTATCGCTTCATCTCGTATTTATACCAAAAATGTATCCTATTAGAATATTTCAATTCGAGAAGTATCTAGACCATTATTGAATAGTCTAGACACATATCTAATCTATTTCAGTTTACTTCTAGGGTAGTTTCTCTACTTAAATAGAGATGTCACCACAATCGTAACACTACCGTTTATCTAATCCTGATCCGTATCGTATTTTCCTAATCCGGTAGACCACGTCGTTTTGCTTTGTGATAACAGTGTTCAGTTCCTCCCATGAAAGTTAATGGTTGTGGTGATAAATCCTTTCTCGTTGAAACTACTGTTGTTTAGGAGCTTGCTATTGTATTTTCTTCTATGCAACTGCTTTTGAGTTTGATGGAAGGTTTTCCCGCTGATCTACTATTACTTCCTTGATTGTTGCTTCGGCATCATCTATACGAAGTGGCAACTCGAATTTATTTTAAACCAATACTCCTCGCCTAACATCCATCACGAATCCATTCACTCTCTTGAAGTCCAGACCCAAGATGACTCCACTATATCTGGAAATGAGTATTTGCTTATCGTTCAAATATTCTTGACCGTTATGATGGCACCGTTTCCTGTGCCCGTTCGTAATTTTAATCCATTCGCTGGTTTGACTTTTCTCTTAATTAGATCTTGTTGGATAAATGTGCGAGATGCTTCCGTATGCAGCAGAATAGCTCAGCCCTTCCCGTCAATATCATCTTTAACTGTTAAACCGCCTCCGCCTCAGATGACTCTCCGTAGTTCAACTGCTTCTTCATTTTGCTGCTCAGTCTTCTGCGCCTAAACTTATATTCTTTTCTCGATCATTGATGCATCGGACATGTAAAGCGTTATGTGACATGCTGGACATCTTATGTTACTGGCTCGTGACCCTCCACCTTTAAGAGCTACTATAAACAGATTGGCCGCTTTACTTTTTCCAACAATTTTGCTTGGTCGCTGCGTCAAATTGAAATATCAACATCGCGAAAAATATTGTTCCATGGCAAACTATTGGCTAAAACATTCTCGCGAGTACCGGCTGAGGTTCTTGTGAAGCTGTTCGATTATTTTTGACGTATCGAAGCTTCTTCTTGCAGCTTAGAGCTTTCTCCTCCAACTCTTGAATCTCTGTTTGGAGTTCTCGTTTACCGTTGATAACATTTTCCTCCGACTCTCAATGCAAGAAGCTCCCCCTCGAAGCCTATACAATTCTCCTCCGAACTTTGCACTTTTCCAGTACCGTTGAGATCATCCTGCTATGCATATTTCTAACTACTTGTTTGATTGCATGTATTCCCTCTCTCCATGTGGAAACTCCTTCTCGCAGCCTACGAAATACTCCTCTAAATATTACACTCCTTCACTATCGCCGAGGACTCTCAGCTTCAAACCTTGCACTCTTCCATTTTCTGGGTTCTTTGCTGGAATAAAGTTGTCATATCTTGCTTCATTTCCTTAATAGTGGCCATTACTTCAAATCTACATTTCTGAATTATACGGGCATCGCCTAATTCGAGACTGTTGATTCTACGAAGTTGAAACTTACCGGATCAATGCGATCCTTCATCACCCTTACATAGTCGTTGCTTCAGTCCATTTTTATGACCGACAGTTGATAAAACACGCCGCTCCAACTCATTTTTTAATTCATTTTAGCCTTGTGAAACAAGATTCGATCTGGATTGTGAATAATATGCCCAATTTAAATTCTAGATAACACTAAATTTATTTATTTCCAAACTATTTAACAATCACTAATTTATTTAAACTCAATCATATCTAATCTACTACAGTTTACATGTACGATAGTTTCTCTACTCAAATATAGATGTCACCACAATCGTAACATTATTTATATTTTATTTTATAAACGGGCTACAATGTTGATTACATGACAGTTTGCCTGGCCTGCTGCAGATTTTGTATTCGAATGTGTGTATATATTGTTACGATCGTGGTGACATCTCTATTTGAGTAGAGACACTACCGTAAATGTAAAACTGTTATAAAGTAGATGTGTCTAGACTATTCAAGAATAATCTAGACACTCTCGAACATTATGGAGTATTCTAGAAGGTTAGAATATTTGGTATAAATACGCGATAAAATTTTAGGAGTTAGTAAGTTGTGTGTTAACCGTGAGTGTGCTAGTAGTAATAAAATGGAAACAAGTGAAAGTTAAGTGTTTATAAAGTGAAATACAGTGTTATTGAAGTGTAATAAAGTAATTATTGTGCAGTTAAATAATTAAGTAACTTAATTAATAAGTGAATTAAGGAAATTAGTGTTTAGTGTAATTATCCGGAAATAAATAAATTTAGTGTGATCATTAATCGAACCTTGTTTGACAGGACTAAAACGTAACAATCGGTGACACCGGCGAGATTGTGAATTAAAAGAGATAATTCTAGACTAGTTAAAGATTGCCGGTCAGAAAAATGTATTGAAGCAACGATTACTTCAAGCATTGGAGATGTATGGTATTGATCCGGCTAGTTACAATTATGACGAATCAACATTTTCCGGCAACGCACAAAGAGATGAAGAGGATGGAGAGAATGAAGGCGCAGTGGTACTTCACCGGTACAATCGGGAAATTGCGATATAACGCAGTTAATGGCTGCTATGAAACAGTCGAATTTGGAAATGAAACAGTCTATTGAAAAGTCAGTTGAAAAGTCTGTCGAAAAGTCAATTGGAGAATTAAATCATAAAATGGAACAGTCCAGTAACCAATTAAATCGCATGGAGCAGTCAGTGGGCGAAATCAATAACAAAAAAGGTCTGGGCTTCGAAAAAGAACTTCTATACTTCAAAGTTAAAGGAACATCTTCGCAAGTAGGCCAGCCAAGACCCTCATTGAAATTTAAGCCACCGATATTTGATGGCACAACATCGTTTGCAGTTTTCAAGTTTAAATTTGAAACAACGGTCAACCAAAACTGATGGAATGACCCAAATCGTGGAACGGCGGTAATAATAGCACTTCAAGGTGAAGCGGCCGAAACATTGCAGACTTTTATGATGTGACAAAACAGGTCACATATCACAAGACTATCGGGAAATAAAATGAAGACGGGCGGGATCGCGATCTATGATACCACGAGATTCGGATAATGAGACAATTGTGAACCAGAAAAAAGAACAGGAGCATGAGAAACAGTTGAACTACGGAGAGTCAACTTCCGACGAAGACGGTTTAACAGTTAGAGATGATGTGGACGGGAAGAATTGTGTTATAACTCTAGATACAGGAGTAACTGGTAGGTTTGTATGAGAACATCTAGTCAAGGGAAGAATATAACCAGCCGATAGATTGAAATTACCAATGACCTCAGGCAACGGCGCAGTCATAACGGCTAAGAAGATTGCAACGATAAGGTTCGGTAATACTCAGTTCCAACGCGAGGTACTGGTCGCAAATATAGTGGATGAGGTCATCTTGGAGATGGACTTCATGAGGGTGAATGGCTTCGTGATGGGTGTAGGGCGAGGAGTATTGGATTGATAGATTCGAGTTGTCACTTCGTATAGATGATGCCGGAGCACTAATCAGGGGAGTAGTAACTAATCACGGGAAAAGCGTTCATCGAACTCAGAAACATTTGCACGGAAGAAAATACGAATGTCAGGTAACCGAATGAAGGCTCGGAGTGACGTGCGCGTAAATAACAGTACATAGTTTCAAAAAAAGGAGGTCTAGTATAACGTCACAAACTGCAACGGATGAGGAGGGCTATACACTATCATTAACAAGCTAAGCTACCTGGATCCTGTTCGGGACAAATCAGGATTAGGTAGGGTAATACCGATTAGTACCAAACTACCAATTGTGGCGAAATCTCTATTTGAGTAAAGACACTATCGTAAATCTAGACACTCTCGAACATTGTGGAAAATTCTAGAAGGTTAGAATATTTTTATACCAAATACGAGATACAATTTTAGGAGTTAAGTTAGTTGTCTTTTAACCGCGATTGTGGTAGCAGTAATAAAAAGGAAACAGTGAAAGTTAAGTATTTATAAAGTGTTGTGAAAGTGTAATACAGTGTTATAAAAGTGAACTAAAGTAATTATTGTGAAGTTAAATAAATAATTAATTTAACAGTTTTAAAGGCAATTACTGGCCCCTTACTGAGTCAACAAAATTGAAGTTAAATAATTAAGTTAAATAGGTGAATTAATTAAATTAGTGTTTAGTGTAAAGATTCGGAAATGAATAAATTTCGTATTATCTATAATTTACATCGTTTGTTTTATTCACAATCCAGTGATCGAACTTTGTTTGACAAGGCTAGAACGTATCTTTATAAATGGTCAACAATGTTAATTTACATGACAGTCTTGTTTGTCGTACTGCAGATTTTGTATTCGAAAGTGTGTATACATATATGGCTTATTGTTAGATAATTTTTTTTATATAATTTAAATTTATTTTTAATTACTTCGTCACATTCAATTTTCTTATTGCCACGTTTCGAAAATTGTCTCCATAACAATGCAAATTTTGAAAAATTGTTTTCCTTAAAATGAAAATAAATTTTTTAATTTAATCACTTTAGACTCTTAGCTATGGCTTTTGATATAATTATACGTATATGTATATTCTTGTATGTACATAAGAACATAATAATATGTATAGATTGTTGAATATAATTTTATATAAGTATTTTGATTTTTTGTTGGATCTCAAGGGAAGCAATTTACGTTACGTAAATGTGCACACATATAGCTGTAGTACATATGAAATAAATTGTTTATTTGTTATGTGATATAATTTGAAGACATAAACAATTAAGAAATTAGAGTAAACAAAATGTAATTGAATCGCTTATGATTTAGATCAAAGTAATTTCCAGAATTGTAATTTAATTATGTACTTCCTTACTGATTTGAAATTGTTATTGGTTATTTGTATTTTAATCACCAAGACTTTAAATTCAAGTTGACTGAATTAACAATTTAGAATTTGATACTTATCCTCGCTAGAATTGCTCATTGCTCTTATACGCAATTATACACACCAATACCCATTGCACGTTAATTAATCTAAAAATATCATGTACTAATAAGTATAATTAACACCTCAACCATAAAGGATATTCATCATATAATGCCATCACCTCACCAAATATCTCAACATCTCAACCGTGTCATGCACACACCCATATACACAAAATACCATCATAATTATTACCCTTGACCATATCACATAATAAAAATTAAATTACACCAAATTTCCAAAAAAAAAAAAAAATTTAACAGGCAGAATGATAACAACAGCAACAGCAACGACAACAACAGCAACAACAAAAAAAGTTTAGATCTTAATTTTTACAAATAATTAAGTTTCACGAAGATAAAAAATGATTACACGTAAAAGTCTCTTGATAATAAAATTTCAACCCTTTTCTGTAGTTATGCTTTTCCACCACCACCACACCGCACACAACACTCTTTTCCCTTTGCATCATGTCGCTCTCGTTTCCCAAAAAAAAAAAAAAAATAGGCGACACACAATCAGTGAATAAAGCTCGTACACCAACAAACGTACATATACATATATATACATAATTACAAAATTTTTATAAATATTTAAGAATTATTTAGAATTTTTTTTAATTTTTAATTTCTAAGTCGTTAGATTTTTTTTATTTAAGGATTTCGTCATTTTAAAAACCAAAAAAAAAAAAATTATTTATTTTTTTGTTGTATCTTTCGACATGACATAAAGAACACTGAAAATTGTCAGAATTTTGTTGTTGTTGTTTTAGTTTTGGGTTTTCCCACTCGCTTGTGTTGTTGTTTTTTTTTGGTTGCTCTGCGTTGTGTTGTTGCTTTGAAGATAAATTATTGGTCCCATGAGATGGTGTAGTAATAAGATATTATTTTATTTTACTCTTGGTGTTGTTGTTAATTTCGGTATTGTATAGAGATACATATAGTATATATAGGACACATAGCAAGGAAACATTGGGATAGCATATATATAGTGTGTAATATTTTGTGTTGGGTTTTGTGTGGGGACGGGGTGCAACAACAAAAAACAAAAAAAAATTATAAAATTGATGTGGTTAGATTGCCTTTTTGACGTTAAGCTTACACATGAGACGATGATGAAGGTTTGTAAAAATAAAATATTGTACGTACGCACACAATCGATTAACACGTATATCAACGTTGTCCACCAAACAGAAATTGTTTTTTCTTAAATATTTTAAAATTGATTTTCCTCTAAGTATGTACAAATTTATATTTGCATAAACAGAATATCAGGGAAATTTGGATTGATTTTATTTTTTTGTTGGCAAACATCGAATAGTGTACAAAAAAAATATCCTGAACTTTAAAACAAATCACGCAAACGAAGAAAAGTCGTATAACTTTTTTTTATTTCATCTCTGGTTTATACAGACGAATTTTCCCAAAGAAGATTGTTTTGTGTTTTGTATTATTATTATTATTCTGTACAGGCTTTCTGCTATGGACTTTTTAAATCAGAATAAATTTAATTTTATTCCATAAAAGATCGATTCGAACGAGAGTATTGTGACAAAATATGGGACAAAGCAGTGCTATACATACAATAAACAGTCAAAGAATTTGAATATGAAGCTTATTACATATTTGTTAAAGAAAATAATGGAAGGGAGAGGTAGAAGATAAGAGAATAGAGAGAGGTTCAATACACCGAATAATATTCCACATGAGTGATTCAATGCATGCTTCGATCGATCGAAATTATTATTTTATGGGACTGAACAAATATTTACTCTATAGTACTAAATTCTAGAGTCTGGAATATTTGTTTCGTTAAGCTGGACAATACAACTACTGGTTAATGGTGGAATATTACTTTAAAATATTTTGTTTAACTGTATCTCACGTATAACTCGATTTACCGAATGGAATCTAGGCTTAATGTGCAGATAATCAAAACTTCTGCGTTTTATTTTGAACAAGTACAAACATACAGCAACAGCAGAGCGTTGGGTGCGTAAATTACACGATGTAATTTACACGGTTTTTAAAAGTAAAAAACGTATAATTTACATAGCGTTATTTTATACATAATGTATACCAAAATTTATTATTTAAACTACGCCATCTCTTATCAAATCTGGTTATTATCATGTTCACTAATCACAAAATATTCTATTTTTGCTCTGTACAATTTTTTGTTTTCGGTCCTCGATTTAAATTATTTTACTTTTCAAAATATATGTTAAGTTTGAATTATTGATATTAGGGTTGAAATTCATTTTAATATTTATTGAGGTTAGAAACTCGGCAATTTTAATATAGGATCGTGTACATTTTTTAGATTGAAATGTTTTGGCATAACTTTCGAATCGCTCATATGTATCTTATTTACTCTATACGAGGCGCGACGTTTTTGTATAATTTAATATCAATCGCACAAACCAAATATTCAATTTTTGAAAATTCTATTAATTTATTATGATTAACATAATTTCAATATTCAAAATCAGGTCGGTAGTTGGAACAAAATACATTAGGAAGGTTATAGGCAATTCGTTTAACTTTTAATTAAGAACTGCGATACCTGTTTGTGAAGTCCAATATTCCTAAAATTAAATTGCCACATTAGCAAAATATTGGCAAACAGTTCAGCAATTGTTTAAATAATTATTAATTTCTAGATTAAAAATTGTAGACAGTCAATTTAAAAAGAAAAAATTTCTTCTTAACAATTAACTTTTCCCTAACAAAATAGCCAAGAATTATTATTTATTTAGTTTAAAATTAAAACATTGGGTGTTTCAGGTTCGCCATCAGTTGGCAACATGTTGAGTAAATTTAACACGATAAGTTTTGAATGCATCCGATTTATCGAAGATTTCACGGGATTGTGATAGATCGTATGTCATTTGTTCCATCAGTAAATTTTGAATGCCAACATGTTGGGAGACATGAAAGCGCCCAATGTGGTAGAACGTATGTCATTTTTCTCATTAGTAAATTTTGATAAACCAAATAAAGCAATTAGGAAAAATAAAAGTCACTTGCAGTTGGCGTTAGGCATCAGAACTAAAACTAATAATAATAACAGTGTTAAAGGCCATTACTGGCCCCTTACTGAATCAACAATCTGGCTCCAACGGTTTCGATCCTGAGCTTGGTCTTCATACTGTCTTAGACAATCTGAAGAGGCCAAGTGAAGAACTAAAACTAGGAATAAGAAATAAATAATTCCAATTATTTTTTTAGAATTATTTAATCCGCTGTGGAATTATCCAATGTTATTGTTGTTGTAGAGCCAGCAACAAAATACAGACAATGTAAAATTCGAATTAGAATAAAATATTTACACTCTAAATTTTTTGAAGTATTATTTCAATAATTTCTTTAAAATAATATTAAATATCGCTAGATGTCAGTTAGCCCAGTCATATTGAATATAATTTTTTAAATCGTGGAACTCCTAACATTTTCCAACAGGTGGCACTGCAATATTAATATAAAATAGTAAATTTTGCACTAAAAATAATATTAATAAATCATAATTTAATTTTAAAGGTTTAGTTTTAATTGTTATATATTATTTTTTTTAACTTTAAAATCTAGATATTCTATAATTGTTATCTTATTTTCAGTTATTTTGGGAATTCAATTCGTTTTTTACATGTAATTTACCAATGTAATTTACACAGTATTTTACATTTTTTACGTGTAAAATGTAAAAATGGTTTTTACACGAATTTGCCCAACTGTGCAGCAGAGGCATGAGCTGAACATCTGTCTAAAAACCATAGAAAATAGCAGGACATTTTTGTTGGAGAAAGAAAAATTAGTACTTTGTTCTTATGTAACCTGTGCATATTGGATACAATTGGTTTTACTCCGGACCCCCGGGCCATTATTAAATAAAGGCAATTAACTTTCTCGAAATTTGTTAAATTCGAATTTTTCAAAATATTTGACATTAGCAAAATGTCCACAGTAAATTGGAGATTCTCATGAGCGTTTAATATTCAAATTTTCAAAAATTTAACAATCCGAATTTAAAATTTTATCTTTCAGAATCGTATACGTGAAATTCAGAATTAATAATTTTTCAAAAACCAAGATATACAGTTCAGAATTATTAGTCAAATTTTATTTTATTTTAATTTTTGAAATTTGACAATTAAGACAAACATAAATGCAATGTAAAAGTTGATTGCATTTATGCTTGTCTTAATTGTCTTAAACTCTATTTAAGAAATCAAAGCATTTGTGGAAAGCATAAAGCATATATGTGTGGTATATGTATATAGCTAGAATTCATCACATATAGACTGTAGCATCATTGTCAATCATAATGAGGATATGTTGAATACGACTTTTAATAACAGCCTTAAGACCTTTCTTACTAAGCCAACGAATGTACCAAGGTATTCGCTTTGTCCAATTGTTTGACGCAGAATACAATTTTTTAGGATTTTGAGAAGTTTTCTATAATATTTAAAACGAAAGGCCGAAAGTTTTTCTAAAATTCATGGAGTTTTATAAACATTGATGAATTTTTGAAAATCCGATGAAAAGTTCATAGAAATTTTATCACGTGAAAGTTTGGGTATTAATTCGGTTATTTTTAAAAATTTTTTAGTGACTTCGTTAAACTATCAAAATTTTGTTTTATTGTTTTATAATTCGTGTGATATTACGAAATTCGAAAGATATTCTTAATTTCGAATGAAAATTTAAAATATAATGCTTTTAAATTCCAAAAAATTTCCACAATAAATTAGAGATATTCTCGTTCAATATTCAAATTTTCAAAATTCAACAAATACTTTTTTAAATTTTCTCTTCAAGATAGTGAAAATTAATTTAGAAATTTTTCACTCAATTTTGAGTTTTGTTTTATACAAATAATGTCCGTCAAAATTCTGAAAATATTATAGAATTTAATACCTTTTTCAAAATTTAGATTCTGAAAGAATTTCAAACAGAATATTTATTTTAAATTGATACATTTTTAAGAATTTTAGGAGATTTGAGAAGTTTTCTAATATTTAAAATAGAAGTTCGAAAGTTTTTTCTAAAATTCTTGGAGGAATTTTATAAATTTTGACATAAATTATTAAAAATTTCTTTATGTTGGAAATTTTCTTAAAATTATTGGTTACTTTTAAAAATGTATCTCCAAAATTTTGTTACAATTTTTTTAATTCGAGTGATATTGAGAAATTTAGAAAGTAAAAACATCTTCAACATAAAATTCTAGGTAACTTTCTATAAATTTGTGAATTTTGAATGTTGCAAAAATTGGAGAAATGCTCGTAAAGTAAAAAAAAATTCCACCATAAATTTAATATTTTCATGAGCGTTAAATACTCAAATTTTAAAAATTCAACAAATCAAATTTTAAATTGTATCTTCAAAAAAATTTCGAGATTTTTCGAATTTTAGAATTTAATTATGAAATTTAAAAGTTTTAAAGACTTTTGGTTTTACATAACCGAGTTAAAATTAAGAATTGTAAACATCAGATTGGACGAATCGCGAGTATTAGTTACACACCTAACCGTAATTGGAAATATAGAATCTACAAAATAATGTAATTTTTTTTATCTCGTCATGCCACGAGAACAACCACGTCCGAATCATAAGTATGTATAAACGTTTGATTATTTGAATAAAACTAAAACATTATATACAAAACCGTATTTTGAAAATATTTTCAAATTGACGAAGCACTGAACGTTTTCATAAATAAATTCAATATCTTTGGTTTAATTCTCTTTTTTGTTTGAACGACCAATCCTACACATTTTATAGCTTCACCAGCCTGTAGTGATATTCACATACCTTTAACTTTAACTACTGTGCGATCTGCTCGGTGTGTTGAATATCATTATAATCGGTCAAGAAATTGTTAGGGTAGTTCCATTCCATCGAGATACGCAGTTCTAAAATATAATGTTTGTTCCATACTCATTTTGTTTTAAAACTCCCATTATAAACAGTTTTCGCCATATGTATGTGCTCGTTTCGTATATAAAAATATTTTTTGGGGTCTCTTTGGGGCATAGGTACCAGCCCTGTTTCCACCTCATTCCATTGTGGCATACGTACCAGCCCCATTTCATATACATATGTACATACATAGATATATTCAAATAATTTAATTAAACTCAATCAGTAATTCTAAAAACTTAGATTAATTCGGAGAACTTCTGATAATTTCTATTGAATTCTGATAAAAGAAAATTTAGGCCAATTCCGTTAACTTTCAACAACTTTAATCAAAAGACAACTTCAGACAATTTAAAAAATCTAAACAAATTAGTATAAATTCAAATAATTCCGACAATTTCACATAATTTCTTAAAATTATTTAAAATTCTGAAAATTTTTCATAAATTAAAAAATTATAGGAAAATTTTTAAACCTAAAATCAAAAATACGGGAAATTCTTAATATTTCTTTAATTTTTAGAATTTAAAATAATTCCAGTGAAATTCAAAGTTATGTACATATATATACTTATTCGTATTCCACATTCAGATAATTCATAAATGTAGTAAAATTCAGAGCAAACCTGATAATTATAAACAACCTCTGAAAAGAATTTAGTTAAATTACAGACAAAATTTAGCTAGGTCAGTGAAATTCTGAAAAATTCTAGCGTGTTCTTAAAATTTGAGCGAATTCTCACAAATTCAGAAAATTTCTAGAAAATTAGATACGTTTTTAAATTCAGGTAAACTCTCAATATTCAAAAAATTTTGACAAATTTAGACCAATCCTGAATATTTAAGATCATAAATAAAATCTGATAAATTCAGAATTGTTTTAAAATATCGAAAAATTCTGAAAATTTATAAATAATTTCTGAACATTTCTGACAATATATAAAATTCTCAGATAATTTGATCAATCTAAAAATTTAGACAAATTCTAAAAATTCCATCATTTATAATTCATCATGCGGCCTTAATCGGAAACACTTGTGCAATTCGATCAGGCTTTGAAATATTTAATTTTTTAGGGTAAAGCTAGCGTTCAAGTTTTTTTTTGTTACATTAAAATAAAATAACTTGTATCCAAAAATAATTGCGATCGGAAACAAATGTTGTATCGGTGTTTTAATCCAATGGTATTTCCAACTGTATATAAGCAATGTTGTAGCCACATCCGGTGCTGCAATGGTAAGGTATTTCAGTCACAAAAAAAATCCACTGAAATACTTTTCGAGAAGGTTGTTCAATCAAAATACATAAATTCAACTGGTCGCATTAGTTCGCACTGACAATGGAAGTAAAAATCAACATCAATAATATTATTTTATCTACAGCCGAGTTGCGTTTGAAATCACTTTCGCCAAGATTTTTTGATCCAAAAGTGAAGTATTAAGGTTGAGTTGTGCAGTTAACTTGAAATTAAATTTACGTAGAACTCCAAATTTTGCAAAATAAAGTTAGGTGAAATTATGAAGTCAACAATTATTTTGAAGAGTCCTATAATAGTTCATCGTCGTCATATTTAAATTCTAAGAACATTTTTTTACTGTTTTACGCTTTATATTTATCGTACACGTAGATAAAAACACTACGAAAAATCTGTAGAGCTGAATTAGTGACATCTGTCGATTAATACGAAAAACAACGATTTCACTGGTAAACTGTGGAGTACAGAGTGAAACTTAGCGGTGCAATTTTAATTTCGTTTGTGTAGAAATTCTTCTGTGATACATGATTTTCTCTGTTAAACCGATTTTATTGGCGTTTGCTGGGGATTTAGGCTTATAGTTAATCAGGTCAATTGGTATTCGCTATCCTCAGCAAAAAATAAGACTGAAAAGAAAACTAAATTGATTTATCGGTTATTACCATAGATTTAGGCCCAGTTCCTCCTTCCACATCAATAACATATCTTAAGCTTAGGATTTTGACTCAAACCATTAAAGCTGGCAACTGTCACCCGTTTTACTGAAACAAGCTTATAGTAGCAGATATAGAATACTTGTGTATAATCGGCCTCGAAATTATGAATTTGTGTCTGTTAAATCTAGGGAACAGCCTAAATAACATGGAGAAAATATTGCAATTTATTAAAAATGCAAGCATTAAGCCAGACCCTAAGAGAAATTCAAATTATTTCCAGAAGAAGTAAAATATTAAATAAAAATGGTAGAAAGGTCGAATGAAAATTGAATATAGCAATTTTTTTTTTGGTTTTTATTTAATATTTTGAATAAACAATTATTACGATTTATAGTCGCCTGGACTAATGAGCAATTTTATTGTAACTTAATTTACTATGTTGTATTAGTCTATGGCTTATTACCACTGGAGTTCCATAGTGTCTGATAAATTGAAGTAAACCACATCGTTATTGTGGATTTTAGATCAGCAGTACACTGTTTACACTAGCAATTACACCAGCTCAAAAGATTTAGTTCGTTTGGGCCTGCGTACAATATCTATGTTGTTTAACAGCTTAGTTGCCTCAGTGTTAACATGTTGTTCGAGCCTTTGCCTATGTCTCATTGCATTTTTTGGATTTCCTTTGAAACAGTGTCCAGTTTAAGGTCCCTATGGAGGTCTCTGTTTCTAACCTACCATGGTGCACCAACGATGTTCCTTAATACTTTGTTTTGAAATCTTACAACCCCAAAGTTGGATACCATAAGTCCAAACCGGTTTTAATATTTGTTTAAGCTCAGCTTTACGCGGAGCTCCTGCCTATCAGCCAATATATCTTTCTATATTTAAGCCTTAGTTCTTCGCTTTTCTTTTTGACGTGTGCTTTCCATCCTAGTTTTGCAATGTAGTGTCATGCCAAGATACTTAGCCGTGTTGTCATACGGTATTATTTCTTGATTAATTGTAACCGGAATATGTTCGAGTCGTTTGTTTGTAAAATGGATGTGAACTGATTTAGTTTCGTTAAGTTTAATTCGCCATCTTTTGGTTCAGTTATGTGATTGAGTAATAGCTAATTGTAAATTCTGAGTGGATTCTTCGTTGCTATCTCCAACAGTTAAGATTGTCGTGTCATAAGCAAAGGTCGCCGCAGTGTTGTTTTCTACTACAGGGAGATCATTAGTGTACAATAGGTACAGGACCGGACCTAATACACTGCCCTGCGGTAGTCCTTGATTTCCTTCAATTCAGAATATATAATTCAATTATCAAAAGCCTGTGCAACGTTTAAGAATATCGTTGAGCAGACTTTTTTCTCCTCTAATGCCCTTTCAATAATATTAGTTATTCTGTGTACTTGATCTAATGTTGAGTGTTGGTTGCGAAAACCGAACTGATGATTTGGAATCAGGTTTTTCCCCTCAATTATCGGATTTAGCGTTTTTACTAATAACTTCTCAAAGAGAAGTCGTATCATAATCACTCCTTCAATTTTTTTTCTTTGGTACATAATTCAATCGAAAGACAGCATTTATAATATTGGTGAGCTTAAATAAAGCTTTCTTTTGTAGTTCTTTTAAAATTTCTACTGTGATAAGGTTTACACCAGGCGCTTTTTCGGATTCATATATTTGTTTTTATCTCATACATGACTTCTTTTGGTGTTGTTCGTAAGATTTCTTCACTTTCCTGTACAACCTCTCCAGTTATTATTTCGGCTTCCAATGATTGGTCATCATGTGGTTCAAATATTTTGTCCAGGTATTCAGCAAAACTTTGTTCTTTATCTTCGTTATTTCTGACCCATTTTTTATCCTCTGTTCTGATTGGAGGAATCTGCATTATTGGCCTTTCAATTCTTTTAGATTGCTTCCCTTTATTTACTAAACTAGGATAGCTTTCTTTTTGAATGATCCTTTCACTTAATGTAAAAAGTATTGGGGGTGATCAGAGCTTAAGTCAAGACTTTCATCTATATGTATATAATTTACAGATATACTCTTCACTATAAAGAAATCAATTAGTTCTGGTATTTTATTTGGATCAGTTGGCTAGTAGGTCGGTTTACCATTTGAGAAGGCTTCACAACCGTATTTTCTGATAGCATTGAGCAGTTCGTTACCTTTAGTTGTTGTTAGTCTAGAACTCCAGTGTATATTTTTTGCATTGAAATCTCCTCCAATTACAAATCTTTTCCCAAGTTTACTGAAAAATTCAAGATAATCTTTTTCTTTTCGAGAGTATTTCGGTGGGCAGCAAATTCCAATAACAATAATAGAGTTATTTTTGGTCTTGATATTAACAACTGTTGCTTGTATTTGTTCTGTTTCATATTTTAATGCCTCGAAGTGATTAATATTATTTCTAATTATAACAGCGCTACCTCAGACATCGAGTTTCTCTGCGTCCAGAACCAATTGCAATTCCTCTTGGTGTTGCTGGAGTCCATTGGCATTCCAGCATAAAATTCTTAAGTCGTTAGACATATGGTTTTGTTTAGAGATGCCTCCCTTAGTGCTATATTCTAGATTCTGTAATCGCTGATCAACAGTATTAAGTTTGCTATCAACGCTTTACGCCTTAACTCTCCTTTAAATGATTCAGGCCTGTTTATTCCAACAGTTTGCTTCTTTATTACATTTGTATTTTTAGCATTTATGTTTTTATTTTTGATATTTTGCAATTCAATAGCAACACTGCATCCTCTGTAGTTAGCTGGATGGTTTAATATCATCATCTGCGCTGAATGTTGGAATATACATGTTCAGAGGCTCCATACTTCTCCGTTTTATCTTAATTGATGCTTCAGTTGCATTAAAACCTTTTCTTTTCAGGCCCTCAATTATTTTTTCTGGTTACATGTAGAGTGCAGGTTTTTAGCCATTACCTTAATTGGTCTGATTTGTTTGTTTTCTTCTAAGTTTATTTTGATGTTGTTTCCACTCATCAATTTGTATTAAACTTATCTGTTTTAGTTATTGTTTTAATTTCCTCATACAATAGATCATCGTTTTTAACTCCATCTATAACTATTGGGGGTGGTGGAGGTAATTTTTTTTGGATTGTTTTGGATTATTTTAGGAATTGTCTCTTTTTATTGAGGAGGAGTAGGTGTATCATTCCTTCTCCTTTTTTTTCTCTGGCTTTTGACTCTAATCCACTCAGTTTCGTGAGCTAATTCTTCTTCATCCGTATGGTATTCTTGTTTCATTACTTTTTGGGTAGCAGGAGAATCAACGTTTTCCTTTGCTTTAAGGGGTTTAACTTCCTTTCCAAGAATCCTTATCTAATGCATCATTGGCCTTACGCAAGCATTTCTTCTTTTTTAGATTAATTATTGTTCTCTGGAAAAGCATTTCTCGGTAATTCCACATTTTATGTAGGTATTATTGTGTTAATCTTCGTGGTGAACGTGCTACAGGCTCTCGTAGGAGATCTCATTAGAATTTGACTCTTTTGGAAAGGATTGATATTATCCATTTCTGCTTCACCCAATCGAATATTACGATTCGTCAACATATCTTGGGATTTTTTCTGATTATTGTAATGCAATAGCTGGTCCGCCCGAAATCCTTGGGACCGGCCTCTGACGAGAATGGATTTTCCTGAAAATCAGGTCTGCCACCTGGGGCATTTGTTTCCACATTCGTTGTGTCCTTTGTTACTTAATTTATAGTGCATTGCACTCACATTTAGTATTTAGCCGATGTTTAAAATCGTTACCCGGGTGTTAGCACGTGGAGGTATACTAAACACAATTGGTGATTTCCACAGAGTTACAATGTTGGAATATAGACCATTAAGTCATGGTTATATACAGTCAATCACCCTATTGAAACACACCCTCCGAGTATTGTAAATGGAATAAAAAGAAAATGTCGATACCAAATTGTAGTTAGCAATATTAAAAATTTTTCTTCTCTAGTTAGGGATCGATTTAATACTTTGAATAATCAAAATAATCATTCCTAGTATCGATAAAAAAAAAATTAACTTTCCTACATACATATATAAGTACATTCGTAAGTGACACACCTTTTCTAATCATTAATATTTAATTCAGGTATCACATAATCGAATTAATTTAATTTTTGTGAACAAAAAAAATATTTGACTTATTTAAAAAAAGAAATCAAAATTCAGCATCCAAAGATCAAAAAGGTATATGGATTTTAAAAGTTTAAAAATATCAAAAAAATCTCTAATTTAATTTAACATTTCTGTTATTTTAATCTTAACACAGAGAACATAAAAAATTTTCCCAAAATTTATTTTTTTTTATTTGGAAAAGGAACACACCTTTTGTATGTATACTACACACATATGTACATACATACAATTTATTTCTTTCCCAAAAATAAAAAACATAAAAAAAAGTTTTAAATCTCCAAATATAAAAGTTAAAAATTAAAACATTAGTTTGTTAAGATGTAATCCACTTAACATTAAATATTTATTTACCTGAGCTTTTTTTTGTTTTTTTTTAAGGAAAATAATAAACGTATAAAATGACGTGTGCTTGTTTAACTTTGTTGTATTATGTGTTGGTGTTAAGTTTTTGTTACTACATATATACATACACTAAAATAAGAAACAACAAAATAAATCGAGCTATGTACATACATATGTAACAAATAGAGAAAATTAAAAGCACAAAAAGCTGATTTAAACAAAAAAATAAAAATAAAAAGTTTTAAATCAAAATCGTTTTTCTATAGAAAACAACAAAACGAAAGACAATAAGACGTGAACGAGCGGCTATACAAAGGCCATTGAGAATAACGTCCATATATGGAAAAGCTCGCATACAGCATGGTATTTGTGGATGAGGGAAGAACACGAAAATAATTTTCTTTAAATATAAAATTTTGATGTAGGTTTTTGCTTTTCTCTCTATTTTCATACACACACACACACACACACACACATATATATTTATGTTTGTACATATACATTTATATAGAGCCGTACGTGATAAGAAACGTTAAGTAGTCGTCCATATACATATATATATATATGAAGAACGACACATCTAGTAAATAGATGTGTGTATACACATAGTATACACAAGAAATAAACAGAATTTCACCCAAACACTATAATCATAAAATATAAGTTGATGATCATAAGACGATGTAGAATAGAGTGGATATTTGTTTTCTGATAAAAAAAAACAATAAAGGTTCCGAATACAAAAAAAAAAAATAAACAATACGTGGATGGGTGTCGATATATGCCGGGTATGGTTGGTTGGTGGACTGGGTGCGGGTGAAACAAGAAGAACACTAATAGAGAAATAATTTAATATTATTCAACAGGAAATTGGGATTGAGTTTTTTTTTTTATTCTGTATGCTTTCTATATACTCGTACGGATATTGGATATAGATAGTATGATGGGATACATTGAAATTATCTAGAGATTTCCTACAAATCTGTAAACGATTCAAATCTCAACGATATGAAAATATCAATCAATTTAAAAGCGATAAAATCGATTTTTATTTTCTATATCCACATATAATAAGGTTAAACTTGAATTATTCTTTATGTTTGTATTTTACATATAAGTATGTACACAATACAATGTTTTGAATTTAGAACATATAAAAGTTGTAGAATATATAAAAATGTTATGATATTCTTTTAGTTTAGATTATTTCGCTTATACACTCATAAATAATATATACTGACGAGCACTTACCTAACGCCATGAAGGCCGAGCTTTTATGTACATAAATCAAACGTTCAGCATTCCATTAATTTCAAAGTAAAATTATAAATATAAAGTTTAGCTCTACTAAAGTCAATATTTCCTAAAATACAAATTCTTAACACTAAAAATTCTTAACGACAGACTCCAATCTCCAAATCTCTATATGTTATATAGCCAGCAAGATTTTTAATTAACTTTTTTTTTGCGACATGCCTCGCGGTAGCATAAATGCGTTATGCTGTACGCAATCTGTTTCCAATTAATAACGGAAACAAATTTAGAATAGTAATACATGAAGCCACTAAAGAAGTGATAGAGTACTATTGGGCCTTACGGATTTTGAACATTATTAGACATTTACGAAATTATATTAATACCAGTGTGCCATGTAACCTACCAGGACGTAGCAGACCAGGTATTGCAAGTTGTGAAAATGAAACGTTTGCTTGTGTTTCTGCTCAAATACTGAAATTTGGATGGAAATTTGTGTTATAAACAAATTTTGATTTATAAATTTTTCTTATCGCACTGCATGATACTCGTATGTGATATAACTATATTTTCCCTGAACACTAAATTATTCTCGAATTTTTTAGTATCATTTTCGTAATCAACGAATGAAATTATACAAAAAAATATTGTCTATTAGTAAAGGATTTACGATTTTAAGTGAAGAATAAGAATAAGTACATACTATAAGTAGTACTAACTCCAGTGGTAATCGCGACTTTGGACAATTTGTCTAATCATACTATGGCGGATTTTAAAAATATATGGGGATGCTGGAGAAAAACGTTCCCGAGAAGTTACTATGATAACGATGGTAATTTGACCACGGGACCATCTACTTCTACAATGGATATCAGCGATTATGATTTTCGAGAGGAATCAGGAGAAGAATGCTGTCATGATAACGTTTCTCATCTTTACGAAAAGCGAGAGGGATCAGGAGAAGTATATGCTCTTCAATTCAAACAGGATCTCAAATACTATCTTGTGTATACATATATAATACTATCTACGCCCTTTCAAAAGTTGTCGATTAATAACTTTTAAATGTTTTTTTAATCGTTTTGATGAGCACATTATTTAAATCGGTAATATTGACAAAAATAGTTGTATCCACGGTACCCCTCCACGAAATGTTGAGAAAAACTAGGTCACTACCGATTTCTTGTAAACATTTTCTTAAATCTGATTTTTCTTCTGAAAAGTGGTAAAACGATAATTGTTTTATCTGTAATAATTAAAAGAAGGATATTAAAAGTTGTTTAACTATATGACCTGTCGAGAGGGTTCACGTTACTTTTCTACAATGTCGACAATTTTAAGTAAGTAACGTAAATAAAATGCAAGTAGAATAATAAGGGTAAAAACTGTCTGTATCTAACAGGTCGCATGGGCTCAATCAGCGCACCGACAAATTTACTGTGATAACCGGACGCAATAGATAAAAAACCTAACAGTAAAAGAAAACTGATGTGCGTGTATAAATATACGGAAATGTAATCAGGGTTAAGTATAACTAGGCGACAAATACTTTATAAACGAATTTTATTCAAACCCGGACTAGTACTTTTAACATGAATTTCTGAACGTCTTTACACCAGTAGTAGCAGTGACCACTTCAAACATAACAAAGCTATAACATTCTACCCGTAAATTAGTTCTCTCATTAAATGTTCGTGTTGCTTACATTGATTATTTAATTCATTCAAGTCATCGAGGCTCGATACTGGCAGTGAGATTTCGTTTTCATCATCACTTTCTGTATTTCCGATACTATATTTATCTTCTTCATACAAAGAGACAACATTGCTTTGATGTCTTTGTTATATCCTTTTTTAATACTTCGAGATCTAAAAATATTTCAAACTATGATATATTTATATTAATATTAAAATGTTGAACTGACATTTTGAACTCACATTGATTAATTGTTTATTTAGTTTTAGAAAGTGGCCTCAAATGACCATTTGGAGAAATATGTGCATTGCTTTCCACTTGTTTAGTTATAGATGAAGTAGACGGATTCACCTTATAAATAATCCATGAATTGGCAAAAATGGTCTATTTGAACTTTTACTAATTGAATGCCCATCAACATTGATATCTAAATATATTTTAGAACTAAATATAACCATGATTCGTCTAAATTTAGAAGATGCCACGTGATGTGATTATATGCGATGTACTGATGAGTAATCAGCGTGTACTCTCACGACGTTCCGGGCGATATAATTGAGTTTATCCTAATTGCGGCGTTTAGAAAACTTTAGATAAGATTTAGGATATCCGCTAATAATAGTATCGTTTAACTTATTAAACAATAACGACTTTCCCACCGATTATCTATTGCTTTCCTCGGACCTATTTACTAAAGTTAACCGAAAGATGAAGTAAAGATAATTTCCGTAGTTTTTCGTGCGTGGAGTCAAAGTTATTCGTGTGACAATATATGCGAATTATAGGATATATTGCGATTAGTCGCACGACGAGTAATCGTCCGATATTCTTGCGATGATCTACGAACTTGCTGGAATGGAATATCTTGCTTTATTATTTAATCTCCCTCAATACCGTAGCTTTCTTTTTGTTATTGAAATTTGAACTTTACAGCTTTAGAAAGCTTTCATTCAAAATATTTCAAATTTTGAAAATTGAAATTAGAATATTGAAAAAGCTTTTGTTTATAAAACATACATTTCATGCGAAGCTTTTTATGTTTAGCGATTTAAAATTAAAAGCTATAATCTGCCATCATAAAGCATAAATTTTATATGAAAGCTTATAAACCACATATTTCACGTAAACTTTCATATTTGTAGATTTCGAAAAAATGATTAAAAGCTTTCAAACTCGATTAAATTAATTATAAAGCTCAATTTTTAATAAAGTAGCCCAGATTTCCAATACAACGAAATATATCATGCGTGGTTCTAACGCATTTAAAACAGATGGTTGCAATTAAGGGTTTTGAGATTGTTCAAATTTTATTATAAAGCTCAGATTTTCTGATGAAACAGGATATTCCACATGCTTGAAAAACAATTAATTTAGCGTTCAAAGTGTGTTAGATATTGAATACTTTAATATAAAGGCTTAGTAGTCTTGTTCTCATATTTTTATTAAAAACTGCCAAACTCAGTTCAATTATTTACAAAGCTCAAATTTTACTAAAAATCTTAGTTTAGTTTAGTTTACGCGTTACGCTAAAAACGCGACACATTTTTTATGGAAGCATTTATTTTTGTTTTTCTATTTTAAAAAAATGATTAAATGCTTTCAAACTCAATTAAGTTCATGTAATAAAGCTCAACTTTTAGTATCGATTTTTTGATAGAACGAGATAATCTACAAGCTTCAAAAGTATTTATAACAAGTGGTTTAAACTAAAGGTTTCGGAATTTGGTTTTCATTGTGCATCATACGTAAGCTCTTATTATTCTTGTTCTTATATTTTGATTAAAAAAATCATTAAAATTTTTCAAACTCTCCTCTCAATTAATTGTAAAGCTCAAATTTTTTATTTAAGCTTCAGAAGCATTCACGGTAGCTTATTTAAAGACTCTGTCTGAAACCTGTGATAAAAAATCGTGAATTAATTATTTGACATTTACTTGATAATACCGAACACACCCAATTTATTCGAGTCTATTACTATGATAATTTTTGACAGCTATCGAATAATTTGTGTACGCATGTGCAATATATGATTTATACATACATAATAATATATTATACAATTATTAATACATATAATAATAACGGATTATCGCATCCATTATTTTAATATTAATTTTTTTTAATTTTCTGTGCAATTTATTAGTTGTCACAAAAAATTTGAGGTTATGAAAACTAAAATTGACATATAAGACGTGGGGAAAAAATTTATGAGGTGGGGAGATTTATTACACATTTCGGACAACATAATCAAAAATCGTGAATATAGGGGAACAATTATCAAACATATGTCAAAAAATTAATTCACGATTTTTTATCACAGGTTTCGGACACAGTCAAAATAAGTGTTTTAAAATGTAAATCTGTAATCTGCCCATACAAAGCGCACATTTTATGTGAATTTAACAAAATAATTAAAAGCTTTCACACTTCAATTAATGCTACAGCTTAAATATTATTGTGATATTTAAATTTTCTGTGTAGTAGTTTATATTAAACGTTTTGACATCAATGTAAACCACATATTTTAAACATAAGCTTTTATAATTATTGTTCTTATATTTTTATTTTAAAAATGTGTGAAAGCATTCAAATCTAATTAAATTTGTTTAAAAGCTCATATTTTATTATGGAGCTATGATTTTATTCACAAACTTCAAAAGTCTTCTCACAACAGGTGATTTAAATTAACGAGTTTGAAACTAAAATCTGGCACCGACCCTCTTAAAACGCACATGTCACATGAATTTATCGTTCAAAGAATATTTAATAATGAAAGCTTTACATTTCTTTACAATTACATTTCCATTTTAAAGTTCGCATAACCAAGATCACATACCTGGACAAAACCTAGTCCGCTTCCGTATTTCTTAACAAACACATAATGAGTCCTGGCATTAAATATTTTATCATGTAATAAATTGGATTGGTAAACCCTTTACTGCTTTGATTACTCTTTACATGAAGTCTCGAACCCGTATCATGATGTTATGTATTTTGTTTGAATTTATGTTTTAATTTTTATTGTGAACATTTTTATTTTTTGCTAGCTTAAAATACAAACAAGCAATATAAAATATTTGTATACACAACATTTAAAAAGAATTATCTCACTATTAAACATAATCCCATCTATTGAGCAATAGATTGAAATTAACCAATGTTATTTTGTTCGCTTTTAAGGCAATTTCACGTATAAACAAATTTGGAAACCATTAGCTTAATTTAAAAGTGAATACACTTAAAAACGAACTTTAAATAATGTTTGATGGTTTAGATGACAGTTTGCTAGGCGTGCTGCAGGTTTCGTGTTCGAATAGGGTTAATGGTCAGTTCATATTTTATGTTTACATTAAATTTTTTTAATGTTTCTGTTCTAAATAAAAACGATTATATTTTTTGCTAAATCCAATCAACAACGGTATAGTCAATTTTCGGAGAAATCTGGGGCCCTACTATCACTTTCGACAACGATTTTCGACGACGGTCGTTTTCCTATAGTAGGCAAAGGAAGAAAAAGGAAAACAATATTATAAATTTACTATTGTCTACCTTTTTCTTCCTTTGCCTACTATAGGAAAACGACCGTCGTCGAAAATCGTTGTCGAAAGTGATAGTAGGGCCCCAGCATTTGCAGTGTACAAAAAAATTGTTGTAGTCTCTTTTCACAGTCAATACGACTTTTTAGTCAGATTAATTTTCAAAGTGCAAGTATTTATTTTAAAATTAACCTTTTGCACGAAACCCAGATGAACCTAACAAGCTGCGAAATAGTTAACTAACAGTATTTCAAATTATGGATTTTCATATTAAATGCTTCTACCTCTGATTGGGAATTTGGAATTAAAGCTCATTTGAAAAAAAGCTTTTAAATTAAATTCTTTGTTATTTTTAAGAGGTTATGGCTTTAATACAGTGTTCAACCGAATATCAAATTATTAATGAGTGAATCTTGCTTAATCGATATAAAATCATCCGTTGGGACACTGGAGATTTAAGACCATATCAAACTACAAGGCGTGGATTAGATATTATTTCTGCGAATGATGTTAGCTCTGAGGGCTGATATGTCTGCCTATATAAAACATCGTTTATTTTGATTTAATTTGTTTAACTATTCCAAATCCTATTTCTAGTCCTATAACATCTATTCATAATCTTACTCCTAATCCTATTCCTAATCCTATTCATAATTTGATTCTTATTCTTATTCCTAAACCTAAATCATTTATACCTCATCCTATTTCTAATCTTATTCCTATTTCTACTCCTATTCCTAATCCTAATCCTTTTCCTAATCCTATTCCTAATCCTATTTCCAATCCTATTGCTAATCCTAGTCTTTTTGCTATCCTATTCCTAATCCTAAACTCGGTAGAATAAAAATAATGAACTAAACTAAGCGAGAAAATATATCTTACTATAGTTAAGTTTAGGTCGCTAGCTCGATGCACTCGATGCATTTCAGCTAATAAATTAGTTCAGACATACCTTGATGTTCCTATATCTTTTATTTGTAATCCACATAGTAGGTTATGAATGAAATATAGAAAAATATTAATGTATGTGTCAGCGATATAGCTGAAAATTGCACGGGTCACCACGTTACAGTAAATTGAACAAAGAATCACCGAGGAGAATAAAATGGAAAGAAACATCCAATCGCTACTGCATCAAATGGGCAGCAGACATATAAAGAGATTCGAAAACTCGTCGAAAGATGTCAACTCCAAGATATCAGGTCGTTTGAACTCATCCAAGCAATTTCCGTAGTTACCCATGCTCGAAAATTCACCGAATGAAATCTTTCGAATCACATCGAATGAGAAATATTGACATCTATAGGCGAGGCCTTCCTATTTTCCAAAGATAAGCCATCAGTGAAAAAAACAAGATTAGACTATATGGGTCTTTTATACGGATTCCCATCGGTTGTTTTCATCGGTGTCCTTTTGGCAAAACGACGATTCTAAAGATAATTATTGTAAAACGCATACAAATCCAGAACTCGCGGAAATTCACACAAGCTCACGTAAGAAGAGCTGAATGAGACACAAATAAAAATGTATGGTATTTACCCGTATTTCTTGTGTGTGTGTGTGTTTTTTTTTAAGTTGGGCGGATTCACTCAGTGCCACTAACGGGCCCACGGTGCAATACCCGGACAAACACATATACTTACACACTAACAAATCGAACCCGAGACCCTCGAATAATAATAATATGTCGATGATCTGCTCTTACTGCATTTCACATCAAGTCCAAAATGATCACAAATCAATGAATGCATTGTCAAACGATAAAACCTCCAAGCAAGAAAAGGAAAGTAGTAGCTCACAGACAGAATCTACTAATAGGAAGGAGGCAAAGGGACCGCCCCATGAGGATCAACGAGATAAAAGTGAAAGCAAGCCACCGAAAAAGAAAATCCACCACCAATTAATATTATTGGTATAACCGAATATGGAGCTGTGCAAAATATTTTGAAATCCATTACAGATAAGGAATACAGAGTAATATCCTTAAACAACAATGTATGGAAAATCTATACACACCGGACTCTGATACTTATAGAGCCTTATCAACAAAGTTTAAGTTAGAGAAGATTGAATGGTATACATATGAAAATAAAAGTAACCGCCCAATAAAGGTTATGGCAAGGGACCTCCATCCAACCTGTGCAATAAAACAGATTATGGAAGATCTCCAACGACAAGGACTGCAACTAGAAAATGCAGCAAATATAATAGAAAGAGAGAAGGTCAAAGAAGGGTCCGAATTTAAAGTTGCTAAAAGAGGTCTCCCGTTATTTATGTTAAATTTCAATAACAAAGAAAAGATAGAAGCCATCTTTAATATAAGATGGCTTTTAAACATGAGGATTAAAATAAATATATGATAAATAAAACAGTAAGAATTGTAATCTGGAATGCAAATGGTATAATCCAACATATTCCAAAGTTAGAAATATTTGTAAATACTGCAAAAACTGATATATGTTTAATATCAGAAAGCCTTCTTACTAAAACCTCATACACCAAAATACGTGGTTACGTTTCTTACCACGCTTTACATCCAGCAGAAAGAGCAAGAGGAGGATCAACAATATTTGTGAAAGAAAATATTCAAGATCATGAGGGAATAAAAATGAAGAAGAAAGTATGCAGGTAGCTACTATCAGCATTCAACTTAACAACAACTAAATGTTCAATATCTGCTCAATTTATTGTCCTCCAAGACATAATTTAAATAAAGACGACTATAGAAAATTATTGAACCAGAGATGATTTTAATGCAAAAAATACTTTATGGGGGACAAGATTAATAACTCCAAAGGATAGAGAACTATACGCCGCAGGTCGAGCTTACATTTGTGAATTTCTGTCAGGAGGAAAACCAACGTACTGACACAAGGAATTCTCCGGATCTAATTGATTTCTACATTACAAGAGGTATATCCGAAAACCACATTTTTCAAAAAAATAGTGAAAGTCTCTCATCGGACTCGCCCGTCATTATGACTGTTAGTTCCACGATTGTTAACAAGGAAAATCCACCTAGACTAACAAATAACAAAACCAATTGGGAATTATTTAGGAAATTGGTTGAAGACAACACCGATCTTCACCAATCAAGCATCCGGTTCAATTAGAAAAGGAAGCGGAACTATTAATCAATATTCAAAACAAGGAACGTAATAATTCCACCTATCCAGTCGAGATCAGGGAGTTGGTTAGTGAACAACGGAAAGGAAGGAAAACATGGCAGAGAAACCCAGCACCATAAAGCAAAATAATTTTTATAATTTTATAATTTAACCTCTGCAATAAGCTTAAGCAAATAATTAGAGAACTGAAAAATGAATCGGTCATCCGTTATCTTCGTAGTTTTACAGACAATAAAGAAAGTGAGTATTCTCTATGGAAAGCAACAAAAGCAATAAAAATACATTATCAAATACCGCCAATAAAAAATGATGAGGGAAATTGGGTAACAAGTGCCAAACAGAAAGCAGCTCTTTTCGCATCTCACCTTGAAGAAACGTTCCAACCATATGCTAGACAATCGGATGAAAATATAATACCAGTGCACAAATAATACCACCTGTAACTCTGCGAGAGTTGAAAGATGAAATTAACCATAACATAAATATACGAAAAAATCTCCTGGCTATGATTTAATTACAGGTGAAATAGTGAAGGCTATTCATGAGAAAGGGGTGCGAAAGCTTCTTCATATATATTCAACGCTTCATTTCGCAGAAATAATTATGATACCAAAGCCGAACAAGCCATCTAATCATAAAAAGTCATATAGGCCAATTTCTCTGCTCCCAGTACTTTCGTAAATTGTTGAGAAACTGTTATACAAAAGGATGAAACCTATAATACTTGAGAGAAAGCTAATACCACCACATCAGTTCGGATTTAGAGAAAGCCACTCCACCATAGAGCAAATTTACAGGATTACAAGTATTATTGAAGATGAACTTGAAAATAAGAAAATAGGCTCACCAATATTTCTGGATGTAGCACAGGCCTTCGATAAAGTATGGCACCCTGGATTGGAATATAAATTGCACCGAGATTTGCCAAAAGAATACTTTCAGATATTGAAATCGTACATTGATAACAGATATTTTCGCGTTAGATGTCGCGTTTTAAATCAACGTCGACAATTAAGACAACGTCAACAACTTACGATATTTTTGCATGTTGAAACTATAAATAGGAGACTGCGGTCATTGATAATGGATTAAAAGTGATGGTTAAAAATTGTTCGCAATTGGTTTTCTTTTACTTAAAGCGATGCATTAATTAAAATACAGATATTGGACGAAAATACTTCGCTTTTGAGTTGCTCTGCGTGAATTAAGCGTATCTGAGATGGTTGGCTAAATTAGGTGCTACTTTAAGATATTTCTCCGTCGCCAAATGCGATAATATATCGGATGCTGGCTTAAAAGTTATTGCTAGAAGATGCTATACATTATGCTATTTAAATTTAAGAGGATGTGAAGCTGTTAGTTACTAGTGATTCAGGTAAGCCGTATGAATAGTAATAGTTTAACACGTATTAGAAACTTGTCTTTAATCTGTCCTCTAAAGTCACAAAAACAATTTCCAAACTAATACCGTAATGCTTGTACCATGGCCCTTTGTGGCATTGAGCGCGAAATCCTCGTGGGTTCCCACCAATTTTTAATAACAACACCATAATGACATATATACCATGATGTCATTGCGGTTCTAATTATCCGAAAATTAATTTAGTTTTTAAAAAAGTAGGGGATTAGAAGGGCAACAATTCGGAAAAGTTATTCAATCGAATTGCACGATCATATCTAATTTGGGGTCTTAAACCTCCCAATCTCGTGTTTTTCAAAATTGAAATATTTTTCGGTTAGCTTAGACCCATAATGAAAAATTAGAATATTCGGCATTATGATGTTAGTTAGCTGCCTACCATTTTCCCAAGAAAATCCGGAAAAATCATTTAATCGACATACCAAACTTGGTTGTCCTAAACTCCCTAATCCCCAATTGTTTCTAAAATAAATTTTTTTCGAGTACCTTAGACCAAATGACATCTTGAAATATACCTCATTATGGTGTTAGCTTCCTAGGGATTTCCAAAGAAATTTTGGAAATTTATTTAATTGACATACATGAGTTGTGGGAAATTCTCATAATCGGTTAAGTTATAAGATTTATGGGTTTATCCGAATAAACTTCTCACTTGCACATGGAAACATTTTTAGGATTTAGGACTAACTTTGTGATGTCCTAATGGCGTGATGGCGTTACTTGAGCTAGATATTTTGCTGACAATGCAGTGGTGCCACCAAATATTAGTGTTGAATTTTGGAACTATGAGTGCTGAATATGACGTGCCTTCTATAACTCGGTTTCCGCGACCTTGGAAAAATTCTAAACGTCATTGGTTTTAATACAGTCCACATTTTAATTTTTATGCTCGAGTTACAATTATATTTGCAAAGGTAAAACTATTGTTTGTACTGTGGGTGGCATAAAATATAGGCACGCGGGATACAAATTCACAATCCGTACATTGATTGTAATCAATATTAACAGGCAATACAGATCAATATACTAAATTTACACTAATATTTGGTGGCTCCACTGCATTGTCAGCAAAATATCTGGCTCAAGTAACGCCATACCTACTGTTACGAATAGTCTACGTTGTCTACGATATCTACGTTGTCTACGAGTTTTCGACACGTCGACATAGAAAATATAATAGATGACGTGTAAATGCCCATCCCTGACAATGGGTTGGCCCATGAGTTCTATATTCCAACAGAGGGTCATAGATGTTTTCAATTTAATTACCGATCGTAATCGGGAGATGAAAAATTTCTGTTGCATCTCTGTTGGGTTTCGAACCCGGTACCTTCCGATCCAAACGTCGCAGCTTTAGCCACTTCACTATTTGCTCGGTCAATAGTTAACTGAATACTAACAGAACTAAATTCCAAACTAGTTCCTTATGCTAACACAGTCAACTATCTTGGCACGACTCTCGATGCTAAGTTAAAATGGAAAGAGCATATTAAAAAAAGATATTCAGAGCTGTCAATACTTAATAAGTCGCTACTATACCAACAAGTTTTAAAACCTGTATGGACATATGGTATTTAATTTTGGGGCTGTACTAAGAAAACCAATATTAAAATAATACACGTCAGCGAAGAGATAACAATTCACGCAAAGAAACGCATACAACGGCTTGGTCAACATCAAAATGTTGAGTTACGTGTATGCTGAGTATCACAAATGGAGTACGAAGGATCCAAAGAAAGAAACCGCTGGAATTGGGGAGACCGCAATAGGGCGGCTAAATTTTGTAGAGACTACCTTGGGTAGTAATGGGTTACATCTCTGCAAAATGAACATAAGTAAGATAAACAAATTATCAAGATGATACATATATGTAATCAGTTGTAATATTTAAAATAATAACAAAAAAAGAAAAAAAAATTATTTACATTACAAACTTAACATTTTTAATAAAAATGTTTCAAACGTACCTATAAATTTTAAAATTAAATAAAAATTAGGGTGTTTTTTATCATAATAATTGGTTGACGCTACAACAAGCTTTTCTACCAAGTAGATCAAATGTGGTTAATATTAGAAAATGTTGTAGCGTTAACAGATTATTATGATTAATAAAAACGCCCTAATTTTTTTTAAAGAATATTTTGAATTTAATGCATGTATTCACATCAAAATCTCAACAAAGAGTTCTGAAAGATGTGGAACACTTACAATATATTGTAAAGTGAACAGCTCGTTCAAAGCTCACAGTAATTTAGTAATTCTGAACGGATCGTTGTATATATGTATTTGTTTGATTATAAAAATAAAATACAAAAACAAATGTAGGTAGATAGCTCGAATTATTATTTATGCAAATACATATATACATAGATATGGCACATAGATAATATAAAAAGCGCATTTCAATGAAATACATATATACATACAAAATTTACATTTAGTACATAAAATTTTTTTTATTAAAATCTACTTCAATTTCCTATTTTTTTTTTTAGTCCAAAAAACATTTTATTTTTGTCTATATTTTAATAAAGTTTTTATTCAATATTATACGTGTTGGTATTTAACTAACCAAAATGTTCCAAAAACCAAACCAACCAAAACTAAATTGAAATATATAAATGAAAAAAAAAAGAAGAAGAGATTGTAGCTTCCACCTATATAGCTATAAAATATAGCGATGTGTATGTGTATCTGTTTTGTCCGTAACTGATAGTTTTTCATTCATTAATTGAAATGGTTTTGTTTATGTGGGATTTGGTTTTTATTTATTTTCATACATAATCACACAACACTTTCTGTGCTTAAAATGGAGGAAGTACAATGGTATGGAAAGGGAGAGAGCTTTTTGCAGCTTACAAAAGAGCAATTAATTTGTTTTTTGTTGCCGGTTTGCCACACGATTGGATGGGGTTGAATTTACATAATTTGTTGAAGTATTTATCGATACACACATCCGATACATTCGTGTAAGTCGACGTTGGCGAGCTTACAAAAATTGTAATATAGCAACAAAAAATTAAAATCAAATTACGATTAAATTAAAATACGTATACGACACAAAAACAAATTAATTGAATTTTATATTTTATTTCCGAATTCAAAGGACTTTATTTATATATCGGCTTTATGCATAAACTCGTACTCATTTACACATACAAAATATTAATTATATCCTTATAAATATATTTTACGTATTTTAATTAAATTATAATTACAAAATTAAAAATAAAAATGTGAAGCGTTTTTTGTTTTTGTTTCGATTTCATAATTTATTTATTTGGCACTTGTTGAAAGCTTAACATTATTATTTTTATTTTGCTGCTGTGTGCGGTCCACCATTAAAACAACTCGCTATTAATGTAAATTAATACGCATATTACAATTTAATCAACAACAACAAAAAAATTATTTTAAGTGTAATTTTAATTTATCGCCGTTTTTTATTTAAAAAAAAAAAAAAAGCTCCAAAGCTCTGGTAAACAAAAAAATGCTGTGTGTATATATAAATTTAAATAAAATTCATTTGAGTTGATCGGTTATTTTATAAACAATTTCCACATTTCTTTTTTCCAATTTAATTATTGTAATGTAATGATTTTTTATTGGTGCTATATACATAAAAATAAAAATAATTTTTTTTTATTTGCAATCCATTTTTTTGCTTCTATATAATGGATACAAAAATGGTATGCATAAAAAATTATATGTTCGAGTATTTCCGCTTAAAAATAGAACAGAACAAAAAATAAATTGTAATAATTTCCATTTCGATTGAATAATATTTCCAATTTACAATGTATATTGTACATGATGTACTCATTTTTAATTTATCCAAAAGCTTTAACGTTAAAATGTGAACGAGATTTTCATATGGTTGTTTCGAGAATATTAATGGCGTATACTGTTTTTGTTTTTCGACGCCTTTGTTCTTGAATCTTGAAAACTAATGAACAAATTTCCAAATGATAACTACATCAAATGAAAGCCATCAAAATAATTAAGGATAGTGTCCCTGGACTACGTCGGTTTTGTCCAGAATTACTCTAATGAATGCAATTCATATCACAAGATCTCAGTCCAAAGCTGCCTGTCAATTAAATTTATCAGAACCAACATCGGTCGTTTCTTTTATTTCATTATACCTAGAACACCAAGTCAACAACCAAGACCGGCGTTACCAACACATACCGTAATCCTGACATCTCCACAATTATTAACGCCAGCATCGGAATAAAAAATGTAACAACGACATTTACATCAAACAACACCAACTTGGTGAGCAAAATAGCGCGATCTGTCACCAAGCAGCAAATTGAAAATTTCATCAAAATTAGAATGAAATTGGATAGGACAATTTGTATCAGAATCCCTCCTATAACCAAGAAAATGGACGGCAGTTTAACTATATGTCATTTCGTATCAGTTCGCCTGCTGGGGCAATTTAATTCTACATTGTGGCTGATCAAAAAATTTAAATGGAGACCGTGCCGTCATCATTTTCGAAAAAAAGCTGTCAATCGCCTGTAATTTTAAATCCTATTCCTGTCTAAACCTGCTCTGAAAATAGTTCCACTATATGAGATGGTTTACGTTATATTTCCAAAACGTAAACAGAATGCCATAAAAGCAGCAAAGATTTACAATTATGTATGTTGAAAAAACAATTTTGACGCAGAATATGCGAGACATCATTCAGCCATCTTGAGGACGGCATTTTTCCTCGAATAAGATCAGAATATACCAGCTCTAAAATTTCAGGAGGAGGAGTTCTAATTGCGGTTAAACCATCTAGCCCGAACCAAACTGTGGCTGTTATCAAAGGAGATTAATGTAGTGCTTGCAATCTTTGACCAGTTTAGATGTAAAAACAGATTTTTAAGGGTATTGAGCACGGTTTTACTATACGTGCAGATAATAATATACTTCCCTAAATCACTTAACTTAAACGCCTCAATCGCACTATGGATAAGTGCAATTAATTCAGCTTGAAAAACCATGCAGTGTTGACCCAGACTACCCAGAGAATCTGAGCACATAGTTTAGACAGTAGAATCCAAACCATGCACTGACTTCTGAACGAGAACCATCCGCAAAAAAAGAATATCGAATCGGAGAATTGTCTATTCAAATCTTAAGAGAGCCACAGTTCTCTTGAAGGGAAAACGACGGAGACTGAATTATGGTGAAATTAAATTTGGGCAATAGTCCATTTCAATCTCCGAAATATGTGACTTAAACTTATTAAGAATCTACAACTGATGTATACGACTGTAAAGATAAAACCAGTGATTTATAGATGAAAGACTTTATTTTGGGGGTCAGACCCTAGGAATTGCCAGAGGCCCTTCTGCATTGCCAAAAACTAGCAATGGTCTTTTGCAACTTATAATCAAGGTGAAATTTCCAGGAGAGTTTACTATCTAGAATAACAGCTAGGTGCTTGAAGTGCTCTGTCCTTGTAATTGCTCTACCAAATAGAGTATGGGAACAGAAATATTAGCACTGCCTCCACGTCTGGTAAAGGCAACCAGATCAGTTTTAGAGATATTGACGTAAAATCATTTTTCAAAATACCAAACTTCTATTATATTAAGGGCGTTTTGCATCGATAACTTTGCACGATAAACCCAGATCGCTTCACTTTAACAAGTAATTCATCGATAACCATCAGCCACAGCAAGGGTGACACTACTCCTCCTTAGCCAATGGCTGCCATTTGGCTACTATGGCGGACACTGATAAGGCACCAGCTCAGTTTCAATTATACGGGACTTGAGCATATAGAATCGGTGAATCTAACAATGGTTTGATTAATATTAAAATTGGTACACGCACTCGTGATCGAAGAAAACGAAGTGCTATCAAAAGATCCCGCAATGTCCAGGAAGGTACCTTTTAGGAACTCTTTGTAATTAAGTGTTCTTTCGATGCTAGTTACGACTGAGAGAGGAGGTAATTAAATGTTATTCCTAATAAATTTGTCGATGATCCCCTTTAAAGCTTTTTGAAAAGTAGAGGTCAGACTAATGGGCCTAAAAGCTTTTGGCTCAGTATAATCTGGCTTGCATACCGACTTTAGGTATGGCAACTACTCTACTCCACGCACGCCTGGAACTGATTGAACAGGGAAAACGCCATCAGGATCACTCGATTTGAACGGTGCATATACGAGAAAAACTCCAGCGTAGAACATCAGTAGTGATCAGTCTATGGACTAAGTTCTAATCCGGAGTACCGACAAAAATGACAGGAGGCTCGGGAGCAACCAGATCCGAATCAACAATGTCACAATCAGGAAAGTGGATGGACAACAGTAGCTCACCAACTTGTCGCCTGCAAGCGGTGAGTTTGCCGGAAAGTAAACGAAGACTATCGAGTCTACAAGTATCATTCTTAGTCAGAGTTTTGTTAAGTCTAGCGAGAACAGATAAGCTATCAATTTCCGCACAGAAGTTTTTAAACACAGCCCTGTGTGCATATCATCGGCTTTTTTTATAAGCTTTTTAAGCTACCAAAAATCGATTCCAATCCGAAATTGGTATTTTTTTTTTTTTAATTTTACGCACACTCTTCCTTAACTAAACACCAGAAGGGTTTGTTATGCTTTTTCTGGTTGTTAATTAGAGGGCAGGACTTTTCAAAAGCCAACTTTTCAGTTGCTTGCAAATCAAGATCTGTGATAGATCTAATCTGATTAGGGAAATCTAGCAGTGAAACCAGCTCAGAGGAGAATGAATCCCTATTCGTACGTTTTCTATTACGATATGGTTTAACCGGTGGTCTTTTAAAGTTAATATTAAAAGAGAAACACCTATGATAAGAGGTGAGAATATCAATCGTCATCCTCCAATTTAGAATTAAGTCAACGATGTTCACAGAGCACAAACTAATATCAATCATTTCTTTACGAACCGAGTTGACAAACGTTTGCTTACAACCAACATTGAGAATCTCTAATTGAGAAGAGTAAATGTAATTGAACAGTCTGTACTGTCCTCCAAAACGTGCTAAAAATAAACTGCAGTCCATGAATTATTTCAGCCAGCTAGGTAATAAATTTCTTGCGGGGGGTGATTTCAACGCCAAACACACACAATGGGCTTCCAGATAAACATCGCCGAAAGGCGAAAAACTTTATGGAGCTATAGAAGAACAGTCCCTGATTTACTTATCTGCCGGTCACCCAACGTACTGACCCACAGAAAAGAAAGATAAAAAGAAAGTTCCTGATTTAATTGAGTTTTGTATAACTAAAGGCATTCCACGTACATATGGTAAGGCCACCAATTGATATGATCTGTATTCTGATCAGTTACCTGTAACTGTAAGAGTGAGCAGAGGCGTCCTAAGAATAGAAACGCCAAAACGGCTTACAAACAAGCAAAGTAATTGGGATCAATAACAGAGGCTAGTCGAAAAAAATTGTGTGAATGTATATCTGAATATCTAAAAGATGTCATTATCAGCTGAAAAGGCTACACCTGTCATAAATAGTACAGAAAAAGTTAATAAACTGTTACATAATATACAGGAACTAATCCAGGAAAAGCGGTAAATTCGCCGCCGATGGCAAGAAACAAAATCACCATTGTTGAAATGGAAATTAAATCGAGCTATTGAGATTCTAAGATTTGCATTGCGGGAAGAAGAAACTCAGTGCGTCCAGAATTATTTAAATGAACTCTCGCAAACCGAGAGGACAGATTATTGTTGGTGGAAGGAAACAAAAAAGTTAAAAAGGCCAACAAACTCGAATCACCCGATTAGACTACCAACTGGAAATTGGGCGAGAAGCGATGAAGGAAAAGCCAATGCTTTTGCTGCTCATCTATAACAACAGTATTCGCACCACGCAAAGAAACTAATAACTTCGTGCTACCCGATCAAATTAATGATGGTTTATCCTTCAAATCCATAAAATATAATTGGAAGAAAGTTTGGAAGAAAGGCACCAGAAGGCACCGGAAAAATGATAATGGAATTACCAGACAAATGCATAAAACTAATAACATTCATATTCAACGTAATCATACGAACTGGTTATATTCCTCAAAAATGGAACATATCTTCGATCACAATCATACATAAAGCTGGAAAAAATGAATCACAGATTTCATCATATCGTCCAAAAACCATGCTGCCTAAAATTAAAAACGTGGCATATTATTCCAGACCATCAATTTGGGTACACAGTACACAGAATTGTAAATGCAATCAAAAGCACCTTTGAGGAAAAGAAACATTGTTCTGCTGCCTTCTTGGACATTGCACAAGCCTTTGATAAATTTTGGCATGATGGGCTAATATACAAATTTAAAAGAATTCTACCGAAGAAATTTCACTAAGGTTCTGGGAAACTATCTCCTTCAAACACAGTACATGGTTAAACAAAATAATGCAACTACTTGTTTAAATGATATTAACGCAGGTGTTCCACAAGGCAGCGTTCTAGGACCAATATTATACTTGCTGTACACAGCTGTTTTACCTATCAACCTTTGCCCAATAATCCCGAAACTACCTCAAAGGAATTACAGAATCATCTAAACAAAATCGAGAACTGGCTGAAGTAATGGCGCGTAAAAGTGAACGAAAACAAATCAACACCAGTCACATTCACAATATTCCTCAATAAACCGAGGCCAAATACTTATAGGCATGCACCTGGATAGAAGGCTAACGTGGCAGAATCATATTGAAGCAAAGCGCAAACAAATAAAAATAAAATTTTCCAAAATGTATTGGTTGATGGGAAGAAAATCTCAGCTGTCATTAGCCAATAAAGTTTTATTGTACAAAGTGATAATCAAACCCATATGGACATATGGTATTCGGTTATGGGGATCCACCAGCGCGACGTACAGAGAAATCCTGCAACGAACCCAAACGAAAATACTTCGTAGTATTACCTCCGTGGCACATTCGAAATAGTAATATACATGATGATCTTGGAATTAAAACTATTAAAGAAACCTGTAGCAGCTCGAATATTCGACTCACCGATATTCGAATCTGCCACAAACAAAACAATTAGTGAAATTCAAATATAAACCAACTTATTTGAATTAAGCGTTCACTAACCCCATCACGTATCCATCTATCCAACCTTCACTATCTAATAACCGAACCATTACTATAAAACATTTATAGTAAAACCATCGCCATCTAACAACATCACCACGAACAACAATGTTCGGTGATGCAACACTTATGCATAAGTGCAATATTCACCATCGCCGGCGCATGTGTTCCTTCAACACAAACACGAAGGCGACGTCACACAACTCAAACAACAACCAACAAGACAACACGTCTTTTAATACAACAAAATTCGCCATTACGATTTGCTTACGCATCGCGAATTATTATATATAAAATACAACACGTATACATACTTTGGTGGCAATATACAAAACAGTGGTGGTGAAAATAAAATAATAAAATAAAATTTAAATAAATAAAATTATTAATAAATTATTAATTATCAAAATAAATAAATTATTGTGTACGTGTATTTATTTCATTTGAGAAGTCCGGACCGGACGAGAATTTTAAATTAGGAACAACCTCCTAAAGTGGTGACCCCGATAGCGGTTTTTACCGCGTTTTAAATAAAATACAAACCAATAACACAATAAAACACTAATAATTTACACATAATAATAAACATACATACAAAATAACCACCAGCAGCTACCAAACCACGTAAAATCACGCGGGCAGGTAATAAATAAAAAAACGTGTGAAGGGAACAACCCACCCACGCATCGCGGGACACCGTTGGACACCGAGGGACAACCAAATAACGGTGAAGCGACTTACCCTCACCGCAGCAGGACCATCAGCAGCAACAGCAGAAACAACAACATTTAAACCAGTACCAAGTTTTTTTTTATATATATACAAAAATATTTTTTTCTTGTACTATATTTTTTTTTATTAAATCATTTTTTATACATTAACTTAACGTAAATAAAACTTTTTTAACGTAAAACCACTTTTTAATCAAACAAATTAACGTAGAATCATTTTTATTTTTTCAAACTTAACGTAAAATCAAAATTATTTTCATAATTAACCTAGAAGCATTTTTTTTCTGTAAAATTTTATATATATATATTTTTCACCACCATTTTGCGCACCCATCCAAAATTCAATACACACCCTGGTCGAATCTCGCTGCAAGTCCTCCCGCTATCACCGCTATGGTTTAATAAAAAGAATAATAAAACGGTTTTTCTTAAAACCACAACCACAACGGTGACATAAAACCCGCCGTTTCAAATTAATCGCATGGCCTAAAATTTTGTTTATCACTATTAAAAATTGTAAAAGAATTGCCGACAAAAATGTATGATGTCATTAACATCCATCAACCAAGCGTCAGCCAAGTCAATGTACCATACCGGCAAACACGTGAACGCAGTGGAGACAGAACTCCCCGTTCAACAACACAAGCACCAAACACACTCGAAGCAAGACTGGCGAGAATCGAGTCTAGTCTCGACGAACTTTTTCGAGGTCGAAGCCGTTCGCGTGGGCGACGAGCTCCCTCCACAAAAAGAACCAGCAGTCCCAGCAACAACACATACCGACACGGTAATTGCTGGTTTCACGAGAAGTTTGGTAAAGCCGCCAGAAAATGCACGCCACCGTGCAACTTCAACACGTCGCAACCATCGACGTCCACGGCCGCCGCAAAAATGGACATTGACAATTCAAAAAACTAGGAGAGTCACGGGTTGAGAGCAACATGCCTCCCCTGACCACAAACACACCCTATATGTCACGTTTGTTTGTGTACGATAGACACAACAAACTCACCTACCTAGTCGACACTGGCGCTGACCTTTCGGTTATTCCAGCAATGAATTTCAGAATGAAATACTCATTAGCCAATCGAAATTCAGATCTAGTCTTATCGGCTGCCAATGGTTCAATCATCCACACGTACGGCACAAAATTGCTTAACGTGGATATCGGACTCAAACGAACCTTCACGCACGCTTTCATACTAGCTGCAGTGAACCGTCCGATCATTGGCGCCGATTTTCTAAGCAAATTCGGAATTCTTGTCGATGTCAAACACAAACGGCTGATTGATCCAGCTACAAAGCTGTCAATAAACGCCACAATGGTTCGTGTTAACACACCAACACCGATCCATTTTAACATCGACAACGGCTACGGCACTCTGCTCAAAAAGTACCCACTACTTACAGCAGAGCCGAACTACAAAATGCCAGTCCGACACAACGTGGTTCATCACATCGTCACGGAAGGCCATCTTCCCGTGTCGAGACCACGCAGACTAGATCCGGTGCGTCACAAAGCTGCACAAGCAGAATTTCAACACATGGTGGAATTAGGAATTTGTCGAACATCGACATCTTCCGTTTCTTGCCCACTTCACATGGTCAAGAAGAAAGATCAAGACTGGAGGCCATGTGGGGACTATCGGCGTTTAAACACGGTTACGATACCGGATCGCTACCCGATACCCCACATTCAAAACTTCACCATGCACTTACATGGCTGCAAAGTTTTCTCCAAACTTGATCTCCTCAGAGGTTATCACCACATTCCCGTGGCACCTGAAGACGTTTTCAAAACGGCAATCACAACACCATTTGGCCTCTTCGAATACACCCGAATGCCATTTGGATTACGCAATGCCGCACAAACGTTTCAGCGCTTCATGAACGAAGTCGTTCGAGATCTCGACTTCGTTTTCGTCTACATAGACGACATTCTTGTGGCATCTCAAACTGAGGACCAACACAAACTCCATCTGGAAACACTTTTCCAACGACTTGTCGAGTTTGATGTTCACATCAAGAGCTCAAAATGCGTCTTCGGCGCATCCACTCTTGATTTCCTCAGCCACAAGATTACCGCTAATGGCATCCTTCCGTCACAAGACCGAATCAATGCCATTAAAGAATTCCCAGCTCCAACCTCAATCAAGAGTATTCAGCGATTCATCGGCATGGTCAACTACTACCACCGATTTATACCAAAGCTCGCTGAAATACTCAACCCAATTCACAGCCACCTGGCAGTACTACTACGTAAGCCCAAAACCGCCAAGAACTTCTCTTGGCCTGACGAATGTCAACACGCACTCCCGTCACTCAAGGCTGAATTGGAACGCACAACACTCTTGTCTCATCCACTGAGCGACTCAAAGCTCAGCATAACTACTGATGCATCAAACACTGCTGTCGGAGCAGTCATGCAACAGTACAACGACAAGTGTTGGGAGCCCCTGGGATTCTTCTCAAAGAAGCTCTCGGATGCCGAAAAGAAATACTCTGCATTCGATCGGGAATTACTCGCAATATATCTAGCAATAAAACACTTCAGATATTTTGTCGAGGGTCGGGACTTCACAATTTACACCGACCACAAACCTCTCACTCGAGCAATTCAGTCTAAAACTGAACGCAATCCAAGGCAAGCACGCCACTTGGATTATATTAGTCAATTTACCACGGACATCCAGCATGTTCAAGGTACCGACAACGTTGTCGCGGATACACTTTCGCGTACAACATCAAGCGAAACGGCCACAGTCGAGACTCACTTCGACTGCAACAAAATCGCACAAGCGCAAAAAGCAGACTTGGAACTTCAGAATTTACTTTCTGGTTCCGCTTGTCCCGCCAGTTCATCACTAACACTGGAGCTTTTCACACTACCTGGCCTCGAAATCTACTGCGAAACATCTACGGGTGCAAATCGCCCGTACATCGCAGAGCAACTACGTCGAACCATCTTCGACACACTACACGGTATCTCACATCCTGGTGTCCGCGCAACTCGTAAATTGATTACTGCTCGATACTTTTGGCCCAGCATAACGTGACCCATTGGGCACAATCCTGTTTATCCTGCCAAAAATCAAAAGTCCAGCGACACACAAAATCGCCTCTTGGACAATTCGCAATTCCACCTGGTCGATTTGAGCACATTCATTTGGATGTCGTAGGACCACTTCCTCCATCCAATGGATACTCATACCTACTCACCTGTGTCGATCGATTCACTCGATGGCCAGAAGCGTACTGCATGAGCGACATGTCTGCAGCAACCATTGCCGCCACATTCGTTCAAAACTACGTATCACGATTTGGCGTTCCACTTGACATCACAACTGATCAAGGAACCCAATTCGAGTCGAAGCTTTTCTCGGAGTTAACGAAACTCCTCGGCTCGCATCGGATACGTACAACGGCTTACCACCCACAAGCCAATGGCATGGTTGAACGCTTCCACCGCCAGCTCAAAGCTGCTCTCAAGGCCCGAGGCAACACAATGCACTGGAGCTCTGAAGTACCAATCGTTCTACTTGGTATTCGAGCAACGGTTAAAGAAGATCTGAAGTGCTCACCAGCTGAAATGGTTTACGGTCAAACCATCAAGCTACCCGGTGAGTTCTTCATCGAACATCCTCTACCGTCTCCATCCACAACCGACACAGTCATCGACCAACTCCGCACCACCATGCAAAATCTTATCCCCACGGCAACAAGACCAACGAATGAAAGCAACATATTCGTTCCAAAATCGCTCAACAATTGCGATTACGTCTTTGTCCGGGTTGATAAGGTTCGTACTGGATTACAATCTCCATACGATGGGCCATACAAAGTTATACGCCGCTTACGCAAGCAATTCATTGTCTCAATCAAAGACAAACACCACTCAATCTCTATCGACAGATTGAAACCGGCGTACGGTATTCTCAACACGGCTGATCAGATATCAGCCAGCAAACGATATAAAACCGTCCGGTTCAACGTATAACGTCTCAAAACCTATGGTTTCTCATCTGGAGAGGGGGTACTGTAGCAGCTCGAATATTCGACTCACCGATATTCGAATCTGCCACAAACAAAACAATTAGTGATATAAACCAACTTATTTGAATTAATATAATTCAAATATAAACCAACTTATTTGAATTAAGCGTTCACTAACCCCATCACGTATCCATCTATCCAACCTTCACTATCTAATAACCGAACCATTACTATAAAATATTTATAGTAAAACCATCGCCATCTAACAACATCACCACGAACAACAATGTTCGGTGATGCAACACTTATGCATAAGTGCAATATTCACCGTCGCCGGCGCATGTGTTCCTTCAACACAAACACGAAGGCGACGTCACACAACTCAAACAACAACCAACAAGACAACACGTCTTTTAATACAACAAAATTCGCCATTACGATTTGCTTACGCATCGCGAATTATTATATATAAAATACAACACGTATACATACTGTTGGCGCCGCCAACGATCGAGCGCTACATCTCGCGACGATGACGCGAGGCAATAAGCTTCGTCGTCGGTAACACTAAAATATAATCATTAACGATGACAAGAGTTTTCTCTTCCCTTTTTATCATCGATCGTCGTCGGAATAACAACGCATCTATAAACAAACAAAAATAATAATAAATAACTCAAATCAAATAACAATAAAACGCGTGTTTTTTTTATTCAAGAAATTAATTCGCTTAAAACTTCTCATTTTCGCGACTTCTACCTCGTGTTGAACAATTTGGTCCTTCGAGCCGGATTGGTAATCTGTTATCGAATCAAACAGAACCATCCGTTATTCGCTGATTAGTCGCGAAGAGAAAGTTTCGTCCTCCACGTGAGATAAAGTTTATCGCGCATATAGTGAATAGTGATCGTGTATACAGCGAATAGCCACAGTTTCGTCCGCCACGTGAGATAAAGTTTATCGCGCATATAGTGAACAGTGAAAGTGCAAAATGACTATACGTATAAAACAAGCGTCGCTTCAGAAAGCCCTCGAAAGAGCCTTAAAACGTAGTAAGGAGCTCTGCCAACATACCGAGCTGACATTCGAGATCGTCAATGCTCAGCTCACTCATCTAGAAGCACGTTATGCGGAATATAGTGATATACAGGACAAAGTTGAAGCTGTCTGTGGCGATGGAGAATTAGAAGAACAATTCGGCTACCGCGCGCAATGCGAAGAATATTACTTCACAGCGAGTTCGAACCTACAAACATTATTGAGGCAATGTGCCGCGCCAAATTCAACAGGCGATGACAAGCCTATTCCAATTGATGCTAACTCGATGTCACAATCAAACGATATCCAACTACCTAGAATCAAGATCCCGGTTTTCAACGGCAAGTACGACGATTGGACCGACTTTGAGAATCTGTTCACCGACCTGATCCGCAACAACCAAAGGCTCACAAATTCCCAGAAGCTCTACTACCTGAAATCAAGTGTATCCGGTGAACCTGCAACCTTACTGACAACAGTGGCAATCAGTGACGCGAATTACGAGGAAGCGTGGCGCATTCTGACAAATAGATATAACCATCGCCGTTTCATCATCGATAGCCACCTGAGAAAATTCCGGAACATGCCAACAGTACTTCATGAATCCGCCAGTGGGTTAAGAGGAATTATAGATACGTCCATAGACACAGTTCGAAGCTTGAAAGTGTTAGCAGTTCCGGTAGCCTCTTGGGATATCATCTTGATCAACATCATCGTCGATAAACTCGATACCGAGACTCACCGTCAATGGGAATTAACTCTTACTAGAGCTCAATATCCCACGTATCAACAATTTATCGACTTCCTGGAGACTCGATGGCAATCTTTGGAAACGATCTGCATGGTGAAACCAAGGGCTCGTTCGCATCCACCCACACAATCATCGTCGCCACGACCGCATTCACATCGGGAAGCAAACTTACAATCAACTCATTCGTACGCCGTCATTCACAATTCTACAACTTCAACGAGTTGTCCAATTTGCAGCGAAAATCACAACGTGTTCAAATGCACCAAATTCACGTCATCCACGTTCGATCAAAAATCAAACCTTGTGCGTGGGAAGGGGTTATGCTTCAACTGCCTGCGTAAGGGACATCTCAGTGCTGACTGCAAGGCAAGTCTCTGTCGAGTCTGCAACCGCAGGCATCACACGCTTCTGCACACGCCAAATCAAAGTGATCGAACAGCAATACTAACAACACCAAGTACATTGACTAGTACGACTAGTAACACTAACAACGACCAGAGCAACCGTTCATCGACCGTGGAGCCATCTCATCTAATTCACTCGGGCCATGCCACATCATCAATAGCAGAAGTCTTACTCGCCACAGCAGTCGCCATCATCGAACACGACAACCAGGAATTCACCATACGAGCCTTACTAGACTCCGGATCCCAAACTACTTTCATTTCCGAAAGTGCCAGAAACCGAATCGGCCTACAGCGGAGACCAGTTTCGGTCTCAATAAACGGAATTGGTGCCACAAAATCAACCAAATCGCATTCAATCGTCGAATTCATTCTCAAATCGCGGGTTGATGGGTGCGTTTCAATTCCAGTTACAGCATTGGTAATCGAGAAGATAACCAACAACATTCCTTCGAAGTGCATCGACCCACAACAGTGGCCACATCTAGAGAAGTTAAAGCTCGCCGATCCTCATTACCATCGTCCCGGCAAAATCGACTTGTTGCTTGGTGCAGACGTCCTTGGAACGCTTAACATTGGCGCATGCATGAAACCATCCAACGGTTCCCCATTCGCATGCGAAACCAAACTGGGATACATCCTCTTTGGAAGAATCGACCGGACGATTAAGACCCAATCATTTAGTTCGACAACAATAATCGAAAACTACAGCAGTATCGACAACACACTAAAATCATTTTGGGAGATTGAAGCTATTCCTTCATTACCCGAACCTACCGCAGATGAAACAATCTGTGAAAAGCATTTCATGTTGACTCATGCTCGAGATGATGATGGCAGATACATCGTACAACTCCCATTCATCGACCAACCATCACCACTAGGATCATCCCGAGAAGGCGCAATCGTCCGCTTGAAACATATGGAACATCGATTCTCCAAAAATGCAACCTTACGGGAAGAGTACAGAGACTTCATGCGGTCGTATCTAGAGTTGAACCATATGGAAGAGGTGCCAGTCGGTGACAACAAACCCAAGAATCAAGTAAACTACCTTCCTCACCATGGTGTAATGCAAGGGTCAAATTCCGCGCCAAAGTTACGTGTCGTGTTTGATGCCTCGCATAAGACGACTTCCGGGATTTCGCTCAATCAAAATCTTCACATCGGTCCGAATCTCCAGCAAGATCTTTTCTCAATCCTCATTCGATTCCGCCAACACAAATTCGTTCTCATTGCAGATATCCAAAAGATGTATCGACAGATCTTGGTGGCAGATGAACATCGCGATTACCAACGAATCGTGTGGAGAAACTCACCAGACGATCCAATCCAAGACTATCGGCTACGCACAGTGACCTACGGCACAGCCTGCGGAGCATTTCTGGCGATCCGCGCACTCCATCAACTAGCACACGACGAGAGGGGAACATTCCCAATTGCTGCACGGGTCGTACTCACCGACTTTTATATGGATGATTTGATGACAGGAGCAGATGAAATTGATGAAATACTCATGATCCAATACCAAATGGTGGCATTACTCAAACGCGGTGGCTTCGACCTCAGAAAATGGTCGTCGAATTGTCAACGCTTACTCGACCAAGTGCCCATGGAATTCCATGAACATCGCTCACTACTGGAGCTAAACTGGGACGATTCAGTCAAGGCACTTGGGTTACTCTGGGCACCATCAGCAGACTATTTCGGGTTCAAGATTGACATCCCTCCAGACACAAGGATACCGACTAAAAGGATTATCCTTTCGGAAGCATCAAGGATCTTCGATCCTCTCGGGTGGCTAGCTCCTACCATTGTCATAGCAAAAATAATCTTCCAAGAGTTGTGGGTCCTTGGACTATCGTGGGACGAGGCTGTTCCGAAGCCAATAATGCAACGATGGCTAGCTTATCGGCAGAACCTGAAATCATTAAAAGCTATAAAAATTCCTAGATGGATAGGCCATCCAACCAGTCATGATGGTCTCCAAATACACGGGTTCAGCGATGCTTCTATGAAGGCATACGCCGCGGTGATATACGCTCGCACCAAGTCAACTGACGGGTCACTCAAAGTTACCATCCTAGCATCGAAGACTAAGGTTGCCCCACTAAAAACAGTCAGCCTTCCGCGCCTCGAGCTTTCCGCCAGTTGCAAAACTGATGTACAAGGTCGTTCAGTCACTCAGAATCGAAGAAGTTCAAATATTTGCATGGATCGATTCGCAGGTCGTCCTCGGATGGCTTCGTAGCCCTCCGAACCGATGGAAAACATTCGTGGCGAATCGCGTTTCCCAGATTCTTGAGTATTCGAAACCTAACGATTGGCGCTATGTGGACACTCATCACAATCCTGCCGACTGTGCAACACGTGGGGTAGAACCATCACTGTTGATAGACCACCACCTCTGGTGGAATGGTCCCGAATGGTTGTGGGAGGACTTCAAAGGCTGGCCGGCACACAGCATCAACGATTGCCCAACCCCACCAGAGGAACGCAAAATCAGATCAGTGGTCTCCGCGCAATCTAACATCGCATCGTGCCACGACGAAATCTATCAATTGCTCACGCGTAGTTCGAGCCTCGAAAAATTGTTGGGTGTGGCAGCCCTCTGCAGGCGTTTTCTCCGGCTTCGCCTCGCTCAACCCAGACAACGCACCAACTTTATCACTGTACCAGAGCTAAATTGGTCACTCAATTATTGGATTCGATCCGTGCAGAAGATCCATTTCTTAGACGAAATCACGCGATGCCAAACACGAGAAAACCTTTCGAATCACAGTGTGCTTCGCTCGCTTAACCCTTTCGTCGATGGTAATGGAATCTTACGAGTCGGAGGACGCCTAAAGAATTCAATGCTGCCGTACCAGAAGAAGAACCCGGCCATCCTACCAAACACCGATCAATTCACCCATTTAATCGTGTCACAAGCACATCGAACCACGCTCCATGGAGGACCTCAATTGATGCTGGCACACCTTCGCAGTCGCTATTGGATCATTAATGCCAAGAGGCTAGTAAAGGCGCATGTCCATAAATGCGTGATATGCTTTCGCCATCGCTCAACTACCAGTCAGCAATTAATGGCCGATCTCCCAGCCGCACGCATTACGCCTTCCCGAGCATTCCTCCACAGCGGAGTAGACTACGCCGGCCCAATAAAAATCAAACTTAGCAAGGGGCGCGGTGGAAGAACAACAAAGGGCTATATCTGCTTGTTCGTGTGCCTCTCAACAAAAGCCATACACCTGGAGTTGGTGTCGGATCTCACCACAAACGCATTTATCGCTGCTTTCAAACGGTTCACCGCCCGGAGAGGAAAGATTCAAAATCTGTACAGCGATCGCGGCACAAACTTCGTTGGGTCCAACCTGCAGCTAGCATCGCTTCACCAACAAGGCACGAATAATACTAATTCGGAGATCGCAGCTATGTTAACCCAAGACGGTACCAACTGGATTTTCAATCCTCCCGCATCTCCCCATTTTGGAGGCCTTTGGGAGGCGGGAGTAAAATCAGTCAAACATCACCTTCGAAGAATCATCAACACAACTGTACTTTCATTCGAGGAATTATCTACACTGCTGTGTCAAATAGAGGCATGTCTCAATTCAAGGCCGCTGTGTCCCATGTCAAACGACCCTGATGACTACAACATACTAACTCCCGGGCATTGCTTGGTCGGACAACCATTGATTACCATCCCGGAACCTTCACTGCTCGACATCAAGACGGGTCGCTTAAATCGTTATCAACACCTGCAGCAGATGTTCCAACATTTTTGGAGAATTTGGTCAACGGAATACCTCTCTCGACTGCAACAGCGCCCCAAATGGCTAAGGAAAACCACCAATTTTTCCATCGGCCAACTGGTTCTACTCAAGAACGAAAATTACCCCCCATCGAAATGGGCAATGGGCCGAATCATCGCCGTCCACCCGAGTTCCGATGGTCTGGTACGAACAGTAACTCTCAAATGCCAGAACGCAACGCTTACGAGACCGGTGGTAAAATTGTGCCTACTACCGATCGACGACAATATCGTTAACTAAAAGATTAAATCCTTTAGGTCGGCCGGCAATGTTGGCGCCGCCAACGATCGAGCGCTACATCTCGCGACGATGACGCGAGGCAATAAGCTTCGTCGTCGGTAACACTAAAATATAATCATTAACGATGACAAGAGTTTTCTCTTCCCTTTTTATCATCGATCGTCGTCGGAATAACAACGCATCTATAAACAAACAAAAATAATAATAAATAACTCAAATCAAATAACAATAAAACGCGTGTTTTTTTTATTCAAGAAATTAATTCGCTTAAAACTTCTCATTTTCGCGACTTCTACCTCGTGTTGAACACATACTTTAGTGGCAATATACAAAACAGTGGTGGTGAAAATAAAATAATAAAATAAAATTTAAATAAATAAAATTATTAATAAATTATTAATTATCAAAATAAATAAATTATTGTGTACGTGTATTTATTTCATTTGAGAAGTCCGGACCGGACGAGAATTTTAAATTAGGAACAACCTCCTAAAAACCATTAGAGAATTCAGTTCGAAATATAACTCAAAACTAGAGACACATCCCAAAGAATAATAATTAATTAAATAGTGAACGCTAAAATATGTAATAATTTTAGCATAAGAATGTTTCTTGTTAGTTTCTTTTCTAGAATGATTCAAGAATAATGCCATTGGAAACATAAAAAAAAAAAAATGAACAGTGAGGGTCCTCAATTATTTGTATTCGAATTACCACAAATCGTATAATGAGCATTAGCGTCACAACCAATCATGAGAGGTAGTTTATTGACCCTACAGCACATTATAAGATTCACCAGTTCCTCTTAAGAAGAGGTGAGGTAGAAGCATAAATATTGTGATGCAAGTCAGCATACACGAGAGTGATTAGCACCGTCGCAAGATGAGCCGTGCTGCACTCAATAATAAGAGCAGCATTAATATAATTAGAAATATAAATGCACGCTAGGCTTTTAAGGACGGTGGACTTTAGAAACATCCTGCCAACTTCGAATTTAAACCAGAAACCGCACCATTAATGAGGTACGGTTTCGGGATTAGACAAAAACCTATGTATGCAGTAATTTTGTATTGTATGAAAATTAAAATTTTTGTATTTATTTTTAAGTTCTAATTTGACTGCGTTATAAAAATTCCTAATTAACAATCTAGTACGAGACCTATATATGTTTTCCAGAATTTTCGAAATTAATAAAAAAATTTAAAAATTTGGCATATTTATGAAATTTGAATTTTAGGAATTCCAAAATTAGAATCTCTAGAATGTTATAATTTATGGATTGCAGCGATAGAAATATTGGAATTTATGTGGTTTGGTAGTCTCGTTGGATAGATTTATGATTTATGAAATATGTATATATATTACAACAGAACATGTATTAGCTGGAAATCACTGTATAAAATTACAAAAACGACTGCAAATATTTATCTATATGTTAAATAAAAACTATAAAAATTCAAATTCCGCACCTGTATGTGTTTAGACAATATATATCTTTACCGAATAAATGCACACCCAAACCAAGTTTATGTTTCAAATTCTTTAATAGGATAATTAATATCATCCATAAATATAAACGTTAATCTTCTTAGAAACAATATAACACAACAAGGATATAACATTTAGCATATAAGAACAAATTTAAATAGTAAAATAAAAATAGAGCGAAGAACAATAATTTTAGTATGTATATATACATACGTATGGGTAGTATGTACGAGTAGTTTCATATAGTAATAAAGACAAATTTTTTTCGTACATTTGTTGATTTTAATAACAAAATTTATTACATGAAATAATAATACAGTTCTCTCGAGTGTTATATCCTTAACAGAAAACGAAAACACAAACAGCAAAAAAAGTTTATATTTAAAAATAAAAAATAATAAAATATTTTTATAAATAAAAATTAAAATCTACTGTGCTAACAAAATCATTTGAGATTTTCCAAGCATAAGAAACGAAACGAATTTTTTTTTCTTCCCTATATATCCTTTGCTATACATACATACATACATACATGGGTATATATACATTTTGTACTCTTCTGGGTTCAGAGTTTATCAGGAAAGTATCTCATGAGTAAATCCCTTTAATTTCATTGAAACACTAAATTATTTCTATGAACCAGCATAACGACTGGATATACATACTCGTATATATGTAGCTATATGTATGTATTACAGCATAATATACATAAATAAAAATCTAAATTTGTGGGCATTTTATTTTTAGGTTTATGTATTCTATGTATATATATACATATACATATAACAAGCTTTAAGCTTTTTTATTTTTTATTCACACACTGTGGGTGTGTTCGTTTGTGTTGACCTAAGGTTGAATATTTAAAAAACAATTAAAATTAAAAATTAAAATAAATTCGTGGAATGTTGCAGATACGGTTGTGGCATATAATATATACGTACCAGTATACAAAGGTAGATTAATCCTTAAATAAATTAAATATAATTAGGTTGGACAAGTTAGGCGGGATTGATATGAATTTGAGGGATAAATTATGGGATTTATTTTTAATCTAATTATTATTGTGTGATTTGCTTGATAAGAACTGTACTGTACGAGCTTAAATAATACAAGAATAGTCTAGACAAATTGGGGATAGCTTCTGCTCACAAATCAAGTGCCATTTTCCTTAGTTCCAATTTTGAAACTCCTGAATTATAAAGACTTTGAACGTCGATTTAAATTAACTTGAGATAAAGTTGAAGTAATTTTTTAGGCTGCCTGTCTGTTTGACTGTACTATTTATGATGAATGATGCAAAATTTTGTGCGGTAGTATATGTTCTTTGTAATGAAACCGACTTCCCAACACTAGGCCATTTAACTTACGGACGAAAATTAAAACTAAAGAACGTTTATTTGTAAATCATTATAACAAATTGTAATTTGATCTTATGGTAGTTGGACCGTTAACAGATTACACACATTTTGTCAACTTATGCTCAGTCTGCGGTGGGATGTTGTTGGTGTTCTTACCGGCTCAAGATTGCTGCAATATACACAATTGAAATTTTCGATGAAAATCGCCCATAAAATATCCATCCTACTTCCGCCAAATCTGAGAGAACTTAACTAACACTTACGCAACACGCTAGAAGTCAGTTAGAAGATGGACGCTTACGGATTAAGAGGAATTACTTAAAATGCATCTTTTAAGTTCTTAGCCAAAATAAACTTCGTTTGTTCTAGTCGAGTGGGTTCGATCTTTATGTAGTCTGCGAAACTTCCTTTAACTCTGCAAAACGGATTTTTTTTGGAAAAAATTATATCGTTTATAGATGTGATCGCTCTGCAGCAACTAGCGTAAAAAATCGGGTGGAGGTGTTCTTATTGCAGTACATTCTTCACTATATAGTTCGATAGTAAATTAAACAAAATAAACAAAAGAAGTCTATATACATCTATACAGCCTACATATACCGCACCCCAGTCAGGAAGTGACATATATGCAAGATGTAGTGATGCCGTCAGTGAACTTATAAATACAACTAACTCCTCTGAATTAACATTAATTCTTGGTGACTTTAATTTGCCAAATGTCATCTGGAAATACGACCACGAAGTGAATGGTAACATTACGTCAGATGCGCAATCGATTTTCGTCGATACTATATGCTTAGTGCCAATTTAAGTCAAATCAATAACTTTTAGATATTTAAAGTTGAAGAATCATCGAGGCCATTTATCAAAAAAAAATTCATCTAAAAAAATTGAGCATCACCAACTAACCACTTTTAACTTTAATAAAGCTGACCAAGTGGGTTTGCATCAATACTTGGAAACAATTAAATGGGAGGATTATTTAAATACTAACGATGTTAACGATGGTAATGTGAACCAATTTTATAAGATTCTGCAACGAGGTTTTGAGAAACATATTCCATTGTGCACCAAAAGAACCAGTATAGCCATTCTCCGTGGTTTGACGATCGTCTCCTAAATTTAAAAAATCGAAAAGCTTATGCTAGAATGATGAAAAATGGGTTGGAATCGGATAAACTGATCTTCCTCCAATACAATGATGAGTTCGGTGTTTACTTTAATAAAATACACCTTATCTAGCTGATGTTCAAGATAATATTAAAACCAACCCTAAACAACTTTGGAAATACTTTAGAACTAAACGAGAAATTGGGGGATACCCAACCAATATATCTTACAATTACACAAACAGCTCTGACCCCAAGGAGATACCTGATATGTTTGCTTCCTATTTTCAATCTATAAACAAACCAACAGACAATAACGTGAATACAGCACAAACACTGAATAACAACGACAATATATCGATCTTTCCTCCTAGTATTACTGATGAAATTATAATGTCTGCACTGACTGGCTTTGGCGCCGGATGTGGGCCGGATTATAAATACACCATCATCTACATTAAAGAAACATGCAAATTTTTTGGTGCATCCATAGCGGAATCCCTTCAATTTGTCGTTATTAACCGGCGTGTTTCCAGATAAATGGAAAATATCAAAAATCACACCAATCTTTAAATCTGGTATAAGAGATGACATTTCATGCTACAGAGGAATTTATTTGAGCAGAAATATTTGAGCTGGTTGTTTGCAACACCTTTAAAATTACATTGGCACGCCACATATCTGGCAAACAACATTGATTCATACCATGCAGATCAACTGCCACAAATTTAGTAGAATTTACTAATAAAATGATTAACGAAATTGAAAAGCATTATCAGATGGATGTAGTTTACACGGGCTTTAGCAAAGCATTTGATTATATTTGTCATCGTAAGGCCCTCGATAGTCTTAACGCATTTGGTTCAGCTTCACGTAAAATGGTAAAATGGTTCGTAAAATGGTTCAGCTAGTATTTAACAAACCGCACTCAATATGTGTTAATTGGAAATAAAAAATCCAAAGTTATCAGAGTTACCTCGGGTGCTCCTCAAGGATCACATATTGGACTCTGGATATTTCTTGTTTTCATCGTCCGAGTTACAGAGGTTATAAAATATTCTGACGTCCTCATTTTTGCAGACGATAAATAATCGTTCCATACCATCAAAGAAAGAAGCGATACTGACCGTGGTGTGCCGCAACTCATTGCATTTAAATACCAAAAAATGCAAAATTATGCCGTTTCACAGGAAGATAAATCCTATAATCTGTAAATACAAAATCAAGGGTGCCGAATTGCAGCGTGTTTGTGAAACTATAGATCTGAGTGTCACATTTATCCAAAACATGACGTTTAAGTTGAGCGAACTCAATGTTTGGGTATATCAAACGATGGACCAATGAATTCCATGACAAATCAACATTATTGACAGTATTTCGCCTACGTAAGATCCCAAGCAGAGTATGGGGCAACTGTTTGGAGTCCCTACTATTCAATTCATAACAAAAGAATTGAAAGTGTCCAAAAAAATTCCTCTTATATCTATTAGATAAAACCAATTGGGATTACGACTAAGATATACCTAATCATGAAAATATGGCACGCTTACCACCTTATAAGACAAGATGCTAAGACTACAAAATCTGCACTCTTGAAAATAGAAGAGTTCTTTTGAACGCTGCTTTTATAGGAAACGTTCTTCTCGGCAATATTGATTTTGATACACAGTACATCACCGAAGCCCTCTCAACTCATGTTCCGGGTAGGAGGTTCAGTTTTCATCGATTTCTGGATCTTGAACACCATTCCACAAATAACGTGAAGAACAATCCTTTTAAAATTTTTTTTTTTTTTAGAACTTTTTTAATTCAAAATATGACAGCTTCAAATCATTTGAATTTTAAATTTTGTTTTAATTTAACAAACACTTTCTTTGTTTTGATTTTATTGTAAATTCTATTCTTTGAAATCTTATAAATTAATTACAAAGTCGATTTCTTTAAATTATAAAATAAATAAATCATACCGGCTCAACACGGTTATGGATTTTGAATTTGTGTGATACCAAGGACGTTTTCCCTAGTCCTAATTTTAAGGAAACATAGAAACTGTATATTCTAGAGCTTAAGTGTCTTAAGCTGATAGGTGTGGTAATAATTTGAATCCTTCCGATGCAGATATACGATTTATCACGTCCTTTATTTATTACGTCCTGTTAAATTGCAGGAGACTGGGTGAGATTTGGAACAGATTCCAAAAGCCAATCCTCAAATACAATATTTGTTCTAGACTAGGAACAACGTTTACGTTATTTCATCTGGTGTGATAAATAAATACCGTTTGTTTATCACTATAGTGACGGTAAGCACGTGTAATTATCTAAGCCTCTTTGTTGTTTCATATTGCTTGTCATGTTCCTATGTCCATAACGATGACAAAATATTCCATGGGAGAGCTTACTGAAACTAGTTGGTTCCTTATCAGGTGACTTTTGAAATTTGGGTTGTGAGAATGATGATGATTGTTTGGAAACTCTTGTAAAATCCATGGCATGATTTTTCAGTTCTGCTATGTTGGGTATTCGGTCAGGAAATTCGTTGGATATAGTGAATTAATGGCTGGTCTGGGATACGTGTACTGCTGTGTGTGTAAGCCATAAAGATTTTTATCAAATAATTTATATTTGTAAAACTTCTATCAGTTAAGTGTTATTGTATAATTGGCAAATTCATGTTTGTCATTAACACTTCTGTGAGACGATCTTGCAGGGATATGCAGTGTGGCATTGGTTTCGATGATTTGACAAATTTCTTCATCGGTTCGACTATCTTCGAATATTTCTAAAAATGTAAATTTAAACTGTTCTTAATCGCAGCAACAGAAAATTGTGTTAAGTGTGTGGTGTACAATATTTACGGCGGCAGAAAAATACGTTGTAAAATTATTTACAATCCCTAAACTATTAAGGATGACCAACTACTATTTTTAAACATTTTAAAATCTAAATTGAATGAGAAACCTTTCGAAATTGGGAATGTCGAGTCTTGGAAAGAATTAATAGTAGAATTCGTAACAAATTTTTTAGATAATTTGCTTCTTATAAGATTGAATTATTGCTTTCTGATTTAAATAATGCATACATTGTTAGAGCAGGAGAAGCAGCTTCAAAACATATTCGCATTCTCAATTCTATACGTTTCAAAATGGTTTGAAAGAGCCATTTCAAGTTAATAGTCAAGGTATGTCGGTTCAATAATATTAAAGATGCATTATCCAAGGCAGTTGAAGAAGAATAATCGATAGCAAACGCGTATCACATCTTAATTTCAAACCTTAGTTTATTACAATAATCCTCGTCACTTCCGAAATAATAAATATCACCAATGGTATAGTTAGGCTCGAGCATGGGACGTACTGCTAAATCTGGTTATTCCTTTACCATACCAAATCTGAATAGTAATTATAATAATACGAGTTCCACAACCAAAACTCCAATTACAGGTTATAATTCCAATTCCAATTACAACCAGAATTTTTCTAATAATCACTAAGTTTCTTTGTCTTATGGGTCTAATAGTTTGGGCACTGATAAATTCAAATATTGCAACAATAAATCATACATAAATATAGGTCTTACTACGGAGTATATAGTCAGTGTACCAGCTTAGGTTTCAGGCGTTCTTGCATGAGTACATAGCTAGAGTAGCCTTGTTTACTGTTTCTACGATGTTCCAACAGCAACCCATTGATTGCTGTGTTCTATAGAGAAGAAGGGATAGAACACCTCTCTGCGGGTTCCCTTAACCACCCACGTCCTAATGGTGTATCCCCCTAACTTCGAGTTCACTATCTTGTTCAAAGAGTGAAAATCCATCTAGAATTACATCTGTCTTTACATTGGTAAATTTGCCCTCAAAATCGAGGAACACCGCCATACAAAACTCTTGTGAGTATATTGATTTCTCAATCGTACGTCCCACGGCATGCAGAGGTCTACTGATTTCCCTTTACAGTACGCATGTTGAGACTGTGCCAAGTCACTAGGCTGTATTTTTAATCGTATACGCACATCTAGGGTGATAGAGTTATGGGTCTTAAGTCCTTTGGGTAACCATGTGAGCTTTTTCCCGCTTTCGGAATGCAGACCAATTTTAAATACCCTTTGAAAAATACTTCCATCCAGGGGAGAATAGTTGACGAGTTGTTTTGAATTTCCGATGGAATGATTCGGTCCGGACCAGCCGATTTATAAGGTTTGAAACCTTTAAGTGCCCATAGGATCCGTTCGTTAGTTACCGCGATATCTTCGAATGTTTTCTCGATAAGTACTAGTCTCTGTCGAGTTGTCAAAGTTATCTGGAAAGTTGGTTGCGATGAGAAGCTTCAACAATTTCTCTCTGGAAGCAGTCCGGGAACCATATGGTTTAGTGAGACAACTGAGACTGGTTGGATTCGTAGAAAGTAATTTTCTAAGCAGACTCTTGTATAATTTCTGGTCCTCTTTATAGGAGTTCCAACCATCAAAGGTTTTCCTATAAGCCTTTCGATAGGTCTCTCAGGTCCTGGGACCACCATATTGGTTTTTGCTTGCCTATCTGGTCTTAACTATAGGACAAGCAGAATTAAATGACCAGTTGCAGACGCTAGTGATATAGCTATCAACATGCAATTTAGTTCCTCCAATGCCGCTGATGGCTCAGGGACGCCCGGCGGCAGTAAACCTTTTAAAATGTTCCTATATTTGCTCCAGTTTATTCTTTTTGGATTCGAAAAGCTTTCCGGGTAGCCTGGTAAGCGTTAAGGCTAAAAGTTACTTATCGATGGTCATATTGTTGTGTTTTAGATTTACGACATAATTAGATTGCAAAGAAAATTTCTAAGAAACAAATCCCAATAAAAAATAGAATCATAAAAAAATAATTACCCTATTAAAAGTAAAAATAAAAGGATCACGTAAATAAAACCATATCCCAAAATAGTAAAACGATCCTAACTAAAACACAAAAAATAAAATATAGTTAACGTAAATAAACAAAATGATCTTGCCCAAAATATCAAAGAAAAAATAAATTACCCTATTAAAAATAAAAATAAACGGATCACGTAAATAAAACCATATCCCAAAATAGTAAAACGATCCTAACTAAAACACAAAAAATAAAATATAGTTAACGTAAATAAACAAAATGATCTTGCCCAAAATATCAAAGAAAAAATAAATTACCCTATTAAAAATAAAAATAAAAGGATCATGTAAATAAAACCAAAATCCCACATATTGTAAAGGAGACAAAGAAAATGAAAAGAAATAAAGCAAAAAACGGATATTAAACTCTTAGTCTCCTCCCCCAAAATTCTGTATATAAACCCCGAGTTTTATAACAGAGTATCTTTATTGTAGTTAATTTTCATACCAGTAACTTATCTTTATTGTAGTTAATTTTCATACCAGTAACTTATCTTTATTGTAGTTAATTTTCATACCAGTAACTTATCTTTATTGTAATAGTTTTAAATCAACCAACATCTTTTATTTGTAGTAATTTCATTTTATTATAATACATTCTTACGAATAACAATATTTATTGTAGACAAATTCTTTAAATTTATATAACGCAAATAAACATTTTTATATAACTGCTGTATTTCAATTTAAAAGAAAAAACTTTAAGTGAAAGAAAAGGATAATCCTAATGGTAAGTATATTATAAAATTTCAAATACGTCTCCTAAACTCTCCGGGAAAAGCCGAAGCAGGCACTCCGGTTTAGTCAAGAAAAGACTAGAGGGTTGAAACAGGAGTAACACAAAAAAATAAAATAATACTTACTAACACTGGTGCATTCCACCACAAGTCAACAGAACACTGACATTGACTTTCTATAAAACTTAATAAAAAACAATACTATCCCATATATAGTAAATTAAGAAGTCATACACAAATACAAATTACATACTTTCGATATATCAATATCCAATAAACATAATATATAAAACATATTATAAACTAACAAATAAAACATTTATAAAATAACAAGTAAAACATTGGCGCTGTAGAAATTCGCACCTGTGGCGAAATAGGTTAAGACAGAAACAACAAGACATAAAACAATTACATTTTACAAAAGGTTGAAAACCCTAATAAAACAATTACATTTTACAAAAGGTTGAAAACCCTAACAAAACAATTACATTTTACAAAAGGTTGAAAACCCTAACAAAACAATTACATTTTACAAAAGGTTGAAAATCCTAACTAAAACAATTAAATTCTAAAATAAGGTTGAGAATACTAAACAAGAAAATTTCGTTATATAAGCAAGGTTTCAAACCCTAACAAAAAAAAAAAAAAATTTTTAAATCTTATGCAAGGTTGAAAATCCTGGAAAACACCAGATTATAATAAATACACTCACATTTGGGAGAGTTAGAGCATCTTATGAACGAGAACTACCCATTCAGCGGAGAATCTACAACAACAAAACCAAGAACTAGAAGACAACCATCATTATACAGAGAAGACCGCACCCGTAGCCAAACTAGAAAAATACAACACAACAAAATCGAACAAAACACAAGCGCTGCACATAATATCGAAAAAACACAAAGAACAATAATGGACCAATATAAAATACAAAAAAATATCACAAATATCATCCCAGAATTTTCCGGAGACAACAGAAGAAATGAGCTAGCACGATTCCTAGAAATGTCAGACCTGCTATACGAAACATTGACACCTGAGGAAAAAGTAATATTCGGTAGACTAATCAAATACAGACTGATAGGAGAAGCATATACACGGATATGCAATAGGAATATAACAGAGTATCAAACACTCAAAACCCTATTAAATAGTATGTATCAAACAATCGTGTCACTAGACGAATTAGAAAAAGAGATGAAGGAAACCAAACAAAGATATGGAGAATCCATCAGAAACTTCGGATTCAGACTAGGTGAAGCAGTAGAAAAATATAAAACCGGATACAAAGAAAAGTATAGTTTAGACGAAATAGATGCAGGCTATAACAACCACATTAAAATGAATACAATACTGATATTTAAAAGAGGATTAATCAACATAAAGGTTAAAGAAAAGATGGCAACCAGCGAAACAAAAGACCTAGAGAAAATAATAGACGAAACAGAAACAGTAGAACACCTAATAACAACCACAACAACCCCAACACACAACAACAGAAACAATTTCCAACCACAAAACAGACCAGAACAAACAAACAAACCAACATGCAGCTACTGCGGAAAATATGGACACTCATGGAATTACTGCCGAGCAAGAACAAACATACAGTCCGGACTAGAACAACAACGGCCACAAAACTCCAACCAAACACACTTCCCAAACTACAGACCACCGCTAAACGTAAATAAATACACACCCCCGTATCAAAATAACGACAGAACGAATCAACAGCAACCAAACTTTATGAAATACAGACAACCACACTACCAAAACACGGCTCCAAAATACTGCTCACATTGCAAAACAACAAGAGGACACACATTTGAAGAATGCAGAAGCAAGTTCCTAGGACAACAAAATCGCCACCAACAACCACAGAGAACAACCGGATTAGAAGAACAGTTTAACAAAATGAGAATGAGCATGACATACCCACAACCGCATGAAAACCAAAATACAATAAAAAACAATCAGGGAAACGACCCTGGATCCAACCAGCAGTAGGAGAGCTGTTGCCGTTGGATCCCGAAACAAACTACAATAAAGATCCGTGTGAAGAAACAACACACGTAAACTCTCTCGAAATGGGTGAAATACCACAACCATATGTAATATTAGATAACGAAAATAAAACACAGAGCTTACAAGACACTCAAACCCAAAACATTTATCATAACCAAACAAATCCAAAGTGCCCAGACGCACAACAAACACAAGAAAGATCAATTCCTCAAATTAACCGACAGAGAACAACGAGTTCTCAAGTTAATCGACAGAGTGAAATTGATCCTCACAATTTAGTATATAAGCAAACAAATTTACAGAGCCTACAAGACGCTCATAATTTTAATCAAAATATTTATCACAATCAAACAATTCCAAAGTGCCCAGACGCACAACACACACAAGAGAGATCAATTCCTCAAATTAACCGACAGAGAACAACGAGTTCTCAAGTTAATCGACAGAGTGAAATTGAACCTCACAATTTAGTTCATAAGCAAACAGAAAAAAATACAATAAACATCATAATTATTCTATATATAATCAACAAAATGTTGGCATCATTTTGCCATAAAACACAACGTAACATACACAAAATATACAGAGCAACACAAAACCTCTACAGAAAAATAAAACTCGAAATAAAGCTTAAATGGAGAATAAAATCATACAAAATAAAAAATTACTACAACAATATAATCAAAGAAATACGGACAGATAAAACCAAAAAAGTCAAATTCAAAAACCCAATTGAACAATATAGTATCACAGACAATAAAACCACAGACCCACAAAATAGCCAAGTTAACAAATCGAATCAAAATAATCAAATATTATATATTAAGCAAACAAAAACCGTCGCCAGCCCGACATATAATCAAACACAAACCGTCGCCAGCCCGACATATAATCAAATACAAACCGTTGCCAGCTCAACGCAAAATCACATAGTAGATATTAAGCAAACAAAAACCGTCGCCAGCCCGACATATAATCAAATACAAACCGTTGCCAGCCCAACGCGAAATCACATAGTAGATATTAAGCAAACAAAACCCGTCGCCAGCCCGACATATAATCAAATACTAACCGTTGCCAGCCCAACGCGAAATCATATAATAGATATTAAGCAAACCAAAACTGTCACCAGCCTGACGCAAAACCAAACAAACAAACTTGATTCCCAAATTAACCGACAGAGTACAGAAAACACTCAAGTTAATCGAATGAATCAATATAACCAAAATTTAGATAATAAACAAACAAAAACCGTTGCTCCAATCCCAGCGCAAAATTCAATAAATAAAATGTGCTCAGTAGCCCATCAATTAAACAAAAATTATATAACCCAAAATATCCAACAAAATATCAAAAACCAAAATAAAGAAATCCAATTAAGAAACACATTCCCTACTAGGATTCCATATTCACCAAATCCTCCGTATCAATACAAAAATTACAAAATTAGAAAAAAAGGATTTTAACAAATTTCTTTTCCCCAATCACAGAAATATATCAAAAAATAAAGCATCACAGAAAACCGGACTTTTCTACTAAAATAATATTTTTTTTTTCAATTCAACAAATTTTAAATCTCTTAACGAATTTTCAATCACCAAACCACTTTTCCTTTCTCAATCAACATAACAAATAACAATTGAGGAAGAACAAGTTAAAATAATTTCATAAAAAGAGTAAATTACAAAAATCATACATTTAAAACTTTAAAACCCATAATAATTAACAAACAGAAATTAACCAGTCTAACAACATAAATTTTTTTTCTAGAGATGAAAATTTACTCATCTAACGTTTTCCTTCTTAAAAGACAATATAACAATTTAATCTAACAAACATAAGAAGAAAAAAGACCAGACCACTAAAACACTAATCAATAACAATTAACCCAACAAAATTTTCTTTTCTCAAATCAATTTTCTTAAAAACAAACATATAAAGCTAAAATCACTAATTCCAAAAAAAACGATATACAAAAAAATGTTAACGGTAAAATAAAATTAAAGTCATAAACAAAAACACAAAATTAAATTTACCTAAAAGCATAAGATTGAAAGGAAACCCTCAATAGATTTAAGCACTAAAAACTAGAGTTAAGATAATAAATACATACGAAAACAGTTACAAAAAAAAAAAAAAAAAAAAAAAAACATGAGAAAACCACAGTAAGGCGAACCAAAGGAACTCCAGCAGAAGACAAAAGTATACCAACCATGAGAAGAAAAAAGGGAAAACCAGACAATCACACTAACGAGCCTCGATCAGTCGCAAGGTACATAAAATAAAATAATAAGAACAATAATAAAACAATAAAATAAAAAACAAGAACAAAAAATTAAAAACCGTAACACATAAACAAAACCACTAGCCAAAAGCAAAATAACAACAAGAAAATAATACGAGATAATAATAAAATCAGAATAAAAACAACAAATATAATACCGCTAATAATAACAAAATAATAAACACACAGAAAACCAATTCGGTAATAATGTCCCTACCAACAGTCAAAAAAAAAAGGGACACACTAATAAACAAATCAACTGTTCACACCTAATTAAAAAAAAAAAAAAAAAAAAAAAAAAAAAAAAACAACATAAAACCATAAAATAAGCGGCACCACAAAAACACAAAACAAATAAGGCAAAAGTCACAACGTATATTACAACAATACAACTGAGAAACCAAAACAAAACAAGAACTAAAAACTCAACAAGTACAACGACTCGAAGACGATCACCAAAAACAACAACACAAAGAGGAAACCCGATGACAAACAACAAAAGAAGCCGAAAACAATGAGACGAAAAACAAAAACCAGCACACGCCACAAAAAACTCCGATTGTAACTATAAATAAGATACAAAAACTAACAATAGAATTTAAGAAAGATAAATGATAAATGACATATGTTTAACATACATATACCTAAAGAAATTTTCTGGGCTTTCTTCAAAACCCCACAAAATTTCTTCCTTGAGGGCCAGCCTATGTTGTGTTTTAGATTTACGACATAATTAGATTGCAAAGAAAATTTCTAAGAAACAAATCCCAATAAAAAATAGAATCATAAAAAAATAATTACCCTATTAAAAATAAAAATAAACGGATCACGTAAATAAAACCATATCCCAAAATAGTAAAACGATCCTAACTAAAACACAAAAAATAAAATATAGTTAACGTAAATAAACAAAATGATCTTGCCCAAAATATCAAAGAAAAAATAAATTACCCTATTAAAAATAAAAATAAAAGGATCATGTAAATAAAACCAAAATCCCACATATTGTAAAGGAGACAAAGAAAATGAAAAGAAATAAAGCAAAAAACGGATATTAAACTCTTAGTCTCCTCCCCCAAAATTCTGTATATAAACCCCGAGTTTTATAACAGAGTATCTTTATTGTAGTTAATTTTCATACCAGTAACTTATCTTTATTGTAGTTAATTTTCATACCAGTAACTTATCTTTATTGTAGTTAATTTTCATACCAGTAACTTATCTTTATTGTAATAGTTTTAAATCAACCAACATCTTTTATTTGTAGTAATTTCATTTTATTATAATACATTCTTACGAATAACAATATTTATTGTAGACAAATTCTTTAAATTTATATAACGCAAATAAACATTTTTATATAACTGCTGTATTTCAATTTAAAAGAAAAAACTTTAAGTGAAAGAAAAGGATAATCCTAATGGTAAGTATATTATAAAATTTCAAATACGTCTCCTAAACTCTCCGGGAAAAGCCGAAGCAGGCACTCCGGTTTAGTCAAGAAAAGACTAGAGGGTTGAAACAGGAGTAACACAAAAAAATAAAATAATACTTACTAACACTGGTGCATTCCACCACAAGTTCAACAGAATACGGATATAGTCTGACAACATCAATTTAATAAGAAAAATAATCATCTCGCCGAAAAGTATTTCATGTTATGGATGTGCACAGCAGATACATGACCCGATACGTGGTGGTGATAACTTGAGATACTAGTCAGCGTAAAGTGATTATAAATTTAATTTAAGGATTAATTTTATAATTATAAAGATGATTTAAATACAACATTCAGTCTCACAATTAATAATAAATCAACCAATCTATATACGCACTCCAGCATTTTACAATTTAAATAAATTCACACATTAACATTCAATACACATTCAACACTTACATATATTAAAACAAAAAATATACGTTTATCATCTCTTACTTTAAAACAATATGATAAATATTGTCTGAAGCGAAGGTTACGTCCAAAACCTCCTATACCTATTTTTAGTAAGAAATACGGATTGTCGATCAATATTACAAACTAAAAGGTTAGTATTTAATATTAACTAAAAAATAACTCACCCCTTTCGTTGATGTCTGTACTACCCCGGATTATGTAATGTGTATTAGCATCAAATCCAAGTATCACACCGATCTTCTTTTTTTCTACTGCGAAAACCATTGCCCTAGGTTATCCGGCGGAACTCCTTTGACCCGATCCATATAGAGTGAGCCAGCCATATGTGCCTGCCGCCGACCTCAAACCTAACAACAGTTATGTCATCATTGCTGTATTGAGAGAGTAGGAAAATATTTAAATTATTTTCCCAGAACTGCTTGAATATACTAGTTTAATACTCTTCAATCTGAGGCCGCTGCGGCCTCTATTGTGGTTAATCCAAGGTTCTTGAATTAAGAACCACGTTCTCCTGATCCAGTCCCCTGGTACTTGCTTCCGAGATGCTTGTATCAAGAACTTTTATCGTAACTACGGACGCTAGTTATTTTTTTATTGGTGGCATACTATCTCAAACAACTGATCTTCCTGTAGCTTTTGTAAGCTGCTCGTTAAACCTACCTGAAAACATTATCCCAGAATAAAGAAGGGATTACTTACTATTGTGTGTTAAGACTGACCATCGTCCATTGGTTTGGCTTTCTAAAACTCCTAACTCTTCATCCTGCCTTTTGAGATAGCGAAACGATTTAGGTGAATATGATTACGAAACAGTGCCCAAACCTGGGAAATCATATCAAAACCCAGACGTTTCAAGCAGAATGATTCATCAAAATTCAAAAATTTGCAGTGATCCGTTAGCAAACACTAGAGCAAAACTAAAATACAATAATTCACCGATTAATTCGAATTCTTCTTACTATACCTTCTACAACCGCTGATTCCAAGGTGTTTTGCAAAAAGTTCGTCGAAAAATTTTTTACCAGTTTCCAAACTGTCTAATAAAAATGCTCCTTATGTCCAAAGAATAAAACCAGAAGATGCACCAAAATCCCCATGTGAATAATTACGAATTCTACTCAACCATTTGAAATGTTGTTCCTTGACATCGTGTTACTGAACAAGGAAGTAATTTTATAAGCCAAATGTTCTAGGATTTTTATATTATTTACTATTTGAAACTAAAAAATTAAATTCTTCAGCGTATCACCCGCAGTTGATGAAATTTTTGCTTAACCAAATTTCGAAATTTGTGAATACATTGATGTATTGAACGATTCAGATTTTGAAGTCGATATTCTAACAACACAACTGCCTCAAATATACGACTTGTATAGTTGCTTAGCCATGGAATAGCTATTATCTAAAGTACCTAAGCAATTCAGAAATACTACAGAAATAAGTTTCTACATTGGCTAAAAAAAATTCCAATTGGGAAAAATAATAAAATTTAACAGTGTAATTTTGTTATTAGTGTTTTTTTATGGAAATCCATAAAATTTTAATTTTCACAACAGGATTAAAGAATGGTCTTTAACAAAGTTTGATTTCGGTTGGACGATTACATATTACATATTCGTAAAAGCTTAAGTTTAACCCAACAACCAAATTAATTGAAATCGATTATTCTTCCAGTAAATTTTACAAAACTTATGTAAATTAGTTCAAATTTTACAAAAATACCAATTACTGTGTCTATATACAGGTACAAACATAATAACAGTATTTATAAACCAAAAATCTTGTTAGCTCATTTAATAACCGAATCGGTATATACCGTCTCAAATAATAATAGAAAACGATTTATCCTTTAAATCCAAAGAATCAAAACAGAAAAAAAATCCAAACATCCTTTTTTCCAAATGAATACATTTTAAAATGATTTAGCCAGAGAAAAGGCCAAGTTTTTTGTTTTCTTTACAAAAAAAAGCACAACAACAGTTTTATTGTATACAAGACATGACATTTTCAATTGTATTATATACCAGATTTTGATTATTCTGTAGATGAATATTGAACCTTTTCTCTGTCGTATTTTTATTTTTTGTATGTGTGTGTGTGTGTGGGTGCGCCAAACATGATAATATAGATGCAAGAAGGCCCAGGTACATTGTGTATTTTCCCATAACAGATTATGAGCGTATCTATATACCAATTTCTTAGAAAATCTCTGTATAGAACATTTGTAATCCTTCATTCACCTGCCCCAATCCTCCGCCCCCCAAACGTATAGAATTTACGTGATTAAATTAATTTAATATTCTTGTAAAATAATTTAATAGGAAAATCAATTTAGAATTTTCAATTTTACCGATTTATACGGCTAAATTATTGTTTTCATAAATATTTCATTTGATTGATTCAATTTAATCGTTTTAAACTACATGTACATACATACGTATACAGGTACGAGGTATGACAAATTATGTTTGATACACGAAATCGATCAATCCATATCATATATCGTATCGATACAGAAATTTTTCACCTTTGCGCTACATACATACATACATACATATTCAATAAAACTATAAATCTCGAATATCGCATATATACGAATATAAACAATGATTTTAGATATACAAATTCCGATAAGATATCTCATCTAAGATAAATTTATTTAGATTATCCAATAATTTGTATAGACAAAACAAACAAACAAACAAACAAAAAAAAAATATTGACAAAATGTATGTATGTATGTATGGGTGAGGGGAATCTATAAAAAATTTTAAAATTGGATAAAGATTATTATTAAAGTTTCAAGAATTTTTTATTATTTTTTTTTGTGTATGTTTTCAATTTGAATGAAAAATGTATAACGTGATTCGGGAAAAAATATGAAAAAGCTCGAAATGGAATTTGACAATTTTCTTCGATTTTTCAATTTCGATTTAAGTTTTTTTTTTTTTTTTTCTAGTTTTAAACTATTGTTGGTGTTATACTATGATGGCTATATATATACAGTTACATGCATCGATCGATCGTCTTCTCGATTTTCATATGATATTGGAAAATTTTTCAATAAATGTACATACAGCTATATAGTTCTTCAAATATATGATATAAATTGTGGGGGTTTTAGTTTTGATGAATTTTAAATTATTTTAATCGAAATTGAAAGGTTTTCTTTTGTTTGTTTTCAAAGAAGATAATAATTTTACAACTACTTTCAGTGTATATATAGAAATAAAAATAATTTCAAGTTATTAAAAAATGCTATAGTTTTTGACATTTCAATTTAGACGATGAGCATCAATAAATTGCTAATTTTATAACCGCTCCTGGCGATACAATGCGAAATATTAATCGGAAAATAGAAAAAAATTGGTTTGATTTACTTTGACAAATTTGCTCAATCTGATTTTTAACAACCATCCCTATTTATATTTTACTTGAGTATCAATTGTGGCGAACTTGATTCTACCATGTACTCCTTCAATCAACTTTATATGTATATAGGTAGTTTAAAAGAAGTGTGTGAAGTTATTCCAGGATTCCATCCCAGATAAATTAAAAATGTTCATCAGGTAATACTATTTTCATCCCATGAGAGGATTTTTAAAATCATCCCAAAATTTGATATCATCATTTTAAAAATTGCATACGACGTGTTAGCTTCTCGTAAGAAGTAATTGGCACAATATAGGCTCAGAAGTTCTTATGAATATGGCCCAATACATAAAATTAGGAGTTTAACTACTGGGTCTCGAGAACATTGATTGCCGGAAAAAGTTTCATTTTTTTCGGCTTGACATGATATCCACTTGCTGTGATAAATCGTTGAACACCAGCCGAATGTTGTAATTTGCGTAATCCCATATTTAGGAAAAAACTCGATTTTGTTTACACTATACGGTAAATGTAAACTTTGGAAAGTCGTGTAACTTAATTATTTTGGGTAAAAACTGTTTCAAGTCAACGCAAAATACCAAAAAAGTTGACTTTATCACCATCACCAGACCGCCACAATATTTTGGATAGAACTCGATATTGTTTACACTATACCGTAAATATATACTTTGTAAAGTTGTGTAACTTAATTATTTTAGGTAAAATCTATTTCGAGTCAACGAAAACACCGAAAAAAGTCGATTTCATCTCCTGTAACCGCCACTATATTTTGGATAAAACTGGACATTGTTTACACTATACGGTAAATATATACTTTGTAAAGTGGTGCAACTTAATTATTTTGGGTAAAATCTATTTCAAGTCAACGAAAACTGCCAAAAAGTCGATATTTACACCTGTAATAATTTATTACACCAGACCGCCACCATATTTTGGAAAAAACTCGATTTTGTTTACACTATACGGTAAATGTAAACTTTGGAAAGTCGTGTAACTTAATTATTTTGGGTAAAAACTGTTTCAAGTCAACGCAAAATACCAAAAAAGTTGACTTTATCACCATCACCAGACCGCCACAATATTTTGGATAGAACTCGATATTGTTTACACTATACCGTAAATATATACTTTGTAAAGTTGTGTAACTTAATTATTTTAGGTAAAATCTATTTCAAGTCAACGAAAAAAACCGAAAAAAGTCGATTTTATCTCCTGTAACCGCCACCATATTTTGGATAAAACTGGACATTGTTTACACTATACGGTAAATATATACTTTGTAAAGTGGTGCAACATAATTATTTTGGGTAAAATCTATTTCAAGTCAACGAAAACTGCCAAAAAGTCGATTTTATCACCTGTAATAATTTATTATACCAGATCGCCACCATATTTTGGGAAAAACTCGATTTTGTTTACACTATACGGTAAATGTAAACTTTGGAAAGTGGTGTAACTTAATTATTTTGGGTAAAAACAGTTTCAAGTCAACGAAAAATACCAAAAAAGTTGACTTTATCACCATCACCAGACCGCCTCAATATTTTGGATAGAACTCGATATTGTTTACACTATAATGTAAATATTTACTTTGTAATGTTGTGTAACTTAATTATTTTTGGGAAAATCTATTTCAAGTAAAATGTGGAGACCATGTGTCGCAGGGCTATACGTTGCTCTACAGTGGAGATGAGCTCGGAAATCTTGGAGCTGGATTTCTTCTTGGACAGCACGTATAGAAGGCTGTTTTGGATTTTCAAGCAATCAATAACCGATTGTGTAAACTTCGCTTGCGCATGAAATTAGCCAACCTGTCGATAATTTGTGTACATGCGCCCACAGAAGTCAGCCAGCCTCAAGATAAAGACTCATTTTACAATGACTTGGACGTTCTGATGGGATCTATACCCGAACACGATGTTAGAATGGTAATTGGGGTCTTTAATGGTAGAGCTGGCAGAAATCAGACTGACTTGTGTGAAAACATAGGTCCGTACTCCCGACACGAAACTGCGACCGATAATGGTGAGAGATTGATGTACTTTGCGGTTGCTCATGATCTTAGAGTAGCAAGCACATTCTTCTCTCACAAACACATACATCTTGAGACATGGACACATCTTCGCGGAACTTCCCGCAGCCAAATCGACCATTAATATGTTAGTTTCTAAAGGACTGGCTCAGGTTGTGCAGGATGTTAGAACTTATCGGTCAGCAACCAAATACGTATAGGTGGCGATCATCATTTAGTCGCTGCAAAGCTACGATGAAAGTTTTCGTACAAATCTGGGAACACGTACGTTTCGACTGTGAAGGTCTGATAAATGAAGATCAAAAGAAACGATATCAGGGTCTTGTCAGCGACAATAGCCGTGTTTCTTGACGTATGATCTGATCCGGATCAGATCATATCTGCTTCCCTTTCATTTGTATAGCCGCGTTTCATGAAATCAACACAAAAATTGTATTATTTTTTGTTTTTTGGTTATTATTTTGATCCTAGTAGCATTTTGGTTCAAAATTTTTATACAAAAACAAAAAATAGTACAATTTTTGTGTTGATTTCATGAAACGCGGCTATACAAATGAAAGGGAAGCAGATATGATCTGATCCGGATCACATCATACGTCAAGAAACACGGCTATTATTGATGAAGCTAATTACCAGTCTGACTGCGTGAACTCTGTCTGGGGGGTACTGAAAACTTTGGTTGTCAGTGCTGCTCAACAGACTTTAGGTATAGTGAAAGTCAGACCCAAGAATGATTGGTTTGATGACGAGTGCCGTCTTGCAGTTGAGCAACAAAATATAGCCCATAATGAAGTGGAACAACGTCTCACAAATCGTACAACAACTCAGCAATGATCGCAGTTCGCGTAATTTCTTTAAATGAATTACTGGACTGCGCACCATACGGCCTACGTCAACCGCCATTCGCGACCGGGATGGAAACCTCTGTGTCAACATCGACGCAGTATTTGACGCATGGAGTGGACACTTTACTATTAATAACTTCTCTTGGTCTGAAGAATGCGAAAATGTATTCACACAATATCTCGCACGTCGGATTACGAAAACTCCCCACAGTCGAAACCAAGTTCGACTAAATTACCATCATTTTTAACACTCTGAACAATATTTCGCATATTCATGCGTAGTGTTCATTCCAAATATCGTGCCAAAAATGTAAAGTTTGGAAAGAATAATAAATTATAATACATGCGGGCACATATTATATATCTTGGACGTTGATTCGAAGCGTACGGCATTAAAGATATTTCTGCAGTAATTATTACCACAAACCCACCACATTTGTACAAAACTTCTTATATCTATAAACTAGGCATATAGCGAATCTAATTGCTTGGCCGAATTCCTCGTATATTGGAAGCTTTTATTTTGCTATGTCTAACGTCGCTTTAATAATTTATTGAACAAAACATTTTCTATCTATCTGGAGTATTAGTCAAAATTCCTCCCACTTGACCGTTGTAAGATCACAATAATTTTGGAATATCTTAAGATTCACAACCAATGTCACAAATTTTTAAAAACATAATTGTTTTTATTATAAGTAGCAACGAGACTATAATGTGTTTTGTGCATGTTAATTATTTTATTTACCACAGCCGCATTACTACAATACTACTACAATAACAGTCCAAATAAATAAATAAAATAAAATAAATAAAACAACTGCAACCCTAACCACGAGACTAACAACCCTATTGGAGTGATTGAGTGTAACGTTAGGCATAATTGTCACATTATCCCCACCTTAATTCTGTTCGTCCCGAACATATTAATCTATACTTCCGGCGTTGTAACGTCTTCATTCGTTCACTGGCCTGCATAATGTTGTCCCTTTCTACAGCGTGAACGTTAATCATCTTTTGGCTCAAATCTGTAACAAAGTCTCGCTTAGTGACTGGTTCGCTCTAACGTGGTCACATGGCAATCTAATGTCACATGGCAATCGGACTTCCCTGCCAATAACGACCATAGCTAGTGAGTTTTCTGTAGTATCATGTATTGGGCTACGGCACGCCATCATAAACAGTGGAAGGCACTAGTCCCAATAAGTGTTCTGTTGAATCTCTCGACCATACCATCGGATTGTGGATGCAACGATGTTGTTCTCGTTTTCTTGAGGTAGAGTATTTGGCACAATTCTTGGATCACGGATGAATCGAAATTTCGGCCTTTGTCAAAATGTAACTCTAACGTACGGTACTTCAGATCTGCATACCCAGTTTACAAATACATCCTCAACTGTTCAAGCTTCTGGATTCATAATTGGATATGCTTCTACCCATTTACTGAAATAATCAATGCATACGAGTATATACCGATTTCCATTGTTTGTCAGGGGAAATGGGCCAATATCCATAGGTATCCGCTTACTACCGTACACTTCTTGCACCAATCCTCTACATCTCTTATACAATTAACCCAATAGAACTGGGGTCTTACCTTGTCCAGCATTTTATTGATGCCCAAATGCGCTCCAGATTTGCTATTGTGAATTTCCTCAAACACTTCTCTTTTCCGGATTTCTGGTAGCATCTGCTGTTTTGTGTTGTTGCCATCAGCCGATTCCTAAAGTCTAATCAACAACCCATTCTCGACTTTCAATGCCACTGCGGTTTGATACCTCTCTCCATCCATTTGATCATCGCAGTGATTTTTCTATAATGGGGGTGCTTGCCAAAGCAGCATAGTGAATTGTTTCATTTACTTGTTCCAATCCGCCTTCTAACTGGTGAAAATTTCTTATCGGTACCTGGAGATTTATTGTTTCCTCCAGAAATTCACGAAAGAATTATTTGTGAATTGGTTATTCTGGTATTACCGTTTCATGACTGTCATGATAATAGAGAATTGCTGTTTTCAATGTGGATGTACAGTTCTGAGGTATATCTTGCTACATAAAAGTCTATTAGGTCTAGAATCTTAGCTTCGCTTTGTAATACCTTCAATGCTGTTCATAATATTTACCATAATTCGGTTATTTTCAGAGCCCAAGTGTTTGGTTACACCCAAACCTTTCACTGGTTTTGGATTTTGATCCATCTGATTTAATGTGTGAATCCTTTCATTTACGTGACTTTTCGGTTGATTTCTTGGTTTGTCTCTTTATTTTGGTAGTTGTTGAGCAACCTCACAGCTTCGATAATTACCCTTACAATTTATGCACATGGCTGGCACATTTCTCCCTATTGTATTTGCCTGGGTAATATGTTTATCTTTGGGTGTGATTAAATCCCTGACATTTCTTGCATTGGGGTATGCGTGTGGTGGTTCTCCTCATTGGTTCAATTTATACCTTCATGTGAAGAATTCTTTTTATACCGTAAATGTTTTGAACATTCTCTTTGTTATCAAATACCAGCATAAAAAGAGGGAGTCCCTTTTTTACTGAAAGTTTGGATTCCTTCCTGGTTTTCTGTTTCCTCTTTTTTTATTGTGTAAGTCTTCCTTCCATAATTTCTTTCAATGACCATAGGTAAACCACTCATACTTTTCTGCATTGAACTTCATAGATAAGGTTCTATAAATATCTGAGTCCAGAGTATTAATTTTACAAACGGTATTGTTTAGCGATGTTACCTTATACTCTTTGTCAGTAACCGATTTCATCAGGGACTGCAGTTCCGCTACCATTTAATTGTTCAGCCTCAGATGACGATTCAGCTTTTCATTTCTTACTCTTCCTGGATTGTTTTTTCTTCTTTAGAATCCGTAGAGTAATTGAATTTCTCTGGTTCAATACTTCCTATTTCGCTATGTTCTTTTGAATCCCGATTCAATTTTAGGTTTTCATTTTCTCGCTTTAGGTGTTCGATTTCATCCCTTAGCTTGGCAAATGCTTGCTCCATTTGCTACAGCCGCCCCAAGAGATCCATATTTTTTTTTCTAGGACTTTTTCTAGTTCGTTTGATCGGCTTGATCAGCTAACTATTGTAGTTGCTACTTTTTTCTGTTATAAGTGATCTTCCTATAGTTAGCCTTCTTTGGGGCGGATTTGATGTTTCTTGATTATGCAATTTACCGAATATGCTCTCTTTTCCTGTGCGAATAGCTCATTTACACCTTCACGTTCCCATTTCGATGACTCGCTCACACCTGAAAACGCCTGTTCTGGGTTTCTGAGTCCCTGCACCGTAATATTCTCCGCTTCACTACCGCTCATGATGGTTTTTGTCGGGGTATCTTTCCCCTAGAATTTTATACTTACTGCCAGGTAAGAATTCAGCCGCCTCTAAGATGAGTAAAAGACGCTTTTGAAGCCAGACGCTTCTCGCAAATTGCGGTCCACTTTATTTGGTGAGTGCACCCCCCTATCCGCCACCCAGGGACGAGCCCGATAAGAGAGTTACAACTCTTATGGGAAATATGTTAAAAACATAATTATGTAAAGTACTTGAGTATGTATAGTAATTAATTCAATTTCGATTATATTCGTATATTTTTTGGTAAATATTTTTTACCTGGAAATATTTTTTTTAAATATAATTTTTTGGTAAATTATTAATGGAAACATCAAAAACATTACATACGAATAAAAATAATTAAAAATATTAATAATTATTAGTCACTTTGATTCGAAAAAATTTAATAAATAATAATAATTGAATAAACAAATTTTTTTTTGGAAAATTAATATAAATTTAAATTTATTTATCAACGTACATTTATATACCTACGTATATAGTTGTAATTCGTGCGATTATTACATTTCAAACAGAAATAAAAATGCAAATAAGTGAAAATTGATATGAAAATTTGGGAAAATATATCGTTTTTTTTTAATGTTTATTACATTTACATAAATGATGTCATTTGCAGTAAATATCGATGCGTTTTTTGCTCTGCAATTTTCCATTAACGAGAGTATAAATTGTTTGTGTGGAGTTTTTAAGTTTAAACAAATATTGTGTGGGTGTGTGCGTGCGGGAAATTCGCCTGGGGTATAATAGGTGTAGGTTGGATGTTATAATATGGTCAATATTGTTGTATGATAAATATATGTACATACATATATATATGTATATATACACTGGGAAATTCGAATTCAGCAATTTATTTTCATTTTTTATATTTTTTTTTAATTTAAAATCCAATTTTATTCAATATGCACTTTATTTTTTATAAAATATTATTGCAAATATTGTTTGTCTAAATGGAATGAAAATCAAAAAAACAACCAGCCAAGATAATTACATTTGTTTGAAATAATAATAATAATATTTGCCTTAATAAACAAAAAATGCAACAATCCGTAAGTTCATCTAAAATGTGTACACTGTGGGCAAGGTCATCCAGCTAATTACCGAGGGTGTTTTGTTGCAAAGGAAATTCAGAAAGTTAAAATCCAAATAATGAATAAAACTCAAATGTATGGTCAGCAAATCGATACGAGAGGCAAACAAAACAAGACAATGGGTAACAATTTGGCCGCCAACTAAGAACTGAAGGTGTTACATATGCTGAAGCAACGAGAGGCATTGTCAATAAACCCCAGCAAAAATCGTTAGATGTAGACATCAGTCAAACATTACAAGATTTTTTTTTTTTTTTTAAACAGTTTTAAAGGCCATTACTGGCCCCTTACTGAATCAACCATTTGGCTCCAACGGTCTCCAAGACAATCTGAAGCGGCCAAGTCGTTCTTTACACCGTGGAGCCATCGTCGCCTGCAACGACCTCTGCGCTTACCATATGGTGGCTCTCATTTTAGAGATCGCTGCACAATTCGTTCCGGATCAGCACGCAGAACCCTTCGTTCCGGATCAGCACGTACTCGCTGAGATCTTACTTCATGCACAATATCGGGGATCTTCATCAGGTCTCTGATCTCGAAATTGTACAGAGTTCGGTAGGTCCCATCTATTTCGCGTTTTGGGCCGTAAATCACACGCATGACTCTTCTCTCAAATGTTAGGAGCCATCTCTCGTACTCATCCGTCAAAATTACAAGATATTCTCATGAAATTAACAAAATTTGACGAGGGGTACAAAAATTTGAAAATAGAGCATTGGGCGCTAAACCAATGTCATGGAATACTAATGATTTGCTCCGGCATCAGCTAGGACTACAAGCAGTCCTCGATTTTGAGAATATAGATGTGTGTCCTATTTCGGAAACAATTTTTTCTAAGCAATCTTACATAATATTAAGGCTATTATGCGCGTATATCACACTATTCATCCAGATAATTCTGCCAGAGGAGGAAGTGCAGTTATGATAAAAAAAAAATCCAACATTTTGAAAAAGCAAAGTATGAAAAAGAAAGAATTCAGGACACAGTGGTTTATACAAAAACCAACAACTTTCCTATTTTTGTGGTAGAATTGTACTGTCCACCACGACATTCTATTAAAAATAAACAATACTCAGAGTTCACTCACTTGACCATAAGATGAAATTAAATTAAAAAAATGTTAGCCCGAACGCTCATTACTTTGCTTACTTGACCACTGCCGTACAATTTCATTACTGATAAATCCATCTTTTATACTCACCGTTTGAATAGAGAAAAATGAAAATTTAACAGAATCTGAATTGAATTAATTTGTATGAAATTGAATTAATTTTTTTTTTAGCCGTAATCGAGACTTAAACTCAGCTATACCTATTTGTTATACTTTCAGTTTGTATAGGGACATTTTTTATTTGAACTTTATTCATATTAACTGACTTAAACTTAAAACTTGTATGGTCAGTGGTCAATATTGTGACCAGCTTAGATTATCTCATCAAGCATCATTGACTGGAACGCAAGTTTTATAATTACTATAAAAAGGGTTGGGCTCCGCTGATGAATCTTGAAAATTTGTATGAACACGTTTTACTCAAGCACAAAAATCTACGAGTTTTTGCCTTATACAACACTAATATTTGTGAATAGTGGACACTTGAACCTTTCCAAAATTGTACAAAACTTTACTATAAAAAGGGTTTGGCTCCACTGATAAATCTTATAAATTTGGATACAGTATATGAATTATGCAAATGGTATGTACACGTTTTACTCAAGCACAGAAATCTGAGAGTTTTTACCAAATAGGCCCTAAGATTTATGAATAGTAGATACTTAGACCTTTCTGGTGCGATACGTTACTATGAAAAGGGTTGGGCTCTAAAGATAAATCTATAGAAATTATGACAAAAAATACCCAAATCGTATTTACACGTTTTAAATATTTGGACCTTTCCAAATTTATGTATTTGGCTCCGCTGGGAAAGTTCGGAAAATTTACGATATCCTGTGAATTATGCAAACGGTATGTAAACGTGATACTGGCGCACAAAAATCTGTGAGATTTTGCTCTATGGGCGTAAGTAGTTCTGAATAGTGGACACTTGGACCTTTTTAAATTACTATTGCAGGTTTCGTCCTCGCTATAAGTGACCACTATTTAGAAATGTTGGGGTCCATTTGGCAAAAACTCTCAGATTTTTTTGATCAAGATACTGTACAAGAGAGGCTTTTTCACAAATTCATATTTCGAAAAAAAAAAATAATAACTATGGCAACACCTCGGAGCCGGTACTTTGTTCAAAAGGCTGCCGTTCGGACTGGCATCAGCACCGAAAATATTGTAAAATTTAAATAACTAAAAAAGCCACTTAAAGACTTTTTCACTGTCTACAATTGCTTTTTTCGACTTCACTGAGCTGAAATTTTTTCGATATCATGTAAGCTCTAGCGTTACAATGAAGTGTGCGACTGCTCAAAAAGATGATCATATTGTATTACTATTAGTTTCTAAATTCGATTCAGAAACACGATCTATATGGTTAGATGCGGCTCCATCAAAGAAACTTTCATTATTTCGCATTGTCCTTCAAAATCAATTCAAATTTGAGTAGTTAATCAATCCAAGCCACTAAAGTGTGATAAATCGCAGAGACCTTAATTCTTCGTTGCCAACAGTAATTGTCGAAAAATATTTTTTTTTTTTTTTTTTTTTTTTTTTTTTTTTTTTTTTTAATGTCTTTTTTCATTTATTCATTTATTAATATTTACAATGAACAACAACAGATTATCCAGTGGATTGATTGTCCCTTGAAGGATAATCTGTGTTGTATTGTGTAAATATATATATAAATATGTATATATGTGTGTGTAAAATAATTATCAATTTTAAAATAAAATATTTAAATAGATATGAACATAAAATAATAATCACAGAAATACAACTTATAAATAAATTTCAATATTAGACTTATAGTAATTCTTAACATTTCTCTTAAACTTAATAAATGTTTCAGATTTTTTAACATATTCAGGTATTTGATTGTATATATATGGGCCTAGAAACGTAATCGATTTTCTTCCAAATTCTGTTTTAATGTGATGGTAATTTATTCTGTTACAATTTCTAGTTGCATAGTTATGATGAATACAATTAAATTTGATGTTAGATAAAACTGAAGATACATTTAATGTTTTATATATATTTATTTTTTTATACATGTTTTATACATATTTTGAACGGAACAGCAAGATCAGAGAATATAAACTTTGCTATACAAACTATTTAAAAAGGGGGCGTTACGGCTACAAAACCCCAGTTCATGCCTTGCGTATATACAATATTGGGCTGGCACGAGCACTTTTCGAGAATTAGATGTTCGATCAAGTTTACGGTCTGTCAAGCATATCAAGTATTAGTGTTAGTAAATATGGAAAATTCAATTCGACATTAACTTTCAACCAACCACTTTCAATGTATCATAATCATGCTGTTTGCCGTCATGTCCGCAGGAGACATTTTGGAAAATTGAAACTACCAGTTATAAAGTTCCCTCATTCTATATTTTTAGAAGAACAGGCTGGGCCATTTCTTACTACTCAAGGATTACGTTAAGAATTATGTTTCGCCTTGTTACTTGTTCAATTGATGAAGAAAATCAAATATTTAATAAAACTTAATGTTTCAACGAATTAATACTGGTCGATTAAATAGTAAAGACATTTATGTGTCGCTTTAGTGTATACGATAAAGCTGAATATGGCAACCAAAAATGAGTCGTGAATGTTAACAAGACCCGAATATCCGAATTGTCCAGAAGAAGAAATTTAACTAAACTATTTCTGCATAGGTAAATCCGTTTTGAATAATTTGCTAAAATCGGTGTTGGTGTAGTTGGATGAAGATGGAATATTACGAAGCAATAATGCAACCAATCTTATCCCCAAAAAATCATTGCTTCACACTAACAATCCTCTTTCGTTTTCACTCCAGGTATTTACATTCTAGTCCTTAGGCGCCTGAAAAGTGAAGTGTTTCAGCATATAGGTTTCAAAATATAAGTATTTATAATAACGTTGACGGGTGATTTCGTCAATACGCGGAGAATGTTCACCCTTTTTTGTTTTACTGTTTTTAACACTTCGTTAAATTTTTCACACTTAGGCACGTAAAAGAATGCCATCCCTGGCACACTATAAAGATTTGTATTGTAGCTAGCAAGACAACGGGAATACAAACACTGTTTTTGATAGGAATTTAGAAGCCATTATAACAGTACTCCCACAAGTTGATGAAATGTACGTCGTGGTTCACCTTGTTTATTTACAAATGTGAGGTTTACAAATGTCATGAAATTTTCAAATATCCTCATGCTTTGCTGATGGCATATGTGCATAAAAATATATCATAAGACAGAACAAATGCTTACTGATTTAGTAACGATCTGAAATCTTTAAAACGCTACCTGAAAGTAGCAATTCATATAGTCCTAGGTAGCTTCCTCTTATAGTAGCTAAAATGTGATTTGTTGCCACTGGCTTTAGTTAGCTAAGTCTCAATAGCTATTTATAGCTCTTAATACTCAGATCTAGTTTACTGTAGCAGGTAGCTCTAGATAGCTAACTTTACTCTAGGTTGTTTTTTTTACGTAGGAAGGTTCAAATCATTCTTTTTTTACTAAGTAACAGTCAATTATATGATCGTATCCAAATCTGACTGATTAGGACCGCATACTTGGCCAGTCAGTAGTTGTGTCAGTTAATAATTAACTTGCTCTTGCTTGATAGGTTTGAGTAACTAGCTCGGTGTAGGTAGCTCTAACGACGTAGTTTTTGTTGATGTTTGCCCTTTATAAAAACACCACAAAGATTTTCTATTTTCTCTGTTTATTCTTACCAGTGTCTCATTGGCATTGGCTAACCGCACTTTACGTTCAGTGTACGATTTTTGAGCTCTGATAATAGCATGCGTTTTGTAAATTTTTTGCTGAAATGGTTAAAAGATAATTTCTTGATAAATCGGATCAAACTTTAATTTAATTTAACTCACTTTATTGAATTTGATTGTTGCTCAGCTCACAAATTCTGTTATGACCAGTATACGGTGCTGTAACTGATGTTTTGTGATAAATAAATGTAGTAATTTATGTTCTGATGGCGTCATCTCAGAAAAATACTAGCCACTAATTTTTCATATATGGTATAGGTTTTTTTTGGGATCATTCATCCTTCACATCATAATAACACAATGCCATATCGCTGGTCATTGATAAAATTAATTATTTGAACAAAATATCTGATGTGTAACAGATTCGTCAGCGAATTGAAACACAAATTTAATTAAAGTACATATTACTTTCAGCTTTATATAATAATTAAATCTCTTATGAGACCACATTTCCAATATATAAAAGCTTTGCCAATAATTAGTCTTTTGCGGAAATTTAATATTAGTTTCAACAACAAAAAAAAACCTAAATAAAAATGTATAAAAGCTTTCAATATCCACCTGTTCCCCTGAGATCATATCCCACTTCAAATCAATTAATCTGTAAAAATCCATCTATTCAAAAATCTATTTTGATTGAGATACTGAATAAAGATATCATACATACACACATATATATTTTATCCATGCTATCAATAAAAATTTCAATTAAGTTAATATAATTTCTGAAGTCTTCTTCTTCGCAAGCTTATAGTAATTATATTTCCTATTCGACCTATAAAGAAAAAATATGTATTACAAATCATATACATAAAAATTATGATGAACTAACAACCAATTTAAAGAATTTTGGAATTCACATTTTTTATGTTATGTACATATATATATATATATATATGTTGCTCCCCGTCTTATTTATATCTTAAGAAAATTATAATAAAAAGCTTTTAAAATATTTAGATCACGTTTACTCCTTAGAAATAAATATGTATACATTAATTTTTTACTTGTGCTTTTGGTTCATGTTTTATGTTTTTTATTTTTTAGATATGGAATCAACTTATTTTTTATGTTTTTCGCTCTGCACATAGAATACAATAATATTCATTTTGATTTTAAACAAAAATACTTAGGCACGTCATGATAAAAACCAAATATGATGACCTCACCATTTACCGCAGAATACCGAGCATAGATCATATATTAACCATTGTCTCTCGGGGCACACAAAGTGTAATTATGCAAAAAAAACATTTTTTCACTTAATCATCATTACATATCCTTAATATAGTTTACAGTACAGTACGTACGAAGAATTTTCCCATAATCATTTCCAAAACGAACACATAGATAAGAAATATTTATTATCTTTGTACTTTTTGGTTGAATTTTACATCTATATACATATATATATCTCACAAAATTGGAAAAATTATTAAAATTTTCAGAGTATTCCTGAATCTGGAAAAAAATCCATTCAGTTCAGTTTTCTTTGTGTGCTCGAATTATGTATATACACTATACACAGACGAATGTACAAGCTGATTGCAGTGGTGGGAAAATCGTAGTATGTAGCATATCAATTGGGAATTGATTTTGTTTCTGACAACATCAAGGATCATTTGTACAAATAACAATCATGTTTATATGTAGTTGAGACAGTATACAGTACAAATTGGTAGTAAAACATATATGGCGTATCTGTTATAAATAAATTAGAAATTTATCCGTTGCTTGAAGATTTACCAATTATTCGAAATAAAATGTACATTGAAAAATACTTTAATTCAGTGTAAATTTTAAGCTAAAATTACTCTACCAAATTTTGTTAATTTCTCAAATTTAGTTACTATTAACTAAAAATTGAATTAAATTGAAAACATCTATGACCCTCTGTTGGAATGTAGAACTCATGGGCCGACCCATCTTCCATGTCACTGTACAGGGTAACATGGAGCTATGCAATGCGCAGGTGGTATACTTTACTTTTGTGAATGGGTTGAATGAATGTTAGTGTGAATGTGGGTATTGCACCGTGGGCCCATTAGTGGCATTCAGTGCTGGCCCAATTTAAATTTGTTTATGTTTATAGTTACTATTATTTTTTATTTTATTTTTATGGGTGGACAGGATGGCATAAGGGTGGCATAGACACTTTTATGGTCCATAGCCTTACCTTACACATTCACACAACATTCATTCAACCCATTCATTCATTCATCCTAATCACCTAAGTACAGTATACCACCTACGCATTGCATAGCTCCATGTTACCCTGTACAGTGACATGGAAGATGGGTCGGTCGGCCCATCAGTTCTACATTGGGATGGTTTCAATTGGTTTCAATTTAATCACCGATCGTAATCGGGAGATCAAAAATCCCTTTTGCATCCCGCCTCTGCTGGGGTTCGAACCCGGTACCTCCAAACGTCGCAGCTTTAACCACTGCGCTATTTGCTCGGTTATTATTACCAGAGCCACCTATATATACAGAGCCGTAAAGATCAGCCATGTTTTTTGTTGCGCTTTTTCTAGAGGAACTACTTTTTGCATTATCCCATAAGAATCAATGTAAAAATGAGCATTTTCGAATTATTTTTCATCAATGAAAAGTAAAATCTTTCATTTCGATAAATACTTTATGGAATTTATTCTATATTGAAGCAGGACTTATCTGAAAGTCAGAACCTTAAATCTTTTATTAATTTAATAAACATTAAATCAAAATTAAATATGAATTTATTTGAATGTGTGGGTAAAATAAATAAATAAAACATATATTGTCATCCTTTCGATCGATGATTTTGTCTCTTTTTTAAGAATTAAATCTCACACTTTTTCTTTGTTTAATTTCGCTTTTTCTATTGCGATCGCAGCATGTCGAATAAAGCATCGTTCTATTTCCTTTTATACATTTGAAAATGTATCACCACATATTTCTATTTCGTTACCTTGTAGCGAAATCGGGAAAAGGGATAGAGTACCAAATTATTCTAATAGGCTGAGATCGCAATAGAAAAAAATCAAAATTGGATTCACGAAATAGCGTAAAATTTAAAAAGAGAAAATAAACATCGATCGATAGAAAAAAAAATTGTAATGTTGACAACTTACAACATTTCATAGGGAGTTCCAATAACAGCTGCACAATTTGTTTAGAACCATAATTATGCACAAATGCGTAACAAAACTTTACCAAAATAAAATAGAACCGTGCCAGAAGAACTGTGATAGTCCTGGTGTTCCATTTATATTGTAAAATTCAAAATCTTCGTTGAAATTGAAGTGAAATTAGTTTGAGATTTATTCAAACAAAATCATGCAGCTTTTATTGAAATACCATTTAAGTATTTTATTTTGTTCACAAAAATATAATTCAAAAGGAAACATAACCACACTTTTACTGTTTTCTCTTTTCGTCTTGCAGTTAAATTTTATTGCGTTGGTATTTGTGTGTATTTAATATTTATATCAATTTACGGCTCTACTTTACCTAGAACAAAAATCAAAATTGATGTCGATATTTAAATGCCAAACAATGCGTCTATTATAAAATTTGAAATAGTGTAAATCTCCGCTATCGAAAATTACAAAGTATTCCATGAAAATATTTTGTGTTTTTGCCACTTATGACATCTAATTAAAAAGGAATGAACTAAAAAATACACGATATTTAGTTGATTCCTAAACCATTTTTACATCGAAGATACATTTTTTTCAATAAATTGATTTGTCAGCTTATCGATATAAAATAGTTTTCAATTAAATTTTCAATTTTCTCGCTTATTAGAACGAATTTCTATAAAAACGTGTGTTAATCGCTAGATAATATCTTCCTGAACGTATCCATATATAAAACTTTTATAGATTAGTGGAAAAATATTGATAAATTTGGTTTGTGAGTGAATGGTTTTTGTCAAAAATTCATCAACTTTGAGACGCAATTACGAGAAAACTATAGCGAATTTAAAAAAAAGCGTGTGTTACTCGCTTGCAAATATATTTAACGTTGCTATAAAAAAAAATTAAGCCAATGCAACGATTTGCAAGATACACATGTTTTCGCAAATTGAGTAAAGTAGAGCCTTAATGGATAATATGGCCTTAATTTTATTAATAAATATAACAAAAATTAAACAACTTCTTTGATCAGGTTTTTAATCAATTATAAAATGATAATTGTAGATTCTATTTCAATGTTAAAATACTTAATCCATCGACATTTTCATTGAAAAATATCGCACCAAAAAAATTTAATTTTTCATATGTTTTGTATGGAAAAAATGTTTTTTGCGTCAATTTTAGTTCCTCTAGAAAAAGCTCAATTTTTAACCTTAGGGCTCTGTATATATATGGGCATAATTTCTTTCAAGTCTTCTTCAATTGGTAATTTACACAATTTCACAATCCGTCGCTTATAGATTGCATTTTCGCATTTAACTGTCGCTACCCGCACTAAGTCATCTTTTCCGGCATGGGTTTGCACGATTCTCCCTAGCTTCCACCGCGTGGCAGGTTGTTGTTCGTCCTTCAATAATGCCAGGTTATTGATCATTAGTTTTGGCTGGCTGCTCTTCCATTTAGTTCTTTGTTGTAGTTGGTGGAGGTATTCGGAGGACCATCGTTTCAAAAAGTCCTGAACCATTCTCTCGACTACATGCCAACTCGTTCTTAATGATATGCGGTCAACTTCTGCGGCTGGTAGCGCTTTGAGAGAATATTCTATTAAGAAGTGCCCCGGCGTTAGTGACGACAGATCTGCAGCACCACTTGTTAGCGGCGTTAGTGGGCGAGAATTGAGACATGATTTTGGGTAGTCACGATACATAGCTCCTCGAAAGTGAGTGTTGTTTCGCCTATGATCCGTTTGAGATGAAATTTCATTGATTTAATCCCTGCCTCCCATACTCCACCGAAATAAGGTGTAAGAGGTGGTATGAAATGCCACTTGGTTCCATTGTCAGCTATCAATAATAGCAATGTCGCTTGTTGTCATTGCGCGGTGGTGTTCCTTCTGCATTACGTTGTTTGCTCCTACGAAGTACGTTCCATTATTAGAGTAAATGTCGGTGCATAATCCTCTCCTGCATGTCATGTCACCCCTGCCTTTGGCATATCTCAATTGGATGGGTCCCATATAGTCGATTCCCGTTTTGACAAACGGTCTTCCCGGCCTCACTCTTGCTGATGGTAGGTTTCACATTAGTTGTTTAGATGACATCTTTGAATTATCTGTCTTACAGCTCGTTTACCATAAATGATCCAGAATTTGTTTCTTAAAGTTGCTAACGGTGATTGTGTACCTCCGTGTAATACACTGAGAAAATGGTATTTATCCATTTTAGCTTTATTTTTGCGTCTATATCACTTTAACAGAATTTCGACAGTAAAAACTATGCTACCAGCAGCAACATGGCACCAGGTAAAAGCATGTGATAATCCAGCGGATATTGCTTCTCGTGGTACGACACCGTTAGCACTAATAAAAAACAAATTGTGGTGGCAAGGTCCAGATTTTCTTCGGCAAAAGCAATCAACCCTATTATGCGAAGCAATACGCATAAACCAGATGAATTAGAAGAAAAGCGATAAAAATAATGACTATAACTATACGCAATTTGTCGCACTTCCATTATTTGAGCGATGCTCCAACTACAACAAATTAAAACGAAATAAACCGTCTTAATCGATCCGAAAGAATCAGTATAGGAAGAGCAAAATTCTATCACTAAATCCAACAGTAGACGAAAACGGCTTGCCACGTGTGAACAGAAGACTACAAAATTCAAAACTCCCAAGTTCAAGTAAAAACCCAGTAAACCTGAGCAAGCACAACATAGTCACAAAAGGAATAATAGAAGAAGCTCATATTGGTACATTACATTAATCTGTTTGCCACGAACGTTTTAAATTTGTTTGGTTCTCCTGTGATCCAACATAGTGGAAATGTCGAATCTGACCACGCATATATTTTTAGGTTGCTTATGTTCAAGCTTCTTTGTGTGTGTCTAAGTAATTTTGTCAATAGCAGAGTTGCACTTAACTCCACCGGATAGCATTATTTTGGTTGGCGCAACTCTTGTCTTTGAGGTTAATAATTGAAGAATAATATACCGAGCAAATAGCGCAGTGGTTAAAGCTGTGACGTTTGGATCGGGAGGTACCGGGTTCGAATCCCAACAGAGGTGGGGATGCAAAAAGAGTTTTTCATCTCCCGATTACGATCGGTGATTAAATTGAAAACATCTATAACCCTCTGTTGGAATGTAGAACTCATGGGCCGACCCATCGTTCATGTTAGTACAAGCTAGCATGGAGCTATGCAGTGTGCAGATGGCGAATTAAAAGACGGACCTGTAGCCGTGTACAAATAGGGATACTGTTCAGAAGCTTTCAAAGGACATTAAATCCACTAGCCGAACAGTCTCTAAATAATGTATGTATGTGTTGGTATTTATTAATTTTTTTTTAAATAATTGTGTTGTTATGATTTATTCCTTATTTGTTGTTCTACAAAAAATTGTAGCTGCGTATGCGTATTCTGAGGCATCAGCGAATCCGTGAAGTTCCGTTTCGATTTCATCTGTTGTGTTTATTCATCTCTGGATTGTTATGTTTTTGATTTTGCTCAATTCTTCCTTGCATTTTATCCACCTTGTGTTTATGTTTTCTGGCAAGGGTTGACCCAATCTATTCCTGGGATCAAAGAGCTTGGATGAGTCGTATAATAGTGAGCTGTTGGCTCGTTGGCTGTTTGTGTGATAGTTGTAATGTTTCCACGTTGAATTTATAAAGGTCCTTTTGTGTATCGAATAGAATGCCTAATGTTTTATTGCAGTCATTTAACTTGAATTGAACGTCGCCAGTGCCGTGTAGTTCTTTGGGAATCTGATTCAATAGTTCCCTTGAGTTAGAGAACCATTTCCTTAAATTCAGTCCACCTTGTTCTGTGAGCATTTTGAGTTCTTGTACAGCTCGAGTTGCTTCCTCTATGTTGTTAGAACCTGTTATCAGATCATCTACGTAAAAATCGGTCAACATGATTGCTCCTAATGTATAATTAAGGTTGTTTTAAGGCTCTTATAGCTATAAAGCTGCCGGATCTTTCTTGAATCGTTTTTCTAATTGTATCAGTCTGGCATCGGCTTTCTTCCTAGATTCCCCTAGTTCGGCTTTGTTATATTAAAGGGAATTCTTACTGTTTGAGACTTTTTCTACAGTTGACTCAAAATGTTTTTCTATCATGTTTTCTTCTTCAGTGGTATCTCTCTCTTTAGGTATTGAGTCGTTTTCTACCAGTAATCTCAGCTGATCCTCTATACTTTTGGTTGCAATCATCGTTGTCTTGTGCTGATTTCCTGTGTTGCTCCTGCTACCCAATATAATCCAACCGGATTCCGTTTGTTGTGCCATCGACTCTAGTGGACCTCTCTTGATGATGTTGTTGATTAGTATTGATGGATAATAATCCGCGCCTAGTATATAAGATCAATTGGCTGTGACTGATTGTAGTTGGGATCAGCCAGTTGTATTTGGTTGAGATGCATCTAGCTGCTTGTAGCAAAGTCCACCTCGTGTGATTTTTGATCGAGTTTGTCGAATATCAAGGGTTTGATATTCATTTGGAAATCTCCATCAAATCTTGGCGATATAATTAGATTGAAGGTTTGTCTGCAAGTGCCTGCCTTTTTTCCACCTACACCTGAGATGGTGACGTGTACTTTCTCTTTTTTTAAACTTGAATAAATTTGCGGCCTTGGAGGATATTAATGTGGCCTGTAATCCTGGATCAATTAGGGCTCTTAGTGTGAAAAAATCGCCTGTGCTAGTTGCGGCTCTGACTATAATGCAGTTGGTAGTAAAACTTGTCCTTGCTGGCTGATCGCGAGTTTTTTGGCGGTTTTGGCACTACTTCCGGTAATTGATGCACTGCAGAAGTGTGTGGTGTCCCCCTTTATACACGATACATGTTTCTGCCTGGCAGTTGATGCTGGCTTAAACATCGTATGCACAAGTTGGCTGAGCTGACAAGCCTTGCCTGATTTAATGTTGACATCTTTTCAAATTGCTGGCATTGAATTAAACCATGATGCATCCTTACACCCTTCGACCCAACACGTTTTGGTTAACATGGCTGTATTAACTCGTTTCAGTGGTGGTATATACTGCATGTGTGGTCGTGTTACTGTGGCTCTATGATTGCCCATGGCTTCTAAAGATTGAAACCTTCTCTCCAGGAATCGAACGAAATCTTCATCCTAATGGATTCTGGGTCCAATTTTTTGTTTAAGATGAAATCCACGAATGCCTCGAAGAGTGAATCCATTCATATTTAGCCGTTTTTTTTTTTTAAATTGGGCGGATTTTACTCCAGCACTCAATGCCACTAATGGGCCTATGGTGCAATACCCACATTCACACTAACATTGATTTAACGCATTCATCCCATTCACACAAGTACAGTATACCACTTGCGCATTGCATAGCTCCATGTCACCGTTTACAGTGACATGGAAGATGGGTTTCAATTTAATCACCGATCGTAATCGGGAGATGAAAAATCCCTCTTGCATCCCGCCTCTGTTGGGATTCGAACTCGGTACCTCCCGATCCAAACGTCGCAGCTTTAACCACTGCGCTATTTGCTCGCTTTATATTGTGTAATATTTCTCGTGCCGTATCATGCCACTTTCTCACTGCTTGGGCGGATGGTATCTGTATTGTCGCCAAAGACAATAGTGCATTAAATTGATGGTTTGCCAGTAGCCTCACGGTTATGATCCAAACGGTTTGGTAATTGTCACCAGTTGATGTTAGGTGACTAATAATTTGCGCTGCTCCCTTATTCATTCAAATGATGGCCGCGACCTGCGATGGTCCTTTCTCAAATTGCAATTTTCGATGACGCGTTCGAGAATATCGAATGGTATTTGGCGAATGACACGAGTAATTTTGGCTTCCAATACCTCCTAGATTTGAGGTTTATTCACTAAGGGTAAAGTCTAAGGGTATCACACTATCTAAATAGCCAATTCAACGATCCGAACCGTGAACCAAATGTCGTCGAGATCGGGCTTCAATTTCAGGCAGCAATACCCCGTTATCATGGCGCAATAACGAGCACTATTCACAGGTACGTCTTCTTTTTTGAAGAAATATGGACGAATGATTTCACAGGCGCATAAACCACACCAAACCGTCTATTTAGTCGTGTATCATCCAATACTGTAAACTGGGATTCAAACTTTTCAATGGTATTCCAAATAGTGCTCTCAACAGACCGATGTTAACTGTAACTGACGCTATGCGGGGCTCAGTCTTTCCATGATGAAATGCCAAACAATACTGAATAAATAAAAGCACGATAACAATTTGAAACTGTCATGCGTCATTTGTCAAAAAGAAACAAATGAAAAAATCACCTCTAGATGAACGGCAACCCATTCACCTTACGTTTTTCCGGTTTTAAAATTTCGTTAATGACGTCAGCTCCAGTTTGAAAAATTGTGCGTCTGCTGTCATAGCAAAACAATTGAAGTTTTGTTCTGCTGGCCGATCTAATAGGCCGAAAAGTGTAAAAATATAAATTGATTCGAAATTTAAAAACCGATTTTCACGTTTGCATATTATGTGATTTCTCAATTTTTATTTCCATCATAAAAAAAGCTCATTCATTTTAATTTACACAGATGATTAAGCTTTCATCATTAACAGCCTATATATTGTTATATTTTTGATACACATTATATAGTGGTGCGAAAGTAATATCGATTACGTAACGTAATTAAATAAAAAAAAAAACCTCGCACATATTTTTCCCGCTTTATGTATATATATGTACACGATTACATAATATGACCTCCAATTACATTTTATGCTTATTGGCGATGCGATAATAACGAGAACATAATCACGTATGAAATGTTTTTTTCTTCTAACGACTTAATTTTTACAATTCATATAAAATTAAATGAACCATTTATTACTACTGTTGTATACACCGGTAGGTACACGGTTCTGGAACAATTATATACATCCATATATATAATATACAGCGATGTACAAAACAATAACAACAACCAGTATACGTACTGAACAGTTAAAAAAGGAAGCAAACGTGTTTCACTCTTTTGTATCTATGTATGTATACAAGAGTAGAAAAATGTGGATATACCTTACGTCCGGATATCCGGGTTTGCCGCCATAATAATAATAATACGAACAACAGAGTACAAAATACAGCATAACGTTGGGATGTTGGGGTCGAAAGGAATTACAACAATTGAAAAGTATAATAGGAAAAAGGAAACTAAAATTTCCAAATAAAAAAAAATAAAGGAAAATGAATTGGAAAACATGAAAAGAAAAATTTTCTATAGAAAAAAGATAAATTAATTTTTGCTTGACTGAATTCATATGATTCGTTATTTTAGGGGTAGTTCCAGACATTTTTTTTTTGTATTATGTGTTGTGTTTTTGCGTTCGGTTTGTTTTGAAAGGATTTTCGGTTTAATTAAAAATGGGAAATTTTTTATAATTAAGCTTATAACTGACATTTACAGTTAATTAATATATGCGATATGTGTTGTGTATTATATGTATATATGTATGTATGTAGTTAGTAAAATAAATAAACCGAATACCGCATTAATTTTTTTTTTGTTATAACAATATCATGGAACTAATTACTGTTCCCACTAAACTAATCCCTAACCAATAATAATTCATGTTAAGACGATATTAACATAAAAAATTAAATAAAAAATTTCTGTTGTATTTCGGTTTTATATCCAGCGTGATATATTGAAACCAGATACCGCGTATTTCATTTTTTTTTCTGTTCGTAAAAGCTCATCTCAAAATCCATTAAATCATATTCATAAGAGTTTTTTAATATACATACATATATACGGGTGGATGCAAAAAAATCGGAAAGCTCTATCTATAATATAGACTGTTATTATCTCGGTATATGCATGGAGGAGATTCTGTGTGAGTAATTGAATTATCTAAAGACACCAAGATAAAAAAATTATTTATTGCAACTGCAATTTTCATTTTTATGTTGTTTTTTTTTGTGTGCACTACAATGTTCATTATTAGCATCAGGAAAATCTCGTGAGAATAATTTTTTATCGTTTGGATTTTTCCGGATATAATGGTTGGGCTACATATACATACATATGTATCTATTCATAATTTCCTTCTCATCGCTCCACATTTAATTCTTTTTACTTTACTATGTGTGTAGAGAACAAAGACATGAAGATTTTATAAAGATAATCTAATTTTGGAATGCAGAATGGTTTTGGGGCATAAAAATGGAGATATGGATCATAGCATGAATCAATTAAGTAAAATGCTTTTAATTATTTAATGGGGCACAGGGAAACACTTAAAATAAAACTTTTGTCTACTTTTCAATTCTAAAACCCTTTTCTAATTTTGAACTAATTTTCGTTTGATTGTGTCTTAATATCCTTTTGTATTAGTAACTTTTTACATTATTAGCTCATAAATGGAAGTTACTTTTGTCCCCTACACAAATATTTTAATTTGTATGAATATTATTAACATTTCGATCAAGGATATACAATTACCAAGTTAAAAGGGACTGACTACCTATAATATAGTCATAAATGGAAAATTGATTGTTGCATGCCAAATCCATTCCTAAATCGAGAGAAACTATACCTCAACCAATGTTTCATCTGCGTTAGATTAGATTAAATATAGAAAAAAATATCTGTGTGTCAAACTGCCAATTGAATTGTAAGTACCAATTTTCAGGTAAAAAAATATGACCGTGAAGTTAATACTAAAAACAATACCCTGTTAAATTTGGTTATTTCTCAAAATGGAATTTTATTTATATGAAAATTAGAATTTAAGGTGTTTTGTTAGAACCATCTAAATGTGGAGTAATACATAATGGAAATAATAGCAAATTTAATTATAAAAATTATATCGGCAGCCGATGAAACAAATTACATTAAAATATTAAAAATGGACAGCATTATCAAGGACACCAATCAGGCAACAAGATGGACATTGGACCAGAAATTATTTGAAAAAGGCTATCGCTTTCTCTAAATATACAAACTATTTAAGTGGAGGAACAGAAAAATATCATTAAAACTATGCATAAACGTAATAATAACTGAAATGTAAGTTGTATCGTATGCACATGTTATACTAGACTTCCAATTTGGATTTGCAGCATAGTCCTGCAGAGCAGGTGTGTACCTTATAATTAACATAGAATTACAAACCTAGCTAAATACGACGTTTATATATGAAAAAAAGAAATACTATTCGGTAGTTTTCCTAGAAAGTGCACAAGCTTTCGATATACTATGACGTGAGGGGCCTGGAATATAAAATTAAATCTTCTGCATAAAAATTTGTGTCCACAATGCAGTCTATTGGAACCTTCATATTGTATTTATTGTACACTAATAACCAACGATATACTGCTATTAAGAATACACGCACATAAATCTTAAACTGCATCAAGAGAATTGCATGATCTCGAGTACTTATGTGGTCAAAAATCTGAAAAATTTCATATGGCCGAGATTTCAAAAAATTCTGGAGCTATTCTGTCGATTTTTCTTAAACCCGATTTTTCTTAGACCCGGTCAATTTTTCATAAACTGCTCCTGTAAGTGTGCTAGGATTCCAGCTACCAGAAAAGCAACATGGCATATTGATTACAGGGCGGTATTTCCAAACATTATGGTCAAAAAACTGTGAAATTACATAAGGCCGAAATTTCAAAAAATTCTAGAGTTCTTCTGTAGGTGCGTTTTGATTCCTGCTACTATAAATACAACACGGCATATTGGTTACATAGTGTTTTTTTTATGAGAAATTACTAATATGATAATTGGCATGTAATTGAAAATATAAAATATTGTTTGTGAAGGAATAATTAATTAAATAAAGTGTACAAATTTTCTGCTAACGTGTAATTGGTAGTTACAAAAATTCTTATAAAAAATGCAAAATTTTATTTTTTTTTCATTATTTGTCTGCTGAAATTACAGCAGAAAATTCTCTTTGTGCTGCTCCTGGTGGTGAGTAGAAAATCTACATTTTTCCTGCTGATAATTTTCTGGAATAGCATCTTATTTCAACGATCGAATGAAAAATAGGCATAGAGGAACTATCAAATTTTTATAGTATGTTAGTAAAGCAGCTGGTATACCATCTGGACCACATCCATCTCCGAATATTTCTAGAGCTAGATGAATGTCATCGGTAGTAATTGGTGGTGTTTGTATCGATACGTATAGTAATCATCTCTTGGTTTGGTATATTTATCAACGTCTTGCGGCGGTAACCGTTAATTTCACGTTTTGATCTAAAATCGCTCCAAATTTGTTTGGGTTCATTTCTTATTTTTCCTTTGAAAATAAATTGTTAGATTCATATCATTTGGTGCTTTGGTGCTTGATGTTGTTTCTGTCATGATTTGAGTGTTGTTACTGCGACTTTCATAGGCGATATTTTTTATTTGAATTTTGCTGGTTCCATTAATCCCAGGTTTGACAATAATGCTATGAAAATTCTGAGGACTAGGCTGTTAAGACCGTTCTTATTATTACTCAATCGGTGAATAGTAGTTAAATTATTGTGTATGTCTGGTTAATGCCACTAAAGCATGTGGTATGCTATCGAAAAGTTTAATCTGTTTCTCAGAGAGTCTGATACAAATAATGTTTGCGGATTTTAAGACTTGATCATCATAATTATTGTGCTAGTTATAATTGCTTTTGGTTCGATTTCGTAAAAATTAACTAGAGCTTATTCGGCATTACTGGAATATTGGCAATCAACTGGCATTTATTAAAATTGACGAAACTTGTATTTATATTAGTAGTACAAAATTTGTGATATATTGGCTTTATCCATGTAGGTTATACTATGATCTTTGGAAATATTTGAAAATTTCATTTGTATCAAAATAAAGCATGATCACGTAATTAAATCTGTCGATGTAAGGTATTTGGTTTTGATCACCCAAACAACCACTTAACAATGCTACTAGCCCTAGTAGTCCTGCATGTACTATCATGTACGCATTAATCTAGACAGTGATATTTCTTGAAGTCATTTAAGAGGTAAAGAGCGATCGTGCGGTGTTGATTTTGTGTTCTTCAAAGATAATATCTATGTTGTATTTGGTATAAAACTGAAGTCGAGATCTTTTCCAATTCTATGTGAATTTAAAATCCATGTTGGTTAACAACAGCCTGGTACTCCTTAAATTGAAATAATATCTGGTTTGGTTTTCCAGTGATAAAGAAAGTCTATTTAATATTTCAAAGATATTTTCATCTAGCAGAAACCGTATCTTTCAATTATCACAAAAAAGATGTTTTCTGAATTAAATTGAACAAATTTTTAAATTCAGATATACAGGTTCTTCTATGAACCTGTTATGATTATCATAAACAAATTTTTTTACTGAGCATAGCGAACTAGAACGAAATGGTAATATGAGAATTTATTTGTTATTCGACTAAGATGATTTTTCGTCAAGATTTTAGGTGTGTCCCGCGCAACTTATGGTATGTTGGAATTTTACGCTAGATAGAGCCGTACTATATGCTAGTGGAAACCCTGTACCACTATCTTTATTAAATGATTCGATTACTACATTACCAATTGGAATTTGAACAGATACTGGAGCCCCTAGTTACTGTTTTTATATGCTCTGCAGATGTTGCAGAATCATAAATTTATATGGCAAGCATGATAGACTTAGATGTGTTTCATATGCTCACTGAATTCGAATATCAGCTGTGAAATATGCTAGATTTAATTGAATCCAGTGTGACGGTTCCATGAGATGTGCTTGTCATGGTCCAATGCTCTCTGAACTGTGACTGCAGCTGCGATATACTGGATTTGATTGAATCCATTGCTTGTGCAAATGATCCCACTTGAGCTGCAATATAATATAATCTTCTGCGTTGCAATCGCTTGAGATAATATATGCGACAGTGACAAGCATTTAGAGTGATATATTTTGGTCGCGATTCTCGCACGGTTCTATTTATATAATTTAATAAATTATATAATTTAATATAAAACTAAGTACTTTTGATTAAATATATTTTTTTAAATTAGGTAAGTTTGATATTGAAACTAGAAACTAGTTACACTTAATTTTATTATGTTAGATCAGAAATTAAAAACACAAAATAAAAATAAATTTAAAAATAAAAAACAGCACTATTTAAAAATATTGTTGAAAATAACAAAACTAAAAACAACGATTCGTTCGATTTGAACGAATGTTAAGGTTAAACTGAATTAAAATGGGGTGACAAAAAATTAAATTTTTGCTACAAATGCTTAAAATTGACAATCTGTTGCATTATGGCCAACGCCTCGTACTCGTTTGTAACTGAATTAAAAACAATAAAAGCAAAATGTAAACTCGATAAATTTAAATCGACGAGTACTAGATAAAGAAATTTGAATTTTGTTGAAAAATTAAAACCGTTACTTCGATAAATTTAAATTTAAATTCGTTCAGTTTTTTCATTACCAAATTAATATGTAGATGGCACCACCGCGACTACATTAAATAAAAAACTAAGTTTCCCAGCTTTTTTGCACGGGCATAATATCTCTTGCAATATATCCACCGCATTTTTGATATGCATTATACATATTTAGAATGTATTGTGTTGTTATACGAGTATTTACAAAATCATCTATGCTAACGATGAAAATTAAACAAAATTTCTACTTTTTATGTAAAACTTTTTACTTATTATGATTAAGCAACAACAACAAAACTAAACTTATTGTTATCGTATACAGTTCAGTTTTCAGTATACCATATACTTATATGTTATTCGAGATTATGGTGAGCACAAAAATTAGGAAGAATATCACACAAAAGGCGAGGAAATGCAATCTCCTACATATGTACATACAAACATATGTACATATATGTATGTATATCCATGGTCTCGTTTGGGTGGGAGAAAACATAGATTTTTTGTTTTTAGACGAAAAATACATAAATATGCTGTATGTTGTTTATTGAAATTTATACTGTTGAATAGAAGCATTTTATTTCTAAATAAAAGCATTTTTTTGTTGTTGGTTTAATTTAATTTTTAAAATAAAAATACAATTTATTTTATGTATGTACATATATATGTACTAGAATTTAAAATGTTTCTATATTTTCGAGAAATTTTAGCAATTTAATTGTTAGTATATATTTTAAAATGGAAAACTGTATGAATATTTACAAATGGTAGCATTTTAATTATTTGGCATTGAAATTTATGTTTTGCGATAATTAGTGTATAAAAATGATTGAAATATGAAACTTGCTCGTACAGTATTTTCGGTGCCAATTAAATAGAAGATTTTGGTATTTTAGAAAAACAAAGAAATTTATATTTTAGAATTTTATTTGTAGTCCACTTCATATACATATCTTGAGATGTGTTTGTTCGAACGAAAATATCTAACAAAAATAAAATTCCTAAAAGAGCAAGTTTCAAAGTTTTTAAATACAATTTATTTTTGGTTAAATTTAACATTTGTATTGTTATATGAGTAACCCGCATCTCAAACGAGTCAACTATATATCAAAGCCCAAAAATAAAAGGTCAAAGAAGACGACAACCTTTTTCATGATATTGCCTTTAATTTAAAGGCACGATTATAATGACGGAGATTGGTGCTTTGGACTTTAACGATACCTATTGTTGCATCAGAAATATAATCATCTAAACTTCTTTTTGAGGGGTTACGGGAAAATCAGGTCTACGAGCTAATATTCCAGAAGCGATACAAGCACTAAAAGTGCAATATTCGAGCTGCGGTGATGTAGTGCCCCAATTATGCGAACGTGTAGTGAACTACTTCCTTAATATGGTAATTGATTCTGAATGTATTATTATCAATGTATTAAAAATAAAAATTAAATATCACAGTATTTACATAAATAAAACCGACAAGAAGACAAAGAAGACGGCATTGTGTAACATCATCATTTATGACATTCGATAGACGCTTGTGTCTCTCTAATGAAATACTAATTTGGACGCTATTTCATATTCAATTTAGCAATTTCTATTGTGACCACTGCTAGATTCTGTTTGTATAAATTCATTCGACAAAATATCACCATATTTTTTTTTTTCGGTAACCATCGAAACAAGGAAAAAGGGATAGTCGGCAAATTTTTCTAAAATGCTGAGATCGCAAAAGAAAACGGGCAATCGAATAAACGAAATAGCGTACAAATTTGTTGTTGAAAAAAGACACACCAACGTCTATCGATTATCGAAAATAGTCATGTTATAATATACCGCCCTGGGGCTCTTGTATGTAATTAGCCTACTATTTTCAATGTTTATTGTTTTGCAATAGTAAGCAAAGGAAGAAAAAGCTAAGCAACAATAAATTTATAATATTGTTTTCCTTTTTCTCTCTTTGCTTACTATTATAAAACGACGGCCGCCGAAAATAGTAGGCGAGTTGCATATTAGGGCCCCTGATCGGACTACACATTCAATTATGAAATATCCCTTTAATACAATCTGATCACAATGAAAAAAAAAAATAAAAATATTATACTACTTTCAATGTTTGCCAATAGATGTCAGTAAAACTATCAAGTAAGAAAACATAAAATCTAACTAATGTATTTCGTGAAAATAAACTGTTTAATCTATGTTGCGGTATAATGGAAATAAGAATTGCTCAAACGAATCATTGTAATGTAATCTATGGCATAATTTAAACCGTTCAATAAATTGAAAGTAATATAATTTTATGAATCAATTTCGCGTCGTTTTGTATTTTGCATTTTTGGAAAACCTGAGGGGACTGGTTCTCGAAGCAGAAAAACGGTGCATCCTTCTGATACTCGGTTGTGATGCAAACGTGCATCATACAAAATGTGTTGCAGTGCAGCATGGACATCAATGATCGGGCAGTAGGAGGTGGCGTGGAAATACTTCTTTTCTGATCACCGATATGTCCAACTTATGGTCAGAACATTATCCCTGCTGCCCGTAAATCATTAAGGAATCCCCGAAGCAAGGACTGCATTACCGGTAAACGAGTAACCGATTACGAGTAACGAGATACCGGTTAGGTATGGTAAAACCGGTAATTTGATTCCGGAAAAAAAATTAAAATTTACCAGTAAATTCGGTAATAAAGTCATTCTGGCTCTTCCGAATTTTTGATCTGCATTTTGTACACAATCCCATTAAATGGCGAACAGGTACTTCAAAGGAGAACTATATTATGCTTGTAATATCATCTTAAAAACAAAACTCATTTTAACTCTTGTTAATCGTGATTAATGCTACAATAATAAATGTATCATTCACAATGAAAGAACGTTTGTCACTATAGTGATCAAATAATAAAATGATAAAATAAATTGCACGAAGTAATCAAAGACTGTACCGGTTCGTATACCTGAATTTTAACGACTAATACTACAAGTGTAGAATTCGAAAGTCTGTTTATGGCATCTGAACTAGCTATCAAACTAGCTACGTATATGTGTTTTTATGCAGAAATTGGTTTTATTGGAGTTCATTCAGAAATTGTATGGGTAATTTACTGGTTCACCGGTAAACGAAAATTTCGGTCTCCACCTAGAAGGATAACTTGGACCAGATAGAGAAATATTAAAAAGATTCCTGCCGCAAGAGGCTGAACTCCAGCGACAGTGGAGGAACTGAATTGCTAATGGTGTACGTTATTACATGCACGTGTATCAAAACCTTTAATACTGCTTATCCTTTGGTAAGGCTTATAGGGGCAAGCAATAACCAACATGGTGGTTCAGAGGTCTGGAGACCTACCGCATGGTTTGGAATTGGGACTCCTTTAAGGAAGACCTAAGATTATATAAAAAAAATTAGGGAAAGAATAAAGGAGTCCCAAACGAATCCAACCAGTCCCAGTTAGTTAATTAAACTGCAGGATTAATAGACTTCTTTAATTAAATCGAACGATTCCATGACTGATTTCTATACAACCAAAAATGCAACACAGTACACCGCTTTACATCGTCGTAGTGGAACCTATGTATGAAGTCAGTGTATGTGGTGGCCAGGTCCTGAGAAAATAAAATACAGGAATAAGATCGAGAAAACTCAAAGGATGCTTATAAGCAAAGTATGCTTACAAGCGGGGTGCTGAGAGTGATAATTACATATTAGGGCTAGCTCATCCTTTTGCAAAGTAATTTCATCCCTGTGCAAAACAATCTTTTGCACATTTATCTCAAAAGTCTTATAAACTCAGTATTTTCCATACTGGTTGTCAAAATCTTCCTATGGTTCGAATTCACATTAAATTTATAAAAATTTCTGAGATTTATTCAAAAGTACTAAAGGCTCAATTTTATTCAATCTTCAATTTGGCTGCTCTAGTTAGGACTCCAGTCAGATCATTATTTTAGCATTTTCGAAATTTAATTCATATTTTAATTGTGTAGTTTCAGTTCAATTCTCTGATCATACCATTAAAACCGATCATACCAAAAATGTCAGCAATTATACAGTTATTTAATTAAAAATTAGTAGGTTCATGTATACGAAAATTAAATTTATTTTTTTATAAATATTTTGGGGCTCGAGAAATTCTGTATTTGATTCAGTATTGTTCAATATGTCATAGGAAAATTTTATAATCGATTAGGAAAATGCTAAAGGTTGGTCTGTACCCCAAAATCATAACTGGAGTTAATAAAATGAATATATTAATAGAGATCAATGTTGGGTCTGCAGTACTATTAAATTTGATTTGACAAAGGTTGAAATTGACTTGCAATAGAGTTGGGTCTGCAGTTTGTATTTTATTCCTACTCACATGTATTGAAATTAAAAACCTTTAAATGTTTAATTTTATAACTAAAACTAACTCTTTTAACTCTGGAGCATTAAATTACCTTAAAATGTTCAAAATATTAGTTTCGCGTTTCTCGAAATTTCGGGAGTTTTAGCTTTATCATAACGAATGTAGATAAACAATTTACTTTCTCTAAAAATAATTTCCGACAGTTCTAAACTACTCCTCCTTATTTTTATAAAATTCCACATGTCCTTCTGTTCAGGTTATTTCTTCTGCGCTTCTCGCCTGCATTCAGACTTTATTCCCATTACTGGCTGATTTAATTTATATCTAGTTTATTTTTAAAAATATCTCAGCGAATATGGAACGGAAAGAACATCCGACGTCCAAACCAAAACAGGATTGTACTCGCTAATGTTGTTGTCGCTAAAATTTATTCCTCATTCTATATCAAGCCTCAGGCATTAACCAGCCAGATCTACCCACTAATATTAACTCAAACTTATTTAACAACAATTATGAATGAAAAAATCTAAAAACGGTAGACTATACTTTCAATGTTCATTATTTTCAATAAACTACATGTTCTTGCGACAATCCGCAAGTTCCTGCTAATCCTGCTAATTAACGAGGATGTATTGTTCCAAAGGAAGTCGTTACGAGAGGCAGACAAAACAAGACAATGGGCAACAATTTAGCCTCCAACTAAGAACTGAAGGTGTTATGTATTCCGAAGCAACAAGAGGCGTAGTCAATAAACCCAAACAAAAATCGATAGATGTAGACATCACCCAAACATTCCAAGATATTTGGAAGATAAAGCATAGTTAGCTAAACCCAAATCCACAAAGGAATGAACAGCACAACGAAAATCATGGCATGGAATGCTAATGGTCTGCTCCGGCATCAGCAAGAACTACAACCAGTTCTCGACATTGAGAATATAGGTGAGTGACTTTCAAAGGCTATTACGTATATCACACTATTTATCCAGATAATTGAGCCAGAGGAGGAAGTTCAGTTATCATATTAAAAATATCCAACATTTTAAAGAAGCCAAGTATGAAAAAGAAGAAATTCAGGCCACAGTGGTTTATACAAAAACCAAAAGTTTTACTATTATTGTGGCAGGATTATACTGTCCACCAAGACATTCTATTAACAACAAACAATACTCAGAGTTCTTCAAGCGTCTGGGAAAAACGTTCATAATAGGTGGTGACTTCAATGTGAAGAATACTCACTATGGAGTTCTAAATTAACTACAACTAAAGTAAACGAATTACTATGAGGACCATTAAAGAAAATGGATGTGAATCCATTTCAACAGGAAAGCCAACATATTGGCCAACTGACCCAGGTAAAATACCTGACCAGATCGATTTTTTATAACCAAAATTATTTCTAAGAATTTTATGAAAGTCGAAGAATGCCACGATATGCGCTCAGATCATTCTCCAATAGTCCTAACTCTAAGCGAGTATATCATTCAAAAAGGGAATAATCCAGTATCAAGCAACGAATATACGGACTGGAAATGTTTCAAAGCACATCTTGACTAAAGAATACTTTTGATAGTTCATTTAAAATTATAGACCAACTGGACATAATATGAAGTAGAAAAGTTCGGATATTCAACATTCAGCATGGGATAGTACTCCAGAAAACAAATCAAAACTAAAAGGAAATAACTATCCAATAGAAATTAAAAATCTCCTTAGGGATAAATGCAAGCCCAGAAAAAAGAGGCACCAAACTAGAGCTCCACAACACCAAAAAAGACTAAACAAACTTATTCAAAAATTCAAAAACGGAGAAAAAATAGCTGAAGTTACACCTACATCGCCTAGTGAAGTAATAAACGAAATTAAAAACAATTTGAACTAAAAGAAAGCAACAGGGTTTGACCTGATTACGCGAAATAATAAAGCGGCTATACCGAGAAAAACCTGTTTGGACTTATGGTATACATGTGTGGGAATGTACCAAGCAGAGAAATGCATATTATCCAACGATTCCAAAGTGCTAAGAAACATCGTCAACGCACCATGGTTTGTCAGAAATAACGTCATCCACAAAGATCTGGGCATAGAACTAATCAAACCCGAAATTATGAATTTTTTTATAGAAGTCATGAACAACGGCTAGTTCACCATGTTAACATAGAGGCCGTCTAGCTACTAGATAATACGGATTTAGTTAGAAGGCTCAAAATAGTAAAACCTTGTGAGTTAGTGTAAAATCAGTTAAAATCAATCTTTATCTAGCGCACAACAAAAGCACGATCAAACAATTAATATCAAAATTAAGGAGTACATCGATGGAGGAACCCTTAAATTTGAGTAAGTTGTAGTAATTTAAGTAAGAATAAAATTGCTCATTTCTCTTAGACTAGATTGTAGTTAACAGACAAGTAATAAAGATAACTTATTTCAAAAAAAAAAAAATTGAAAGTAAAATTTCAATTTAACTACAACATTGTTTATTTTATTAACCCGATTTTCGTCAGTCCACTCCAGGTGGGCGGTTTCGTTTTAGTCTCTGCAGGGCCCTGGTGAATTCCTCTTGGGATGGATCGTCAATTTAAAAATCTTCGCAGTCTGTGACACATGATGAACACCAAACAGGTCGATAAAGTGTCCATTCCATGCGTCAAGTACTGCGTCGATGTTAACACAGAGGTTTCCATCCCGGTCCCGAATGGCAGTTGACGCAGGCCTGAAAGTATGGTGCAATACAGTAATTCCTTTAAAGAAATTACGTGAACTGCGTTCATTGCTGAGTTGTTGTACTTTCAGAGCCTCGGCCTTCGATCATTCTCGCTTTTTCCGTTGAATTTGTAATTCACTTCTCCTAGTGAGAGTAGCCTGGTTCTTCCTCGCGATTGTGAGACGTTGTTGCACATCTGACTTTTACTATACCTAAAGTCTGTTGAGCAGCACTGACAACCGAAGTTTTCAGTGCCTCCCAGACAGAGTTCACACAGTGAGACTGGTAATTAGCTTCCTCAATGTTGTCGCTGACATGATCCTGATATCGTGTCTTTTGATCTTCATTTATCAGACCTTCACAGTCGAAACGTTCCATGCGTTTCGCTGTGTTCCCAGACTTGGGGTGCGAATCTGGTTTGATGATATGATAATGAAAATAAATAGATATCATCGGACGTTTGATTGGCTTTTATCATTCTGTTTTATCATCAACACATAAAACCTCCTATTTACTAAACTAATCGGAATAATTTACGTAAACTTGTATTTTTGTTTTTTGCTAACTTGTATTTTGCCTGCTCGTGAAAATAATAAAGTTCTCGCATTGCACAGACCAACTAAACTTTATAGGATTACGTGTAAATTTAGAAAAACTTGTTTTCCATTTACTTAAAACGATGGAAGGCCTAATTAAACGTCCCAAGTTCTATTATCGTTTTTTGATTTGATTACTAGTTGCAAACGATTTTTCATGGTAAAAAGTTGTTTCAGTTCAGCTAGCACATCATTACCTGAATCTGTTGATACTTTTATTATTACTAAATCTATAGAATTCGTAAACGTAATATTCATCACAGTTAACATAAGTTAAAATGAATTTTATTATTTAGAAATCTTTACACTATAATGTAGATAGTTGTCCTATGAACTAGTTGTTTTTTTATTAAACAATTTAATTTAGATTTATTTAATGTTCATCCGTAATGTTCAGTAATATTAATTAGGAGACTCAGCGACCGTCGAAACATTGTCACTGTTTATCGACTTCATATTAGAATCAATATTGTCACATGGGTACGAAATATTTTATAGGCCAATGCGGGTTCTACATCTACAGCTAATGATGTAATGTGTGTGTTTAATGTACATTTAAATATTTAAGAGCAAAACCTAATGTTTCATCAAATGTGTGAATTTCCAAACAATTTCTCTGATATTTTATTACCGAAAATTACCGATTAAATCAGATAATTCACAAAATATTTTGAGTAAAAAAAGCTGAGAGATCCGTCCAGTATAGGTGGAGGTATAGGATTAACTCTGGTTCGTTGTCTTAACAATTATTTTATAATATTTTGTTTTCCTCTTATAATAAGATGGATTAATATTCAGTATATTTACAAGTATGTATATATATATAGCACTATAGGCTATTCTAAATATGATATGTCCAATTTGTGAGACCCCTCAATTAAAAAAGAACATTATTTGATGTCAACAATGCAAAGCTAGGTTTCTCCTACTCATGTATACCATAAGCTAACTAAATACCATTATAAATTATAATTTATTTGATCATCTGAAGATCAATTACACCAATCGCATAATCTTTGCAGTTATGTAGATTTGTAGAAAAAAACAAACCTGAACAATACAAAGATAAAATTTAAGGTCGTTGACCGAAAACGATAATTTGAAATAAACAAAAAAAAAAAAATCGTTTTGCACATTGTTATGTAGAATTTTGATCAACAATTATTTTGTACATTCGAATATCAATCCATATTCCATTCGTAACAATATATTTAACAATATATTTTTTTCATCAATTTTGATGTAAGTTTATCATAATATATCACTAGACCGGAACCGGAATCGCCTTTTGTATTTTATCGATGATAATTTTATCATTCTTCATTATCATCGAACCAGAATCGCACCTCTGTGCGAAAACTGCCATCGTAGCGACCAAATAATGGGTGCTGTCTACATATTTCGTTGCTGACCGATAAGCTCTCAAATCCAGCACAACCCCAGCACGCGCTTTTGAAATTAACACGTGGTCTATTTGGCTGCGGGGAATTTTGTGAGGATGTGTCCATGTTCCCGAATGTATTTGTTTGTGTGGGGAAAATGTGCTTGCTACTCTAAGATCGTGAGCAATTGCAAAGTACATCATTCCCTCACTATTATCGGTCGCAATTTCGTGTCGGGAGTATGGACTTATGGTTTCACACAAGTCGGTCTGATTTCTGCCAGCTCAAGAAGATATCCAGCTCCAAGATTTGCGAGGTCATCTCCACTGTATAATAACGTATAGCCCTGGGACACATGGGCTCCACTTTTAGGCCAGCGAGTATCTTGTAAAGCAACGAGTCCCAGCCGATACTCCTTCGTGCCGATCCTACATCTCGTGTCCGAGTACTTGAGCGGGAGCCCGATGTTGTTTTGGCGGTATCAATTTTTCGTTTTGTTGACATTATAAACGGCTTTTATTTTTTTACGGATGCTCATGCAATTTAAGTTTACGAGCCATGTGTGCTCCCCGACCACAGAGGCCTGCCTTCGCAAACTGAACAAGTTTAGACCAAGGCAGAGAGGACAACTGATCTAAATTTAAAGACCTAAAGTTGAATACCTGAATTCGTATAGAACTGAAAGCAGGACAACTGCTCACGAAGTGAAGGCAGTCATCATCTTCCTCAAGGCAGTACTCGCAAATAACATCATGAGCTAAACACATACGATGTAGATGATCCTTAAAATGGCCATGTCCCGTAAGAATCGCTACCAAGATTCTTAATTGGTTCTTTTTTAAAGATAAAGCATACTACTAAAGTATTTAAAGGACAATCAGACCTTAGGTCTCTATCAAGGCGTAGTCCTTTATAACTTTCTTGCTGTAGTTGAAAGAAACAGGAACCGCTGGTTCAGGACCAACAAAAGAAAATTGCCTACGATGTCACAATGAGCCGGTACCCACATGACCGTAACTTTATTGTTATTCCTCAGATAATATGCACCTCAGACGATATGCTGCAGAACAAGCTGAGCCTAAAATAAAGGTGCGTAACTGAGACAAGGAAAGAGTGGATACCATGGTAAGAAGTGGGGTCGATGACATAGCCCCAGCTATGGCTCTGCAAGCAAGATTTTGTAGACCATTAAGCTTGGCTACAGAAGCCTTTAGCTCAACCACTATCCACCACACAATAGAAGCGTACGATAGTAGCGGTAGGACCAGTGATTTATAAATGAAAGAAAGCATCGGCTTAAACCCCAGGATTTCCCAAAAGCTCTTCTATATTGCCAAAAAATGGCTGTAATCTAGGTGATTCTTCCAGGAAAGTTTGCTGTCCAGGACAACACCAAGGTGCTTGACGTGGTCACATTTAGTGATCGTTCTCCCAAAAAGGAAGGGAACATATATAGTTCAAGAGTATTCCTCTTAATTGTAAAGACAATTAAATCAGATATAAAAGGGTTGACGTGAAAACCTTTTTGAGTTAGGTCGGATAAGACACTGATGACTCTGTGCAATGTAGCCAGATTGCTGCAGCTTTACAAGTAACTCGTCAATGACCAAACGCCACAGCAGAGGTGAGAGCACACCTCCCGGAGGACAGCCTTTGGTTACCCACAAGAAACTCCTTATTATTAAGAGATTTTTCAATCCTGGTTACAAGTTCATGTAGGGCGGTTTCACAGGACTTACCGACTCTGTAGCATGTTGCATGTTACTGAGTGGGGAGGTGATTAGAAAATGATCTCTAATGAATCTTTCAACAATTATTTCCAGAGCTTTAAGGGAAGTTGAGGATAGACTAATAGGTCGAAAGGACTAAGGATCCGTATAATCGGACTTACCTGCTTTCGGGATAAAAGCAACTCTACTTCTGCTCCAAGAATTTGGAACAGTGCTAAAAGCAATACACCCTTGAAAAAGGTGGAGAGGAATTAGAGGAAAGTTGATGATATCACAACCAAGGAAATAAGCCGAAAGGAGCAGCTCACCAATTTTCTTGTTGGAAGAGGTAAGCTGTCCGTCCGGTAAACGAAGAAAATCAAGTTTACACAAACTGTTCTTAGCTAAAGCTCTATTGAGTCCAGCGACAGCAGATAGGCTGTTGATTTCCTCGCAGAAGTTCAACCACGCGGCTCTTTGAGTGGATCTTAACCTTCTTTTATATTCCTTTTGTGTTAACAAGAAGTTATTCCAATCAATCTGTCGACTTTTTTGCTTTGTGCTTTAGTTTCCTTTAGTTTAGGTATGCTTATCCTTACACCATGTCACAAGATTAGTGAACTCCTCAGAGGAAGGAGGTGAAGAGGAGTCATACGGCAAATAAACTGAGGCGATGACCAGTTTAGTGCAGGAGTTAGCGGATACCAGAGTAATGAGCACAGCCGTAGCATCGGCGGAGCTGCACTCGTGAATAAGAACTGCATTGATATTATTGCCAATAAAAATGCACGCTCGAGGTTTATTGACAGAATTCTTACAGAAGATTCTGGCATTAAATAACTTCAATCCAGAGACAGCATTATCAAGAAGATTTGGTTCCTGGATTAGGCAAATATCTGTATGCATTACAGAAAGCAACTTCCTTAATTCAAAAGAAGCAGACTTACTGTTACTGTGTTGCAAGTTGATCTGTTTTATTCTAATCATGGACGATATTATAAAGTCGGGCAAAAAGGAGAATAACGTTGCCTACGGACCAGAGATAATCTTGAAAGAGATCATCTCCAGAACGTACTGCAACAACAAACCGGAGCCAGTTATATGAAGGATTTTGGTGAACCCGGATTGGCGATTTGCCTCACGTTTGCAGCGAACTACCTTCCATCCCTCAATTGCAATAGCTGGATTCATCAGCTTGATGTTGGTGGTTACTACACATGGATCCTTAGGCGGACCAGGAATCCATGTTAGTAAAAAAAATAATTTTCTTGGGGTCGCCAACTGATAGTTGACAACCACTCCAAACATTTTTCATTTTTGAGATTACCTCACAAAACCACTTGTAACTCTCGTCATTATTGCACCTGCAAATGATGACACCATCCGAAAGATAGCACCCAAGCATCTGCGGTACAAACCCTGACGATTTCGCCGTCAAGAACTCGACGACTAAGTTCAAGCCGGAAAATACCCAATTTCAATTCATCAAGAGAGATAATCGGATTTTTCTCCCGAACACAAAACGTTTTAATCGTAGATTCAGCGGCGGCCTGCGCATACGAGCGCGGCTTTTTCATCGCCATTTCCGGAGTGGTACCAGTTATGTTACACACTCGTTTAGGAGGGGCCATATATATATATATATATATATATATATATATATATATATATATATATATATATATATATATATATATATATATATATATATATATATATATATATATATATATATATATATATATATATATATATATGTAAATATATATGTAAATATATATACTTCAAAACAAATTAAAATACTGAATATGTTGAAACTCAAATTCAATTCATTCGGAATGAGAATTAATTTAAAATGAGAAAATTTCAATTTTATTTTCACAATAATTCGTCTCACGTATATCAATTAATATTTTTCAATATATACAAAATAATGAAATATCTAACAAATCAATTACATAGGGCAACTCCATTTACAAAAAAAAAAAATCTCAACTAAATTATTACATTTTCACTCGATTTAAGCTGTAACCCTTTTTTCAATCCTCGTATAGCTGGTATATATGTACGAGTACGTGTATATACGAGTATATACAGAAGATCTCAATATTTCACAAATACACACAAAATTGATCAGTTATCATCAATCATCTCGACTCGTGTATAGATTTCAATAATTTCGAATCGTATACATACCATATTCCCATTTTTATTATATTCTAATATTTTTATATTCTAATCATAAAAAGTAATAAAATCAAAATAATATTTAACAAAAATATAAAAATTGAATTATTTTCATTGTACAAAATTTATTTGAGTTTTCATGAAAAAATATATATCATTTTGTGTGTGTGTGTAAGTTTGAATACCCCCCCAAAAAAAACACCATCCATCCATATATTCTCCATAGAGATTGAGACTATATAGCTTTTCTATATAAAATATACGAGTATGCTATTCGGGATGTGGGATGGGATAAATTTTCAATATTCTATTTGTCGCACGTATCTATTTGAATGTGATACAGCAGTGCACATGTAAAATGGTATGTATAGAGGGGAAAAAGCACGGGAGAAAAAAATTTACAAAACGACACCCACACACACACACACACAAATAGTCAATAAAAGATTTATTTCTATTTGTTTTCTTTAACACTTTGATGGGCTATTAAATTTCTCGGTAAAGACAAATATTGTCACCTCAAATCAAAATTGACACTTTATATTTGTTTTCTATGTTTATGGCCGATTCGTGTTTACTGGGAATTGTGCGACTACATAAATTTATCGAGGTGAATCACATCTCTTACACACATTATACATGACAATAGATTTATAATTGAACTGTGCACAAAAATGAATTCTTGATTGGAAATTTAATTGTTTTTATGGTTTGTTTTTTTTAAATCATGAATTATCTTTAATTTCCATTTCACATATTTTTCTCTTCAACAAATTCATATACCATTTTCTTCCTGATCCTGAGATCTTAATAAATTTGTCTCGCAAAACAACAAAGAATAATTATTAAATTCAATAAATCAAATTTTTGCAGAATTAATTACATTTCATATTTATGGAAACAACAAGGAGGTCGGTGTGGGTGGTATACGACATGGATCCCATATTCGTTTGGATGCCACTTTTATATTCCTTGTGAATAATTAAAAACGTAAATATTGAAAACATAATAAAAGATTAATTTCCTTTCAGTTTCAATGTATATAAATATATCTCAATAAATAAAAAATATATATTATATTCCAAGTAAATATATATATGTATATATATATATATATATATATATATATATATATATATATATACATAAGATGGTAGATGTACGAGAATTCTATTGGGAACGAAAAAGATATTAATTGAATGACATAGATAAGTCTTATACAGGCGATCTTCGATATACGTCGTAAGAATTTTTTAGGTATGTATATAGAGGTAAGCCAAAAGGTGAAATGATGCTGTACAGGATTTAAGAATAAATCGTCTAAATATAGTTGAGTTAAAACTAAAATTGTGGGTCCAATTGTATTTGCAAAATACTGAAAATTGTATTTAATGTGTATCGAATAATAATTAAATTAAAAATAAATCGTGTAAAGTCGTTCATGGAAAAACGCCTGAGTGAAATATATTAAAATTAATATTGTGGGTCGACTTATATTTATAATTTGTTGATCAGTTGATAAAGACCCGTGTGAGCCTTATACCAACCACAACTTTTAATCGTTCTGAGTGTCTGTCATTAAGTCAAGCACCGTCAAAAGTTCTGGCGAATATTTCGGAGTCCCTTTTTTAAGAGTTGCATTGACTGCCCTCTTTTTAGTATTACTTATTAAAAAAATTAGGTTTAACATTGTGGTTACGACGCACAAGTTTACGTACCGGTAACATAGTTTTTCTCAAATCAGTTGGACATTTTTTTCCCATCAGCATCTAAATTTAAATTTAATTCCGCGAAATATTGTGGAATTTCCATCGGTGGTAAAAAGGCTAAACATTTAAGATACATAAACTGAAATCTATAAAACAGAATTTTATAATTTATATTCTGATATTAACCTTAAATTTATTTAAATATAATAATAATAACAGTGTTAAAGGCCATTACTGGCCCCTTACTGAATCAACAATCTGGCTCCAACGGTTTCGATCCTGAGCTTGGTCTTCATACTGTCTTAGACAATCTGAAGCGGCCAAGTCGTTCTCTACATCGTGGAGCCATCGTCGCCTGCAACGACCTCTGCGCCTACCATATGGTGGCTCTCCTTTCAGAGATCGCTGCACAATTCGTTCCGGATCAGCACGCAGAAATTTTTATAGAATAGGTAAATTTTTGTCTAAAATAACAGTAAATGAATCTTCCGTTAGAAATAAATGATGTTTTAATAAAAATGTGGTAGTGACTGTGTGAAGATCAAATTGTTGGTGTCTACTTTTTATTCTAAAAATAAAATTACCGGGTCTTATATTTCATAAAAATGTAATAGCAAAGTGTTGTGAAATATCTGTTTAATATTATAAATTAAATTTTTAATTAAAGCTTTCTTTGTTTAATTAATAAAAGTGTGTTTAGTGAAAATTTAATTTACGTACATTTTATATTTTTGTGTAATGGCGGAAGACTTACAAGGTATCTTTTCAGAAATTGGAATTAGTAATGAAATTTTAGTCAAATACAATATTTTAAAAGCATTAGAAGGTAAGAAAGTTAATAAATTTATTTATATGAATTATGCTACATAGAAATACCTATATGTAGCAAAGCTTATATAATATTTTTGTAACACGTGTGCTTCAACTGGGTTTTTATTATAGAACCTGAAATTAATGGTGAAACATTGAAGCACATTACACCTGAGCATTGGGAACAATTTTTTAAAATATGTAAAGTGCCCATCGGTTTACAATTAATTATTGAGAAAAACATTGAAGTTTGGCAAAAATTGCAAGTAAGTTGATTTTATTTGGATATATTTTGTATTGAACTGTATACCTATTCATAACATCTATAGTTTACAATTTAAATTACAGGGATTTTATCATCACTAATCACGTAAAATAGTAAAAATTTATTTATTGTTGAATTAGTTAGTTTTACGATGAAATGTTTTATTTGTAAATTAGAATATTTATCACACGAAGCATTAATTGTCCATTTAAATATTATCCATGGCTTAGGAAAAGGTAGTGAATATGTTTGTTACGAAATTACTTGTTACAAATATTTCTCAAATTTAGATAAATTTAGAAGGCACATTAAAACACATGCATATGATAAAATCTCCAGCGATCAATCTAGTAGTAATACACATAATAATACAAGATGTTGTGAAATCTTAGAACAAACATTGAATATTTCTACTCAAATAATTAACAATTCTGTGGAAAATATTAGTTCTATACCTCAAAATGAAATAAAAAATGTCGACCCAAAAAATACTCCAGATATAAACAATTTTAAACAAAAATTTACTGAATCTTCGGTTAGCTTCATAGCAAATTTACATAATATAAACAATTTTAATAAAAAAAATGTTACGCAAATTAGAAATTCGATTGTAAGTCATATCACTAGACCAATTTCCGAATATATTCATCATTTTATAAATTTAAGCGAATTAACTACTGATCAAAAAGATGTCTTTAACGAAATTTCAGGCATTTTGCTAAATCCTTTTGAACCTATTAATTCCGATTACAAATTCAATAGATGGCTAACCGATAATGGTTATATATCGACTCTTCAACAGTTCTCTAATAATAACGAAATTAAGATTGTTCATCACTATGGTAATAGTAGTTACGCTGAGTGTTTAACAAAAGGTGTGTTAATTCCTTTAGGATTTCAAATTAAATGCAATTTACAGAAATTATATGACTTCGATCAAATTATTAAATTAAATGAAAATTTTACTTTCTTTGATGAAAATAACATTTCATGTTTCATGAATAGCAAATTATGGCTTCAAAAATTGCAACATTTAAAAAATAAAATATGTATTCCTATATTTGTATACTTTGATGATTTTGAAATAAATAACCCTCTGGGATCACACTCAGAGACGATTACAGGTATTTACTTGAAGTTACCATTTATTCAAAACTCATCCAAATTAGATAATATTTTCTTCCTTGGCTTCATAAAATCTGCACACTTTAAAGAATTTGGGAATGATTTATGTCTTAAGCATCTAGTTAACGAGTTAATTTCTCTTGAAGCGGATGGTTTGGTACTAGAATATCCAAAAGGACTAACTCGTATTCATTTAATTTTAGGACTAATAGTAGGAGATAATTTAGGGGTTAACTCTATGTGATTTCAGTAAATCGTTTTCAAGTAATTTTTATTGTCGCTTTTGTAAAGTTCATAAGTTAGCCGCCCAAAAATTATGTGAGGACGATATTGAGTTGCACCGCACAATTAATAATTATAAGGGAGACATAGAGAATGATGATTTTAAAGCAAGTGGCATTTATCGAAATTCCATTCTTAATACTATACCGTCTTTCCATGTTATAGAAAACTACTATGTAGATGTCATGCATGACTTCTTTGAAGGTATATGTCATTACGATATATGTCATGTATTAAAATATTATACTGAAACTATAAATATATTTTCTCTAAATATTTTAAATAATAGAAAACAAAATTTTAATTATGGTTCTATTGACATTGGAAATATTTCACCTCCCATTACGACCAATGACCTTAATAAAAAAAATTGAAAATGTCTGCTAGTGAAATGAAATGTTTTATACATTATTTTCCACTAATGGTTGGTGACATTGTACCTCTTGAAGATGAAGTCTGGCAATTTGTAATTTGTTTATTAAAAATAATCGATATTTTACTTTCTCGATCATTTAATAATGATAAGCTTTCGCTTTTGACTCATTGATACCCTAAAACCTTTTCAATGATACCCTAAAACCAAAACACCATTTTTTATTACATTACCCTAAAATAATTAAATATTCGGGGCCGCCCATATATTATTGGTGTTTTGGTTTTGAAGGAAAACATATAGAACCAAAAGATTTTGCTCGATCAACAAATTCTAGGAGAAACATTTGTTTGACATTAGCTAAAAAAGCGCAAATTAAATTTGTTAACTATATTATGAAACCTCAAAGCACTATATGCCTTACAAATAGTAAACAGAGGCTTAAAGTAGATTCAACTATTATCAATAAATTGAGTGTCTTTGGAAAAAGTTTTGATTTTATATCTCAAATCACGTATAATGGAACTGTGTATAAAAAAAATTTGTACTTAACTTTTTTTGAAAATGAATTGGAAATTTATAAGATCTTGGGTATTTTTGTGAGCACAGTTGATAAGTCAGATATTATAGTTTTAGTTGATCAGTTACTTGTTGGAAGTTTTCACCCACATTACTTAGCTTATGAAGTACCTGATCCCGAAACTATTATTCAAAGCAAAATTCTTCGAAATATAAATAAATTTAGTGGCCCGCCACTTAATTTAAATCAAACAGTACGGGGCGACCGCTTTCTACGTCTTAAAGAATATTTTTAAAATTAAGTAATATGTGTCTGTTTTTGTATGTGTTTCTTTTGGCTCCGTGTGACAATTATTTATGTTCTTTATCAGATATCAATTTCAAACTAAACTTATAGAAATCTTAAAACAATCGCATTCTAAAAGAAAATTTTAAAATGGAACACGATAATGTATATACACTATTAAACATGGACGGACCATCTAAACAACCGTGTCAAGCATCAAATGTTATCGAATATACTGTAGTCTATAATAATGATAATAATATAAACGAATTTCCATGTAACTCAGCTGTATCATCAATTCCTACAGTTGATTTAAATATAATCAACACTCAGGAAACCCCATCATCGCCAGAAATGTATGGAGATAATTTAACCACTTCACAAAAGGATCTGCGTGAACTTTTAACTTCATGGAATTTGCAGAAAATATTTCATAAATGCATTGGTAAACAATATTTAACTAATTTTATTATCATTTCAAAATTTAAATTATTAAATTTATTTCAGAATTAGAGATAGATCTTCAGCAACTAGAACGAATGGATGTCAAATATTTAAATAAATTTTTAGAACATTTTTCGCTTGGCGTACAAATCGATTTTTCATATTTTTTTAACAAATGGCTGGCTTCTAAAACAACTCTATCGGAATCACTGTCCATTAATACGGTCAATGAAATTCAACAAACATATAGAGAAACTGATTCAAACATATGTTACCAAGTTACTTCACCTTCGAATCATAGTACAACCCCAACGTCTATGAATATTAATGTACGTAACATTTTACAAACTACAATAGATGGAAATAATATTTTGCAATATTATGAAATACATTTAGTTTTAAATAAAATGCAGCGTTCCATGATCGTGGATTTATTAATCAACTTTGTCATCAAGGAACAAATGAAAATGTCCGTAAATTTAGCGGAATTACTTGCCGATAAAATAATTGCTGAATTTAGAACAGAATACAAGGTATGTGTATAATATTGTTCGTTGTTACACCATATTACATCGTTGTCTTGTTATAGGCATTGTATTTTTACAAGGAAAAGGGTAAAGCTCCTATGGGAAAAATTTATTCAAAATACTATAATAAACTAAAAAAATTAGAAAAAGTCGGGTTTATCAATAAAAAGAGGCCTCTAGAAGAAAACGTACCCGAAGAATCAGTACTATTGCGGTCTGGTAATATATTTTTTGATTTTGTAATTTCAAACTCTTATTAAAATCAATTTTATAATTTCATTTTATTTTAAAGATTCCACTGATCAGGATTGTCAAGAAAGTCTGGATGCATTGTTGCTTGATAACTGCAGTTGGCCGGAAATAGAAAGTCACTGGGCACTCACAAGCAAATTTCGATTGAACTTTATTCATAAAACTGAGACCACGAGTGAAATAATTGATAAATGGCCCCAGTACAAAAAACCTCTAGGTTACAAATTGGTAAGTGAAAAATTAACATTAAAATGAATGTGTATTGAATATTAATTATGATAAAAAAATTTATACTTGCAGATAGAACTCGATATGGCAAATATGTATCAAAGGGCCACTATATCACCATTAATTCCCAATTTTATATCAGGTATATTACCAATTTTGGATGAGGCGATAAAACTTCCAGCGGACAGAAATGTACTAGATTTAATAAAAACCAGTGACCATATTAATGATAGTAAGTAATATATATATATATATATATATATATATATATATATATATATATATATATATATATATATATATATATATATATATATATATATAGGATATATTTTAGTTTATATTTTTTAAAATTTTATTTACTATTGTTAAATAAATCATCGTAATTACAGATGGTCAAGCTGCTGCAATTTTTTATTTAATCCACCATATTTTGATGCCAACTGGAAGACGAGCCAAAATTGAAAATGGAAAAAAGAAAATTGTTAGATTTAGTATTCAAGACTCTCAGAACAGTTTTATCTTATTTGGTTCTCCCGCCGTTGAACTTGAAGAAAAATTAAATACACAAATAAGCCAAAACCAATACATACAACCATTTATTTTGATTACAGGGAGAATTTCAAATCCACAAGAGAGTATTGCTTATTTTGACGGCATACGCTACCAAGTATTTTCTGTAGTTCGAGCGATAGAAATATGTTTTTGCATTTTCCATCTGTTTCATCTACAATATCCAATGGCTTCTCAACTAGTTTGGACGTTTGTTCAAAAATTCTTTTATAAAATAAGTACTAAATTTGATAAAGGGAATCCGGCGATTACTTGTTTAATTCATCGTTTAAGTTAAAAATTTGATATCTTTATAGTTTTAGATAAATTACTTTAATAAAATGATCATGTACACAAAATAATAATATTTTAAATAAGCAATTTGAACTGGCTGAACTTTATAAATATTTGAATATAAAAAAATACTTTTTTATTTTAATAAAAATTAACTTGAAATGATCTTAAATTTGGTGTTTCACTTATAATTTCATTATGATTGATGGTCTTGTGATACAGTATGTAAATATTAGCAAGTTTTACTATACATATAGTACATATATACTAAGTCACTAAGAACTTTGTATAAATTTGAAATCTATTCAAGAGAAAAACAAAATAAATTATTAATTTAAAAATATTTTATTACATATTATAATCGAAACTATTTAAATATAAATGTTTGATTAATAAATAAATAATACCTGAATTATTAAAGATCTCACATTATTATAGGTGATATATTAAATTAAAGCAAACATCAACATTTTTACAATGCAACTAAAATATAATATTGTCGTTAATACATAATACCACAAGATTTTATAAAATTTTAAAATTCTGGTTTTAACACAGATTTGCTTAACAAAATATATTCATTTAGTAGGCAAAAATGTGTCGTAAACGAAATATTCAATTTAATAAAATTATTTGGTACTGTTGATGATACTAATATTACAAGCGATTTGTTCAGATGAAGGTATGTCTGCTTCATTTGAATAAATTGCTTTCTATAATACTGCCATCAATAATAATTTAGGAACAATGAATGTATTTATTTATTAATCAAACATTTATATTAAAATATTAGTTTCGAATATACATAATATGTAATAAAATATTTTTAGATTAATAATTTATTTTATTATTCTCTTGAGATTGATTTGAAATTATACAAAATTCTCTGTAACACCTACAAAACGCTTTATTAATATTTACAAAAAAATTATATTATTTATAAAATTTACAGATACAATTTTGTAAATATTATAAATTATTTAATACCCCAAATAAAATGCTATGCCAAATTATACAAAATATTTGTAATATTAATAATTGTTTTATTAATACGCAAAAATCCTTTTCCAGTTTTTGTAAATAATATAAAAAAGTTTATAAAATGTATAAAATTCAGCGATCAGTTTTAATATTTAATTTTTAAATTTATAAAATGAGTGTATAATATAACAAAAGTTAATTTATATTAATAAAATTTTTAATTTTGACTACAAATAAGTTTTTACATTTTTCAAAAAATATAAACATTTTATAAATTTTTTGTTTTTTGAATAAAAAACATGAGTTAAATTTTCGGTGTTTTCATAAAACAATTGTTAAATTTAATACTATTTTGTAAAATAATTTTGTAAATTTTACTAATTTTGTAAATTTTATTAAAAAATTTTATTGGTTGTATAGGAACAAAAAAATTATACAATATACCTATATATTTATTCAAAATACCTATTTTTTTTTTTGAGTGTACGCTCATTGCTGAGTTGTTGTACTTTCAGAACCTCGGCCTTCCACCATTCTCGCTTCTTCCGTCTACAAATCCGCTTAGCTGCCCTTCTTGCAAGAGCTGCCTTGTTTTTCCTTGCGATTGTGAGACGTTGTTGCACTTCATTATGGGCTATATTTTGTTGCTCAACTGCAAGACGACACTCGTCATCAAACCAATCATTCTTGGTTCTGACTTTCACTATTTAAATATACACACCTTCATTATTTTCATACTTCGAGGATAGTCTTTCAGTTTGAATTCGCCTCCATAAGATTAGTCCGAAGTGGAAAAAGCAAGCTTTCGACGTGCAAGATGGAAAGAATGTCTTTTCGAAGTCAGATAATATGAATTTTATATTTAAAAATATTTCATTTTCACAAGTGATTTTGCAAATTTCGTAAAATGCTTCGTTGTAACTCGACAAACCCTTCTACGTCATAATAACATAAATCATTGGTACAATTGTGTCACCAATATTGCCATGAATTGTAAACAGCTGGTACATAATTTTGGGAACTACTTTGAAAGTGCCGTCCATCAACCACATATCGCATTTCGCTAATTGTTTTAGGTTATCCACAGTACCCAAAACAATATTTTTTTAGCCATTAAACTCTTTTTCGGATAAAAGAAATAAATCACCATCCACACATTTTAAATTTTCTGGAATTTCAATATCGAATACTGAAACTGGCTTTGCCACGTTGTTCAAGTTTCTTATTCGTCTAATTTTTTGTTTTTGTACTTCCTTTCGAGGCAAATACGCGCGGCAATTTTCTTTGCACTTTGAAGTTATTGTTGATATAGTTTGGGCGGGGTCCTGATAAGATTCGCAAGCTAACTTTTTTAATTCATAATTGGCAACGTCAATCTCCATGTTTGCAGCGGTTGGTGTGTGTGAGTGGTCGCTTGAAAACTTTTTTACCACGTGCTTTCCATTCTCTTGAAAAGTAGTTACAATTGCCTTACAAATTAACGATTTTCTATTTTCACACGCCCAGTAATATGTGATTTTAATTATCTTGTCTAAATGATAAGTATGTAAAACCATCAATTATTATTTTAATACCTCCTTTATTTGTCGCAAAATAAAAAATAATTGTCGGTGGTAATATCCATTTAAATTTTTGATAAAGGTACTTATACGGCGTAGGTAAACCAAATATTTCACAAAATATTTAGAAAAAGGTTGTTCACTTCACAGAATGATATTTGATACTATTCGCAATTTTATTTATTTAATTTACAAAAAGATTTGCACAAATTGCCATATACAAACACTAATATCAACGGGATAAATTACGAAAATAAGATTATCGCAAAATTAACAAATAAAATTCAATTAATAATCATAAAACAATTCCAATCTGTTTCATGATTGATTTTGTGTATGCATTAGTTCACAATTAATACAACACACACACCTACACAGCCTACGTATGTTTTACATATTACATATCTTTATATTGTATTCATTAAACTGCTAGACAAAACCCGGAAATCTCTGAAAAGTCGAAAAACTTTTCAGAGATTTCCGAATTTTTTCTGGCAGTTTCGAGATTTTGAATTTCGGGATTTTAAATTTCTTAATTTTTTTCCTTAATTTTTTTATTTCTGTTTATTTTTTTTCTGAATTTTGATTTTTTGTATTTATTTTTTCTAGATAAGATAGCCAACCCAATTCACCGAAAACGACAATTCACCGAAATCGACAATTCACCGAAGACTACAATTCACCGAAATCGACAACACACCGAAAACGACAATTCACTGAAAACGACAATTCACCGAAAACGACAATTCACCGATAATGACCATTCACCGAAAACGACAATTCAACGAAAAAGAAAATACACGGGAACTACGATTATAACGATTATAATAAAATCGAATTATTTGATGGAAATGGTATTGGAAAATGATTGTTGGATAAAGTTCTGGAATACAGCCATTTGGAACGGAACTAGACCAATCAATGTCCGATTATCATGTAACTTGACAAGTTAAATGGAAAATGTGGTTGCAAAATCATGTATGGATAAAATTCTGGGATTTGGCCATCAGGAACGAAACTATCCAATCATTGACAGATTATCAGCAAACTTGACAAGTTGAGTGGAAATGAAATTATAATGTTTTTGAATAAAGTTCTGAACTAGGTTAATCTTAGACCGATTAGCATAAAACTTGTCATGTTGAATCAAATTCACCAATTTCTATTCTTAACAATTATACATATATACCTATAATTATTCAACCGAGCATTAAATTTTAAAAATTATCTGATTTTCATTACTTTTATTTTATTTTAAAATTTTTGAAAAATTTGGTATTTGAACGCACCCATAATTAATACATAAACTAGTATTGAGAGTAAAACTAAGAGAGAGCTAAATTTTTGTTTTATACATAAATTACAAATATTATATTAATTTTAAATTTTGTATTAAAGAAAAAATTAAACATATTAAAATTCAATTAAACTATTAACAAACATATATCACACTGCTGCTGTTCGGAATATCATTCCGGTTCTACAATTTCATTTCCACAAAACTTAAATTCATAAAAACCTCTCTAAGCAGTAACCACCAGTCTTCTTTGTAAAGAGTAAAATCTAATTAAAGCGTTTCGTTTCAGGGTAATTCAACTATGGGTGGATACACAAACAATCGTTTTTTATAACTGTTTTAACCGTCCAGAATAAATATTTCTAGCTATAAATCCCGTTTCGGTAAATAGCCTAGTTCTGTTCCAATTGCCCATATTCAGCAACTATACGTAAATTTGCTTTTAATCCCACACGTTATTTCAATATATTCGGTCAAGGACTTTACTTAGTTCCGTTCCAGATAGCCACATTTCAGAAATTTATCCAAAAATCATTTCCCAATCCCATTTACATTCAATTTGTTAAGTTCCATCATAATCGGTCTAGGATTGGCCTAGCTCAGTTCCAGATAACCATATTCCAGAATATTATCTAAAAATCATTTAACAATCCCATTTACATTCAACTCGCCAAGTTCCTTGAGAATCGGTCATGGATTGGCATAATTTCGGTCCGGTTGGCTATATTCCAGAATTTTATCCAAAAATCATTTAATATTCCCATTTCCATTCAACTTGTCAAGTTTCATGGTAATCTATCAAAGATTGACCTAGTTCCGTTCGAGATAGCCACATTTCTGCATTTTGTCCAAAAATCATTTTCCAATCCCATCTTCATACAATTTGTCAAGTTCCATGATTGGCCTAGTTCAGTTTCAGATGGCCATATTCCAGAATATTCTCTAAAAGTCATTTTACAATCCCATTTCCATTCAATTTGTCAAGTAACATGATAATCGGTCAAGGATTGGCTTAGTTTCGTTCAAAATGGCTGTATTCCAGAACTTTATCCAAAAATCATTTTCCAATCCCATTTCCATGCAATAATTCGAATTCATTATACATAATCGGTATATAGTCGTTCAAATGTATTTTCTTTTTCGGTGGGTGGTCGTTCTCGGTGAATTGTCGATTTCGGCGAATTATCGTTTTCGGTGAATCGTCGTTTTCGGTGAATTGTCGTGTTCGGTGAATTGTCGTTTTCAGTGAATGGTCGTTTTCATTAAATTGTGTTTTCGGTGAATTGCTTTTCAGTGAATTGACGTTTTCCATGATTTGTTTTTTGGTGTACTGTCGTTTTCTGTGAATTGTCGTACTACCTACAAGAACATTTACAAAAAAATATTTACAAAAAGTATTTTGAGTGATTAAATACATAAATCGTTTAAAGTAGTACGAAAAATCGTTCAATTGTAGTAAAAAATATTAGGTTTAAATTAAATTTAATATTATAAATTATATTTAAGAATTGCATCTAATTTTATCGAAAAACTAAACACACAAATTTTATTTACAAAACGTATTTTGAGTAATGATTAAATAAATAAATCGTCTCTAAATTCGTACGAAAAACACGTTCGAATAAAATAGAAAACGTTGATTTAAAATTAAAATTTTGCTTTCATTTTTATTTAATTATTGTATCCAACAATGATTAAATTCAAATATAGATCGTTAGTCGTATAAAAAAATCGCCCGAATGACATAAAGTGTTAAATTTAAATTATAAATTATATCACCCCAATTCCCATAGTCGTATCACGTCATTTTTCATGACCATAGTCACGTCACATCAATTTTCCTATTCTAATAGTCGTTTGTTACGTCTAAAGTCACTTCTTACGACAGATGTAACTTCAAATGAAATTCTGTGACGTAATTTTTTCTAGTGACCATTATTTTGAAGCGACAATGGAAGGACGTAAAACGTAAGTAGTTAAATATTTTTAATATATTTTTCGTGTATAATTTGTTAATTTTTTTCGTAGTAATAAAATAACGAATTGTAAACAATTTGGTCAGCCTAATCGAAAATAATATTAAATTTGCAAAAGGTTTTATGAATTTCGGCAGTTCCAAGGACGAGTTCCAAATAACATGGAACGGCTTCATCAACCAATTAAAAGCATTGGTCCTAGTAAGGAGTAATATAGAGTGGCAAAAGGTAATTTATACATATATTTTTTGTATTTTCAAGATAATTGGGAGTTTTCGTAGGTAGATGTGGAATGATTATAAAGGCAAAATTAAAATGAAGTTGGGCCATAATAAAAAAGAGTTGAAAGCAACAGGTGGAGGGTGTACCAAATGATATCCTTTCTCCGCACAAGAGGAAAATGTAATTGATATTCTAATGTTGAGAGAAGTTACCCAACCAGCAAAAAAAACATTTGGTTTAGCAAATTTAAATTCTCAACCCTTAATCTCTCGCACACCAATTCCCAGTTCTACAATACTAGTACAAGACGATGTCAGATACGATAATGTCAATATCGCAGTTCAGGACTGGACGATGTAATGGAAAAACCTGAATATAAGCAAAGCCATCTTAATATATAAAGCCTCCATGTTGAGCGATATTATGAAACGACCTTTTTTTATTTAACCAAAAAATCTGTAATATACAAAGAAGTCTATGCAATCCCATGGCAAAACACACAAACTTATTTTGAATTGTTCAACTATTAATTGTGAGAGCTTTTAATATTTTATTACATAAAGTAATAGATAAAGAATTGAATTAGGTTATGGCCAGCGTTATTTTTCGAAATTATATTAATTAAACATAGGTTTTATGATTATAAAATTGTCACTAATAGTCTTGTTTTTTAATTCAAAAATTTTCTTATTGGAATGAAGTTCTGGATAAGAATTTTCTCATTTTTTCAGTAAAATCCAAATGAATTAAATTTTTTATCAATAAATAAGATATATTTAATGTTAAACTACACATTTTAATTCACTATTATCGAAATAAAATCAAATTTAACTTTATTTTTCAATGTTCTGGATAAAACATTGGTTTTTTCAAGTTCGCGATAAATTCATAGTACACGAACTCGAAAAAAAGGGAAATTTTAAAAGGAAATATTTTAAACAAATATTTTTCATTGTTTTATGCTTGTTACCTGTATTATTTCACAATAGACGTCAAAAAATATAGTTAGAAGTTGAAATTTATTGAAATAAATAGAACCTAAATTAAATGTATTGGTTAAAGCAAGTAAAATTTCCCAGTATTATTCCCGATGTTCTAATTTATTGCGCTTTGTACTTTGTATATACAAATATATATCTGATATATTCTAATACTCTCTTTCAATATACTGCATTCCCTCCAACACAAAAATAAAATAGTTCGCTTCAAAATCTAAACATGGAAAAATATGTATAAAAATTATGAAAACTACGAAAAATTAAAATTTAGGAGATTAATCGGATAAACGCTGGGAAATTTCTCATTAAACCAAAACAAAAATATTGATCGTATCGATCAAATAAATGATAAAATGTTGTTTTGTTTTGAACGTTACAAAAGGTTACATAATTTATATACAATATGTCAATTAGGATTAGGAGAGGGACAACTTGATCACGCTCTCAATATTATTTTTTATGCGATAACTTTTTGTTGTTGCTATGAAATAAAAAATTGTGTTCCATATATTTTTTCTCGTTTTTTTCGTGATTTTATGATCATTATGTTTGTTCCATTTTTGAATAATTCATTAATGTTTTCTTCTTTTGGTTTATTTGTTTGATGGGAATAAATTATTTTTTTGGTTTTGTACACAATGTCTCTTTCTTACAAATTTGAATTCTATTTTTTTTTTGAGCTTTATTAGAGAATAAAGTATCTTTCCTTTAATTAATACAATAAAATGGAAAACCCCACGGAAAAATCCTTCAAGTCAGGTGAAAACCAATGTTTATAGTTTCAATTGATTTCAAAAAATTATAATTTTGAGTTACAATTCATTCAAATATTTCTATAAACGAAAATCATGTCTCTCCATATAAAATGTATGAAGAGAGTGATTATTTTTGTCATTTTAGGTATCTTAAAAAAGTTCGTTTTGAACATGGAGGCTTGATTTATTAAGATGGCTTTGATTTAAGTGAGGAAAAATACTCCACCCCCTCAATCTTCAAATATTTCAAAAAAGCGAACTTCAAAGATTTAGTGTGAACATGGACGGAGACGCTTTTTAGAAGTACAAACAACAGCAATGCTGCAAACGAAAAAAAACACGAAAGAAACTGCTCGTTATACCCGCAAATTATACGAACTTAAATCAAAAAAGTTTAAGTTATATAAAGAAAATCTTTTATACGAAATAAAAAAAAAAGATAACCTCGAATTAAATTTAGGAACCATCGAGTGCAAAGAAAGGAAGCTAGCATTCCTAGAAAATAATTAGTATTTAGGCTTTAACTTTAATTTGCTGTAAATTCAATTACCCTATCAAAAAGCAGGGTAAATCGAGTACACGAAAGTAAATGTTTAACGTTTAGATTGTTAATATTTTAGTTACCAATGGATTAAGTAAGCTGAAAATAAACAAAAGCACGTATTTCAATAAAACAAAAATACTAAAAATCGACTTTTACCTAAGTAATTGATTTATCCGACAATTGGTCCGCAGCCTTAGTGCTACGTACAAAAGCACACCAGTACAATATGAACTTGTGATCATTTATAAAAGTCTAATGCATATATGTATATTTTACTTTTAAACTTTTTTTTGGTATTTTTATGAAAAGTTGCATATTAGCAAATTGAATTCATTACTTTTTGACCAATTCGCCATCCAGCATTTCTATCTGCGTTTTTTTCTACTAATGTTGGTAGCTGCTCTTCTTTATCAACGTTTCCAATTAATGGCACTTCTGTAGCTACCTTATATATGAGGCACAGTTTATGCAAGGCACAGCAAACGCTTACAATCTGCCGCGCTTTTTCCGGCGAATATTATAATTGCCTTTCTCTCATCGGAAACGGGTTTTCAGCACTCCTATGGTCCTTTCGATGATATTTTGTGCTTTGGTGTTTCATATTAAAAGGTTTCTCTTTTCGGTCACGTTCTTGTAGTGTTGACCGAAATGGTACGATTAAATAGGGCTTAAGTGCGTATCAAATTGAAAATGTAAATTAAAGTGTAAATTAAAAAAGAAATATTGTCTACGACATTCGCTATAATTTTATTTATTACGGAATGTTACCTAAAAGCCAGCTATATACATATCCTAAATCCTATCCTATATATCCTAAACGCCAGAGAAACCATAATTTTCGAAAAATGCCAACTTAATTCGTCGCTTCTCCTCTTCGCTGCTTGGAAATTTAATAGTCTCTGGGCATAAATCATTATCCAAAATATTTATTATTTGCTGCAGATTTTTTGAAAACGTCCCTTGTGCGACTGCCGCACATCAAATTAGATTTCTGTTGAATTTTTAGTTTTTGTTGCAAATATATAGCGAAAAACTCGATAAAGTTGTAAACAATCTTTGAAGTCCCCAAATAAAAAAAAACAATGTTTAAAAAAACTATTCAGCATTGTATAGCAAATTCCTTCAGAATCTTCAGTCATACTGAAAAAAATCCAAGGTGCCTTTGTGGAGTATTGAATTGCAGTTCGAATGTGGAAATTCAAAAACAATTATGATTATGGCCCTAAAACGTAGTATGATAGAAGCGACATCTATAAATAATCTCTCTGGAAAATTAAATTATAGTTGCCCAGAGATTTCGGGGCCGATATATTTATTAATTTCCCGATGTAACAATTAAATGAACAGAAATTTTCCCTAATGTCTAAATACTGTTCTAAATTAATAATTTAGATTAGTGATTTCAATATATGTATATAAACCAGATTTAGCAACACAAAACGAGTGAAATGTATTCGAATTGTCTGCATTTAGGTTTAAAAACAAATTTCAGCAGAATCGACGATGTTTTATAATAACTATCGAGCACACTACTAGTGTACAATTGTATTATAGATATTATTTAGTTTATCGAACGTTTAATTTGACATTTGAATCTCATATACCCTACGTATATATGTATAACTTATTCAAACACATGTTTTATAATTAGTCGTGATTATGAATTTTAAAATTTAATTGAATATATGTCACCGAAATGATAATATTGAACCAAACCAAATACAAACATTTATTTTTTATTTTTCCCGCACTCTCAAAACCCCACTAAACATTTAGATAGATAGGTTAGAGTATATATATATAGAGGAGTATTTGGTTAGTGCTATATTTTAATTAAATAGACAACAACAATAACAAATATTTATTTGTTTGTAAAAAAAATATCAAACTATGTACTGACTGATTCAATTAAAATAGTTTTGTTCGGTTTATTTTTGTAATCTAAAAAAATTATTCCGATTACAACTGAAATAAAAATTAATTAATTTTAGTTGTTGTTGTGTATATATGTATGTACGTTTAAAACTCAAATAAAATAAATAAACTTGTAGCTAAAATAATTGGGTACAAAACAAAAAAATCATGCAATAAATTAATTTGAGACAGTGTGTGCAGGTGAAAAATAAAACAAAGTATTTTAAATTTAAATTGGAATTACATATAGCTATGTATATATTTATACAAGTGCTCAGCTTCCTCCAATTACAAAAGTATAATACGTAATTGGGATCAAAATATATATATTTATCGCCGATATAAATTTTATAATTGAATTTATTTATTTTGAATAAACTAATAACAAAATTCCAGCCTATAATGTAATAAATAAAAAAATTCCTATTTAATTAACCCTCATAAAATGAATATATATGTACATACTATACACTATACAAGCACACCAACATTTTTATTTAATTTATTTTAATCAATTTTATCAGTAAACCAAACAATCCACAGCAACCTCAAAATAAACATAAAATGTTTGCAAGTATTTATTTGACACAAAATGACAAGATTAATTGATAAATTTAAATACATAAAAAAAATGGTACATTAAAAATTTATAATTTGTCAATTAAAAATAAAATGATTGATACTTGGTAACACAAAAATAAAATATTATTTATTTTAGGATTATACTCGTATTATCCATTTAAATAATTAAAACTAATTAAATTTATTAGTTTTTCGTTGGTTGAATGTTTTCAACATTATATTTACATATTTAACGAAAATTATAATAAATAGAATAACAGAACAAAAACTAATAATTAAAAATTAATTTGGGTTATGCACCAGAACTGGGAGAAATACAAATATGTACTAGTCTTTTAAAAATCTCCAGGGCCAGGAAGGCGAACTTTGATTTCAGCCTTAATATTGTTGGCAGATGTTCTGATTAATTCGAGGTATCAGAAGTTTCAGTTTGGCCTCTGTGGTCGGGGGGCACTCACATGTCTCGTAAATCTAAATTGCACGAACATGTTTCCTAAGAATACCACCACAGTATCCTTTGCTTGTCGTAGGAGGCGACTAAACGGTTGGATCGCTGGGCTGACGACCCGCATCCGTAAAAAAATCAACTGTTTATAAAATCAACAAAAAGAAAAATGGATACCGCCAAAACAACACCGGACCCCCGCTCAAGTACCCGGATACGAGATTTAGGATCGGCACGTGGAACGTGCAATCACTTAGAAAACCAGGAGCGTTGGAGGGTCTAATCACGTGCATGAAAGAGTATCGGCTGAAACTCGTTGCTCTTCAAGAAACTCGCTGGCCTCAAAGTGGAGACCATGTGTCCCAGGGCTATACGTTGTTCTACAGTGGAGATGACCTCGGAAATCTTGGAGCTGGATTTCTTCTTGGGCCGCAGGTAAAGAAGGCTGTTTTGGACTTTCAAGCAGTCAATAACCGATTGTGTAAGCTTCGCTTGCGCATGAAGTTAGCTAACCTGTCGATAATTTGTGTACATGCGCCCACAGAAGTCAGCCAGCCCCAAGATAAAGACTCATTTTACAATGACTTGGACGATCTGATGGGATCTATACCCGAACACGATGTTAGAATGGTAATTGGGGACTTTAATGCTAGAGCTGGCAGAAATCAGGCCGACTTGTGTGAAAACATAGGTCCGTACTCCCGACACGAAACTGCGACCGATAATGGTGAGAGAATGATGTACTTTGCAATTGCTCATGATCTTAGAGTAGCAAGCACATTCTTCCCTCACAAACAGATACACCTAGAGACATGGACACATCCTCGCAAAACATCCCGGAGCCAAATTGACCACGTGTTAATTTCAAAAGGGCGAGCTCGGGTTGTGCAGGATGTGAGAACTTATCGGTCAGCAACCAAATACGTAGGCAGCGATCATTATTTGGTCGCTGCAAACCCACGGTGGAAGTTTTCGTACAGGTCGGGGAACACAGCGAAACGGATGGAACGTTTCGACTGTGAAGGTCTGATAAATGAAGATCAAAAGAAACGATATCAGGATCTTGTCAGCGACAACATTGAGGGAGCTAATTACCAGTCTGACTTCGTGAACTCTGTCTGGGAGGTACTGAAAACTTCGGTTGTCAGTGCTGCTCAACAGATTTTAGGTATAGTGAATGTCAGACCCAAGAATGATTGGTTTGATGACGAGTGTCGTCTTGCAGTTGAGCAACAAAATATAGCCCATAATGAAGTGCAACAACGTCTCACAATCGCAAGGAAAAACAAGGCAGCTCTTGCAAGAAGGGCAGCTAAGCGGATTTGTAGACGGAAGAAGCGAGAATGGTGGAAGGCCGAGGTTCTGAAAGTACAACAACTCAGCAATGAGCGTAGTTCACGTAATTTCTTTAAAGGAATTACTGGATTGCACCATACTTTCAGGCTTTCGTCAACCGCCATTCGGGACCGGGATGGAAACCTCTGTGTCAACATCGACGCAGTACTTGACGCATGGAGTGGACACTTTACTGAGCTGCTTGATGTTCATCATGCGTCACAGACTGTTGTTGAGCCACCTCTAAAACAGTCTGCTGAGATTTCCACTGAGGAGCCATCCCATGAGGAATTCACTAAGGCCATGCAGAGAATGAAACGAAACCGCTCACCTGGAGTGGACTGCATTAATTCGGAGCTCTTGATATTCGGAGGGAATACTTTGTGGAACTGTCTTTTCGTCCTTATTCGATTAGTATGGCGAACCGAAGTTATGCCTGATGAATGGAAAGTGGCCGCGATATGCCCCATCTTCAAGAAGGGAGACCGCTTGAAGTGTGAGAATTATCGCGGTATAGCTCTCCTTTGCACAGCATACAAGTTACTGTCATACATTTTATTGGATAGAATCACTCCTCTGGCGGAGGGCTTGGTTGGTGACTATCAGGGAGGATTTCGTCCGAATCGATCAGTCACTGATCAGGTCTATTCGCTGCGGATGATTCTATCTAAATATTATGAGACATCCATCTCCGTACATCAGGTTTTCCTGGATTTCCGGCAGGCCTACGACTCGATCAATCGAGAGAGTTTGTGGTCTGCCCTGGAATACCTAGGAATGCCAACAAAATTGGTACGACTGTGTAGGATGACAGTGACAGTCTCAATGCTGTGTTAAAGTTGAGAACAGGCTATCGACAATTTTTGCAGTTAACTCGGGTGTTCGGCAGGGAGATGCTCTGTCCCCGATACTCTTTAATCTCATGTTGGAGTACATCTTTCGTAAAACTGAAACACCTCAGCGCAACATCTTATATCGCCAGTCCAATCAAGTGCTTGCATATGCAGATGACATATGCGTGATTGGACTGAATAGCAACAGAGTGAAAGAAATACTTGATCCGCTTGTAGAGTTTTCAGCTTCAGTTGGACTCCAGATCAATGAGTCCAAAACGAAATACCTGATCTCTGGTTTTAGAGACAATGACACACCAGATTTTAGTAGTGGCCACCACACGTTTGAGGGAGTGAGGAGGTTCAAATATTTGGGCTCTCTTATCACTCACGATAACAGTGTGGGTGAGGATATTAAAGTTGGCTGGCAGCTGGAAGTCGTTCTTTGTATCCTCTAAGGCCACTGCTAAAATCTAAACACTTATCAAGTGCCGTGAAGCTGAAGCTTTACAAAGCGTTGATCAGGCCCGTTGTTATGTTTGGATGTGAAAGTTGGGCGCTGACGGATGAGTACGAGAGATGGCTCCTTACATTTGAGAGAAGAATCATGCGTGTGATTTACGGCCCTAAACGCGAAATAGATGGTACATACCGAGCTCTGTACAATTTCGAGATCAGAGATCTGATGAAGATCCCCGATATTGTACATGAAGTTAGATCTCAGCGAGTACGCTGGCTCGGTCACGTTCTGCGTGCTGATCCGGAACGAATTGTGCAGCGATCTCTGAAAGGAGAGCCACCATATGGTAGGCGCAGAGGTCGTTGCAGGCGACGATGGCTCCACGATGTAGAGAACGACTTGGCCGCTTCAGATTGTCTAAGACAGTATGAAGACCAAGCTCAGGATCGAAACCGTTGGAGCCAGATTGTTGATTCAGTAAGGGGCCAGTAATGGCCTTTAACACTGTTATTATTATCAGAAGTTTCCAATTTTCAATTTTTCGTTTTTTAATTTTCTCAATTTTCAATTTCTATACTTCTTACTTTTCCAATCACCATTTTTCTAATTTGTATTTTTCAATTTATTTTCTTTTGGGAGTTTCTTTTAGTTTTCCAAATTTTCTAATTTCCATATGTATGTAATTTCCTATTTTCGTTTGGAATTTTGAAATTCCGATTTTCATCGAGCTGGTTCTTCTTTTATAGCTTTTCTCAAAATCCTTCGGATGAATTTTACAATCGGAGGTGATTTATGTCTATCGTTTTGCGATGTCTTTTTTTTCAATTTGAAATTTATCAATTTCAATATTCAATTTCTTTTATTTTAAATTTTATAAATTTTCAGTTTCCAATTTATCGGATTTTCTACATTTTCCAATTTGCATTTTCCCCAATTTTTCATTTTTCAAATTTTTTAATTTTCATATTTTTAATTTTCCATTTTCATTCTCAATTTTCAGTTACAATTTTCAATTTTTCAACTTCCAATTGGTCAATTTTCAAATTGATTTTCTAATTTCCAATATTTGTGTTAAATTTCCATTTAACATTTTCAATAATCAATTTCAATTTTTATTATTCCTAATTCTCTAATTTCCCATTTCTAATCAATCGGTTTCCGCTCGACTTCTGGTTATTGTTGAGCGACTTTTCTGATCATTTGTGCTGGTGAGAGTCTTTTGGGCAGCTTATTCTGCCTGATTTAATGTATAAGTGGTTGGTGATGTTACTAAATCACTAAGTCGTGACTCATTCAAATTCGGTATACTGATCCCATTCCGATTGTACTGAAATGCGTTTGTCTAACTATCTCCGCGAGTGTCGTAAGTATGCGACTAGTTGAGCACCTCCACTTGCCCAACTTTAGTATCCAATGGTTAACATAGTTAAATCCAAATTTTAAATTTGTAGTTTCTATTTCTTCAAGTTTTCCAAAACAAAAGAAAATAATTTAAATCCACTTTCCAATTTAGTATTTTCTAATATGTAATTACTTTTGGCCGATTTACTGTTTCTCAAATTTCAAACTTATGTTTTTACTTTTCCAATTTTTAATATCTAATTTTCTAAATTTAAGTATCATCTGAGAGGTACTAATTGCATTTCCAATTTTTAATTTTAATTAAAAATTACCAAATTCTAATTTTTGATTTGCAGAATTGGAAATTGGAAAATTGGGAACGGTTGCAATCGAATAATAGAAAATTTTAAATTTAAAGTTTGTTCAAACAAAAGTAGAAATTGGAAATTAGAAAAGCCGGATTAGCCGGAAAAGAAAATTGGGAATTGAAATTTTGGAAAAATTTTCACTGCGTGATTCAAAGGCTTCAAATATCTTTCACAAGTAACCAAATACATATGACAACGATATGCGCAGGCAGAAATAAAAGCCCGCCTAATTGTCGACTGAAGTTATTGCTATATAAAATCTAAGTGACCTCCGGTAGAATTTTATTAAGAAATTTCTGAGCATGGCCTTCATGGCCTGAAATAAAATCATGACCTCAAATGCCATCCCGAGCTAAAATTTTAATAACAAATGGTCGGGAAATATTAAAAAGTATTTAAAAGGTGCTAATAATAATTGCACTCGTTCGTTTTGTTATTCTATCGTTAATTCTGAGCCTATAGAAGTAACTTGTGATCTCAATTCTGCACTTCCTTTAAACATTTCCTCACAGTTTCGTTTCAAATACTGATATCACGATTTTCTTTGCCTGTGGCTCTACTTCACTTTAGCATTAGCAAAACATATAAGCGTAAACATATTATATTTAATAGTTTTGTAATTTTTTGTGTCAAATTTAAACGTTTTGTGAATGTAACAGAAATGTAACCAATACACTAAATAATTCAGATTCAGTTTTGTTTATCTACTTCAGAGTCATGTTTATCCTTTACAAAGTTATTAAATTGACCCAAAACAACGATATGCGTTATATATAGTGGGGCCCTCCTTATAACGGTGGAACGGTATAGAACAGCTCGCAGAATAATCGGAATAAAATTAAATTAAATAAACGTTAGTCTGAATGCCGGTTGAACTCACGTCCACTAATCAAACGCCCATTACTTTCCTTACTTGACCACTGCCGTACAATTTTATTACTGGTAAGTTCATCTTTTATACTCACCATTTGAATAGAGAAAAATGAAAATTTAACCGAATCTGAATTGAATTAATTTGTAAGAAAATAAATTAAATTTGTTTTTAGTTCTAATCGAGACTTAAACTCAGCTATACCTATTTGTTATACTTTCAGTTTGTATAGGGGAATATTTTATTTGGCGTTATTCATGTACTGACTTGAACTTAAAACTTGTATAGTCAGTGGTCAATATTGTGGCTCGCCTAGAAAATCGCATCAAGAATCATTGACTGGAACGGAAGTTTAATAATTTTTAAGAACATAATAAGGAATAGCTTGTCAGATTTTTAACTTCCTCGAAATACACTGCTTGGAACGTCATCGAATTAAATGTTGCACCTGGCACTATGCCGTTCAGTTAAGTTTCAAACGATATTAATGTTGGGACATTTTTGGTTCAACTCACCTTCTGTTAAAAAATTTCCCAACTTAATTAATTCAATTGGAAAGTATAAAAGATTGCATTACATCAAATATATATATATATATATATATATATATATATATATATATATATATATATATATATATATATATATATATATATATATATATATATACGGTGGTGGGCGAGGTTGTAGAGTGATAAGTTCGATTCTCGATCGAGCTAAACATTTTTTGATTTAATTTCCCCTGTCAAATTAGTGATTATAAAAAAAAAATTACTCAAATTCAACTCAGCTCCTGAAACTTCAATAATCTCCATGTAAAAGTGGCAAGTATAAAAGATGGGTATGACTATAGAGCGGTAATGAAATTGTACGGCAATGGTCAAATAATCAGAGTCCATCGCCGTTGCTAAAATTTTCAATTTTTTAATTCAAATGGCAGCTATAAACGGTAGGAATATCAATATTTTCATGTATGTCGGTGGCTCGGTGGTAAAAGAAGCTGTGTGATTGGATTATAATCATGACTAGTTCAAGCCTCAATATATATTTTTAATTTAATTATTAGCAAAATGGTCATTTTTAAATCAACAAGCGATTTTTTTTTAAATTGGTCGTGATGTAATTTTCCCAAAGGCATTTTCCATAATTTTTCGAGCTCTAGATAGGTGATAATTGAATATATTTTTTTTTAGTGACATATGGTTTCTACTGTTAGGTTTTAATAAATTTTTACGTAGAGGGAATGTGTCATCATCAACTAATACACAATTATTTGGAAAATTAAAAGTATTATTTGTCAACGCAATATTGAACCTACTATCCCTGAATATGGCACTATCCCTGAATATGGTGCTCCCGACATCTACGTGTATAAAACGACAATCAGCATCAACTACGCCAAAAAGTACAATAATATAAGTACCCTTATAGTTATAAAATCTAGATCCGGTGTTAGCTGGTCGTTTGACAGTCCCGTGTTCCACTTTCTTTTTCACTCCTCAACGGTACTCGGAACCTGCGGAAAAATATATATTTGTAAACATACTGCAGAGACATTAGGCTATCATCACTCGCTAAATAGCGCAAAGTGATTTCCAATTTTATTCTTGCCGAGATTGGATATTTAAACCACGCTGATTTTCTCTGTATTCTCTGCACAACCATACCAAGGAGTTTTTCATAATTCTCTACTGACCTTCTTAGGATATTTTTGTATGCTCCTATATCCTCTGAAGCTAGGTGATCTATTCTGCCAATCCACTTCATTACCCATATGGACGTTTATGTTTATTTAATAACTCATTCGCAATTTTTAATAATTTATTCGTAATTTCAGTTTTTATTATTGAAATTCCAGCCCGCACTAACTCATTCGACGACATTTTAAACAACTAAACTTGATTAAATTAACTTGAATATAATATATGAACGGATATTTAAATTCAAGTTACTTGAATTCAAGTACTTGAAATCAAGTAATTTGACTATAATGAAAACGGGGCTTTACTTCAGTGCAATTGAGATCTATTAAATCGGCGATGATTGAATTACGAGATGGGGTTGGCTTGAATTCCACAATCAGATCTTATCAATTTCTGGCCATTAACTCATCATTAATTTATCATAGATTTTGACAACACAAAATAATATACATATAATCTATCTATAAATCTGTCTGTTCCTAGTCTGTTCTAATTATTACATGGCTCTTAGAATATTTCACCCACCCACGTCACCAAAAACAAAACCAAATAGAAAAACAATTATTCACCAAAAATTATATCATTAAAAAGTTTTTAATTAGATTTTCATTAAAAAATAAAATAAAAATTTGTGTAAATATTTATCAACAAACAATTATCGAATCGAAATTTCACAAAAAAATTCTCTAAATAAACAAATCATATACACAAAACAAACAAAACACTGTGTTATTTATATAAAAATCTAATTAAATTGGATTAAGAGTAATTAACGATTTTAATAATTACAATTATTCGCATGAACAACTTTTTTTTTTTTGGAATTTATTTTCCCGAGCGAACAACAAACATACGATGACTTTGTCGAGAATGAATATTATTTTTGATTAAAAGTTTTTCTATTATCGAGATTCTGATCTGTTGTCTAACCAAAAATCTACTGCCTCCAGAGAGAACTGAAACCCCCACACACACACATATATACACAGTTAACAGCTGTTTGTTCCAAATGAACTGAATATTGGCAACAAAAACTAAACTTTCAGGTTGGTATGTATGTGTCTTCTATATCTGGGAACAACAGTAGTAATTCCAAATAACACCAGAAACAAGAACACATACATATAATGTTTTGTATTATAGTGTAGTTGGTTTATAAAACTTTTAGTTTTTGTCTAAACTATTTAAAAAAAAAAAACTAAAACTTTAAAATAAAATTAAGCATATGTAAATTGCATGTTTTGAAGCTTTTTCGTTGTTGTTGTTTTGTGCTATTATTTTGATTTTTTGTGAAAGGTGGAAAAATGCAATTTTTTGTTGCTTTTTTTTCGTGTACTCTCTGAATAGAATTTTGATTAAAATTGAATTTTCATGAAATTGTTTTGAGAACCATATACTGTGTGTGTTCATATACCTAGCTAGTATGTATATCGTTCATGTCAAGTATTTTGTTCTTGGATGTATGTAGTTTTTTTTATTGACAAAATATTAGAATAATTGATGAGTAAAATTGGTGTGGCACGTTACGGGATTTATTTTATACAATTTATAGGTCTGGATACCATTTAAATCGAGCGCACCAATAGTTTTGGTTGTTGAATGTTTATTTAGGAAAATATTACGTCCGGTCAACAATATGTTAGACCATAACATTATTTCAGTAGGGTAGATACTCTGGGGATTTTGTGCAAATCTTTGTCACCAAATCTTTGTGACAAACAGCACACTTTAACCAAGTGTTAAAGATAAAAAAAAATGTCACAGATAATCCGTGTTCTATAATGCGCATTACCAACAATAACAACATAAACCACTAACAAATCGGAAAGTTAAAGGAGTATGCACACACATCTGAAAAATTTCGTCCATATCCGACGAGAAAAAATTAAAATTAATCAAATTAATTTAAAAAAAAAAAATAGGGCGTTGTTTTTGTTTCATAAACGTAAAATAACCAATACGTACCAAATAAAATTAATATTTTTTAAATATCTCAAATATATTAGTAATGTTTCTTTATTTTTTCTGTTCGTCATTGGATATTATGAACTAAAAAAAACGCCCTAATTTTTAAGCTCATCCATTTTATAAAAAATATTTTGTTTTTAACATAATTCTTATTTTTAACTGACAGTTAGAAAAATTTGAATTTTACTTAAATGTGGATTATTTAAATTTGTTTCCCAGTATGGCGGAACTTACAACTATTAGTCGAGTCGAGATAGCTCCAAAAGTAAAATAAGAGATAGATTCACCAGCACCAATTTTTCCCATGACCTTTCGGCGAAGTAAAAACTACCCGTCGGTGGTTTCAAAAATTAATAACTTTTTAGTAAGCGTAACCTCTGATATAATCAACGTAAATTTGTAACCTTCAACGTACGCTCCTAATCTAGTTCTAACCCATGTCGGTGCTAGACACTTTAGTTCTATAAAAGAACATACTATATTGCCATTTATTACCTTTTGTGACATACATGCATGCTATAGGTTATCAATTTTGGTTTCCATATATCATTTTGGACAGATGGGAGTCTATACTATACTTCCATCATCAAAATATGTTATTAATATCGAAGAAGAGCTGCGTTGCATTTTCAGATGAGATCAAACACCTCTTCCTGAGCCTTTTCCGCTGTTCATTGAAATTCCCTGCTGCAAAATTTTCCATACATTTGTTTTGCATTATACTCCAGCATACAAATTTAATATTGATCAATCGTAAAGTTGCGAAAATCAGATCATCTGCGAATAAATGTTTCAATTGATAAGTCAATTTTCAACATGTTTATTGTTATGATCGAATGGTTAGTAAAATTTCCAGTGGCATAATGTCTTAATATAACATTCTTCGGTAGTGTAATTTGTCAAGAACTTGTAGCAGCTCGAATATTCGACTCACCGATATTCGATACTGCCACAAACAAAACAATTAGTGAAATTCAAATATAAATCAACTTAATTGAATTAAGCGTTCACTAACCCCATCACATATCCAATAGCCGAACCACTACTATAAAACATTTATAGTAAAGCATGTCGCCATCTAACAACATCACCACGCAATAACAATTCGGTGATGCAACACTTAACGTAAGTGCAATGTCGACCGTCGCCGGCGCATGTGTTCCCTCATCAAAAACGAACACGAAGGCGACGTCACCAAAACAAAAACTTTACAACAAAGCAGACAAGCAAGAAAGCAACACGTTCGCTATATATATATATATATATATATATATCCAAAACTCTCAATGTGCAAGACGGCAGCCATTGCCTAAATAAAAAAAATTACATTTTTTTTGGTGAAGCAAACTGTGGTGGTGAAATAAATAAATAAATTAATTAATTAATTAAAATACAATAAAACAAACTAAAATTTATAACAAATAAATTTGTGAAATTTAATAATAAAATCATTAATTATAAGAAACAAATAAATCATTGTATGTGTATTTTATTTGAGAAGTCAATTTTTAATTAGGAGCAACCTCCTAAAAACTAACCCAAACAAACAGATTAGTAAGTTAAGAATGTAATGGCCTCAGCCTATTTCGCTGGTGTCTAAGAGACAACGCCTTAAGATAAATGTACCATATATATATAGCGCCCTATTTGAAAGGATTAGAATTTATTTTCAACCAGCCACACAACTCTGTATACTCAGCTATAATAAGAACAGCTGTACTGTGAAATGAAGAGAATCGCTCCTCACAGTTTTGCTGAATTTATTAAAGAATTAAAGTAATTGGTTTTAATTTTCTAAATGCCATTGACGCAAACTTTGTAGAACTATCTGCAAAAGGGTATGACCGCCCGAGGGTAGGGCCGAGTCTACAAAATATTTTATTCTTACTTCTTAAAGGAACAGAGTCCCAAGACAGTTGTGACACTATTCTGAGTTGAATGAAGTTTTTACTGAGCATTAAGTTATACTACTCTGCGGTGCCCACATTGAAGTAATCTTCTAGAACTCTAAGATTTGTGATATTTCGCTTTCAGTGAAATTTCCTCTAAAACCATTGTGAAATTTGTAACTACACTGAGCAAGACATTCGCTGTGGTCGTTTTTGAATATTCAATATCGAATTCAACGCTTTCTTAATCATTAAATTCAAAATCAAACTCTAAAGCAAAGTCAAAGTCATAGCCGAATTCAATGTGTGAACTCAAAATAATAGTCAAAGTTGAGTAAAATCGAAAGACGAAGTTGAATTGGAAGAGAACATCGCTGTCGAAGTCAAAGACTAGTGCGAAGTCGAAATCAAACTCGACTACAATGTCGTAGTCGAAGTCAAATCGAAGTCAAAATTAAGCTCAAACTCATATTCAAAATCAAAGTCGAAATCAAGTCTAAATCAAGTCAAAACCAAACCCGTAGCCAAATCGCACTTTTAAATCGAACTAAAAATTTAATTCTAAAGTCTAAATTGAATTCTAAGTAGAACTCGCTTTCGATCAGCCAAAGACGAGTTGAGGTCAAAAGGAAGCTTGAAATTGAAGTCCAAGCGGACAGGAGATCTGAAAAATCAAAACAAACTCGAAATAAGAGGCAAGTCAAACTTAAGGCGAAAGTAGGTAAGTCGAACTTAATTGAAAATTCAAATCGTAATTGAAGGCGAAGTTCATGACGATCGAAGTTAAGACGATCTCCACATAGAAGTTAAAATCGACGTCATTGTCGAAATCAAAGTCGATTGAAAATCGTACTAATAAAGGCAAAGTTGAATTAGCAGGTAACGTCGCCATTAAAGTCAAATACTACTTCAAAAGTCGAAGTAAAAATCGAGGACAAAGCCGTATTCACTGCCGAAGTTAAAGAAATCGCAGTCGAGGCAAAGTCGGAGTTAAATCGAAGTCAAAATTTAAACCGAAATCGAAATTAATGTCGAAATTAATTCTAAGCCAAGTCGAAATCAAAGTCATAGTGAAGTCGCAGTTAAAGTCGAAGTTGCAGTCGAGAAAACCAAAATCATATCCAAATGTGAAGTCGAGTTGAAGTCAAGTCAATTTCAAGCAGAGGTCAACGTCAAGAATTTGCTGTCGGATTCAAAGGTTCGGAAGTCGCAAAGAAGTCAATCCAAATTCGAATTTAATATCAAAGTCGAACTTATATCCAATAGTAACGGTCGGATTCAAAGTCGAAATTGAAAGTAAATTTATAGTTGAACTCGTGAATGGAAGGATAATTTGAATTCGATTTAGAGTATCAAAGAACTCGAAGACCAAGTTAAACTGAAACGCATATTCGAAGCCAAACGCGAAATGGGGATACTGTCCTTTGAGGACAATAAATACTAGCCGAACAGACTCTAAATAATTAATGTATGTATGTATGTAAAGTATTTAATTAAAGTGGAAGCCGAAGTTAAAATACAAGCCAAATTTAACACAAACTCGTATTTAAAGTTAATTCAAAGGCGGAATTACAGTCGAAGTCGAACAGAAAGTAAAGTTAAAGGCGAAGTCGATGATCAATCGAATACAAAGTCTATAGTTCAAACTAAATGTAGGAATTGAAGTCAATGGCAAAGTCGAAGGGAAAATCTAGTAGAAATTGAAAGTCTTGATGTTAAAATCAGTTGATGTCGAAACAAAAATCGAGGTCAAAATCCAAGCGAAAGTTTAGCGGAAAGGCAAAGAATAAATCAAAGTCAATTCTAAGTCAAAGACCAAGGTCATATTAAAAGTCAATGAGAAAGTCAATGTCAAAACAGAATCAAAATCGGAGTCAAAGCGCACTCGAATCAGATTCGAAATGAAATCGAATTCAATAAAGGTGAAATCGATTTCAAAGTCAAAATCAAATTCGCAGGTCGAAATCAATTCAAAATCAATTTTGAATTCAAAGCTAAGTTCAAAGGAGAACTCGAATTCTAGCCTAATGGTGAAATCAAGTTGAGTGAGGGATTGGTTGAAATCAGATAGGAGGTTTCATGCCGCCCTCGTTGGCACAGCAAGTTTCTCCTTGCTTTGTTATTCGAGGGTCACGGGTTCGATGCCCGATGGTGCTAAAAAAATCACGGCTGTTTTTAATGTGTAAGTATATGTGTTTGTCCGGGTATTGCACCGTGGGTCCATTAGTGGGAGTGAGTGCTGGTAATAATCCGCCCAACTTTAATTTTTTTAGGTTTCATGATTAAAACTTGTTCGGAAAGTATATCGGAAGTATATCCGAAAACCACCTTCGTCAACTTTTAACATCCCGTCAATTATAATTCATTTTAACATGAATATTTTCATTTTTCGGAAAACGTTAAGTTTGACATTCAAGTGTACACATAAAAACTTCAGTTGTGCCTGCATTCACGAGTATTCCATCATAGTTAGGGTCGTGACAAGCAGGCAAATATTAATTTCAATTCACTGGAATACATCCAAGTCTATGTACATATATCAAAATTATTTTCTATACTACAAACACCTTATCCGGATACAAACAAACATTTATAAAATTTACTGTGCGGTTTTATTTTCCACACTCCGCGCTCTAAACATATGTACGTATACGTCCAGCAAATAAATTCTTTATCAATGCAACAACAACAACAAAAAAACCAATTCAATAAGTTTACGCCACGTTATGATAAATGAGTATTACGAGTGCGTTAGTCAGACGATAACACTAAACTAATAAAGACTTATGTAAAAAGAAATCAAAATTTAAAAAATAAATTAATAAAATTCTTAAATGGTTAGTGTGTGGCCTATAATCTGTTTAATACTTGAACCGTTTGGTTTACTAAATTGTGATGATCCCAGCATTGTTCAATTAAGGGCCAACACATTTGATGCATTCATATCAGATAATGAATTTGTTATGGTTAAATTTTGTAAGTCAACATTACTTATTCTAACTGTACGAAACTGATAAGAACACTAATAATATTTATGGTTTATCTAGATACACCATGGTGTCAGCACTGTAAAAATTTTCGACCTGAATACAGTAAACTAAGTCGCTTGTTACAAATGATGGACTCAAAAATTAAATTGGCCAAAGTTAATGTGGCCGATGATGAGCGGCTGGGCGAACAGAATGGTATACGATCGTATCCAACGCTTAAATTATTTATTAACGGCAAACCATTAGAGTATCGCGGTAAACGTACCGCCGAAATAATAAACTTGTGGTTGTCACGAAAAATAGATCCGATACAAATACTCGATTCGTTGGATGATATTGAAATGTTTGTTGAAGATGCGGAAATCGCAGTAATCGGATTTTTCATCGATCCCAACTCAGGGCAGGCCGCGATGTTTAAAAATGCGGTACGCTTAGATGACACGAACATCCAATTTGCCATCGCCACCGTGTTCGAGTTGAAAACGGAATATAAAATCGAAAACAATCAAGTGACACTGTTCAAAGAATTTGATGATAAGACGACAACGTTCGACGGTGAATTCAGAGTGGAAAATTTAAATAATTTTTTTGTTACCGCATCCAAACCACTCTTAATCGATTTTAAAATGGAAGCGGCCGCCGAACTGTTCCAAAATAGTGACCGAAATTATTTGTTCGTGTTTACATCGAAAACCGATCAATTGTACCGTGATATTGAGGACGATTTACGCGGGCTTGCGCGAAAATGGCGAAGTACTTTTTTTTTTATAATTATGAATATGGATTACAAAGAGAATTTTAGAGTTAGTAATTTGTTCGGAGTGGATCCGAGTGAGTTGCCAACGTACCGAATTGTCAAATTTGACGGGGCTATAACCAAGTATAAACCACTCGATTTAAAATTAACCATCGATGGGGTTGCAAATTTTATACAAGAATTTGTCGATGGTGGTGTAGCGCCCGATTTACTGTCGCAAGAATTACCGAGCGATTGGAACGCGAATCCCGTAAAAGTGCTGGTCAGCTCTAATTTCGATGAAATTGTGTTCGATGTGCACAAGGATGTGCTTGTTGCATTCTATTCGCCACGTTGCGGCCACTGTAAGAGTATGGAAAAGGATTACAATAAATTGGGTGAATTCTATAAGGATTCAAAAACGGTGGTTATCGCTAAAATCGATGCCACCCAGAACGAGCTGGGACACACAAAAATTCGCAGTTTTCCAACCATAAAATTATATCGCCGGGGCGACGACAATGAGGTAAAGGATTACCAGGGCAGTCGAACGCTTGACAATTTTATTGCTTTTATCGAAGAAATTCAGATTACGAATAAAACGTTTGCTAACGATGAACTGTGATATTGTGCACAGGCCTGATGCGGACAAAATAGGATTTCATGTGAAAATTTAGTAATATGGTTTTGGTTGATGGAAATGAAATGTGACATTTGATTTTAATACGGGAAATTTATGAACATTAAAAAAATAAAATAAAACAAATACATTTAAGCTTATGACCTAACCATTTTGTATTTTTTGTTTTCTATATATGCATGCGTATATCGGAAAACCACCATCGACAACTTTTAACATCCCGTCAATTATAATTCATTTTAACATGAATATTTTCATTTTTCGGACCAAAAAAAGTTTTGCATAATTAGAATTTTCAATTTTTCTATTTCGGCAGATCTTGAAATAATTAAACGAAAATATTTTGAGAAACTCTATATATTTTGTCTGTATACATACATACATACAAAGAAACCTTCTCTCTTTCGCTCTATATCGCCACAATTTATTTAGATGTTCCCTCATTTATCGTCTTTTTAAATTTCCAAATCGTGTGTTTTTTGGTGTGCTTCTGTTAGTACGGTATACATGTATATGATTGCCACAAAAACCGAAAACATTTCTAAAAAATATAATGGATGCGGGAAAATATATTTAATATTTTTTTTTTTTTGCCATCTCTATTCGATTTTTCTTCGCCTCAATTTTCGCATGACCAAATCAAAATTGGATTTCTTTGTGTACGTGTTAGTCAGGAAACGAACTAACTTTATATGAAAATTGATAAGAAATTATGAAATTGGAATATACATATCATATATACGATATACATATATGTATGTTTGAAATCGGTAAGGGAATTGATTTGATTTGGATTAAGTCATTTAATTAAATTAATTGAATACTAAATGGTTCACTATCTGTATATATATATATATATATATATATATATATATATATATATATATATATATATATATATATATATATATATATACCAAAACAACTAAAACAGTGTAGGTACATATTATATAGGTTAAACCTTAAGACCGTATGTTCAACAAAAACACATGAAAACTTATATAAAAAACACTTAACACCAGAAAGTAAAATAAAAATTTCCACTTTTCCCAAGAGTTACATGAATTTTATGTTTTTTTTTGTTTCTTTTGTTTCATAATTATGAAAATTATAATCATAATAATCATAAATATAAGTCTTAAGAATACATACAACATATATACATAACAACCTTAACAAAACAAAAAAAACTGAAGAAGTTTTTAATAAGTAAAACGACAAACATACACACAGCAGCACAAAAAAAAATACTGCAGATTTTTTGAGATGCTTTTAACTTCAAACTTTAATGTTTGTGTTACAAAAGTGGAAAAAATTAAAACGGGAGCTTTTTTTGTTTTTTTTAAACTTAGATATGTGTTTTTGTTATTAATGGGATGTTTTAATTAACCGTACGCTGAAGGAAAATACTGCAAACACGAATCCGTCACACATACATACAGTGTTTATCTTACATACATAAAATTCGTACAACATTTGTAAACACCCAACCACAAACCCATTATAACATTAACCCTCTAGTTAATCAACTTTTTTATGCTCGCAAATTCTCTTCACAATATTTTCACTTAATCATATCAAAACATAAGACAATCGTAACATTTTTTTGTTTTGTTTTTTCTTTTACTTCTTTTATAAACATACAAATAAATGTTTTAAATTAATTAAATTAAATTATTTTTTATTATAACTAAAAGTACACGAATGAAGATAAAAAAAATTAAAATCATAAAATTATGTATATGTAAATTTTATGCGTGAATTTTTTTTTTTTTTTTACATTTTCTTGCTGGTGTCATAATAACATTTTCATATTCTTAACATAAAAAAAAACATATGTAGATATGAAAATTTAACAGTCAACAATAATATTGAGTTGGGGCAAAAAATTTCTACAATTATAAATTTATTTGGTCGAATTTCAATGACTGTGAAGTTTCTACTAAACCTAATAACAACAATTACACAATTCAAATTGAATTCTATTTTTAAAATTTGAGCTAAATTAAATGTGACATCAATTCGATAAGTTACTATTACTCATCTAAGATTGGAAATCGAGCATCGATCATTAAGACTTCCACGTCGAACCAAGAAAATTCTACCGCAATAACATTTGGAGAAATCATTCAAAGTGAGATACGTATATACTATTCAAGAAAACGATAGATCAAAACTGCCAAAACGTTGCCAACGAAGATGGTATTTTACATATGAGTGGCAAAATTCAGAACTCGAAATTTTTGGATGTTAGGGTTTACTACACAGGCCTATTATATCGACGGAATAGAAAGGGTCTCAAACAGCCTAAAATAATAAAAGCATTGATAGCTTTATTTGTATGTGTATGTCCATCAAAGCTATACTTATACGATGAACATTCAGTTAAAATTCATTGCAACATCGAGTCAAATGTAGTGCGCGGCAAACGGAAGCTTAATGAATTATTCGACATGTTCAATTCCAAGAAACACAATAATTTAATTAAGGTTCTCTTATCCTCTCAGAGAATCGAATTTATTATCACTACAGCAACATCTGAAGAAGGCCTTTACTCACGAGAAAGAAAAACTCATACTGATTCAAATCGAAGGCATATTCTCAAATTTTAACGTTTAAGTCAGCCACACTTTCTGATTTTAGAAAGAATGGTAATGCAGTTACTTGCATATTCTAAATGAAAATATCATGTTTTCCTCCAATTATCAAGGCTCGGTAGAAGTGAGGTAAGTAATTATCGTGGTTCACCCTTCTATCCATCCCACCCAAAGTCTATGGTTCACAAGGTGATGCATTTCCATACCAAGAGACTCAATTCTCCTGCTTGACATTGATTTTATCCCGGAAGGGGCTAACGTAGGGGCTTCGTTTGTAGTGATTTATTTGAAACCTAAACTCCAAGCAGTACCTCGACATTGCGTTTACACAGATTTCGCAAAGGCGTTTGACGTGATCTTATCCCCATCAACTGGTTGTGTTCCTACTTCTCCGATCACTGGCAATCCATTAAGTTATTGGATTCTTTCTCCCAATTGTTTCGTATGACTTACGGCGCGGCCCAGGGTAGTCAAATTGCCCAATTGTAATTTTCAATATTTACTAACGACGAATATTTCGCCCAGGTTTCTAGCACGCCAGACTGCGTAAAGTTACACAAGGATCCGAATTTGCAGCTGGTCGATTAGCAATAGATGTGCTCTAAACGTGGCCAACTGCACGAATCTTTTGTTTTATCGTATCCATTCGACTATTCTTTATACCAATATAAATTATAAACTGTACAACGAGGACATTGACCTAGTCTAGTTTATTTCCGATCTTGGTGTGATCTTCGCTATATATAAGTCGAACATTATGCTGGGCTTTATTAAACGAAACTGCAAGGATTTAAGTGACCCATTAACTTTGACATCACTATCCATCTGCTTAGTTCAATCAATTTTGGGGTATGCATCTCCAATTTGGTTTGAGAGTATCCAGAAATAGTTTGTTTTGTCGTTTTATCGTGCTACGATGTTTTCCATCTACGCGTGCTGTGGATTATGTTCTCCCTGCAACGTCTAGAGTCTAGACTATGGCCGTGACGTACAGATTTTTTCAAAAAAGGTTTAAATTTTTTTTGTTGGAATCGAACTTATTTGTAGTTAACTGTAATTTTAATAATTGTTTTGTTGTGCTGTTTGTAGTCAATGTACGCATCTAAATAAATAAATAAATCAACGAGCATAATGGAAACTTGAACTGATATTATTACAAACCTCAAAATTATTAACTTAAATTCAATGTCAAGGTCAAATATTGTTTGTATTCTAAAATAAAAGATCAACAACAATTTTATAAATTGTTCAAGTTTCGTTAATTTTTTTTTAAATTTTATTGTTGTGCAATGCTATTTCTATTGTTGACAAATCCTATCCATCAAATTATCATGGTATAAAGAAAGAGAGCACTGTTCTGATATTGAAAGCATCAGTGATACAGTTGAAGATTAAATAATAGTAACACTTGTATGCCCATTATCGCCGAACATATCTCAATGAATATTTTCATCTCCCTTACGGAGAAAGGTTGCCATAGCTTTGGTACGAGAGTGGTGGCAAGAAGATTATCAATCAAAAAATCATCAGGGCTCGATGAAACAGGTGAAAGTTTAACAGATCTTCGGGTTGTTTGATGACAGTGTTCAATTTTTAAAATGAATTAGCCAATCAACATTCTTTCAATGGCCAAAATCATCGACGGATTTCTGCTAACCTGGCTTAAGGTCTAGTATGCTTTAATCAAGAATGGTACTGGAAAAAGAAATTACGTGTGAGAAGATATTTAGATGGGAGAAGGACATGTGATTAAAGGAAAAATGTCATGATAACTTTTGGAGCCGGCCACCGACTCTTAATATTTTTTTATCGTAAATTTTTTTATAGTTGATTTATTGTAATATAGAGAACTTTTTTGATACGGCAGTTATATATCAACTAATCCAAGCCATGATGTTTCGTATAGACTTTTTAAATTATGAGTTCGATTGGAGTTAGTATTTATATCCAAATTCGATCAATGTGTAAAAAAATTGAGAACCAAAAAAACCGAATATTTCAACGTATCCGTTATTATTCGTTGACTTCATTCAGATCAGAATTTTGGTAAGAGTTTACTTGATTCCGTTTGCTGATATTGATCAGTTATTGAATGCTAGAAACTCTGTTGGCAACAAAAATATTTTTTTTTAAACTTTGATCGTTTCAAACTGAAGAAAATGAGCTCTCAACAGATAACAGTGTTTTGACGTACTCATATAGATTTACAGAAACGATTCCCGGTCTTCTGGAGGGACATCGCTTAGAATATCTGAAGAATTAGAACACGGTATTATCGAAGAATCACTTTAGCCAGGGTGTTGGGATTTAATAAGCCGACGCTTATTTGTATACATCCTTTTACGGTGTATCACACCAAAACACGTAATGACAGTGGACATCTGAATCAGCATCCCATATTAATTGTTTGATGAATTTTAGAAATATGGGTTGATACAGTGTTAATGTCGAACGCAGAAATGTTGATTAAACAAAATAAAAAAATTTACAAATCATTTAAAATTACCGAAAAAGTAGTCGAGAATATATATCAAGATGTACAGTCGAGAACATGGGTGAATCTCTAGAATCGGCCGCACAACATTTATAAAATTGCTTAAAACCCAGTTTCGTATAAAAAACAATTATCACATTTTAACAGAGTAATTTCTGTTATTAATTTTAGTATAAACTTCACAGTGATGAATTTTAAAGTAACTACGTGGTTCATTGCGTATTTACGTTTTTAATTCTGAATTATGATTTCTTAGAATTTGTACGAAACGTTTGCAGTTATTTTTTGAACAAAAAAGTAGATCTTTTGGAATCATTCAAAATCCCAATTTATTACAAGAAATTCAAGATTTTTTTTCTAGCTCATAATCGTTAGAATAAGACGGTTGTAAAATTTTGTTTTAAAATTCAGATTTTCAAATGTTTCTACTTCAAAAAGTGGTCCTTAAATTTTGGTTAGGTTTTACGAAGTTGTAAAACTTGAAGTTTTTCTTAAATCACTCAGAGAGAGAAGAAAAACTTTGTCATTTCTCTTCATTTTAATAAATTGATTGGGAATTCCAATAACCAATTCTGAAAAACGCTTGTTGGCGACTTTTAATACTTTAAATTACAAATATAGTATGTATAGTCAGCTCACATTCGTCAGTTGCATCATCTAGGTGAGAAAACACAAATCTCAGATAGATTGATGCAGGCACTGTCCAAAAATATGTAATGGTTTTTTTACTAGATGGTCAACTAAGTACGGTAATTGGCTTAAAAGTTCCGATAAGGTTTTTTGTAGCTTTTGAGCTTAGGGCACCAAAGGATTCTGAATCTTCCAGCTACTATTGATTTGCGAATCGTGCAACATACTGTTATAAATATCCTATCCGAGCAAATAGCGGGGTTAAAGATCAATGCTTGGTTCGAGAGGTATCGGGTTTGAATCCCAATAGAGATAGATTGGATTCATAAAAGATTTTTCATCTCTCGATTATGATCGGGGATTAAATTGAAAACATCTATGTTGGAATGTAGATTCATGGGCCGACCCAACTCTACATTTATAAATTTCTATATCATCTAAAAGTGTAATTTTTGTAATAGCTAAGTATATCCATAGTTTCAAACTTGAAAAGTGGAGAAAATTTTCGAATTTTTATGTCGAGATTTTAATTTTTGAAACCGAAATTTTAAAAATTACATATATTAAAATGTACTGTTGAATTATCAAATTTGTTTAGTTCGAAAAAATTTAAAAAAAATTTAAATTAAGGTATTCTGAAATGTCAGATACATTGTTCTCCAGCATTTTGAAAATTGTTATATGAAAAAAGTCTTGGTGCTAGCAGAAAAGTACAACTTCAACTTAAACAGGAGCAAATTATATGAAACCATACATATATATATATATATATATATATATATATATATATATATATATATATATATATATATATATATATATATATATATATATATATATATATATATATATATATATATATATATATATATATATATATACAGGGCTTAGAATAAACAGTCAAGAGTCTGCAAAATGAAGTCTTTCAGTGAACGAGTGCGTGATAACGGCAGACCATAATACACTGACTGAGTCTGGTAAAAAGTGCACCTCGCTTTACTCTAAAATGGTTTAAGATACAGAAAAAATACACATAACCAAAGTTGTCAAACGAAGCAAACTTGCATAACCATAGTTTTGAAGTACAAAAATATGAGTTTCTCTTGTTAGCATTTTAATACTTTCAAATAATTGTAATTGCCGACATATGATGTACAAAACCTTTGAATTTATAATTTCTCAAGTATACTACGTCGGCCAATGTAGGCTAGTTCTTTTACCGTTACCCAGAGATAAAACTCGAACAAGTCAAATCTAGTGATCTCACTGAATTTAGAGTATTCCACCGAGTACTCGAGAAAATAAGAAACAAAGAATAAGGGACATTTATAAACAAATCTTACTACTTCATTTTGGTAAACATGAATTTTGACAGTCGTGAAGTATAGACGTGGCAAATTCATTATGAAAAAATATTCGATAAGCCAGCGTGTTTTAATCGTAAAAACATTTTATAAAAAAAAATCATCAATTATAGTGAGGACTAGAATAGTACCTGAAATTTTGGGTAGAAACAATGCGCCATCAAAATCGACTATTTATCGTTTAGTGACTGATTTTGAAGAAAGGGGCTCTGTAACAGATAAGCACAAGCCTGGGTCACAACGTATGAGAAGATTTGTTGAAAATATTGCCGCTGTCCTAGAAAGTGTTCAAAAGAATCCATCAACCTAAATTGATGTACCGTGTTTATGAAATTGGACTTAAGATTAGCATTTTTATCCATAAAAAATCCTCAAATTATTCATCAATCACCTATGCGTTCATTAAAAGCGACAGTATACTTAGCTTTGTGGCCTGAAAGAATTATTGGGCTTTACTTTTTTGAAGATGAAGTCGTCGTTACGGTAACTGACTATAGTTCTTTTATTCTAGGGAAGAGTAGCGACAGATTTTCAACTCACTTACAAAACAATTCTTTTTTCACGTACTTTCAAAACTGTTCAAGGTCATCCAAGATCATCAAATAAATTTCTTCCTTCTCACCTCTGAACTGTTTCGAGAAATTTTCCACAATAGAACACTGGATAGACTCTAAAATCGCACTGGACAGACTCTAAAGTTTTTTAGAAATAAAACATTAGTCCTATTTCATGGATATCGGTAGCCTAGTGTTTTTCTTAAGATTCGTCATGATTTAAACCTCACTAATTTCAACTGGCCCCTGTGGTCGGGGACACTCACAAGTCTCGTAAATCTAAACTGCACGAACATATTTCCAAAGAAATATAAATAATTACCACCACAGTATCCTGTGCTTGTCGTAGGAGGCGACTTAACGGTTGGATCGCTGGGCTGGCGACCTGCAACCGTAAAAAAATTCAGCTGTTCATAAAGTCAACAAAAGAAAAATGGATGCCGCCAAAAAACACCGGATCCCCGCTCAAGTCCCCGGACACGAGATTTATGATCGCCCCGTGGAACGTGTAGTCAACTTAGAAAACAAGGAGCGTCGGAGGGTCTAATCACGTGCATGAAAGAGTATCGACCGTAACCCGTTGCTCTTCAAGAAACTCGCTGGCCTAAAAGTGAAGACTATGTGTCCCAGGGCTTTATGTTGCTCTACAGGGAAGATGACCCCGGAAATCTTGGAGAAGGATTTCTTCTTGGGACACACGTAAAGGTCACTGTGGACCTTGGAATTCCAAGCAGTCAATAACCGATTGTGTAAGCTTCGCTTGCGCATGAAGTTAGCCAACCTGTCGATAGAAGTGTGCCAGCCCAAACATAAAGTCTCATTTAACAATGACTTGGATGATCTGATGGAGTCTATACTCAAACACGATGTTAGAGTGGTAATTGGAGACTTTAATGCTACAGCTGGCAGAAACCAGGCCGACTTGTGTGAAAACATAGGTCCGTACTACCGATATGAAACTGCGACCGATAATGGTGAGAGAATGATGTACTTTGCAATTGCTCACGACCTTAGAGTAGCAATCACGTTCTTCACTCACAAATCGATACATGATACATCTAGAGACATGGACACATCCTCGCGGAACTTCCCGCAGCTAAATTCACCATATTAGTTTCTTAATTGCGGACTGGGTTGTCCAGCATGTGAGAACTTATCGGTCAGCAACCAAATACGTAGGCAGCGATCTTTATTTGTTCACTGCAAAACTACGATGGAAGTTTTGGTACAAGTCTGGGAACACAGTGAAACGCATGGGACGTTTCGACTGTGAAGATCTAATAAATGAAGATAAAAAAACAATATCAGCGACAACATTGAGGAAGCTAATTACCAGTCCCAGTGGGAACTCTGCCTGAGAGGTACTGAAAACTGAGGTTATCAGTGCTGGTCAACCGGCTTTAGGTATAGTGAAAGTCCGACCCAAGAATGATTGGTTTGATGACGAGTGTTGTCTTGCAGTCGACCAACAAAATATAGCCCATAGTGAAGTGCAACGTCTCACAATCGCGAGGAAAAACATGGCTGCTCTTGTAAAGAGGGCAACGAACCGAGTTTGAAGACGGAAAATGCGAGAATGGTGGAAGGCCGAAGTTCTGAAAGTACAACAACTCAGCAATGAGCGCACTTCGCGTAATTTCTTTAAAGGAAATACTGGACTACACCATACTTTCAAGCCAGCGTCAAACGCCATTCGGGACCGGAATGGAAACCTCTGTGTTAACATTGACGCAGTACTTGACGCATGGAGTGGACAATTTGAAGCTGAAGCTTTACAAACCAAGAAATGGCCTCTTACGTTTGAGAGAAGAATCATGTGTCTCATTTACGGCTCAAAACGCGACATAGATGGTACATGCCGAGCTCTGTACAATATCGAGATCAGAGATCTGATGAATATCTCCGATATTGTACATGAAATAAGATCGCAGCAAGTACGCTGGCTCGCTCACGTTCTGCGTGCTGATCCGAATCCTATGGTGCAGCGATCTCTGAAAGGAGAACCACCTTATGGTAGGCGCAGAGGTCGATTGCTCCACGATGTAGAGAACGATTTGGCCTCTTCAGATTGCCATAGACAGTATGCGGACCATGCTCAGGATCGAAACCGTTGGTGCCAAATAGTTAACTCAGTAAGGGACAAGCCTTTAAAAACTGATTATTACTATTATTAATTTCAACTGAAAATATAGGATTTCCTAGAATGTTCTTAGAAAATCAAGATATTCTGAAATTATTCAACTGAATCTGACTTTGCGTTAAACTAATAACAATCGAATAATCGAAGCTGCAAGACGTGTACGTTAAGCAAAATGATATTCAAAATTATCCTTTCGAATTCAATTTCCTGGAAATCCGACAATTTCGTAATATGTCCATTAGGGTTCAACAACAATCACTAAAAGTAGTTCGGCTTGACCTTGCGGACGGAGTCCTGTAATAATTTATTTATTTTAGTTGAGAATGGCAAACATTTACAGTTAATTACAATTTAGACTCTAAATCAATGAAATTCGACACCCTGGAAAATGATATTCGGCAAACCATTGAAAAATGCAACAATACATTGGAGGTTAATATTTACATATGGGGTAATATTAGAATTACAATTATGTGTTAATCCAGTTTATAATAAGCTTGTATATTGTTTTGATAAAATTAGTGTTATATAACATATGTATGTTAAATAAATTATATAAAAGTAAAGGAGTGACATGAAATCATATTAAAACTACTGACCTTTATAACCTAACCCCTATTGATTTTATAACATTTTAATTCGGTTCCAATCAAGCATGAATAAATAAAACAGAATTTTGTAAAACATATAAGAACTATTAACTATATCAAACTTTCCTACTACATAGTATATATTGAACACATACACACACACATACACAAACATAACAAAAACTAATTATTTTGTTTAGAAAAGTTTCGTCCAAATCGGAAAAAAAATGTTCAAAATAAATTTCTATGTTTGCCTCTCTAGTTTCGTATCAGGACAATAAATTTATAAAATAGCCACCCCAATAAATGGGAATAAGATAAAATTTGAGTTCCAGAAACACCACAACAAATCGTATTATTATTTACTGTCTAAATAAAACAAAAAAAGCTTTGTTTTTAGTTTCATACAAGCTTTTGTTGTTATGTTGGTTTTATAATTTTGACTTATCTAAACTGAACTTTTTTATGCTCACTTTTATTTCCTTTCAAATTTTTTTTTTGTTTTGTTTGAGGGAATATGAAAAATCATAAAAAACAATTTAACCCATGCTGCATGTCTTCCCGTATATCAATATGTGTTTATACATATACAAGTTTATGTAAAAGGTGAACATATTATAAATAAACAAGATAGGTGAAAAAACATGCCTCAATCACCACCAACCGAGATTTTTATTACGGCACACGCACATTACGTGTAAACGTATGTACCTACCTATATACATTGTATGTATTTTAATATTGACGCTGAAACATAAAATTCGGCAGAATGGGTTAAACCAGAAACATTTTATGTAATAAAAACATATTGTGTTTACATTATATAACAAGTTTAAAAAAAAGTTTAATTTTATAAAATCATTGCATATGGTTTTTTGTTGTTATTTTTGTTTATGCAAGTGAGATGCAAGCGGGAAAACTATACGTACCATACTCGTACACATACGTATGTATGCCGTATATAAAGGCCAAAGTTCGCATATATTGCATGCATACAGTAAATCCAACAAAAATGTTGATAACATCATTATGACACAGAAACATAAACACGAACAAAATTGAGACAATAAAACTCTTCGTCACGAGTCGAATATACATATGTACATATACATATGTACATAGTGAATCCACTTAGTAATATTTTTAAAAAAATTAAAATATAATTCTCAAGAATAGTTTTATTTTTTATTAGCAAATTTAATTTTTTTTGTATTTTATCATTTTGTACAATGTTCATGATTATGATGATGATGATGAGAAACAGACGAAATACACAATAAAAATAAAAATAAATCTTTCTGAAGTCTTTTATGTCGCATGATAAAAAGTTAAAAGCTTCTTTTCGTATCTATATAGTTTTCATTTATTTTATTTCAAATAAATTTCCAACAACAAAACATAAATGTTTGTGTTAATTAATTTCTCGAAGATTATGTTTGATAATTAGACTTTTTTTTGTGTGTCTAAATGAATTCAATTATGTACAATATTTGAATACCGTCGTATAGTAGTATCTATCTATATATACTCGTAGTTGATAAGTACACGCGGGATGAAAATTTGTTGAACAAATATTATTTTTTAAAGAGCGCTGTTGAATGCATTTTAATTCGAAATAAAAACATTGGGAATGAATTAAATGTAAACAATGTGGAAAATATACAGGTCATCCGTAAAATAATATAAAAATGAATTTGGAGCAAAAAATCGTTCGAAAACCTTACATAGTAACGATGAAAAATGCTTAAAATGAAAATTGTATATATGAAAGGCGTGGGAGAGTTACATTTCCAATGCTTACGTTTTCTAATAAAAACGACAAATCCCAGCCAATTGCGCTTGTTTTTGTTCAAATTTTTTTGGATGTAGGGAAATAAATGTATAAAGCCTTTCGAATTTACATATAGAGATCATCAATTCATTCGATGTAAGAGAAGCGACTAAATAAAAACTGTGAAAGGTATGAATTTTGATCTGTATTGTAAAGTAAATGTACTCCAATGACTTTTAACTGTTAAACAATTTAAATGATTGATTGATTATCCAAATGTATTTATGGACGAGATTTGTACAGTTGCAGGCACCTCTCACACTTATACAAGCAGGTGGTCTGGTTTTGTGGAAATCAAGTTGGTACTTGTTGCCAGCTCCGTATCTTGCAGCTTTCACAAGTGTGCGTATTACCTCCCCGTGGTGACCAGCAGGCAACTAGTACACCATGTATATGTGGTGTACTAGGAAAAAACACGACGCTAAACAACTGGGCCGGGTAAGGTGTTAACCGTACCGTGCTGATAACCGCCAGTCTGGGGGCCCAGTCTAAAAACTAGCCCAGTCTCTAACGGTGTATTCGGTGTGATACTTGTAAGAGTACTTTTCAAGCCGGAAACCCACAGAAAACGGAGCTGGTCCTCTTTACCAGGAAGCACAAGCTTCCTCGGTGTGACCCGTCAATATTAAATGGTACTCGTCTGATCTTTACGGATAGAGCGAAATACCTCGGGCTACTGTAAGAGAGTAAAGAAAGCTACTATTGCGCTCTACTCCCGTAAAAATTGGAAAGAGATGGGGTATGGAATCCCATTGGAAAGAGATGAGGTATGAAGCCCCACATAATACACTGGCTCTACGTCTCAGTGGTCAAGTATATACTGCTGTATGGTGTTGTCGTTCGGCTCAAATCCATATCTATGTGGACATGTAACAATATATGGCACTCATCCATCCTATGCAACAGGGGCATTCCGGAAACTACCACGCTCTCCCTTTGCCACCTGTTGAGATGAGATTCCAAACTGAGTTTCCCACCATAGAGAAGACTGGGTGAACGAAACGGTTATGGAAAATGAGGCGTTAAGCTTCTACATGGATGGCTTAAAAAGGGATAGAGTGGTTGGCTGCGGGGTATTCTGTGAGGCACTAGGGGTCAACCTCTCTTTTTGTCTTCCCGAAGAGTATCTGAAGAGTATGAGTTTCCCACCATAGAGAAGACTGGGTGAACGAAACGGTTATGGAAAATGAGGCGTTAAGCTTCTACATGGATGGCTTAAAAAGGGATAGAGTGGTTGGCTGCGGGGTATTCTGTGAGGCACTAGGGGTCAACCTCTCTTTTTGTCTTCCCGAAGAGTATCTTTTTGTAGTATCTTTCAAGCTGAACTTATTGCTGCGATAATGGAAGGTTTGATCTGGTTGAGGAATGTAATATAAACGAGGGATATTCGCATTTTTACGGACAGCCTGGCTGCTATTAAAACGCTACAATCATACTCCCTGACGTCGAAGGTTGGCCAGAACTGTCTGGCATCTTTAAATGAGATGACTGATCAGTTCAACATCCGCTTGACGTGGGTGCCAGGGTACTTCAATATCGCAGGGAATGTAAAGGCAGATGAGCTGGATATCCCAAAGCAGGCGGGATATAAAGATACCACTTGCTTCATGTAAACTGCTACTTCAGGAAGAAGCCATAAAAGATACGAACGTCAGATGGTCTAACGCTAGTTCGTGTGTAATAACAAGGCAGAACTGGCCTGGACTTGACCGAACCAGATCCAGCCAACTGATATCGCTTCGACGGCACCATATTGGTATGATCGTGGGAGCTATAACGGGATAACGCTTCTTGGTAAGTTCAGGATGGTTTAACGAGTGAAGAGGAGATATGCTCGAATGTGGTACAGCTACGGACCAATTTTGTATCTATGCTAGTCCTCTAGGACGACCACCCTTACCTAACCTAACCTATACAAACCTCCTTGAAATTATCCCAGTATTTTTTTTTAAAATACCTCTGACAGCACAGTAATACATCCCAGACTTTTTTAAAATACATATACAATTTATACAATTGGTTTTACTTCAACTACGAAAATATACAGTTATTGGTACCAATATACTCATCCCAAACTCTTCTCTTCTGGGCAAGTCGTTAAAAGGACGGGTATTTTCTCTTTGCGATTAAGTTAAGGTTTTAGCACAACGATTGAGTTTGGGAAATTCTTGGCCATTGCTATGCCACCGATGAAATTTTTGTGGCAGGTTAAATTTCCGCAATACAAATAAATGTTTCGCCATTGCCAACTTTTAAAAGAAAATTAAAATCGAAAAAAATGTATGGCCAAGCTTTTGTAGAAACTGCAATTTTCTCATAGTGATTGAGTTTAGCACTTTTTTGGCCATCACTATGTCAGCGTTAAAATTGTTTGACCGGCTTAAAAGCGGTTGTAATAGTAAAAAGTTTTAAAGGAATTAAATAATCGAAACCCAGCACAAATACCTTGAATCTTTGGCGCCAGGTTTATGTATTGCAAAATAATTAACTATAAAACGGTATTTAAAAGGTTTCAGCGTAGAAAGAGACGCTCCGAAAAACCGCAAACATGGTACCATGATAAATATCTTTACAATAAGATCATAACTTCCATTATATATAAACCGGGGATCTCCGACTTTGACCGTGCCATAAAATCGAGTACATGTCACATCATGGCAAAACGAATTCGAGTTCCGAAAAGAAAGGCTAAAAGAGTTACCGAGTTATTAAAAAGCAAAATCATTCAGATACCCATGAACTTGTCCGCTAAACTTGCCAGACTGCTCTATGAACAAGTTTTGGCAAAATTTAGTGAATGTGCTTTGATGGATGACGAGACGTACAGACAATTGAATTTAAAACAGGTTAGCAGATCAATAATTGTACTACAAATTTAAGAATTTGTAGAGTCAAATAAACTCTGAGGGTTTGATAATGATAAAGATAATATGCGATTCGAACAATATGTGATTCGTTACGTTTACAGACTCAGGACAAACATTTTTAAGACTCGAGAAGCATTCTATTCTAAAAAATTCGACATGTATACTATAATAACATGAAATATGTGTGGCGCACAGTTAATAATATGTTAGATAATCGTTCCATCGGTAATAATCATATTAGCTCTATCGTCACCCCTATAATACACATGCATTAAATGAATTTTTGAATACTCCGTGTATTGTTCTTTGAATAATTCAGTTTCTTGCACCGGGCTTTTCGTTGATATTAAAGCTTTTGATATGATTAATCACGTGCTATTATAATGCGTAAACTCTTTAGAATTATGTTCAGCGGCAACATTAGCAACTGGTTTAGAGTTTTAGATCTTATTTATCTAATCGTAAGCACGTTGAATCGATGGGCTGATGACCCGCATACAAAAGGAAAAATGGATATTGCCAAAATAAACACCGGACCCCCGCTAAAGTGACCGGACACGAGATTTGGGATCGGACGTAGAATGTATAGTCACTTAGGAAACCAGGAGCGTTAAACACCCTAATCATATGTATGAAGGAGTATCGGCTAAAACTGGTTGCTCTCAAGAAACTCATTGGCTGCAGGTAAAGAAGCTTGTTTTGGATTTCCAAGCAGTCAAGTAGCGTGAAATTAGCCAACCTGTCGATAAAAAACCTATCACCTGTCACTCGTTTTTTCTCCCGTACACTTATTTCCGAGTACGATGGCAGCTTATCTATATAGATCACCCACTACTACCCGCCTCATTGGCGACCCGAAAGTATTGCAGTTCAATGCTTTTCGAACAAAATCCCCCACGAACCCATTTGCCCTCATGAAGTCCATACCCAAATCAACTTCAACCATTATATTGGCGACCAGTACTTCGTATTGAATTTAAGTATTGCCGATCAGTATATTTGCAATCTTCTTGCTCGTTATATTGACACTTTCTCGTGTAGCCGTTCGTTTATTCAACCCATCGACTAGTTGTACTTATCCCTTCATTATATCATCACGGACAAACGCGCTGCTCCTGTAACCTCGGAGATAACACATCTTCTATCTTCTATCATTCATATCGGCCTTGACTGTTAAACTATCACCACCTCGTATCAATCTCGTAATAGCAGACTTTCTGTAATCCGATTGCTCCTCTACATCTTGTATGATAACGTTTTGTTATATATACATCATCTTATGTTACTGCCACAGTTGTTTCTGGGCCGTCCACCTTTAAAAGCCACTATTACCGGAATTGCTTGATTTTCGTACTTGTGACGATATTCCAGTTAGTTTGATGTATATCGAAGCTTTTCGTCGAAGCCTAAAAAACTGTACATTCGCGTTCGATCGTGTGGAACTCTTCATGTGGAAACTCATTCTCGAAACTTTCATGTGGAAAATCCGCCGAGAACATTCTCTTCCAACTCTTGAAGGCCTCTTTAAAATTTTCTGTTCAACCTGTTCAACCTTTTGACCAGTTCATTGTAATTTGTCTCCCTCTCCACTAGTGCATACCAATAAAAATCTCTCGTTCACTGACTTTCATTTCTTGATTAAACTGACCCAATCACCATTTCTTGAAATAATTGTTTTAAATGATTTGAGCTTGAAATAAGTAACTCTTCTATGAAATAAACCTGTTATTAGCAAGTCCATTAAACCTTAAATGATCTAGACGAAATACTTAAAAATTATTTAAAATTATATCGGTTATTTAGATGTTATTTGCTGTCAATTAGATGACTCTTTTATAACACGGCAAAATATAATTCGTTGCTATCTACATAATAAAAATACTGGTCAATAGATGGCAGTCTCTATTTGAGTAGAGAAACCACATTAGATTTAAATTGAAGTAGATGCATCTAAATCATTCAGGAATAGTCTTGTGTATATATGTATATGGCTCTTGTGTATATATGATGCATAATCGAACATGAGCGCACCGAATTATTTCTTTCGTTGAAAAAATGCCGTACATCTTAACTGACACTAAAGGCTGTCGTCTATATTGCTTAATACGAATTTTAATTAATGGTTAGCAAGATGACGTCATGCCAAGTTAAAAATAAAAGAAATAATTCCCGGGACTCATCCAGACTACATAAAAATAAAATCATTAAGATTTTGCAATATGAAGAGAAACAGATGTTATTGCCAAAAGCACATTTTTAATTTTGCTGGGATGGAATTAGGTGAGATGACTTCACACACTTATTACTGCTTGTGATCATGCGTGTTCTCCCACTGATGTTAGGCCAATAGGTAATTTACGCAAACTTTGATTATATTTAAGAAATGTCATTTACAACAACGTTTTAAGATATAACATTTACAACGTTGTGTATTAAAGCAAATTTGAGATATTACCATCACATATTACGGATAAATCTGCAATTAAAATTAAGATAATCCAGCGCAAAATATTTTACAAGAATATTGGTGGACTTTTAAAAATATAGGTTAGAAGAAAGAAGGTCTTGTATGGACCATAGATGCTGGATGATCAATTTTCTTTTTACGATCGCTGGAGAAAAAGAAATATATAATACATAAACTCTGCTTCAACTCAACACTAGATGAGGCAGAATGACTATCAGATTAGTGGTGTAATAATTAACAAAAACTGTAGATACATTAGATTCACAAAGCTAGATTTGGTTAATGCTAAAGGTTTGGTCTACGCCTTGCAATCGTAACTAGAGTTAAAATTGTAGATTATATAAGAAAACAATATTGCGGGCGTGCGCAGTACGTTTGAATTTGACTTGCCAAAATTAAAATTAAATTTGATTTTGTTAAATTCGATTTGCAAAATTGTCAACATGATTTAAACAAAAAGTTTAATTTAGAGTGCAAATCCTGTATCTTCAAATTAAACCACAATCTTTTGATAAGTTCTAAACTATAAAAGACAACGAGATAAAGTGTATGGTTCGGAATTAAACAAAACTAATTATATTTCTTACAGAAAATTAGCTCATTAATGAATCCAGCATATAAAAGCTCTGAAAAATACATGATTGCTGACCGCTTAGATGAAAGTTTCTGAAATTGTAAAAGTCTACAAATGCATCCTCTATTTATGAAACAGTTTTGTTAACTAATACTTAATCTCTGATAAATTTAAGCTTTATGAAAAATATCACCTCTAAAGGTTTAAATTAATTAAAGCTCAGTCCTTTTCATTTCTGATGAAAAAAAGTTTTTTGTTGAAAAATTAAAAACCTTACCCCCAGCGTATTGTCGAATGTAATATATTTGTTAAAACTCATTTGGATACGCTTGTTATGTATGTGCTGATAGATTTTCAAATTTTATACCATCATGACTTCACTTTTAACTGTAAGCTTTCGATTATTGAAGTTTTTCATTTCGTCTTTTCAGAGCAGAAAACATAAATCAACGCTTGTGGCGCCCTTCTAACAAGCGTAAGTGAATGAAAAAATACTACAGTTTGCGGTTAAACAGTAAACAAGAATTTTACTTAAAGCTTATTATAAACTTTTTGGTACGAACTATTAATTATGATTATGGATGTACGCCACACTGAATATCTCAAAGATTTAATAAATCAAAATCAAAATCAACTTGGACAATTGATTTGCTGTAGCAAGTAACAAGTTAAGAAACACTGTACTATAGAGTTATAAAATTTACAATCGTATACATATATAACAAAATTCTTACTAAAAGCATAAAAAAGCTCAAGTATTTTAGTATTAAAACAATAAAATGAAATTATTTTGTTTATGTTCCATAATAATCATATTTATGCAACAAAGCATATATAGTTAAAATAAGATCATAAAATTTGTGTTGTTTATTTTATTGTACGTATTGTTCATATAATTCATACTATATGTACAGCACGAAAGATGCAACGGAAAGTCCGGTGAACATAAGTACATATATACATATATTGTTTGTTGGTAATAAATAGTTACTTGTACATTAAATAAAAAATTGTTTAATGGAAGCTATTAAGTCAATGCTTTTTCAAGCACAATTGTACACAATGTAATATTTTAATGAATTTGAATTAGTTGCGTGGCACAAAGAGGGTAACTTATTATATATAGTTGATGGAGTGCCTTAATAGTTATACCATTCCACACATATATACACACAAAAATTATTTTAAATTCTCGACGGTGTCATAAAGATTTAACCACCCCATAAAAAAATGTATCTCTCGTCGTATATATACAAATAAAATATAATTAAATCAATTTTGAAAATTTTTACAAATTAAAAAGCTCAACCATCAACAACAACAACAACATCTTAAACTCAAAGTATTATGTACATATACATACATATATGAATATACAAGCTTAACACCATGTAAGATTATAAAATGTTTAATCATAAATATTAAAACATGTACTAAAGTTATGATTATGTTACATTAAACATAATTTTATTATTATTATTATTTTCATTATCATTAATAATTTTTTTTATTAATAAAATAGATAAAAGGATTTTTACAGATTCTGAAATTATCTCAACACTGAAACGTATTTCGTTAAATCATTTGGCACCGAGCAAATATCACAGTGCAGTTCAAGCTGTGGTGTTTGGATCGGGAGGTACCTATAGCACGAATTAATAGTAAAAGGCGTGCTACTAAAAACCAAACGACTAAAGAGTTAGCAGAGCCTTAGCTCCAGAACGAAAAAAAAACATTTGACATTCGAACTTATCAAATTCTGTGATTAAGCCGAACTCCATTTTAATTAAAATTTGAACAGTCATACCATTACATATTATGTTAGTCTCTCTTCATGACTTTGAGTAAAATTTTGTAATTTCGTTCTTGACAAAATGAATTTTCGAATATACCACGATGCATCTACTATGTCACCGACTATATATTGTTTTGAAAGCGTTGATTTATTTGTATGTTGCTTTGTTTAGTATAACCCCAGTGTTGTATTCCATATGTCCAGACATATTTTAGAACTTATTTATAAAACTGAACCGTATTATGTGTGGATAGCGTGGAGTTTCGTCCCATTAACCAGTACTATGTTTACTGTACTAATGTTGCAATTCTTCTTTTTTTCTTTTTTATATGGACCTTCCATCTTAGCTTAGCATTAAGTGTCATGCCTAAGTATTTCGCTGTGTTCGAATACGGAACAAGTTAGTCACTAATATATAAACTGCATTGTATTCGATTCTCCTGTTGTGAAATCGACGTGCACAGATTTGCTCTCGTTTATTTTAATACGCCTTTTCTCAATTCATAACTATATATGTATTTTGATTATTCATAGCTTTTCTGTTGCGTCATGAACATATGAAATCATTAAATTTTATTTGTAATGACATTCAAATTAAAACCAAAGAGTTCCTTATAGTTACTAAAGACTACTATTTTTTCAGAGTACGTGCAAGCTTGTGGACTTTGTAAATTGCCCACAGTTAAGTTATGTTGAAATAAGGTCTATGAATTGGGCAAAGAATATATAAAATCGGGATTCGAAGTTTTTATCAACGTGACTCACCATTCCACACAATATAGGCCCCATTTCGTTCCCAAATCACCAAACCAAACAACTCCATATAATATAGAGAGAAGATCATACACATTATGTTAGTCTTAAACAAACTTCTTTTGGGTGGTTATGGTTATTACTAAGTATTTTTTTATTTTTGTTATATTTATGTTCGAGAGAGAGAGAGTCAAGTAAATTAAAATTAATTAGCTGAAAATTTCTTAAGACATATTTACCCTCATATACGCAACACATCATAAAAATGTATAACTAAAATTATGTTGTAGAAAATAACTCATAAACTAGGCAATAAATTTTAATCAAAAAATTTGATAACCTTCTTATTTGGTATACATACTCGTACATATGTATATACGGATAACCCGAAAAGAAAGGGTTTAATTTCGGGGTTACATACAAACGGAATAAAACAGAAAAACCACAAAAAGGTAGATTAAATTTACCAAAAATGTGCACACAAAAAAATAATATTACCGACATATTTCTTTGATTGACCCAGGTGACACAACAGGTATATAGGAGGTATACTGGGATTTAAAATAATTTAAATTTTATTTTAGAATCTATATCCTTCCTTCTATATAGTGGCGTGTATTCACCTTGATTTTGGTTTTTCGATTTTAAGTTAAGAAATTCATCGTCTCCAAATATGTACATCATACTAATTGAATGAATCGGTTTGTGTGCGTCTGAATCCAAATCGTAAACTTATTACATTTTTTATTACGAACGAATTTATTCCACTTTCGTATTTTTTCGTATATAGATTCAAAAGTAAAAATTGAATTGCGAATCATCAAACAAATTGAAATTTTATGTACAACTTTATTTATTTACATATTTATTTATTTTATTCGTTATTTTTATTGTCAAATACAGCAATAAATTTATTTAAAAATAAAATAGCAACACAAATAAAAATTACATATTGAATTGATACATTCTTCCAGCGTTCCTATCAAAATTATCTTCTTATATTCTTCAGCTATATGTATATACGATACACGCTAGCTCTTCCAAAGATTTGCGAGAAATTGAAAAATAAGCATTTTAAATGATTTCTTCCGAGATAAAAATAAATAATAAAAATGTCTACAATAAAAAGTATTTCAATCATATTATTTGTAAACAAAAACAAATAACAAAAAAGCTTCGTGTACATGAAAACTGTATGATGTTTGGCTGCTGCTGCTGCTACTGCTATTCGATTGTTTTATGTGTTCAACATTTTTTTGCTCGTCTTAATCTTTTATCGATGTTAAATTTGATTTCATTTTTTATTTGATTTTTGATAACAAAATTTGTTTGTTTATCGACGTACGAAAGAAGCAAAATACATCAATTTAATATTTACCAATTTATGGACCATATACATACGAGTATATGTAGAGTTCAAAACCACATAAAACATAATAAATTGACAAGAATATTTTTGTTATGAAAAACTTACTACATTCATATATTACTGCTATTCTCGGTAGGTATTCATTAGGTATCATATTATTCCAAATGTCATAATCAATCATTCAAAGACACATTTGTATATAGTATGTAAATATATGAAGAAGAATTAAAAATCTATAAATTAATTAAAATCAGTTAAGAAATTTCTAGAATATTACAAAAATCACTTTTCGATGTCTAATCTACTACTAAAATATATGCACATTATGGATTAGATACAGTTAGAGTGTAAACTCGAATTCATGATTGTTCTATAATAAGTGCTCATAAGTTTACTAACTAGCAGTTCAGAATGATAAGAAAAATGGTGATAATATTGCTGCAGAGTGCGGTTGATACAACATATAAGAAATTACTCGATCTGCACAATTTTTAAGTATTTATGTTATAATGTCGATGGTTAAGCAATAATCCTCAAATCGTTTAACCACTGGTCGAGTAAACCTGGTGAGGAGGGAATGCTTCGGCATCTCTTATTTCTCCCATCGCATATTCAATTACAAATGTCTTAGTTTAAAAAATGTTAAACTCTGAAATTTCCAAATTCTTAAACACCTAATCCTCAAAATCCTTAAATCTATACAAATATTCCTCAATTTCATAAATTGCAAATTCGCAAACTACTAATTTTCTAAATTTCAAAATTACTAATTATTACATAACCAAACATTTTCTAATCCCATAAATTTATACTAAATTTATTTTAGACTTCTTAATTCTTAAAATTCCAAATTTCAATTTTTTCTTAATGTTGATAACAAAATTCCCGAATTCCTAAATTTCAGAATATTAAATTTTTAATAATCTAAATTAAAAAGTTCTAAATTGTTCAATCACCAATCCTAAATTATTCAAACAATTTCAATATTTCGGATTTCCTTAATAAATTCTTATAAATTATCAACTAAAAATTAAATCTATATAAACTAACTCAGATTTCTAAATTATTAAAAATATCAATTTTCAGGTTTAATTAACCTTCCTATTTTTATAACTTGCAAAACTAAATTACATAGAAATCTTTAAATTATAAATTACTATTTGCAAATCAGAAGTTAACAATTATATAATTTTGATTTTCTTTTAATTCGTTTTGTATTTATTTATCAATTAACTATTAAAAATGGCAAACTGCAAATTAAAATTACAAATTTTAAATTAAAAAACTACAAAATATAAATAAAAAATAAAAAAATTAAATAAATTAATTTGAATATAAGTTATAAACTATAAAAATCGAATAACAAATTAAATAAATTATAAATCGCAAGTTAAAATTTAAAACAAGCAAAATATTACAAATCACAAATGACGAAATACAAAAGGCAATTTAACGTCAATAAATTACAAGTTATTATATCAATTACAAATTATAATTTTAAATAACAACTAACAATTTTAAGTTAAAATATATCAAATTACAATAAAAATATAAATTGCAAATTAAGAATTATGAACAATTTCATAATAAACTTAAATTGTAAATTATAAAGGACCAATTTAAAACTATTATATTAAAAAGTTTTATAAAGGCCATTACTGACCCTGTTAAAGTTAGCCGATAGTTTCCAGTCGAAAAAAATCGATAATGAAGATAAATTTTTGTTTTGAATTGAACATTAGAGTTGAAGTATATTTTCTCTTTCTATCATACTACCAAAATTACCGATAATTTCAAGCCGATATACGTATGTCGATAAAGAAGATCATTAATTCTTGAATAAAAGAAATACGATTTAATTCGATACATTTGTGAAATATTCAAATCAAAAGTACCAGCTACCCGAATTTTTGAATATGAGCCATTTCATATGAATAATAGATGGGTGGGGAATTTAATTGTTTTCAACCTGATCCTACATAAAATATGACCTGATACGAAAAATAGAAGTTTTCTATTAGGATGGTAACCCAAACTTATAGCCAAGTAACACGACAAATCAAAAACGCCAACTACCAGAATTTTTGAATATGGGTCATTTCATATGAATAAAAGATGTGCGGGGTTTTTAATTATTTTTAACCTGATCCCACATAAAATATGATCTGATACTATATATAGCAGTTCTCTGTTACGATGGTATAACCCAAACTAATAGGCCGGTGAAACGACAAATCGAAAGATTCGGCTACCCGAATTTTAGTATATGGGACATTTCGTGATAGTGAAAGATGAATTAATTTTCATTTTTCAATTTTTTGAAATATAATTAATAGTTTAAAAAAATTCAAAATATTAAATATATGTAATTTTTATAAGTTATACTATTAAACTATGTCAATAAGGTAGACTTTTTTTCTGCTGAAATTTTTCTGCTACATCAGTAAGGTAACTTTAACAGTATCCATTACTGGGCAAAATAATATATTTTTGTTCCCGAATTTCAAATAAGAAATTACATATTACAACTTAACATAAATTACTTATTAAATATTAAAAATTAATATTAATCAAAGAACAATTACAAATTATTAATTACAGATCAATAATTTTAAAATACAAATTATAAAATTACAAATTGCACATTTCAATTTTAAAAATATAAATTTTTATTTTTTATTTTTAAATTGGTTGGAACCAATAAGGATTCCGCACTCAATGCCAGCATGGCCCATGGTGTAAACCAGGATTCTAACCTAATTCGCAGAAGCGCACTGTAGCCTTAGCAATCTTTACAAGTTTGAACCAAGGTATGGAGGACAACTGATCTACGTTAATAGATCTACAGCTCAAAACCTGAAACCGAATAATATTGAAAGCTGGACAACAACTGCACACAAAGTGCATGCAGTCATCATCTTCCTCAAGACAGTCCTCACAAATAACATCCTGATATGAACCCATTCGATGGAGATGACCCTTAAATCGACCATGACCCGTAACCTGGTCCTTTTTCATAGATAGAGCATATTTAGTTGATTTCAAATTGGGCTCGCTAATAAAGTTTTTCGCCATACGACAACTATAGAAGTAGCAAGCCACTGTAGTCTTAGATCATTCAAAACGTAGCTAAAAGAGATGGGAGCTGCGGGTATGTGCCGGCACCCATATTCCCGTAACAGTATTATTGGAGCAAAGAACATTAATGAAGTGTTTGCAATCCTGGACAAGTTTGAAGATAGTCAAGGGATTATGTAATGAATTGAGTACAGCTTTGCTATCAGTACATCAGTACATAGAATAATATTTTTGTTTTTAACAGCGAAATTCAAAGCCTCCATAACACTATACTATAATTTTTTATTTAATTTCATATTACATAATTACAAGTTATAGATTTAAATTACAAATAAATAATTAAAATTATCCAATGTCAAATTAAAAAGTAAAAATGTCTAATAATTAATAAATAAGCTAATTATTTCAAAATTTCTAAGTACATAAATAATTTCTATATTCCTAAATTCCTAAATTTCCAAATTTCTAAATTCCCAACTCTTATATTCCAAAATTTTCGAGTATTACTAAAAGCCCCAAACTATACGTTTATAGAATTTAACTTAAACTATGAATTTCCTTAGTCATCATTACTAATCCTAATCAGTCCCCGCTAGGTGCTACTTTTGGTTCAATTATTTATCGTGCGTGTGGCAGTCGCACAAAGCAGGTAGAGTGTAGGGCTTTATCAGTATTTTTTTAAAATTTGAAAATCTCCCAAATTTTGCCAAGATCAAGTTTAGAACTGATCCGCATTTACAAACACAATTGCATACTATAAGTAAAAATTTTGTGTACTGCTAGGCAACACCGTGTTCCAATAAACAACCACTGCAGTATTTTCAATCAAGCTCACTCAATTATGGCACAGTGTGATTTTAGAAAACGGATGAGGAGGTTCTGAATCCTATGTACTTGGCACTTCTTCTAGTTGCTAGTTTAAGGATCCTACAGAAGACCACATATCCATAATGATGTATCCGCATAGTGCAATTATTTACTGTATTCCATATTGAGACTAGTTTATGTTACAAAATGTTAATACAAATAACGAATTTTCATGCTAAAAATAAATATCAAAATTCATATTAAGAAATCTCTCTAATTAAATTTGACATAGCACATGCTCGATAATTAAAAATAAATTCAAATCATATCCGCACATAATTAAATTATGTGAAAGCTCTTTTTTGAAATATTACTGAATGGATTCTTTGAAATTTTTTGAATAAAGCTCTATAGTACCTTTATTCAATATACACAGATTTGATTTCGTTTTATCTACATTAATCGATGAGAAAATATTATCTTTTGTATCCTTATAAAGGATTTCTCCATTTCTCGACAAGTTGCTGTGTTTATGTATCACGGAAAATTAGCTTTATTCAATACAAGTATATACATATAAAAGCTTTGTTATATTACTACAAACAAACAAAAATTTGATAAAAATACAATTTTGTTTTACATTTGTGATCTGCTCGTGATAGTTAATCAGTTTAATAGTGGAAAACTTTTGAAGCCAAATCATTTTTTTGTTTTTTTTTTAAACATTCATAATCCTAACGCACAAATAACAAAAAATGATAAATTAAATTTTCTAAATCAACAATTTTCTCGAATTTCAGTTTTATTTTATTTTTTATTTTTTCGTTCATTGAACGAATTTTGCTAAAAACAAAATGATTAAAGATAAGTCGACGGAAAAAATCGTCTTTCGAAGGAAACACGTCTCAATCCATTTAAACTTAATTCTTTAGCCTTTTTTTGTGCTCCTTTCGTCGTCTCTCATGTTTTAACATAGAATAAAAAATAAAATTAGGGTTGTTTGCCGTCGAGATATACGTTACTCTATATAAATGTACACACAATCTATATACCATACAGTCAAAGTTCGAGATTTCCAGTTTTATAAGGTGAACTACTTTGAATTCGTCGACTGTATATATACAACATTTCGATTTTCTTATCATCTCCATAGTATATATAGTACTAAGAGCAAACACAACAACAAAAGGAACGAAATATAGATATAAGATAATCGTGTAATCAGGATATAAAAAAAATTGAAATTTATAAGAAAAATATTTTTTATGAATTTTTATTTCGAATTAAATTAACTGTCAATGGGGGATCGTTATGTGCGTGATTTTGTTGTATACGTATCGAAAATCAATAGGGCTATCAAATTTTGGTTGGAAAATTAGTAATTTTTTTTTTTTTTTGAATTAATATTGGAGGTGTGTGTGAAATAAAGGAATAGCTTTTTTGATTGGATAATAATCGTTTGGATATCTGAGCAAACCTATAAGATTCATACTGTCACCTAAGCCAACTGAATGAGTTTCAATCGCATGGTATAAAAGGATAATAGGCCTATATGAATTTATCTATAGAGTTGAACATATGGACTATAAATAACTCTACAAAAAGCTTCCCGTAAGAATTGGAATCCACTTGCTTGGTTGGTTACTTTTTTAAAGATAGTAAGAATTTTGCCTTCCGACAGTTTGATAGCGTTCATATACCATGTTAAAATATAAGGGAGCAGTTGGTTCTGGGCCGATTATTTTAATTGTGAATTAGCGTTGGCTATAAGAGTTTGCGTCAAAGTCACCGAAAATAATCAGAAAATCCACTTGTTCATATAAAGCATGTGCGTGTTAAGATTGCATGTCGTCGATGATATTTGTTATAAAGTTTTAACAAAAGTTGGGGGTATAATAATCAGTTGGCAAGTATAGGTGGATTCCTATGTCCTATTACTCGTGTTGTAATATTTTGGCACAGTGTTAAAAGCGATGCACGCTTGAAAAAGGTACAGGAAGCTCTCAGATTATTTGTACATATTATTATTTTGTAATATGCAGCTAAAAAGCTTTAACTTAAATAAGTGAATCTGGCAGAAAGTTTAATAGTTTTACTTAAAGAAAACTTATTTATAACGGTTATAACCTTCTAAAGAAAATATCCGTGAAAGCAGTTAACCATTGGGTACAGTAAAAAGCTCAATTATCCTCAATTATACTCAATTATATATTTCACAATCATTTACCAACAAATCTTATGCCAATAAGTGCAAATTTTTAACAAAGAGCTTTTTGATATTCCATTTAATACATATAAAAGCTCAATTATTAATATATATATAAATAAGCGTAAAGCTTCCAGTAACTAGAGACGTCGAAATATTTTGTTTTCAAATTTTATTTTATCCAGAATTAAGGCAATATAAAGCTTTTTAAACATTGGAAAATGTCAGAAATTTCTTAAAGCTTTCAGATAAATCTTACTAATATGTTGTGGTTGCCACTAAGAAGCACTTAAATTTAATTCTGGTTGAAAATTTAATAACTCCTTTTATAAGCTATAATGCATATACAGTTTATTAATATCATGTTTCTTCTACTAAAAGCTTTCAGGGTTAATCACAATAAATACAAAAGCTCAAATAGTAAAATATTTTTTCGCAGCTACTGGAAATATTATTATTAGGATGCTTTTACAGAATTTAGTTTTAAAAGCTCGCAGCTAGATCTTATTAATTGTGTTAAATGTTTAAGTTTGTTGCGGTCACTGCGCGTCGGCGATTTTCTCAACATTGTTTGTCCCATCTGGATTTTTTAGGTTTTACTATTCGCACCAATCATTTAAATGTATATATACTTAGATTAAGAATAAACATTGTTATATACGGTAGAGCCAATCTGAAAATACACAAGTTTTGGCAGTCACTTACAATTCATCATTCGAGTAAAAACAAAATTAAAGTATGAAAATTAAAAATTAAAAATTAATTTTAAGTTATATATGGTGTTGTTATTTACTTTTACGTGAGTGTAAATGTCGGTACGAGAGTGATAATTTGGAACCAAATATTAATGCCAACAAGTTTACTAAACGGATTAAATTGTATTGATTATATGGTTATATATCTAACTTAAGTAATTAAATCTAGACGTTTGTAATCTTGGAATTTACTTTAAAGCTCAATCACTTTATTTGAAATAAGCAATCATTTCTTTTGTTACTAAAAACCTTCAGTATGTTGTATCGTGAGCATCAATTATTACACACAATAATCGATATAGTTTTCAGTTAAATATATTAAGTTTAACTGCTCTTCGTACACTGCATTTAAAAATTCCTATTTTCCAATTATGAGAAATTGAAAATTTATTTATAGATAACTACTAACTCTTCATTACAAGATAATTTAGAGCTATTTAGAGAATTATTGGAACTTTGTTATTTCTGAATATTGTGAACACTAATATTGTGAACACTACATTATATAATTATGTTAATAATTTTTGAAACAAATTAGTTTACAAATTTTTACCACATGATCAACAAAACTGGGTATTGTGATTCCAAAATATCAAATTTCCATGAAGGCCGTAACTCCATCGGATATATGGGGCTGTTTTGGAATGCCTCTTTGACGACTTCTCACGACTCATGTATTCAGTATCGCACCTGACATTTCGTATTTACTATAGGTCACGGTTCTATATAGGTGCCAGAGGAGATTAATTTAAATTCATTTATTAGTTCATTGATATTATCTCGATAGACTATGATCGGCAAATTCTGATGTTCTAATGTGATTTCTATATTTGGCCAAACATTTCTTCGATGTCATCTGTAAAAGCATATTTATGTTTCCTCCATGTTTGAATGATCTAAAAGAGGTGTTGTTGTAAAATTGGTTTGAGTTTGTGACTCATATAAATTGACTCGAGGTGTGTGCTTGCCTATGTTTTGCCGGCTAGAGACCTGAAGGTATCGATCGATAGCGATATCGATCAAGTTGAACAAATAATATCAAGTTCAATTATCAAAGTCTGTACCCCTACTATACCACGTAAACGTGCTCGAAAATCTAAATTATCTTGGTGGCTCCGGACTTAATCGAATCAAGAAAATTGGTTCGTAAGTTGCGAGAGTTATATCAAAGAGATAAAAATCCCGAAACTCGGGAAAGTAAAAGGCTTAACTATGTGGTACACCGCAAAGCGTACTTTAAAAGTATTAGAGACAAAAGCCAAATGAGCTCAAAACAGTTCATCACGGAACATGGTAATTCTGAACCGTGGGCTTTGTCTACAAGTTCAGCACAGGTAAGTTGAAAACGAATGAGGTACTTAGTACTCTGGTGAGCAGTGGTGGACAAACAACCATTTATTGGGAGGACACTACAAAATGCTTGCTCAATACCTTGCTACCCAACGACTCTGAGGAAAATGACTCTGAGAGGCCAAGAGAAATCCGCGTCGATCGCAACTCTGTACCAACTACACCAAACGTGAGCCACTTCAGTGATGAAGACGCCACTGTGGCTATCATGTCTATGAAAGCTGGTGAAGCCCCAGGCCTAGACAATACCGAGGTCGAGGTGATACAACGTGCTTGGCCTATTATAGGGCTTTGTATCAGCTACTATGCTTATGTTTACTTGTCTTAGCAAAGGAGTATTTCCCAAAGCTTAGAAAAATGGTAAATTAGTTATTATTAGAAAAACCGGAGATAGGAGTCAAACCGATCCCAAATCCTATAGACCTATCATGCTGTTGCCTGTCCTAGGTGAATTATTTAAAAAATTAATTGCCGTCAGGGTAATAGACATATTCCAGAAAAGTGGCACCTATAGTGACAAACAGTTTGGCTTTAGAGAAAATAGATCCACAAAGGACGCAATGATCAAAATGATCAATATAGTCAAAGAGTCTGACCAACAATACAATCTTGGAGTTATTCTAGATGTATCTGGTTCGTTCGACAATCTGTGGTGGCCCAGCATAATGCTGGAGCTAAAGAGATTCAATTGCCCATGCAATCTCTATAACATCATCAATAACTATTTCTTCGAAAGAAAAGCCACTGTTATTTTAAGTCATAGCACACTTGAAAAAATCGTCAATAAAGGATGCCCACATAGGCTTCATCCTTGGTTCACACCTTTGGAATATTGTCTTCAACGGAAGCATGAACCAAAAAGTCCAAGAAGTGGCATTCGCGGACGATAAGGTAATGCTCTTTTCTTTGCTGGGAATTCAAGACAAAGTATTCAAGAAAAAGCGCAATTAGCCATAGACATAGGATGGTAGACTGGTGCAGAAGTTACAAAATGGAGCTATCCTCTACAAAGACCGTTATGATCCAACGACATTAGGAGACCACTATTGGTTTTCATAAATGGCCAAAGAATTAAGATGGTGAAAACTATTAAATGGCTATAGGAGTTGACCTCAATGAACGACTTGGAGTAACTTCACATGTCAAAAGAGTCGCGGAAAATAGTAAGAAGGTTTTCGCTGTGCTGAAACGAGTTGCTAAAGAGAACTGGGTCTCAAGCAACGTATACTTTGTCAATAATATATGAGGGCCGTGTGGTCTCTTCATTGACATACGCGTGCGCGGCATAGGCCTCAGATAGAATGAACTGTCACCATTCTATGACTGTGATCTAGCTCAAGAAGCTAGATATCAACTTATAACAGACTCAATAGTTGAGTGGTCAAGTAATCTAACTTAAACTAACTTTAATGCTGCCAAACAACCTCAACTCTTTGAAGAAATTTTGTGATAACGTTTTGAGCGGTAGGTACATAGATAAAAAAATTAATACACAAGATTTTTATCTAAAGTAAAAAAATGTTAAAGCTAGTAAATAGTAGACGAGAATGCGCCTCCTCGATGGCAGGGACGGTAACAGGATAGCCTGGCTAATATATTTTAAGAATTGTAAATCCGCATTGGAGATGTTAATGGCACGACCACCTGGGAACATTTTCTTCGTACCAAATCGACACCTCAAATGAAATGAAATGAAAATGAATTTAGAAATTTTACATAATAATTTGAAGAAAACCACTGGAAAATTAGGAATATCTGATGTTTTAGTTTTCACCGCAGGAGAACGACCCCAAACATAAAGCCCACGTAGTAAAATGCTATTTATTATATAACTTCCCAAAAGTTTTGGAGATATGGGTAAGGTTGTAGTTCCCCATTAAATACGATGATACTGTATATCACTTGAATCTTTACAAGTTTTCTTTTGGTTTATTTATTTACATTGTACAATTCCATATGCAGATATATTTCAAAAATGTCGAATGTTATGTTTTTATTCACAATTTTATATATCTATACTTTACAATATTAAGTGAATTAGGTTTACAATTAACTTTAATTTTGTTTAATTAAATTTGGTAACACACAGCTTTTTCGGTTTGCTAACAATCGAACTGTGATTTTTTTATATTAAAAACAAAAATCAACAAAATATAAAATCAATGATTACTTATTTATAAAAATTAAATCTAATTTTGTACGCAACCATTAAAATCTAAAGTGCAAACGAAAACAATAAAAATCTAAATGGTACAAAATAAAAATGAAAAATGAAGATCAAAATGAAAACACTACAAATACTCCTCCTCCAGAGAGATCGAAGATCTATCGAAGAAAATATAAGAAACGAGAAGGGGTCCTGGATACACGACCCGAACTTGTAGTCCTTACACTTTTTGGTGCAAGATCGAAGTGAACCTTTTTTTTACTTTTCGGCCCTGCAGGCACGTTAGCCGAAATAGAAGGTTTTGGTTCGAGAGTCGGTAAAGATGGTCCAGTATTTGTAGTCAGTGTTTGCTGATTGTCGGTGAAACATGGTTTCAGTCTGTTGATTGAAATTTTGGTGTGTCTTCCGTTCAAATCTAATGTATAAAATTTTGGTGTACGGTCAATTACTAAAAATGGTCCTGTATATGGTGGTTGCAGTGATCTGCGTACTGCGTCAGTTCGTAAGAAAACGTGCGAGCAAGTATGCAGATCTTTACTGATAAAAATTTTGTCCGTTGCGTGTCGCGATGCCGGTATAGGTCGTATTTCGTCAAAGTGTCGTTTTAGATTAGTAACAAAGTCTGATTGTAAAATTTGTTCGTTCCTAGGATCTAAAAAGGTACCTGGAACTCGAGTCGTAAGCCCAAATACGAGTTCAGCAGGTGTTGCTTTCAGTTCGTCGCTGTACGTCGTTCGTAGTCCAAGTAAAATTGAAGGGAGAACACTAGTCCAATCTGTTCGATCGTAGCACATAATGGCAGACTTGATGACACGGTGCCATCGCTCGATCATACCATTACATTTTGGATTGTAACTAGTTGTTCTCCGTCGCTCGAATCCAAGTAAGTTTGCCAGTTCGTGAAAAAGTTGCGATTCGAATTGCATGCCTTGGTCCGTAACAATGGACTCTGGCACACCAAAGCGAGCTATCCAATTAGAGTAGACAGCGAAGGCAACTGTAGCAGCAGTAATATCAGGAACTGGAATCGCCTCGGGCCAGCGGGTGTATCTATCAATCAATGTAACGCAATACCGCTGATTATCAGAAACTGGTAATGGACCAATGATGTCGAGGTGAATAATCGAAAAACTTTCAGAAGTTAATTTGTATGTGCTAAGCGGAGATTTTGTGTGACGAGAGACTTTAGCCTTTTGGCAAGCTACACAGTTTTGAGCCATTTTCTGGACGTCTTTATTAATAGATGGCCAGATGACATTCTGAGTCAAAAGTTTAATGGAAGCTTTGACGCCAGGATGAGAAAGATTATGAAATGCATCGAAAACTTGTTTTCGGAAATTAAGCGGAATGAATGGTCTAGGTGTAGCAGTTGTAGTATCGCAATGTATTAGGGTTTTCGAATTGAATGAAATAGGGAATTTCTCAAATTTGAGAACCGAATTACTCCTTAAGATTTCTTGGAATTCTTCGTCATTAGTCTGAGCATCTGCGATGATAGCATAATCAATACTTTCAGGAATAGAAATTTGATTAATGCGTGAGAGAGTATCTGCAACGATGTTATCCAAACCAGAAATGTGTTGGATATCGGTTGTGAATTGACCAATGAAATCTAAGTGTCGAAACTGACGAGGAGATGCTTTTTCCGGATTCTGACTAAATGCGTGAACGAGTGGTTTATGATCGGTATATAGTGTAAACGTACGACCTTCGAGAAAATGACGAAAGTGTTTAACACCAGAATAAGCCGATAGAAGTTCGCGATCATAAGCACTGTATTTCTTTTGCGTATCATTGAGACGTACTGAAAAGAAACCGAGTGGTTGCCAAGTATCCGAAATTAATTGCTGAACTACATCACCAATCGCTGTATCGGAAGCATCAACCATGATGGCCAGAGGTGCTGATGATGAAGGATGAATTAGTAATGTAGCATCGGAAAGTTTAATTTTGCAGTTATCGAACGCTTCTATAGCTGCTGTTGACCACTGTATTGGAACGCGACTGTTCTTGGTATAACCTTTTAGATAATCATTCAGTAATGCTTGGTCAGCAGCAGCACCCGGAATGAAGCGTCGATAAAAGTTGATCATACCTAAAAATCGTTTCAGTTGTTTAACAGTCTGTGGTCGTTCGAAATTTTTGATGACTTGAACCCGTTCATGCGATGGTAAGATACCTTGTCCAGTTACCGTATGGCCTAAAAATTGAATTTCATGTTTAGCAAAAGTGCATTTGTCAATATTTACTACTAGTCCATGTTCTTCAAATTTAGCAAAGGTCATTTTAATATGTTCGAGATGTTCGTCATAATTTTTAGAGGCAATGAGCACATCGTCCAAATACACAAAACAGAAATCAAGTCCTAGTAGAATTGAGTGCATAAGACGTTGGAACGATTGTGCTGCATTGCGAAGTCCAAAAGTCATCCTACAGAATTCAAAAAGTCCGAAAGGTGTCGAAATAGCTGTTTTTGGAATGTCCGTCGGTTCGATAGGAATTTGGTGGAATGCCTGGACAAGGTCTATTGTAGAAAAAATAGAGCACCCTTCGAGTCGTTGTGTAAAGTCCTGGAGATGTGGAATAGGATATCGATCCGGAATCGTTACACGGTTAAGAGCTCGATAATCCCCACATGGTCTCCAGTCTCCATTCTTTTTTAATACGAGATGCAGAGGACTGGACCAAGGACTGCTACTAGGTCTGCAAATCCCGAGTTTCATCATGTTTTCGAATTCTGTTTTCGCGATGATGAATTTGTCCGGTGCCAATCGTCGTGGTTTGCATGCAACCGGTGGTCCGTACGTCTCTAGTTTGTGAGTCACGTTGTGTTTGGTGTTGTCGATGTTTATGTGTCCGTGAATTACTGTTGGAAATTTAGAAATTACTTTGAAGACTCCTGAGTCCATCACTGACTTGTCGATCCTAGACAATGTAGAATTATCGTTGTTAGAAGAAAAAACACCGCGTGTATGCAAAGAGGTTAACGGATCAATGAGCCTCTGTCTTTGCATATCTACTAATAAACCTGAGTTTTTTAAAAAGTCAGCGCCGATGATAGGCATCGACACGTCAGCAATGATGAATTCCCAGGAGAATTCGCGGCGCAGTCCGATGTCTAATTTGAGAATTTTGGTGCCAAAGGCGTTCACTGCAGAGCCGTTAGCAGCAAACAATCTGAATGATGGGTCGACCCTTGGGTTCCGAGCGAAACGAGCCGGCAAGACTGAGACATCTGCACCTGTATCTATTAAAAAGTGAATTTGTAAGACGATTTCGAAAATTAAAAGGCGGCTGGATTCAAATATGTCATTGCAGCCCGCTATCTGCAAATGACTTACTGGTTTTTTGCAACCTTGCTATCGGAAGTTGTAGAATTTTTTAAATATTGGCAACCAGTTTTACATTTTTGTGCCTTGTTTCCGAAAAAATGATGGTAAAAGCAAATGAAATTATTAGACGCAGAAGGCTCACCATAATTTTGATATCGTCGAAAATTAGGTGAATTAGATCGTGAATTTGGCCGCGAATTGGATCGTGAATTATTTCGAGATCCAAAATTACTATTTCGATTGGAATTAGAATTTGAATTTGAACGAGACCTAGACTGATGTTGAAAAATTTCCGAAATCTCCGATAGCAAGATTCTACGAAATTCCAAAAATTGTTGATCAATAGTAATATTTGGGGTAGATACGGAAGCGGATGACTCATATAAAAATAAACACTTGTTCCTTAATTGAAGAATTTAATGTAAAAATTTGAAGAATACTTGTGAAATTTTGTTTCAAAATGCTCATTTTTTTCATAAAACCCTTTTAAGTCAAATCCAAATCAAATAAAATATTCCCACTTGATTTTTAATTAAAGAAGCCGATGATTACAAATGTCAAAAGTTTAATTTCCTAATAGTAGCACAAATACGAAAATGTTGCTCCAAAGCTCTTTTTGTCATAAAAGAAGTTTTATATCAAAACAAAAACAAATGTTGGTTTTTAAAATCAAGAATTTAATTTGCAATTCGAACGACAATAACGTGAAAATCTGTCACTTTTCGTAAAATAGCTTTTATAGCAAATTAGAGATAAATAAATAATTTCCACTTGTGTTTTAATTAAAAACCAAATAAGTGATTACAAAATATCAAAACGCTTAACTTTCTGTCGGATTGGAATCTAACTAACAAACTATTTTTATTTGCTTTTTAATAAAAGAAGATACACTACAGCTTAAGATACACTTTTTTTACAAAAACCTTATCTTTTCATAATAGAACGTTCTTGTCGGATCGGAATCAATTAAAATATTTACCTACATATATTCATTATTTAAAATTTCAAAAATAAAAATTTCCAATTGGAAGAGACTGTGAAACCTATATTCTCAAAAAGCTCAGAATTTCTTAAAAAACTTTTATGTCGGCAATCAATAAAATTTCTTCGAAAAGTTCATTTGTTCATAAAGATGCTTTTATGTTGGATCGTAATTGTCTACAAAATTTGCACGTGTTATTTAATTGCAAAAGCAGATGGCAAAATTAATTCTTACTTTCCAATTAGAACCACAATTGTGAAACTATTTTACAAAAACCTAATTTTTTATAACCGAAGCTTTTGTTGAATCGGAATCAATTAGAATATTTACGCTTGTATTTTAATTTAGAAGTAAATGACTATGAATATTCAAGATTTAATTTAAAATTGGACGGTTAGATATGAAACTTTTTTCAAAAACCTCACTTTTTCATAAGATAATTTTTATGTTTATTTGTTCTTTTTAAGTAAACAGATAATTGAAAAATCTAAAATTTGATTTCCCATTCGAAGGACAATATTATGAAATTTAGTTTCAAAAGCTCAACCTTTTCAAAATATAGCTTTTATGTAAGATCAGAGTGATTGCAATTATTTAAACGTTTAGGACAGTTGTAAAACATTTCTTAAAAAGCTCATCTTATCATAAGTATAACGTTTATCTCGGATCGGAAACAAATAAAATATTTACACTGGTTCTTTAACAGCGGAAGTCAGATGAAAAAAATTATTAAAAACTTAATTTCCAATTGGAAGTACAATTGAAAATTTATTATCAAAAAGCTCAACTTTTCATAAAATGAGATTTTTGTCGCAGTGGAATCAAATAAAATATATACTCGTTCTTTAAAAGGAGCAGATTATTTACAAATATCAAACATGTAATTTCCAATTGTGCATGTTATGTGCCAAAAGCTCATCTTTTCATAATAGACCTTTTATGTCGGATCAAAATCAATTAAAATCCTTTATTCAACTCTATTCAATTATTTTAGATCTACTATATGTAATAAGGTAAGTTATGACCGATATTGATCCGAAGTTTGAACCATTTAGGTTACACGGCGAAAAGCAAAAGCAGGGTAGGAGAATGGGGTTGGCGCTCAATATGTTGGATATTCAAGAGCACCTATACGTGGGCAACAACGTGGTCAATATCATGTATTTTCGAAATTAATGCTAAAAAGATTTATTCAGTGCTAAAACTGGCACTGAAAGTGCTAAATTGGCAACGCTGATTGAAATGTAGATATGTAACGGTCCCTCGAGAAATTTAAATTTAAACCGTTGCACCGTTTCTTTTCAACAAAATTAATTTTTTTTTTATAATCTAGCCTTTTGTTTTTAATTCAGTTACAAATATGGCGTTGATCGGTCATTTATAAATGTTATACACATTTTTAAGCACAATATTTTCCGCACTGCTTGATCGGCTAAATATTTAAATAAATTTGGGAAACATTATGGAACGGTTGCAACGGTTCTGCGTACCCCAATTTTGTAATAATCTCCTCTGGCTGTAACATTGTTTATCATTTCCAATCAAAAAACTAATAAACCAAATTATGGTAATTTACTGTCATTAAATATTTATTTTTAGTAATTTCACAAATTTTTGGAAAAATTAATTGATGTACATATTTTAGACTCAACTTAGAATTTATTAGATTTTCAAAAAAAAAAAATGGTAAATTTTCAAAATGACATACATACGTATATACATAATTCAATTAATTTGTCGTCTATTTAGATTTATGATATTTTTCAGAGTTAGTATGTGAATATATTATGTGACGAACAGTATATCGTATAAAACCCACGCCACTGTTTTACATGTTGTACCTGGAGCATGTATAAGTATATGTTTTCGTATATGTATATACCGCACACAAAATATTTCCAAACGAATAATTTTGCAAATTTCATCTAAGGTAATATAATATCGCATGTGTTACAAAAATTACCTTGTGTCGCACATACATATAATGTTTGTAGGTAGAGTAATGATGATGATGATGTTATGATATACATATACATATATATGTATATACAAACAACATAAAAGCTCATTTTCACCACTCAATTAAAAATTAAATTACGAGTATTTCCAAAAAAAAAAACAAAATCAGGATTAAATAACGCGCACAGCAGCAGCAGCACAACAAAATAATGATTTCCTTTTTTCCTTTTGTTATGTCATCATCTTAAGTCGTCGTTTAATTGCTTTGCAATTTTAATTAGATTTATAATTCTTCAGGATTTTTTTCTATGTGTCTATGTACGAATCTATATATTATTTATATATATATATGTACGATAAATTAAATTCTTAAATAAATTAAGAAGAAATTTATTTCTTAATTCCTTAATTATATACATCTTCATCTCTCCACCGTAGTTCTCGTCGTCTTAATGGGCTATCAATTTACATATTTTGTTGCTATATATACAAAACTAAAATGATTTTCTTTTTTAATTTTGCACATAGCTTAATGCACTTTTTGTTGTGGAATATAGTCAGATCATGATTATAAAATCAATATACATACATACGTACGAACTACGTATGTATGTACATGTACATACATTTATACAGAAAATTTAAGTGGAAAGTTAAATGAAATTTTTTTCCAAGAAACTTTTAATGGTTATCAATTAAGTTAAAAGCTCGTTCTCAGCTCGAATCATTTTGGATTGCATTTTTTTATTTAGTGTATTTATAATAAAGCTGCACAAATTTGTATCGGATATATACTAATTAACGGTTACTGGGGGAGAAGCGAGGAGGCGCTATAATTAAAATATAGGATCCCACTATACATTACAACAAAATGATAAAAGCTTTTCTTATCGCTGTTTGTTAAATATATTTTATTATATGTGTGTGTGGCTGTGTGTGGAGGAAATTAATAACAAAATAGTTTTGTAAAATATTAATAAATTTTAAATCTCCCCAATGTTCGATTGTATATTTGCAGGATGTTATGCAATTAATAAATTAAGCGATGGCATTTTCACAATTTTCACAAACAATTCATTTAATTATGAGATTCCGGTACCCGTGTATATATGTATGTATTATGGAAAGAGGTGAAATAAATTTAGATTTTGGGATGCATGGACAACATAAAAGTGATTTATGCTCTTATATATACGATAAATACATACAGTTTGGATTTAAGCAAAAATTATTTTCAATGCCAACACTAAGCAAATTTTACTTTTGGCATTAGGTATATATAGAAGGGAAGCTGCACAAAGAAACAATAATCATGCTGGAATACAAATAATTAAGATTATCAACAATAGTAGCAAAACTGAAAAATATGCTTTTACTCGAAATTAACTTAAATGTTTTTTAAGGTAATTAAATAGCTTTTCCAGTGCAGAGTGCAATTTGCGGATATACTTTGATAAACTTCGGGATTGAATACTGAGTCTTTTAACGGTTTGTGCGTTTTAAATATTAACTAAAATATTTAATATTAACCTTAAACAACCGTCTCTTAAACCTTACCGCAATCGGAAATTAACCGATTCGGGTATTTTCTCTCCCGAGCTAGATTCTTTACTTATAGGCCACCGACTGTTATTCGGTAAGATCAAGCATCGTCACTTGCTGTGGCAATTACGATAGCCTTCGAAAACCTATGTCCTCTTATCACTAATCAAAAGATTCGGAATAATCCTTTCAGGAACTCTGACCTTAAAAAATTAAGGAAATCTACTAGGAAACTAAAGCACAAAGCAAAAATGTCTAAGCGACAGATTGATTGGGATAACTTCTTGTTACACAAAAGGAATATAAAAGAAGGTTAAGATCCGCTCAAAGAGCCTCACGGTTGAACTTCGAGCAAATCAACGGCATATCTGCTTTATACCTGGACTCAATAAAGCTAAGAACAGTGTGTATGTACACTTGATTTTCTTCGTCTACCGGACGGACAGCTTACCTGTTTCAACAAGGAAATTGGGGAGCTACACTGTTCCAAATTCTTGGAGCAGGAGTAGTCATGTCTACAGAGTCGGTAAGTCCTGTGAAACCGCCCGACATGAACTTGTAACCAGAATTGAAAAATCTCTTAGTAATAAGGAATTTCTTGTGGGTACTTTCTTGGATATTGCGGGAGCTTTCGATAGCATTTCGTTTGCTACAATCACTTTTGCCTGTACCAATTTTGGTATTGATCGCACCATTATCTTATGGATTGAATCCATGCTCAACTCTCGCACTGTGGAGGCGGAGCAGGATGGAGTGTTAGTTTCTGCTAACCTTACCAAAGGCTGTCTTCAGGGAGATGTGCTCTCACCTCTGCTGTGGCTTTTGGTCATTGACGAGTTACTTGTAAGGCTGCAGCAATCTGGTTACATTGCAGAGAGTTACGCTGATGATCTTTTTTTGACAGTCTCAGGCAAACCTATCTCAGTGTTTTATTCGACCTAACTCAGCATGCCTTGGTGGGTTGAGAAGGGTTTTCACGTCAATCATTCTAAAACTTTTTTAATCGTCTTTCCATGGAAGAGAAATGCTCTTGAACTATCTGTTCCCTTTCTTTCTGAGAGATTGATCACTAAATGTAACCACGTCAAGTACCTTGGTGTTGTCTTGGATAGTAAACTTTCCTGGAAGAATCATCTGGATTACAAGGTTCAAAAAGCAACTGTCATGTTTTGGCATTGTGGAAGAGCTTTTGGGAGATTCTGGGGTTTAAGCCCTATATTGGATAATTTCTTTCATTTATAAATCACTGGTCCTACCGCTACTATCGTACGCTTCTATTGTGTGGTGGCCAGTGGTTGACCTGAAGGCTTCTGTAGCCAAGCTTATTGGTCTACAAAATCTGGCGTGCAGAGCCATAACTGGCGCTTTGTCCTCAACTCCATTTCCCGCTATGGAATCCAAGATTTTCTCAACAAATAAGAGGCCCTTTGCGGCATTGAGTGTGGAATACTCGTGGGTTCCAACCAATTTTAATAATAATAACGTTTCACGGATCTCCTGGTCTCTCCAAATCCTCCAATCTCCATTAATCCCAACTTAGGACCTTTCTCTTGAAAGTACTGCACCAACTCGGCGCCTACTCGGTTCGGAACCTGAATTATGACTTTCGTGAACCACACGGCAAATGAGTATGTAACTTGAACCTTTATGGTTTACGATAATTTGCTATTCCTATATAAGGAGTTTGTTTAAAGGAAAGTGCTGCATAATGGCTGGTTTACATTCAATCTTTAATCTTTTTTCCAATTCTATTCCTAAATCAAATATGTAAATAAAAGGAGATAGCTATACGCTTATAAATGGAAAAAATTAATTGGTGTGGAAAAGACAACTATGTTATAAAAATAATTCCCAATTTGGCTGCAAACTTTACAAAAAATAACAAAATAACGAAAACAGACGAACCTGATCATCTTTTTTTGTTTTAAAGACAGCATTTATTTGACTATGCCTACTTTATTTTTTCATGCATATCATATGAATGTAATTGTTTCTCTTACGTCCATTTTATGGAACAGAGAAAAAGATTGAATGTAAATCAGCCTTTTGTCGAATTGTACATGGCTGATTTGAGATATTTACTTGAATTGAATTGGTTTTGATCACAAAAGGATCCTTCGCAATAATTAAAATAATGATGTCGATAAAGAAGACAACGTCAATTACAAGAAATGTTGTACAATCACGCAACTTAACTGCTGCTTAACTACATTATTTATTCATTTCTAAGTAACCCGGGGTCTATGCAAAATTGCTGAAATTTTCTCTCATGAAATTAAATTTATCAATGTGTGTGTTTGGCAATCTCAGCAAATTATCAGTAGGCTATTTCACGAAAAAATTATCATGAAATTTGTACGAAATGTCAAATTAAAATGCGCTTTTAAGGTTATGTTTCTCATTTTTTTAGGAATGTTGAGATGGACTATTAATTTTTTGACAGTATTCACCGAATTTTATTAGGCATTTGAAGAAATTATCATGAGAATAAAATGCCCAGTTATGATAATTTTTTAACAAATATTTATCAATACATTGAAAAAAATATACACATACATAAAATTTCATGAGAGAAAATCTCAGCAATTTTGCATAGTGTAGACCACGGGTAAGACTTAGTCTAAGTGTAAATATCAACTAATTAAATAGTAGTAAACTGTGACTGTTTAAAATTAAAAAGGAAGAGTAAAAAAAAAAAATTAACGATTTTCGTATGTTAAATCTTAATTGTAAAGTTTAAATAAATATTAGGTATCCATAAATATAACTAAATTGAAAAGTTCTAAAAAATAAGCTTTAAGAGAAGAACTGAACTTAGTGATAGGCCGCTGTTGGCACGGTGTCGCCCTCGTTGGCACAGTAAGTAGTTTGTTTGCTTTGTTATTAGAGGGTCTCGCGTTTGATTCCCGGTGATGACCAAAAATCACGGTTGAGTGTTTTTAATGTGTAAGTATATGTGTATAAAAACTATAATATACTTATACTTTTCACCATTCTGCTTTGTTATCCCTTTCACATCAAGATCATCGGCAACTCCCTTATTAAGTGTTAGTGTAATCTTCGATCACCTGAAAATCGTACATCTCTAAGGCCCTAGACCTGCCTACATTACTATGTTTTGCAGCATAAATAGTATTGAAAAGCCAGGCACCGGCAAAAGCCATATATGGGATCTCTATATATAGCAAGGCACAAATGCACACACAATCAAATATTTGAATATGTAATTATACTCACATATAGTGTTCGAGGTTAGAACTACTTGCACCAATCGTTTTAACATATAGGAATACAGAGATCACTCATAACGTGACAGACGAAACTCCTATAATGAGTTTTTCAATTTTCCATTGAAAACATGACCGAAGATCTTATAGATACACGCATGAAGCAGTAAAAGAAATGAAATTCAGCATTAAAAGGACGCTTTTAAAGTGTATATAAGTAGGTTTTCTTACAAATCAATCATTGGCACTCAGGCGTTGTTTAGTTTAATTGAACCAACAAAATAATAAAATTTAGTTGAGGCCAGAAAGCTGAATTGAATATAACACAAAGTCGCTGTTAGCTCTTGTATTATATACGTCTGAATGGGAACGCCGTGTAGATACTTTATTAAATACTCATTTCCCAAAATCCTGCTCCTGCTACAATGTCGAACGTGTTTGGTGGCGTTTTTGATGAGTGTGTTAGCAGCAAAGTATGTTGTAAGTGGCACAGTTTGCCCAGTAGTCACCGAAGCGTTTCTCTTCTTATGAGTACACCTTTTTTCATAAACAATGCACAACCGCAGGCCATCTCACCTACTGAAGTGTAAAATACCTCATATCAGATCTATATAGGATTAATTATTCAACTCATGTAACGCATCAAGTTTACAAATTCCGTTCCGTCCATTTCCAATAAAACACTCCTTGTTCCTATTGTGTTGAACAGGCCGATTAATATTTTTACAGGTTGCGGTTGTTGGAACATCTTCTGTCTTCAGACAACTTTCTAAGCCTTTTTATTGATTGATTTAATGGGAAACAATTAACATAAATCGGCTGAACATTAACACTGTAATTCTGATCAAATATTGTCTAGCCATCAATAATGAATTTTTTTACGCCCGAATGTTAGCAAATTTTCAAAAGTATAAACATATAGGCGTATTCATCTGACCTTGTCATAATATTGATCAAAACTGACTCATTCGACTTAATCGTTTATAAGTATGTATATACCAGCCAAAGTTCAAGAAATGCCAAATAAATGTAGATAAAACCAGCAAAAAACAATTATTCAATTACAGTTATCACACATCTAATAACTGATCACTTAATTAATTTCTAAGGTTTGTTTGTTAAGTTTTAAACTAAACTATATGACCACATAAAAACTGAATTAAACCGGATCATTCGAATATTTTAATTTTAATTAATAAATTACAATTATATTGGAGCACTGTCAAGGCGGAAATATAAAAAATGTATACAATTAGATATACGTCTTATTATATGATCGATCATCTTATCTTTGAATGATCGAAATGGCATAGTTCCAAAGTGTGTATATATAAACTTAGAATTAATCCTCTTATCAAATTCAAATAAATTATCAACTTTCCCAATTTATTATCATCAATATTATACGTACTTGAACCATATACATATCGACTAATTTTCTTTAATCAAAAATACAACAAATCAGAAGTTGTTATTAAACAAACCCCTCTTCATGCTTATCTATATAAGTATACGTACAAGTATATCAATGAACTTTCCGAATACATAATATCATAAAAAAATTAAATGAAATCGCGCGTTCTGCCTAATTCGATTACACACACACACACACATAACAACAATAAACATTTAAAAATAGATCGCGTTCGCAACACAATGAGCTTTGCGGCCGAAAAGTTCAAATTCTATATAATTAAAAATCGAAGATGTGCGCGCGAAACAAACAAACAAACAAACATCTTAAATATTTATAAATAAAAAATATATAAAAAAATTTTGGGGGCCAATACCGATAAGAAAACATTTGATTGGTTGGCGATTTTTGATTACGTTTCGTATGATTTTGGTTTTCTTTTTTTTTTTTTTTGGTTTCACGAAATGAGTTAGCAACTCATGTTTAAGACAAACGCAACAAATCGTACATAATAATTAAGCAATCATGATTGTTGTTGTTTTTGGTGTATACAAAGTTGTACCGCGAAATTGTTTTGGTTTCTTTTTTTACAGGTACTTGCTAATTTTAATTATCTATATAAAAAAAAATCTATCTACTATATACAGTAAGAAATCAATCGAGTGACACCGGAAGTTTAGAAACACAATATATTAAACGGTCGGCATTGGATTAAACGCATACCCCCATAAAACGCAGGTACATAAATTTTGGCAAATACATAAGTTATTAATAGTTTTGGTTTCTTGTACACACAGACATGCACAATTTCATGACAAAAATAATTTATGTTTGAAAGTAACTACGCCATGAAATGTATCCATAGCTGAAATTAAAATCAATGACCTTCATTTGTCCCAAGTTATAATTTATTGGTAAAATCTAAAGTTGGAGGAATTATGTGCGCGCGAAATAAAGTTGTTTGTGGAATATTAGTACGCTAAAAAAATAGTACGTAAATAAATTGATTTTAGCGCAATATACTTATGTGTGTGAAGTGTTGCAAGTCCATCTTAATCTCATCTCAACGGTATACATATAAATTATGAATAATAAAAATTTGTTTTCTTAAACTATGAACCATGATGAAATTGTTGCATGAAATCAACATTGTTGGTACTGGATATTTGATCTCGATATTGTACAGAGCTCGGTATGTGCCATCTACTTCGCATTTGGGGCCGTAGATCACATGCATAACTCTTCTCTGAAATATTAGGAGCTATCTCTCATACTCATCCGCCAACGCCCAACTTTCACATCCCAACATGACAACGGGCCTGACCAACGATTTGTAAAGCTTCCGGTTCATGGCACTTGATATAGGTGTTTAAATTTAAGACGTGTCCTTAGAGGATACAAAGCACGACTACCAGCTGCCAGCCGCACTTTAATATTCACACCGACACTGTTATCGCGAATGATATTTGAGCCCAAATATTTGTACCTCCCCACTTCCTCAAACGTGTAGCAGCCACTATTGAAATCTAGTGTGCCATTGTCCCTATAACCGCAGAGATCACGTATTTCGTTTCAGAATCATTGATCTGAAGTCCAACAGAAGCTGAAAACTCTATAAAAGCGGATCAATTATTTCTTTCACTCCCTGCGATTCAGTCCAATCACGCATATGTTATCTGCCTATGCAAGCACCTGATTGTAAAGGTGAGGTGTTTCAGTTTTACGAAAGATGTACTCCAACATGAGAATAAAGAGTATCGGGGACAGAGTATATCCCTGCCAAGAACTGCAAAAATTCATAATGACCTGTTCTCAACTTTAACACAGCATTGAGACTGTGTCTCTGCCATTCTACACAATTGTACCAATTTTGTTGGCATACCTAAGTATTCCAGCGCAGACCACAAACTCTCTGGATTGATCGAGTCATAGGCCTGCCGGAAATCCCAGAACACCTGATGTACGGGGATGGAAATTTCATTATAATTAGATAGATTCATCCGCAGCGAAGAGACCTGCTCAGTGACTGATCGATTCGAACGAAATCCTCCTTGATAGTCCCCAACCAGGCCCCCCGCTGGAGGCGTGATTCTATCCAATATAATGTAGGACAGTAACTTGTATGCTGTGCAAAGGAGAGATGTATCGCGATAGTTCTCACACTTCAAGCGGTTTCCCTTCTTGAAGATATGCCTGACTCAACTACAGTCTGTGACGCATGATGAACATCAACCAGGTGAGTAAAGTGTATGCGTTGAGTACTGCGACGATATTGGCTCAAAGGTTTCCATCCCGGTCCCGACCTGAAAGTATGATGCAATCCAGTAATTCCTTAAAGAAGTTACGCGAACTGTGCTCATTGCGAAGTTGTTGTACTTTCAGAACCTTGGCCTTCTATCACATAGGAGTTCTTTTCTTTTCCCTGGTGTTACGAGTCGTCATCCCCACGTATTGTGTTTCACGTTGTAGTCACCTCCGATAATAAACCTTGTTCCAAGTTTATTAAAAATGTCGACATACTGATTTCTTGGGGTATTTTGTCGTGGTGGGCAGTAGATCGCCCCTAGACTTAGTTCAGCACCTCCATGGTTCATCGTTATTATGGTAGCTTGCATCAATTGCTCTTTAATTTCCTCTTGTTGAAAGTGTAGCATGTTTAGTTTGATAAAGATTGCTATGCCTCCTCGAGCATTACCAATGGGTTGCAATGGCCAACAGGCTTTATATCCCATTATTTTGATAAAGCTTTTCTCTGTAAAGTGCGTCTCTCATATTAAAGCTATGTCTATGTTATTGGTTCTTAGAAATACAACAAGTTCTTGGGCTCTTGCATTAAGCCCGTTAGCGTTTCAGGCTATTATACGTAGGAACGTTACAGTCATTTCAATTTATTTTTTTAAGCATTTTGTTTGGTGGATTGATATTATCTTCCAGTCTTTCCACCTTGTTAGAGAGCTGGCTGAAATAGTTTGATTGTTATTTAAGGTTTTGGTCACCTGGGCGTAGGAGACCTCTTCTCTAGGCGCTGGACTACTGTTATTTTTCTCGGTAACTGAGCATCTAGCTTATTCTGATACATCCATTATAACTAGCCGGATGACCTTTTTCTCCGCACAGTGCACAAGTTGGTATAACATTTAGCGGCTTTTGACATTGCTTTGATTGATGGTTCTCTGCACATTTGACACATTTGGCTTGCCTATTGTAGAAGTTCTTCGGGTGTCCTAACTGTTGGCAATTTGTACAATGAGGGATGCCTGTTATCTCTTTTGGTGGTTAAATAGACACCTTGCAATATAACAGGTTCTTATTTTCGTATATGTCTTTATTGTTTTCCCCCTGGCAACAGTTCTACGTAAAACAATGGGAAGTGTTTAATAATATTCTCATCATATTAATTGTTAACTTTTTATGTATGTCGACAATGTTAGTTGCTTCATGACCATGGTCTAGCTTTGGCTTCTAACATTAATAAGCCTAGAAGATTACATTTGCCTCTCTAGTATTTCAATTCTGCTTTGTAAGCTTACCATAATATCTTGGTATTTAATACATTGCACCTCATATTGCTGCCATTTTATGCTTACTTCATTATTCTGGTGCTCAAGCAGATGGTGTCTTTGCTCTAATATACTCCTATATATACTGCCCTAGTGTTTGTAATCTATTAGAGGTGCTTATATTTCCATCTGCTGTAGTAGCTAAGATTTCCACTACTAAAGCTTTACGGTCGCGGAATGTCGGCGACTGGAGCCTGCTCACTCACTTTCCGAAGTCGACGGTACTGGGTATAACAATTTATTTCAGTTTCAGTTCCATCAGAGTGTCATATGTATGTATACGTTTGAATCTATTGAAATGACGAATCTCATACATTTACAGTTCGGAATTTAATGAATTTTGGAAAAAAAAACTTTTAAATGTAAACCCGAAATTTCCTTTGAATGAAATATTAATTTCCTGATACAAACTTTCTTGTTTAAAGATAAAGCATACTTCGTTGACCTCAAATTAGGCTCCTTAATGAAGTACTTCGTCTTACGACATCTAAAAGAATCAAGCCACAGAAAACTTAGGTTTTTGAAAGCGTATAGTTTTTTATAGCTTTCTTCCCGTAGGTGAAAGATAAAGGAACCGCTGGTTCAAAACCAATAAAACTTAATTGGGAACCAGCTTTGTTTAAGCAATCCGCGATCTCATTGCCTACGATGCCAGAATGAGCCGGTACCCTCATGACCGTAACTTTATTGTTAGAACAAAGAAGGTTCATGAAAAGTTTGCATTCCTTGACAAGTTTGAAAACAGTCAAGGGATTTCTTAAAGAGTTAAGCACAGCTCTAGTATATGTACGCAGTAGAATACTTTTGTGTTTAACAGCAAAATTCAAAGCCTCAATAACACTGTGTCAGCGCTATTATTTCAACCTGAAAATCAGTACAATGGAAACCATCTAATTTGTTGAGAAAATCCTGCGAATTTCACAAATCTCTCGAAGAATAAACCACCGAGAAAAAATTTGAGAAATGGCTTTCGGACAATAGTCTGTCATTAACCATATCGATTTCTGGTAAACATGAAGAATGATTTTAAAAATTTGTCTATGTCCACTGATAGAACCGAATATATTATATGCTTCAATGCACCTCAGGCGATGCGAGATTTTGTAGACCATTAAGCTTGACTACAGAAGCCCTTAGAACAAGCACTGGCCACAACACAATAGAAGCGTATATGGTAGCAGTGGTAGGACCAGTGAATTATAAATGAAAGAAAGAATCCTAAGGCTTAAACCCCAGGATTTCCCAAAAGCTACATTCCCAAAATATGGCAGTTTTGAAGCTTGGACAAGGCAACTCCAAGGTGCTTGACGTGGTCACATTTAGTGACCGTTCTCCAAAAAAGAGAGGAAACAAATAGTTCAAGAGTATTCCTCCTCCTTGTAAAGACAATTAAATCCGTTTTAGAACAATTGACGTGCAGACCCTTTTCAACACACCATGCCTTCACAATAGTTAAAGCATGCTGAGTTAGGGTTTGCCTGAGACTGTCAAAATAAGATCTTCAGCGTAACTCTGTACAATGTAGCCAGATTGCTAAAGCCTTACAAGTAACTGGTTAATGATTAAAAAGAACAGCATAGGTGAGAGCACATCTCCCAGAGGACAGCCTTTGGTAACCTGAACAGAAACTAACACCCAATCCATCTCCGCCTCCACAGTGCCGAACTTGAGCGCGGATTCAATCCATAAGATAATGGTACGATTTATACCAAAATTGGGACAGGTAGAAGGGATCGTAGCAAACGAATTGCTATCGAAAGCTCCCGCAATATCGAGGAAAGTGCCCACAAGAAACCCTTTATTATTAAGAAATTTTTCAATCCTGGTTACAAGTTCATGTAGGGTGGTTTCATAGGACTTACCGACTCTATATAAGCATGTTGCATGTTACTGAATGGGGAGATGATTAGAAAATGGTCTCTAATGAATCTATCGATGATTCTTTCAAGAGTTTTAAGGAAAATTGAGGATAGGCTAATAGGCCGAAATGACTTAGGGCTTGTATAATCGGACTTACCAGCTTTCGGGATAAAAACAACTTTACTCCTGCACCAAGATTTTGGAACAGTGCTAAAAGCAATACACGCTTGAAAAAGGAGGAGCAAAAGATCCAGAATTAGAGGAAAGCCCTGCTGTAATTCAGCAGGAATAATACCATCAGGGCCACCCTCGCCAGCCTTATAAGATGCAAATGATCCAACGGAAGACATCATGATTTTGCTAAATTTTAAAAAACTTGAAAGTGTTTTATTAGACTGTTAAAATGGGCATTGGATAACTAACTGACTTAATATTTTAGAAATTCAGAATTCGAAGTGTCAATTTAAATTTTGATAGGTTCAAAGTGGAATTTCGTACATTTTCAATTCTGAATTTCGAATCAATATATTCATTTTAGCAAAAATATTGAATTTTCAAAATATTAAAAAAAAAAACACATCAAAATATTTAAACTTTTAAAAGTTGAAAGACATCATTAAATTTAAATTTAGAATTATAAAACATAAATTGGAATTTCGTTTAACTATATTAAATTTTGTTATTTGGAAATTTCAAAGTTGAAATAATCAATATTAAAATTTCGAATTCAGATTGGTAAAATTTTCAAAAATCAATGATTTCATTTGTACGAAATTCAGAATTTGTAAATTCAATTGAAATTTTTAATGAATTCAACTGTCTTTGAATTTGTTTAAATAAATATAAAATTTTAACGGTTTTTGTAGGAAATTTGAATTTAAAAAGTTGACAATATTCTAAATTTTAAAAGTTTGAAATATTTCAGGAATTTAAATAATAATTTCAAACATTTATTCAAATTCTGTAATTTTTTTTTGTCAAATTCTTAAAATTATTAAATTCCCAAATATATTTAAATTTGTTACATTTTCAATTTTGTATTTCATATTAATATTCTGAAATTCTGTAAGCATTTTACTTTTAATTTAAAATTTTCATCAATAATTATTTGTCTCTAATTTTGTGTTCTTAAATTTTTGTATAGTCACTTCCAACAAAACATATTATATGTACAGTGCTTCTGGTTCTATGAGTTCTACAATCGTTAAACCGTGTTGATTGTTGTACATTCGAGTGTCTACTACATACTATCTCGTTTTTGGCGTGTCTTCTAACGTTGTATAATGTTTGCACACCCTACTCACAGATGGAAAATCATAAAGGGATCTCTTCCATCAAACGCATTGGTGCTCAAAATGTTGACGCAGTAAAATGTTATTTTTATTAGTTTTGAAGGCATGAAGTAAGGCATTAGCATCAATTAATCAATAAATGGTGCAATGAAAAACAAATAAAATCACTTTAAAAATTAAATAGTGTGATAAAGTATAAAACATCAGGCTGAGACCACCATACGTACACAGAAAAATAAAATACAAGATCATTCCATTTCAGGTTATAAAAATATCCATTATCCCACCGAAGTGTGTTGTTGTTTGAGGTAGTCAGGGCCGGATCATAGTATGCCACACTAATTATATACTTACTTCAGTTATTATAAAGATGCATACGGACTTATGATTAAGACGTGGCTGAAATCGTGGCATGACAAGTTATAAAAAAAATCTTTTGTAAATTTTGATATCTTATCACATTCTGAAAATTCTACGAGATGAAAAATTTAACGCACTCAAACAAAATTTTAATTCAGTTTTGAAAAACCAAAGTGGTCAAAGCGGATTTTCACGTATTTCGATTCTGGAGACAAAAATTTAAAATTCAATATTAAACGGCCATCAATAACTCCAAGTTATGGTTAACAGCAAGAAATTAAAATGATTTTTCGAATTTCGAAATATCACTTGAATTAAAAAAATTTAAAACAAAATGTTGGGTGTTTAACAGATTTCCGAGCCTTTTTGAAAGTCAGCAAACTTTCAAGTTCTAAAACTTTTTATGAATCAAGTTCATCGGATTTTCAAAAATTCACCAAAATTTATAAAATTATAAAAAATGTGAGCGGAGGTCCGGTATTGGTTTGGCGGTATCCATTTTTTCATTTGTTGATACTGCAAACAGTAGAGTTTTTACGGACACGGAACGGCAGCCCAGCCATCCAACCGTTTAGCCGCCTCCAACGACAAGCAAAGGGTACTGTAGTGGTATTCTTGGAAAACTTCCTGATGAATGGGAAGTGGCCGCGTTATGCCCAACATCTTATATCGCCAGTCCAATCAGGTGGTTGCATGTGCAGATGACATATGCGTGATTGTGCTGAATAGCAACGAAGTGAAGGAAATACTTGATCTGCTTGTAGAGCTTTCAACTTCTGTTGAACTCCAAATCAATGAGTTCAAAACTAAATATATGATCTCTGGTCATAGAGACAATGGCACACAAGGTCTAAGTATAGTGGCCACCAAACGTTTGAGGGAGTGAGGAGGTTCAAATATTTGGGCTCTCTTATCACCCACGATAACAGTGTGGGTGAGGATATTAAAGCGCGGGTGGCGGCTGGTAGAAGTGATTTTTCATTACTAAAATCTAAACACCTATCAAGTGCGAGCCAAATGGTTGATACAGTAAGGCACCAGTAATGGCCTTTAAAAACTGGTATTATTATCATTATTAGTATATTATGATCTACTGCAGAGTATGAATCAGTCTTACTTTTCTGTTTTGGTATTACTGGATTTTTCGAAAGCGTTTGATTGCATTGATCACGTTTTACTTGCACAGAAGCTGAGACTCTACTTCAAGTTTTCTGATTACTCTACACGTCTTATCATTTCATACTTAGCAGACAGACAAGGTGTAGTTAAATATCAGGAGGAACTATCATCCCCAATGTTAATTTCTTCTGGTGTACCGCAGGGTTCTGTTTTGGGTCCATTATTATTTTCATTATACATCAATGATTTACCATTGCGCATTCAATACTCAAGATACCATGTTTATGCTGATGATTTACAAATATATTTAGCTGGTCCTTTGGATAGCATGGATGATATTTGTAGACATTTGAATCAAGATTTAGCGTCAATTTATAGCTGGACCGAGACTAACGGTTTAATTTTGAATGCAGTGAAGTCCCAATTATTACCAATATATAAAAAGAAGCTTAATGTTCAGTTACCTCCTATAGTAATTAACGGTGTAAACTTAACGGTATCTGATACTGTCCGGAACCTCGGAGTAATGTTCAATAATACCTTAACCTGGAGTGCACATACAAATCTGATCTGTAGAAAAGTTAACTATGTGTTGTATTCACTTAGAAAACTGAGTTGCATAACTCCTGTTACAATCAGGTTATTGTTGGTCAAGAGTTTGATAATGCCCTTATTTACTTATGGCGAGATATTTGTATATAATGCCGATTATCAGTCAAAGTATCGTTTGACGTTGGCTTTTAATTCGTGTATTAGATATGTTAATTCTCTGCGGAAGTATGATCATGTTTCTTGCTTTCAGAAAAGTATACTGGGTGTGCCATTAATGACATATCTTTTAATTAGAGTTCTTTGTTTTATATTTAAGCTATTGCACATTAAGCATCCAGCTTATCTGTACTCATTGTTGTCCTTTAGCTCATCACCGAGAGTTTTTAGAATCACTTCCTTGTCATCTAGATTCGCTTGTCATCAGTTTTCATCATCAGCTTTCGTTCATGGAATTTTTCAGTTTAATTCGCTGCCGGAAGCAATCAAACTTTCAAAATCCATTAATTATGTATACCATAGTATTAAAACTTTAATTGTATTGTATACTGAGGCATACATCGACAAGGCTTTTGGCCTTACGTGCCTTGGGTGTGATGAATATAAATAAAAAAAATAAAAATAAATAAATTATTATTTATATAAAAAATTGAATTCCTACATTACTGGAGGAAGCCATTTTTAGCAAGGTTGCTATTCAAGGTTCACGGATCTTGACAGGTGTTTAAAATTTAGTAGTAGCGTTTAGAAGATACAAAGCACGACTGCCGGCTGCCAGTGGCGTGATTTGATATCCTCGCCCATACTGTTATTGTGAGTGATAAGAGAACCCGAATAATTGAACCTCCTCACTCCCTCTAACGTGTAGTGGCCACTACTAAAATCTGCTGTGCCTGTCTGTATATCCAAAGATCATGTATTTAGTTTTGGACTCATTGATCAAGAGTCCAACAAAAGTTGAAAACTCTACAAGCAGATCAAGTATTTCCTTCAGATTCTTGATAGACTGTTTTCAACTTTAACCCAGGATTGATACTGCGTCACTGTCATTAGATATTCGTAGGTATTCCAGTGCAGACCACAAACGCTCTCAATTGATCGAGTCATAGGCCTGCCGGAAATCCAGGAACACCGGAGGTACGGAGATGGAATTCTCATAACGTTTAGATAGAATCATCCGCAGTGAAAACACATGATCAGTGACTGATCGATTCAGACGTAATCTTCTTTGATAGTCACCAACCAAGGTTGGTTGTTGTCGATATCGATTGATCTGATTAAAACGTTCACTCTCCATTTTGGCATACATATCGACAACATATACTGATGGTATATAAATATCTACATTTAAGAATGTGATTGTCTTCAGTAGATCTAATCATTAGTCGATAAGCGAATAATTCATAGCACTAACTCTCTTGGTCAGTTCTGTGCTGGTGGATGGGTTTGTTTGTTTTATGTAGATGTGATATCCATCATCACCTTCCCTAAAAATTAAAGGGTATTGCACTGAGTCGTAAGAGCGATGAGTGTCTTCAATTTTTTGTATATGACGTTATCTCTACGCTTAATAACTATATGTCATGTGATTCAAAAGCTTCCCCAACCAATACAATAGCAACTTCATCAACTGTTTATGCATTATATCTACGGACGTGGGCACCTGTTGGTGTTTTATCTGCTTTAATGACGGTCATGTAATTATCAATTTCCACTTGTGGTGTAATTTTTTGGAACAATTGTATTAACTGATTTTTCATTAAAAATTGTTGAATTGAACTTGCTGTTCATTTGATCCAATAAAATATATTTGCAAAAATTGCGAATTTTCATTTGGCATTGGATACTATAATCCAATGTGGTGATAAACTTGACCTTGAATTTTAAAAGTTGATGCAAAACCAATGCAGACCAAGCGAAACAATATTAGGGTAATTTGTTTTGCGCCAAAAGGTGTCAATTGGAAACATTGATTACATTTCCTTATTTTTGACAAAAATAGCTTTGAATCACTTGATTCTCCTGTCATCAAGGATTTTAAAGGTTCAGGTGGTGGATTTAAAATTGGTAAAACAACTTTACCTGAAATACTTTACAATACGATGAAATGAAGCAATTACGATGCTCGTGCCGCAGCTCGAACATTTCAATTAGCTCTTCGAGTAGTAACTCTTCGAATTTCGGTTATATTTTCTTGTTGAATATCACGTTGTAAGTAATAATTGTTGGTCAGCATTAATATTTTCTCTATATCGTCTAATCGCTTGGTTCCTTCGCATATTGCGACCAATATTTAAGCGTCGGATTTTTATGAAAGAAACACTTAATTTTACAATACAATGGAATTATCTTTATACCTGTCACTTCGTGTTGTTGGTAACACAATCAATAATTGAAAAAAAAACCTATATAGTTAAAAGCTGATGTTCCTAAGATGATTCGTTGCAAAGAAACAGAAAACCCGTTATATCTTGGAAACAACCTATCGGGCCCAAATTTCACAAAAACCCAAACCGCTAAAATCCTAAACTGTGGTAAAAATGTCAGCTTCCTGCGATATCTGGTTCCTGAGAAAGGCTATTACAATCATTACAGATACCATTTTTATATAATAGATATGTAAGTACTTCTATACGGTGCTACCTCAACAAAATTACATAACAATACGAACGTGTATATAAATCAACATCAAACGAATAATTATACCTCAAAATTGGAATTTCAGACACCATAATCAATTGACAAAACAATAAATTTATATGTGATGAATTCGTAAATAAATAGTTCGTAACCGGCCAACAAAAATATATAATTCTATTTTAAAACAATTTATTAAAAATTTTTTTATTTATTATTTATTCTATAAATTTATTTGATTTATTTGTAAATAAATAGAATATTAAAAAATATGACAATAACATAAAACCCCGCTGCGTCGTCGTTCTCGTCTCGCGACAATCAAATACATATCACGATATAGCGATATATCGTCTGATTTATAGATCAATCAACAAACATTGACATGTATGTATATTAAATCAACTGTTCAAAATCAAATTCGACGGTAAATATGTATATAAGCTTTTGATATTTTGATAAATGATTAGCGTGCATACAATACACACAATTCAATTAGAGCCTTAATATATGTGCATACAAAAACACAGCACAGGGCGCGAAAATTATAAATCAAAATATTTGAAAATTGATTTTCGTAAATATTTTTATCATAAAATAAATAAATATCGAACGAATTAATGTTATTGTTACCAAATGAATTAATGCAAATAAATATTTTACATAATATTAAAAGCAATATTAATTTAGTTTTATAGGATTTAACGTAATCGCGGTAAAAAATTTGTTTGTCAATTTGTCCTACATATACCGACTGTATGGGATTAGAATTAGCTCTGACTCTTAATGATAATGACGCACATTAAAGGTAATTATATTAAGTTAAAGTTGCCATTAGTTCACTGACGAAATTATTTATTTGGATTTCATGCGTAACCTGCGCATGCAACAAATAATATTCTTGGGAACAGTCCATTAGCACAATACAGTAAATCGTTAGATGGAAATGTATGTTAAACGTCAATAATTGCACAATATTTTATGTAAATTTGAAAGTACAACATTATTTGCAAACTGAAACATACAACTCTTGTGGTAATATGTATACGTACATATATAAATAACTGTAAATGATGAAATTACATTAATTCATTACATTATGTATTGTAATTATTGTCCGTCGCAAGGTTACTTACTGATTTACTTCATATTTATACTTACCTTAACTCTATATGATCAAGTTATTCGATCTTGAACTTATTTACGAGTTTAAATTTTTTCAAGAATTCAATTAAATATAATATGTACTATCGTACAGTACACCGATAGCTTAGTTCAACTGTAGACTGATACAGAAGGTTGTTTTACAGTCTTTCTCCGCCCATTTGTCCCTAATATGCCATCTTTATTTGAAGAACATCATCAACTGCCTATGACAGCCTATAGATTTCATTTCAACCAGTCACGTCGACTCTCAACAATGAAAATTAAAAGTGCGAAGGCGTGGAGAAGGCTTGTAAAAGGATAAATCAACTTTTGATTTTGTGGGAAGAGCCCCGCTTAGTATACATATCCTGAAAGAACCACAACATCATCAAAAAAATTATTTTCAATAATTATTTGTGGAGAACTAACGCATTTAAACTACCTCTCGTGATTGGTTGTATGAGGTAATGTTCAGCATACCATTTGGGCTAGTTCGAATACCAATAATAGAAGATCCTTATTGTAGAAGAGTAAATATAACTCTTCTGAGTGTTAGAGATTCTGTGAGCCAACGTTTGTCAACTCGATTCGTAAAGAAGTGATTGATATTAGTTTGTCCTCCAACACCATCGTTGACCTGATTCTAAATTGGAGAGTGACGGATGATATTCTCACCTCTGTTAATGGGTTAAACCATACCGCAATAGGAAACTGTAGCAGCTCGAATATTCGACTCACCGATATTCGATTCTGCCACAAACAAAACAATTAGTGAAATTCAAATATAAATCAACTTATTTGAATTAAGCATTCACTAACCCCATCACACATCCAATAGCCGAACCACTACTATAAAACATTTATAGTAAAAACTAACAATGTCGACCGCCGCCGGCGCATCTGTTCCCTCTCCAAAATACGACACGTATTTTGGAAGACGAAGGCGACGTCACTCATCACAACAGAATACAAAAAACAAGCGGAGCAACAACACGTTGCCACAACATAAAATATAAATAAAAACTTCATCTCCATTTTGTGGTGTGGTAAAATAAAAACAAAATTACAAAAATATATAAATGGAAATTAATTTTAATAATAATAATTTTTGTACAATTAAATCTTAACTGAATAAATAAATAAAAATAAATTATAACCAACAAATAAATAAATTTATAAATAAATAAATAAAATCGTGAATAAATAAATTTGTGAATATAATTTAATAAAAACAATAAACAGTTAAATTGGTGACCTCGATAGCGGTTTTTATCGCATAATTAATAATATTATCGCATAATACACATCATACACATCATTTATAATAAAGTGACAAATTACCACCACAAAAAAAGTTCCACCACCACATCGTTACCCATTAAAATTTTACACACACGCTGGTCGTTTCTCGCTGCACGCCCTCCCGCCATCACCGTTGTGGTCGAAAGAAAAAGAATAATAAAAACGGTTTTTTCTCAAAAACCACTACCACAGCGGCGATACAAATCCGTTGCACATTTTTCACATCGAATGACCTAGATTTTTTTTAAATTTTTTTTTTTTCTCTTATTATAAAATTCAACGAGCCCCCCCAATATAAGGTAGGACGCAAGGAACTCCATATTCGGGGGTATCTCGCATCGGGCGTTAAAAAGAAGGAGCATCCCGGCCTTCAAACCATTCACTACACGGTAACCATTCCGCTTAATTTTTCATTTTTTGGTCAATTATTTTTTTACACGGTAACCATTCCGCTTTAAAAGTGTTGTATTGTTGTATTTTTATTGTTTTATTGGTTTGTGCAAAAAAATATGTCGGACGATGAAAAAGATCAACCACAAAAAATGGACACCACGCCTCAAGGCGCTAGTCCACAAATAGAGATCGCGGCATCACATCAGCGAATAACAATACAACCTTTCTGGCCACAGAGAGCAAACACATGGTTTCAGCTCGCCGAAATACAATTCGGACTGCAAGGTATAACAGCTGATAAAACAAAGTACCTGCAAACATTATCAGCCTTGCAACCAGAAACGTGCGATGTGATCTCGGATCTCCTCCTCAATCCGCCGACAACCAACCAATACAACACATTAAAGCAAACGCTGCTAGAACGACTAGCACCATCGGGCGAACGTCAGCTAGAACAATTGCTTTCAGGCCAGCAATTAGGCGACCAAAAACCATCTGACGCTTTACGCCACATACAAACACTGGCTAACAACAATTTTAATGAAAATATCATTAAATCTTTGTGGGTACGTAAAATGCCGGAGTTGATTCGCATAGCGCTGGTAGCACAGCCCGAATCCTCCACGACACAAACGTTAGCCAAAATAGCGGACAAGATGTATGATGTCATAAACATCACATCTCAAAGCGTCAGCCAAGTCAATCCACCATACCGGCAATCACGTGAACGCAGTGGAGACAGAACTCCCCGTTCAACACAAGCACCAAACACACTCGAAGCAAGACTGTCGAGAATCGAGTCCAGACTCGACGGGTTACTCAGAGGTCGAAGCCGTTCGCGTGGACGACGAGCTCCCTCACGCAATCGAACCCGCAGTCCCAGCAACAACATATACCAACATGGTAAATGCTGGTTCCACACAAAGTTTGGTAGAGCCGCCAGAAAATGCACGCCACCGTGCAATTTCACCACGTCGCAACCATCGACGTCCGCGGCCGCCGTAAAACTGGACATTGACCATCAAAAAAACTACTAGAGTCACGGGTTGAGAGCAACATGCCTCCCCTGACCACAAACACACCCTATACGTCACGTTTGTTTGTGTACGATAGACACAACAAACTCACCTACTTAGTCGACACTGGCGCTGACCTTTCGGTTATTCCAGCAATGAATTTCAAATTGAAATACTCATTAGCAAATCGAAATTCAGATCTAGTCTTATCGGCTGCCAATGGTTCAATCATCCACACGTACGGCACAAAATTGCTTAACGTGGATATCGGACTCAAACGAACCTTCACGCACGCTTTCATACTAGCTGCAGTGAATCGTCCGATCATTGGCGCCGATTTTCTAAGCAAATTCGGACTTCTTGTCGATGTCAAACACAAACGGCTGATTGACCCAGCTACAAAGCTGTCAATAAACGCCACAATGGTTCGTGTTAACACACCAACACCGATCCATTTCAACATCGACAACGGCTACGGCACTCTGCTCAAAAAGTACCCACTACTTACAGCAGAGCCGAACTACAAAATGCCAGTCCGACACAACGTGGTTCATCACATCGTCACACAAGGCCATCTTCCCGTGTCGAGACCACGCAGACTAGATTCGGTGCGTCACAAAGCTGCACAAGCAGAATTTCAACATATGGTGGAATTAGGAATTTGTCGAACATCGACATCTTCCGTCTCTTGTCCACTTCACATGGTCAAGAAGAAAGATCAAGACTGGAGGCCATGTGGGGACTATCGGCGTTTAAACACGGTTACGATACCGGATCGCTACCCGATACCCCACATTCAAAACTTCACCATGCACTTACATGGCTGCAAAGTTTTCTCCAAACTTGATCTCATCAGAGGTTATCACCACATTCCCGTGGCACCTGAAGACGTTTTCAAAACGGCAATCACCACACCATTTGGCCTCTTCGAATACACCCGAATGCCATTTGGATTACGCAATGCCGCACAAACGTTTCAGCGCTTCATGAACGAAGTCGTTCGAGATCTCGACTTCGTTTTCGTCTACATAGACGACATTCTTGTGGCATCTCAAACTGAGGAACAACACAAACTCCATCTGGAAACACTTTTCCAACGACTTGTCGAGTTTGATGTACACATCAAGAGCTCAAAATGCGTCTTCGGCGCATCCACTCTTGAATTCCTCAGCCACAAGATCACCGCTAATGGCATCCTTCCGTCACAAGACCGAATCAATGCCATTAAAGAATTCCCAGCTCCAACCTCAATCAAAAGTATTCAGCGATTCATCGGCATGGTCAACTACTACCACCGATTCATACCAAAGCTCGCAGAAATACTCAACCCAATTCACAGCCACCTGGCAGTACTACTACGTAAGCCCAAAACCGCCAAGAACTTCTCTTGGCCTGACGAATGTCAACACGCATTCACGTCACTCAAGGCTGAATTGGCACGCACAACACTCTTGTCTCATCCACTGAGCGACTCAAAGCTCAGCATAACTACTGATGCATCAAACACTGCTGTCGGAGCAGTCATGCAACAGTACAACGACAAGTGTTGGGAGCCCCTGGGATTCTTCTCAAAGAAGCTCTCGGATGCCGAAAAGAAATACTCTGCATTCGATCGGGAATTACTCGCAATATATCTAGCAATCAAACACTTCAGATATTTTGTCGAGGGTCGGGACTTCACAATTTACACCGACCACAAGCCTCTCACTCGAGCAATTCAGTCTAAAACTGAACGCAATCCAAGGCAAGCACGCCACTTGGATTACATTAGTCAATTTACCACGGACATCCAGCATGTTCAAGGTACCGAAAACGTTGTCGCGGATACACTTTCGCGCACAACATCAAACGAAACGGCCACAGTCGAGACTCACTTCGACTGCAACAAGATCGCACAAGCGCAAAAAGCAGACTTGGAACTTCAGAATTTACTTTCTGGTTCCGCTTGTCACGCCAGTTCATCACTGAAACTGGAGCTTTTCACACTACCTGGCCTCGAAATCTACTGCGAAACATCTACGGGTGCAAATCGCCCGTACATCGCAGAGCAACTACGTCGAACCATCTTCGACACACTACACGGTATCTCACATCCTGGTGTCCGCGCAACTCGTAAATTGATTACTGCTCGATACTTTTGGCCCAGCATAAACAAAGACGTGACCCATTGGGCACAAGCATGCTTATCTTGCCAAAAATCGAAAGTCCAGCGGCACACAAAATCGCCTCTTGGACAATTCGCAATTCCACCTGGTCGATTTGAGCACATTCATTTAGATGTCGTAGGACCACTTCCTCCATCCAATGGATACTCATATCTACTCACCTGTGTCGATCGTTTCACTCGATGGCCAGAAGCGTACTGCATGAGCGACATGTCTGCAGCAACCATTGCCACCACATTAGTACAAAACTACGTATCACGATTTGGCGTTCCACTTGACATCACAACTGATCAAGGAACCCAATTCGAGTCGAAGCTTTTCTCGGAGTTAACGAAACTCCTCGGCTCGCATCGTATACGTACAACGGCTTACCATCCGCAAGCCAATGGCATGGTCGAACGCTTCCACCGACAGCTCAAAGCTGCTCTCAAGGCCCGAGGCAACACAATTCACTGGAGCTCCGAAGTACCAATCGTTCTACTTGGTATTCGAGCAACTGTTAAAGAAGATCTGAAGTGCTCACCAGCTGAAATGGTTTACGGTCAAACCATCAAGCTACCCGGTGAGTTCTTCATCGAACATCCTCTACCGTCTCCATCCACAACCGACACAGTCATCGACCAACTCCGCACCACCATGCAAAATCTTATCCCCACGGCAACAAGACCAACGAATGAAAGCAACATATTCGTTCCAAAATCGCTCAACAATTGCGATTACGTCTTTGTCCGGGTTGATAAAGTTCGAACTGGATTACAATCTCCATACGATGGGCCATACAAAGTTATACGCCGCTTACGCAAGCAATTCATTGTCTCAATCAAAGACAAACACCACTCAATCTCAATCGACAGATTGAAACCGGCGTACGGTATTCTCAACACAGCTGATCAAATATCAGCCAGCAAACGATTTAAAACCGTCCGGTTCAACGTATAACGTCTCAAAACCTATGGTTTCTCATCTGGAGAGGGGGTACTGTAGCAGCTCGAATATTCGACTCACCGATATTCGATTCTGCCACAAACAAAACAATTAGTGAAATTCAAATATAAATCAACTTATTTGAATTAAGCATTCACTAACCCCATCACACATCCAATAGCCGAACCACTACTATAAAACATTTATAGTAAAAACTAACAATGTCGACCGCCGCCGGCGCATCTGTTCCCTCTCCAAAATACGACACGTATTTTGGAAGACGAAGGCGACGTCACTCATCACAACAGAATACAAAAAACAAGCGGAGCAACAACACGTTGCCACAACAAAACTTACGAATTGGTATTCATTCTCCTCTTAGCTCGTTTTACTACTAGATTTGCGTAACCAGATTAGATCTATTACAGATCTTGATTTACAGGCAACTGTATTAACGGAAAGAAATCTCAACTGCTTAAAAATAAAACCAAAAATACGAATTTCATTTCGGATTGGAATCGATTTTTGGTAGCTCAAAAAGCTTAAGATATACTCATCATTAATCATAATTCACCGAAAGAGACAAGTTTCCAAAAAAAACGACAATTCACCGAATTGGAATGGGATAACCGTTATTATAGATTTCGGTGATTTGTTTGTTTGGTTATTTGTCCGCTATCCTTTTCCGTCTTTGGAGCAATTTAGACCTCCCGAAACCAATGTACTTTGAAAAGTTTGAAAAGCCAATAATCATGTACATACAGAAAATGGGAGGCTTTGTTGGGGCATTTTAAAATGTAGCAAATATTCCACTTTCAAGGAATTTGTTTTTTGACCCGATGGAAATTTTTAATGCCTGAAAATTCTGAGGAATTTTGTTATTTGAACCCGCAGAGGCCAGAGAAAAATACGTGTTGGAACTTTTAATTAAACCAATCTGGTATCTGGAGAACCTAGAAATCCAGAGAAATTTATGTTATTTGAAGCAAATTTCTTTTTCTCCCGAAAAAATTCTGTGAGGAAATTGATATATCTATTCTCGCTAGACTTAACAAAACTCTGGCAAAGAATGATACTTGTAGACTCGATAGACTTCGTGTACCTTCCGGCAAACTCACCTATTACTCAGGAGGGAAATTGGTAAGCTACTGTTGTCTGTCCACTTTCCGGGGTGTGACATTGTTGATTCAGGCCTCCGAGTCTCCGGGTACTTTTGTCGGTACTCCGGATTGGAACTTAGCCCGTAGACTGATCTCTACTGATGTTCTCGTTTGCACCTTTGAAATAGAGTGGTCCTGAAACGGCGTGTTCCCTGCTAAATTGCAGCGTGGTTTTATGCCTATCAGTACTCACCTGGTCAATCTGTTCCAGGCGTGCGTTGCTATTAGCTCTAAAATCGGGTTATACTGACTCAAAGGCTTTTAGGCCCATTAGTCTGACCTCTACTTTTCTAAAAGCTTTAGATCAGTGACAGGTTTATTAGGGATAACTATTTAACCACCTCCCCTCTCAGTAAAATGCAACATGTTTACAGAGCTGGCAAGTCCTATGAAACTGCTCTAGATGAACTAGTAACTATAATCGAAAGATCACTTAATTTCAAAGAATTTCTAGTAGGTACCTTCCTGGACATTGCGGGAGCTTTTGATAGCACTTCGTTTTCTACGATTACGAGTACGTGTACCAATTTAATATTAATCAAACCATTGTTAGATTCTATGGTCTCGAATAATTGAGATTAAGCTGGATGGCTCATCAGTGTCCATCAAAGTCGCCAAAGACTGCCCACAAGGAGGAGTACTCTCATCCTTGCTATGTCTCATGGTGATCTGGGTTTATCGTGCAAAGCTACGCGGATGATCTCGTTTTGACAGTTTCTGGTAAATACCTGAACGTCTTATCTGATCTGACGCCCTTAATATAGTGGAAGTCTTGAAAAGATTTTATACGCGAATCCCTGAGAGAACACGTCAAACACCTATAGATAGTATACTCTATGTAGTCTATTCAATGCTTACCCGAATAGCAGTGTTATATTCTTGGTACAGCGTTCTCTGCTGTGTTTCGATTGAGATACATTGGGGCATGGAATATCTTCGGGACTAAGCTTATTATTCAAGATTACGCCAAAGAAATCGTGCTTTGTCAGTAAAAGCTATTCTAATGCCGTTTAAGATAGGAGGATCCATTAGTGAGATTTTGTATTTCCTCGTAAACAGTACCAGCGCAGTTTTGGGTGGGATGATTCTCAGTCCACATATGTTGTCACATCACATACTTTTTGACTGCAATATTTCCTTAATCGTGCGTATGTATTTCCCAGAGACAGCTATCGCTACTTCCTTTGCGTAACCAATCACGCCAATCCACTCTATTTCCAGTTCCAACAGCAATCCATTGTTCGCTATTTTACAAAGAAGTGGAGCAAAGACGCCTCCTTGCGAGATAATCCCAAGCACCCATCTCCTGATACTGGATTCCCCCAGCACAGAGTTGACCATGCATTTGATGGATTAACTTGTTTATTAGTCCACCCGGAGGAATGACAATACTTCCAAAATTGCCTCTATCCTCACGTTGTTAAAGCCGCCTTCAATATCGTAGAACACTACCATGCCGAACTCTTGCGAGTATATTGGTTAGCCAGTCTTTGCTGCGTTCGCGAAAAGGTAATTTTTATCTGACCATGATCTGAACCTTTTAATGTCCTTAGGATCCGTTTTTTAGTCACAATATCCTCTGTGTAGAGTCTCCTGCGGCAAATATTGCTTTAACATTTCTCTATATCTGCTGCAGTTTGTCCTTGTGGGATTCCTGATGAATTTCCGGGTAGCAAGGAGAATATTCAAGTTGGTAGTTACTTATCGATGAACAAAAAACGAGTGTTCTCTCGCCTCCTTCCATTCCGTGACTATATGATAAATATTCTCTGAAGAAAAAGTTACGTCTAGCACCTCCCGCCTATTCCTAGTAATAAATGTGGGTTCTCGCCCAATATTGCGCACTAAACGGTTGGTATTCAAAAAATAACTCATCCCTTTCGTTGATATCTGTGCTTCCCAAAATTGTGTGATGCACATTTGCCTCACAACCAAGTAATATAACACCAATTATCCTATTTCTGCTTCAAGAACCATTTCCGCCAGGTTATCCGGCGGAATCTCCTTCTTCTGTCCCATATTACCTGATACCACACAAATTTGACTGCTGCCAGCCTGCAGGATAAATGTTTAAATTATTTATTCTTCCAAAAATGCAGGATGAAAACGATGTTATAACCTTTCATACTAAAGCCACAGTTCATTTTATTTATAAAACTACGACTCCATCAGTCTGAATATTAGGGTCACCGTAACAAGGTGCAGGTTATTCTGAACAGTACTTAGCATATTATTACTATAACCCTACTCGCCATTTACATTCCCCGCTACCTCAGACTAATGTTTCTGACTTGTACCCGTGAATCCACCGGCATCGCGCCCCGTAATACTCTTTCCTGAAATGCCGGTAGCTCCCCCTGCCCCGAGTCCCACAGGTTATCCTCGTATTTGTTGTGAACGGACTGCAACCATCCACAGGTTTCCCTGTGGGGGTGTGTCTATAACATCGTCAAAGTTTTCAGAATAATCGACCGGAATGACGAAGCCGATTACTCCCTTTGATTTAATAAGGTAGGGCTAGGTACTCTTTGTTGATTACCACAGTGGATAATCTAGGACCTCCTTCGCCTCCTCTTGCTTTACAATCTTCCAACTGCCGGTTGTTGATTTTTCCCCTAGATTTTCTCCTAGGGCCTTCATAAAGACCGAGTTCAGTGCACTATGCACCAGCCTTGATCTCTCCGAAGGGAAGCTCCCATCTTCTTGACCACTGTCAATGAGGTCAAAATTGTTTTATGACATATTTTTAGTTTAATTCCAAAAGGTTGTACCTATTTCAAATTCCAAATAAAAATTGACGAGTTTGATTGAAATGTAATATAATTAAAACTTGATTAGAATGTTTTCCGCAGAATAATCATGAACAAGTAAAAAAATTGTAATATTGCGTTTTTACCAAAATTGACTGGGTACAAATCCATCTGTTGACAAATATTTGTTTAATATAGAATTTGCCCTGTGTATTATTAGATTCGCGTGTCACTTCGACTTATGTATTTATATATAATGTAAAGGTTCAAAAAATAGATAATCTATATATATGTACATATGTATGATTTGCTTATTATCTGCAACAATTCTTATCGCAACATATGATATTTTTGTTTATTATTTTTGTTGCTAAAACTACTTGAAGTCTACGACAGTAACATACATATGTATTTATCAGTAGCTATTTATTTGTTGTTACCCAAAATTTTGTATAAGCGCACATCTCGTCAATAATATTGATGAAATCATATCTTTAGCGATTATTTGATCGCTTCATCTAAAATTGACAACAACAGAAAAAACCTGGGTTATACACGACAATAAATTCGTAATAGTTGAAATATTTACATCATTCAATTTTATTATGTTTATTACAGAATTGATATATGTATGTATGTATATAGAACAGAATTACAAAAGGTCGAGCAAGTTAAGTGGACCGCCCGAAAAATAATGCGTATGTGCAAAAAATATTTTGTATATATATACATATAGGAAGATTAGAGATGGTACGATGGTATCATAGATTAAAAATGGGTATGTCTGGGTATGCCATTCATTTATATCTACCATTTATGGTAGATTATTCAGAACTCAGCAACTATAAGGTTACAATATTATTTAACCCAGGCAATTAATCAAGATCCATTGAACTAATTATAAACAATTTTGAATAATTTTACAAAACATAAATTTGCGGCACTAATTTTTAACGGACTTTGCAAGACACTCACATAGTAAAATACACGAAAAATTGCATAGCACTGATGCAAGACAATTTTTCGTGTGTTTTACCATGCGTGAGTCTTTGGAAAGTTCGGTAAATTTAGTATCGAGAAATTTTAATATCTTTGGACAATGTACATATGTATGTACATATATCGTTCTGGCGACTGTAATCGTTCTACTCAGATGATACTTTACAGTTAGAGTAAGAAATATGAAAATTTTCACTGAAAATTGTTTATGATTTATTTTTAATCTCGTAATAGTAAAAAGATAGTCCCTAATTTATATTATTAATCAAGAAATGGTTATTTTCATAAAACAACCAGTCTAATTTATAGATTGAGCATCTTAGGTATTAAATTGTATGATTATGATCCTGATCTTATCTTATGCAAGCATTGGCAGAAATTTATTAAAACGTTTTCCCATTAATCACGCAGGGCCACAATCTTCGTCACTGATCGAATTCTATAGCAGTAACTTAAAACACTTGCATGAATTTTTGATTTCTTCTAAAACGAAGAAGGCGGTGTGCAGTAACCAATTTGTTTTTATTATCATAGAGAATTACATAAGAGTAGTAACTTTCATACATTAAAATTGTATATGAATCGAAAAGTCACTCACTGTATAATAATTGTGGGGCTATTTTAACGAAAAGAGACCATAACAATTGTATAACTATCCTTATTTATAAAAAAATCTTTATAAACTGAAAATTTATATCCTAGTAGGCCTACTTATTATGTATTTTACATAGCCAAATCAAAATAACAAAATTATGAATGAATCAAGCAATTCAATATTTTTAACACAATAATGACAGGTTTTCCTCAATTCTGAAATAAAATATGTTTATTTGGACTAGTCTATTATGGTGGTTTTACAAACCAGTAGCCTAATTCTATAACGAATAAGATAACGTGAAAACGCGAAAACGAGTACTTTACACGTTTTCATACCAAAATGGTATTCTATAACTTTACACCAAGATAAATTAACGTCAATAAACTACACATACAATTTATCTTGTGTAGTTCGTTTTCACGGATAAAAATTTAAAATTTAAAACTAAAATTTCACGAAGAAGGCGGGCTAGCGCCGTACAAAAAAACCATGTTTGTCCTTGTTACTCTTTATATTATATTATGAAATGAACCACTAACAAAACGTCAAAGTGGTTTTAGACACGATAAAATTATTCAGCAAGAAAAAATTTACACGCTGACTACTTTGTTTTATAGAATACCATTTAACCTAAATAAGATAGAAATTGTGTAAATTTTTTTTGTGTAAACTTTTTCAATGTTTCGTTTTTTCACATTATCTTGTTTTTACAGAATTAGGCCACTGTAGCCTAATTCTATAACGAATAAGATAACGTGAAAACGCGAAAACGAGTACTTTACACGTTTTCATACCAAAATGGTATTCTATAACTTTACACCAAGATAAATTAAAAAATCGGTAAGATACTAAACGTCAATAAACTACACATACAATTTATCTTGTGTAGTTCGTTTTCACGGATAAAAATTTAAAATTTAAAACTAAAATTTCACGAAGAAGGCGGGCTAGCGCCGAACAAAAAAACCATGTTTGTCCTTGTTACTCTTTATATTATATTATGAAATGAACCACTAACAAAACGTCAAAGTGGTTTTAGACACGATAAAATTATTCAGCAAGAAAAAATTTACACGCTGACTACTTTGTTTTATAGAATACCATTTAACCTAAATAAGATAGAAATTGTGTAAATTTTTTTTTTTTAAACTTTTTCAATGTTTCGTTTTTTCACATTATCTTGTTTTTACAGAATTAGACCACAGGTTTGATAATTTTATTGCTTTGATTTTGTTATGTAAAAATACAAACAAACTATGCCTACTATCTAGGATCTTATTTTTCGATTTATGTATATATTATAATTTTTTATAAATAAGGACAGTTATACATTTGTTATAATCTCTTTTTGTTAAAATAGCCACACAATTATTTTACAGTGAGCTGTTTATAAAGTTGATAGCCATTTTAATATATGAAAGTTACAACTCTTATGTAATACTCCATGGTTATTATGACATACGATATGGATACAATTAACATACTATTGTTTCAATAAGACATAGTCCAACGCCCAATACAGCACGCATCCTTTTGTGCGAGGGCTACATATAGTAAGTTCATATGGATAAACCACAAACTATTGCCGACCCTAAAACCATAAAAATTACTCGTGTTATTCGGGTATGACTGCAGCTACCGAGTGCAGCCGTTAACAAAATTAACTCAAATATTCGCGTTTATTGAATGACCACATGTTTATGTATGGTAATGAAAATTGACTTAATATTAATTACAATTGATAAATTATATAAGACCCAATTTTAAATGTATATACAAGCATAACACTTCAATTAATATTTAAAATTATATAAATTTTTGTTATGCGCTTAAGAATTAAGTAATATTTCGTACACAAATTTTTGACGAAAAACATCTGTCTTTACAAAAATGAATCCAAATTATTATTAAAATTTGATCAAATTACTCATGACATTTTAAATACCCAAGTTAAACACAAAGCATTGAGTAATTACATATAGAAATGACACGTTGTTATAGCGCTGCCAGCAGAGGTATCTTAGATAAATTGAAATTAAAGGTTAGAGTATACACTACATAGTACAATTTAGTAAAGATTGTTGACGCCATGCTCATATGTCGCTGCTAATTCGGAAGTGTCACCTCCTATATGTAATTATTCAATGCACAAAGTCGATTAGCGCCAGACAAATTTAATATTGCAAAATTCCACTTTGAATCGATTATGACACAAGGGATATGTCGGCCTATAGTAAAAGCCCATGGTCTAGTCTATTACACCTAGTTCGGAAGAAAAACGGTGATTGGAGACCTTGCTGTGACTACCGAGCGTTAAACAATGTTACCATTTCCGATCGATACCCTGTAGCACATCTGCAAGATTTTTCGTTCCAGCTCAAAAGATGTAACGTGTTTTCAACACTAGATTTAGTGCGCGGTTTATTTGAATTTGTTCGAATGACGTTTGGTCTCAGTAATGGAGCCCAATCTTTTCAACGATTGATGCATACGGTACTATTCGGTTTATCATTTTGTTTTGTGTATTTAGACGATATTCTGATAGCATCACATTCCTTGGAGGAAAATTTAACTCATTTAGAAATCGTATTTCAGAAATTATTGGAATACTGTCTTATTATTAATGTAGATAAATGTATTTTTGCTAAACCAGAAATTACATTCTTAGGACACTCAGTGAACTCCTGTGGTATTCTGCCATCGGCAGAACGAACACAGGTTATTGAACAATTCGATCGTTCAGTAAATGTACAGCAACTTAAAAGATTTCTGGGTATGTTGAATTTTTATCGTAAATTTTGCTAAACGATTTTTTGAAAGGATATCGTAAGAATAGTAAGATTCCAATATCATGGTCCGAATCGTCAATATAGGGATTTGAAAAAGGTAAGTCTCAATTATGTCAAGCAACTATTCTTGCACATTCGTCAGCATCAGCTCGGCTAGACATCATGGTGGACGCCTCAGACACAGCAATGAAGTATAGCGCGTATATAGGATCTTCTGGCAGCATATACCAGCATTAAACATTGGTACCTTTTAGAAGGACGTAATTTTACGTTATTAACGGATCATAAGCCGTTAGTATATTATATCAAATCTCAATTCCTGAGAGTATCAATTATGCTAGTATTGCTGACGCACAAGTCAATGATGACGAAATACAAGTCAATGATGACGAAATACAAGATACAACATTAAAACTTATTCGGATTCCGGTTGGAATTAACACAAATAAGTTTTTATATTGCGACATGTCAACGAACAAACCCAGACTGTTTATTCCACAAAATTTTCGCAAGATCGTGCTTCAAGCGTTTCATTATTCATCATGCATCCTGGAGTTAAATCGTCAGTTAAAGTATTAACCAAAAATGTGATATGCCCTTCTATTAAAAAGGATGTCAAAGTAATGGCACAAAGCTGTATTGATTGTCAAAAATCAAAAATAGCTAGGCCTATTAAATCACCCACGGGATATTATAACCCCACAAATCGTTTTACCGAAATCCACCTCGATATAATAGAACCGTTATCACTATCAAATAATCGACTGTATCACAATGATAGATCGTTATACGCGTTGGGCTGAAGCTGTACCTATAGTTACTAATCAGGAGGGATCACAATTTGAATCCCAGTTATTTTCAGAATTAGCATTGTTACTTCGCTTCGAACGGAAACGCACTACTGTTGGCACCGAACTTTAAAGGCAGCTGTAATGTGCTACAACCGTACAGATTGAACTTTTGCGCTACCAACCGTTTTGCTTTGTTTACGACCTACATTTCATGATGAATTGCAAGCCAGACAATTATTCGAACCAAGTGAACATGCAATTCCACAAACCGAATTTGTAAAAGATCATTTTAATCAAATTAGACCAAGTATAACAACACGACATTATAACGATAAAATATTCGTCAGTCGTGAATTAAGAACATGTTCACACATTCTTTTTTAAGAACAGATGCCTTACGCAAAGCATTACAGCGACCTTATACGGGACATTATGCTGTTATTCAAAGATACGAATTTTTTTTCGATATACAAGTAAATGGTAGGCAAACAAATGTCTCGATCGACCGTATTAAGCCTTATTATTCAGAAAATTTTGAAGAAATTGGAGTTATAGATTTTTTGCAAACTAGTACACCAACACTTGAAAATACTCCAACAGTTTTAGTTACACCAACGAAACAAGTTTCATTAGATATTGAACCAACCATTGTTGAACAAGACCAGCTGAAGCTACACTTGAGGATGTCAGCAAAAGTAAACATCATGAACGCGGTCTTAGGATCGGCGTTAGAATACGAAGCAGCTATAACCTCTGATTCCGATAAACTGCGAAAGCTCGAGGTAGAAGATATATCGCAAATAGAGTCAATGATAGAAGCACAGATAAGACGATCAGCACAACGCGTTCGGAACAACGGTTGTACTAGCAGCTGGGAGAACAGGGCAGATAGACAATCACAATAAACAGTCGGAAAGAGCCTGAAAACTTTTCGTAATTTTAAGAATTTAAAAAAAATATATAAAATTTTTACTTTTTAGTTTTATATTGTATTTTTAAAATATTTTAGAATCACTTGAAATCCCAGGAACTTAAAAGAATTTTTTAAATTTACAGATTTATTATTAAAAGTTTTAAAAACTAAAGTCTGCAGAAGTTTGAGTCTAAAAGTATTATTGATAGAATTTTAAGTAAAATAATAATTTATAAGCTTTACAATTTTTAGTAATTTTATTGGAAATTATCCACCTACCTAACCAAAAAACGAAATTTAATTCTAAATGCTGTCAGCTGTCTTTGTTTTGTTGCCAGGCAGATTTAACCGACAATATTGAGTCCTACAATTTGACAGCCACCATCAGGTCGATTTGTCTGATAATGACTGTTTTTTTTTATAGACAACAACATTTTTAAAATAGACGATTTTCTAGTGGCACTGCAAGTGTTAAGAAATCACAAACATCGCCACTACTATTTTAATATTTACGTTTATTTATTTTCATTTTCTCTAATCGAGCACTCTCTATACGTAATTTTCTTTTCATTATTGGGGAGTGCAAGACAAAGTATTACAGAACATAGAAACGGAGAATACAGGAAGGAGTAGGCGAATAAAACTATGATGGCTTGTTTTTAGTTAGAACACATACATATTTAACAACACTATCGATTAGTATATAATACACCGTATATAGTATATATTTACATAAAACCACCTGCCGCAAGACATGTTCCAATTCTCTAAAATACTATCCTAAATAATATAAGAAACGAGAGGTGACTGACTTCCTGATCGATAAACACCACAAAAAAATCTAACATTCGATTTTTCGTCATCAAAATTTATCTACAACGTACATTAGGTAGTCATATATATGTACATACATATATGTAAATGAAGCTTTCGCGATTCGGTGATTGTAGAATTTTTAGAGGTGTGTCATATTTGTGTTTTGTATTTCAACAAAACAAAAAATATAAAACTTAAACATATGTATGTATGTACGTACGTATGTACATAAAAATTGATCTGTAATTTTATGTATCTATGTTGAACTTTGATCAACCTTGATTATTATGTACATGGATACAGCAAGACAAGAAAACAATTCAAAACAAGTTGGCCAAAAAAAAATTAATACGCTAATGTCTAGACTCGGTCGAACGAGTGACCCGGTATATACACAACTTATACATAAATTAGATAATAATCCTGCGAGCTTTCGTCATTATCAAATAACTATGTACATAAATTTGTATACAACAACACTTTATCTAACGATTTTTTTCCATGTTTATGTACATTAATTTATACACAAACTACACAACCAATTAAATGTTATTATTAATAAGAATTCATGTTGTTGGACGTACGAGGCAAAATATAAAAAATAAAAAAAAAATAAAAAAAAAATTCAAAATTTGTATATAAAATAATTACAAAGCGTTATTTCAATTTCAATCGGCAAGTGGACGTTGAAACGTTAAGTTGAAGAAAAATTGTGCTGTCTTGTCTCTCTGTGCTTCTAAGAAGGCAAACAAAAATAAATAATTTTTTTTTTAATTCTTCAAAGTTAACGTGCATTGTGTTAATTATAATAATTTTTATAAATAAAAAAAGGTAAGTGGTTTTTACCATAAAATCATAGAGTACCAACAGTGATTTCAGCAATTTAAAAAAAAAAAGTGTGCGCGAAAGGGATTAAAATCAATACGCGTTCGAGATTTATTTTTGATATACGCCAGTGACCTAATTGTCGAAAACTAACAAAAATGTATTGTTTCAAATTCAAAATATAATGATGCATGAACCTTGTTCGTATAATATAATAATAAAGTATGGGCATGCACAAACAACAATCACCTTTGTCTCGATTTGTTTTTACATGTGCATATCGAATAGTACGAGGTCGAAACACGTTTCACATAAATTGCTCACACAAAATTTTATTTCCGAACGATTGCGTGTGTACAAATATAGCATAAATGACTAACAAGGATTTCCTCATTCTATAATTTTAGATTATAATACGTCTTATATAGCAGCAAAATGAGACAGCCGTCAGGGAATAGTGAATTGGTTGCCAGTTTGCCGGTGCAGTTACTAACCGCTGGTACAGCCGCGTGTATAGCTGATTTAGCAACATTTCCATTGGACACGGCAAAAGTACGACTTCAAGTTCAAGGTGAAGTATTGAATCGCATGCCAGTCGGCCAAATGCATGTCACGCAAAATTTGGCCGGCGCACAAATACGGACAATTACCACCGCCCCATTGGTGACGTCTACATCAACGCTAACTCCACAGTATCGTGGTTTGGTTGGTACAATTTCAACGATTACACGACAAGAAGGACCTCGCGCACTATACAATGGCCTATCGGCCGGATTACAACGGCAAATGTGTTTTGCGTCCGTACGTCTTGGCCTGTATGACACAATAAAAAATTATTATGGGACAATGATCCGGGAAAACCCCGAAGGACTTCAAATATTTACACGTGTCCTTGCGGGTATAACAACGGGTGGAGCGGCCGTGTTAATCGCCCAACCAACCGATGTCGTTAAAGTTCGCTTCCAAGCACAATCTCGTTCAACGAATGGCGCACCGCCACGATATCGTACGATTACAGGCGCTTACAAAACAATTTACCGACAAGAGGGTATAAATGGTTTGTGGAAGGGGACAATGCCAAATGTGGGCCGCAACGCAATCGTAAACGTTTCCGAAATCGTGTGCTACGACATAATAAAAGACTGCCTTATGATGTACGCCAGTATGAACGATAATATTTATTGCCATTTCTCGGCCGCATTCTTTGCCGGCCTCGTGACCACAGTTGCATCATCACCCGTCGATGTAATCAAAACACGATACATGAATTCACCTGCCGGTACTTATAAATCGTCGATCGATTGTACGCTACAGATGTTCCGGAATGAAGGTTCGGCGGCATTTTATAAAGGTTTTGCGCCAAATTTTGCCCGTATGCTATCGTGGAACTTGGTACTCTGGATCACATACGAACAATTGAAAAAAGTTACGTTTCATAAACGTGAAAATTAATTACCTACATTAATTATAATAGTTCATAAGCTGTTTGCATGAGATATAGTTAGTGTGCGGCTGATATATGTATAGTGATAGATGCTGATTGTGATAGAATATCTAGATGATACCTACTAAAAAAAAAATTGTTAAGTTTTAATTTTTAAATTATTTGTAATAAAAAAAATATAATTCTCGATACGTTTAATAATTATAAATAATTATTGTTTTAATCTATTTTAGTGTTATGAACACATCTACTCGAATTATCTGCATTCGATTCGTCGTGTTGTGCCAATTATCGTACGACAACACTACTTTGGTCTTTATAACCAAAATTCTCGATTTTCAAATAAATTAAAATCGTATAAGCTAGCTATCGGTTTAGACAATGTACGCCAAAAATATTTGTTTGGAAATTAGTTCTAAATTCAAAGTTAATGCAAAATCGTTTATTTAATAATTATTTATAATTATTATTATTCGTGTATTTATAAATCGCTTGAATAAATCCGAAGGTTACGAAATTTGTCTGTAATAAAATTTTCTACATTTGGTCATGATCTTAAAATTAAATAACGCGATTTTTCCCCCTTGTTCTATTTTTGTTAATTTAATTTATTGTGTCTGAAAATGTTTAGCCTTGATGTACCAATTATGGCAGCATCAGCTACTGTTGCTGGTTGTCTAGCCCGTTTAACATCATTTCCGTTTGAAAACGCGCGACTAGAAATGAATAAAAAGCACGGAATCTTCAACACATATGGAATAATGAAACAAATTGTACATCAGAATGGTGTTCGTGGCCTGTTCAAAGGATCTCAATCCGAAATGATAAAGCAAATGATTTCTTCGTGTATATGTGTTGGTGGTTACGATGCCATAAAGTCTAATAACATAGAATATGAGAGAGGTAGTTTTTGATTTTTTTTATATAGATTTTAGAAGTACCTTCAATTCAAGTCAAGTCGTCATGAGCCTTTTAGTAACCGATATACATATATAAATGAATTGCAGATGACCCAGAGGGCTTTAATGTCACTGCCCGACTTGGTACCGGATTAGCACTAGGCGTAACAGCCAGCGTGGCAACAGTGCCAAGACCCAAAGGCAGTCCTTTAATTAAAGTTAAGCTTGACACAGTTGAAGCTATTGATCGGTTCGTATTTCTTTTGTAATCACAACTAGATTTTCTTTACTAATACGCTTATATACTGTCTTCATATACATAAATATCCAGATATAGAGCAGCGCTTAAGCGAAGAAACTTTGATTTCACATTAAAAGATCATATACGACTAATCAAGAATGAACTTAAAGCATATTTCAGGAAAATGTGCCTAAACGGATACATCACTATTGCTGAAGTAGTCAGTTATGATATCATCAAAGATTATCTAATCGTAAACCATAAATTTAAGGATACAATGCCAGCTCATTTTGTATCAGCGATACTTTGTGGTTGTGTCACAGCCATAGCAACTGAACCAATCTACAGTGTGCGGAAACGATATTTTTCTGCGCAGCGCGGTATATACGATTCGATGAAATCGTGCATTTTTAAAATGTACCGAACTGGAGGAGTTTATGAATTCTACCCAAGATTCACTTCAAATCTCGCCCGTTTAATAATTTTTAATATCACGATGTGGGTCACCTACGAACAACTAAAACGCATCTATCAAAAGTTAAATGGAAGCCAATCACTTTAACGTCTGCCGGTGTTTCTGTTTTAATCTTAATTAAAATAAAAAATTTATCTTATTTTAACTTTTACGCTTTCTATTTAATGTATTTATATCAGTATCGTTTGTAGAAATTAATTCGATTATGATGGGGAAATCACTTTCCCCATTTTTTACATAAGCAATTTTCATAAAACATTTTATCTCTTGTAGCACCGTCTTTAATTTCGTTAAAATTTGATTGATTTGGCTTTTAAAATGGGGCCGCTCCTTTTCCGTTTGTCGCATCAGCTGCAACTCTTGAGCCGTATAATCGGCTAATTTGGATAATACATCTGTATGGAATCGAGCTTGAATTAGTTTTTCCGTGTAATCTTTAAGATACACGCCCAGACAATATTCGCATTTCTTAATTTGAAGTTTTTCCGCAACTGAATCAATTTTACAGAAGAGCACAAATTTTTTTTCATCGACTTCTTCTCGATTATATTTGAGGAGTTCTTCGGCTGTCACTAGGTTTAGGCCATCCACTTTAAATTCGTAGTCCTCTTCTAAAATGGTTGGTATTCGTTTGGGTGCAATCGCATTCGCTTCAATATCCATGACATCAAAATCAATGGATGAATCGAAGAAATTCGAATGATCCACAAAATCATCGAATGTGTTAGTAGCCTTCATGGGTTCAAGCGGTTCTTCTTTTCGTGGAACGTCCAAGTTTCCAATTAACTGTGTATTTCGTTCATTCTGTATCTGATTCTCTATATCGTTCAATACATCAAGATCGTCGAGAAATTGGTCATCTTCTTCCATTATGATCGGTTGTGGTTTTGGCGGGGGCGATTTAATCGTTGATGGTTGGGCCATGAAAACGGCCCTGCTTTCGATTTCATCCAAATTGATGTCGAGCAAAAAGTCATCATCATCCATAATCTCGTCTGTAGGCTGCTGTTTGAATTTTACTGGCTGATTAGCCACGAATGGTGTCTGCTCGGCAAGTGGTATTGTTGCTGGTGGATTTTTATGTTCAATAACAATTGATTCTTTGTACTCCGTTTTAGGATTGGGATTTAATGGCTGTCCTAATTGTTTTAGTAAGATATTCTCGAACGCATTTTCTATTAGAAGCGTATCCACTTCGCCGCCCAAAATTTGAACATTTTTCGGTTCTAAAAATAGTATTTTGTTAACACACCGGATCGGACCTGTGAGCAGAATTTTACAGCCCGGTGTTAATTTCGTTGTTAAACACGCAATGGGCGTATATTCCAATGCATGAGTCGTAATTTTCCCATCGGTTAGTTCCAGTTTTAGAACTCGGTTTCTGTTAAGTTTTCGAATTGATTAATAATTTTCTGGACAAAAAGCTTGTAGAATACTTACTTTTTAACGTCATTCCGATTGTGGCTGGTCGTATTAAATTCACTGGACTCCTCGGCTTCGTCGAGTTTTTTGTCGTACAGATTGCGTAATTGATCATAACATGACTCAGCTAAATATTTAAAAAATAATAGACCGTTAGTTTAAATTTTAATATACCATTTATGGCCCTGCCTGAATCACCAATTGGATGCCAATAATTAAGATACATACAAATATCCATCAGCCATTGAAATTGAACTGGATACATCTTATCAAGCACAAATTCTTCTTTTTTATTATTTACTGTTTCGGGTAGACACCCTTCGCCAACTTCAACCAGGTCTGCGAGAAGCCATTGCTCCCGGGCATTTTTATACAACTCTTCGTTTGAGGTTCTAGGATTCTCCAAACAAAAAAATTCAATGCATCCACTTAACCACTCGTTACACACTTTAATATTACTTGCTGCGAATTTATTTGCAACATAACAAATTTTTTCGTTTAAACTACTATTTTGTGTCATATTATAAATTAAATTAGAAATTAGCTGACAACCAGTTCTAAACAAACCACCAATTGTCAAATTTTGCGAGTTAAATCAATGTCTTTTATTGAGAGTAGCGCATTCTGGCTTTAGTGACGATTACTGAATATTCAGATTTTCAGCAAATCATGTTCAACCCTACATGCGCTGATGATTGATGAATTAGAATTAGAATAGAATATTTTTGACGTTTGGTGTGTCCGTTCAAGTTCATGGCTTCGATTTCAAAATAAAAACATTTACGAAAAATAATTTGCCATTAAAACTAGATGAACCGTGTAAAATAGAAAATGAAATTAAAAACTAGAAAATCTAAACCAATATTTAATACATTCGATTTAATAAAATTACGGAGACACGATATAATAGCGTACATTAAAAAATTGCGTGGCTCATTGAAACGCAAAAATGAGATCATAAAATTATTGAAAATAAAATTAAAAGCTTTAGTAATTCAATCAAATACAATAAATAAATTTGAAATTGCTGTGTACAATGTGTACTAATTAAAACATTTTTCCAATATATTTTCAGTATAAAATTGATGAAAATCAGCAAGAGAAAATTGTGGATAAAAGTGAGGTTATGTGTTGATGTATTAAGGTGCTTTACTAATTTGTGTTTTATTTTATAGATGGGGATGAAGACGATGCCACAGCAAAGACTAAAGAGTTTATAGAGGAGATTAAGAAAACAGCGATAGATATTGAAAATTCTAAACGATTTGCGTATGAGCCAACGTCCGGTTTGTATTACGATTATGCAACGGGTTACTATTATAATGCCGAGCTGGGCCTATTTTACGATGATCAAACGGCTTGCTATTATTCCTATGATCAAGAGGCTAACGAATATAAGCTACATTCCCAATGTGCGAGTAAGGAACAAGAAGAAGATAAATCGAAGGTAGTTTCGACCATCTGTTTTATATTTTTCAGATAGTTACGTAATTTTTCGTAATTTCAGGTTCTCGATTCTTTTTTATATGACTTTTCACGTCTTGAAATTAAGAATATCTTAGGTAGGTGATCGCAGAACGGCATGATTTGAACACATAGCCTTTTCTTTTTTAATTCCAGAATGAACCGCGTACTAGAGAAAAACACCAAAGAAAGCCAAAATTAAAACGAAGACATCACCACCATCATCATCGTCGACGTCGGTATTCATCCTCGACGTCTACGTCAACATCAAATTGTAGCTCGTCGAATGATTCCTCAGACGAAAGCCATCACCGGCGACGTCATCACAATAAAAAACGTAAAAAGAAATCAAAAAAATCGAAACGAGGCGGCGAGTCGAGAAGGCGTCGTAGGACTCGTAGTCGAGGAAGGCGTGAAAAAGAAGACGGTGAGATTACATCGAGCCCCGGAAGTTCTGTGATTTTAATCGACGATGATGATGAGACCAATAAGCACCCTGATGATTTGGTTTATCATCAAGGTTCACATAACAAAAAAATCGCGATTTCAATAATTTTTGCGCTAACTATGGTTTTCCTATTTTGCAGACATGGCCAAAATATATCCCCCGTCTCTGCGACTCGTTGTAATCGAAACAAATCTATCAAAATTAAAAGTAGGTCAACTTTTTATGGTCACATACAAAGGAGGAAGTCTGGGTCGTGAAGGAGATCATGACGTAACCATTCCGGATATTAACGTATCAAAGCATCATCTGAAATTCACATACAATGAAGATAAATTCGTTTATCAAATAGTCGATATGGGCTCACGAAATGGGACACTCATCAATGGTAATCGTATTTCGAATGCGAAACAAGAAAGTGACCCGTTCGATGTAACACACGGCTGTGAACTTCAATTGTCGCAAACAAAACTTTTGTGTCACATACATGATGGTCATGCAACATGCGATCAATGTGAGCCAGGAATATTAGCCACGGCGAATAATGAGACATCGGAAAAATCAAAAATTGGCATTCCAATCGCTGAATCATATAAATCTGAATTGAAACGGATACAAAAGAAATATGGATTAGAAGGTGAAAAATTTGTGGAATCAAATCCTAATAAAAATCTAAACGATCGGGCGGAGAAACGGCGCAAAGAAGTAGGCAGCACAAATCCGAACGAAAAAACTGAAGTCGCATCGGTAACTAGTTCGATAAAATCGGATAATAAAGGTTTTAAAATGCTTGCCAAATTGGGATGGTCGGAAGGACAATCATTGGGTAAAAATGATACGGGCATTAAAGAGCCAATTCAGGTGGCGTCCAATGAAGGTACAGCCGGCTTAGGATCTGATCAACCGGTGGCGGTGAAAATAAACCGAAATTCAGAAAAGAAAAATCTGCTGTGGAAAAAAACTCAGGAACGATTTAAGAAACTTGATAAATGTGACATGTTCCATGAAAGTGATCAAGAGGATTATTAAAAATGAATTAAATTGAAAAAAATAAAATAAAAAATTGTTTCATTCCTAAAAATCCCATTCGCCATTTGGTTTGAGTCTATGATAATCTATGTTAGAGTCGCACACATAACATGTTGCGTGTTTGCTACATATAGTGCTGTACACAATTGTCTTAAGCTTCACAAATAAAAATGAATTTTGCTGTTGCGAGTTATTTTATTGATATACCAGTAAGGAAAATATTGCCGAAATTTAACATAGTCAAATCAACTCACAAGATAGGTGAACACAGATTACTTACAGATTAACTGTTGCGAGTTATTTTATTGATATACCAGTAAGGAAAATGTTGCCGAAATTTAACATAGTCAAATCAACTCACAAGATAGGTGAACACAGATTACTTAGTACTTTAAAATTTTCAAAAATCTCAGCGAGTACGCTGGCTCTGTGACAATCTGCGTGCGGATTCGAAACGAATTGTACTACGATCTCGGACAGGAAAGCTACCATATGGAGGCGATGATAGCTGCATGGGATAGAGAACAACTTGGCTTTCTCTTCAGACTGTCTAAGACAGTATGGAGACCAAGCCCAGGATCAAAACCGCTGGGGCCAGATTGTTGACTTAGTGAGAGCCAGTAATGGCCTTTAAAAATTGAAATAATAATAGACTAATAATTTTGCTTCTCTTTGCCACGGTTAGTTCGTTCTTGTGCATGACGAATCTAAGCTTTAGCGGAAATTTTGAAAGTTGCAGATGAATAATTTTTAAATATTTTTTAATGGTCTAGATAAGAACGCTATTTAAATCGTTGAGTCTTAAAAAGCTGGTCTTCGTTGTACCCTTACTTGAAATGTTTTAAACGATACTGTATGTGGCTATCTCAAAGAACTTCCTCATAGCTGATTTTCTGTCAGAGAAATTAATTAATTAATGTGCCTCTAATAAATTAGCGATGTCAGACTTAACTCGCCAAATTCACGATATTTTGTTCAACTCCTTGAAGTCTTTCAATCATAAGTGCGTTCGAAATTTGAATCCCTGGCCAAATCTTATGCCAAACATTGTTCAGACGCTCTTCAGTTTTATGCTATGGAGGGCGCAACGATTTTTAAATTTATCGAACCATCCCTTACTTGCAACTGCTTTCTTTTCTCATTAGTTTCACATTCCAATGCAATTGTTGCATAGACGATTATAGTATTTTACTAGGGAAACCACCGAAGAAAACCAATGTAATGCATTCTGAAACCACTTATATTTTCTCATACTTCTGTGATGATAACTTGATTTGTCATTTGTTTATTTATTCACTTTTATCATTTTTTTTTCTCGGAAATGAAGGAAAGAAAATAAGGAAAACTTTTAAAAATGTTTTTAAAACAAACAGAAATTTATTTCATCGGATCAGATTCAATTTTATTTTGTGTCCTTTTATCTCTAGATTGAAGCTAGAAATGTAGTCATCATCTTTGTCGCTTACAGTATTTATTTTCTGCATAATGTTAGTCAATTATTTTATTCAGACGGAAATCCGTAGTCCTGCATGAATACATTAACCATTCCACATTCTGGCTAACCAACTAAAAATAAATCATGACTGGAGCACGGTTTACATAAGACATAACATAATATAATGATACTATAAAATCTTAATCACCGCCATGCAGGCAGGTAACTACTGTAACATAAATTTTTATGATTTTTTTTATCCGCATATTCATGTTTAATTTCACTTTCATCAATGCAAAATTGATTTGAATATTAGAAGCTGAAAAGTTATGAAAAATTCAAAATAATTGGAGATCAAATTAAGCGAAACAACAATTTCTGCGCATTATAATTTAATTGGATTTTTGGTTTTGTTTTTGTAAAATCCGCAATAGTGAAAAGTTTCCAATTAAAATAACTGAGTGCGCGCATACAAAGTGTAGCTTTCCAAAATTTACATTAGCGTAGTAACTGTGGCGCAGTTAGTTATTTGTTTTAGAAAATTTTATAAATTCTGTTTCAAATTTTATAATTTTTTTGTATCGATTAATTAATAAATAAAAATCTCAAGTCAAAATGAGCGAATCATTTAAAGATCGTATCAATGCATTAAATTACACGTTTCAATTGTATTTGATCAATATCAATAATAAAATGGTGCCTCTGAAACGGCAAGGTATGTGTGTATATATTATGTACATGAGTTGGATGTATTCTGAATTTCTAATAATTTTTTTAGACAAATACCACATTACGCTATGGAAAAATAAATTACAAGAATCCGATTCCACAGTGGATGAGTGCGAACTTCGTAATGAATTTGCACTTCATTTGTCGCAACAGATTGATACCGGTGCATTAGGTGAACCATTTAACGATCGGCCGCCAATTCAAGGTCTTCTCGAACTAAAACATTTGATAAATGTGCCATTGCCCAGCGGTAAACATTTGGACGATATGAAAAAGAAAGCTAGTAAAAAACAAAAACGTGTCGAATTGTCGGACAAAGAGTTTATTGTTGGACCAAATCCGGTCGCAAAATGTGGAGCATTTTGTTATCTAGCTGTTTTGAGTCGCACCGAGGAGAGTGATTAATTTTTGTTTGTCCAAATTAACCGCGTTGCTCAAAATCTACACTAGATTATAAAAAAATAAATTATGCGATTAAATTAACCACGGACTCTGATAGACAGACCGACCGATCGATCGACGGACCAACCAACTAAACTAACCAATCAACCAACCAACCAAACCGAATGAACAAATATCGCGACAACAACAAAAGTTGCTTGTGTAATTGAAAATAAAAAAAAGCTTAATATAAAAAAGTCATAAATTAACTTTATACCTACACTTTTTTTTGTTACCTCAAAACCAAGCGAAAGAAACAGATTTGCAATTTTTTTTTGTTGCTCTGAAGTATATGAGCACGCTGTTCTGTGTCTTTCGATTTTTTTTTTTTTTTCCGTTTGCCCGTTTCTTATTTATTTTTATTATTTTTGTATATAAATTTTATAAGTAACAACAAATTCGTAAAAAATATTACCTAATTATTGTTGATGTTACTTTAGAGGTATGTGAATAATACGGTAGCTTTATGTCATCAATTTATTATCCAGGTTCTGAAACACACGATTCATTCATCAAAAACAGTATAATGATCATATAAAATTAATTGCATTGCTTGCGCATATAAGATTTTTTTGCTTTGTTTTCTTTTTGGTACAGATACAGATCCTCATTTTTTTATTATTATTATGGCTTGTTGTTACGTCTTGGGAATTGTTTTTTGTGGTATATCTACTAGACTTGTAATAATCGATATTAAAAATCTTCCCAGCGATTGTATGGTGTAATGGGAGTCTTGGAAGGTTAAACCCATAAATTAATTGGACTAAGAGATACAAAAACAATATTAGGTAATGCAGTAAGTACAGCTATGTACTTAAAACGCGACCAGCGGTTTAAAGAACCATATATAGAACACCGGCGGTTTATGTGTTAATGCCCCAGAATAGATTTGTAACTATATCAGCTATTTTAGACTGTGAACAAATCCGGAAAATCATAAAGTTCAGTTTTACAATTATGAGCATTTTAGTTCTTAAAGTGATCTATGAAAGCTTAGAATCAAAAGTAAATTTATCTCCGCGGCCTTAACTATTGTTTTAAACTATCGTTTTAAATATACATTGTACCTAAATCTACTCTGTCTTGATTTCAAAAATCTGAAAAATCTTACGTATAATAATTTAATTTAGTTTAATTTAAGTTCGTTCTTTAACGGGAAATCGAGATCCTTCGCGTTAATATTATATTTGACTTTGTAGATCTTGACATAGTTAAGCTGATCGCCAGTATCGAAACTGTTACGATATCGCGAGGATTTAGGTCTAATTTCCGTTAAGCATAATGTAAGTCATTGCTTGAAAACGAGACGATTAGCTCCTGACAAGGAATATGTCGACTTGATGTGTTTTTTAACATCTCCTGCATTTTTTCTCAGAACGCATTTTTTATTGGCATTTCTTTCTTTGCTTTCTTATCTTTGCTTTTAATTAACCTGTGGAGAAAGCGTCATTGTCGACAGTTCAAGTACAATGGTCAGTTTACCAGCGGATACCCAGCATAAATTCGGGGTTATCGGCCTTATATCGTCAATCTTTTTCGGAGATTCCTTTAGATATTATAGGTCTCTTATGCCTATCTATAGGCAAAACTGTCCTGTTGTCAAGTCGAACATGTAAAAATTACAATCAATAAGGAAAAAATATACATTTATACTGTATACATACCACATTTTTCACCAAGTGAACCATTCACCAACATTGCATTGAAACGATCCAAGGAATTTACAATCTTACTAAGCCGGGTGATTGCTTTGTAGTATTGGGGGATTTTAACTTTACCAAAGTGAACTGGTCTTATGACGGGGTTCTAAAATACATTGTTCCATCGTCTACTCGATCGGATATTGAATGTTGTTTTATTGATGCCTGTTTTTACATTGTTCTAAAACAAATAAATCATCGTCCAAACGTAAATGGTAACTTTCTTGATTTATTCTTCGCAAACGAAATCGATATCTTTAAAGTAAACGAATCACTATCACCATTCATATCCAATAACATTCATCACAAATAGATGAAAATCAGCTTTAATGTTTCAGAAATTATCGAACACTACAAATTCCAACAAGAATCAGATATAAGACATAACTTTGCGAAAGCTAACATTGAAGGACTTAAAAGATTTCTAAATAATAAAAATTGGGATGAGCAGATAAGTGGATTAATTGATATTAACACTAATATTGGCAATTTCTATGACATATTATTCAATGGATTCGATCAATTTGTACCTTAACCATTTCTGAAGAAGAGATATTAGATATAATTAAATCACTTGGAGATGACTGTGGACCTGATACTATCCCTTTATCCAACATTAAATTATTGGCCGATGTAGTTTGCAAACCATTAAAACTCATCTTTAATTTTCCCTAATAATCTGGTAAAAGAAATGAAATATCCTGCTATCGAAGAAATGCAACCACTTCAATTTTACCTAAACTATTTGAAATATTAGTTTGCAACTCTTTCAAGAAAATAGCTCTAAGCCATCTATCTTTTCATCAATATGGATTTACGCCTGGCAGATCCACAACTACCAACCTAGTTGAGTTTACTAGCATCACAACAAAAGCTTTAGCAAATCATCAGAAAATTGACACCATATACACTGATTTCAGTAAAGCTGTTGACTCCATTGAAATTGCTGGTGAAAATTCGAATTCCAATTTGGCAAAACTTGGAGTTCTATTATAGGTCCCTATCTCTTCCCGATATATTAAACACTTCTGTACTTTTGTTTGCTGATGATCTTAAGATATTTCGACCTATTAATGACGTAAACGACACTTGCAAGCTTCAAGAGGATCTTCACAAGATTTGTACTTGCGGTGTGAAGTGAACCAGTTAAAACTTAATATTCAAAATTGCCAGATAATGTCATATTATATCGTAATATAAATGGGGCAATAATTGAACGCGTCACCACAATCAAAGACCTCGGTGTAATATTTGTCAGTGCGATATTCTCCAGACACATCGATCAGAGTGTATACGATATATCGAAAGCCAACTCCATGTTTGGCTTTCTTCGCCGTTGGACCACCGAGATTAAAGATCAAAATGCACTATTTGCACTATATACTTTGCATCTATATAAAAGATTTCAACTAGAATATGCAGCAGCAGTTTGGTGCCCTCATCACGTTGGTCCCATTCATAGAATTGAGCGTGTACAAAATCGAGTTAATGGTTAACAATCAGGCTCCATCGGTTTCGATCATGAGCTTGGTTTTCATACTATCTTATACGCAGTCTGAAGAAACATTTTTTTCTACACCTCTGCGCCGTCCATATGGCGGTTCTTCTTTCAGAGATCGACTACTTATAGTCCGAAACTAGACATTTTGGAAAGATTCATAATGTTATAAGACCATTGAAATAATTAAGAAATTCCTTACGAACATCGAAAGCATCCATTTTTGCTTTAACATTTATGGGCTCAAGATTGGCCGTTGATCGATGTTGGATCTTTTGATACCTTCATACTTAAATACAACATTAAAGAGCGCACAAAATACCATTGCTAGTTCTTGTACTTTGCGTATATCTAATTTAATCTCCCTTTGAAGAACCTAGACTATATATATGGAGGAGTTAAATTTTGCTTGCTAGTAGTTAAAACTAAACAATTGTACAAACATGTTGGCTAAATAATTTTTATTTCTACTTTTGAGAAACACCTTCCAAAAGGCTTCATTATTCGGGTGGTAAGCAGAGATAAGCGTTTACGCGTTATCTATTATTTTCTACATTGACGTGTCGACAACCCGTAGATAACGTCAACAACGTAGACAACATCGATATAATGTAGACAATTCCTAGAGTAGTTTTGTCAATTAGTTCTAAACTAAAGGGTCACCAAATTTCTTTAGGAACAATGCGTTATTGGTGATAGTTTTATAGAATGTCTGTCAATGCATTTAAAGCACTTTTCAAAAAGAGCGGAATTTAAAACTAATCGCGCTCAAATACCATGAATCTACTTCAGCGTCATGTTTATCCATTACAAAACTATTAAGTTGACCCGACACAACGTTATATAGCGTTATATAGAGTGGGGTCCTCTTTATAACGGTGGAACGGTATAGAACAGCTCGCAGAAAAATCGAAAAAAACGGCGCACAAAAAATCAGACAAAAAGGTTATAACCATCATTAAAAATAATTCAGGGAATTAATTATGACCGTGTCATAAAATTTAACACACCCCACTCCATGGTAAAACGAATTCGAGTTCAGGAAGGCTATGAGTGCTACCGAGTTATTAAAAAGCCAAATCGTTGAGATAACCAACACTTACTTGTTCATGTATATAAAAAGAGCCTAAATATTTTTCCTCACTCCCTCAAACGTGTGGTGGCCACTACTAAAACCTGGTGTGTCAATATCCCTATGACCAGAGATCGTGTATTTAGTTTTGGACTTATTGATCTGAAGTTCAACAGAAGTTGAAAACTCTACAAGCAGATCAAGTATTTCCTTCACTCTGTTGCTATTCAGAAGCACCTGATTGGACTGGCATATACGATGTTGCGCTGAGGTGTTTCAGTTTTACGAAAGATGTACTCCAACATGAGATTAAAGAGTATCGGGGATAGAGTATCAACCTGCCGAAGACCCGAGTTATCTGCAAAAATTCTCAATAGCTTGTTCTCACTTTTACACAGCATTGACACTGCGTCACTGTGATTCTATACAGTCGTCCCAATTTTGTTGGCATTCATAGGTAGTCCAGGGCAGACCACAAACTCTCTCGATTCATCGAGTTATAGGCCTGCCGGAAATCCAGGAACACCGAATAATATTTAGATAGAATCATCCGCAGCGAAAAGACCAGATCAGTGACTGATCGATTCGGACAAAATCCTCCTTGATTTGAATCCTTGAGTCACCAACCAAGCCCTCCGATAGAGTTTTATTGGAAACATTCTAGAAAACTAATTGCATAACGACGTATATACCAAGATTTTTATGGTACTCAGCTATCCGAGAAACATTTTAATTTAGGGGAGTAGGAGGTTTAGGAGAAGCATGCTGGGTATGATCTCATATAAATATGTCAAATACATATTATATAAATATTTTTCATATATATAGCTTAGATTAAAAGATCTTAGTATATGTATCATTATGGTGATTTTTCCAAGAAAATTCGAAAAAATCATATAATCGGCAGGCATAAGGTGATGGCCGTCCTGGTGGTCGAGAGAACTCCAAGGTACTCGTATGAAATGCAGGAGACTGTTCCAGAAAGCGAGGAACACAAATACTGCTGCAGATTGGGACTGTTATAAGGAAGTCCTCAAAACCTATAAGTACGAGCTAAGAGCAGTCAAAACGAGGGCCTGTAAGCTCTACTGTGGCAATAAACAGGAGTCCTCGGAGGCGGCCAGAGTACGCAGACTACCCAAAGTACTATGTTCTAGTCTTTCCATCCCGAGTTATCTACACCGACCGGATGGTTCATGGACTACGATGTAATGAGGAATCCCTGGAGCTATTACTATAGAAACGCATTTCCCGGAGTGTTCGGTACTACCTCCGGAGAGACCCATGATAAAGAGGGGTGTAGACTCCGTAAGTCATATAGTAAATAGGCGGAATATCCTATGGGCAATAAAAAGTTTTAAGCCATACAAGTCGGCAGGACTCTATGGCATTATCCCTGCGAATATCCAGCGAACTATTGACTTAACCCTACCCTAGCTGGAAGTTATCTTCAAAGGCAGCCTAGAACTCTGTCTCATTCCTAGAAAATGGACTGAAGTAAAAGTAATATTTATACCTAAGGCGGGAAAAAGCTTTCACTGCTATCCCAAAGACTTTAGGCCTATAATCTTATTCTCTTTTCTGTTAAAATCACTTGAAAGACAAATAGAGGCTTACATTAGAGGCTCAATGAAGCCGCGCGAGCTGTCGGGGTCTCAACACGCATACTGTAAGGGACGATCGGTGGAAACAGCTCGCCACTCCCTTATAGGCCCGATTGAGAAATCACTTGAATACAAGGAAGATTCAATGGTAACTTCCTTGGATATAGAGGGGGCCTTTAGTAACGTCAGACCGGAGGCAATCACTCGGGCCCTTGCGTGTCTGGGGGTATACTCAGAAGCTGGATAGATCAAATGCTTAGAGGCAGGATCGTGAAAGCTTATCTGGGTGGGACATTTACCGGCAGATACGTGAGCAGAGGGACACCTCGAGATGGGGTTTTATTCCCATTCTTTGGAACTTGGTCATTAATGGCCTGTTACTGAACCTGGAAGAGCAAGGTTTCAAGGTGGTTGCCTACGCGGATAATGTTGCTATTGCGGTCTTCGGTAAATATCCTTGTACGCTGAGCGAACGCATGCAGTGTGCACTTGGCTACCTTTCTGAGTGGGCACGCGGTTGTGGACTGAACGCAAACCCACAAAAAACGGAGCTGATCCTTTTTACCAGGAAGCACAAACTTTCTCAGTGTGACCCGCCAATATTAAATGGTAGTCGCTTCATCTTTACGGATAGAGCGAAATACCTCGGACTACTGTTGGACAGCAAGCTAAACTAGAAACCAAATATCTTAGGGAGAGAGTAACGAAAGCTACTATATATAGCGCTTTACTCCTGCGAAAATGCCACATAGTACACTGGCTCTACGTCTCAGTGGTCAAACCTATAATGCTGTCTGCGGTTGTCGTTTGGTGCCCAGCGTTAAAAGTTATGGCCAACCTTAAACTATTGATGAAAGTCCAAAGAACGGCCTGCTTGTGTTTAAGTGGGGCTCTCAGGAGCACACCTACTCAAGCTCTGGAGATTCTCTTCCTGGAGGCACTAGGAGTTAACTTCTCTTTTCATCTTCCTAACTTTTGCAGTGTTTTTTAAGCTGAACTTACCGCGAAAATGGCAGTCATGGACTGGTTGAAGTATAATGTAATATCTACGAGGGATATTCACATTTTTACGGACAGCCTGGCCGCTATTAAAACGCTACAATCATACTCCTGACGTCGAAGGTAGCCCACAATTGTCTGTCAACTTTAAATGAGATGGCTGATCAGTTCAACATCCGCTTGACGTGGGTGCCAGGACACTTCAATATCACAGGGAATGAAAAGGCAGATGAGCTGGGCCGCAATGGCACAGCACACCTAATAACCCAAAGCAGGCGGCATATAAAGATACCGCTTGCTTCATGTAAACTGCTGCTTCAGGAAGAAGCCATAAACGAACGTCAGATGGTCTAACGCCAGTTCGTGTGTAATAACCAGGCAGATCTGGCCTGGACTTGACCGGTCCAGATCAGGCCACCTGATATCGCTTCGACGGCACCATATTGGTATGGTCGTGGGAGCTATAAAGGAAAATTGTCTCATTAGAGTACATGTCAGCAGACTGGGATAGGCTCAGTATGGGTTAACGAGTGAAGAGGAGGCAGCTCGAATGTGGTATAGCTACGGACCAATTTTGTGTCTATGCTAGTCCTTTAGGACGGCCACCCTTACCTAACCTAACCTAACCTACATAAGGTGATACCAAACTTAGTTTTTCTAAACCCTCTAGGGATTTTTAGGATTTAGGACAACCTTCACCCGTCTAGAATTGTGAATTTTATCCTCAAAAATCCTGAATTTTTTTTATTTTTCAGGACATATTTAGGACAAAATTTACGTGCATTAAAATTTTATAAATCATTTATGATTTTGGAACTTTTGCCAATCCAAATTTCTTGCGGCATCTCTCTGAATTCTGATCCAGCTTTGAAGGATATACTTTAATATCAAAGTTTTAATCATATGGGTATAGGAAATCTTCATTTCTAAATTTGTGGAAATGTATTTGATATTTCTACTATAATACTCAACAAGCACATATATATATTTTTTAATTGCACTTCACGATGATAGTCATGTATGCATATAGATAGACGTCCAACAGCATGTCACATAGTTGTTGACTTAATGGGTGTGTATCGAGAATAAATTCATAAACGTCTTTTATGTAAAATACGTAACCTTTCATTTTTCAACTTCCCGATCAACCTTTATTCGTTTCGTTTTCTTCTTCGAATTCAGGCGCAAATGTCTTATTTTACACACACACACACACAACATTTTTCCAATGCGCGAGCAACTTTGTAGCACACATAATTGTTTTTATACTTTTTTCTGTATTTTTCTTTTGTATATATGTATGTGAGTATATACGAATATGTAGTAATTATGACATGTTTTCGCTGTAATTTATGGTTTTGGCTTCTTTTGCTTCTTAAGACGATAAATAAATCGTGCAAACTGCCATATAGAGAGCAGACACATGAAAATAGAAAATTGATTTGAATGAAACTTTATCAATATTCCGGACGATTATTTGGTACAATATTTACAGTATATGATTGACCCGATTTATATATACAATGTACACACGGATTTACATACAAGATCCAAGAAAATATATCTCGACACATTGCTGTACATATTAAACTGTACTTCAATTAAAATTTTTATTTAATTTTTTTTGTTCGATAAGTAAAGTCGAATATGTAATTACATAAATTACACATAAAATTCTGCACGCATTTCCGAATAATGGTTATTTCTTAAGAAAATCAATTGATATATTTAGAGATACCTGGAAATACAATGTTTGTGTATAAGATAATTAGAGCGAATTTTTTTGCTATATATACATATTCAGGTGAATCCTATATATATAACCGCAAGCTCCTTTTTTTCACCGTGCAATTAAATAGCATACCACATACCAAGTACGAGTACATAAAACATTTCAATTAATTAACTTTATATTTCCGCTAAAAATTATATATCCATTCGCATTCAATTATGATTAAAGTATTAGCTATACAACAATCTTCATTAAAAAATTATTACTGTATCATTTAGAATTAAAAGACAATCATTTCAATATATACATGAGAGATACATATGTACGTACATATACACTTTGTATAGCATATGTATATACTATATAGTAATATGATAGGGATCAATCAAGGCAATTCCAAATTAACCATAAGACAGTGAGAGCGAAACAATGAAAAAAATGCATCTTACTTAAATTACGACAAGTAACAAAAAACGGTTATTAATTTATTAAATTGCAATTTAAAAAAAAAACAAAAAAAAAGTCTGACTATCTTCACAAGCACACAAAAACACTGTCATTCATTTTCTTGTATATAAATAAATTAATTAACTTGTCATATCAATAAATGTACGTATATTTACGACGACAAGTGGATTTAAACATTGTTACGGTGTAATTACGCGCTTATTGTATGCGTATGTACATATATACAAAGATATGCTCCCTAAATTGGATGATGTATGCGACAAATTTTATGCGGACAAAAATAATAACAATAATAAAACAGCACGCAGAACGTGACCGAGCCAGTGTACTCGCTGAGATGCACAACATCGGAGATCTTCATCAGATCTCTGATCTCGATATTGTACAGAGCTCGGTATGTGTCATCTATTTCATATTTTGGGCCGTAAATCATTCCATGACTCTTCTCTCAAATGTAATGGGACATCCCTCGTACTCATTTATCACCGCCCAACTTTCACATCCAAACATAATAACAGGCCTGATCAACGCTTTGTAAAGCTTCAGCTTCACGGCACTTGATTGGTGTTTAGATTTTAGCAGTTGCCTTAGAGGATACAAAGCACGGCTGCCAGCTGCCAGCTGCACTTAATTATCCTCACCCATACTGTTATCGTGAGTGATAAGAAAACCTAAATATTTGAACTTCCTCACTCGTTCAAACGTGTAGTGGCCACTACTAAAATCTGGTGTGTCATTGTCCCTAAAACCTGAGATCGTTTTGGACTCATTGATCTGGAGTCCAACAGAAGCTGAAAACTCTACAAGCCGATCAACTATTTCCCTCACTTCGTTGCCATGCAGTCTAATCACGCATACTATGTCATCTGCATATGCAAGTACCTAATGGCTCGTTACGATGTCCCTGCCGGATATCAAGGAACACCTAATGGAGAGGGCTGGAAGTCTCGTAATATTTAGACAGAATCATTTAAATAATTTAGAATCAGTGACTGATCGATTCGGACGAAATACTCCTTGATAGTCACCAACCAGGCCCTCCGCTAGAGGGGTGATTCTATCCAATATAATGTAGGACAGTAACTTGTATGCTGTGCACAGGAGAGCTATACCGCGATAATTCTCAACCTTCAAACGGTCTCCCTTCTTGAAGATGGGGCATATCGCGGCCACTTTCCTTTCGTCAGGTATTACTTCGCGTTCGCCATACTAATCGAATAAGGTCGAAAAGACAGTTCCACAATGTATCTCCTCCGAATATCAAGAGCTCCGAATTAATGCAGTTCATTCCAGAATGCAAATCTCCGCAATCTAACCTTACTGAATCCGAATAAATAGTTCATAAAAGTAATATTAAATCTTGAATATCCCTTTCAATGACTGAAATACAGATTCCGACTACACAAAACAGAAAATGAACTTTAAACTGATTCACATAATCGAATTAGAAAAATTCAAAATTTTTTAGACAGCATGCAATCAATTTGAATAAGAAAATGACGGAAGACCATCCATTACTACCATATTTGAAACACGAACTTGTAGAGTTACGGACGTTAATGCAAAGTCGTATAATACATATATAGAGCTAAACGCCCAATCAACTTGATAGGTAATGGATAGCCGGAAATCTAGATTAAGAGGATTTCGAAATAATCCAGTGGCATTAGAAGAATCCCAGTATTTATTCAAAATGACACGAGAGAAAACTTTTTTCTTTAATCCAACTGATAGCTGTGAGGTACTTGATACCATTAATTCGTTAAATAATTCATTAGCCTTCGGATATGATTAAATAAGTAACTCTCTGATAAAATATGTTGAACCGCTTATTTCATCTGTTATTAGTTATATTTTTAATCTTAGTATGTCAACCTAGTGTTTTTCCTGATGTCTTGAAGAAAGCTGTGGTCATACCACTACATAAAAAGGGAGATACACTTAGTTTGGGTAACTATCGACCAATTTCTCTGCTTTCCGTTTTCTCTAAACTATTTGAAAAAATAATTAAGAAAAGATTTCTTTCCTTTTTGGCAAAATTAATTTTTTTTTTAAAAAGCCAATTTGGTTTCAGAATTGGTAAAAGTACTGAAGATGCTCTGCTAGAGCTCACAAACAAAATTATATTTTCTTTAAATAACGATGAATCTGCTGCAGTAAATTTTATAGATGTTACAAAAGCGTTCGACATTGTTGATTACAATTTATTATTATTGAAGCTAGATAAAGCAGGGATACGCGGCATTGCGAACGAATGGTTTCTGTCTTACCTTTTTGATAGACAGCAGGCGGTAAAAATTGGGAATTGTATTGGTGAATTTAGCAAAATTAAGCGTGGACCGCCACAGGGATCAGTCTTAGGACCTATCTTATTCTTGATCTATATTAATTCATTTTTCGAACTAAAGTTAGATGGGCATGTATGATGTAGGGATGTTATATAGCTCCAGGGATAGTGGTAGTAATGTCCAGAAGATTAATAATTCTGAGACGCTGGTTTGACCTACACTACATGGTTCTCAGTTATAATTGAATATTCTATATATTAAATTATCTGAAGTCGTGTCTAATCCAACTGATGTTGTATATCATTCGTCAGACTATTTAAATAATAGTGTTACATGTTCAGTCTATTGTAAAGTTTTAGATATAGTTGAGTCGTTTAAATACTTAGGAGTCACGATCGATAAGCGTTTTAGTTTTAAGAGTCATGTTAAGTCGTTCCTAAATTAGTTGTTAGCATGTAATAGAAAATTATACCTTCCACGTAATATTTGTCCTCAACCCGTACTTAGATCAGTGTATTTTGGCATTGTGCAGTCAAAACTTCAGTATGGCTTAACTTGTTGGGGTGGAATTTACTACTGCAATTTGAAAGCCCTAATAGTTGCACAAAATTTTATAATGAGAACGATATGTTGCAAACAACGATTAACTTCTACCATACCTTTATTTTGAAATTTAAACAATCTTCTTTTAAGAGTTTATAAAGTTTTTAAAATTTCCTTTTTACGTAGTTGCCAAAGGAATTTAAAAGTAACTAACTACACATTACGTAATACAAACCACGTTAATTGCCCACCACCAAGAAAGGAGCATTTTAAACCTTTTTTAGACATTTTTTTAGCTCTGTGGCACCTAAAATTTATAATCAGCTAGTTTAAAACAAATTCCTGTTTATTTGACCTGTTTGAAGGGTGTTAAATTATGGATAATGGAAGTAAATAATATTGAGACTCTCTTTCACACAATGAAATGAAACCACATTCCTTTTACGTTTTTAGTTACAAGTGAAATAAAATTTTATTGATTCTGTTGATTTTAAAATTGTATTTTTAAATTGTTTTTTAAAGGAACTTCCCCACTGCATCTTTAATTTTAGTATATTACTCTCGATAGTATACTAAAGTAATACTCTCTTTATTTTTTTACGCATAAAAATATTGTTAATTTGTTCGATTTATATGTTAGTTACCTTTCAATAAAGTCATAATTGTGAATGATTTCACTGCAATGTTTCCGTGTTACCCATGTCAAGAAAATTGAGAGGCAGCCGTGTCTGTAATAATGCTTCTCAAGCACCCTCTTATGTATTTCTCCATAATTCTTTGAAAAGTTTAATTTGTAATAAAAAAATTAGTACGAGGGCGTATTGAGAAGTCTGGTAAAATTGCAACAGAGGGCGCCACAATCGCAAATCCCAGATGTCATGTGTCAGAAAAACCATTACGCAAACCAAAACAACCTCACCTCTTCGAGGTGTATACGGTTCGCCGTTTGAATATGAATCCCGGCTTCATCACAAATGGCCCTGAATCTATTAAAAATATATTCGCCACCATTGTCAAAAATTACTTGGCATCCAGCGCTCTCTAAACGACTCACAGATAGCAAATTGTATTTTAGATTTTCGATAAAAAAACATTCGTGAGCGTGCACTGACGCTCTGTGCCATTGACGATGATAGTTCCCAGAATTGTACCACATTTTATTGCTGAGATCGACGCACCATTCTTCGCAATACCAATGATGACCGGCTCGGTCAAAATCCTCAGCTCACTGAACATTGACTTAACAGTCGCCAGGTGCTCTGAAGCTCCCGAGTTAACAATGAAACGTATTGTCTTCTGCATTTCACACTGTAGCGCAAAATCACCAGCATTAGCCACAAATACCACTCCATTTGTATCTGTATTCGATGCACAATTCGCATTTGGCTTTTGATAACGTTGCTGATTGGGTTTCCTATTAGAATTGCTGTTCGATGATACACTATTAGAGTTCGTCCATTGATTCAATTTCGGACATTTGTTCATTCGATGACCAGGCTTTTTGCAGAAATAGCACTTATGTTGCTTCGAAGCACCACTGCTATACATGGCGCCGTTGTCTGAATCACCATTCGGACGACCACTGGAAATTTTGCTTTCCTCGTTCAACAGGCGTGAACGCACCACTTCCATCGTCAATTTAGATGGTTCGATCGTCTGCAATGCTGTCACGACCGTGTCATATCGCTTTGGTAACGTAATCATGAGCCATACAACCAGCATGCGATCATTTGTCTCAGCGCCACATGCTTTTAATTCACGTATTAGTTTGGCGAATGCAAGAAAATGTGAGGTTATTCACATACCTCACCAACTGTAATTTTTGCCGCGACGGCATCTTGTTCTAGTCATTTTTCGACACCCAACACCCACTTAAATAATATAGATAAATCTATTTACAGGATTTGATAGAATTATGAAAAAACCTTAAATGCATTTTTGAGATGTCCTAATTTTGGTTGTATTGCATAAGTGTATAAAAGGAATGATGGTATCTACTAAATAAATCGGCCTAATTAAATTCCATTAAACAGCATAAAATATAAATTCGATATACATACAGCAAAAAACTTTAATCACGACTAATCCAATTTTAATATTTTTGCGTTAAATAAAAAATCATCAAAATGTCCATCAAAAAATTATTACATACTTGAATTATTATGTACATATATACTTATGTACGTAGGTATATGCGCGGCTATTAGGCATGTTATTTTTTATGACAACAATGTTTATGTTATATATCGTGTGCACATGAAAAATTACAATAATGAAACAAAAAAAATTCCATTTATGTGCATATACATATTAAATTGCAACTTTGTTGCAACAACTGTCATATAGTTTTGTGAGTGAATATTGCAATTTTTCGCCTCAGCGAGACAGAAAAACGTCAATTTTTCATGCACTGTGTGTGTTTTGTTCTTGTACATTTTGATCTCGCATGCAAGCGAAATTTTACAAAAAAAAAAAAAAAATACAAAAAAAAAATCAAAAAGCTTACAGAAAATTGTGAAAAAACTTTTGTGAGAGAATCTGATTAAATTATGATCCTCAGTCTAGACCGAGTGGTTTCATCACCGCATCAAAAAAAAAAAAAAAAAACACAAAATACAAAAATACGATGCACACAAAAAGCTTAAGTGAAAGCTATTTTGTTATTTTTGTGTATATGGTGATTTTATTTATTTATGTTTTATTTGTTGTTGTGTATGTGGTCACTTGAAAATACTTTTCTTTTAAAGCTTTTGTTTTACTAACTGGTTAGTTAGCAGTGATTGAAAAAGCAATGACATGTAAAGCTAGATGTATATAAATCTCCAACATAAAAAGCACAACTTTACCGCACAGAAACAAAACCGCCAAAAACATTTCTATCTGTTCATTTTTTGGTGTAACATTTTTGGATGGAATTGACCGATTAGACAGCCCACAAAAATTTATAACATAACGGTTAATAAATGTTACAAAATTGTTTTATATACGAGTATGCTGTAAAAAGTTACTGTTTATACTATATATAGAGCATAGGTTTATGTAGAATAAAGTTACATATTTATGTATTTTGTATTTTTTATGTACATACATATCTACAAAAACGATAGCAACAACAGTAAAAATATCGATAAAAAATGGTAAAACTGTATACACGTGAAAAGAAAACTAATGTTAGCCTTCCAGTCATGATGAAGGTGATTTAATTGTCTATCAAAGAAATCGCGCGCGATTTATTTTTCCCATTCACTTCAACAACAATAATAATGAATAAAGTAATAAATTAGATTACGTAAACAATTATATGGATTGTTAACACACTACCTCGCTGTGCTACAAAAAGCCACATTTTTGTCATAGCGTGGGAAGATCACGATTCACATGTGACCAGGTTTCCACAATATTATTAGTTTTTGAGTTAATAGATTATTCAGTCATTCATAGATAATCAAATTACAAGGCAGGCCAATTCGTAGCCACCTTACGGCAGTAAACCATCATAGTGTTTAGTAAATACTTCGTGTAAATGCTCCAATGCCATCGCCCCTCGACCTCTTCTGGCCAAAAGCAAAATACAGTACTATCAAACGTGAATGTATAATTGTAACAAAAAATTGAAATATCGTGTATAACGTGAGATAATAATGGGACAATAGGAACACAAGGAGATAAGCAAGAGTCTATAAGGAAAGACCTGGTTTAATTTACGCATGAGGTGCAGCGTTCAAGTAATTGGTACCAGGACTAATCGAGCATATAACCGGGGACTATCATTTATTGCCCAAATTTATTACCAATTATGTGGGGTATTATCAATGAATCGTGAATCCCAATCTTGAAGACAGCTGAGGCCTGAAAAAAATGGTAGCCGAAATATTAATAACGACATTTTTCTGTAATATACTTTAATTCGAAATGAAAATTTAAATTTAATTTTATTTGATTAGAGCTCATGCAAACAACAAATTGTGAATACGTTGTAGGACTGCCCCGCGATAGATTTCCACTCCATGAAAGTTTGAATGACTATTCCGCAATACGAACGCTTTTTGGGTGCGAGGAACCAATTTTTTTTTCAGTCAGACAGAGAATTCCGCAATGCTGAAATTAAGCGATCAAGACAATTTGGTTTCTTGAATATAGAATAATAAACTACACTAGAAAATTGGTTTACGCCATGTTTCAGGTGAGATAAGCATGAAAAATGTTGTTTTTCTCAAATCGCATGGAAATAATTAAAAATTTGTATAAAACCATGAGTTATTAGTGAGAGACAAGATGGTTTCATGTATTTTGCTACCGGTAGCTCACGAACTAGTATTAGCCGGCACAGCTATTGTAAGGCACTCGCGAACGTATTCGATATCAAATGCACCAATTATATTATACGAGTAATTTTGGAACATATTTTCGCAATAGTCTTATTGACGCTGTTACTGTTATTATTTAGGATCGCCTTAAAATTATTCCACACTTGCATTCCAGGAAAACTTAACAACACGATGGTAACAAATCCTTCCCAGACTTTTTTAAAATATGAATACGTTGCAACCATGGTTTATCCCAGGATTTTACATTTTATACAGTTAAAATCGAAGAAAACTCGTATTTGGCTATTTTCGCATAGCGATTGACTATCATACTCTGTTGGTCACTAGTACGCCAGTACTTACAATTTTTTGATTGTTGCTAAATAAAAACACTGGCAGATGATGTATGGATGGTCTCATCTGTCGCATTATTTGTAAATTTTGTATGCGTCAAATGCATCGGAATAGTTGAAGTAGCTCGCAGCTTTTAAAAGATTGAGCATTACTGCTGTTTTCATTACAAGTATTTGGCCAAGAACAAGAAAATTTATTTATTGTTTACAAGAAAATTTATTTATGCAAATGACGGTAATATGAAAATGATGCTAATGCAACTATATTAATCCAAAATCATCATCAAAAATGAATGAAAGGACTAACGCATCATAAACTGAAAGTACCAAATTTCCTTATTGGAACACAACATTGATATATCATTGATTTCTGAAACACATTTTACAAGTATGAGCTATCTCGAAATCAAGGGATATGTACCTCCTCTACGACACTCATCATACTGACGAAAAATCACATGGTAGGACAGTGATTATTATAAATTTATTCTGTTATTTATTATTGTCTGACACTATATAAACTCAAGAAATCTATGAAAGCCCGATAACTATTCAGGCAACAAATATATTCAGCTATATAAGAAGCTTCATCTACTTCAAAACACTGGGAAATAAGTTCCTTGCAAAATCAAAACAAAACAACATAATAATCACTGAGGAAAGACACAAGCACATTGAAAAGACCAATCGTGGGTGAACTGAGTAAGAAGCGATTCAATTACAGCCTGCGCATATTTGGTTCACATCCTAGTATAAGGTATATTAAATTAATTCTAGCTAATATGTACGTATGTATGTATGTATTATTAAGAACTGACACTGGTTAAGTCTTAATAAATTATTTTTTAATTAGTACGTAAGATATGAGTTCATCTTGTGAGGTTCCTATAGACAAGAAACATTCCAAAATAAAAATACCAAGAAATACAATTTCAAGGAAATGGGTCATGGTTAACCATGGTTTCACACCTAATTTGTGATACATGTTGATTTACTGATCGCCAATTAGCCAAATTTTGTATTCTAAATAAATATAAGTGCAAAAAAAATTTAAACAAACCCGCCATATTATTTATGCCCATTAAATATTGATTTATGTAGTGAATAAATTATTAATCTTACATCAGAATTTCTCGTTACATCAAATTGGCGCTATTCGCAATAAAACGTAACGAAATAAGAAAACATATCTCATTTCGAAAACATGGGTAGCCGTGACACATTTGATTGAAATATCAATAATTAATTTTAATTAAATTCGTTGATCATTTTTATTCTAATTATAAATTAATTTCCATTTCATTCTGGTTTGAATATAATATACAGAAGTGAAATTAATTGCTGCACTTTCAATTCTGCAACCACAGAATAAAATTAAAATTAATTTATAATTAGAATAAAATTGATTTATATAGAATCTAATTAAAGTGAAAGTAATTCAATTAAAATTGATTATTGCTACTATTGGCCCCTGTGCTCGGGGGACACTCACATCTCTCGTAAATTTAAATTGCACGAACATGTTTCCCAAGAAGACTCCCACTTGCCGTAGGAGGCGACTAAACGGTTGGATCGCTGGGCTGACGACCCGCATCCGTAAATAAAATCAACCTGTTTATAAAGTCAGCAAAAATTAAAAATGGATACCGCCAAAACAACACCGGACCCCGCTCAAGTATTTGGACACGAGACTTAGGATCGGAACGTTTAACGTGCAGTCACTTAAGAAACTAGGACCGTTGGAGGGCCTACTAGTGGTACTCGTCGCACTTCAAGAAACTCGCTGGCCTAAAAGTGGAGACCATGTGTCCCAGGGCTATACGATGCTTACAGTGGAGAGGACCTCGGAAATCTTGGAGCTGGATTGTCGATAATTTGTGTACACGCGCATACAGAAGTCAGCCAGATAAAACTCATTTTACAATGACTTGGACGAACTGATAGGATCTATATCCGAACACGATGTTGCGGACTTTAATGCTAGAGGTGGCTGAAAGCAGACCGACTTGTGCGAAAACATAGGTCCGTATTCCCGATACAAAACTGCGACCGATAATTGTAAGAGAATAATGTACTTTGCAATTGCTCACGATCTTAGAGTAGCAAGCATATTTCCCCCTCACAAACAGATACATTTAGAAGCATGGACACATTCTCGCAAAATTTCCCGCAGCTAAATTGACCACGTGTTAATTTCAAAAGAGCGAACGTGTTCTGAAAACGGTTATGTTTAGTTTATCTTCTATCGTGGATGTTATCGAATGCGAATTGAGTGATCTTTTATTGTCTATTACTTCAACTTCTGGTACACTAAAGAAAAAAAGGATGTCCCTTAGTGGTTGCTTGATATCTTCCGCTGCGTTGGAGTTTATTGGTTTTCGCAGTATGCGAGTCTACTGAGCTTGTCAATTGCCGTCAGTACCAGTTTATTTTCTGTTGAATATATGTCCAGATGAAGAATATAACCCTGATAATGGGTGTAGGGAGGAGAATAGGTTTATTTGGATGACGGTCGTACTTGTTTGCTTGGCATGTTGTGCATCGATTTACTAATGTCCTGACTCTCCTACTCTTTCTCAGAAAGTAGTGAGTTTCGATGATTTGTTCTCTGTTTTCTTGAGCATTTCGATGTGTACGCCGATGTACGGATAATATTTTTCTTTTTGTTGGGTTTCGTTCGTAATATCTTGAACCTCTGAAGTGGATTGGATATGCTTCTTGTATTTTAACCATTGTATTTTCATCTGTCTATATAGTCCGTTAATAGTATGAGGGTTATGAGGGTTGAGATATCGTTTGAAAGATTTACTATGTCGGTACCGGTCAACCGTGGTTGTGTACTAATGTGCCTATAGTATAATTTGGAAATGGGTTAACTAATTCGTAATAGATTACTTCGCTTAGGAGATCCCCGCACTGTCGGAACTATGTCTTGTGACGAGTTTTTGTCGCTGTGTTGCGTAGTTGACATTGCATCTATGCTAGAAGGGATCTGTACTCTTGACAATGCGTCTGACAAGGTTGATTTTACCCGGTTGGTATTTTAATTCATAATTGTATTCTTCCAAAATTGCTTTCCATCGCTTCATTTTGGAATTATTATTTTTATTATGATTGGTAAACATACGCACTTTTTTTGATCTGTAGAGGAAGTTTCTTAAAGTTGTTAGTGCCCATATTATGGCGAGCATTTCTTCCTCGTTAGTCGTGTAGTTTTCCTCAGTTTTATCTAAGGTTAGAGAAAGAAAATTTATTGGTCGACCTTCCTGAGAAAACGGCTCCAAATGTAAAATTGGAAGCGTCGGTAGTAAGTTCAAAATCTTTTGGAAAGTTTGGAAATGAGAGTATTACCTCGTTTGAGACCAGTGATTGTTTGATTTTATTGAAGGCGGTTATTTGTGCCTCAGTAAGTTTCACCTATTTGGATTTGGAAAAGGCTTTGGACACGTGTGTTCGTCTTCCCCTCTTAAGAGCGAAGTTAGGGGCTTCGCTAGTTTCGCATAGTCGCGAATGAACCAGCGACAAAATCCTACCATACCTAGAAATGATCTGAGTTCGTTTACATTTCTGGGTACCGGAAAGTTAGCTATCACTTTGGTTTTTTTAGGGGTTGTCTTTATTCCTTCTTTCGAAATGACGAAACCCAAGAATTCTACCGCATCCTTTAAAAACTCGCACTTGTCGAGTTGTATCTTTATATTGGCTTCTTCAAGACCTTAAAAATTGTTTCCATATCACATAGTTTGTTTAATCATTGAAAGCAGAGCTCGCGCTTTATATTGACATGACTATACCCTTAACAAAAATGTATTTTAATTTAACACGAGTTCAAATAAGGTAACCTTTCACCATAACGTCGAATTGATTTAATAGATTCAGTCAAAAATAAAGCACAAGTGCACATATTCCGACAAAAAACTAGAGCTCGTGTATTTATAGAGCCACCAGAAGAACTAGGAACTACTCAAGGAAATTAAAAACAAATTCTACTTTAGTCTGTATGGCTCTTTAAACGTTCGCAAATTTGTAAAAATATATGATTTTAACTAAATTGTAGTTCTAACGATTTTTTTAAATTCATGTATTTATAATATTTATTCTCAAATTCAAAACATTGTATCTAAAATCAAAAAAAACATTATTTTGAATTGAGTAAACTGTCAAACAATTAAAGAGTATAAAAGATCAGTTTTATTTGTCTTTATTCTTGAATTTATTCTGCTTATGAATTGAGAATAAAACCACATTTGTTCTAGTTTTGATGCATTTTTCTCATAAACAAGCATAAAAGAATAGTATTAAGAATAATTTTGTCGATTGAATTGTGAACAAAATTAAAGAGTTTATGAATATTTAACGGAATGAATAATATTTAGTTGAAATTTCCAGTTTAGTTATATTGTTTGATTTTTAATAGTGAACAGACGTGCGAAATCAATTAGTATATCCTTTCTTATCGATGTGGTTGTTTTATAATTATAGTGTACAAAATAATTGAAAGTGAAATTTGTTTAAAATAAAAATTTAAAACCTGTTATTAAATATAAGTATGTATAAGTAAGTATGTCCAAGTACAGTTTATAACCTAATTGACGCCGTTAGAGGCGAGTTTATATCAAAAGATTTATTGATAAAACCTAAGCATTTCCAAAAAATGACGGATGATATAAACCAACATTTTAAAACGGAACAAAAAGTAAGATGCTTAATTTTAAATAAAAAATGTGAATGGATTTTTCATACGTATTTTGTACTTTAGGCGAGAATACCTCCAAAAGACAAAAACACTTAGTTATAGACAAATATAGAAAGAGCAAGGATATTATCCTGTATCCTTCACAATTAAGATTAATAATAAAATATAAACTGCTTGTTTATTTCAATAGCAATACTACTATTCCCCACCTAACCAACATCAGAGGTGTGCTACAGGAAAATCATACAACAAGTATCGGAACTGTTCCAGCCGATTGAGAAAGTCCGGGAAGTGATGCGGAATTTACGCAAAATAAGGGTTGGCTCAGTTGTGAAAATAAAATGAAAAGCAACGAGTGAAAACAGACGAAACGAAATCTCTCAGTTGAATGTCTATAACATATAACATTTTGAGCCTACTAACAGAATGGCCTTTGTATTCGGGCTCTATCGGATATCGACTTGTAAGTTTGATTTTTTTTTCTGATTCACTATTTTTAAAGAATAAAATTGAATGTTAAATTTTTAATTTTACTTTTTCCATTTCTTTACATTGTAGATCAATATAAATTTCGGAATCAACTCCCGAACTCTAGCACCTTATTGTTAAGAAATTGGGAAGGAGACTCCAATGCAGTAGCTCGAGTATCAAAACTAGGAGAATTGGAAAATAGTAAGTTTTGAATTTTAAAAAACAGATAAATAAATATTTATCAGTTTTGTTTTATTCTTAAGTACTTTTTATTCTTTTGATCTTAAAAGTTTAGAGATTCTAAAACTCATTCATTTTTGTTTGCGTCCAACAAAAATTTAAATAAAAACTCGTTTTTGAAGCTTTCAATTGGAAATGCAATTAGTTGGTGCTTTCGCGAACTGAATAGCGTGGATCTGATTAAACCCACGACCAAAGGACGACCAAAGAGCAAAATAAGCTGAATTTGGATTAAATTTGCAGCCACTGATTGTAGTACGAAATGTAGAAAATCAAAAAACTCAATACGCTGTGGAATATGATGCACCATTCTCTACATGTTTGATAATTTCTTAACTACCGTGGATACCTGCTTCAAAACATTTTTTATTCTAAATATTAAATATCCTTTTGAAGCAGAAAAGTTTTGGTATTTCTTACAAACTTTTATTTTTTGATATCAAAACCAAATATGATAAATTGGACTAAAGTAGCACCATATTCAATATAGCAAAGAAATGTGCCATTCAATTTGCCTACTCAATTTTGATTAATAAAAAATTAGGAAGCACATTTAAGATTATAAAGTTCAGCCCCAACACCAACTATTTAATTGAAATTGAAGAACATGTAAAGCAAAATTGTGTGTCAAATATGATAAATAATTATAATAATTTGATTTCACATATTACTTATCAAAATGCAATCTTTAAAACTGATAATTATTTTTTTATAGAAACTGTTATAGAATTAACACCAATGCTATTTAAAATTAAATACATTTTAATTGATAATAAATTAACAATGTTATTTTGTCAAAGATTTGAAATAATGTTTAATGCTCATTACAATGTTTATTTTATTAAAGAATTAATTCATTATGAATTTATAAAACTTAAAAGTAAAACTTTTATTAAACCTATTACAGTAAGGAAATTAAAAGATGGTTCAAATTAAGCCAAGATCCCTTTATACTGAAATTATTATAACCAATGTAAGAAATATGTAAAGTACAAACGGGAAATTAAATAAAATATATAATAATATATCAAATAATTTCAATAAAATATATTTTATTAATAAATTTGAAACAAGAATTGTGGATTGTAAGTATTGAAATAAGTATCGTACATTCTTAAGGAAAGAAACGCTTCTTCTGAATTGTAGTATAATATATTCACGTTTTGAGAAAATTTGCTACTAAATCTTTTCAAAACAATCTAAAATATTCTAAAATGGAGTTTTCATTATTATATTTTTAAGAATATCTGAACTAACATCTATTTTTTTTTTTTTTTTTTTTTTTTTTTTATATTTATTTATATTACGACTGAGTCTTGTACCCATTTAGTAATTTACATTGCATAATACAGTATTTTGAATAGCCGGCGTAATCAAGTGATTATCCCCAGTTAGTGTAACTCCCCCCTCAGATTTTTCGCCACAGTAAGTCTACTGACCTCCTGGTCGCGATAAGTCCAGTGGTTTGGTTCTTTGCAGTCTTCTTGTTAGAGATGTAGTCAGCATACAGCGTATGTCCAGATTTTGATGCTGGTGCAGACGTTGTAGGTGTTTTGTTGCATGATGCTTAATTTCATCCGCGACAAGCTCAATCTTGAGATCTCGATGGAGGTTGTCGTTTCGAATGTACCACGGTGCATTAACAATACATCGTAGGATTTTATTTTGAACTGTTTGTATGATTTTGATATTTGTCTTCTTGGCACATCCCCAGAGTTGGCTACCATATGTCCATACAGGCTTCAGAATTTGTTTGTATAACAGCAGTTTGTTATGGATCGCTAGTTCAGATTGTCTCCCTAGGAGCCAATGCATTTTTCTAAATTTTATGTTTAGTTCTTCTCTCTTCTTTTTTATGTGTTCCTTCCATCTAAGCTAAGCATCTAAAGTCATACCAAGATATTTGGCAGTGTTTGCATGGGGTACTACTATTGAGTTTATCATTATTGGTATATGGTTACCTTTTTGATTTGTAAAGTTCACTTGGATTGATTTTGCTTCATTTAATTTAATTCGCCATTGCTTTGTCCAATTACATATCAGGTTAGTAGCCCTCTGTAATTTACTAGTGGAGTCATTGATGTTCTTTGCTGTTGCAAGTATTGCCGTGTCATCGGCAAAAGTCGCCATTGTTTCTTCTGTAATTGGTATATCTCTAGTATATAGGAGATATAGGATTGGCCCAAGAACACTCCCTTGTGGTACTCCGGCTGTTATTCTTTTTAGTTGGGAGTACTCATTCTCATACTTTACTCGGAAGTGCCTCTCTGATATGTATGATTTTAAAATTTGAAAAAATTGCTCCGGAAGATCTCGATGAAGTTTGAATTCTAGCCCCTGGTGCTATACTTTGTCAAATGCTTGCGCTACATCAAGGAATATAGTTGAGCATATTTGTTTGCTTTCTAGTGATTTCTCGATTACATCAGTAATTCGATGTACTTGTTCTATCGTAGAATGTTTTTCCCTAAATCCAAACTGATGTGAAGGGATAAGATTCCTTTCTTCGATAATTGGTTTTAATCTTTTAAGAAGAACTTTTTCAAATAGTTTCGATAATGTTGGTAGCAGAGAAATTGTCATGATTTGCAAACAAATCTGCTTTTTGTTTAGCATTTCGAGCCCAATTTTCATTATTTTTAATTGGAGGAATCTGAAGTTTAGGTCTTTTAATATTCTTAGTTGCTTTCCATAATGAATAATCAGTATCTTTTTGCCCAGTTAGAGTGCTGAGGTATTTATTAACTGATTGATTTTTAATGTCTTTTATAAGGTATTTTAATTTGTTACACAAATGGTTAAATACTCTTTTATTTTCAGCATTTCGATGTTTTTGCCAATTCTTCCGTGCTTTTCTTTTATTTTTAAGAAGTTCTCTCACTTCCTCTGGATAGCTAGCATTGCGCTTCATTTCCTGCCTATTATTTGGAGTGCTTTCCCACGCAGCATATTGGATATTATGGATGAGCTTATCTAATTCGTCTTCTATTTGGACTGGTCCCTGAATTGGGTTCTGCAGACTAATTCTTTCTGTTAACTGTGTTTGGAAGAGATCCCAATTGGTTTTGAAGCTCGTTAATTTCGGGTTGCTCTCTTTCAAAATAATTGCTTGGCTAAGTATCATAATAACTGGTGAATGATCTGATGATAGACTTTCACTGTTCTCTATATGGATTTAATTATCTGAAATCCCTTTTGTAATAAAGAAGTCTATAAGGTCTGGAATCTTACTGGTATCCGTAGGCCAATAGGTTGGTGAACCGCCTGAGTGAAACTCGCATTTTAGTTGTTTGCCTGCTGCGAACAGTTCTTTTCCTTTAGCGGTCGTTAACCGAGATCCCCAATATGTATTTTTTGCATTATAGTCACCTCCAACTAAAAAGACACTTCCTAGCGTTTTCAGAAGATTAGTATAATCTACTTGTTTGAGATTCTATCTTGGAGGGCAATATATTGCTGAGATACTGCATGTTTTAATATTGCTTAATTGTATTTTGATTGTTGTGACTTGCATGGAAAGGTTCTCAACTTTTGGTTCTTCGTTATGTTTTATATACTCTTTTATGAGGATAGTTGATCCACCTCTGGCTTTGTTCTCAGGATGTAGTGCATAGTAGCAATTATATCCATTTATTTTACAGAATGAAGTTTTGGAGAAATGGGTTTCTGATATAAGACATATATCTATATTATGCATGTTTAAAAATATATCTAGTTCTTGAATGTGTTGCAATAGCCCATTTGCATTCCAGGTTACAATTCGTAATGTTTTATTCATTTCTTTTGTTTATAATTCGATTTTATATAATTTATGTTTTGATACATTTGACCAAGGTTTTCTTCTACTCTTTTATTGAAACTAGTTTGTGATTTCATTTCTTCTAGTGTTTTCTGCAGACTCATTTCCTGCGAAATAAGTCTATTGTTAATGTTCTCTAGATTTCTCAGTATGCCCTGTAGAACGAGATCCACTTTTAACTGTTTCTCCTCTGTTTGCTGAACTACTTGTGCATAAGTAACGTTTTCGTTTACTCTCTGGCTTTGTATGTTATGATTAGCAGTTGACGGTTTAGGCTCCGTGGTTCTTTTTATAGTTTGTACATTTATTGATGTACCTGGTTTGCGTGATTTATCTCTCATTTTTTGTAGTTCTACTGCAACTTCACATCCTCTGTAGTTGGCTGGATGCTGGCCATTACAGTTGATACACTTCGGTGTTGTATCTCGGGGGACTGTGCAGTCATTTCCTGCGTGTTTTCCTGCACATTTAACACATCTTGCTTCACGGTGGCAGTACTTTTGTGTATGATTATAATCTTGGCACTTTTTACATTGTGGTATTAGTCGAGTGACCTTTCTCGGTGTTTCTATTCTAACTCTAAGGTTGAGGATAGCCTTAATATTATAAATATTTTCGATTTTTTCTTGGTTGTCGAAGGTTAGCATAAAAAGTGGGAGACCTCTTCTCATGATTTCAACATTTCCGTCCCTGTTTTCTCTTCTCTCTTTTCTGATGATGTTGACTGCATCGATTATTTTCAGGCCTTTGTTTTGCAGGTCCTCAATAATTTCATCTTTTGAGCAAGTTGGATGGAGACCTCTTGCCATTACTTTAATTGATCGATCATTTTTGCCCTCGTAGATATACCACTGGTGACCATCAGCATTTAGTTTGTTAGCTAGAGCTTTATAATCTTCAGGCTCTGTTATATTTATTTTCCAAATATTATTGCTGAGCGATATTACTTTGTAGTCATTTCGTACTACTTCTTTCATCAGTTTCTGAATACTACCGTGGTTGGTTATTAATAGAATATTGATCGGAGGTGGTACCTGTTTTTTCTTTTCTGTCTCATGCACTTTTGATCCAGAAAATGCTTTGCCAGTTTTAATGTGGGTTTGCATTGGCTCAACTTCTGGTGATGAATCAGCTTTCCTCTTGCTTGGGTTGGTTTCTTCTCTAGGTTTCTTATTTGCCCTCTTGGATTTCTGTAGTCTCCAATTTGTTTCTTTTTCAAGCTCATCTTCATCAGTTTTATATTCGGCTTGATCTGCGAGTACTTGAAATTGGTTGTTCATTATACTAACATCTATAACTAATATTCTTGATCTCAGAACAAGTTGGCTTAAACTAAGAATTGGATATAATAATTCAATAATAAAATTTAATAAAGTTGATAGTTTTACTATAAAATATATTAAGAATTCCGATCAATCAAAGAACAAATTATCAATCTGAGATTAAATATTGAATATTTATTAATCATATATATTCGAAGGTAGAATGAAATAAATCAGAACAAGAAATCCATTTTCTTGAGGTTATTGAATTATTCTCAATAGAAATTTCATTACAATTATAATAAAGTTTATCATGATATTCTCAACTAATGTAATAATATACATAGCACACATTCAATCCGGAAATTTGCTTGAATCATACCGTTACCGCTTAATATAAGCATACTTTTCTATCAGTGTACGTAAATCTGTTTTATTTCTCTTGTTGCAAACTGTTCATTTTTGATACTTTTTTGTTACACCAAAATGTTACGTTTACGAAGACTTTAGTAGTAGCAAGTCTTCGTACACTGTACGTTTATGTTACACTAACCCAATAGAGGTGCATGGTGTAGCGTCAAGCTAATCAACCGATATGGATACAAATTATGTGGAATTCTTGTTTTTGCTATTCCGAACTTTCTGTAATACCTTATAAAACTGTTTGTGCAAATTGCCTTGAAAAATTTAAATAAAGAATTTACAACACAAATTAAATTTATAATACAAATTATATATACCGCGTCTAGATTCCTTATACCTAAAGGGCACATAAATCAACTAATAATTTCCACATGAAAACACTTTAGTTGGTATATGAAAATGATTTTATATACAATTACCCCTTTTTGTGTTGTACACTGTGAATTATAACTAGATGTATGTATGTGTACGGCATGCAGTACCACGAGTTTGGTGAAGTAGAACTGTATATCACAACATTATACATAAATATTATTACCTTATGTTGCACATAAATTTGTATTAAACTAACAAACTCATTTATTTAAATTGAAAATAAAATGAAACAAAACGCAAAAACCTTATTTGCAATGATTGCAGCAACGACTTACCTTCTATATATATACCATCTTATTAAATTTTATGTGATTCTCTCATTTATATTATTGTCATCTGACAATAATAATAATTATTGTCATCATAATAATCATAATTTTTCATTTTATCTTGAAGTTATCATCTTATGTCATATATGGTACCAAGCATTATATTATGTAGCTATATATGTACGTATATGTGTACATATGTATTCATACAGAATCGGTCGGTAGCTCTACATACACAAATTATTTTGTAAAATCACTTGTCTTGTCTGCACCGCGTATATTTCGTCGTTCTTTGTATACATATAGGTATATTTTCTTATATACGGAGTACATATATATATATATAAAGGGTGTCCCAAAATTAACGCAAGATTTGAATTTGCCGCCATTTGTACAGTAAAGTGTTGGCAACCCAAAAAAAAATAATTTGACAGCTAAGAGGTTAGGGTTTGTAAAAATGTGGCGTTACACGATAGCTCAACGTATTTTCATTATTAAAGAATATGTATTTCATACAAAATATGGTCGGAATAATGTTTTTACTTCGTCAACTGTTAAGAGATTAGTTGAAAAATTCAAGGAGACTGGATCAGTTGGAGACGCTATACACACTGGTCGTCCAAAAACAAGCCGTTCATATGTCAATATCGAAGTAGTGCGTGAGAGTGTTGGTGAAAATCCAGGAACATCAATTCGGCGTCGTAGACAAGAATTGCAAATTTCAAAAAGCTCTCTGCAGCGTATACTCACTAAAGATCTGTGTCTTCATGCTTACAAAATTCAATTAACACAATAACTGAAGCCTAATGACCATGCACGGCGAAGAGAGTTCGTTGAATGGATTATTGAGCATCAACAAGTGGATGATGATTTTTCGAGCAAAATCCTAAGCGATGAAGCACATTTTCATCTTGATGGCTTTGATGATCGGCAAAATTGTGGCAGTTGGGATACGGAGAACCAACATCTGATTGTCGAAAAACAAATGAATCCACAGCGTGTCACTGTTTGGTGCGGATTTTGCACTGGAGGCATCATTGGACCATACTTTTTTGAAAATGAGGCTGGTCAGTTGGATGATATTGACATAGAAGATATATGGTTTCAACAAGATGGTGCCACATACCATACAGTCCGTGAAACAATTTAATTACTGCATGAGACATTTCCTAGTCGTGTACTCTATCGGTTCGGTAATCAGAATTGGCCCCTAGATCGTGTGATTTAACACCATTAGATTTATTTTTTGTTATTCGAAGTCACAGGTCTATGTCAAGAAGAACACAACCACCCGTGCATTATAGGAGGAAATTAAACGCTGCATCAACCAAATTCAGCCACATTTATGCAAAAAGGTCGTGGAGAATTTCGATAAAAGAGTGCGTATATGTGCCAGCAAAGCTGTGGAGGCCATTTGCACGATGTGATATAAATAACCCTCTATCCTATGTATTTTATGATTCAATAAAAAAATCACAATCTGAAGACTAAAAATTGTGTTTTCTATTTAATTCAAATTTTGCATTCATTTTGGGATACCCTTTATATATATACACAAAATATGAAAAGGAAGTACCATAAGCGAAATATTATTATTTTTTTTAACTCGATCCACACCAAAGATTATCTGCACCGTCTTAACTTTCAAAAGAAAAACATGTAAGATGAAAAAAAAGACGTTTTATTATCTATAATGCGCTGAAACTAATTTTTAATACAAATTTAATTCTGTTTCATCATCTTTTGTGCAGATTTAGACAGATTGCGACCTGTTGTATTTTTCCTGATAATGATGATGATTGGTGTATTGTTTAACAATAGCAAATATAAAGTTATATTGTGTTCAATTGAAATGATTATTTCATTATTTCGTGACGAATGCAACCTTTTGTGCGCATACTTGTCTGAATACAACTTAAAAAGATATGATTGACTCACGTACTCTAATGTATGTATGTGTAAGACCGTACACCACCTGACGACGCATAACATAATCTCTAATGTATACGCACGCATAAATCAAATTTCCACGAATATCTCAATAGTATCGCATCTTATAGGCATACATAACATATATTTGAGTGTCGGAAGTTATTTATGTACAAACGTAGTCATTTATATTGTATATTTATCACACAAGAGTGCAGCAGAGATATACGACCAAAAATCAACCAATCAACATTATTTATCTCGACATTGCGTGTAACTCAAAAACCTTTTTGGACGAATAATATCTTAACTAATTGTTTTGTTGTTGCTGTTATATTTTTTAAACATAAATAATACTTGAGGCTGTTCACGATCCACATTATAATGAAGACAACATTCATATATACATATGTATGTATGTACATATACATACATAATACAGCCGAGCCGGGAGATGATATATATTTTCCAATTTGCATAAAATTTAAACACAAAAAAAAACAAAAAACTGTTGTTGTTATTGTGTTATTGGAAACAATTTTGATTGATGGATTGATTGATTGGAATATAAACAGAATTATTATATGTATTTTGCGCAAGATAAAGTCATTTAACCGCGACTTTGTATGTATATGCTATATGCGTTTATTATAAAGATGAATGGATATCGTGCTTACGTTCATAAATTGATGAATAGAATTTTACGTTTTTTTGAAAATTTTGGCCCAAACAATCATAAAATTTAGTGACTGCCAAAATTTTACTTTTGTAATTCAAATCAATCTGCGTGATCTATGTACATATACTTTAAAATACACAATTCGCCTTTGATTTTTATTTAAAAAAAATCGTTTTGAAATTTAAAAAAAATTTAAAATTTGCTGTTTTATTTTCAAGTCATTTAAGCAAAAAAAATTACATTTTGGCAGCCGAAAGTTAATACAGGACTCAACAGGAGGTACTCGTACACATCTTCAAGCATTTTGGAATAACCTATAGGTTCTAATTTGAAATTGCTTAGATTAGATTGAATTTTAATGCACAATAGAGACGACGAACCCGTGGTAGTACTCAACAAGAAGAAGAAAATTTTAGCATATGCAGTTATGATTACAACAAAAACGAAGAAAAGCTCATTGTAAACTAATTATACGAGTAAGTACAAATTATGTAATTAAAACTCCAAAATTGAAACTAATTTTGTTGAACTATTTTGTGAAACTATAAGGGAGATCATGACTTTTGTATGGTTTTACTATTGTACGCGTCAAACTGTAAAGCTATAATTACAATATTACAACGATGATGAAAAGTTCGACTCTTTGGGCGCAGTATTCAATGGTTAAGGCCACAGTGAATTATAAAAATGGCGTAGATATCGAAAAATATTTCAAATTGCGAGCATTAAAAAATAAAACAGAATATTGGTTACACAGCAAAAAATCGAGGGTTCTCGATAAAGCACAAATCGAATTGTTTTTTAATTTTGCTCCCGATAAGACATATTTAATGATGAAGGTAAGCTTTAAAACTTAAAAATTAAAATCTCCCGTGACTGTTTTCTGTGACACTTTCTGCTCTTTGTCGTGCAAATCAATTGTTGATTAAATCGAAGTTGATCAACACGACCACATTGAGCTTTGTATAAATCCTCCATTTTCATTGTATATGTTTTGCGGCGTTAATATGAAGATCTGTTGTAAATTAACTATTTTTTGTTGAGCCAATTCATTTATATATATGTATCTCGTGACTGTTTTCCGTGACTGTTTTCAATAGTATTCCGTGACTGGTTGTTGTGAACCCGCGCTTTTATCCCGCGACTATTTGTTGTGTACGCGAGTTTCGAGGTCACACCTATAATTGCTTGTGTTCTTAGTATACGATGCAAATGAATAATGTTCTCGTGACCTATTCCTAAATGATAGACGATGATATATTTCCTTATTCGAAGCACACGAGAAAATTACTTTCTGATACTACTGTGCTCAAAATTACCACTAGCTTGGGAATCTCTTGTTATGCAAATCAGCATCTCTTCCTTATTATGAATAGCATATTTCTGTTTTAACTTACCTCGAAGCAGTTTTATTACGTTGATTTTGCTATACAATTGCAAGTTCTTCAGCATTCTGTTCGTGGTGAGTTTCTCGGGGAAGCTTTTCTGCAGTTCCCTCGCTGTAATTTGAATCCTTGGCTGAAGCGGGAATTACTCTCTGACAGATTTTTATCAGGAATTACACCCGGTATAGTTGTCCCGGATGAAAGAAATTTGCTTCACTTTTCGCTTGCCCAATATATTCCCAATCTTGTTCGACAGGCTCGACTGGTTCACAATTTTAGGCCATAGTCAATAACTTATTTCGGTGATCTATGAATTTTATCAGGTTTTCTATATAGGGTATCTGAACCACGGAATTACATTCTGTAAAGAAGACAAGGTCATATTGGATCAAGCGGCTTGAGATAAGGGTAAGGTGTTTTGTTCGATAATAACTTCGATGGATAACTTCGACTGTGGTCTAATGAAACATTTGTGATATTCGGCAGATGAGAATTTTATCTAGTACGCTAAAAAACTAAATTTATATGGGTTTAGAAACCGTTGATATTATTTAATTGACTAGAGAATGGTCATTAACACACACTATAGATATTCGACTAGTTAGCTCGATAGCAAGGGAAAATAGTTGGGAGCGTGAATGGAGATGTTGATAAATAGAGAAATATAAAAACAGCAGAGATAATATATGAGCAGCAAATTGTTAGCTCAGAGTGATCATTTACGATGTTGATAGTACAGAAAAAATTAGGGACATAAAAAAAACTATAGAAAGCAAACAGGGCGTTTGACCATTAACCACGATGAAAAGTATATTCATCATATAAAACGGCCTTGAACCTAATAATGATGAAAACTGTTTATGACATTTAAAGACCAAAATACAAAATTCAAAATCTGTGGGCCATGAAATCAGATATTGCATGGAAAAAGAAGAAATCCTCACATGCAAGAACCATACGCGGTTAAAGTTAAAATATAGTCCACAAGAGTTATATTATTGTAAATGATGACAACGTTAAAGCAGCCTTTGGCATCCTTAGTAAAGATTTAGAAGTTCCTAGAAATTCACAGTACAACGACTCGCATTGCGTGTGTCTAGAAGTAAAATCTGATCTAAGTAGTTTCTATTTGGTTAGTATCTACTTTCAATATTCAGACGAGCCGAAGGAATATGTGATTATGGATCCGATTATAACGTCACAATAACGTCACAAATATTGAAGAATTTATAGCACGAAGTGGCCTCGTTGTTATTAATGAAGATGGCCAGCCAAACTCTTAATCCCATAATGGAAACTCGAGTAAATATTAATCTTACACTTATGACGGGAAATGTATGAATTGATTGGTCAAAGAATGCTGCAGCATCCATGGATGACAAGCGACCATAGAACAATTGTTCTCATCTTGTGTTCGGAAAACACGCAAAATTAAAAGCACTCGTCGAGGAAAGGTCTTTGGTTTGCGGCTAAGCATGCCAATTGGAAGAACTTCTACAGTCTATTAAATACCTGGTAAAAAACCTGAATGTATCAAACAGAAATTACGTCGATATGGTGCAAAAATATAAAAATGTTTATTAAAGTTGCGCAATAGCTAAAAACAGTATATACCGGAGCACGGAAATAGGGAATCATAGGAGTTTGTTTATAAATTTAGCACAGGCAAACTGAAAATAAATGAAGTATAAAGTACCCTGGTAAGCGGTGGTGGACAATCAACATCTTTTGGGAAGCAACCACGAAATGCTTACTCAATAGCTTTATATTTGATGACAGTGAGGAAAGTGACTCAGATATATTAAAAAATTAAAAATAAATTGTAAAAACTGTTAAGCGGCTTGAATAATGGACTTCAACGAAAGGCTCGGAGTCAATTCACATGTCAAAAGAGTCGCGGAGAATAATAAAATGGTATTCGTAGTGCTAAAAAGAGTAGCAAGGCAGACATGGGACCTCATGTCTACTATATATGAAGGGCTTGTAGTATCTTCTAAGACATACGCAGGCGCTGGATGGGCTGACAGAATAAACTGTCACCACCGGCTAACACTAGTCAGTGTTCAATGTAAGGTTCAGCTCGAAATCACCAGGCGTACAAAACAGCAAGTGTTAACTGATGCATTTCCCGTCTTGGCCGGTATGACTCTAATTGATATGCTTTTAAATGAAAGAATTGCCAACTATATAAAATAAGAAAAAAGTAAAATGTGAGCTACGAGAAATGTGAAAGTTCTAGGTAATCAAATACGGCCGAACTAATTGAGCTCGCTCAAGAGGCAAATAAGAAAAGTGTCTACATAGTACTATGGCAAGGTGGATGAACTCAGTGGATGGTAGAATAACTTAAAATCATTTACCAAACATTGAAGAAAGATTAAAGAAAAAATACCTGTAAGTGCTTGGTTCACCCAAATGCTGACGGGACATGGAAGAATGGCATCTTATATAGGTATGTACCGATTGAGAAGGGACTAGAGCGTTGGCATAAGAAGTGAGTGGCCACTTTGATTATGCCAAACAACCTCAACTCTCTTAAGAAATTCAGTATTACTGTACTAAGCGGTTATCCACATAGGTATATTCCTATACTTTGTACAGCGCATTGATGTCAGTTTAGACAAAATCTATTCTATTTTATTTAATGGTATAGAATTATTTGTCCCCACGGTGTTAAACCTAAGCTGTATCCTCCATGGTACATTCGACAGTTACTACCAGACAAAGTTTACAATTGTGTTTCTTGTATTCAAGAAGAAATAGGGAATGACCGCAAACTATATTAGATCAAAACAAATTATATCAAAGCTGTTTGCAGAATTTTTTCAATCAATTTACAAGCCAGAAACTGTCGATAAATATATATATATATATATATATATATATATATATATATATATATATATATATATATATATATATATATATATATATATATATATATATATATATATATATATATATATATATATATATATATATCCTGTGACATTGATGATATGGAGACAATTAAAATCCTGTATTTGGCCTCTTTGTCAGATTTCATGTGCAGTCAATGTTAGGAGTCTCAATTATGACTTAATATATCCAGAAATTTGAGAATACGTAGAAGACATTCATACGCTACATAGCCTGGAAAACCGATTTTCTTATTTGAATTGAAATTAATCTAATTTGCAATGTACAAAAACGAGGACGCTGGAAAAGTGAGCATTAACGCTATACTTTGTGCAGTTCATAATTGACTCACCTTTAATAGATTATGTTGTGGAGAATAACCCTCTCATCCGTAAAAAAAAAATAAGCTGTAAAGCCAACCAACTGAAAAATGGATACCGCCAAAACAACACCGGAGTCCCGCTCAAGTACCCGGACACGAGATTTAGGATCGGCACGTGGAACGTGCAGTAACTTAAAATACCAGGAGCGTTAGAGGGCCTAATCACATGCATGAAGGAGTTTCAGCTGAAGCTCCTTGCTCTTCAAGAAATTCGTTGGCCTAAAAGTGGGGACCGCATGTGTCCCAGGGTTATACATTGTTATACAGTGGAAATGACCTTGGGAATATTGGAGCTGGATTTCTTCTTGGGCCGCAGGTAAAGAAGGCTGTTTTGGATTCCAAGCAGTCAATAACCGATTGTGTAAGCTTCGCTTACAATTACTGGATTGCACCATACTTTCAAACCTGCGTCAACTGCCATTCGGGACCGGGATACCGGGAAACCTCTGTGTCAACATCGACGAAGTACTCGACGCATGTATTGTACACTTTACAGACCTCCCCAAATACGGACTGCGGAGATTTGCATTGAGGATCCTTCCAATAAGGAATTCACTAGGGCCATGCAGAGACTAAAATGTAACCGCTTACCTGGAGTGGACTGCATTAATTCGGAGCTCTTGATATTCGGAGGGGAAACTGTGTGGAAAATCTAAACACCAATCAAGAAGCCTTGAAGCTCAAGCTTTATAATTGAGATCTGATTAAGATCCCTGATATTGTACATGAAATAAGGTCTCAGCGAGTACGCTGGCTCGGTCACGTTCTGCGTGCGTCGTTGCAGGCGACGGTGGCTTCACGGTGTAGAGAATGACTTGGCTTCTTCAGGTTGTCTAAGACAGTATGAAAACCAAGGGAATGAAAGCCAATAAGGGGCCAGTAATGGCCTTATTATTACTAAGGATAGGATATCATGTTTTTCTTCAGATATCGTCTATATACAACTGAACTAGTATATAGTTATAAGATTTAAAATGATTAACCTCCTTCAGCTATATACGCAAATTTTGTTACAGTCATCTGATAAACTTCATATATATGTATGGCGGCTGGATATAGTATTCACAATTCATCAGTTTTGAAAAATAAACGAGTATTTCAAAATTATCGCATGTTTGGATGTTAATCGGGCCGCCTAGTTTATATAAGTAAGTACGAGTACATAGATATATAAACAGACGTTTGTCTATATATACATGTGTACATAATTCTCTAAAACAGTTAACTAGCTTAAAGATTAAATAAAATACAGAACATTACATTATGTATATGTACATAAAGAGTACATTTATACAACAAAACTCTAAAGGGCTGATTTGTGTTAATGATAAAAAGTTATCTAAGAAGAAAATATATTCACAAATTCTTGATACCTTTAAGCAATTATCTGGCATTCATTTGATTTTTTTGTTTTGTGTTTCGTATGCAACTTAACTTATAGGATTTCCTTATAATATTAAAGCAATCATTTTGCAATGGATTTCTTATTATTATTATTACATTTTTTTTTTTGCGTCTTGCGAGAGAGATAATTTATCTTTTTATAGAATCACAATGCAACAACTACAAAAGTAACATAAAAAAAAAATAATAATAACATTTTCCAATTGCAACTATCATCAATAGTTATTGTACTTTTACATTTTAATATTTCGTTGTTGTTGCCGTTAAGTTTCTCTATTTTTTTGTGTTTTGTTTTTGTAGTTTCGACTTTAGATAAAATAATAAAGGTTTGGTCGATTAAAATAAAAACTAAAAAATAGAAAATTATTTTGTAAATTACGCTAGAAAATTCTTATTATAGTTTTTTTTTTTTTTTTTTTTTTAAATTAAAATAAAATAAAATAATGGTTGTAATAAAATTAAACTACTTTTATCAACACTCGAATGACGGCTTATGTCAATTATTGTTTGGTTTAGGCAGTCAGAGTAAATCATGGTTTCATATATATTTGTTGTTGTTGTTGTTACGAAACGCCCATTTTGAAAGTTTAATTTTGCCTAGGGATTTAGGGTATACGAACGTCTATAATAAAAGTGGGAACGGTGTTATATTGATCAGTATTTCTTAAACAATTTAAAAGTACGAGACACCAAACTATCATCGAGATGGACACATGGGAATTAGTCAGTCCAATTTATTATTTAAAATGCATTTTGAGCTTTGATGATTTATGAGCTTTTAGCTGAGTGTTCTTAGAAAAGTAAACTGAATGGAAGTGTACTTTACGCGAGAAAAGTTTTGCATTCGAAATTTTCGAATTACGATGAGCTTTGCAATTTTTGTTAGCTGTGCGAGTCAATTTATGATCTCACAATTAAACTTTGCTTGAAGAATCCATTGCTTCGAAATTTGTTTAACTAATTCTAACAAATTTTGTTAGAGGTTTGGCAGCGCTTGTGATAATTAAGTGGGGTTGGCAGCAGTCCCATTTCCTATAATCGAACAAAATTGGTTTAAATTCGTATTTCGGAAAATTTCGAAACGTACCAAGTATACATGAATTCGTATTAGAATTATTCGAATTCGCATTCAAAAATACCAATAGTACAAATTCGTACAATTTTTATACGAAATTGTATTCAGGAATAGAGCTCCAGTTCTTTAAATTTTTATTAAATATTTTATTTTATTAATTTTGATTAAACAACGAAATTTTACGTATTTCGCAGAATCACATAATTATCTAAACCTTGAGACCTAGACACTAAATAGCCAAAAGCAATCAACATCTAACCAAATACATACATACATATATATATATATATACATTTTTTTTAAAAGAGGGAAAATCCTCATGGATGTTGTGCGGGACTCTTTCCGACTAAAAAAACCTCCTACCTCAGCTCCTCGCAGCGCCCGGTACCACAAAGTTTGCATTATACTTCGACCGTTGGATGTCTATTGTCTTTTAGTTTGTTCAAGTCGACGTGCTCGCTTCTTCCCTCATTTTTATGGACACCGTAATCATCTTGCTTATAGCATACCAACCATTCTCCTCCCACACCATCTCCGAGATAATAGTTCGTGGTGTCATCTCTCCTGCTGTATCGTTGCACTTCTTTCGCGCTTGCTCCCACCTTGCTCAATAGAGTATCGTATGCTCTGGTATGTCGTCCTCCTTAATATGCATTCGGTACAGATAGCTATTAAAGCAGCCGTGACCTGTCAGGAACTGTGTCAGATGAAAGTTCGTCTCCCCATGCTTACGATCCAGCCATTCCTTTAGCCTCGGAATGAGCTCCCTGGTCCATGACCCAGTGTCGTCACTCTCCCATCGTGCCTGCCATTCTTGAATTAATCCCTCTTTGACCTCAACGCTTGGTGTTCCCTGACCGGTGGCATGTTAGCTATCACGAAAGCTGCTTCCTTTCCTACCGTTCTGTATGCACTAAATACTCGCAGTGCTAGAGTACGTTGTACCCGTTCCAACTGTTCGAACACCCTTGAAATATATAAAGCTCGTATCCAGATGGGTGCTCCACAATAGTCCGTCGCTCACTCAGGTAGCTTTGAAGTACCTACGTCAGATATGGGCTAACTTGGAAGTTATTTAGTTCTTTTAGAATTAACTCCCATGATGCGCTGTTAAAGGCATTTCTTATGTGCAGTGTAATTATTACTGAGATGCGCCGCGTGTATTGTGTACCATCAGCGCCTGCATCTACAAACCTCATAACTGCCGCTCTAGCATCTGTTGTGGAGTGCCCTGCTCGAAATCCGAACTGATTATTAGCAAGTCTGCCGGTTCTATCAACTTCGTTGGCCAGTCTGTATAACAGCAAATGTTCGAAAAGTTTTCCGAAAGTATCCAGCTGACAGAGTGGTCTGTACGAGGTCGGTACACCATCCGGTTTTTCATATTTTTTTAGCAGAACCAGGCGCACTATTTTCCACATTCGAGGAAATTCCCCATTTCCTATAGGGCCGAGTTCATCACTTGTAACACCTTTTTTTGGGTGGATTTCTGCAGCGATTCTAACGGCCTCTGATGGAATGCCATCTGGCGCGGCCCTTTTTTTCGTTTTGAGTTTCCGCCATGCCATTGAGAGTTCCTCAGCTGTGAAAGGTGAGATCTCTAGCAGGCTTATATTTTCATATTGTACTATAGGTCATGCAGCGGGAAAAACGCAGCAACTATGGTGTTAGTGATGTCTGAGGAAAGTGCAGGCGTTTGTTTTGCCCAAACTACTTCATTACAATGTTATATGCATCTTTCCGCGCGGCGTATTGATCTAAGTCTACCTTTATTTTACGGGTAGTAGCGATAAGGAGTTACTTAATTGCATCATCCCCATACTGGTTTTGCTCTCCATTTTGTTTTATTGTATCTAGTATTTTGCTCTCCTGCTTGGTTTATTGTATCCAGTGTCTCCATAACCGGCTTGCGTTGTTTTTCTCTTTTTCTACACTCTTTTCTCTTATGACTGACCTTGCCGCAGTTAAGGCAGAGGTTTCTACGGTCAGGCTAGTGCAACTCGTTGCTGTGTGCCCTCTTTCCCAGCACCTATAGCAACGATGGTCATCGATACGCAGTTGTATCCGGCAAGAGATCCATCCTATTCGGCTACGCCTACGCTCCACGAGCTGCTTAGCCCACGGTATCGGCATTCTTTACATCGTCTGAGGCAGTTCCTGCCTCCATCTATATCACTCCATGTCTTTTTGGTGTATCGCCATAACGCCCGGTACCTTTCCAAGAATTGACTCCCTTAAGCATTCGGCTTTATTCTTACCACCCTTCAGGTGGATCATAATATCATGTCTTTGTTTTTTTTATGGCGGTTATCTCCACCCCTAGGTCATTGACATCGATAGCATCTTTCACAGCGTTAAGTAGTTCAGCGTACGTTCTGCCCTCAGGTTTAACTATAACTGCCTCTTTTCTATTTCTTGGCTTTCCTTTACGTCTCTGGACCTCTGTGAAACCTTGCTCGGTTCAAGCTGTGTAGCCTGTTTTGGTTTTTCCACCCTTGCGTCGCCTTTTAAGGCATTGCGTGTTCCTCTTTAAAAAATTAAAATTGGGCGAATCACTCCAGCACTCAATGCAACAAATGGGCCCACGGTGCAATACCCGGACAAACACATATACTTACACATTAAAAACACCCAACCGTGATTTTTGATCATCGGGAATCGAACCCGAGACCCTCGAATAACACAGCAAGCACGCTACTAACTGTGTCTTTCTGCTCCCACGCAGATGTTGATACTCACTCCACTGTCATTATATCAGCATTCCATTATATACGCGTCCATAATTAGCCGGGCATGTCTGGCCTTTCAATTCGATCTTGTCCGAGCTCCGTATAACAGCGACGTCACCAGCTATAAAGCACTGTGTGTCCAATAATTGCTGGAAGCCTGGTAACTGTTTTCCCAAATTATGCAATTCTTGAGTGATTGGTTTATTTCCCTCAATAAAAATCGCCCTTGTTAACCTTCCGCATTCCATAAAGCTGTCGCGGGTTATTTTTGATACCCGAAACACTTTATGTGGCCACTCGTTTGAGACAATCGCACTGATATCCTGCGTTGTGATATTTGAGTTAATTATGTTGCAGAGCTGCTCGGTTTTCTTTTCAATTTCCTGCGTGTATCCACTGTTTGAGTGGACATCTCCTTCGCAGCAATTTGCTTGTTGTTTTTTGTTCGCAATTTTAAATACGATTTTTTACATAATTGGTTGAAACTACTGCCCAAAAACAAAGAAAGGCCGGAGGATGTAAGACCAGGGTTGTTACTAATTACAATTAGAATTACGTTCAGTTCGCTGCGCTTCCTTTAAAAGGAAAGAATCATTTTAGTTTTATATATGTACATATATCATTTACATTTTACTTAATAAAAAAGTCTACGGGATGAACTTTTTATACCAACTGTATTTTTTGTATATATGACTTCTCTACACGGTGCCTACACTTTTCTGGACCAGAAAATTACTTCAAATAACAAAATTTCTCTGAATGTGGATGCTCCAAATTAATGTGCAAAGAATTTAATTAAAAGTTCTACGGAATCAAGCATATTTTAATGATTCTGAACCTGTATTTCTCTCTGACCTCTAGGTTACAAACTCTCTTCTGAACCAGAAAAAAAAAATGAAATGGCTTCAAAATGTCTTTGGAATTTCTAGAAAATTTTATTAAAAGTTCAATGTAATAAAATATAATTTTCGTGGTTCCCAACTTGTATTCTCTCTGGCTTCTGGGTTGCCAACTCTTTTATGAACCAGAATATGGCTTCAAATAACCATTTTTCTCTTATTTTCTGTAGGCTCTCCAGATATGCGAAGAGCAGCTTAATTTTCAAATAATTTTAAAGGAAATGGTAGTGTTTTCGAGAAGAACAAATTTCCCCAAAGACGGTAAGTCCTTTCCAATATCGAATGTCTTCAAGCCTTAATTTAGAGCCCACATCGTTCATTTCACCATCCAATGAAAAATTTATATTGGAATCCATCGACATCAAACGAATATTTTTACTGTGCAATTTTTGATTTTTATACACTGTTTTTTCAATTGACAATTTCAACAGAAACTTTGTTGACTCCCTTGAAGTTATCCTCTGACAACACAAGCGCAAATAATCCATCCCAAGACTTTTTAATAAAACATATATAATTTAAACAGTTGGTTCATCGCAGGATTCTTTTTCATTCATGCTATCCCAGACATTTTCGTTAACAAAAAAAAATACTGTTGGTACCAAAATACTCATCCCAGACTTTTTTAATACGTCATATTTATTCAATGGAAAATAAATAGTTCTGGGTAAGTCGTTACAAGGACGGCTATTTTCTCTTTTGCGCTGAACTTGAGGACCCTGTTAGCAACCATTACGCCAGCTTTGATACTTGTATGATCGTTGGAATTACCGCAATATAAATATATGTAGCGTCTTTGCCATCTTTTGAAAGAAAGCTGAAATAAAAAAAAATCATTTTCTATTATCTCTTATCAATTGAGTTTAAGACCTTGTTGGCCACCACTATGCCAGCGTTAATATTTTTCGGACCTTTGGGATTTCCGCACTATAAATAAATGTGATATCTTTGCCAGCTTTCAAAGTAAACTAAAATCGTGAAAACTCGTATGACCAAGCTTTCGTAGAATCGGCTATTTTCTAACAAGGATTGAGTTTGGGCCCTTTTTGGCCACCACTGTGCGAGCGTTAATATTTTTTTGACTTTTGGAATTTCCACAATATAAATAAATGTGGCGCATTTCCACAATATAAACAAATGTTGGCTATCTTCTCATATTGATTGAGTTTGGGAGCTTGTTGGCCACCATGGTACTAGCTTTGATATTTTTTTCACAGTTGGAATTGGAAATTAGCAGTTTTTTTCGATTTAGCTTTCTGTGTAAAATAGGCAAAGACGCCACATTTATTTATATTGTGGAAATTTCACAGGTCAAAAAATATCAACGTTGGCATAGTGGCGGCCAACAAGGTACCAAACTCAATCGATATGAGAAAATAGCAGTATTTTGGTACCAACTGCATATTTTTTTGTTGACAAAACAGTCTGGGATAATATAAATGTAAAAAAATCCTGGGATGAAGCAACTGTATAAATTATTTACGTACTTTTAAAAAGTTTGCGATGGATCGTTTACGCTTGTCAGAGGTAGTTTAAAAAAATTATGGGATAACTTTAAGAGGTTCTTTTTTGTGATTTATTTTTGAAAGTTAATTTATCTAATTTTTATTTTGTATATTGCTGACTTAAAAGTTCGGGGCCAATTCAAATAATTTCTGATGGGCTGTTACATTTTCACAACATTTAGGAGTTTCTTGATTTTGAACGAGTTTTAATATTTTCTATATTGTCGCTGCTAGAAGTCTTCACAGGTACAGGTGTATTCATGTCCATTTTCGGATATAGCTTACGATATTTTTACTGGTTTTTCGATGTCCACAGGTACTCGTATATGTTTTCAGATAGTTTAAAATCAACTATGAGCTTTACAATTTTTCACAAAATTTAGAATTTAGAAATAACCCTTTATACTTTTTTTTACTTTCACAGGTCCGAGTTTTTAATTCACCATCTACACATTGTATAGCTCCATGTCAGCCTGTATTGACATGAGAGATGGTTCGGCCGATGAATTCTGCACTCCTTCAGAAGGTCATAGATGTGTTCTTAATCATCGTGATCGTAATCGTGGATGAAGAATCACTTTTGCATCCTGCCTCTATTGGAACCCGGTACCTCCCGATCCAAACGTCACAGCTTTAACCACTGTGCAATTTGCTCGATAAAATTTCTTCGGTAAAACCATTCGGATACTTGTTTACATTTTGATAAAGCTTAAGCCAGTACTTTTGAGGTAAAGGGGACTAATTCATGACGGTCTTTACTATTTTATTTTAAGAAATTGAAAGTTGTGTGGCTGTAAACGATATTTAAATATTTGTACCGCCGCTTCTAGAGATATCCACTAGTTTAGATCAACTGGAATTTTTGTGAAATCCATAAGAATTTACATGATTAAATCAAAATTAGGTAACTTTTAAATTCTGTGAAAATGAAACCCATTAGAATGTGCAGAAAGAATGTACACTTGGCCTAAAATCCGAATATGTATAGTCGAGAGCATGTATAAATCTTTAAAAATAGTTTATAATTACTATATATACATTTTTGCTTCTTGAATAATAGAGGTCATTCAATTTAAATTGCCAAGTTATAAGCGAGACTTATAATTATTGTATTTTATCGGTTTACTAATGAGTCGTGTGTTGTAATTTCAATAATACGTGCCACAAACTACTCAATTTTAATTATAATTTTAAAATGTGCTCACATTATTGTGTGAATTCTAATTTTTCATTTTACACCTGTTTATAAATATGTATATAGTAAATTCATATACCATAAAAGTTTATATTCTAAACAGTGTGCGACTATATAGCCGCTAATTATTATGCCAACATTTAGCGTATATAGTATACACATTTACAAAATTGAATCTGATTTAATTGTTACCTTCACAAATTCTATTTTTTATTTGTATTTTTATATTTTCCAACGAAAAGTACTTAGATGTATGCCATTTGTAATTCTTAAGTTCCCTTCATAAGCGCACGGCGTAATAATAAAAAATAATAAAAACTGAACCACAAACCACATTCACCATAATGACACTGTCATGATGACTATGTTGAAATAAACATATTTGTTGTCACGTTTCTAGTTTTTTTTTTTTTAGTTTTACAATTATGGTTGTTAGAAATAATATAATTAGAAGGTAAATAGAAATTTTGAAGAGATGTATTTTTTGAGCGCGCGCGCCTATACATGTAGACTATCAAAGCTATACAAAATATATATACGAACTTTGTTTTAAAGCGATTTAGGTTAATTACTGAAAAGTAAAACAAAACATGTTCTTATATACGAGCATGTAAATTATGTCAATTGAGGGGTTCAGAATGGCATACATAAATCATATGTATATATATATATACATATATGAATATGATTTATGTGTTACGTTTTATGTGAATATAATGGGTGTAGAACTAGGATTAGTCGGGTAATCGCGGGTATGCCACTTTGTAAAAATTAATCGACCAACGTCATGTATATAGATGTAGGTGGCGAGATATGTTGTCGATATCGAGTGCTTTTTGTACCGACTGTTTTCATTTGCAAATATGTTTGTATACAAGACAGCAAAACATGTCTAGATATGTGTATGTATGTACATTGTACATATATCATTATATTTGAATTTATATTATATTATGTTCTAATGCACATAATATGCTTTTATTGTATATAATTTTTTATGTTCTTACATAAAAATTGCATTCTTCTTCGTTTAGTAAATGTTTTTTTTTTGTTGTTTTGTGTATGTTTTTTATGTTTATTTTTTTTCTTATACGATTTTTATGTGTATACTTTTATTGTTATGTTTATTGATTGTAAATTTTGATTTCCTGTTCGCCAATCTGTCTGATAATTTTAAGGTATCTTTTGTTGTTTATGTACATATGTATACATATATATTTTTTTTAGAGGTGAGACATGATATAGTGTGTAGCGATCAACAAGTGGAAGAATTGGGAAATGAAAGGAAATTGTATGATTTTATATAAAGGAAACACATATAAGTGGAAGAAAAAATATGAAGTGGCAGAACACGCAACCAATTAAATTGAGTAAAATTGCAACTGTCAATTATAATCTTAACTCATATGTAAAAACACTTTAACCAAAATTTTAAGAGTTAGACCATTACGAGGTTGTAATGGTTCAAACCTCATTTTTCAGTACGACCTGAAATCGGGATTATTTTGATAACTCTGACTATTATACTTTCGACGAATATATTTTGCTACTTCTACTTTCCAACTTTAATCATTTTGATCTATGTCCTCTCTTTTCGAGCCCGATTCAAAGTTTCCACCTAATCGAATTGTAGGCATCATATCATTATATCATTTAGTTACCTTACTGAAGTATAACTTACAAAAATTAAATATATTTTTAAATTAAAATTATTTTTGTAAGATGTAAAATTATTAATTTGGATTTTTGTAATTTTAATTATATTTTCAACCTGATACCACATAAAATATGACCTGATACGAAGCATAGAAATTTTCTATTAGGATGGCAACCCAAACTAATAGTCAGGTAACACGACAAATCAAAAGTGCCAGCTACCCGAATTATTGAATATTGACCTCATACGAACAAAAGATGGGTGGGGATTTTAATTATTTTCAACCTGATCCCACATATTTTACCAGATATATGCGGCATGAAAATTGGTCCAGATATGCATCATGGAACATCTCTATCTAAGTCTTAATCTACTTGAATTCTCGCTTACCCGACAAATTAATCATGGGTTGATTGTGTAATTCTAAAAATTAATTTGAGTGACACTAGAAAATCACAAAAATAGTTTTTTGAAAAAATTAATTTTAGTTTCTTAAGTAATTGCAATTTCAAACAAATAAATATAATTATGAATTATGTCGAAAATGTATATTTATTTCTGCTGAAAAATTTCTACTGAAACATAATATAATAATGTCGATAATGCAGATTTTTTTCTGCTGAAATTTTTCTGCTAACTTCAGTAGTATCATTTAGTTGAAATACTTCGACACGGCATATTCTAATTACATACTCTAACGTCAGCTTATTGAACAGAATGGTGGCAAATGTATTTGCATGTCGCAAACCAGATGTTACTTTCAAATGGATCAGAAATTATCCCTTCGACTTCAATTCTACAGGATCATATGGTGTCGGTCTGCACATATAGCCTCGGATTCTTGTGCATAATAATCTCTCACCAGTTAGTATACATATAAAGGAACGTTCTATCTCAGATTACTGCAGATCTTGGGTCTTAGTTAAATTCCTTATATGTTTGGTGGTTTTTGCTATTCTAAACCAGAGTTAAGGTTTGTCTTTGTTGTTTTGTTGATCTAACCGATTCAAACCAAAATCTGAAGAAATTCATTGGCAGGTATGAAGTATGTACATCTACAAAAAAAAATCAGAAGGTTAGCTTCCGTCAATGTTTGTTGGAGTTAGCATTTTGAACATATTAATGATTGCACATCGAAATTTAATAGTTCGAAATATATTTGAAGTGATTTGATATTTTATTGATATTTGAGTTTTTATATCATTCATAGCATTTCGAAAATAATAAATATATTAAATTGGTTAACTTCTGGATAATATATCAACCAACGTCGAAATTTAATATTTGAAAATTCAAAATTTTCCAAATTGATATATGTTTAATTTCAGAAAGCCATCTTACTAAAATTCTCTCAAAAACACGTCTCTCATCACACTTTACATCCAGCAGAAAGAGAAAGAGGAGGATCAATAGTATTTATGATAGAAAATATTCAACATCATGAGGGGATAAAAATTGAAGAAAACAGTATGCAAGTATAGCTATTATCAGCATTCAACTTAACAACAACAAAATATTCAATGGCTATTCAATTTATTGTCCTCCAAGACATAATTTAAATAAAGAGGACTACCATCATTAGAGGTGATTTTAATGCAAAATATACTTTCTGGGGATCAAGATCAACAACTACAAAGGTAAAGAACTATACGCCGCAGGTCGAGTTTACAATTGGTAATTTTTTTCAGGAGGAAACCCAACGTACTGATCTACTGATACAAGGAAAACTCCGGATCCAATTGATTATAACAAAACCAATTGGGAATTATTTAGGAAATTGGTTGAAGACAACACCAATCTTCTTGTACCAATCAAGCATCCGGTTCAATTAGAAAATTAAGTGGAACTATTAACCAATAATATATAACAAGCAGCATGGGATACCACAACTGTAATCCAATACAAGGAGCGTGCATTCCTATGCAGTATGCTTAAGCATAGAATTAGAGAACTGAAAGTTGAATCGGTCACCCGTTTATCGCCGTAGTTTTACAGGCGATAAACAAACTGAGTATTCCCTATGGAAAGCTACAAAAACATTAAAAAGACCAAATTATCAAATACCGACAGTAAAAAACGATGAGGAAAATTGGGTAACAAGTGCCAAACAGAAGCACCAGTTTTCGCATCTCATCTTGAAGAAACGTTCCAAACATATGCTAGACAATCAGCGGATGATAAAATAATACTAGTGCACAAGGAGGATTGTAGGGAAATACCATCTGTAACTCTACGAGAGTTGAAAGATGAAATTAACCATAACATAAATATGAAAAAATCTCCTATGATTTAATTACAGGTGAAATAGTATAGAAAGGGCTGCGACATTTTTTTCATATAATCAACGCTTCATTTCGACTCAAATATGTACCTCTGCAATGGAAAGTAACAGAAATAATTATGATACCAAAGCCGAATAAACCATCTAATCATAAAAAGTCATATAGGCCAATTTCTCTGCTTAAAAACCTTTCGAAAATTGTTTAGAAACTGTTATACAAAAGGATGAAACCTATAATACTTGAGAGACAGCTAATACCACCACATCAGTTCGGATTTCGAGAAAGCCACTCCACCATAGAGCAAATTCACAGGATTACAAGAATTATATATGATGCACTTGAAAATAAGAAAATATACTCAACAATATTTCTGGATGTGGCACAGGCCTTCGATAAAGTATGGCACCCTAGATTGGAATATAAATTGCATCGAGATTTGCCAAAAGAATACTTTCAGATATTGAAATCTTATATTGCTAACAGATATTTTCGCGTTAGTTGTGAAGAATAATTTTCCGAGCTAAAGAGTGTATCTGAAGGGGATCCCCAAGGTAGCCTGCTGGGGCCAGTCTTGTATTTACTTTTTAGCTACTGGTTTTAAAGTAGACGAAGCAACCAGAAAACTGCAACGGGCTACGAACCAACTTAGTAACTGGGCCAAAAAATGACGAACTAAACTAAATGAAGAAAAATCAACACACGTTAACTTTACCAATCAAATATTCAACTGGATACCAATAGAACTAAATTCCAAACAAGTTCCTTATGCAAACACAGCCAAAAATCTTGGCATGACTCTCGATGCTATGCTAAAATGGAAAGAGTATATTAAAAATAAAAAGGAGGAAATTAACATTAACTATAGAAATAGGTATTGGCTAATTGGAAGATATTTAGGGCTGTCAATACCTAATAAGTTAAAAAAAAATTAAAATTGGGCGGATTACTCCAGCACTCAAATGCCACTAATGGGCCCACGGTGCAATACCCGGACAAACACATATACTTACACATTAAAAACACCCAACCGTGAATTTTGGTCACCACCGGGAATCGAACCCGAGACCCCCGAATAACAAAGCAAGGACGCTACTTACTGTGCCAACGAGGGCGCCAAAATAAGTTGCTACTATACCAACAAGTTTAAAAACCTATATGGACTTATCGTATTCAGCTTTGGGGCTGTACTAAGAAAACCAATATTAAAATAATGCAACCTTTTCAAAATAAAGTGTTACGTGGAATAGTGAACGCTCCTTGGTACATAAGAAATAACAACCTACATAGGGACCTCAGGATGGAATAAGTCAGCGAAGAGATATCAATTCATGCAAAGAAACACATATAACGGCTTGGTTAACATCAAAATGTTGAGTTACGTGGTATGCTTAGTAACACAAATGGAGTACGAAGGCTCCAAAGAAAGAAACCGCTGGAATTGGGAAGACTACACATTACAATAGGGCGGCCTAATTTTTAGAGACTAACTAATGGGTTATATCTCTGCAAAATGAACATAAGAAAGATATAGACAAATTACTAGATGATATATGTTGTAATATTAGATGATATATTATATATTTCAAAAATTCATATTAAAATTTAGACTTCAGAATTGTAAAATTTGGTTTCAATCATCATGATCCGATGAGTTTATTAAATGCTATTAAATTTTATTTCCAAAATTATCAAATTACTCCAAAAATGAGTTCAACATTTTTATTTTCAGATTTTATCGAAATTTAATAAATTGAAAAATAAATAATTCGAAAATCCGCACATAATTTCTGTTAAATTTTAAATATTTATACGAAATTTGAAATTTCAAAAAATTTATTATTTTCAAAATTCTGAATTTTATACGTAAGATTTGGATATTTGAATTTGAATTTTAGGAATTTGGAAATGACCAAGAGTCATAAATGTCGAATTTTTAAAGCTCGTAATGATTTTTAACAAGACTTATGTATGTGTATGCATAATTTTAAAAATTCCCAACATTTATTACTTTAACTTTTATCGAAATTTGATAAATTGGAAAAAAAGGTTTATTTTATTCAAAATTCGAATTGAAATGTCAAATTCTGATTTTAATTTATAAAATTGTGGTTATTCGGTAAAAACCAGGAACTTTAAGAAAATTTTCAAAATTCAATAAATAATTTAAAATTTTAAAAACTTTGCTCAAAATTTCAAAATCGAAATTCATAATTTAACAAATGTGATGGCCATTTAATAAAAACAATTCATAATCTAAAAGAAATTTTTTTCGAATTCGGATTGAGTGTGAAAATTGTAGACGTTAGGGATGTTGCGAACTTTGAATAAAAGAAATTGATTTGAAAATTTGTTTATACACACGCTTCAAATTTCTAATCTGACGATCTTATTTTGGGTCACAACCATTTTAAAATGGCTGTAAAATTGTAATGAAATTCATCAAGATAATAAATTTAATCTATAAGTCAAATCCTATACTTGCCAAATTTAAAATTACCGATTTGCAATTAATTGTGCGGTGTCATAGCAAATAACCGATTTGGTATGACACTGCACAACTAGTTGCACGTCATCTGAGCTTGTCCGAAAACATATACATATTTAGGATCTAAACCAGCTCTTGTCTCATATTAAAGTCAAAACCGTATGTTTCTAAATAAAAAAGTTGTAAAACATCAAATCTTCTCAGTTTTTTGCACCAAATTGTAGCCCAAAAATCGAAACAAACGATTTATACACAATATTCTTTTAGCCAATTTTGCTTTACTGGGTCAAATGTACATCTTTACTTTCGAACTAAAGGCTAATGGACGCAAAATCTAAAAAAAAAGTACTAGAATTTAATGTTTTATTTTATAACATGCATGATCAAATATTAAGCACCCGTTCAATTGTCACCGGCAGCCTAACTAAACAAAACAGAAAAACGACGTTAAACGATTAGATCTACTTGTCGAAGTCATAGCTGGTATATATAAGATGTAACTTAATACATAGTGTTTGCGGTTTTATAATGATTTGCTGCATGTTCAGGTCTAGAATGAGCTTTTTGCTTGTGAATTATTTAAATGTATATACCAGTTGGAAGTTTATACTAAAATCTAAAATCATATTCACTTTTCCAAAAGCATGTATGAATTGGTATGATAGATATTTTTATGGTAACCATTTAGGCGTTTGAACGTTAATTTAAACTAAGTAAACAAAGATGAAATTGTGTGTACACAGTTCTTCTTATATGTATTATAAAATCGTGTCCAATATTCTAACTAGACCATACCAAAATTGGCTATACGCTGACCCTTCTGAGACAAAATTTACGTACACTTTTTCCTAAAGTATAGATAGTCGATAAATGCAGTAGCGGCCTGTGGATCTAAAACCAGAGTGGGCAACATATAGCAGCCAAAACGATAATCAACAATCAACACAATATTAAAAATTTTTGATATCAAAGTTTAGTTGACCTTTTCAAGCACTTACATAGTAAAACGAGCCATACAATTTTTCGTGTGTTGTGAAGAATAATTTTCCGAGCTAAAGAGTGTATCTGAAGGGGATCCCCAAGGTAGCCTGCTGGGGCCAGTCTTGTATTTACTTTTTAGCTACTGGTTTTAAAGTAGACGAAGCAACCAGAAAACTGCAACGGGCTACGAACCAACTTAGTAACTGGGCCAAAAAATGACGAACTAAACTAAATGAAGAAAAATCAACACACGTTAACTTTACCAATCAAATATTCAACTGGATACCAATAGAACTAAATTCCAAACAAGTTCCTTATGCAAACACAGCCAAAAATCTTGGCATGACTCTCGATGCTATGCTAAAATGGAAAGAGTATATTAAAAATAAAAAGGAGGAAATTAACATTAACTATAGAAATAGGTATTGGCTAATTGGAAGATATTTAGGGCTGTCAATACCTAATAAGTTAAAAAAAAATTAAAATTGGGCGGATTACTCCAGCACTCAAATGCCACTAATGGGCCCACGGTGCAATACCCGGACAAACACATATACTTACACATTAAAAACACCCAACCGTGAATTTTGGTCACCACCGGGAATCGAACCCGAGACCCCCGAATAACAAAGCAAGGACGCTACTTACTGTGCCAACGAGGGCGCCAAAATAAGTTGCTACTATACCAACAAGTTTAAAAACCTATATGGACTTATCGTATTCAGCTTTGGGGCTGTACTAAGAAAACCAATATTAAAATAATGCAACCTTTTCAAAATAAAGTGTTACGTGGAATAGTGAACGCTCCTTGGTACATAAGAAATAACAACCTACATAGGGACCTCAGGATGGAATAAGTCAGCGAAGAGATATCAATTCATGCAAAGAAACACATATAACGGCTTGGTTAACATCAAAATGTTGAGTTACGTGGTATGCTTAGTAACACAAATAGAGTACGAAGGCTCCAAAGAAAGAAACCGCTGGAATTGGGAAGACAACACATTACAATAGGGCGGCCTAATTTTTAGAGACTAACTAATGGGTTATATCTCTGCAAAATGAACATAAGAAAGATATAGACAAATTACTAGATGATATATGTTGTAATATTAGATGATATATTATATATTTCAAAAATTCATATTAAAATTTAGACTTCAGAATTGTAAAATTTGGTTTCAATCATCATGATCCGATGAGTTTATTAAATGCTATTAAATTTTATTTCCAAAATTATCAAATTACTCCAAAAATGAGTTCAACATTTTTATTTTCAGATTTTATCGAAATTTAATAAATGAAAAATAAATAATTCGAAAATCCGCACATAATTTCTGTTAAATTTTAAATATTTATACGAAATTTGAAATTTCAAAAAATTTATTATTTTCAAAATTCTGAATTTTATACGTAAGATTTGGATATTTGAATTTGAATTTTAGGAATTTGGAAATGACCAAGAGTCATAAATGTCGAATTTTTAAAGCTCGTAATGATTTTTAACAAGACTTATGTATGTGTATGCATAATTTTAAAAATTCCCAACATTTATTACTTTAACTTTTATCGAAATTTGATAAATTGGAAAAAAAGGTTTATTTTATTCAAAATTCGAATTGAAATGTCAAATTCTGATTTTAATTTATAAAATTGTGGTTATTCGGTAAAAACCAGGAACTTTAAGAAAATTTTCAAAATTCAATAAATAATTTAAAATTTTAAAAACTTTGCTCAAAATTTCAAAATCGAAATTCATAATTTAACAAATGTGATGGCCATTTAATAAAAACAATTCATAATCTAAAAGAAATTTTTTTCGAATTCGGATTGAGTGTGAAAATTGTAGACGTTAGGGATGTTGCGAACTTTGAATAAAAGAAATTGATTTGAAAATTTGTTTATACACACGCTTCAAATTTCTAATCTGACGATCTTATTTTGGGTCACAACCATTTTAAAATGGCTGTAAAATTGTAATGAAATTCATCAAGATAATAAATTTAATCTATAAGTCAAATCCTATACTTGCCAAATTTAAAATTACCGATTTGCAATTAATTGTGCGGTGTCATAGCAAATAACCGATTTGGTATGACACTGCACAACTAGTTGCACGTCATCTGAGCTTGTCCGAAAACATATACATATTTAGGATCTAAACCAGCTCTTGTCTCATATTAAAGTCAAAACCGTATGTTTCTAAATAAAAAAGTTGTAAAACATCAAATCTTCTCAGTTTTTTGCACCAAATTGTAGCCCAAAAATCGAAACAAACGATTTATACACAATATTCTTTTAGCCAATTTTGCTTTACTGGGTCAAATGTACATCTTTACTTTCGAACTAAAGGCTAATGGACGCAAAATCTAAAAAAAAAGTACTAGAATTTAATGTTTTATTTTATAACATGCATGATCAAATATTAAGCACCCGTTCAATTGTCACCGGCAGCCTAACTAAACAAAACAGAAAAACGACGTTAAACGATTAGATCTACTTGTCGAAGTGATAGCTGGTATATATAAGATGTAACTTAATACATAGTGTTTGCGGTTTTATAATGATTTGCTGCATGTTCAGGTCTAGAATGAGCTTTTTGCTTGTGAATTATTTAAATGTATATACCAGTTGGAAGTTTATACTAAAATCTAAAATCATATTCACTTTTCCAAAAGCATGTATGAATTGGTATGATAGATATTTTTATGGTAACCATTTAGGCGTTTGAACGTTAATTTAAACTAAGTAAACAAAGATGAAATTGTGTGTACACAGTTCTTCTTATATGTATTATAAAATCGTGTCCAATATTCTAACTAGACCATACCAAAATTGGCTATACGCTGACCCTTCTGAGACAAAATTTACGTACACTTTTTCCTAAAGTATAGATAGTGGATAAATGCAGTAGCGGCCTGTGGATCTAAAACCAGAGTGGGCAACATATAGCAGCCAAAACGATAATCAACAATCAACACAATATTAAAAATTTTTGATATAAAAGTTTAGTTGACCTTTTCAAGCACTTACATAGTAAAACGAGCCATACAATTTTTCGTGTGTTTTATCTTGTGATAGCTGGACAAGGCCAACTTTAATTTGGTATTGAAATTTTGTTTTTTATAAAATTTTATAAATAATAATAAATCAAAATTCTCGACTCGACACCAAATTTTAATCGACCTTTCCATATAGAAACCCATGAAAATTTGTCTTGCATCAGAGCTAGACAACTTTGCGTGTATTTACTATTTGAGTGCGCGTGGGAAAGCGACTAAAATTTGGTATCGATTTTTTTTTTATAAATTCCCATTTGTTATAAAATTTATGAAGCCTGAGTTCGATGAATTTATATTTTTGTAAAGAAAATTTTTCTTGAATGGTGTGAAATGAACGAGTGAATGTGAGCACTAAATGAACGGTCGCCAAATGGCGGACCGCATCTGATTAAATGTTTTATGAATTCAAAAACACAACAACAACAAAAAATTACAATTTTTTTGGTTGAGAAAAATTTAATTTAAAAAATTATACCTTGTTAAGTTATAATAAGCTTTTGTTAAATATGGACCATAATAGATCATTTTTGTATTTAATCCTATGGTTGGTCCGCACAGAGTTTCGCACAACAATTTCGTCTTATGATGATAAAAACGTCTAAATCTAACTATTCCATAAAATGTTCATGTATATAATTCTTACTATATACAACTGACGTTATTTAGTAAAAACTTCACGTGCATATGAATATTTGGATATCGAAAAATTTCAAAGTTCTATTATATTTTAGTCTGGTGATTAGTCGCCACTAGTTTAATTGAACATCTTAAATTTTAAAGTGACGAATATTCGTACCACACCTGAATCAATCATCTGTGCAAATCGAGAAAAAAAACATTTTAAAAAAACTAAATTTTATTACAATCTAAATTATCAAACACACTGCATCGTATACATATATGTACATATGTATGTAAATACAAATTTTCCAATTCAACCAAAACTTTCTTATCATTAAAAGTCTTATATGTATACCTTCAACTTCAAAACTAAAAACAATAATATAACGAAAAATAAAAAAAAGCGCTTTGCAAAGAAGAAGAAACTTTAAGAAAACAGAAAATACGAAAACAAAACTATTGAGAGTCCACCTCAAAGAATAGCACACATCAACGTATTACTTTACTACACTACACAGTCAACAAGTCAAACTCCAAAAGAGAGTTAAAACAACACAATAACACACTACTTACACCAAAATACCCAAACGTTAAAAGTAAAAGAAAACAAAAAAAAATTCATTTTCTTTCATCTGTCTTGTATTGTTATATTGGTTGTTGTTGTTGTTATAAAATTTATATATATATATATATATATATATATATATATATATATATATATATATATATATATATATATATATATATATATATATATATATATATATATATATATATATATATATATATATATATATATATATATATATAAATGTAAGTATACATACATTTGTTGGTTGTGTTGCTCAAAATAAAAAAAAACAATTTTTTTTTGTACAATAATCTCTTCTTTGCTCGACGATACTACACAAGCAGCAAGCAACACACATCGTGTGTTTCAGTATTATGAATTTTAAGTTTTTCATTTCAGTATTTCTCTGTTGATCATTCAGTAAAGTCAAAACACACCGAATATTAATAATAATAATATTTTTTTTTATAAATAAATTCTATTTATTTATATATTTTTATTTTTTTTTTAAATTTTATTATTTAAAAAATAAAAAAATCATGTATAAGGAAAAATTAATTTGCTTAAATTAACAAACAATTTTGTACAAAATTTTTCCATATCGTGAAAAACTCTATATATACATATAAAAGTGGTAAAGTGAATTTTAAGGTTTTAGTTTTTTTGTTAAAGTGAAAATTATGATGAAAATATGTTTTATTTATTTATAATATTAATTTGTGCGTTTTGTTGTTGTTTGTGAAAATTAAGCCGATGCAAAATAAATCGGTAAAAAAAATTACGAAATTTTTTCAATTTTATCAAAAATGATCGCGTAAAGTTCGAAAATAAAAAATCGAAAATAACTTTGCAATTGTAAAATACATAAAAAAAAAAAAGTAATAACAATAAAAAAGTAAATAAAAGTTACAGAAGAATTTTTCGTCGTTTTTCTTATATAAATCTTTATTGAAAATGTAAGTTTTAATGTTTTTAAAATATTTTGTTTGTTATTCGTTTTGCTGGTACACGGGGCCAGAGATGGTACATATTTATACATATACATAAATGCTTGTATTAAGAAAAAGGGTTTAAGAATGTTGTGATTAGTTTGTGGCGCCAAAATTATTCTGTCATACTTAATTGTGTGCAGTATGTGTTTTTGCAGTGCGCGCGTGAATGTCTGGCCTGACTGGCGGCCAAATCTGTTATGTCTAAAATTCTATTTTTTTCACTTCCGTGTAGGTATAATGACGGCGAGCTTGAAGAATTTTTATTTAATTTTTTAGTTTTGATGAAATTACCAACTATAGAGTGGTTGAATTTTAAATGGAAGTTCGATAGAATTTAAGTATGAATAGGAAAAGTTGACGTCGAATTGTCCTTAAAATTTTAATTGATACTTACAAACACATATTCATATTGTGTCATCACTAATTTCATCATAATTTTGTTTATTCTCATGCGTCTTCGTTCAGAATTAATTATTAAGTTTTGTGTCTATGGAACGGAAAATAAAGCTTTTTTCAGGCTGAGATTCTTAATTTCAGTTTCTGAATTGACCAAACTCCGAGGAGATCAACGCTTAAAATACTAACAAAATTCAATGACAAATCAAGACAACAGCAACGATTGTGCTATATTTATAGTTTTTATTTTTAAGTCTTAAATAGACACTTCATATCACTAAAATCAGATTTTTAGAAAATACATTTAAACTAGAATCAAAACCATGATTTTGAAACCTTCGACATCGCAAATTATGAAATTTTCGACGTTGTCGACCAGTTCGACAACGTCGAAGTCGGGACTATTATGAAATTTTCGATATGACAAATACTCGACGTTCGACAACGTAATGACCTCTATCAAAAATAACCTTATAACCTTATAACCTTGCTTTTTTCCAACTATCTACAAATGTAATTATACATAACTCACATTTGATTACTGCACGATTTATTAGCACTCGTCACCTCAATAGCAATCGTATATTGTGCGACTTTATCCAACACAAAGCGCGGTCGCATACTTTTTTATTTCATAATAGGTAAATTTTTCGATATGATCGAGAAGAAAATCGCTTCGAAAAATTTTATAATAGCCCCCCTGGTTTTTTAAAACCAGGATTTCGTAAAGAAAAGATATCCTTCCGCGAGCAAGGGTTTAAAACGCAGGGTTTTAAAACCAGGATTTCGGACCTAACTTACAATAAATAGAATTTAATTTTTTTTTCTAATTGATTCACGGCCTAAGAATTTTACTTCTATTTTGATTTCGAAATTAACTTCGAAGTAATGGTCCGAAAATTGTGAAATGTAATATAAAATGTTACTAATCATTTTTCCTAGAACTTGCCTTCAGAGAATCTTAAATTACCGAAATTTTTTTTTAGTGCTGTTATCGGTAATTATTTTACTCAAATACTGGTTTGTCGATTATTTATGCGGGGAAGTTAGTTTTTATACTTTAAAAGTGCCACACACATTAAATACAAAAGTACTTCGATCGATTTCAACGCAAAGGAAAGTCAACGTTATATCAGAACCTTTTTCTATAACGTTCGATGTTGTGAGTTCCAGAAAATCGCATATTGACTCTCAGTACGAATAGCCGAGCAAATAGCACAGTGGTTAAAGCTGCGACGTTTGGATAGGAAAATACCGAATTCGAATTCCAATAGAGGCGGGATGCAAAAGGGATTTTTCATCTCCCGATTACGATCGGTGATTAAATTGAAAACATCTATGACCCTCTGTTGGAATGTAGAACTCATAGGCCGACCCATCGTTCATGGGTTCATCGTTCAGCCGGTACTAAGGCTAGCATGGTGCTATGCAGTGTGCAGATGTTCAATTAAAAAGCGAACAGTGTACAAAATAGGGATACAAAATAGTGTTAGTATTTATATGTATAAAAAATAAAACAAAATTACCACCATCATAATTCAGAAAACAAATATTTCAAATATGGTTCAGCCAAAGCATGGAAATATGTCAATTAAACCACTTAAGTGTGAAACTAAAAATACGCATTCATAGCAAATATTGGGCATTAATGACAATTAATGTGTTATTCAAATTTAAATGAAAGAGAGCGAACAAATCTCAAATTCGAAACCTATTTCCAGTTACATATAGTATATCCAACTTAAACTTAAACTTGTCATAAAGTCATACCTAATTTCTCCAATAATTGCAAATTTTGAGTTTAATAGGAAGATTATGACTCAAGCAATTTTAATATAGAATAACAAAGCTTAAATCCATTTTAAAGGAATTCAAATTTTTTTTAGATTACTCAATTGTTACTCAAGACGAGCGATTAAGACTTGAAACAAAGTTTTGAAAATTTCAGGTATATACTTGAAAACTTTTGTGTTAAATGGACTATCTTATGTCTTAATAACACAATGAGTATACAATGCTAGGTTATCCGTACAACTGATATAACTATTATATAACTTCTAAATTGTCGGAAAAAACTCGGATACGCTTTAGTACCTCAAGAGTAGGTTTTGTGAACTGAATTATCGAAATTTATTGATTATGTGAGAACTGAAATCTGATGACTTTAAAATTAAACCCTATGACTGCAGAGAAACCTTCTCATTTATTAAGTTCCAAATTGCACGATTCAGTGAGAACACAACAATAAAATTTTAGTAAACTCTTTCAGCCAGATAAATTCTAGTTTATTTGATAAGTTGCCTAATTTCATATTCGTGCTGATAATTAGGACTCAACTTCATATCCGTGCTGATACGATATATTGGGATTTTGAGATTTTTACTCTTTCTTTGTTTTAATTCAACAGTTCGTTGAACAGTTCGTTCACATAGAAACTGAATTTTGTTAATTAACTCGAATGATTTCCATGCATTGTACGAGTGTAATCGTTCCAAAGCATAATGACATTACTGAATACAAATGACAAAGAAATTAAAGCAAACCATTTCAAAGGTGGCTGAAATCGGCAGGACATGCATCAAAACTACTGTTCTAAAAAAGCAATATTTTTTTGGAACTTAAACAAATGTTCTTAATAAATATCTTTTAGTAATATTATTTTATGCGTTACCGGCTGCGAGCAGTGTAGCTAATACGGTGGGTGACACATCGTTCAATCTTCAACCAACTTTCAAGAGCTATTTCCGAGAAGATTCATCAGCTAAATTACCTCGCATAACTTATAAAATCGATTTAATGATTTGATGTATCTTTTATAAATGCACATTGCCCAATATTACCCTGTTGAATGAATGATATTTCAGTAATAAACGATTATGAAAGCACGTGAGCTTTATAATATTTTTCTAATGAATTTAATTTTATGCTCTATAACAGCTATAATTGAGCAACTTATTTGTAACATTGTATAATTTCCAAGTGAGGAAACCGAAAACTAAATTATTTTGAGTAAAATTGAAACTGTTAAGTAAATTTTTTTTCAAAGCAGTCTACATAAGTCTTTTTTTTTAAAAATCACCAAAGTATTATTGGAAAATATTTTTAGAGTCGATAAACAAATTCCAAATAAATAAAATAATAAAAGTCGAATCTTAATTATTAATTAATTAATTAATTTAAATTAATTTTTTTTTCCTAATTAAACTGCTGAAGTAACAGTCGATTAGGTCACTTAATGTACAGACATGTTAAACTTCCACTCGTTACGAATGATAGTTTCAAAATTTAATAGTAGACTAGACAAACGGCCAACGGAGTAGGGTAAAAATCAAAAAAATCTGGTAAAAACTGAGTAAATATTGCAGAAAAGTTATATTTGTCCACATATGATGCCAAAGATACGTCATATTCCGCAGGCATAGTTCCAAAATACAAAACTAATATTTAAAATGTTTCGTTTTCCATTTTCCATGTACGGAACCCTAAAATCGTGAGGTATATTCTGTAGTAAACTGGCTTTTAAATAAAATTAAATCAATAAAAACAAATACATAGTTATATTTTGCTATTTATTTAGAATATTTATTGCTCAATAGAGGGCACTCCATTTAATAATGTATTTTACAATTTAATATTTTGTAAGTTAAAAGAAATATTATTTACAATAAATTACAAAATTTTAGTAGATTTGCATTTTCCAAACTCGGAAACGTTCCAAAAGTTTGAATTGACCCTCTTGACCCCGGGGCCGGTCACTTTAATATTATGTGTTACTACTACCGGAGCTACGATGTTTAAATATTAAAACACCACGCTTTAGTCTAGTTATTGCATATATTCATGCCAGTTTTCCTAAATTTTAATTTATATATGAGGAGTTCGAAGACTTTTAATTTTGTTTTTTGATTTTTGGAGACACATATACTAACCAAAAATTTTATCTTTCTTTAGTTTGACGGAATTTTAATTATTCTGGAATTTGGCTGTCGGTATTTAGCTTGTCGCGGGAAAATATATTCTCTAACAATTCTCCAGAATACCCACAATTGTAACAATGTGTGAAGTTTTTTGATGTACGAAATAGATTATATTATATATAAATTAATAGATTATATTATATCGGCATGTAAAATTTTATAAATTTCATAATTTTCCAAATTTTTGTGTTGTATAAATTTAGAAAGTTATTCAAATGATTTTATAAAAATTCAGAAAGTTGTATAAATAATAAAATGTTTGTTAATTTTTAAAATTAACATAAACGAAGTTAGCTAATCAAAATGTGTGAATCGTTTTTATAATAAACATTACGTCCATGTAGACTTATTATTAATAGTAGGGTTCAATAGTCTAGAAATATAAATTGAATTAGAATTTCTACCGTTTGAAGCGAAATACATAGTAAAACTGTAATTCGGCATAGCAACCGATAGCAGTGAAAATTATTAATAAACGGCATTCAGTACTTGCTGTGCTTAATGCACATTTTCCTCCCAGAATGCGTGGACGCCTTTCTGGAGCATTAACTCTCATAGTGCCATGACCATAGTTGTTGATTATCTTAATTTATTTTTCTGGCGATGGAGCTAAGCAGTAATGCTACCCAGGTGACGCAAGAAAAACCTTGGCAAGGTAGAAGATAGTTATGGGAAAGAAGATTACTATACACATACAACTGATGACGAAATTGAGCTAAGTTCTGTGAAATTACCAAATAAGCAGGCCATGCAATTTTAGTTAAATTTCCTTGCTTAGGAGATGTTGTGAAGATAAGAATATAATAAAGAACAGTTTAAGTGTAACTATAGTGTTGGAACAATTAAAATATTGTTCGTCAAATATACAAAAAATTGATTAAGGCAACATTCGATATTGGCACCGTAATAGTAAAATTTGATTGTCACTTCTATCGACCAAGACTACGACTAAATTTGTAAAATCACCTCTCATATACAATACTTAATAGTTAAATTGCTGTGCCGAATTCTATAATAGTTTTGACATCAGACGTAGTTAGTAAGTTTTTCGATTAGATAACAGATGGCTGTAAAATATTTACTGGCAATTTTAAAATACATAAACTAGTCCCATCGACGGTACATTAATTAATCATTACTTTTTATGTTTTGGTCCAATGCCAAATCTGAGGTTGACAAGTTTGAATACATATATTTGTCGATTAAGTATATCAAATTAATACTAAAAAATAACACCAAACCCAAGTCTTTTATATAAATAGACACGTTCTCATGAGCATAACACGTTAATACATCATCAATAAAATTCATTCAACATAAAAACAACCAACAACAACAAAAAAACATGTTATAATAGTCACCTTGGGTTTGACCCCTTGTGTATCTAAATCTCTCCGAAAAATATTCTAATTTATATTTAATCAAATTTATAACTTTAAACCTGTGTTATGTGCTGTTCTTACCCCCTCCTCCCAAATTTAGAGACGAGAATAAAAACCAACAACAACTACCATCAACTCTTATGAATTTTTAACAAGATCAAACTAATAAAACCTAATCTGTAATCTGAATACTGGTATTTGGTGTACATGGATTTGTATATTATGATACTATATAGACACACACACACTACACTATATAATTAATTATAATTAATTTTTAATTAATTTATGATTTATGAAAAAAATGCAAATATTTAAACAAGAAAAGTGAAATGGGAATTTTGGCTCATGGTTTTTGAGCATAAATTCTATCATTTTTAGTGCACATACCATATACATACATACGAGTATATCGTATATATGCAATCAGACATAAAACCTTAAATATTTAATTAATTTATTTCACAATCTTACGGTTCACTGAAAAAAAAAAAAATTAAATTTTCCAAGTAAATTACTATGCATTTCTTATTGTGTGTGTAGGTGTATAATGAACTGTGAAAATAAATATACATACATACATTATATGTATTCTGATGAAAAGTCAAAAAATTTCACTGATCGTTAAAGTGTTAATTCATTAATTTTGTAAAAATTGTCATCTTAATATTCAAATACCAAAAATTATTAAAATAAATTCTTCATATATTTGTTGTTTCGGTTAATTTAATTCTTAAACGCAAATTTCTTCGTTTTTGTCTTATTGTTGTGCCGCATTTTGAGCGTGATCCAGGAAACAAGCAAATTTGTTTGTTCGTTTTGTGATGGTTTCGATACACAGAATATTATGTACTCATATGTATATGTGTATACGTAGTAGATGTAGAAGAAAACCTATTAATGATCATAATTGATGTAACAATACTTTGTTGTCTTTGGCTTGATATATACGGGGCGAGGTAATCACCCAGAGATGAAATATGCAAAGCAAATATCTATAAAATATAAAAAGAAGAAATTCTATATATTACAGCACTGACTGGTTTGGTGTGTTGGTATATAATATATCTCTAATTAGATTGTAATTGAAATGACCTCATAGATAAACATTTGAATATTATTTTTAGATTTTTCTATTTGGATAGATAGGTGTTAATGGAATTTTCTATTTAAAAATTTAAGCTACACGAAATGATAATAAAGTGTCGTTTGATAGCAAACAGATTGTGCACATACATAAATTGATTGCATAGCACAGAAAGGATTTATTATTTTGTTTGATCATACCGAGAATATTATTAGATGAAATATTTATATTAGATTTAGTGCAACAGATTTTGTAGATACATATGTATGCATAACTCGCGACAGATGTGAGAGAATAAGTAAAATAAATAACTATATAGAGATAAGATTACAAAACAGTGATATTACACCTAATTAGTGCCGTGCGTTTAATAACGAACGCAACACGTATGTATCTATATTCTACTGTAGTGTACACCGGTTAACCTTTTCCGGGATTACTAAACAAAAATTTTCTGTTTTGGGTTGCACAATTTTTTTAGGTATGTAATTGAAAAATATTTTTAAGTAGCTTCTGTTGCGTCTTAACCAGTTTTTTTTAGTTTTTGATAAAAATTTATAAAAATATTATTTTGATTTATGAAGTGTCTATATATACATTTTGTGTGGTTGCTTAAAATAAATCGTTCTTATTTCAATAGCCATGGATAAGTCTGTGAAATAAATTATTATTTCAACTTTATGGAGGCCAGATTAACGCTCGGCAACAGATTCATTTTTATTTATTGTACGCATTGCATACCTCCGTGGTAGTCTGTACTGACTACATATGTAAGCTAGAAAAATTCTTTTCGCATCGTGCCCCTATTTGGATTCAAACCCGGACGATTAAGCTGATTTTCAGATAGTTAATGCAGAATGTGACATTTTTGTGAAATGTCTACGAAATTGTTGTTCTGTGTATGTGTGTATAGTAATATAACCTGTATAAGACGGAATTTAATTTAATTTATGAATTCTCTTTAAGTTTTGTCAGTTTACAATAACTAAATCAATTTTATTAATAAAAATTGAAGTATGTAATTTGCAAATTGGTTTATCTGATCCACGGCGGCGAACCTTTTTATGCATACGTGCGAAAACATGATGGAACACAACTCCCTTTCTGTTGGCCAATTCTGGTCGCTCTTTCTGGATTGCTTCGTCCAAACGTTCGATTTGTGCACAGTACAGGACCGAATTAATGGTTTCGCCACGTTGCAGCAGATCATAATGGACAATCCTCTTTCAATCCCACCAAACACTCAACATAACCTTGTTTGCTGTCAATCCAGGCTTTTAAGTCATTTGTGGAGGTTCACCAGCCTTTGACCATGAGCGGTTACATTTGATATTCTCGTATTTCACCCATTTTTTATCGCCTGTAATGATTCGCTTCAAAAATGGTTCGATTTCGTTGCGTTTCAGCAGCATTTCTCTATTTCTCTGATGTCATTTCGGTTCATCAAATTTCTTTGCGGTAATTCAAGTGACACCCAAACATCGAGCTTCTTTTTGTAGCCTGCTCTTTTCAATGTGGTTGATGTTTAATGCCTCCGATATTTCCTGATAGTTTGCGTGGCGGTCTTGGTCCACCAGTTGCAATTTATCGACTTTTTCAGTGACTGGCAAACCGAAGCGACTTTTTATATGACCCATTATTTTATAAATTACGCCGCATGTCAAATCGCACAATGGGGGAAAATTTATTAAATTGTCAGCATATTTTATGGCAAAAAAATCATCATTTAAAATATCGGATAGAAATCTTTATATGGCTAGTTCAGTAACTCTGCAAAGAGCTTTTCGATACAAGATGGTATATATTTTAGTATAAAATTAGTAAAGCTACGCGTACAGATTAAGCATTAATCTTCCATAGACGCGAGTTTTAAAAGATACATTATCAAACAACAAATGAAACAATTAAACACAAGACTGATTATTTTAATATTTTGATATATAAATTCAGACATGTGTGAATGCAAATATAGAACACCGATTCCAAATAAGTTTTTAATAAACAATTCACTTTTATGTACTTGTAATACAACTATCGCGTATTGACAACTGGTAGGAAGCGTGCAGCATACACATTATTCATGCGGGTAGCATCTCGCCGTATATCATCAATATATCACAGGGCTGTGCGTGTGAATACAACATTTAAGCTGAACTAAATTATATGTGAACGACTGACAGCATCAAACGAAACGCAAAGAAAGGGCAAAAAACAAAGTTACCAAGGCACAAAACCACAAACTTTAGAAAATCGTATCTCAGAAACTAATCGAGTTTTCAAAATTGTAACTTTAAACAAAAAATTTAGTAATTTTCGATTAGTATCTGGCGATCTGCAAAACTCCCATTTCTAACTAAAAAATGTAATATTTGCTCGTAACGAAAAAACCAAAGTCTCTTAAGGTCTCGTATAACTTTATTCTACAGTATTTTTCTGTATTGGCCTTTCAAGCTCCGCTAGAGGCCCTAGTGTCGATTACGGAAATCGTCTAGGAACATTTTATTTCATATGGCTTTCCTAAACCAAATTCGTAGTTCATCATTGTACGGGTCGATTCGAAATATTCATGTTCTTTCAAATGTATATATTCAAGACACATATCTGCATCCGTAGAAAAATACTAAAATAAAATACCTTACAAGTTCTAAGGTCTCTGCATTGCGATTGTAATTATACCTATTACTGCCCCAATAATATTAGTTTATTACACTTACGTGTGAAAAACTCTGAGATGGAATTCTGCGAGAATATAAACTAGTAGTATTTGGCATTTGGTCATAGCTGGCTCAGAGATAGCCTGTAAAGTTCCAAATAATATCCAGGCTTATTATTTAAAACTTTGTAAAATTACTTTTTTCCTCTTAAATTATATAAATTTTATAATAAAAAAGTTTAAAATGGGTGTTAACGCATTTGTTGCCAGAGCCTCTGTAAAGTTTAGTTTTTAATTTTCCTGAGATGAAATCCTGCGATAACTGCCAAGGGAATTTTATGAGTATGAGAATTGACTAAGTATGAGAATTTTCGATTCGAGTACAGAGTTCCATTTATATTTTGCCTGAATCATAAACAACTTTATGGCCTAAATAGAATAGAGAAATATGAATCCTATCGATAATGCATTTTTTGTAGATGAGAAGAATGGATAGGAGGGGGAAGGGGGGCAGATGTAAGGTCATGTTATAGTAACTTTGTTATTTTTATTTCAGAAAATTATTTAATTACTCAACTACAAAAATAACTTCGTAAACTAGCTTCGTAAATCTTTCAGACACAGATCAAAGATATTTAATCGCTCTTATCACTTGTTCTTATCCACAAATGTTGAAATTTTCGTTTTCGGTGATTTCTTGTTCTATATGAATACCGCGTGAAGTCGGTAATACGTTTAAATTATAATCAATTTTTATAATTGATAGCAAGTGTGGGTTGTATAAATGAGGTTGTATGTGGGCAGTGCGAATACTAGTTTGAAGCCTTCAGACCTAAGAAGCTGTAAACTATTCGATTATTATTTAAAAACATTTAGTGGACCGGTAGGCTTTTCTTTACGTTGGCTTCCATTTCTTTATGACACCATATTGACGTTTATAATGAATGTGGTGACAAGACGGTGATTTATCTTTCCATGTCTAAAAAAATCTTCGGCTGCTTTACGGCCTTAGACAAAAATTATTTCAGATAATTTCGTAATATCTTGATTGACTTTGCTTTTAATATTGAGATTGCCTTTCTTCAAATGTATTAAATCAATCCCCAAAATGAAGCTTGTTCCAATCAATTCTTTGTGCTAAACTCAACAGCACCACAGGACAAAGTATATCTAGAAAATGTTAAGAAATTTTATTATTTCGGCAATACCAAAACCAAAGATGGCATTAGGAAATTATTTGTAATAATCGCCAAGTAAAACGTTTTTGTCGCTAAACCTAAACAGCTAGCGAATATTCGAAAGCATCGAAGGTTAGAGCTACATTTTTATATAGCAGCAATGTATCTATGATCATCACTTTACAGTATTTTTCTGTATTGGCCTTTCAAGCTCCGCTAGAGGCCCTAGTGTCGATTACGGAAATCGTCTAGGAACATTTTATTTCATATGGCTTTCCTAAACCAAATTCGTAGTTCATCATTGTATGGGTCGATTCGAAATATTCATGTTCTTTCAAATGTATATATTCAAGACACATATCTGCATCCGTAGAAAAATACTAAAATAAAATACCTTACAAGTTCTAAGGTCTCTGCATTGCGATTGTAATTATACCTATTACTGCCCCAATAATATTAGTTTATTACACTTACGTGTGAAAAACTCTGAGATGGAATTCTGCGAGAATATAAACTAGTAGTATTTGGCATTTGGTCATAGCTGGCTCAGAGATAGCCTGTAAAGTTCCAAATAATATCCAGGCTTATTATTTAAAACTTTGTAAAATTACTTTTTTCCTCTTAAATTATATAAATTTTATAATAAAAAAGTTTAAAATGGGTGTTAACGCATTTGTTGCCAGAGCCTCTGTAAAGTTTAGTTTTTAATTTTCCTGAGATGAAATCCTGCGATAACTGCCAAGGGAATTTTATGAGTATGAGAATTGACTAAGTATGAGAATTTTCGATTCGAGTACAGAGTTCCATTTATATTTTGCCTGAATCATAAACAACTTTATGGCCTAAATAGAATAGAGAAATATGAATTCTATCGATAATGCATTTTTTGTAGATGAGGAGAATGGATAGGAGGGGGAAGGGGGGCAGATGTAAGGTCATGTTATAGTAACTTTGTTATTTTTATTTCAGAAAATTATTTAATTACTCAACTACAAAAATAACTTCGTAAACTAGCTTCGTAAATCTTTCAGACACAGATCAAAGATATTTAATCGCTCTTATCACTTGTTCTTATCCACAAATGTTGAAATTTTCGTTTTCGGTGATTTCTTGTTCTATATGAATACCGCGTGAAGTCGGTAATACGTTTAAATTATAATCAATTTTTATAATTGATAGCAAGTGTGGGTTGTATAAATGAGGTTGTATGTGGGCAGTGCGAATACTAGTTTGAAGCCTTCAGACCTAAGAAGCTGTAAACTATTCGATTATTATTTAAAAACATTTAGTGGACCGGTAGGCTTTTCTTTACGTTGGCTTCCATTTCTTTATGACACCATATTGACGTTTATAATGAATGTGGTGACAAGACGGTGATTTATCTTTCCATGTCTAAAAAAATCTTCGGCTGCTTTACGGCCTTAGACAAAAATTATTTCAGATAATTTCGTAATATCTTGATTGACTTTGCTTTTAATATTGAGATTGCCTTTCTTCAAATGTATTAAATCAATCCCCAAAATGAAGCTTGTTCCAATCAATTCTTTGTGCTAAACTCAACAGCACCACAGGACAAAGTATATCTAGAAAATGTTAAGAAATTTTATTATTTCGGCAATACCAAAACCAAAGATGGCATTAGGAAATTATTTGTAATAATCGCCAAGTAGAACGTTTTTGTCGCTAAACCTAAACAGCTAGCGAATATTCGAAAGCATCGAAGGTTAGAGCTACATTTTTATATAGCAGCAATGTATCTATGATCATCACTTAAAGCTTATCTTCCTGCGTGTTTTATCTCAGATCGGAAGATGGTTTTACCAGTTTTTCCGAAACGTATTTAGTACGCTTTCCATTAGTCCTCCAAATCGCACTCGTACTTTACATGATAATTTCTTAAAAGTAATCCAGTTTGAGATGAATTCAAAATGTCAAAACTACAAATTTCAAAAAACTTCGAGTAAAATACCAAAAATAATTTATTAAGTAATTTCCTGTTATTTATATTTTTGTAAATAATTTGTATTTTGGCAAATGTTCATAATTTGTAATGAACTTAATTGTAATGGTAATGACTTATTTGGAATTTGACCAAAAATATCAGAATTGCATTATAATTTACATAACACTTTCAATCTCATAAAAGATTTTAATTTAATTAATGTCGAGTTGAAAAATGTTAAATAATAAAAATTCTAGTTTATATAAAATTTGAGTGATAAATGAAATTTGAAAAGATATTGAATAAAGTTTTAATCAAAAATTACGCAAATTGTAATAAACGTTAGGACATTTGAGTGAGCCATCGAAATGAATAATTTAAATATCCGTACCAATAATTTTGTCGCTCCAAATATACTGAACGTTAAGTTGTATAATAAGATAGCTGGTACACTGCAAAGATTACGGGATAAGCTTTGCGGCATTTTACTAAAATTTATTATCATTCCAAAATAAAAAAAAATTTGGGAGCTTTGTGATCAAGAGGGTTGGATTGCTTTAAAATTTCAATATATCAAAATGTACACCGGAATACAAATTCTCAGACATAACAATTTTCTTCAAAATGCATATTGGAAATTTAAATAGATGTCGAAAGTAACCAGCGAAACGTATTTGGTACAAATAAATATTTACTTCCTATAATTTGTAAAAGTTAATTAGCAATAGGTCAAAAATTTGTATATGGGAGTCCCTTAAACATCGAGCCCGATTACTTTGTAATTTTAATAAATCATTTTGGATTACTACGAAGTTGATTAAAAGTGGTCTCAAAAGGTTGATTCAAACATAATTTAAAAGTGTTCCAAAAATTGGTATGGGAACCCTGAACTGGATGCCAATCATTTTGAAATTTGAATAAATTAAATCTTCCAACCGTGGTGAAATTATACATACATATATCAGATGTCAGCTCTTTGCGGTGTGAGGGTTATAAAAGCTCAAAATGGTTCATCCATATAACTATATATTGAAAGTGTAAATTAATTAAGTCAATGCAAAACTTTTTGTCTGCATTCTTTTCTTCCTCCTCCCTCCCGTCTTTCGGCTACTCCAGTTTTACGAAAATATCAGATTTTGCATGTGTTTCTTTTTTTTATAACAGAATAACTGAATATCAAGTGTTTCTTTATTCTATAGCGACCATTTTTATAAATCTGTGAATAGATGTTCTCATTTTCGTATTTTGCATTTATAAATACAGATTAACTTAAATGGATCCCCGTAACTTCTTACAGTTTTTCTTTTATTTCGCATATTTCTTTTCGTTTCATAAAAATTAATTTTCACACAAAAAACAGTCTGTTTGTTTAATGAACAATTACTAATTAATAAAATTAATTAATTTCCGGATTCGTATATAATTTTACAATTCCAGTGGAACTCATAATATAAGTTCCATTGGAATTGGGTTAATATTCTTAGTCATCATGATAGGAGCATTTTGCATGACGTTCTTTACATCATAATAAGTTTCGGTTTTTTCGGTGATTGAATTTCAATTTTGGACTATCTATTCCAAACTCAGTCAGTGGAATTGAATGAGAGTACTCGGAGAGTAGTTCCGATGAGATTGGCGACTCCTAATGTCACTCAAATCGTTGAAGAATATGAATTAAGTCAACAGTAGTAATTTGTATTCCAGGTTTGAGCCGAATAACCTGACTGCAAGATTGGAGTTAATCAAGTCTATCGTTCATAATTTGTACTGATTTACTAGACAGAATTTTTTCATAATTTATGACTTCTAAAAAGGACTTAAGTTGCAGTATAGCTTGCATACAATTGTCATTTGGATCGCATGTGGCCTATAAGTTACATGTTTGACATCTATATGCTCTAACGGTTGCTAGTGGGCTTAAAATCTGTTACATAATCTTACAATACATACATATATACTATTATCTTTAACTTACTGCAGTCTAGTAAAAAAACAACTCTTTAGTCGCTTAAAACGACATGTCCAAATACCAACATTAAAAAACCGCATTTCAAAAAAAAAAATTAATAATAAAATTCGCGCATTGTAAATTTTCCATTTTTGTTGCAATCTTATTGATGCGTGCATGCACAGAAGAAAAACTAATAAAATAAAATGCAGCAAAAAACTAAAAAGTATTCAGCCGGACAGCTTTTCTCCAATAAAAAAAAAATTAAAAAAAAACTTAAAATAAATATTTTTACCATCTTCAGGAAATAAATCATTTTATGTACAAAAAAAAAAATTAAGTCAATTTATTGTTCATGTTTTTGTATATATGTATATATATTTATAAATATATAAGACGACGAGTCGAGTATTATATTATGAAACAGCAACAGGTGTTTTGTGCTGTTTTGGTTTTTGTTGGTTTCTTATATTATATACATAATATATTATAGATGTATGTACCTCTCGTATCTCTGTGTATGGTTTTTCTTCTCCGCCAAGTTCCAAACGGTTGATTCAATTAACTATACTTAATATTCTGGTTGATTATCACTGCTAAAAGGCGTTTGTCTTTATAATAATAAGAAAATATGTATATATGTATAAAAAAAATCCAGTATTTGTTGTATATATACTCGTGTCTTATATGCATGTATGCATTATATAAATACATACAATATATTTTTTTTCTTATACTCTTTGGAGAGTGAATGGATTTATGAATTGCTTTCTTATTTTTTTTTTAAAATGATTATATAGTCTAGACATATAATATGAGTGTGTGATTTTATTATTATTATTATTTTATTATATATAGAACTTTTTTTATTTTTATTTTTTCATGTATTGACATCATCATTTTTTAATTTCATCTTTTAAAAATTTATTCCGAAAAAAATTAAGTTTTCTTAAAGTATTTTTTTTTTGGTGACCAAATATTTTATATGTACCACACCACAATAGGACTCTTACTTATTATATTTTTAATAATAAAATATATAAAAATTTCTTCTTTCTTTTTTTTAAATATTGGATGTAAAGAAGGTGCGCATATTTGTAAGTACATCGCACTTTTGATTTTTTTTTTTAATCGTCGCGTAGATTTTATTTATTATGATTTTGTATGTACATTAATTTTAATTCATATAAATGTACACACATGATCATATTTTTATTCGTTTACTTTACTTTGTGCGTCTAAGAATTGTGAAAAGAAAATTGTGCTATATAAGTAAAATGCGAACCCTTTCATTCGCGTTTTATACACACTTTTCACAATTACGATATACGCATGTATACCTCTAATTTATTGTTCAAATTAAAATTTTAATTCATCAATTTAATATGATTGTATTATAAGCGGAAATAAATATTGCGGGTTGCGTATAAGTCAATTTGGAATTATTTAGTTTGTATTATTTTGTGAGTCGGTCGTTTAATTAAAACAAAAATTAATACTTTTCAATCAAAAACTCATTATGAAAATAGCAAACATTAGAACCATCTTATCTAAACTTTCCAAACAGGAGCTTTTAATAAACTTTTTTGTAAACTATGCAAATAATTCCTGATGTAAAATATTTCATATAAACCAATCTATTTCAAAATATATTTGAGGGTAATCTTAAGATAAAAAGCTGCAATCAAACATTGAAAAACCTTGCTTTTAAATATGATCAGATAAAGCTTAACATAAATTTATTTATTACATAAACTTCAGGGTTGTGTCCATGACATAAAATAAAAGTACTGATTATATTGAACTAAAAGCTCTAGGTGCAGGCACTTGTTTTGTTAAAAAGCTCGCATGTCTACATATAAATGATAAACACTTTTAAAATTCAAATTATATTTTAAACCAATCCTAAAATTTTTTGTTTAAACCAATAGATAAGTTATTCAAACAATTTTATTTACAATTAGAATAGCGTTTGGAAGCTTTTAGTAATTATTGAGTCTGAAAATTAAATTTTAAATTAACGCTACAATTAATAAATATAATTTAAAAAATTCTTTCTTCAATTCGATCAGATGTAAGTTCACGCTAATTATTTGTTTTAAACATGATTAAAAGTTATAAAGAGATTTCAACACTCGGAAAACTTAGTTACAAAAGTTGAAACAATAATTTTAATATTAAAGCTCAAATGCGAATGGTATTTTCACACCAAGCTGAGTCATAAGCGTTCAACTTCTAGTATCGAACTAAAAGTTCTATAATTTTAAATTTTGCTTAAAGTTCAGCAGATAATATTATGTTTAAACAAAAAGCACAATATTTGCTTTTAAATTTACATTTTTAAGCGATCGTATGTATTTTTTAAATGATCTAATCAAAAATCTAACAAAAAAATGTTATTAACAGGTTACGGTGTAAAATTCGGATTATTCAATTCTATAAAAGTTCTAGTGAGGAGAAGTTAAAATTAGAAAGTCAAGTAGGATAAATACGGAATCTTCTTTAAAATTTACAATATTGATAATAATCTCTCGTATGAATTTCCTAACTTAGTAAATTTTAATATTTTAATATACAACATGAATTTAAAATCATGAGCAACTTAAAATATAATATTATATATTATGTATATTATAGTGCAAGCTCTAAACTCTATACAATTTTATGTTTCATTAAAACGCTCGTAGATACATAAATAAAGGTTCATAATTGTGGATAAATGATAACAACTTTTAAAATTTGCAAGCTAATGCTTAACCAAACCTGAAGCTTTTTGTTTAAATAAAGAGATTAGTTAGTAAGTATTCTAATATGGAGTGTTTATTATTGACTCTGAAAATGAAAAAGCTTGGTTTTATGATCCCAAGTAAAAGTAAGTTCTGAATTTATGCCAAAATTAATAGGCATTTTAGAAAGCTCAATTCAGTTTTGAACTATATCAAAAGCTTATTGTTTAAAATAATTATATTCAATAACAATGGCTTGCAATTTAATAAAACATATATCGACATAATCTGTTTTATAGATTAATGTTAAATTTAATCAAAGCTCAACAAAAATTAAAGCATTAGATCAATTTCTCTGATGAGATACGTAAAAATTACATTTTAAATTCGATCAATTGTAAGCTATTACTCGGAAAGCTCAATTGCACACATTCTAAATTCAAAAATGCTCCAATTTGAGTGTTATTATATGAACTAAAAGATATATAAATTTAAATTATCCTAGAAGCTCACCAAAAGCACAACATTTGGCATGTCAAATCTCAATTACATTGTTTTTTTATTTATATTATTGTGAAACATATACTGCTAAAACTAACACCTAATGACCGAATACTCTAATAAGACACTTAGAAAATTTAATTTAAAATTGGATTAAGCACAACGTTTTGTTAGCGTACTAAATTGTTATTTACAAATATGTATGTGTATTGTATGTATTTTATAATTGAATTTAAAATTGTGAAAGCTCTTCGCAACAAGTCGAATAATTTATTTGCTTGATTCCTAGCGAAATTATCAAGTACTATATAAATATATTGAAACGTTGGTATCATATAAGCGATTAGTAAAAATGTCGCAATGAAAGCTCTTCAGTAGTATATGTAATTTGGAAAACAAAGTACTGTTATAATTTATTCAACATAAATCTTAAAACTTACAATTATAGAGGCTCCTCCTTAATTTAAGATATTCAAATTGTAATCCTAAATCAAAAGTTCTGAATAGTCAATTAAAAATCTCACTGTATAATTCTGTCAGTTGTATAAACTTATTATAATTTTGTATTTCACGCATCCCGAAACGATGTTGGATGTGCTTGGATAAATAATAGAATACATTTCTATTCCTAGAGCTTTTATTTTAATAGAAAACTCTACACAACATATTTTCATTAAATAGTTTTCGAAATTTTACATTTAAAGGGTACACAAAATTTCAAAGCTTTTAATAAATTTCAACTGAAAGGTCAAATTAAGGAGTTAGGAAAAGCTGTTTTATTTTTTAGGAAGAAAATATGATGGGTTAAATATAAATTTGATCGTGTTAACATAATTATATAGAGCTTTTAAATTAACAAAAATCTGCATCAAGACAAAACCACAAACCACCACTTTTGGAGTTAACGAATTTTATGGAATTTGAGCTTTCTTATTGAAAGCAATTAGTCAAAAATTGTAATTAGTCTTAAAATTCTCAAGGTTATTTTAAACTGAATCAAAAGCTTCTTGATTGAATCGAGAAATAAGTCATTTATAAATTCTACTTTAAAATTCAATCAGTTCGAATTCATTTTTATGATCTTAAAGCTCTTTGCAAACATATTGAAATAATCATATAATATTTTTCTGTAGTATCTTACGATTTCTCTGCTAGACACCACTAATTAAGTTATATGAATAATTCCGATTCGATGAATATGTTGCATTTATATTGTAAAAAAAAACAAGTTTGAGCTTTTTTTTTTTTTTTTTTTTAAAGGACTTGGGGGGCACAGACACTTTGTTGGTCCATAGCCTTACCTTACATTCACACAACATTCATTCTATCTATTCGTTCATCCCATTCACACAAGTACCGTATACCACCTGCACATTACATAGCTCCATGTCACCCTGTACAGTGACATGGAAGATGGGTCGGCCCATGAGTTCTACCAAAGCCATCTTAATATATAAAGCCTCCATGTTGAGCGAGATTTTCAAACGAGCTTTTTTTATTTAACCAAAAAATGTGTAATTTACAAAGAAGTCTATGCAATCCCATGGCAAAACATACAAACTTATTTTGAATTGTTCAACTATTAATAGTGAGAGCTTTTAATATTTTATTACATAAAGTAATAGATAAAGAATTGAATTGGGTGATGGCCAGCGTTATTTTTCGAAATTATATTAATTAAACATAATTTTTATGATTATAAAATTGTCATTAAATTAATTTATTTACGCTTTTAAATTTGTATATACAAATATATATCTGATATATTCTAATACTCTCTTTCAATATACTGCATTCACTCCAACACAGAAATAAAATAGTTCGATTCAAAATCTAAACAACGAAAAATATGTATAAAAATTATGATAACTACGATAAATTAAAATTTAGGAGATTAATCGGATAAACGCTGGGAAATTTCTCATTAAACCAAAATAAAAATATTGATCGTATCGATCAAATAAATGATAAAATGTTGTGTTTTGCTTTGAAGTTTACAAAAGGTTACATAATTTATATACAATATGTCAATTAGGATTAGGAGAGGGACAATTTGATCACGCTCTCAATATTATTTTTTATGCGATTACTTTTTGTTGTTGCTATGAAATAAAAAATTGTGTTCATATATTTTTTCTCGTTTTTTGCGTTGTTTTATGATCATTATGTTTGTTCCATTTTAAAAACAAACATTGATGTTTTCTTCTTTTGGTTTATTTGTTTGATGGGAATAAATTATTTTGTTGGTTATGTACACAATGTCCCTTTCTTACAAATTTTTATTCTATTTCTATTTGAGCTTTATTAGAGAATAAAGTATCTTATTTTCCTTTAATTAATACAATAAAATGGAAAACCCCACGGAAAAATCCTTCAAGTCAGGTGAAACCAATGTTTATAGTTTCAATTGATTTCAAAAAATTATAATTTTGAGTTACTTTTCATTCAAATATTATTATAAACGAAAATCATGTCTCTCCATATAAAATGTATGAAGAGAGCGATTATTTTTGTCATTTTAGACTCACTAATAAAAGTTCGTTTTGAACATGGAGGCTTGATTTATTAAGATGGCTTTGGTTCTACATTCCAACAGAGGGTCATAGATGTTTTCAATTTAATCACTGATCGTAATCGGGGGATGCAAAATCCCTTTTGCAGTCCCGCCTCTCTTGGGATTCGAACCGGGTACCTCCCGATCCAAACGTCGCAGCTTTAACCAATGCGCTATTTGCTCGGTTTGAGCTTTTATTAAAACACTTTATATTTATAAAAATTGTCTTCAAACTTTTAACGCGAAACAACGAGAAGCGTATGAACTCAAATTAAATTACTGTTTCTCATTTGATTATTTTAGATTAACTTAGTGTTGATAAATAAATTTAAAAAAATTGTTTCTACGAAAATTGTAATCTTTCATATTGAAAAAATGTGACACAAACCTATAAAACTGTTATATAATGTATTATAACCACAAGAATGATTAAATTTGAGCTTTTGTAAGCCACTTGAAGATTAAAGAATAAGAGACTTTTAAAACAAAATGTAAATTACTTCGAAAAATGTATATTTGAATTGAAAAATTTTGCTTCTGCTTCAATTGAAACTCCATGTATAGGAAATAAAAAAATAAAAAGAATTTTAGAAGCTCAATATTATGATGGATTCTCAAAAACCTATCAATATCGTTGTATACTTAGCAAAAGGATTTGAAATGTTTACAAAAGCTCATCGGTTTGAAGCTATCAAACATATAAGTTTAAATTTTGCCAAAAAGCTTGCAGAAACATCAACATAAATATAATTATACAAAAATCATAATTTTAAAATTCTCAAGAAAGATTTGTGATTTATAAATTTTACTTTTTAATTGGATCAGTTGAAAATTATTTAGGTAGTTGTTAGTAATTATTCAGTTAGAAATCGTGAAACCTCGAGTTCTATTCACATGTAAAACACATTAAAAAACCACAATCGGGATTATAAATATATTTACTTAAAAGCTATTTTCAGTAATTTCAAATATGTATGTATATCGAAAAGTTTGTCTAAGGTATAATATAAACTTTAAGAGGAAATATCGTCCACCTCTGATTAATCAATTGAACCAAGAACTGTTGAATTATATGATATTCTCTTGACAAAAATCTTTACCAAGATAGATTCCGGTTTCTCTGTGTTAAACACAATTAAGTAAATTAATTATGTGATTAGTTCCGAAATATTTTTAAACCTGGTATACAAACAAAAAGCCGCGCTCCATAATATAACCACAACTTTTTTTCAAATAGATACATTCACAACTTGTTTTACAAATTTAAATTGTTGATAAAAGTTATTGAATTTGAGCTTTTATCGTAACACTGCCGTGTCTTTGCAAAGGAAACTTGATAATGGTTTAAATATAAATTTGAGGGAATTTATTTTATTATTTTGAGCCTCCACATTTACAAAAAACCGATTTTACAGAACTTTCTAAAAATTCTGAGCTTTCATACTTACAAAATGTCAAACGGCATCAGCTTCAAAGTACAAAACTCTGATAGAATATAGTTTTTTTTATCTATGTAGCATAGGCGTAGATCAATACTGAGCTGTAAAAATCTATTAATTTAGATTTAAACTCCATAAAACCCTTTTTGATTCTCCTACACAGACACCACACGTACGTTGGCAACAGTTATCAAATTATCTTCTTTTACAAACCAAATAAATTAAAATCGTCTCTAAAGAAAAAACTTTGTATATAACCGGAAAAACGTTTAAACCCAGTCACATGCTAAATTTATTTTTACATTTTACACCGTCTACACATTTATGTGTACATACACATAAACATAAAAATATACATTACATTATATAAATGATCAAATAAACGCATAAAACATAAGACCAACAATATCTTAAACGTGCGATAAGAGAACCAGTTTTTCTTCAAAACGCAAACTATATGTACAATGGTAAAACAATGACATTACAAGATTCCATATCGATGCCAGACAATCCATAATTTATCTAACAATAAAAATACTTACTGTGCCTAACTACATATACAACTTTATATATATACAGAAAATAAAAAATATCTCTTGAATGAATTCAACACACATTTATAAACTTTATAATTACTACTCTAGTTCCTTCCTGTCACGATTTTTTTTATAGTTAGTTATTCAACATTCTTTTTTTTAGTTTTATACTACTTACTATACATATATATACTTGAATTGAGTTTTGAGTTTGTGTTCTAAATTTAGAGCAAACTACACGTTTAATTTATGTAAATTGTGCAAAAATCGCGATAATAAATAGCGCGGCTGGCCACGAATAGTAAAAATACGCGACTTAAGAACATGCCGTTACAAAAATTACGAGTTAACATCGACCCGCGTGTCCTCGTTAAAAAAAATTTTTGTTGGCTTACATACCGAGAGCGCAAAGCAACATTGAAGCAAAAAATGAAAAAAAAAAAAATTAACATCAACAACAACGACTATACACATTACACACACGACATTTATAATTTGATGATTCAACACATGAGATAAAAATAAAATAATAAAAAAAGTTTTGATCACACTAAATTGATTGTATGATTACAAAAACATAAAATATTTTGCTTGATAAATGAGATGGCTGGCTCGTGCTGAATAAATTTGGTTTAACTCAATTAGTGGGTACGACAGAATATAAAGCTATAATGGTGGAAGTTAAATCTTCTTTCTGGGTCGTATCCATTATTTTTATTTTTTGTAGACTTTTCATTTTTGTTCCATATTTTCCAACCGCACGTACATACACATGTACCTATGTATGTAGTTATAGAATCAGACGAAATGTATGTTAAAAATAGAAAATCATTATCATAACTGTCACACAAAAGAAGTGGAAAACGAATAAGAAGAAGCAAAAACTTCAGAAATTATATGGGACATGAAGATAAATTACATTTCCACACAACAGTATATAAATTTACGAAGACGCAAGAAAATAAAAGGAAAAATTGGGGGAGAAAAATTGGATTTTGTGTGTTGTGTTGTGTACCCAAAATGAGTTTATGAATTAATGATGTGATGAAAATCTTGTATCAAGGTCGTTGAAAATGTCTACAATTTTTTTCCGTACAGATTCTAGACGAGATTATCAATCAATGAGATAATTTTTTTTTGTAATTTTCATTTATTTTTTGTGCCTACATATGCGATGATTGATTGTGGGAAACGAGGCATGGAGAAATTGTCAACTTGGATAATAATCGAATCGAAACGATTATTTAGGGTTGATATATATAATTGGAAATAACTCAAGTGGGAAATAGAATGTTTGCGTGGAAAATTAATTTCAAATTTGGTTATATCATTAATTATAAAAACGTTTAACACGTCTGTTGTGATTATTTGAAATTTGTGTGAGTTAATTTTAAAAATTTCAAATTATCACTTTGATGATTGATCGTAGATAACCAACAAACGTCTACCAATTCAATACATTCAAGCTGAACTAGCAAATGTAAGGATATACCTATGTATGTATATTTTTTCTAACTTGAGATAACTTTTCGTTATAACGAAACGTTTTTTTTAAATTCATCTTGTATTCTACTTAATAATACGCACAAACAAAGTAACTCTGAACCAAATATAAAAAGTCATTCTAAGCGAATGAGAAGCGCAGCTTCCCTATACGTTTTGGTTAAAATGTGCATATTGCCTAATCTTAAAATATATTAATTTCGATTAAAACGGTGTTCTCTAGAACAATTATTCAAGGGAACCAGGAACTAATTTTTGGTTATTTCTGTATGTTGTACACAGAATGAAATCATCGCCATTTATAAATTTATTCTATTTAGTTGTTTTCTCTTTCACTGTACGTCCTGTTTATGGTTAGAGCTTCCATTGAGCTTCCGTATAGAAAAAAGAGGAGCGAATATGATGATGTATTAGAATTTATTTGTTTATGAACATGTATTGTACTTGCAAAATTTCACTGAAATAATTTTAATATTGTTTTCCTGTTAGTTCCGTTTTTATAATTTTATTTGTTGCACTATTACTGTAACTAAAAGGAGAATACTGAATGATCAATACTCCCTCATGGAAGTAATATTATTTCTGCTTTTCATACAATATATTTCGTTGTGTGTGGTTATTTTAATTTATTTTTCTCTATTGGTATTGATTTCTATTTATGTATTTACGTGTTAAACCAAATATTGATTTAAATGTAATTAAATTAATTAAATGAAAACGAATGAATCGGTCGATCATTTCGAGCCCAATTAACGTGCGAGGCTTTCTCGACGCAGTCAGCTAAAATTGAATCTTTGATTGATCTTTGATTTATTAAAGGTCCAAAGTGGTCGGAGACCGGGTTCAAGGAACTTCCATACCAATAATGTTGGCCCTTCGTCTTACATACTTTTACAAATCATAAGAATGTTATCATTTGGAAAACATTTGAAATTTTGAAGCGACCCAACCTCCAACCTCCAAGTTACAATTTAAATTGTTTCGTATATTTTATTGAAAAAAAAAATAATCAGAGAGCCATCGAAAAAACTGCAGAGGAGTTTCCGAATTTCATAACTAACTGATTCTTTGGTATCATCTGGTGGAATATTTTTTAAAAATGTCATATTAAGTGTGTGCGATAAGTTTACGCAAAAATGTAAACCCGGAAATATTCATAAAGTGAATATAGCGGAATATGTATCACATCCGTTCACACAGGTTGCATTAAGATAATCCTAGATTTCATCAATTGACAAATGTTAATTTTCAGTGTTTTTGTGGCGTGATATTCAACAAGTTAATTGTTGTATAGATTAACTCTGAATGTTAATGTTAATGACGAACCATCACCGTCTTACATAACAAATCGAATGCGAATTGTTAATAATATTGCCTATAACACTTATCTTTCGAATTGATCGGCTGGAAATATTGTCACGTTCTCATGGAAATGTAATATTTTTAGAGCTCTGGGACAAAATGTAATAAAGCTTTTTCATAATTATCAATATGATGAGTATTTTTTCCGAAAAGTTTTTTCTTACAGTGAAACCAATTGAAAGTTTTTTAATATCGCATAATAAAGCTTCTATTTAAAGATTCAAGTTATGCATAATCATGCCATATAATTAACGAGCCTGACTGTAGGAAAAACGTAGCGTTCTATATGGTGAGTATATAAAACACTGCTTTATATGAAAAATGTACTTTTTCGACCATAAAATAATAACATCAAATGTAGGAGCTTTCCACTTTCGTATAAATTGTACTTTTATCATAATTGTCGTGACATTTCTAGTTTTTATTGAGTTGCCAGATGTACATTATACCATGGGTGGGATGTTGTAACATCACTACTATCGATATTCGATAGACATTTGTGTCTCTTTTTACAAGAACAAAATGAAATGCTATTTCGTATTTAGTTCCGCAATTTCTATTGTGGCCATGGCGTGCTCGATTCTGTTTCTTTTAATTTTTTCGATAAAATATTACAAATATTTTTGTTTTCGATAGCTAATGAAATGAAGAGAAAGATAGTGTGCCAATTTGTTTTAACAGGCAGAGAACCCAATAAAAACAGCGTAATGGAACAAACCAAATAGCGTGCGACTTTGTTCTTGAAAAGAGAGACACGAATGTCTATCGAATATCGAAAATAGTGATGTTACAACATCCCACCCCATATCAATAGAAAATTTGCTAATGTTTAAAATTTTGTTTCAATTGTCAATGTTAAACCATCGTAACAAAAATAAAATTGTTATTTTGTAAGAGTCTAATTTTTAAAATTTCGCATAAATTAGGCACAAAAATAATGTACATTTTGAGTAAATTACATAATTAACACCGAATAATTTATGTCGACCATACAAAAAAATTTGATCTAAGGTTCCCTTTCGAGACGTAATTTTACGGGTTCGTACTAAACAGAGAAAATATGTACTTAAAATACTATTAGTTTAGATTAGTGCTGATACATATTTTAAATTTAAAAAAGCGCGAACCAAAATTTCTCAAAATAGGAAATAGTAGAATTTTTTTTGTTATAATAAAATTTTTAACTTATACTAATGGCCAAAACAAGTCTTACCTGAGCTTTGATTTGTTGATTGAATGAACGAGGGGCCCATTAGAACATGATTAGACTGAATATTTAGGCTATATAGCACTTAGAGACATTTTTAAGGAACAGCTTTATTAATTTAAGATATCCAAAGGACAAGAAAATTAAGAAAATGGATCAAATATTAATCATGATTTCGACTTTTCGTAACTAAGAATGTCCAATAGAGTGCGAGATATTGCTACAATTTACTATGCCTTATGAGTAATACGAAAACAAAATTATGACATTTCGTAATTTACAGCAAAAATTGTATTAATATGGTGTAATGATAAAGGTACAATTTATTTTAATTATTTTCTAATTTGTAGCCTAATGTGGTTAGTGAAATTAAAACTGAGTGCAATCAAACATATAAATAATTCACATTAATTAACAAATTTTGAAAGCTCCTACAATTTATGGGTAGTCACCATATAAAAAACTCGTTGAACAACTTTTTTGAAAAATCAGGCCTGTAATATAAGACCTTGGTGTAATTGATTGAAAGCTTTTATCTCATATTAATATATAAACATTTTTATGAAATTTAACAAATAAGACACTTCTTAGAAATATTAACTCAAAGCCCCCAACATTAACTAGGTTTACAATTTACAAGCCGCCTAAATTCTCACATTTGCCTCGATATAGAATTCAGACTAGAATCGTTCATATGACAAACGATGAGTCCTTTATTTACTCTCTTGGTTCTGTATATTTAACAAGACCTTCAAATCCTTTTAGATGATTAATTTTCTGTCGTGACATCTTTGTGCATCCGAAAAAAGCTGCCTTCTCTATTGGATTTAATACACAGGATTTCAAAAAGGAGAATTTAAACGACTTTCTTAAGAAATAAACTTTCATTGATTGATCGAAGCATTTGCAGGAGCAGTCCGGAAGCGTGAATTTCAAAACTCCGTTTTGTCAAAATTATGGGTTGCAAAATTCAGGATTTTAGAATATTGGTTTTCAAAATACAAAAATAAGTATTTTTTTCAAAATCCCGGTTTTAAAAATATCGGTTTTGGAAATTTCACATTGTGTAACTATTAATTTTCAAATTTATTGTATTTTTATAAACACTTGTTAAATTTACAAATTTTGTTAATTTGATTTGAAAAGTAAATAGTGCTAAAACTTTGCAAATAAAATACAAGGACTATGCAGTTCAATTATTAATACTTTGCAGTGATTAAATGATCTCATAAGCTGTAACTTGTCGAGTTATACAATAATGATTAGACGCAAAAAGTTATTCGGAAACCATGAGATTTACGCCTTCACTAGTGAATTTTTTTATAGCAACCTTATGTAGGACAATATTCCATGTATTTATGGACAATCTATTCCATATATTTGTATGGGCTTGGAAATTTGACGGATATTCCATTCTCTGTTGAATTCTATATTAAAAGTAGATTTACAATATTTATCTGTGGATTACAATTATCTGTGTAGATGGTACTATTATTAAAATTAACGTCTTAACGAAAAATTGTCTTTAAATGTTATGATGATATGCAATACCAACAATATAATATAAAAATTCAGAAGATACAGTTGTGATTCATAAAATTTGGTATATTCAATCAGTTTAAAAAGAAGTTTCTATATTCACAATATTCTGTGAATATAGAAACTTCGATTTAATTCGAAATAATTCGAGATAATAATATGCCGAATTGTTATGTCATGGTATATAATTGAACCAACAATAATTTTTTCAAATAATTTTTACAATTTTAGGTCGCTTGTTCGCCCATGAATTATTATTAAATCTTGCATAATTTCCGAAGGCGGTAAATTCAATTTTTTTTCAATTTTCAGACATTGAAAAGTTTAGTTAAATTCAAATCATCAGCACTTAGCAAATCGCACCATTATTTTGGTTTTGATAAGTTTTTATTAACTATTAACAAAATTGGTTAAATTAACTATAATAAAAATACGTTTGTTTTAAAACAAATATTGAAAAGTTGTTAAACAGGCCCCAGGATTTTAAAACCCCGATTTTAAAAGCGAAAGTGGGATTTCGTAGTGTTTGAATTCGCTTGATTTAAAATTATTTTTGAATAGATTTCAAACAAACAACTTCCCATCGTTTATGAAACTTATCATGGTAGAAAAATGTACGAGTTTCATGTCGCTGGGGACAGCCTCAAACAATAATTAAATGCAACCTCGATCAATCATTATATATACTAACAAATATAATTTGTTCAAATTAACAAATCAATTTAAAAAATAAAAAATGCTTTAGCAAAGTATCAACAAATCATTTAATTTGCCATAAAGCCATTATCACACGATATGAAATAAATATTAATTTGAAATTTTTTTATTTTTATGTACAATAAATAAATAAATATACATTATATGCATAAATAAATAGCAAAAATAAAAAAAAAATATTGTTATTAATTTTTATTGGAGAAAGATTTATAGATGTGAAAAATTGGAAAAATATAAGAAAAAAAAATTGTTTTTTTTCTCATTGAAGTGATGAAATGATCATTAATGTAAATATGTATAAATAATCGTATATTATTATGAGTAGTGTGTATGTGTTTGGGAATGGGATAAGTGACGCTAAAGGTCTTAGGCGATTACTCATATGAAAGGAATTTACGCGAGAACATTACACTTTATTGCATTATTAATTTAATAATTATTATTTTTTTTATATATATATTTCCAGCACCCTCATATTCATCAATGTGCAAAACTGTAAAAGAACGCGATAACTTCTTTATACAACAGCACAACAACAACAACAACAAAAAGATTTTCATCTTGCAAAGTGGAAAATGTAAACAAAAATTTACAAAACACCCACTATAAATATAATATTATCTTGAAATCTTTAAAATAAATATTTTATTAAAGTATTATTAAAAAAATTCATATACAAATATTTATTTATTTATTTTTGTTTAGTGCGCTCAAACAAAAATAGGCGGGAAAATAATATTATTATTTATTTATTTTATAGTGATTTTATTTTTTAGTTATTTATTTTGTTGTTTAAAAAATATATAAAATTTTCTTGATTTTCTTGTTTCGATACTTCGATTTAACAAGAAATAATTTATTTTTTAATATTTGTGTGTTAAATTTAAAAAGTGATAAAAAAAATTATTATTTATTGCAAATATATTTATATTAAGTATATATTAAAAAACAATTATAAGTAATATACAAATATAATAAAAAAATATGATAAGTGAAATAGTTTTATTAGTTTGTTGTTAAATAGTGATTATTATTTTATTTTAGTTTTTTTTTGTTATTAAAAAATTATCTAGATTTTGTTTCTTTGGTTTCGTTTGAATGATGTTCTTTAAAGGAAGAAAAAAATGTTTAATTTGTGTTATAACGTGAAAATAATATTTGTGATTGCTATTATAATATTTGGACTTATCACAATTGGCGATGGTAATTAATTTTTATTGTTTATTAATTAAATTAAATTAATTTTAGATCTTAAAATTTATATAGCATAGATATTTTAAATATCTTGGCTCTATAAGAACCAATGCCATTTTATTTCCTTCGGCGTATCTTTTACTTGCTACCGGTAAGCGGTAATGCTAATAATCATTTAGTAATATCTTTAATTTGCTCTAACGAAATTTTCTCGCTTTTTGAGAAGCTTGCTTAAACTAGTTTTCCCTTGCGTGACACATAAATATATAGAGGTACCTTATGCCACTGACCATTTTACTAATTTTGTTCTAAATTACGTTATATATATATACAATACATAAGTTATTGTTGTTGTGTCAAATAAATCATCATTGTTATCATCTAGTACTTCAATTATAAATTTACAATGATTTTTCGATTGTCTGATATTTTGAAATCACTGTATAGTACGTTTGAAATTTCTATATATCTAATTAGTCACTAATGCTAAATTTACATATTGATATTTATTTGTTTGAGCAACGTGTTAATATTATTCAAAACAATTGCGATTTAAACTTGATTTTTTTTTTGGGGTCAAATCAAATCTTTTGCAGGATTAACTGAAATTCTCGGTTTGAACAGGAACCGCTTTATTTTATGGTACAAATTATTTTGAATCAAACATACATTCACAGATTTTATCTATTGTATAGTTTTCAAGAAAATTCGATAAATCTTTTATAAAATTCTATTTGAGTTAGGCATATCGATAATTAATATTTTTTTGTTGGTTTTTTAAAATATAGGACTTATAAATATAATATAAATAAAAATTAGGAAAGAAGACCTACGTCTCAAGAAAGGCAGAGAAATATGGTAGACGATTCTATAGAATAAAATAATATAAGACTGATTGTTGCGTTGGGATTCTGATATTAGAACCTTGAGAATCTATAAAAGGGTTACCCGAATTCTCAATAGAACAGCTTTAATCATTAAATTTATTTATTATGTATATGCATTGGAAACCTATAAATTAGATCGGGGGATCGGCTCTTTAAATTTAGATACTAGTAGCTAGAATTGGATAAAATAACATGGCGGAAGGTTATATATGCTTTAATGTATTAAATGTATTAAATTGCCGTTGCGGAACAGTATGACTAAACCACATTTAAAATGAAAAAGTGGAAAACAATGTAAAAGAGAATATTACCCTGATGCTCCGACCGCCCGTCTGTTCAATTTTCAACATAAAATCAATATAGGATTCCAAAAAGACTAAACCAGGACAGTCACAGTATCTCAGGAAACTTGTCTGTCTTTAAGCGCACGTCGAAAGCTAGATCGAGTATTTGAACATTTATAACCTTGAAGATTTCAAATTAGGTCACTTTAAATGATATTTCCAAAATTTTGAAAAATTCTTATACAACTCTTAGGTGAGAGGTACGGCATACGTTTATTATAACGGCCAATTATTTCTACAGTTTAGTTTTTCAAAATAAATAATAATACATTTCAAATTAACTTTTCAATTTCTGATACAGTGTAAATTGGTTTGAATCGGAAGAATTTTAAAATTATAATTTTGTACTAATGTACTTTAGGTACATTTAAATTTATGTGCCATAACCCTTAATGCGAGAAACACAAAATGTGTACGAGTATTTATAGCAAATATTTGTTCCTGCATACTCTCGAAATAAACAACCAATTTTTTAAATACTTTATTACAATCTTTAGTATAATTTTTTTTTTTTTTTTTTTTTTTTTAAAGCATAGACACTTTTACGGTCCATAGCCTTACCTTACATTCACACAACATTCATTCAATCCATTCATTCATCCCATTCACACAAGTACAGTATACCACCTGCGCATTGCATAGCTCCATGTCACCCTGTACAGTGACATGGAAGATGGGTCGCCCCTCATGAGTTTTACATTCCAACAGAGGGTCATAGATGTTTTCAATTTAATCACCCGTAATCGGGAGATGAAAAATCCCTTTTGCATCCCGCCTCTATTGGGATTCGAACCCGGTACCTCCCGATCCAAACGTCGCAGCTTTAACCACTGCGCTATTTGCTCGGTATCTTTAGTATCATTATCGTTTCTGTATTCACCCTTTACTCTTTATTTAAGAAAAAATATTGACAAAGATAGAGATATCATTGTACGGATTGCTCAGAGACCGATCGATACTCATTCGAAAAAACTTAAATACTATTAATTCAAATTTTCAAACAATTTGATAATCCTATTCCGAAGTTTTTTCTCTACATAAACACATTCAAACTGACGATATAGCTATTGAAGTTCAAATCAAACTATAAAAATAAATTGGTTCATTTGTAAATTTAATTTTATCATAAATCATGATCAAATTCTAGCTCATTATGATGATTATGTGTGTAATTCTATTTTAATTCGTTCAATAAAATTTGAGAACGTTTTAAACTCTTTTTGAATTTTAAAAATGAGGTTACACAAAAACTAGGAATTTACCAAATTAAAAACTTGAAGCTTGAAACAATTTATAAACATTTTGAAAATAGTTTTACGAATAATTACGAATAATTACTTTAAGGATAAACAAAAAAAAAGATACGTAAATCAAAACCACCAACGTTTTTTTTATTAACGTTTACGCAATTTGCTATTTAAGAAGTATTGTATTGAATCCACGAACACCTTGAGATAGCATGTTACACTTCAATAATATCTTAATACAATCCATCTTAATAGCTTGAGTGCTGTTTGCGTCGTCACGCGATTTATCTATATAAATTATAAGCAAATTAAGTTTTTAGTTTTGAATTTTTCGAGTAATTCAAAATAATAAATTAACATCGAACGCTGTGTCCAGTAGGCAGTGAGTGGCAGTGGGATTCAGAAGGACAAATTGTACCAGTCTATTCTTATGTTCAAAGAAAAATTAAATATTTTGGAATGCTATATCACGTAACCAGAACTAACTGTTAAACTCATATTCCAATGCACACAAATTTATTTGTGTTCAAACTAAATTTATTTTGAGTATATGCGGTTTCAAACTAATCTTGTAATATATAATGGTGAAAGTTCGGATAGTGCAACCTCGATTATCTAACCATGTATATAGATAGCATATAATCTTATGTTAAATATTAGATGTTTATGCTCTCTGATTAAAGTTTATAATAAAAGTTTTCTGCGAAAACTTGCGATGCTTGCTTATAACACAACATCTGTGTGCGCAAACGTTTCATTCTTGCAACGTTTCCTTAAAAAAATAAAATTTTCGACAAAGGCAAACTCAAACATTGGGTAAAAGGTAACCATTGTTTTACAAAGCTTGAAATTAAAGTTATAATAATATTATTAGAATTCTTCTAAAAATGAAATGTTTAAGCTTCGACAATACAATCCCAAATAATAATTTATATTATTTTAGTATATGTGTATGTATATGAGGGCTACAATTAAATTTCATAAGCTTTTATTTAAGAAATAGTATTCCTTATTATCAAACTAGTCCTCGTACGATATATGTTACTTCAACTCGTATGCTAAAATAGTCAGTTATGTGTAATAGACTTTATTCTATCAAAATTTATATTAAAAAGTTTTGCAACCCTGTTATTTAGGGTAATTGAAAAATTGATCTAAAAAAAAAATATTTTAAATATATTTTAAATTGTAGTATTACTTTAATTTTGTCAAATTAATTTTAAATTAAAGTATCTAACCAAGCTCTCCTTATTGCAGTATAAATTACAAAACGTGCTTAATTTGACGAGGAAGTTGACATTTCATAATTGAATAAATCTGCAAACACGATAAGCTTAATATATCGAAAACCGTCATATCGACTATACCATCGCATTTTTATTTTCAAATTTAATTGAGAATGAACATTTAAATGCTATAAACATTATCAAAAAATTGTGCAAATTAAAAATATAGTAATATTAATTTATATCCGTCTGGTTTTAATCGTTATAATATATAAATGCATTAAAATCCACTCATCCCTTATAAGACACATAAAATTTATATACTATGTATGTTATACGAGACAAGCCTTCGTTCACTCATCACTTAACGTTTTTTTTTACCAAAATCTACCAAAAGTATACATATAATCAAAATGCTATAAAAATCCTCATCAAAAATTCCAAGTATAATAATAATATTTGTGCGCGACTTGTTGATTTGGTTATCATCACACTAAAATCAGCATGGTTGATGAAAAGACAATCATAAGTCATGATCAAATCCAAATAATATTCCCAAAAACAACACAAAAAAAATTAATTTTTGCATTTTTATTGCAGACACAATAATAAATTTTTTTTTTAAATAATAACACCAACAACAAATATTTTATTTTGTGATCTACGTTCGATATAATGGCCAGATTGTTGTGTGTGCGCAATAAAATTATTTTTATTGAATTTCCTTCTCGTATATGTATGTATATCTAAAGTAACAAGCGCTTATACATAATTTTTTATTAAGCGACCGATATAATTATACGGAATTACATTGGCAAATAATGAGTGTGTTATGCAATTCGCACACAGGATTATATTTACGAGTAGCTCGCGTTTTATATGAATGTGCGCACACAATCATTATATAGGCGAGAAGTAATTATAATTAAAAATAAAAATAAAAAATATGTGTCATCCAAAAGTTCACCAGATAATCGAAGAAATTACGATTTTTGCTTGTCTTTTTAATTATTTAATGAGATTATTGGACCAAATACAATACTAAATGTTTTCGTTTGCGCATCGTTTTAATTGTTAATTTTAAATTTAATTGGTTTTTTATTGGTCGCCATCATGATGGGAGGCCATGCAGCCAATTAACCCTAAAACACACGCAGAGCATATGAATTTCTAAATATATGTATGTATATACACATATTAACTAAAATTCTAGACATTATTAATCAAAATGTACAAAACATCATATACTTAATTATGAGTAATCCAATCGCCAAAAAAAAAAATATAAATTTAATGATTCTTGAATTTATTTTTAGCTTCTTAGCTTCTCGTTGACAAAACACAACATTAATTTAGTGTCCCTTTATTTACAGATACGTATGTACAGTGTTATTATTACTATCATACAACATACATCATCTGCGAATAATAATAAAATGTGCACTTGATCGTCTTGTCTAAAAATAAAAATTCGAAATGAAATTCGCCCAGTATCATGACAGATCTCACGTCTCTTATATAGGCAAAAAAAAAAAACAACCAACTTGATAAAAATAAAACACATCAATTGTATTTTTATATTTTTCTTCATGATAACTATGTCAGTGTCAAGAATACTTTGCATCCTGGATTGGTATGCAATTATGCTGTCGTATTGTAAAAAGAAATGTAGACACGCGAACTATTTTACATTGTTATTATTGAAAACAAAATAAAAAAAAAGCGACGATATTATAATCAAGTATGATAAAACAGTGGTGATAAACTGGTGTTTCACGTAACTCTTATTTTTAGTTCGACTATGCGAGTTTCGGCTGATCATCAAATTTAAGCGTACACAAAGCGCATAGTGGTTGAAGCTGTGACGTTTGGATCGGGCTACTAGCCAAATGGATTAGATAATTCCATAAAAGTTTTTACCTGCTAATTTTCGTTATTATAAAAGCTCTATTTTTGAGCTTTCATAAACGGCATTAACATTGAAAGCAGTGTTACAAAAATCAACATTGAATTGTCAAAAAAAGTTTTTGAGCTTTGTTCTTTCCTTCACTTTACTATTTGATCCATATACATACATTCAATTACAAAAAAGCGCCCAAAACATAATCCGCTTTTAAATGAGCTAATTACGGTAGTTCTGGCAGAGCCTACAGTAAAATTTATCCTAAATTAATTTGTCCCATTTGTCCTAAACCAAAACTTATACTAACTTTTGTGCGTATATATGTTATAGTGAAAGCCTTATAGCATTGCGTACAAACAATAATGAATTTACGATCCCCATAATTGGATACCATAAGTCTTGTTTAGGCTTTAGTTTTCCAATTAATCAGTTCATTTTGGAATACCTGTACTGAATTTGTTGACATTTACTTGCAATATGTTTGGTCCATGTCAGCCTTTTATCTAAGTCTAGGCCTAACTAGTTATTATATTAGTGTTATAGTATGGGTTTATATTATTTGAATCCATTGGTGAACGGGTGTTTTGAGGTTATGGAATTCGTCTGTTTTGAATTATTTATTTTTGTATTTTCCCTGAAATTTAATCACCGTTAATCATGTGCCCGCGGATAAAAATTTTAGTGAATGCAATTTTCCTAAACTTATCCGAACTGAAATTTTAATTCAAAACTAATCAATTTTTTAAGTTTCTTTTAAAATTAATACCAACATACATACATTACAATTTTATACACGGCTATAGGTCAATCTTTTAATTTTCCATCTGCTCACTGCATAGTTCCGTACTAGCCTGTATACTCACATAAAGGATGATGGGTCGGCCTTTGAGTTCTACATTCCAACAGAGGGTCCTAGATATTTTCAATTTAATCACTGATCGTAATCGGGAGATGAAAAATCCCTTTTGCACCCCCCGCCTCTGTTGGAGTTTAAAACCCGGTACTTCCCGATCTAAACATCGCAGCTTTAACTACTGCGCTATTTGCTCGATGGACCTGTTTATATTTAACTTTTAAGTATAATTAAGAATAATCAAGTACCTCATAGAGACAATTCAATATTCTAAACGCTCAAAAAATTTACGCGATCGATTCATTTTTGAAACAGGAGTGGATCACAAAATTTTAGATCAAGCAAATTTTTTAAAAGGAGTTTTCATTATATTCCAAACTACCGCTTTGTGAAGCTCAATGCAAATATGAGAAAAATTTGACAGGCTACCAATATTGTATATGATCATATGCCTTTCTATATATCTTACTTATTCCATTTAATATTTGGTTTAATGTGTCCAATAACACCACATAATACACTACTACTCGCACTGTTTTTTAATAATTAAACGAATCACGCAATAAATTATATTTGGATTATTACTATTTCATTGCTCTGTCCTCATTTTAAAACTTGCTATCTAAATTATTTAAGATGAGCGTAAAATTCTAAAAATAAACGCACGTTTATACAATTTAAAATGCACGTGAAATTTAAATGGAACATTCGTCTTTGATGCCGTTCGTCTTGTCTTGTCTTAATATGAATAGGCGCCAAGAGTGTTGAATGGACGAATTATAATGATTTTAAAATAAATTACACAAAATCTTATATGTATCCGATAATATGTATTTAGATTGGAACATGTGGGTTATGTGAAATTAGTATAAACTAAGCGGTTTGGGTTTATTTTTAATCGCGCACGCACAAAATTCACATAGTGATGAAATCATTTTCATTTTCTATCACAAATAAGATCGGATTTACTATACTAGCCATAAACTAGATAAATTAAGCTTTAATATGTAAATAAACTGTTCCGAACATTTTGCAATATTATTATATTATAAACTATAAATAGTATTGGATATGTCAAATACACACTTAGCAACCAGATATTTCTTATTTAAAAAATTGACTTCAGAATCATGCTCAGTTTCACTTATTATTTCATGTCGTTTGTCGTACGTCTTCTTTATTATATCTCTGAATTTACACCATAATTTTTAATAAATCATCTGTATCTGTCCAAACTTATTTAATACTCCTGAATTCACGAGTATTAAAGTAGTTCGAGAATATCGATGGCGGCTATATAAGCTTATATAATGTGTATCAAATCTTTAATTATTAGAAAACAATCTTACCAATTAAGTAATATGTATAATAATAATATATATATATATATATATATATATATATATATATATATATATATATATATATATATATATATATATATATATATATATATATATATACATATATATAATTAATAAATAACAGATTCACAATTATATATCCAACAAATTTTAATTTTAATAATTTCAATTGCGCAACACACACATTATTCAAAATGGAAGAAAAACCAACGAATGGCGTCATGTCAGGCAAATCAAATTGAGTCGACGGATTCTCGTCTATTAAATAAAATATATTTGAATGTAGCAAGGATTCTAATTTTAATTCAAATAAATTGTAAAGTCGACCATACACTTTAATTACTTTTGTTTATAACAAATAATTTTCACGAAAATTAATAATTGATTTTTTTATTTATCAGATATAATGTAAACTAGATGATGATCAACTTTGATTTGTAGGTCATTTCGCAAATCGAAGTTTTTGCCTGAACGGATACGTTTATAGTTTCTCACCCGACAGCCAACTAAGTGGTTTAACCAAGATATTAGATTGTATTAAATAACACAAGTTCTTATTTTGTGTAATAGTAATCACCGCCTCTGCAGTAATAGAGTTCTCCTTTATAATTCCTTTATTCCCAAGGTGTGGTACATAGGACTGCAATGGTTACAGGACTTCAGAACAATATTTTGTCGCATTATGAATACCATCATGACATTCTGAATCATGAATTCATATTAAATTCTTGACAGTTAAAATTACACTATTAAGTTTTAATTGTTTAATGTACGAAATGTATTTACCGATTCTCCATCTTCATTTTACCAATTTTTGTGGTCAAGTGGGCTGATTTCTGATGGATTTTATTATATTAATTTTTGTTACAGAATTTTACAGTTTTGTATGAGCTGTCGTATAGAAATGTCCACATTTTTCGATAGTTAAGCCAAAATCATAACTTTGTAGTCGTCCACGCTCAATGCTGATACTCTTTATCATTTGTGTTATAGGATTTTCAAATGTTTCAAAATTAATTAACTCTAGGTAAAAACGTAGCATTTTTATTCAAAGTTGTACATAAATAACTTTATCAAAATTGAACTAAATTTCATTTTCAAAGTGCAATAGTAAAGTCTTCGTTCTAAAATATCGTTAATTTTAAGTATTTCAGATAAAAATTTATTTTTAAATTTAATATTTTTACTCGAAACTCGAAAATTGACCATATCCAAAAATTAAAAAACCTGAATATTTCACAGTTAAAATTTAAGAATCTGGTAGAATAATTAAAAAATCTGTTAATAAACTAACAATTTGATAATTCTAATCACAAGTTTAAGTTTCATAAGATCGGAAATTTTTAAAATATGATAAGCAATTTTTGCAAAATTAATAATTTTAAAAAATTCTAAAACTTTTATCGTTTTTTATCATTTGTATCTAATTGTTTTTAAAAATTCGAACCAAATATTTTAAATTCTGTATTTTATACGTACATAAAATATTGTTATAAAAATTCAGTATTCATCATTTATATGTTTTAAAATTTTCGAAGTTTGTTATTTCTAGTTGAATACGAGTTCAAACCTTTAAATTATTAATTTTTTTTTTAAACTTGACTTTTAAAAAATTACTTAATTTCAAAATTTAAATTATGAATCTAAGAACATTAATTTCTTATAAGTTTGTATTGTAAAATTTGGTATAAAATATTTAAAATTATTAATATTCAACACAAATCTTTAAATTAAGATTAGTATTTGAAACGTTTAAACGATTTCACATTTCAGATTAAGATACAAAATCTGAGTATTTGAATAAATTATTTTAATTTAAATTTATTTTCAAAATATAAAAATTCATATTTCTTGAGATTATAATTAAAACTTTAAATTCAGTATGGTGTTACGTCCTCAAGATTGTTTTTAATGATTAACTGTAATTTATAATTGAAAAATAAATTTGGATATGCCGTCCTCGTTGACACAGTAAGTAGCGTCCTTGCTTTGTTATTCGAGGGTCTCGGGTTCGATTCCTGGTGGTGACCAAAAATCACGGTTGGGTGTTTTTAATGTGTAAGTATGTGTGTTTGTCGGGGTATTACACCGTGAGCCCGTTAGTGGCATTGAGTGCTGGAGTAATCTGCCCAACTTTAATTTTTATTTTCTATATTCGGGTATAAAATTCTATAAGTCTATAAGTCAATTCCAAATTTGATATTTTAACATATTCATTCCGATAATTCCAGTGACAATTTAAGTTTGGAAATTTAATAAAAATATAAGTTTCAAAATTTAATAATTTTGAATTATAATTTTTTTTTTTAAATTAAATTTCGTGATAAACAACTTTTACAAAATTCAATGGTTCACATTTTTATAAATTAGAAAATATTGACAATTTGCTTATTAGAATTAAAACATAAAATCCAAAATTCATACATCAAATTACATTTCCATATTCGATAAAGTTCATACAAAACTCTTAAATAAAAAATAGGTAAGATTTGTATATAATCTTCTTAAGAACAAACCACTTGATTTAACCTATCCGAACGGCATCATAAAATTTATGAATCTATATAAAATCCATTAAAAAAAATCTTAACAGTGTAATGTTTTGTTAATTAATTTTGACAGTTTGTTTAAAATTTTATTAAGGTTTTAATTTTCCGATTTTTGAGAACCAAATTCTGTAATTTTAGAGTAAATCGATATTTTTTTAACTGCTTTAAAATATAAAAGATAAAACTAGTTAACATTTTGGTGAACATCAACGTTTTTTCTATTTTTTTGACTTACCCTAATCGAAAATTTCATATTCCGTATACTTAAACACAACTAATTGAGATCATATACGTAATTTTTCTTTTTCAATCTCAAGATATATCTTATTTACCGTATACGTATGTCTGCATATGGAAAGATAAAAAATAGAAAGATTTATCATAAATGATGCTTAAAATTAATTAGAAAAATTGAAATGAAAATAAAAATTAATATATTTTTTGTTTGGTTATTAATCATTATGGTTAGTTTAGAATTGTCGGGTAAAAATATATCGCTTGTGGTAAAAACTACATAATTAATAAAAAAAAATATGAATTGCATATTATACCTTGTATAAAACATAATCATGCACCTCTGCATATGTACATACAAACTTCTGGAGAGAAAGCTAGAATTTGTGTGTGATGAATAAAATCGCCGGCTCAAGCGTACCTTATCACACAGCAAAAATACATTTTTTATTTATTAATTATAAACGTATACGAGTACAAGAATCTCGTTCGATTCTATAATTACTTTGATTTATTGTTGCACAATTTATTATAGCCTGTGCTTGTAACGCAGAGGTGTAACTGTTTGTCAACAGAAAATATCAAAGTCGTATATACGAGGTAAGTCAATTTGTATTGTAACTGGTTTTGCAAAATATTGTTACTAATCCGTTGGCTATTCAATAAATTAGAAACCACAACTTACTCAAAAATTTCAAAGAATTAATATTTTTTTTATTAAAATTTTTTCTTTAGATTTTACGAATGTATGTCAAATGATTCATTCTGAATATCCAATTTAAGTTTATTCGCCGAATTCCATCTTTTTTTAATAAAAATGCACTTCCTTCTCGAGATCACCAAAATTAGACAAAAACTAAAAAAAATTTTGCCGCGCACTAATGGAATTTATAATACTAGGAATTACTCAAGAATTTAAATTGATCATAAAAAAATATAAAAATTTATAAATATGTGGTGAAAAATATCAAAACTAACAAATCAAAACAAATAAATAAATAACCCAAATATTCGCGAATTTATTTTATGCTGTTGTTGTCATTTCAACGCGTCATCTCTCTGTCTTGCACTCATATGTGATCACGAAGCAAATTTATTTATTGGCCACAAAATTTATCTTTCTGTCGTGTCAACCGTGACATAACATTTGTATTCATAAATAACAAAATGTGATTTTTGTTCGAAATGCGAATGCATTTGGAATTTTACTTTTGTATTTTATGTCTTTAAGACATCCACCAAAAAAAAAAAAAAAAATATCACAAAACACAACAACAACACATCGGGTTAAAGACTTAATCGAGCTAAGAAAATATTATATAATGTTTATTGTGTGTGCCGTTGTAAAAACTCTTGACAGATTTAATCTTTTATTATGACACGCGTTTAATATTTATTGAGATGAATATTTAATAATTTAGCCGTTCGTTAGAAATGATCTTAAGATCTTAATTTTTTTTTATGTGTTTCTGTCCATATATTAATGTAAATTTATTTTGTATTATTGTATATATTCTAGCTGGTGTCTGTTGGCTTAAAAGAATGGGAAATAATAATAAATGTAAGAATCCATATTCAAGTAATATGACATGGGAAGAATGTTGTCGAGGGGCATCCACGGGCGCCGGGTACACCGACAAGGAACTAAATGAGGTGGAATTATTTTTTGCCATTGCAATTGATGATGGTGGGGTGTGCCGAAGTTGTTTAGGTACGTGTGCTAATTAGTTTGTTAAACTAAAAACAAATTTCAATATATTATTTTGGTTGCAGAAACATGTGAGAATGCCAATTGTGGTCCGAACAAACGATGTGTCATACGTAAAGGTCGACCGAAATGTATATGCTCACCAATGTGTAAATCATCCAAAGAAATCAAAAATAAAAAAGTACATTTTTTAGAATTAGAGAATAATAATAAAAATAAACCAAAAAGATTTAAATTAAATAATAATATTAATCATAATAGTAATAATAATAAGAAAAACCAAAGAAAACAAAAATTAAATAACGATAATCATAATAATAATAATAACAATAATAATAATAATGATATTCAAGCTGGTGTGATAAATTTATTAAATTCATCAAATCAATTAAAAAGTGATAAAATTATAATAAACAATAGTAGTAATAATAGTAGTAATAGTAACAATAATGTTCGGCATAAAAATAAAAAATCAAATAGAAATAAAATGCATAACAACAATAATAATCGCAACACAAATAATCATCATAATCATAATAATAATAATAATGATAGTAATTTATTCTTAATAAATAGCGAATTAAATATGAACAAGACAAGTAATTCAAATTTAAATAATTTCATATTAAATAATAATAATAATAGTGAAAAATTAATTCAATTACAAAATAATCATAAAAATAAAAATAGAAAAAGGAAACATAATATAATTATAACGAAAAATGATCATAATAATAATAATTATGGTAATCATGATGATCATAATGGTCATCAGCATAATATGGTTAATGTGACACATAAAAATCGTTTGGAGGATAAAATTCGTACAACGTATTTCGATACGGAGGTGTTCACGGAGGATAATTTGAATTTTAATCAATTGTTTATGGTGAGTTTTTAATTTTATTTTAATGTATTTTATCTGTTTGCGAATAAATACAAAGCCTAGAAATATTTGTTCAATTTTAAAAATTGCACTATGATAATCTCATCCAAGTTTTTTAAAGAAGCTTCAAAACGCCAATTTGCATATATGGTCTTTGCCGAGCTTAAAATATTAAATTGCAGTTTAAATTCCTTCGTGTAAAGACTAATCAATTTAATTTTTAATCAATCATTTTAATCAATAGTAAAATTCTCAAATTCGTCCGTTTCAAATAAAGTTTTAAGAAGCTTTCAACTCTTTTGAAATTGATTTAAATTCGAGGTTTAAATAATTACAAATAGTTGAATTTTCAATTTTTAAAAATTGTTGTACTTCAAATGGTTGAATAGTACTGAAGTATTAAATTCGTTTTAGAATTCAGAAACATATCAAATTTTTCAACTTTATTTAAAATAATAAAATTAAAATTTTTTGTAAATCATTTAATGATTAAAAACTAATTTTAGCTCTTAGTTGTCACAAGCTATACAATTTTATTGCATGTGGCGTATCTAAGCTTTTAAATTTCAATTTATCTTTTCTATATCTAAGTTTTGATAGAATTCCTGAAATTATCTTTCTATTTGTAAAAGCTTTAAATTGCTTAAAAGCTTATTTCTGTAAGATGGCTGATGTTCAAATGCAAATCATTTTAGGTAGATAGTATTTCTACTATTTTAAAATATAAAATTTCTCAATATTTTAATGCAAATAAATTTTTAAATATTTTTGATATCTTTTCATTTTTATTTTTAAAATACAAAAAATGTATATATTTCAATCCTATGTATTTTTAAATATTTAAAATTATTAGAATCTTGATAAATTCTTTCTTAACCATTTTAAATTCAGGAAATCTAAATTCTTTTACAAATTCTTACGAGTTTTCTAAAATATTTTTTTAAATTGTTACTTTTTAATCTTAAGTAGATTACTAACTAAAAACAACTAATTTTAAATATATATGAATTTTTATATGTTTAAGGTTTGTTAGATTAGGGTACTATACTATAATACATTTCATTTTAACTATAAATTAAATTGTAAAAATCACTCATAGAATTGAATATTAAGAAACTATAAAACATTTGTGTGAACAATTTAAAGTTTTACTTTAGATTGTTACAATCTTCGTAATAAAGCACCTACATACATATGTACATATGCCGTATGGAATTCATAAATTTCTAAAATAAACCATTTTATAAATTTTTAAAATTTTAAATGTTTGAAAAAATATAAATACTTTTAAATTTACAATTTACAATTAAGTTATATAATTTTTTTTAAATTTAATATTACAACCGTATTTCTTAAATTACTGTTATTAATTTTATTTAATTTTAAATAATAAATTTTCGTAGGCCTCATCATTTTTAAAAATATTTAAAATTTTAAACTAACTATATATCTAAAAACTGTTCCGAAAATTTTATTTAATTTTATTTTGCAATTTATTGTTTAAAATATGTATATAAAAATCCTTACAAACTAAAAAATTACAATAGATCCCTAATAACATTATGCCATTTGAAAAAAATTATTAAAATTTTAAAGTAAAATAGTTAAAAAATAAAAATTAATAATTAATCATTGTTTTAAAAATAAACCCTATTAATTATGAAAAACCTTTAAATTTTCTGAACAATATTTTATTTTATAATTTTAAATTTTATAATTTTGAATTTTTTCAAATTTGAAAATTTCCATTTCTTAAAATACTAGCCAATTATAAAATTTTTGAATTCTATAATATGAGCGTATAATATAATTTAAAAAAATTTCAATTGACTTAAAAGTCTTCTGAGAAGACAAAAAAATGACTGTCCCATTGCCATAAATAGGTAAAATTTAAAAGTATTAGTTTTTTAATATTTACATTTTTTCAAATATTTAAAAATATATAAATTGTCTCTTAAAACTTTAAAATTAAAAACATTAACAGATTTTTAAATTATTTTCAAAATTAAAAAATATATAAATTGTTTTATTGTTAAATTTGACAATTTATGAAATTTTAAATTTTCTAAGTTTCTTAAAATATAATTAATTTAAATTTCTGCAATTCTTAAACTAATTAAAATAGTAATACATTTTAAAATTCATCTAAAAATTCTGAAATACATATTTCAAATATTTTTAAAAGTTCTATAAATTTCTAGCAGTCTTATAATTTTGAAATCATGAATTATCGTTAATTCTAACAAATTTTATAATTTTTCTTAAAATTTATAAATACTGAATAATTTCTTCAAAATACCGCATACAATTTATAATATAAGATTCTTCTTAGATTTTTAAAATATCTTGAAATGTCCAAGTATGTTTTTTTTATTAATTTTAAAATTTTACATTCTTAAACTTTTTAAAATCCATTTTTACACAATTTAACTTGACTAACCATTTTAACATTTGACATTTTGTAATATCTAAGATTTTAAAACTATAAGATTTTTACAAAATTTGTTGAATCTTTTATTTTTTAAAAATTATTAAAATTTTAAAAATTTTATAAAATCTCTAAATTTAATATAGGAGTCAAAAATACAAATGAAGGTCTAAAATAATATTAAATTATTCGATGAAAATATAATCAACTTTTTTCCGTATTATTTTCAATAATATTAAAAAAATTTAAGCTATTTGCAAAATTTCTTAAAATTGTTGGCTATTTATTTTTAAAATATTAATTTTTTTTCAAAAATCTTGAAGTGTAGGTTATACCATAACTTTAAATTAAAATATTTAAAAATTATAAAAATGTAAACCAATTTAATGCCGTAAAATTATGAACTACAAATTTGAAAAATTTATTTATATTCTGAGTTTTCAATTTTTTTAAATCCCTAAATATTATAAAAAATTTAAACTGTCTTTAAATTCTTAAACCATGATAAAATTATGAGAAACTTTTTTATAAACCTCCAAAAATGTCTTTAAATTATTTTATAAGATTATTGATATAATTTTAAAAGTTTAAATATCATTAAATTCTCATAAAAATTTCTTCAAAATTTTATAATTTTTCTTAAATTCCTAGATTCCATCCACATCACTTCATAAAAATGTCTGTTAAAATTTCAATTTACATTTTATTGTTATTTTCTGAAAATCGTAACATTCATAAAAATATTTAATATAATTTAGAATTATTATATTTTTTAATTATATTAACACTACTTTAAAAATCTAAATTAATTTCCCTTATTAAAATAATGGTAAAATAATAATACATAAAATGAATTAAAATACTAAAGGAAGTTAGGGCAGTAAATTCTGCCAGATTTTTATCTGTAAAAATTTCATAAAATAGAATAAATTTTTTTAACTATATAAAAAAGTCTTTAAATTTGTAAACTTCTTCAAATTAAGCAACATTTTCAACAAATTATAAGTAATATTCCTAAAGATATATAAGATTTTAAATATTTTAAATTAAAAAAAAAATGTTTTGACTTGCCTTAGTTTACATTTGTGTAAATCAAAATTTGATGTTCTTCAGAAGTTTAAATGTTCATAAAATTTGACACTAAAATACATTTCATTTTGGCCTACCAAAGATATATTATTATAATTATATTCATGTAGGACAATTGACAGGTAAAATATCCAAAACTAATTTTAAAATTTTAACATTTTAATCTCTTAAATCATTTTTGTTTTAGACCGTGGCTCAATTGGTTAAAAAAATTATTAAAAATTTAAATTTTGACAGAAAATGATGGACAGACAATATTATAACTATGTTTTCTGCCAAAATTTTAATTTTTTATAAATTTTTAACTAATTAACATACGGAAATATTTAGAATTTTTAATTTTTTTTTTATTTATTTCGACTTTTTATTAAAAAAATTCTCGTTTAAATGTTAAAATCCAAATATCTCTCACAGTCACCCACCTTAAAATTATTGTAATTAAAATTTTAATTATTTAATTTAAATTATTAATTATTTATCGTATATTAAAATTCTAATATTTAATCTCAGTCATCTTAATGCTTGTTAAATTCTTAAATCTGTTCTATTTTATAATTATGAAGGCAAAAAAGTTTTGAAAAGTTCTTGCATTATGAAAAATTATGAGCAAACTACAACTGTAATATTGAATATGGAAAGTTTGGATTTATTTTCTCTTCTTCACACGTACCTACAATATATAGTTTTGCCCTAAAATTATCTGTCATAACTATAAAGGTTTTTATACACAGTAACATAATATGTATGTAACTATGAATACATTAAAATTAAAACATTTATATGATTTTTTCACTTTTGTTGTAAATTATGCATTTTATTGTTATACCATCACAATATAATAATTCTTTTCGTCACCTCACTGACCTCGTTTAACATAAAATCTCTTGACATCTATAAAAAATATTTTCATATAATTGTGCGGCATAATTTATATTATGTATATACAATTCTATTCTAATTTTAAATTGTTGTTGTATTTCTTGCAACAAAATAAAAAGTGAATAATACTTTACCCATTTCCCTAATTACTCGTATAAAATACAGCAACAAAAGCATTTTATATAAAAAAAAAAATAAAAAATATCTTGCGCTTTGTAATTAATCTCAAACAATATGAGAACGTGTATATGTATACGGATATGTGTACATACATATGTATGTGCACACAGAAGAAAGTACAGTAAAAATTTTATGAGATTTTAATTACAACAAAACATCTTAAGAGATTTTATTTTTTGTTTTCTTTATAATAAATAGCAATCTTCAAAGTAATTTTTCTTCTTTATTTAAATCTGTATATAATTCCAGGATAAAAGTAAACAAGGGCCATATTTCAATCCCGTATGTGGAACAGATGGTCGTACCTATAAAACAGAGTGTCAACTAAAGAAACGAGCATGTCGGCAGAATAATAATATGTTGACGGTTGCATATCGGGGACATTGTCAGAGTAAGTGTTTTTGTTTTGATTTTTTTTTGTTTTTTTTGTGATTGTACGAATTATAACACGCGACTTAACATTAATAATGTTAAAAACTATATATACATGTATATAAACAATAATATTATAATAAAATTATCCATGGGGCGCCTTCACCTACAAAGTTCCAACAAACAAAAATATGTTTTGTATAAATGTTTTGTTGTGTTTTGTAATGTTAAATAATTGTGTCAGACAACAAATTTATATTTATATGTACTTATATACTCGTACATACTTTAATACACAGCAAACTGAAGTATAGAAAATATAAAAATTAAATACAGCAACAACAACGACAAAATATTTTTGTAAGACTCAGACTCAGACGGCGACTAGGAAAAACTTTCGTGTAAATAACTTTTATGTATTATAAAGTTTAAATTATTTTATTTTCTGGATTAAATTAATCCATGAACACACACACACACCAACACACACAGCTCGTAGTTAATTGAGGATAATAAAAAAAAATCAATTATTAACTTCGAGATCATCAAGAGGTGATCAACATTACATACATAAGTAGATATAAAACACCTTGCGCAGACTGACTACAAATTTATATTCCCAAACCTTGACCTAAATAAATAACGAACGTCTCCATTATTTTATTTATTATTATTATTTAACCTGCCACAAAAAACTACTAATATTTTAATTTCTGTTCTCGTCTGCCCAGTCCACTCGGAACAATTAAGTTATCAAACTATATATATCTACATACATATATGTCTTTTTTTAACATCTAAATTGGCATCTCGACTAAAATGCATGTGTGGGTTCATCATATAAATAATTTGAAATTGTTGTTGGTTAGGTTTGTTTTATATACCCAAAATATAAATTCGATAAATCAAATGCACTTATACAAATATTACAAATCAAAAAATATATGTATACACAAAATTCGCGCAAAAGAACAATAAAGTGTAATAAATAAGAAATACACAAACAGTATATATAAAATATCTCTCTCTATAAATATATGCGCGATTAAAAAAATAAAAATATGTCTTAACTTAAGTCATGCTGATTATAAAATAAACAAAACCAATTTATCTATAAACGACTGCAAATTATAATACACAAAACTTTTATTTATTTATTATATGTGTATATATACGTATGTATGTAAACTGTAACTAAACTATTTTATATTATTGTTTTCCTCAATTTGTAAACTAACAAATATTTATTGGATATAATTACTATAAAATAAAAAAATAAAAAGATAAAAAGGTATTTAGTCTAACGAGATATAATATATATGTACATATTATAGTGTTAATGAACGGCTGAGTGTTTATGAACTATTATAACTAATCAGGCGTGCACAACTTATTTCTTGGTGGTCTGTATAAATTACCAATAACTGATTACCTTCTAGTACGTAAACGACATAATAACCTTAAAAACAAAAAAAAATTAACAATTAAATTCGCCATTCTATAGAAAATCTATGTGCGAGACGTTTCTAAAATTTTCAAGTTCATATACATACGTTGTAAACGAAACGATTGGTTCGATTAATTCCCACAGTAATAAATCATTCGATCACTGTATAAATTAAAAAAATTGTAATAATTTCCAATTAAATTTTTTTATTTATTTATAAATATGTTCAGAATTTCTAAGTAAAATATAAATAAAAAATTTAAAGCCCTTTATGAAAACATTGAAATTTATGCTGAATGAATATGAATTTGACGACTGGATTTTCGTTTTTTGTTTGTTTTGTAATGTAATCGAAGCACGTACTTTTGATTATTAATTAAGTAATTGAAGTCGAATTTAATTGGCATTGGTGGGAATATTTGGCTGTATATTCATGGTACATTTTATTCTATAACGCTCTCATACATAGGATGAACTCCGTCTTAACAAAATATATAGTTTATTGAACCATGATTATTGTGTCAATTGTGTGGAACTGAAAAAATGTAACATCGAATGTAACGGCTAGATTTCTAAATTTTCTTTAAAACAAAATTAAAACGTAAAATTGTAAAATGATAGCATTTATTTTATTTTTTAATATTTTCCCTCATACCCAATATTTTACAGTTAGAATTGTAGGTTTCATTAACTTGTAAATTAAAATTGTAAACAGTTCCCAGATATTGAATATCACAAAATACATTTTTTATTATGGAACCTACTGAGGTTCCGCACTCGATGCCACAATGGGCCCACGGTGCAAACCAAGAGGATCTATTCTAAATCGCAGGAGCGTACTGCAATCTTAGCAAACTGTAAAAGTTTGAACCAAGGAATGGATACTAACTGATCTACGTTCAAAGATCTGGAAGAGAACAATTGGGATCAAGCTCCGACAAAGGCCGGACAGCTGCCGAGGTAGAGTAAGCAGTCGCCCATTTCCTTTAGGCACAAAGAGCATCCTGTGCTAGTGACATGCGTTGGAGATGAACCTTGAAACGTCCATGCCCGGTGATAAGTGCAACCAGAATTCTGAGTTGGTTCTTTTTTAAGGATAATACATATTTAGTGAACCTCACGTAGCCATTTAAATTCAGGCAATAGCCTGTCATACACCATTTCAACCTCCGGAATATGTGACTTAAACTTATTATGAATCTGTCTATGCCCTGTACAAGTCCCGAAGACATTCCATGCCCCAATTGACTTTAGTCGATACGCAGCAGAACACGCTGTACCAAGAATGTGGCACTGCAATTCGAGCAGATGTAGAATTGACTCCATAGCAAGAAGAGGAGCAGACGACATAGCCCCGGTTATAGCCCTACAGGCTGTCATCTGCAATCCATCTAGCCTTGCTATTGAAGACGTCAGTTTCACAACCGGCCAGCAAACAATTGAAACATAGGACAGTAAAGGTAAAACCAGTAATTTATAGATGAACGACATCAATTTGAACCCTTCTTCTTTGCCAAAAAATACCAATGGCCTTTTGCAGCTTATAATCAAGGTGAAACTTCCAGGAGAGTTTACCTTCTAGAATGACACCTATAGGTGCTTAATGTGCTCTGTCCTTGTGATCGCTCTACCAAAGAGAGTGGGAACAGACAGATGAGCACTGTCTCTACGTGTCGTAAAAACAACCAGATCAGTCTTTGAGGGATTGACGCACAACCCCTTTTCAATTAAGTGCTGATGGTAGAAAACCATGCTGTAATTCAGCAGGGAAAATGCCGTCCGGACCACTCGATTTGAAACGTGGAAACGAGAATACACTCCAGCCTAAAACATCAGTAGTGATCAGCCTACTGGCTAAGTTCCAATCCAGAGTACCGACAAAAATGTCAGGTGGCTCGGAGGCAACCACATCCGAATCAACAATATCACATCCTGGAAAGTGGACAGACAATAGTAGCTCACCGACATCTCGCCTGCTAGAGGTTAGTTTACCGAAAGGTAGACGAAGGTTATCGAGTCTACACGTATCATTCTTAGCCAGAGTTTTGTTAAGTTTGGCGACAACAGATAAATTGTCAACTTCTTTACAGAAGTTTTTCTCCGCAGTCCTGTGCGCGGATCTTAAGCTTTTTTTATAAGCCTTTTGAGCTAATAAAAATTGAGTCCAATCCGAAATGAGTTTCGTTATTTTGGCTTTATTTTTAATTTTACGCACACTTTTCCTTAACTGTCCAAGTTCAGAACACCAGACGGGTTTGTAACGCTTCTTCTGGTTGTTAATAAGAGGGCATGACTTTACAAAAGCAGTCGAGATCGCTTTCGTTAGTACAGTTGCCTGCAAATCAAGATCTGTCATAGACCTAATCTGGTTAGGCAAATCTAATAATGAAACGAGCTGAGAAGAGAAAGTATCCCAATTCGTAAATTTCCTATTGCGATATGGTTTAACCGGTGGTCTTTTAAAGTTAATATTAAAATAGATGTACTTATGATCAGAGGTATGAGAATATCCTCCGTCACTCTCCAATTTAGAATCACGTCAACGATGGGCACAAACTAATATCAATCACTTCTTTGCGAACCGAGTTGACAAACGTTGGCTCACAATAGTTGGAATTACAATTTAATATTCAATAAAAAAACTAAGAAAGCATAGAATAATATAAAATCAATTTTTCAACATTTCGTTTCAATTTGAATGTGTTTTGACGTTCCATTTAAAATTTCATTCTAAATTAACGTCATGTTTAGACATAAAATTCAACATTTCAAAATTTTAAAAATTCTAAAACAAAAATCTAAATCACAAGTTTTATACTGTTTTTTTAAATTTGATAATTTACAATAATATTTTACAGTTCTGTACATCGAAATTAAGAATTCAAAATTTTTTAAAATTCTGAATTTCGATTTTCTATTTTCATTTTTTAAGAAGTTTTGGTGTGCAAAAATTGATCCAAAAATTCGTTAAATTCTTAATTAAATTACGAAAACTTATAAAGTTCTAAGTTAACGATGTCCTCTGTGGTCGAGAGGCAATCACATGTCTCGTAAATCTTGCACGAACATGTTTTCCAAGAGTACCACCACAGTATCCTTTGCTTGTCGTAGGAGGCGACTAAGCATTTGGATCGCTGGGCTGACGACCCGCATCCGTAAAAAATAACCTGTTTATAAAGTCAACATAACAAAAAATGCCTGATGGATGAGTACGAGAGATGGCTTCTTACATTTGAGAGATGATTCATGTGTGTGATTTACGGCCCAAAACGCGAAGTAGGTGGTACATCGAGATCAGTAAAATATCGAGATCAGAGGTAGGATGAAGATCCGCGTTATTCTACATGAAGTAAAATCTCACTTTCTTCGTGCTGATCCGGAACAAACTGTGCAGCGATCTCTGAAAGGAGAGCCACCATATGGTAGGCGCAAAGGTCGCTGAAGGCGACGATGGCTAAGGGGCCAGTAATGGCCTTTATAAACTGATTATTATTATGTTAATGATATGTCAGGTTGCTCTTTCGAAACAGGTCATGCAAATGTTTAATCTATTCCAAATTACAAAACTACAATTTATTTAAGTATAACATTTAAGCAATTTGAAAGTGGTTTTATGACTGAAATGGAAATTATAATGTTGAAATTTTATCATGAAGCATTAAATCTAAAAATATCAAGCAAGTGAAGTTTTCCCTAAATGTTATAACACCAAGATAACAGCAACATAACAGCAACAACACCAAGTGAGGCATAGATGTATTATTGTGCAAAGAAGGCCGTTTCGAAAAATATTTATATGGTCGTGGTGATTGAACTAAATATTGAGAACATCGACGCTTTAGATTTTAATAACTTAAATTGATCGGCCAAAATAATTGTAGAATTAACGAAATTTTAACGGCTCAAACTTCCAAATACCCTACTTTTGTACAAAAGTGAAATATTTGTCGAGTATCGCTTAGATATTGGTATACGAGCCCATACTTTTTTTTTTGAACCACATAACATAAATTATATGACGATGAAAAACTTGGGGGTTTGTTTGTATTTTATAATAACCAATGACATCAAGATTATTGCAAAAACCTAAATATAATAATAACAAATATATTAGTTAAAATATGTAATTTAAATTTGGCCAATCTTACCAAGCTTATAACAGTAAGACCCACTAGCATTTTTTATTACTCGTGTTACATATGAATTATAGTAAATAGAGAAAAAAACTTTATTACCAAATTTTAGTGTAGCTTTTCAAGCACCTACATAGTAAAATACACGAAGAAAAGTCTTATATCCGTGCCAGTCTTTAAATCATTTGAAATATTACGCAGTTTAATACAATTATTTTACAGAAAACGGTGTTTAGTTGGATAGAATCTCTATATTATGTAGATTGAATAAATGCCGAAAATCGAGACTCAAAACAATATTTTAAGTGGCTCTCGATTTTACTTTCCACAAGCTCAATCAAAAATGTTATTTTGGTTGTAATTACCCGAACATAATTATCTAGAGCATTTAAGTATCCATCTATCTGAAAACAAATATTCCACCTTATACTAAATCGACACAGCCTCATATATTTTAAAGAGACATTATTACAACCCATATGCCATATCCCACATATCTCCCGATGTTATCCAATTAATATACCCAATATTTCTAAAATACTTTAGTTCACATTTGAATGTATATGAATTTGATTGCTTTTTGATGCTTCATTTAAAATTTAAAATTAAACAATTAAAATTTAAAATTAAAACAATTTTGAAATTTGAATTTAAGGTTTAGGAAATTAAGACGTACGATTTCAAACGACTTAAAAATTTGATAATTTTGATTTTAGGACATGAAATTCGAAATTTTCAAGAGAGCTCATAATTTTAAAATAAAATTTAGAATACTAGAAATATCAAAAATTTTAGAGAATATTATTCAAAGTTTTGAAAAGTTTTTGAAAATTCGATAATTAATTAAAAGTAATCAAAATTTCAAATCTCGAAGTACTTGACAAAATTTTGAGAAATTCGTTAATTCTGATTGATTTCACATTATGTTTCAAAGAAATCATAAAGTTCGACATTACAAAGTACCTATTCCAAAATTTTAAAATGAAAATGAAACATCTTTGACTTTTTGAACGATACTTTTTAGAAAATTGTTTTGGTGTTCGCATTGTTTTTCGACGTTTCATTTATAAACAATTTTGAAATGAATGAATTTTAGGTTTAGGTATTTAGGTAGTAATATTTCAAATGACTCAAAACTGAATTCGAAATTTCAAAACTGTGTTTCGTTTAAACTGAATGACGAGCGATTCAAAAGATTAAAATTTGCAGTTACATCACAATTGCGAATTCAAGAATTGACATTTTTGAAAATTTGTCTAATCTAAATTTTGAAATTATATTCCAAATTCAGTATTTTTAAAATATCGATTCTAAAATTTCGATAAAATGAGTCGAAATTTAATATTTTGAAAAAACTAACTTTTAAAATTCATTAATATAGATTATTTCAAATTCTGAATACTATAATTTTCAATTAGAATGATTTTTGCCGTTTTCTTTAAAATTGTATTGTAAATCTAATGGCAAATTTAGAATTTAAGCAATTTTAAAATTTAAACGATTGTGTATTCAAAATAGCAAATTCATCAAATTTAGGATATATTAAATAATTTTAAAATTATGAGTTAAAACTTTAGGAAATTTAGGTGTAAAAATGATCCAAAAATACGATAATCTTAAATTTCAATTTTATTATCAGAATAGACAGAATCATGAAGCTTTTAAGCAAATTTATTAAAATTTTAAATTAAATGACGAGAGAATCTAGAGTATTAAAATTCTGCAGTTGGATTTTGAATTTAGAATTATGTAAAGATCGACCAATTTAAAATTTCGATAAATTTTAATTTTATTTTTCAAAAGGAGCGATCTAGCTCCGAATCACATTTAAAATGAAGCTTTCAACATTTCGTTTTATAACTGAAATTTCATTAAAACAGAGTCGACCTTTAATATTCCAAAATACACAATTTTAAAATTCGTTAATTCGTATTGATTTCAAATTCTGATTTGTGATTATCAATTCAAACGTTTCATTTTAAATTTCCAATTAATATCAAAGTTTGGATTTAAACATTTTTGAAATTAAGAAATTGTTGGTAATCCCTAACGTCCGTCATTTCTGAAAATTTCATATCTTTTATTTCGATTTGTCGGAAATTTTGTTAAAAACTAGACATTCTACTCTTTGCGATAATTCCAAACGCCCTATAGCTTAGACATTATTTTATTTTGGTATACGAGCCCTATCTCAAATATGTATATGTACTGTTATTTTTTTTTTGACCACTTAACATAAACTATTTGATAATGAAAAAATTAGGGCTTTGTTTTAATTTTATAATAATACGTACTAACAAAAAATTTATTTTATTTCTTATTTAATATCAGTGTTGAATTTTAATACAAAACAGTTATCAGTAACGGGTAACAATTATCGGTTTTCGTAATTTTTAAAACTCAAACTTAAATCACCAATAAATACAACGCCCTAATTTTTATTTTCATCCATTTATCAAGATTATTGCAAAATCCTAAATATAACAATAATAATAAATAAATTAATTAAGAAATGCAATTTAAATTTAACCGAGCTTTCCAAGCACTCACATAGTAAAATGCACGAAAAAATGTTTTATATGAGTGCTAGACATTTTTTCGCGTATTTTATTATGCGAGCCCTTGGTAAGGTCATTTAAAATTCGTTATCAAGAAATTGATTATACGACACGAACTTGCTCAACCATAATTGGTGTAACAAATAACCAGCTCCAATATTCATTTGTTGATCGGGACGAATCAATACTAGAGAATGGACAGAGGTAGCTTAGAACGGTTTTTTTGCCATACACTTTAACCGGAAATTCAATCTTCACAATACTATATACATATGTATAAGGTATATAACACAGCCTCATATAAATTTTAAAGCGCACCTGAGACATTATTAAAACCCATATGTCACGATCAAATAAATTTAAAAACTACCATATACTAATGAAAAATCACCCGCAGGCTGCTGCACCACACATATCCCACAAATCTCCCGATGTTATCCAATTTTCTGAATATATATGTATATACCAATCCAAAATAATATAAAATTATTGTTCATCTCCCACTTTTTTTTTTAAATTGATTTCGACTGAGGTGGTCATCACAAATTAAATTTTTGTGTATGTACATATGCAGAGTCATTTTTCAGAGTGCGGTTTTGTGTTGTTTGAGAACAAAAATTTAACAAACAAAAAAAAAAAAAAAACGAAACCGAATAAGAAAATAATTATATTGTGATAAGGTCATGCGGTACACGTAAGAATAATTTCAATAAATAAATAATTTTATTAGATTTGTTGGTTGACTTTTTTTGTTGGTTTTTTCGACTGCGAATAACGAATATGTAAATTAAAATTTTGTTTATACCAATAAATTATTCAAAATTATATAAATTTAATTCAAATTTGTCATGTGATTAAAATATTTTAACAAAATAAAAATACTTTGGTTGGTGTTTTTTAAATTATTGGTGCGATATATATGGTTTATGCGTGTAACACTCATTATTTGGTTTATGGGGACGATATATGTAGTAGTTTTGTGCGGAGAACACGAACACCCCACATATAGAGAAATAATATTGAAATATCAATCAATATATTGAAGCTATATTAGACACATTATCGACTACTATTAGCGCACTCTAATTGTGACAAATTGATGGTGTAAATAAAATAATTTATTTATATAGAAACGCGTACACCTCGTTTCTTCGATTTGATTGATATAAAATTACTTACATATATATTTACTTGATTGATTGGTGAAATATTGTGAGAAGTTTTTAAAGTCATTTCCAATTACTGATTTTATTTTTTATTTTTTGATTGAATTTAAAATTTTTATTACGCTTATATTTAAAAAAACATTTTTGCACAACAATAAATCATTTTGGGGGCGCACAATTGCGCATCCTAATGAGAACGGAAAATTTGTTTTCGTTCCTTTACGTGTTTTCTTAATCTAATTAATTTTAAATTACCTTAATTATTTTTAATTATGTATATACGTGTAAATAATTTGGAATTTAGTTTGGCGTCCGCTGCCAAGAAATTAGTTAATAAATTGGAATTGGTTAGAACGGTTGATTTATAATTATGTATGTATATTAATATTGAAATTGTTCCAAACGGAAATGAGTTCTAAATTTATTTTTCGTGGAAAAAAACATAAAAAAAAATCAAGTTGAATGTTAAATCCTGTGAATTTCTCGGTGAATTGTTTTCATTATAATACCGAAGCGAACTCAATCAACGGATGCATTGCAAAGAAAATTCCCATTCGATATCGTAATAATCGCTCTATACGCTATTTATAATATTCATGAGAATATTTTTCTATGAATATATATTATGTACATACGTATCTATTGATTCCGTTCCAAGAATTCATAATTTTTCATTTTTATTATTTCTTTCTTGCGCTTCTTATATACATATGTACGAGTACATATATTTATTATAAACTTTGTTGGCATAAATCTTCAAATTTATCTCTAAACAAATTAATTTCCTGTGAAAAATCTCTTTGCTAAAATAAAATCCAAATTCAAGGTCACAAAATAACATTTAAAAAATATTTTCTAACAGTGCGCGGGAAATTTTTGGCGCCATACCTTAACTATTACGTTTTATGTGCTTATATATACAAGTACATATATAAATAGCGTAATTTAATTAGACGCAAAAACTAAAATTATTCAACCAAATTGGTTTTAATGACTGCCAAAAATAATAGAATTAATATATAAGTTGACATAACCCACCTCAAGTCGACGACAAATTGATATATTATGTATGCTATGCAATAGCCAACCATATGACTGTATACATATTCAAGTTCATCGACCATTTAAAAATATACAAAAAATAAAAATCTAAACAAACTAATTAAAATTATCTAGCTACATATATATGTATATACATTATTAACGAACGAGTACATAGACATTTTGTTTGAATATATAAACTGAATAAATATTTAAAATATTTGACACATAATGTCTTTGCCACCCACTTAAGAATTGTACACATAAGAAATGCGAAATGACAAAAATACAAAACGAACACTTGTTATGATACGTCTGAAATATTTCGTATATATGTGTTGTGTGTGTGTGTATTGTATATATGAATTGAATGGACGCACGCACTCGTCTTCTTTTTTCTTCTGACAGGGCTATGTCATAATAAATATTTTAAAAAAAATTTCGTGTTTTTATTGTATTTTTCTAGCATCATGCCGTTTTGTAAAGTGTTCAAGCGATAAACATTGCTTGGAAGATCAAAATTCAATTCCACACTGTGTACAATGTGTTAGAAAATGTCCATCGGAAAATAATATATCATCATCGAAACAAGTATGTGGTGTTGATGGTATAACATATCCGTCATTGTGTCATTTAAAATTAAAAGGCTGTAATACGGGACGTGCTATTGCGGTCGCCTATCGTGGACCTTGCATTGGTAAGTACACATATTTTTTTTATACAGTTTCGTTTTATATTCAAATATATATATATACTAGTTCTCGATGTCCTAGAGCTCATATAGTGCATTCAAATTTTGGAAAACCTCTATATATGACTTGTCGGGACGGGCGTTTACGCGTCATCTATTATTTGCTCCATTGACGTGTCGACAAACCGTAGATAACGTCAACAATGTAGACAACGTCGATAATGTAGACAATTCCTAGAGTGGTTTTGTCAATTAGTTTTAAACTAAACGGTGACCAAATTTATGTTTATCCATTACAAAATTATTAAATTGACCCAAAACAACGATATATAGCGTTATATAGAGTGGGACCCTCTTTATAACAGTGGAACAGTAAATCTGACAGAAAGGTTACTTTCATTAAAAATAGTTCGGGGAACTTTAACTATGACTGTGCCATACAATTTAACACACCTCACTCCATGGTAAAACGAATTTGAGATCAGGAAGACTATATAAGTGCTACCGAGTTATTAAAAAGCTAAATCGTTCGGATAACAAACACTTGTTCATGTATATAAAAACCAATTACTATCCTATTATTGTGGCAGGATTGTACTGTCCACCAAGACATTCTATTAAAATCAAACAATAATAGAGTTCTTCAAGCGACTGGGAAAAAGGTTCAAAATAGGTGGTGACTTTAATGCGAAGAATACGCACTGGGGTTCTAGATTAACTACAACTAAAGGTAAAGAATTACTGATTGCCATTAAAGAAAATGAATGTGAATCCATTTCAGCTGGAAAACCAACATATTGGCCAACTGACCCATGGGAAATACCTGACCTGATCGATTTTTTTATAAACAAAAGTATTTCTGGACTCCTGGCTTATTTGACCATCGCCGTTCATTTTCATTGCTGCTACATCCCTCTTTTATACTTGGCAATTAATTGGAAAAATTTGAAAATTTTTATAGCAGCTGAGTTGGATTAATTTGTAAGAAATTAAATTATATTTGTCTTTAGTTTTAATTGAGACTTAAACTCAGCTTTACCTATTTGTTATACTTTCAGTTTGTATAGGGAAAATTATTATTTGGACGTTATTCATGTACTGACTTATACTTAAAACTTGTATGGTCAGTGGTCAATACTGTGACCCGCCAAGAAAATCGCATCAAGCATCATTGACAGATTTTTAACATCTCCGAAATACACTGCTTGGAATGTCATTACAAATGTTGCCCCTGGCACTATGCAGTTCAGTTAAGTTTCAAACGATATTAATGTTGAGCCATTTTTGGTTCAACACAGCTTCTGTTTACAAATTTCCCCATTATACAGTATAAAAGATTTGCATACCATTAAATATATATACGGTGGTGGGCAAGGCAGTAGAGTTATTGACTATGGATTCGTGGACGTAGGTTCGAGTCCCATAAGCGACGGTATTATTTTAATTTAATTTTTTCTGTATTGAAATTGGTTCAACACACAGCTTCTGTTAAACATTTTCATATTTTTCAAGTAGTAGCATGTATACAAGAATCCTCTTGATGATGCAAATATTTTCAACGCACTCAAAAATGAAGCGGTAGTAGTTAAGTCGCTCAAGGCGAACGGCTTTCACTACACAGAGACATATGCTTTTACTTGAACTCATCCTCTCGTTTTGAAGTGAATGAAGAATGAACCAGAAAAATCGATTTCTGTCGTTTTGGATGGTGCAGGTTAAATGCGTCTTGCAAGTAGATTTCCCAGATTTTAGGTTGAACCATTGACCTGACTTTAAAACAGAGTATGCAATAACGAAATAACTCACTGGTCATACGCGCTTTCTATTAATCGAGCGCCTGAGGACCAGGAAGAAGTCACTAAATTGAAATTTCAATTTTTTTTTCCAAATTAAAAAATCGACGTTGTGCAATTTGAAATGAATTTCCCAAGATCGGCGGAGACTCTTTGAGTGCCAGACGTACAAACTTCCATGCCTCATTTCTTGTAACAGTCTGACAAAAGTGTTCTTCTGAAGATAAGGGACCTTACTATCGGTAGTTTCTATAATATCCAAATTGTAATTTCTAAGTCTTCATTGAAATTTGCAACTGCCATGTTAATATTGGATGAGATTTTGCATTTCTGGATATCAACCGAAATTAATGGTTGAGGGTGTTCAATTTTCGTTAACACTTGAACAAGAACTGTACAAAATTTTGAGTGTACTACGAATTTTTAAAGAACTGTGGAGCCTCCAATTCCACATACGCAGTCGAAGATCCTTTGTATTTCAGGTCCGCAATTTTGCAGATCGTGCCTCAGTTAAAAAAATGTATTTGTGACTCGGAATCTAAAAATACTCGTGCCAATAGTAGCTGTCCGTTTCTACCCAAAACCTTGATGATTGCAGTAATTGTAATTGTGGTTGAAGCGATAGATGAACTTTATTGATTGATATAATATAGATATAGTGGTTCAACAAGTTTTGGCCCGTATGTCTTCACAACCACGGATGATATCTCATCAACAGGTGATCCTAGAGGTTTTGCTAATATCTAGCTGATCCTATAGAGGTTTTGCCAATTGGCCATATAGAAGACGTATTAGAATGGACATATTTCATCATGACAAAACCACCTCCCATATAGTTTAGCAGATTGTCAGGGTCTTACCAAACAACAAATTTGATAAAATTCTGTGGTGCTATTCCTATAGACATTTTTCAAATTGGCCGTATAAATAATATGCTTTTATTCAGGTATTTTGTATTGTTCTAATAAGTTCATTCTATCACATCTGTGTTGGCACAAAATCTATAAAACAAGCTCCACCGAATTTTATGTTTATTTAAACTTATTGCTTCGTAAGATATGACAAATGAAAAATTTTTAGCTACTCCCATGTGCTGGAGATGAACCTTAACATGTTCTTGGCTGCAGTATTAAGTGCGATCGAAATTCTGAGTTGGTTCATTTTTAACGATAACACATATTTAGTGAACCTCTAGTTGGGTTTAATAATGAACCGTTTCGCCTTTTCACAGCTAGGACTAAAATGTCACTTCAGTTCCACTTCAAGTAGAGCGAACTTCTTATAATAGCGTGCTACGTAACCTTAATACGTGATCCAGCTTCCGTTAAAAAGTCAGCAACCTCATTTTCCTCAATGTCACAATAGGCAATCACCAACATGACCTTTACTCTGAGCAAATCAGATTAATGTAGTCCTTGCAATCTTTGACCAGTTTGGACTCAGTCAGAGGATTATTAAGAGTATTAAAACCAGCTTTACCATTCGTGCAGAAAATAATATCAATTATCCGCCTAGCAACCGTGTTTACCCAGACTACATGAGAACCTAAGCCCATACTATGGACAGAAGAATTCAAACATTGCATTGAGCTCTGAACGAGGGCCATCCGCAAAAAAGACTATGGGCTCTGCCTATTGAAATCGTGAAAGCCTCAATTCTGATGAGGGGAAATCTACAAAGTATGAGTTAGTGAAGTTGAATTCAGACAACAGCCTGTCCTTCACCATTTCAACCTCCGGAATATGTGACTTATACTTGTGTGAGTGAGTGCCTGCAATTCGGGCAAAGGTCGGAATTCAAAGACTTTTTGCAGCTTATAATCAAGGTAACATTTCCAGGAGAGTTAACTATCTAGAATGACACCTAGGTGCTTGACGTGCTCTGTCCTTGGTATCGCTCTCCTAAAGAGAGTTGGGACAGACAAATTAGCACTGTCTCTACGTCTAGTAAAAACAACCAGATTAGAGGGATTGACCCTTTTTCAAGATACCAAATGTACACTATATAAGAGACGATCAGATAAGACATTCATGTATTTACCAAAAATCTTTATAGATCTGATCGTAGAAAACGAAGTACTATCAAAAGATGCCGCAATGTTCAAGAAGGTACCTACTACAAGCTATTTTTTATTTAGTGATCTTTCGTTTCTACTTACGAGGTTCAAGTAGATCAGTTTCGCAGAACTTGCCAGCTCTGTAAGCATGTTGCATGTTACTGAGAGGTCAGGTAGTTAAATAATTATCCCTAATAAATCTGTCGATAATCTTTTGTATAGCTTTTAGGAACAATAGACGTCAGACTAATGGGTCAAAAATTCTGAAGAGTTAGTATAATCCGACTTGCCAGCTTAAGGCATAAAAACTACTCTACTCCTACTCCAGGCTAGTGTTTAATGCAACGCGCGCCTGCAACTCAGAAAGACCACAGTAGCTCACCAGTTAGAACAGATAAGGTATCAATTTCCTCACAGAAATTATTATAATTATAAAAGCTTTTTGAGCTATCAAAAATGGATCCCAATCCGAAATGTGATTCGCATTATTGGCTTTGTTCTTGATTGTACGCACACTCTTGTTTAACTGTTTAAGTTCAGAACACCAGAAGCGTTTGTTACGCTTCTTCTGGTTGTTAATCAGAGGGCATGATTTTTCAGAAGCACTGGAGATTGCTTTCGAGAACACAGTTGCCAGTAAATCATGATATGTGATAGACGTAGCCTGGTTAATTTGAATTTTCAACTCATAAGTGTAAATATAATTGAACAGTGAGAATCCTCTATTACTTATAGTATTCGAACTACTCCAAATGATATGATAAGCATCAGCATTACAACCAATCACGGCAGGTATAGTTTATTAACCTGACAACACAGTACAAGTTTCGCCAGTTCCTCTGAAGGAGTGGGCGTTGTGAAATTATAGAGTAAATAGGCTGATGCAATGACAAATTTGAAACAAGAACCGCAGCATACTCGAGAGTGATTAGTACCGCCGCAAGATCAGCAGTGCTACATTCATTAATAAGAGTGGAAACAATATCATGAAAGATCCTGCCAAACTAAGAGTTCAAACCATCAATAAGCTACGGTTCCTAGATTAGACAAAAACGATATAGCAAGCAGCTTTTTCAACTCATAAGAAACTGACTTGCTATGTTGCACGTTGATATGATTAGATTCAAGCATGGGAACCAGCTATAAATAAAATATAATATGTGTTATAATAAAATCCTACGGCCTTGAGATAACCCTGAAACGGATCCTCTCAAGAACGAATTTGCAGTGGCGCTCCGGACTGTGTTTGAAGGACTTTTGGTCCACCCTGAACATAATCGATCTATCCCCCTTTTTCCTTGCGTACGACCATGGGTGAAACTATTCATTTATTTTGGACCTATAGTTAGGTCTACAAATCAAAATTAATGACACCAAAGCTATTTACTATACATTGTCTCAATCTCTCTTCATTTTTTGTTTAAAGAAAGATCACTTTAGAGGCGTAATGATAACTAGTTTTTGGAAAAATTTTAAATTAGCGCATCTACTGTTAAAAAAAATCCACTAAACCAATATTATGAATCGCGATCCTTAACCGATCACTAACACTTTAAATTTTTTGATCATGATCATCATCAAGATGAACTTCAATTTTGGCTAGGCATGAAAGGTATAATTTTAGAAACCAAACATATTTCCTACCATCGACTGTATCATATCATTAAACAATCGCAGCATATTGTATACGATCAAAAGTGCATAAACTTCATTATAGTTGAATGATTAAAAATATATTCAATAAAAACTATGAATTTATTTTTATTTAATCCAATAAACATAAATATCAACATATTATAGCACACAAATAAAGCGAATAAATATCATCAAAACATAAAAGCACGATGCGATCGATTGATCGCTTGATCCAACATGGATGCGCGCGGATAAAATATTTAAAATGATCGCAAAACGTTTTTCGAATTTTTATTAAAAAAAAAAACATTGTTTCGCTTTATTTATTTGTATTTAAGACATTTTGATGTTGATGGAATTGGCATAAGCACAACAAACATGATGAGATATTCATTTTATCCATTTCTTTATCTTTTGATCTATTTCGTTATATAAAAAATAATATATCGTTGTACGTAGACATACGTACATATGTATATAAACGATTCCCAACAAAAATGGAAGATTTATTGTAATTGTTGAGATTTATATAAAATGATCATCCCGTTTGCGGGGTATAGGCGAGGGTATGTATATACATACGTGTATATGATGCGGTGAGGATATACATTTATTTATGACTTTAATTTTATTTAATTGATCATATGAATTAGCTTTACGACCATTCATTTAATGATCACAGTTTCCTTGGTTCTATATATATATACACATATGGAGTTATGGACATAAAGAAAGTTTTATATTATTGAACTTTGAAGATTTATGTACTACACATACATACTCGTATATACGGATTTGGACACACGCCAACAATAAATATTACATAACTTTTTGTGCCCAAATGACCAACTTGATGGAATTAAATTCCTTAACCGTTTTTATTTTAAATTAATTTTTTTAAAGTTGTGTGTGATGATTTAAGACACCTTTCTTATTTTTTTTTAATTTTATAAGCACGATCGCGCAAGGGGACAGTAACGCGTTTATTACAAATCAACATCATTAAATTGTTGTATACTTCCACATACATACATACTTACGTATATAAATATAAAAGTAATTTAATTTCATTTCGTCAAATGCATTTCGCGTTGTTGCAGCAGTTTATTTTAATTTTTGCATGATTCAACATTATAACTGTCTTAATACCTTGCATTTGGTAATAATTTAACAAATTTTATTAATAATTTTAAGTATAAATTCAATGTGTAATTCACAAGAAAAAAAAAACTTTCATTACAGTCATAAAAAAAAACCAAACCAGAATTTCAGTTCTGTATGTTTGACTATGTTGTGCACGGATTTATATGCATGCACATATATGTATACGAACTGGTGAACAAGACGAGAGTATTGAATCGAAGGTGTTAAATGATTAAGATTTTTTTTCTTTCGTTAATTTGGTTATTTTTAAGAATACTTGTAGGTGTTTTAAATTATCAACAACATCATCATCAACCTCATCGTCGACGTCGAATGGCTGAAGAAAGGCTTTGCACATATAATTATTTTCTGTATAATCAACAGTAGTTCACTGCATACATAATAACTACACATTGTTATTATGCATTTATTGTAACGACGAAATGACAAAGTTGAAAAATTGTAAGAAATTTCATTATTGCTGGATATACCATTACAATCTAGTTACAAGAGTTTATTGTTGACATAATTATCTAAGCACTTATCCATTGATAATGTAACTTATTTAAACACGACCTTAAAACCTTTAAAAGGTTTTCCCGTTAGAACCTTCCTAGTATGTTGTTATTATCCAGGAGCTGGATTTAAAAAAAAAAAAAATTTAAACTTGGTTGGAACACATTAAGGTTCCGTACCCTATGCCACAAATCAAGCATATACGCGTTCTGCATCCGAATTGTCCTGGAATTAAACACATGATACCGAATACAATCGAAAGCAGGGCACCTGCCGATGAAGTGCTATCATCATCATCTTCAAGGCATTCATGGCATACGGCATTGCTGGCGAGTCCTATGCGATGAAGATGACCCTTGAAACGGCCATGGCCAGTAAGAATCGATAATAGTATTCTTAAGTTATCCTTTTTTAATGAAAGAGCGCAAGTAGTCAGCTTCGAGTTGGGCTCACTAATAAAGTATTTCGCCTTACGGCAGATGGGGGTGGATGACCACGCTTGCTTTAAGTGAAGTAGAGCATCATTTTGGATTATTTTTTTACGTGAGCCATTTTTTGCCAAATTGTCTACGATTTCATTACCTTCAACGTCACAATGCACAGGTACCCACAAAACCGTAACTTTGTTATTACGGCAGAGAACATTAAAAAAAAATTAATACAATCCTTCACCAGTTTTGAGTTGGTCAAAAGATTATTTAAGGACCGATTTACTGTCAGTACCGAAAATAATATCTTCACCATTACCTGCGAAGTTAATAGCTTTAATGGCACCTATGCGATGAAGATGACCCTTGAAACGGCCATGGCCAGTAAGAATCGATAATAGTATTCTTAAGTTATCCTTTTTCAGCACCCTGTTCAGAAAGCGAACCATTTAAAAAAAGGTCTAGCGATTCAGATATTCGCTTGAGAAAGTTTGATGAGAACCGCACATATCTCTCGATGGGTAAATCACCTCGAATGATTGTAAAAAGTTAAATTCAGAAAACAGCCTGTCATTAAACATGTCAATTTCCGGCGCAGCTGGTTTAACAACACTAAGAATTAACCTACATATGTCCCGAAATAGTACCGAATGCGTTGCACGCCCCCAACAGATTTCAAGGAGCTGGATTCCTTCTACGTTAACGTGCTGGTATAGTCTCTGTTCATAACTTTGAGCAATTTTTGTAATTTCGAACAAAACGAGATCAATTTTTAGACCAGACAGGTCGTATTTATAAAGCAAAAAGTTAGTATATGTTGATAGGGAGGCGTTTCTTCTCATTAACCAGTACATTATACCTTATTTCAAATAAAAAACTTTTATTTTTGATTTTATAGTTTGATACTTCCTTATTGTGACAATTTTTATTTTTGATTTTTTTCGGTAAATCGATTTCGACTTGCGTCTTCTTCAGTACCTTGTTAACTATTCGAGAATAGTTAACAAGGTACTGAAGAAGACGCAAGTCGAAATCGATTTACCGAAAAAAATCAAAAATAAAAATTGTCACAATAAGGAAGTATCAAACTATAAAATCAAAAATAAAAGTTTTTTATTTGAAATAAGTTATATAGTGACAAAAGATTACACAAAAACATTAAAATGAACAACATTCATTTAAACTCAAGTACATTATATTGTATTTAAGTTACAACTCTTCGTTTCTTTTATATGGGGCCTTACATCTTAGCATATCTCGCTATATAAACTAGTTTGTGTTCGATTGTCCTGTTAGTGAAATTGACATGCACCGACTTGCTCTCGTTTAATTTTATTCGTCATCTTATTCAGTCTTATTCAGTATTGAGTTGTTTTCTACCAGTAATTTCAGCTGATTCTCAATACTTTTAGTTACATTCATCGTTGTTTTGTGCTGATTTCCTGTGTTGTTCCCACTAGCTAATATAATCCAACTTGAATCACATCAAGAGCTCATAATCCGCTCTTGATTTCCTCAGCCACAAGATTACAACTAATGGTATTCTGCCTTTACAAGAACGAATTAATGCCATTAGGGAATTCCCAGCTCTTACTTCAATCAAAAGTATTGAGCAATTCATCGGCATGCTTAACTACTACCATCGATTTATAATATAGCTAGCTGAAATACTCACCCCAATTCACAGCCACCTGGCAGTACTACTACGTAAGCCCAAAACAGCCAAGAACTTCTCTTGGCCTCATGAATGTCAAGACGCATTCACGTCACTAAAGGCTGAATTGGCAAAAGACAACACTCTTGTCCCATCCACTGAGCGACTCAAAACTCAGCATAACAACTGATGCATCGAATACTGCCGTCGGAGCATTTTTACAACAGTTCAACGACAAGTGTTGGGAACCTCTGGGATTCTTCTCGAATAAGCTCTTAATTGTTTGATTGCTAAATATATTGCGAGTAATTCCCGATCCAATATTGGATGCCGAAAAGAAATACTCTGTATTCGATCGGGAATTACTCACAATATATTTAGCAATCAAACACATCAGATATATTGTCGAGGGTCTCTACTTCACCATCTACACCGACCACAAACCTCCGACTAGAGCAATTCAGTCTAAAAGAGAACGTAACCCAAGACACTTGGATTATTTTAGTGAACGTTGTCGCGGAATGCGGATACACTTTCGCGCACCACAGCAAACGAAACGGCCACTGTCGATACTCACTTCGACTCGACTGCAATAAAATCGCACAAACTCAAAAAGCAGGCTTGGAACTTCAGAATCTTTCTGGTTCAGCTTGTCACGCCAGTTCATCACTGCAACTAGAGCCTTTTAAATTACCTGGCCTAGAAATCGCTTGCGAAACATCTATTGGCGCAAATCGCCCATATCGGTGTCATTACTGCTCGCAATTTTTAGCCCAGTAAAAACAAAGACGTGACCCATTGGGCACAATCTTGCTTATCCTGCCAAAAATCAAAAGCACAAAGGCACACAAAAACGCTTCTTTGACAATTCGAATTTTTTGGTCAAATTCATATATAGTTGGCTTGTTTGCTTGACTGGTTGACTTATATAATTATACCTTTAGACGTTCATTGATAACACACATTCAAGATTGTATATTAACGTTATAAGCTGGCCGGAAGTTATACAAGAAGAGCTTTATGTGAAATTAACACCTCATACTGCATTCATTTGAATATATATATATATATATATATATATATATATATATATATATATATATATATATATATATATGTATATATATATATATATATATATATATATATATATATATATATATATTTTAGATATATATATATATATATATATATATATATATATATATATATATATATATATATATATATATATATATATATATATATATATGTATATATATATATATATATATACTTATAATTTGTATTCAAGCCAATAAAATTTTCGTACTAATTACAGTATATTTCAAGATACATATATACAAGACTGTATTATAGCTATTTATTGTTATTTATATTTTTAAATTACCGTATTTCCTTTCTCCAAAATCTTAACAAAAAATAAAACTCAAGAAATCGTTGAAGAAAATCATAAAAAATAAAAAATAAAATGTCAGTATCATGTCAGTGCTTTTTGTTGGAAATGCAATAAAATTAATTTTTTAACAGAATGAAGCGTACACACACAGCATTAAGTTAATAATTCACGGTATTAAGAGTATAGGCAAAAATGATAAGAAAATGAATAGAAAATTATCCATCCCCAATTGAGACTAATTGCAACATTTCTCATCGTAGCGGTACACGTACAGTTAGTATATTACAAATGATAGTGAATGCATTTAATCTCTTGAAGATTTATTTTATGTATACGTACATTCGTACATATTTTGAAATCGTTTAACCACCCATTGAGCTTACAATAATTATGATTAATAATAAAATATTTAATAATTTATAATCTTCTGTTTATAGTGCAACCGGTAACAAATTTTTTTTTTTTTGTGGTAGATTGGTCGAGAGATAATAATATATTCATGATAAATGTAATATTTCATAATGAACAGATGGTATGGAACGAACAGTACGACTTCCGATTGCCAATTGTATGTATATGTGCGTACATGTATATATCTGGTCTGTGATAATGGACAGTTGTTTTTTAATAGGCGCATAAAAAATTATATAGATTTCAAGTAGTTTAGGCTAGACAGTTTCAAAAAGCATTATAGAACAAGAACCGCAACCGTATCCACACATAATATGTACGTATATATATACACAGTATGTCTATAGTACCACAATGAATAATTGCATTTGAAACTGATCGTGAGAAATGTGCTCACTATAATTCATCATTTTACAGCTACTTTCTTACTTTCTTTCTTGCAGAAATAAATCTCGGCGTATTTTATTGCCCCATACAACACACAAATATACAAAGATGGTTGGTTGACCAATCGTGTATATAATATTATATGTACATACATAAATCCATGTATTATTTTTAGTATTTAAATTTATTGGTCGTTATGTTGTTTTATTTATTTATATAAACTATATACACACAATGTCATATATAATGTGCGCTCACCGCGTATATTGATAGTGCGGCAATAATATATGGTGTAATAGTTGTGCATGTACTGAGATCAATGTACAAATTTTTTTTATTTTTTTATTCTAATTAAAATTCTTTTACTGAAAAATCCATTGAACATATATTTAATTTAATGTCTTCATATTTTATTTATAATAAAGGTATGCATACACACGCGGGGCATATATGCGCAATGTATGTACATAATATTCACATATATATAGTATACAGACGTTTGTAATAAATGTCGAAATGTTCAAAAGGTGTGGTAGATTTATTCACTTTGATTTAATTTTTTTTAATGTACATACCTTTACATATTTAGGTTTCGAAAGTTGTTTCATTTGGGTACAAAATATATGGGGGATGAATTAAGACTTAAATTAAATTTTGCTTTTAGCTTAACACGACGGTTATAAAATATAGAAATTCTGAATTTGGCATGCTTAACTCTTTAACTTATCAGATCTAGTCAAATTCTAGATAAACTATTTACAGAGAAGAACACATCAATATTCTTACTTCCTTCTTAACAACTGCTCAACAGACTTTAGGTATAGTGAAAGTCAGACCCAAGAATGATTGGTTTGATGACGAGTGTCGTCTTGCAGTTGAGCAACAAAATATAGCCCATAATGAAGTGCAACAACGTCTCACAATCGCAAGAAAAAACAAGGCAGCTCTTGCAAGAAGGGCAGCTAAGCGGATTTGTAGACGGAAGAAGCGAGAATGGTGGAAGGCCGAGGTTCTGAAAGTACAACAACTCAGCAATGAGCGTAGTTCACGTAATTTCTTTAAAGGAATTACTGGATTGCACCATACTTTCAGGCCTTCGTCAACCGCCATTCGGGACCGGGATGGAAACCTCTGTGTCAACATCGACGCAGTACTTGACGCATGGAGTGGACACTTTACTGAGCTGCTTGATGTTCATCATGCATCACAGACTGTTGTTGAGCCACCTCTAGAACAGTCTGCGGAGATTTGCACTGAGGAGCCATCCCATGAGGAATTCACTAAGGCCATGCAGAGAATGAAACGAAACCGCTCACCTGGAGTGGACTGCATTAATTCGGAGCTCTTGATATTCGGAGGGGATACTTTGTGGAACTGTCTTTTCGACCTTATTCGATTAGTATGGCGAACCGAAGTTATGCCTGATGAATGGAAAGTGGCCGCGATATGCCCCATCTTCAAGAAGGGAGACCGCTTGAAGTGTGAGAATTATCGCGGTATAGCTCTCCTTTGCACAGCATACAAGTTACTGTCATACATTTTATTGGATAGAATCACTCCTCTGGCGGAAGGCTTGGTTGGTGACTATCAGGGAGGATTTCGTCCGAATCGATCAGTCACTGATCAGGTCTTTTCGCTGCGGATGATTCTATCTAAATATTATGAGACATCCATCTCCGTACATCAGGTTTTCCTGGATTTCCGGCAGGCCTACGACTCGATCAATCGAGAGAGTTTGTGGTCTGCCCTGGAATACCTAGGAATGCCAACAAAATTGGTACGACTGTGTAGGATGACAGTGACGCAGTCTCAATGCTGTGTTAAAGTTGAGAACAGGCTATCGACAATTTTTGCAGTTAACTCGGGTGTTAGGCAGGGAGATGCTCTGTCCCCGATACTCTTTAATCTCATGTTGGAGTACATCTTTCGTAAAACTGAAACACCTCAGCGTAACATCTTATATCGCCAGTCCAATCAAGTGCTTGCATATGCAGATGACATATGCGTGATTGGACTGAATAACAACGGAGTGAAAGAAATACTTGATCCGCTTGTAGAGTTTTCAGCTTCTGTTGGACTCCAGATCAATGAGTCCAAAACGAAATACCTGATCTCTGGTTTTAGAGACAATGGCACACCAGATTTTAGTAGTGGCCACCACACGTTTGAGGGAGTGAGGAGGTTCAAATATTTGGGCTCTCTTATCACTCACGATAACAGTGTGGGTGAGGATATTAAAGTGCGGCTGGCAGCTGGCAGTCGTTCTTTGTATCCTCTAAGGCCACTGCTAAAATCTAAACACTTATCAAGTGCCGTGAAGCTGAAGCTTTACAAAGCGTTGATCAGGCCCGTTGTTATGTTTGGATGTGAAAGTTGGGCGCTGACGGATGAGTACGAGAGATGGCTCCTTACATTTGAGAGAAGAATCATGCGTGTGATTTACGGCCCTAAACGCGAAATAGATGGTACATACCGAGCTCTGTACAATTTCGAGATCAGAGATCTGATGAAGATCCCCGATATTGTACATGAAGTTAGATCTCAGCGAATACGCTGGCTCGGTCACGTTCTGCGTGCTGATCCGGAACGAATTGTGCAGCGATCTCTGAAAGGAGAGCCACCATATGGTAGGCGCAGAGGTCGTTGCAGGCGACGATGGCTCCACGATGTAGAGAACGACTTGGCCTCTTCAGATTGTCTAAGACAGTATGAAGACCAAGCTCAGGATCGAAACCGTTGGAGCCAGATTGTTGATTCAGTAAGGGGCCAGTAATGGCCTTTAACACTGTTATTATTACTTCCTTCTTAATAAAAATAAAAATTAGGGCGTTGTTTTTGTTTCAAATACCGATTCCTGATTTTCCGCATCCAAATCGATAATCCTAAATCCCAATTTAAGTCACCATGTGTCTATGTTGGTTATTTTTTCGCCATTGATGATTATGACTAAATATAAACAACGCCCTAATTTTTATTGAGTGGGCAACTTTCATAAAAAAAACATAAATAGGATTGTACCCAAGATTATTTCAAATAGCATAAATATAATAATAATAAATTTAAATTAATTAAAATACTAATGTAATTTCAATTAATGACGGATAAAGTAAGTATTACGCTGTAGGCCACCAATCACGGTATGGTTTAGCAGAAATTACATAAATATTGTGCGTGTAATCAAAAATTCAAAATAAATAAAGCCGATCCTAGAGATGTCCACGGATACTTGCCTGTCTTTTCAGATAGTTTAGGCTATTAAAAATCTTTGTGATCAAGAAAATTAAATTCTAATGAACTTTAATTTATTTTACAAAATAGTACCTGGAGACATCTCTGGGATCAATTGTACAACATTTTTAAAATCAATCAAAATTAAGTAACTTTTAAATTCCATAAACAAATAGAAAAACTCATCAGAATTTAATCTGCTTGACCACAATAATAATCCTAAAACTATCCGGAAATATACATGAGTACCCGTGGACATCTCTAGGATAGGCAGTAATTATTATTAAAATTTATTTTAGATCACGAAACTTCAAAATTCTGTGAAAATCTAATTAAATTCCTATGGATGCACAGGTTGCAGAATATATTCTCGAGAGCACGTGATTATCTCTACAATCGGCAGCATAAAATTTACAAAACACCTCAAATTCAATTTTTCGTATTTTCGTATAAATAAAATTCCAATTGGAAAAATTGACAAATTTAACAGTGTAAGTTTTGTTATTTTTGTTTAGTATTAACTTCACTGTCATAAAACTTTCTTGGTCAAAGTAACAATTTTATTATTAGGCGTATTTTGTTGAGGCTGTTACAACAACAATTGCACTGATTAACTTCTGACATGAGTTAAATAACTCCAAAATATTTCTTGAGTTATTTAACTCTATTCCGATTTTAATTATGATACCTGACACCAGATGTACATTTTAAATTTTTTTCTTCAATTTTACTTTCGAAGGTTGTCATTTTGGTAGTTAAATGACATTTCGTAAGCGTCAATTTATACAAAACTTTAATTATTTTGGTTTCATCAAATGTTTCTTGTATTTTCCATTATATTATGACAACCAATTTTTTCAATGAACAATCGCTAAGTAGGGATTCAGTAGCCAAAACGATGTACATAAATACAATCAATATAATAATTAATAAAATATATTTTAAAATTTTTCGATACCAAAATTTAATCAACCTCTCCTTGCATCCACATAGTAGAACACACGAACAATTATGGTGCGACCGTGCTAGACAGTTTTTCGTGTACTTTACTACGTGAGTGCTTGGGAAGATCAAATCAATTTGGTTATCGAATTTTAACATAATTATACTTATGTACTATAGATTATAAATCATAGAAGTTGAAAGAAATTTAACAATTTCAAAGATTTTATAGAATTTACAACAACAAGAAAAAAATTTGTGATTAAAAGTGGATCGAATGAAAAGTTTAGTATTTAGGAAGGTATGAAGAATTTTAAAACATTATGTGTTATGATTAACCTTGGATTTGTTAAATTTTTTAAAGGTTTTAGTGATTTATAGACTTAAACACCGAATTTTAGAAATTTTATAAAAATTGAGAATATCATGGAAATCCTGAAATATTGTTAAAGAATTTGTGGTTCGTGTATCCAATACAATTTTATTGACGCTACTCGACATTTTAATGGAAATATATAAAGAAATTAAAATTGATCATCATTAAATTATGAGAAACTGAATAAGTAATCTTGATACAATTAGATATTCGGCTTGGCATTCACTAATCAAATACATATACATTTTTTTAAACTAAATATTTTGAAAGTTAATACAAAAAAATATTTCTTGCTGTGGTTCAAGTGCATTAATTGCCCATGTGATTACACTTAAGCAGAGATTTTATCATTCAACATTCTTGTGTAAAGATTTTCTGATCTTACTTTCTATATACCTATAGGAATTATACGAGTAGAACGTCGTGGTCGTTTTCAAAGGTTTGAACGAACATGTGGTCAATAATATTGGCACGTTTTAGTCCGATGGTCTCCAAAAATGATTTACTAGAGTGTACTGGTGCTAGCTGTGGAAAACATCTGAGAGCAAAGCTGAAATCTGTAGCTCGTATTCGTGTACTTACTTGTGAATTTCTAATTTTACTTCACACTCATATTTCACACCCAATCATTGTTGCCTTTGTGTTCATTTACAGCAACATTTTTAAATTACCTGTCCACAGAGTAATTTCGAGTGCCGATTAGTTTATCGGGAATAGTTTACCGTTTACTTATTAGAAAACAGCATATGAAACAAATTCTGTTAAATTATTTCTGAGCGACAATTAAATTTTTTTTAAATGTTCGTCCGAAAAAATGAACGAAAAATAGTCTCGTATTGCCTTTATGATGGTATTATACCCACAGCAAAATTAAAATAAAAACATAATTTTTTGGTCGAATTGCTACAATTTGTGGAATTTATTAATAAATAAGAATTAAATTTGACAGTTAAATCACTACTTACGCGTAGTATAAGGTTCAAATCCATCTCCATTTGAATATCCCCAGTACTACCGATATGCTATCCCATTAAAAACAACCAGCCGTGATTTTTGGTCACCACCGGGAATCGAACCCCAGTTCCTCGATTACCAAAGCAAGGACGCTAGTTGCTGGGCCAATGAGGGTGACGAAGGTACTAACTGAGATTTACACCAGAGAGTTATGGTGGGCGAGTTAGTTGAGCTTCTTCATGGATGATTCAACCTGTATAATGTAATACATACTTATACTATTTGCATTTTTACGGACAGTCAGGCTGTTAAAAAACTCCTTACGTCGAAGGTAGCCCAGAACTATCTCTCCATCTTTAAATGACTAAACAGTTCAACATCCGCCTAACGTGCGGGCCAGAGCACTTCAACACTGCAGGGAATGTCAAAGTAAATAGTCTTGCTTGTCAGGGCACAACTTGTCTCATCTCACCAAGCAGTTTAAATATTAAAATTCGTTTCGCTACATGTAGGCAGGAGAAAACTATGAAAGCAACGAACGAAAGATGGTCTTACGCCAACTCGAGCAAAAAAAACTAGGCCTATCTGGCCAAACCTGGAGCGGCCAAGATTCGGCCAGCTGATATTGCATGAACGGAACTATATTAGCATGATCATGGGTGTTATAATGAGACACTGCTTCATAGGTAAACATGCGGGTAGACTTATGATAACTATCGTAGCTACAAAGAGAATTAGGAGGAAACAACAGTTCTGCATTTACTTTAATCACCTCTCCACATCCTGAACAAAGCAGAATAAAATTTATGGAAGCACTCCATTTGGATGACCTGGCGGATCTTGGTGAGACCGTCGGCAGGGATATTCAAGGCTTCGTGGAAAGCTTAGGATGGTGGAATGAATAGTGAAAAAGAAATTTTATATGTGGTACAGCTGCAGACCAGTCTGTATCTAATGTCTATGCTAGTCCGTAACCTAACCACAATGATTTACCCATAACTTTTTATTCAACCGATAAAACTTTAGTAAAATTATAAAAATAATAAGTTATTACTATAATAATTTGAATTCACTGTTGAATGCTTATCTTAATTGATTTCGATACATTGCTGTCATTTGTGTTATCCGCACTTATCCATAATATCCATAATCCTCAATTTTCTGTGTTTGAAGTATTTCAATATAATTAAATGAAATCGTCAAAAATATCAAAATTGTTTTGCCCCCGATCAAAAATAGTTCCCACAGTTTAGAAGCCATTGCTTCTGACGTGCTTTTGGCGATCCTTTTCAAGCTAGTCACCAGATGACAACTCCACCTATCTGAATACTGACAAATAGAGCCAGTGTACATTGTTGGGCTCCAATAGCCCTACTCAATTTCCTGTGAATTTGCGTTTAGTCCTCAGCTGGTGGTTCAGAAAGAGAAAAGGCCGAGTGCAACAGATTTCTCAATAGGACTATTAAGAGAGTAGAGGGCTGTTTTTATCGATCTTTCCTTACAGTACGCATGTATATCGATAGCTCATCCAGCTTAATTGAGCCTCAACTTAAATAAGTATTACTAGGGTATACCTTTGAAGATAACTTCAAGTCAGGGTAGGATTAAGTCTATAGTTCTGCCACATGATTTTCCTCCGATTTACTATATGACTTTTGAGGCATGTAGCACTATTTATTTTATGCCTCTCTAGAGCCAGTACTGAGCACTCTGGAAAGCGCGTTTCTGTAATAGTAGCTCCAGAGGGTCATTGGAAATAACTCTGGATAGAAGGTAATACTTTACGTATAAATTACCTGTCTCCTAGAACTCCTATATTTTACCACAGTAGAGCCTCCAAGCTAAGTAATGAATTATCCAGAATAGTTCTAACAGTATCCCAGTTGGTTTTTCTGCTGTTTCTGAAATTTAGTTTTCTGGAAGGTTTTGTAACCAATTCATACTAGAGATGAATACACTTTCCAATTCAGTACACCGCATCCTTAATGAACTCTGACACAAAGTTAAAAAAAAATCAAAGAATAACTCACTTCGCAGGTTTATGTCTTATTAATTCCCCAAATTTTGTGATGTGTATTTGCATTGTATGACTCCAGATTTACGTTTTTGAGAATTCAATATTGCACTTTCTAACTGACTCGGTGGTATATTTTCCTCCTCATATGGAATTTTGAACGTCCATCTCAACGCTAGCCACCACTACATCAGCATGGCAGTAGTATTTAAACATAATATTTTGTTAAGAAAGTTTTTCGACATACATATTTTCAAAATTAGATTTTAAAATTTTAATTTTTTTTTTAATTGTGAATATTTGGTAGTTTGGGCTTTTTTAAAATTTAGTCTTTTGGAGAATACTAACATGACGTATATAATGTAATTCATGTTTGGTAATAATAATTATAATTAATGCCGAATATAAATCTATCAACACACACACACATACACATATCAATTTGATCATAATAGTGACATGAAATAATCACAATTTTAACAAAGCGCAACATTGAATAATAAAAATAAATTTTAAAATGATTTATGATTTGATAGTTTTTGCTTCTGGCCAAAACTCCATTAATTTCCCATAAAAACGCGTTAATTATAATTTATGTCTACTTGAAGTTGTCGTTTATATATGTGTATATATAATTATTATTACATATATATAACCTATTAGTAGTACCTCCATATAATCAAGAATTACAATGAGCAATAATTTAGTACATTTAATGCGATTCGCGTTCAAACATATATACAGTTTTTTATGATATTCGCGTTGTCTTATATAAGTCTAATCAATATTTAATTATCTATAATTATAATGAAGTGTTGAATATCTTGATTATTTTATTATACATATCTATATATATATATATATATATATATATATATATATATATATATATATATATATATATATATATATATATATATATATATATATATATATATATATATATATATATATATATATATATATATATATATACATATATGTATATATGTACATATATATAAAAAAAAACATATAATTTAATTAGAATTGATTGTTTAAACTTTATATCGTTAAAGTATAGCTTTAGAAAATTATTTTAATATTCTCGATGGGCTAGGAGCAAAACGTGTATTGCTGAAATAAATTCAATTTAATTATTTTTTTATGGCATTTTTATATCATTAATTTATTTTAATTAATAATAGTGGTTTTCGTAAATATTTTTTAAGACAAGTTTTAGCCGCATATGTAATAAAAAGAGATATATAGGTATGTGCTCACCTATAGTGACGAGAAACTATATACTTAGTCTACTTTCAGTTTTGGATTAAATACATTTTTCATTGTTTATTTAAACTTAAACTAAATACTTTTCTAAATTGATAGCAGGATCACGATTTTTATAATTATTGACTGAGAGATTTTAATTATTACGGGCTATCGAAAAATAAATTTTAGATTATGGATCGAACTCAAACCCGCGTAAGCGATTCGCCACAGAAAATGCTGAATTAGAGAATTTTTTTTTAAATGTCAATTATGTATTAACTTACGACGTGGTAAAACATTCCTGTCCTAAATCACTTAACTTTTAGGTGTTGAGTATTTTTGAAGTAAAACGTCTTATAATACCTCTTATTATACCTACATTTGCTCACAGTGCTCCGCTTCTACGTTGGCTAGAACAGTAAAGAAATAAACAGAACCATAAAGACATAAAGTCCAAATAGTACTAACTGTTGGGATAAAAGGGGCGATGCATATCGAACTAGTTAGTGACCTAACATGTGAAGGATTTCTCGCTGCTCTCAAACACTTGTTGTCAACATGTTGTCAAGTCAAGGGATACAGTGGCATTTCATCACCACCAGGATCTCCCCATTTTGGGGGCTTATGGGAAGCAGAAGTGAAATTAGTAAAACAATATATGAAGAAAACCATCTCATCCGCATTACTAACATTCGAAGCATTGACTACGCTACTATATCTAATCGAGGCATCGTTAAACTCTAGACCACATGACTCCAGCGAGCTTGAATGTTTAACACCAGGGAATTTTTTAATAGGAAACTCTATGCTTGCTCCACCTGACGACAAGTCACTTCAATTAAAACCACAACTATATTAACTAGGTGGCAGCTAATCGAAAGGATGCACAATGAATTTTGGAAAGTATGTAGTAAAAATTATTAAATAAAAAAAAAATACAGAATTTGCAGCATCGTGCTAAATGGATAAGCCAACAACCAAATATACATAAGAACCAGTTAGTTCACATAAGGGATGAAAATATACCCCCCAGAGTGGATAATTTGAAGAGTGATAGAAACGCATCCTGGACACGATCAATTAGCTAGAGTCGTTACGTTAAAAACTCAAAACGCAACTCTGAGAAGATCCATCGCTAATGATAGTCCGACACCAACTAGCTGCAACGATTTGGCAGATGAGATACATCACTTCCTATGAACTCTGGACCGCAGTCCACAGGCTCCCAAAACATATCATAAGACGATGACCCGAGGACGTTCGGCCAACCTGTTTTCCATTATATACTCCGTGTGTTTAATGAGCCTATTTTACAAGGATACAGTAGCGGAGTGGACCAATACAACAGGGTATAGTATAGAACACCTGAACCACCAGCCGGGTTTCTACTTCGAGAGACAAGCTAAAATGAAGCCGTTAGCTTTGACCTAGAATATAATCTTATACTATGATCTCAGAGGTTTTGACGTAAAGCTGAAACAAGTGAATACGCAGTACAAATACTTAAAACAAGTTTGCCAAGAGCCTAGTAAACACACAGATTAGTGCATTATATGCATAGCTCTTATCCAACAATTCGAGCACCAAATGGAAAACATTAAAAAGGCAAACACAGTAATCCAGAATTCTAACAAAGAGCGACGCCGCGTTAAGCGAGGTTTCGGTAACGCTGTAGGGCATGTTATGGGTGACTTATTCGGTGCAACCACATGAATAATTTCATTGACACAGTGCACTGTCTCACATTCGACAATGCGAAACTCCATAAAACTCAAATGATTAATAGGTTAGCTATATATATATACAACTTATGTTGACCATTAAAAACATAGAGGATACTCAGAGAATCATCATCGATGTTCTCACCCACGCGCATAACGGTAAAATAAATTCACAATTGATCTTTCCTGCACAACTGGAAGGTAAACTATGGAAAATTAAGGATTATACAGCCACCACAGTTTCCCTACCTACTCATTCTTTAGCTGACGTTTACGAGGTGATAACCGTAAGGGCAAGAGTTGTGACAAATATGGTTATATTCCATCAACAACATTCTTGGCAGTGAGCAATTCTCGTGAACAGTATTCACCAATGAAAGACACCGAGTTAAAACGGTGCGTTGTTATCAACCCCGATAATTTAATATGTCACCTTGCTCCGATTTACAACGCTATGTCCGAAACCAGTATGTGCGAAATGAATAAGTTCCAACACAGTAGTGAGATTCATCACAACTGCAATATTGAGCTATTCAACTCGACCAACTATTGGGCATAGGTTAATGAACACAACAATACGATATTTAGCGTAAAAAATAAACCTGCGCGTGTTTGATCTTATTTGTGGTAAAACCATTAAGCACAATCACCTTTAAGGGATCCGGGATATTGCAAATTAGTCATGGTTGTTCATTACGCGACAATGAATTTCATATACCCGCTCCATTTGAAACAACTTCTAAATTGAATTCTGCATTTATTCGGACTATTAATGCTAGCTTTGCAAACCCCACCTTTATTACTACCAAGATTGATATAACCAAGATACTGCTATCCAAAATTAACACCAGGCAGTTGGAAACACTGATTGAAGAACAGCATAATGATCGCCATTGGAATGCCAACCCGATGTTCTTACTATGGAGTAAGTTACTATCTACTCTCCCAACCAAGAGTGTCACGACGAGGTCAAGAAGAATCGATTGTCTACTCTATTGACTTAGTCACGGGGGGAGGGGGAGTTTGGGGGGGGGGGGGGGTGAATGTTATGAGCTATAGCATATATGTATATTTTAATATACAATTATTGATGACAACAGACTTTATATTTGTATTAGGTTTAATTGTATTTTGTGTATTGAGTATGCAATTCCAAGTTTTATATAAATGTTATAATAATAATGCATAGTCAAGATTTATTTTGTATATAACCAAACACGTAATAATAATAATTATGAGTTTTAACACAACTACCAACGTGTTTTAATAAAATAAATAACTGATAAGGCCCCACCAGCGGTAACCTAATCAATTTATATTAAACTCAACAATCATTTTATCACAACATCAACACCGGGATAAACATTGGTCGTTCGAGCCGTTAGTTAGTACTAACTAACTAATAGTACTAATTTAGCGAGCCAGAAAACAGATGGTACCACTCCAGCGCCGTGGAGAAAATTAGAAATATAAAAGTTCGACGATAATGTCACTGTCAACACCGACATTGGTTGTGTGAGCATCACATACTTTTTGTGTATTTTAATTTGTCAGGCGCCGTCGCTTGTCGATGTGTCTTTGGTTTTGTTAATACCTTAAGCGATATGTTAGGTTAGGATAGGTAAGGGTGACCATCCTAAAGGACTAGCATAGACACAAAAGTGGTCCATAGCTATACCACATTCGAGTTTCCTCCTCTTCACTCGCTAAACCATCCTGAGCTTACCAAGAAGCGTTTAAAGTTCCGGATCTCGATCTTACTAAGATCTGTGAGGTCGTTCAAAGGAGAAGTTCCCATAAATTTTGTTCTGCTGTACGCTAGACTAGGACATGTGCAGAGCAGATGGAGTACAATTTCCTCCTCCTCCTCATCACCACAGCTGCGGCAGAAATCGTGGGCTGGGACACCCAGTCTGCTCGAATGTTTCCCAATGAGACAATGTCCCGTTATAGCCTCACAACCATGCCAATATGGTGCCGTCGAAGCGATATCAGTTGGCCTGATCTAGACCGGTCAAGACCAGGCCAGATCTGCCTGGTTATTACACACGAACTGGCGTTGGACCATCTGACGTTCGTTTCTTTTATTGCTTCTTCCTGAAGCAGCAGTTTACATGAAGTAAGCGGTATCTTTATATCCCGCCTGCTTTGGGTTATTAGGCGTGCTGTACCCTTGCGGGCCACCTCATCTGCCATTACATTCCCTGCGATATTTAAATGCCCTGGCACCCACGTCAAGCGGATGTTGAACTGATCAGCCATCTTATTTAAAGATGCCAGACAGTTCTGGGCTACCTTTAACGTCAGGGAGTATGATTGTAGCGGTTTAATAGCAGCCATAGCAGCCACCTTAACCGATACATTGCTTGAAAGATGAAGAGTACACAAGTTCAAAAAAATCATCGAATAATCCTGTGTATTTCTAAAATGACACCTATCTCAAAACCACCTACGATTTCACATTTCCATCATCCAAAACATTTGATATCTCGAGAACTATACTTAACAAACGATAAAAAAGAAATACGGTGAAAGATTTTCAGATTATTTACATTTCTTCACAATGCCCCTCTCCAATGTTAAAAGAATGTCAAAAGCAGCCAAAATGGCAGCCAAAACAACTTTATTTACCATTATCACACCCTCACCAAACATTTAATATCTCATGTACTACTCGCATTCGGTAAACATAAATCTCTAATCTGGATGCTCTGATACGCATTATCTATACATTTGTTCACATTTAAAATTCGAAGTGGTCTATTTGGTTTAGGATTCATTTGGACTGCGAAGGATTATTTTATAAAGGCCGGTTTTACAAATTTACCAATTTTATTTTAATAGAATTTTACAGTTTAGGTGTAATAATAATTCTAAATTTTTTAACCAAACTAATGTATTCCTTAAATCATTAACACAATCTTCCAATTTGAATTATTTTGTGAAAAGTCGATTTTTGTGATTTGTGATCCAAATCATTTAAAACGTTTTATTTTTTTAGTATTGATAAAGTATTATAAACTTTTGAAATATATTTGAGCTTTAGAAACTTTGAATTTAAATTATATTTTAGTAATTCAAAATTATCACAACTTTCAAGTTAAAATGACGTTATCGACTTTTGATTTTTATGAACAAATTTGAAATTTCGAATTCGAATTTTGAAAATTATAAATTTTTTTAAAATTTCGTATACTTGTAATTCTGAAAACAGAAATTTCGCGGTCACCCTGTTTTTTTTTTAAATTTATTAAATTTCAACGTAATGTGAAAGAAATGTTAAACTATATGAAATCAAAATTTTGGAAATTTGAAAATAAAATTTGAGTTTAACGAATTTTGAAATTGCATCTTCAAATGTAATTTTCGATTTTAACGATATTCAACCTCCTGCAAATTTCTAAGTAACAGCAAATTTCAAAATTCAAATTGAAAATTGATTTTTTTTTTTATATTGGAGGTCTTACATATGAAACTTCAATTCAAATTTTCAAATAATTTTGAACTTAAAATTGATTTCATTCAACACAAATTTACTTTTCAATTTATTAAATTTAGAGACAGTTTAAATTTGTAATCATAGTTTTTCAAACCGAAAAATTTAAAATTTTAATTATCTGAATTTTTAAAATTTTGAAAAATTAAAACTGAAACTTTAGAAAATTTAAAGTTCAATATAGTTTATCGATTTACTTAAACGTCTTTCTGCTTTGCTATGTCATTCCACTTTAAGATGGTTTTTTGAGATCGCTTTTTTGATGAACTTTTGTTCTTCTCAGTTGAGTTAGTCTAATAAAATGGTTTGCTTGTAGCCTCAAAAGTTTTGATCCTTTTTCAAAACTAATAAAAAGAATTTTCTACTAATAGTAGATATTTTTGAATATTTTAAATTTCATCCAAATCAGGAAGGGGTAGATCAAAAATTTTCAGAATTTAGCGAGCTTAAATTTCAAATACATATATGGTTAAACTACAGATTAGAATAAAATTTCAAAGTTAGATCAAAAATTTTGAATTTTCTAGATATTACCAAATTATACTGAAACTAAAATGTCTTCAAATTTTTGATTTTTTTAAAAAAATGTATTTAATTTCGTAAAATTCAGATAACTACTAACTTACAAAAACAAAATTGATGAACAACAAGTGTTTTGATAACAAAATAATAGATTAGTCATTGTTAACTCAGCCTCCCGCATTTAGAAGCAACATCATCATCAATCAGTTAATTAAAAAACTCTGTAAAATACAATTGAGTGATTTTCTGTGATTCGTATCTATCTACGATGAATCCACAGATATTACTGAGTACCGATAGAGTTCAGGGATAAGGTTTCATTCGTGAACTTGTGGCAGCTGTTACAAAAATATTGTAACACATAATTTAAATTTGATATCCGTTCTCGAGAGGATTTAACCGCACAGCCTGATCTTGTTATGTCATGTACATACAGATACAAATTTCAAGGCATAATCATTTTTAGAATACGAACCGACAACTGTCTATGTGTGCCGAAGCAGCCACTCTAAACTAACTAACTAACTCAACTAAACAACATTTATTAACTAATTTTGATGTCTGACGTGACTCACAGCGTGCGGTTACATTTTATGAATTCATCCCATCTTATTTGCAATCCTTCGTCTCAAGAGCAAGTTTAGTTACTTTAAATACTTGTATTTATCTCTTGGGGTTTGTTATGTATCTCAATTTCGCTGAGCAATTTCACTGGGAGTACACAGCCAGAGCTGTTTGAAGTTTTTTACGTGGATATGGTTATTTAATATCTATCTCCGGTCACTGCCTATCCTTTATTAACGTTTCAGTAATATCCTTATGTTGGATTTGTAACGTATTTTGAGGAAGTTTCAATCTATTTCTTAATCTTCGAACTAAAACTAACAAAACAATTTTTTTAATCCCATTCGCTAATTATTTCGATTCTATAAGAATATATGGTTGGTCATGCCACGAGGCATGATAAGTAGTTCCAAATTACATTTATAAATTTCAAAATTTTGAAAAATCATGAAATATTAACTCGATTTTGAGAGACAAACATTTTTTGTAAACTTTTAAATTTCTGAATTAAACTTTAAAATTCGAAAAAAATATACGATAAAATTTAAAATTCTAATTACTAAATTTTTAAAATTTAAATACTCATGAGAAAGTTAATTATAATTTTAAGGAAATTTTTCAAATTATGATTTTTCATTCGAAATTAAGATAATTTTTCGATTTTCAGAATGTTATTCGAATTATAAAAAATGTAAGCATAATTTTGGGAATTTTCTAAAATTTTTAAAAGTCACTAATAATTTTAGAAAATTTCCAAATATTTCTCAGTAGTCAATTTTAGAACATTGCTCAGAATTACGGGAATCACGGGAATTTCATTTTAATTTCTGTAGTTGATTGGGTTTTTTCAAAGGCTTTATTGAGATATTGTTTCAAGGTTGCTATATGCCAAACTCAATCGCTTGTGCTATGTTTGTTAAATAGGTGTGAAAAGTTTTATCGATAAAATTTAATATTTTATCTCAGAAATTGAGAATTCAACACACGACATTAAATTTGACTCCAGAATTCTCAAATTTTGAATTCAGAATTTTCAAAATTTATTTTCAATTACAGTGATTATTTTAATTTTATCGCTTCAATCAAACCAACGTGGATCCATACGTATACATACTTCTGATTCAAAAGTGATTGATCTATTGGATATTTTGGTAAATTTACTTTCCAAATTCTGAAATTACGAAAACCAAAATACGAAAACATATTAAACGTCTACAAAACATATTGAACGTCTTCTGAATTTTATCTTGGTTTTGAAAACTAAAAAATATTCTCAATTTACAGCAGTTTTTAAATTTCATAGTTAAAATTTAAAATTCAAAAAATTTCGAGAACGAATAAATAATTCACAAATCTAGAGAAAGTTAACCAGAATTGAATTTTCAAATAGCACAGTGGTCGAACGTTTGGAACAAACCTGTAACGTATTTCTAACAATTAATCGAAGCAACCTTCCTAGACATTAATGTTTACTACTATTTAGGCTGAAGTTTTACTGCTAAACTTCAGAATACAGGTCTAATTTATAAACAGTTTGAAAATTTCCGTTCCTGTGTTAAAATTAAATAAAAAGCCGTGCTCCAGCTAAATGTTTCAAGCACAGGAACAGAGCCTTTTTAAAATACACTCAAAATTATCATTGGTACCGTAACTCTCACATACTCTCACACTAGAACCAACTTCAACAAATTTGGCGTACGCCACTGCTTCCAAACAAAACTAAATATCCAAACATACATTTTTACAAGAATTTAATTGTTCTTTTAAACGCGTATATTTAATTTTTTTTTTTTTTCGTGTACAATCCAATATGATTGATTTATGGTTTATTGAAGACAAATAAATAAATAATTCTTAAATCAAAAAATAAAAATAAGCCAACAAACAAAAATACACACAAAAAAAAAAAATAACAATAATAATAATTTATGATCATCTCTTAAAGAAGCAGACATAATAAAAATGAAGTTTGTTATTTGAAAGAAATACAATCCGATTCATATACAATAATTGGCGAAATTATAATTTATGAATTAATTAGGAATAATATTACAATATATTTTTTTATAGAGTGAAATTATGTGGGAGATGAATGAACCTGACAAAGAATTATATATTTCCTAATTTCAAACGACAGCCTCGCAAATTTGTGTAATAATTTATAGAAGTCTTTAACATAAAAAGGACATGTTTTTTTCTTATTCAAATTCGTCTCGAAACGAACGAGAGTAAAAATTGTGTGGGAGATTTTTAATTTTAATTGATCTGGAAGGTGTTATGTTTTTTTTTTTTTGGAATTAAATTGGATTACACATTACATTTTATTTTTATTATTGTTATTTATTAAAAAGACGTTGTGTAAACTTGTCTCGAAGGTGGAGCGTACTACTGAATAATATATATATACCTACAGATTTCTTTTTAATTAACGTATAATACAAGAGTTTGGGATAATTATCATATATATAAGATGATGAATTTATTAGTAGATGTGATTGATGGATGTCAACAAACAGAATAAATAAAATCTTTTTTCTTGGCAATATTTCAAAATATTTATATTTAAATTAATTTTATTACAAAATAATTTTGATTTATTAAAAATTGTTTAATAAAATATTTGAAAGGATTTATTTTTTATTTTTGGATCAAATCCAATTCTTTCGATATTAAATGTTGCAATTTTATTTGTAATAAATGTTTTATTGTGTTGCACACTTCTTAAAAAAAATATTTTAACATTTCAGTCAATTGGACATGATAAATGTGTGTACATTTGTATATGTATAATAGATGTAGAGATCTAAGTGGTTTGTATAGTGCATGCGATATTGCGATGGCACTGTGCTATAACAAATTATTTATTTTAATTGATTTCAAGTGGATACATGTATTTGTAATTAACATTAACGCAAAGATAAATCGCTCCGACCTTAATGATGCTGGACAAAAAATAATGCAATTTTTGTGCTGCAGCGCCAGGTTATTTATACTAACGTACTTGAAATGGCGCAAATAGCATTTCAACCATTAGTTTAACCAGGTATTATTTTAGAAAAGCAGAACTATGTGGACATTTTTCGGCATAGAAGAAACATAATGAGATTAATGTTTGGTTTTGAAGTCGTGGGTGTTGTCACCTAAGGTCGTCGCAAAACTAAAGTGAAAATAATAGCAAATCTTGAATGAACAAATTATATTAACAAATTTTGAACTTTTGTTCATCGCGCTTGACGACAACAACTCATATCATTTCTGATTTCAAGTATAAATATAAATATATTTCAAATTAACTACTAAATTTAATTTAAATTGAAAACTTAAAGATTTCCTTAATCCAATAATGGCTACTCACAATAAAAATATTAAATTTCGTTATAACGAGACATTCGTTGTATTCTATGCACAGTCACAAATGGGCGCTTAACTTGTTGCTTTATTACTTTAGGGAAAGGTTTAGAACACACTTCATATACAATCCATATTTTATGTTAGTTTTATCTCTTGGCTCTTCAACATCGGTTTTCTTAATCGCACTGTCGGATCAAAATGACCTGGATTAAAAATATTAACCTGATCTTTATTTAACGTCATGTTGAATACTTAAACACTAAATTAAAATATTATAATGTTTTGTTTTACGATTATCAAAATATTCATTATTAATAAAACAAAAAACATCGTTGCTATAGCAACCACATCAAGATAAATTTCAAATAAAAATTATCCGTTTATTTTACCTCATGTAAACAATAGAACTTAAAAACAATATGGATATATAATATAAACTGTATAGTGACATCTTTTATAAATAAATAGAACTAAGCATATTTACGAATTTAAAATTATTCGATTTAATTGTAAGGTGGCTTCTGAATTAATTGTAAGTTTTTATAATTTGTGAAATAAATTTACATAACTGATAGGTGTGATTTCTTAATTCTAAATTTCCATACGAAATTTTTTAATTGAGTTAGTTTCATTTAGTAGGATATACTAATATAGAAAATAGAAATAACATTTATTTTTAGAATTTAAAATTGGATTTAAAGTCCTGTAATGTAGATAAATCTAACTCACCAAAAATTAATCTACAAATTTTTATTCTAAATTGAATAAATGAGAACGTATGTACAGATTTCAAATTTTGGTTTCTAACTTTTAAATTGTACACTTTAAAAATTAGAAAGCCGAATTATTATTTATAATTTACATTTTTTTTTCATTTTTCTTTTTTCTTTTTGAAAAATATTATTTCCCAGTTGGAATTCTAAAACTGTTAATTTTTTTTAATACTTGCAAATAAAATGTACTGGAGTGAAACTTAATTTAATTTTTATATGTTGAAGAGTTTTGTGAGACACTTTTTGTTGTTTTAAAATTATATATCAAACGGGTTTTCAAAATTTCAGAGGGTTTGAAGAATTAAATTATGCCAACTTTTTTTCAAAATTGAAAATTTTAACGTTAAATGCAAAATAATTTTTAAAATGATGGCTTTGTTTTAATTTCAAATTGTTTTAATTTGAAGAATATTTTTTTTTAAAGAGAAATTGAGTTAATTTTTCAGAAATTCAAATATTTTAAAAGAATTAACCGAATTAAATATTATTATATAATTTTTAAAGTGATTCGAGAAAAGTGATTCAGAATTTAGACCGGTTTTAGACTTTTATGCTAAAATATAATTGTTAATATTTTCTAAATGTTGAAGGTTTAAGTATATATGTACATATAAATATAAAATTCCAAGAGTTCAAAATTTAATCAACTTATACATTTTTAGAATTCCATTTATACATTTTTAATTATTGTACAAAGAAAGTTTTTTATAAAGAAATTTAACAAATAGCGCTCTCAGAATTTATTTGGTTTTAAATTTAGCATATTCAAATTTTTTTAAATATTTAAGAAAGTAAATTTAAAAAAATTTCGAGCGGAGGTTTTAGAATAATTTTTTAATTATTAACAAATTTGAAGCTTTATTCGAGTGAAACTTAATTAAATTTAAATATTTAAGAAATAATTAATAATTTCGAAATAATATTAGTTCGTATAGTTCAACAGTTTTAGTTTAGATTGGAAGTGTTTATCATCTAACCATTTAATCCGGTTAATCTATCTACAACATAAAGTAATCAAACCAATTTAAATCTAGATTTTTTATTATAATTTATACGAATTTGAAAACAATGAATTTTCAAACGTATGTGAATTCTAAAAATTTATATTATAAAAATTTTAAAATTTTATAATTTTTCAATTGTTATTTACTATTATCATTTACATATTTTCAATTTAATTTTAAAGTTTCCAGAATTTAATAAATTAATTATTGAATTTTCTGTATTTTAACTTATTGTAATAAATAACATTTTTTGTTGCAATATTTCTAAAACTAAATTTTATTAATATTCACATTTTCACTTGTTTCAACATTTTGATAGTGAAAGCTTTTAAAACAAATACAAATTTATGTTTTTTTAAACAATCGTTCCCAAATTTCTAGATTCAATAATATAACGTTATTATTGAAAAATTTAAACATTTTTTTAATATTTATATTTGTTAGAACATAAAGTGTTTTAAGAATTTCTGGGGGTTTTAAGAATTTAGTAGCCAGGAATATAAAATTTTCAACGTTTTAAAAGAAAAGTGTTGAGTACACATTTTTTCATATTTTAATATTTTTATATTAATTTAGAGTTTTGTTTAAGAAAATTTAGTGCAAAATTCATACAATTGTATATTTTTAGAATTTCACTTTCAGAATTCAATTATTAAGAAATTGTTCAAATCGCGCTTTATTTTAAATTTAACATTCAATTAAGAGTAAGAATTTTTCAAATTATACCCTGCGGTTTTTGGAGTAATAATTTAATTGTTTTAAACTTTACTATAAAGTTGTTTTTAGAGTGATAATAACTGTTTATATAAGTCGTGAATTGTGGGAGTATAAATTAATTTTCAAATGTATCAATTTATATTCTACAAATCTCTTTAAGCGAAAATGAATTATAAAACCCGTTTCAGAAATTCAAATTCTTGAATATTAAGAATTAACAGAAGATTAAACTATAAAATTTTCAAATTTAAAGTTATTAGAGAAAAAAATATTTCAGATTGCCTACTCAAAATTTATGTTATTTTAAATTTAACATAAAACAGAATTTTTATATATTTAAGAATATTAATATTAAGAATTTTTCATTATTTTCAAACAAATTTGAATTTTTATTTGAGTGAAATTAAAATTATTTTTAATATTTTAAATTTTGAAAAATAAAATTAGTTCTAAAAATTTACTATTAGATTTTTAAATTCTCTATCGATTTTTTCCCCAATATTTCTAAATCGAATCAGTAATTCCCATTAATCTACAACGTAAAGCAATCAAACTACTAAAAATTTAGGATTTTTTATAATTCTACAAATTATTACAATTTTAAGAAATTTAGATATTTTATTTATATTAATAAATATATTTTTCCAATTTTAAATATTCATGAACATTTTCCCATTATCATTCATAAAATTTTTAATGATCGCTTCAGAATTTCATAATTTCACACAATTTCAAAATTTTAATAAATCAAACCCACAATTAGGATCCGTTTTGTTAAATTGTTTGTTTTGAAAAATTTTAGTATAAGTTTTAAAAATTGGATTTTAATATAATTTTACTACCCAATTGGAAGTATTTTGCAATTTTATGTTAAAAATAACAAAATGATATTGTAGTTTCAGTATCAGTTTCAAAATTTGGTAAATTAATAAATTTAATTTTTTAAAAAACTTTGTTAATTCTAGATTTTACATAATTTAATATTTTAATTGTAAATAAATTTAAACATTTATTAGTCTTAGAATAGAAAGGCTTTAAAAAACTAACTAATTATCTAATGCTTATAACTAATTTAATTATTAATTATAAGCAATAGATTTAATATTTAAGGAATTTGTATATATTAAGGAATTTGCTCTAGAGTGGAAGCTCTAAATGTTTTATTTTTTATCTTTTTCAAATAAGATTCATAACTTCTCCAATTACCATGTCATCAGCTAATCCGGTTTATCTATAACATAAAACAATCAAATTAATGTATGAATTTTAAAATTGTCATTTTTTTAAATGTTTGTCAATTTTTAGAATTTAGAATTAATTTACAAGAATATACCGATTTCTAATAAGTTTAAATAATTTTTTGAAGTAAGATTTCGTTGGGTTAACATTTTTAAATTTTAAGAAAATTGAATTTTTTTGGGTCAAAACAGACATTAAGGATAAATTTTAATTTTCCATTTTAATGTGATTTTATTACCCAATTTTACAGTTTTTAGAATTTAATTTGATTTTAAAACCTACAGAATATCAACAAATATAAAAAATTTCAAATTTAAAATATGCAAACTTAAGTCTTAAAAACTATTATTATTTTATTTAAATGTTCAAATAAATGTGAACCTTATTTTTATGGTAAATATTTAATTTCTTATAATTAAAATTAATTAAAATAATTCAACTTTCTCTAACTATATTTTATCATATTACTTAATTTGTAACATAAAATAAAATGTTAAAAAAAAATATTTACAATCTTTCTATGATTCAAACGAATTTTGCAAACATCAAAAAATTTTAAATTATAAGAAATTATTTTGGATATACAGTAATATATTTAAAAATGTATCTGAATTTATTAAACCTAGGAAAATAAAATTAAGGATGGAACTTCACAGAATATATATTTTTGTTAGACTTTGAGAAATAGATTTAGTTGAAAGTAAAATTATTGTTATTTATAAAATAACTGAATTTCTTTTCATCATAATTTAAAAAGATTAAGAATATAAACAAAATCTTTTAAAATTTCTCGTTTTAACTAGATTGAAAGGTTAAATTTTAATGTGATTTATTAAGCCCGTTTTTGTAATCAACTTTGATTTTAAAATTTATAGAACGATAAGAGTTTCAGAATTTTTTAAATTTGAAATTTCGTTGGTTCGTAAATTTTAAATAAATTAACACGTACCGAAGAAATTACAATTTTTAAATTTTAATTAAGGGTTGACAGAAGATTAGGAATTAAATTGTATTTAATTATTTTGAAAATTGTAAAAGAAACCAATAATTTTCGAATTCACATATCTAAATTAAGTGAAAAATTTAAACTATTTGCATATTTCAAGCATTTCATATACATATCTGTAATATTTAAGAAATTTTTCATGTTTATAGAATCTTTTTATTTATTTTCAAATTTAAACTTAACCAAATGGTTATATGTTTAAAAATATTAATTTTAAGAATTTTTGTGTGATATTTCTAAAAATTTAATTTTTTAATATTTTAAGACACACACAGTTTGAATTTTTTTTGTTATAAGAACAATTGATAAATTTAAAATGTTTATGTTTCGTGAGCATTTAATTTTGATGTAATCCTTTCATGCTTAATTCGTATTTAAACACTGATTTAATTTTTAAAATTTATTAAATCTTTTAAAAAAATTATAATAAATTGATGTTCTCATTCTCACAATTTATTATTTTTTTAAATTTAAGATTTAGATTTAATTTAAGCAAAATATTTGTTATTTAATTATATATATATATATATATATATATATATATATATATATATATATATATATATATATATATATATATATATATATATATATATATATATATATATATATATATATATATATATATATATATATATATATATATATATATATATATATATATATATATATATATATATATATGTATATATATATATATAAAATATTAATTATTCATAAATTTAAAATTTATACGAATCACACGTGAGGATTTCACATTTTTCTCGTAATCGTATAATCTTTCTTGCTAATCTGACATCTAGTTGGGTTGTGTATTCGTATTTAAACCCAGAAAAATATTAAACCAGTCAAAACTGGCACGATAGTGTCGCTATAGTGATATATTTTCGGCCTGAGAGTAAATACTGTCACGACAGTTGTAGTTTGGAACTTGCGTCGTGTTATTTCGGAGCGAGTTTCAGACTTCTTAACTTCAGAATAATTAGATTAAATAATGTTACTTTTTAAAATAAATAATACGTGGGTGCTTTCGGGATTAATTATGAGTTCTTAGAATAGCGAACAAAGTTGCTTTCGTCAACATAAACTATAATTTTTTTTACAATGGAGTTGATATATGTAATTTGGTGCGCACCAAATACTAAAAATGCACGTTTGGTTCCATCAGCCAACGTGTATAAGGGTTAATGTTAAAAACATATAATATAAATAAATAAAATATTTAAAATATTTAACAAAAACCATAAAAAAAAGAATATTTCGTCAATTTCGGAGAAACCACTAAAAATGCACATATTTCGATTTTTTTTAAACTTTTTATGTATTCCAACCTAAAGACAACATGGAACACAACAGCTTTCCCAATTAGTCAATGTGATGATTGCTTACGAAATTTATTTATTTTTTCATTTTACATATTTTAAATTATATACAATATATTTGTGTATATATGTACATATGTACATACATTTATAACAAAATTATTTATGGCATGTTCCTCTACACAACTTTAACACTTGTCCATTCAATTACTGTTCTTATTATTTATTTAATAAGTTTTTTTTATTTCTTAAATAATTTAATTTTGTATTATTATGATTATTTTTTATCTTATATTTAATTAAATTGCAACGCTCCAATCGTAATAATTGAATATATATATATATATATATATATATATATATATATATATATATATATATATATATATATATATATATATATATATTTATATATTTATATATATATATATATATATATATATATATATATATATAAGTTATATATAAGTATATTCTGTCTTTAATAAATTGAATTGCATTAAAAAATTGAATTTAATTGAAATCGATGTGTAAGTACATTAAAAAATTATGTAGATGTGTGTGTATTGGCATAACAATACGATGAAGAAACACGTGTGGTATGCATTTTATTGGGACGGTTTTTTTAGCTGCTTCCACCACCAACACCACCACCAACTCTATTCCAGTACATAAATATTTTTTTCGCCATTCAGCTGCCAACGATAAGGCGACTGGTTTTTCGTCTCTATGTTTTTCATCATCACACAATTTAATCATAAATAATTACACAAAAGCGGAAAACGAAAAAAAAAAATTGATTTGGAAAATGTTTATAATTGAAACTGACTTGGATATATCATTAATGGGATTATCGCGACTTGTTTTCACTATATAAGTGCCTGGGACAGTATTAAATGGATTTTTTTTTTTCTGCTGTCGTACATACTTGTTATGTGTTGATGATTTCTGTATGAGATAATGATGTTGATTTTTATTTTTTATGAATGAACTAATCATATTGACTTTGATTTATATTCATTCATTGACTGGATCGCACATAGATGTATGTATCTCGATTTGTTTTTATTTTTAATTTTTTCATTTATCCTTGAATCAGAGTTGTAGTTCATTCGTTGTACCTATACACACGTGAAATAAATTATTCAAAATTATGTATTTTTTTTTTATTTTTGTATGAAATTTTTTCTATTTTACACAGTTCAATTATTTATTCACAAAAAAAAAGTGATAAAAATATCAAAATAAATTAAAATCAAAATGCACATAAAACAAATATGTGTATATGTACATATAAGTATGTATCGTAGATTTGATCATTGAATTGTTCTGTGTAACTGCGGTTGGGTGCAATGGAATATTTCTAGACAACGCGAAAACTGTAACGTAATTCTATAAAATATTTAGAGCGTGTAAAATAATAATAATTATTATTATTATTATTATTTTTATTAAGATCCTGGTTTGATGTCTGGCTGAAATTGTAATTTTAAATTTTTCATTTTCTCTTTTTATTTATAATTTATTTATATTAATTTATGTGAAATGCCTGTACGTTTGCATACATTTTACTTACATACGTACATGAAAAAATTGAAAATGTAAATGCAATTTAAATTAATAGCAAAATGTCACTTAACGTTATTAAAATAAATTCATTATTAGATTATAAATCGATAAAAGTAAAATATTACTGAATTAATTGAAATTGTCAGTATTGGGTTTGGAATTGAATCGTGGATAATGGAATTGGAAAATTAAAAATTTTTTTTAAGGTGGAATGGTAAATAATTTTAAATATTTAAACTCTTATATTGTCAAGAAAAATTATTGTTATTTTTGAGCTAATAAATCCGAAATAACCTAAATTATTAAATTCCTGAGGTAATTTAACTTTGTAAAAAGTTTAAAATTTTTTTAAAAATAAATTTCTTAAATAAATTAAAATTTCCTTTAATTTTTTCACATTTCGTAATTTTAAAAATTCTAATTTTTTGTATTACTCTCGCTAAGTTTTCTTAATTTTTTAATATAATTTCAAATTATTAAAAAATTTAATTTTATTGAACACGAAATTTGATGAAGAATTTTTTAAAACAAAAAATTTGAAAAATTTGGAATTGTTCACAATATTTGAAAATTATTTTTAGAAATTTCAAGTATTTGTAATTCTGAAATCTGAATTGAATGTAGAATGCAACAGAAATTGTGGAGATTTCCAATTTTTTTTTTCATTTTACCACATTTTGATGTAATTTTAAACACGGAAATTTTGAATTTTGAACTCAACTATTGAAACCGAATTTTATTGAATTTGAATTATTAAGTTTTGAAAGTTTTAACGATATTCGACTTTTATAAGGCTCCTGGACAATTTAAAAAAATCACAATTCAATAAGAATTTTGAAAATTACAAATCGTTTAAGGCTCTACTTTACCTAGAACAAAAATCAAAATTGATGTCGATATTAAAATGCCACAAAATGCGTCTAAAATTAAATTTCTGTCTAAAATCAAATGGTGTAAATTTTTGCTATCGGAAATTACAAAATATTCCATGAAAATATTGTTTTTTTGCCACTTACGACATCTAATTAAAAAAGAGTGAACTAAAAAATACATGGTATTTAGTTGAATCCTAAACCAATTTTACATCGAAGACACATTTTTCTCAATAAATTGTTTTCAAACTTATCCGTATAAAATAGTTTTCAATTAAATTTTAAATTTTCTCACTTGAATTTTTATAAAAACGTGTTTTTTATAATCGCTAGATAATATCTTCCTGAACGTACCCATTTATAAAACAATTACAGATTAGTGGAAAAATATTGATAAATTTCGTTTGTGAGTCGAATGAGAGCATTGACAGACGGATAGTCTTTAATACCAACTATGTTTATTTTTAGGAATTTCATCGTTGCGCTGAGTAGTTGGTTTACTCGATGTTGATGTTTTCTTTCTCTGCTCAACATATTCTGGCGATGATTCTGCTTTTCTTTTCTTTCTGGGCTTGTTTTTCTTCACGGACCAATCAGATTCTCTTGCCACTTCCTCTACATCGGAAACTGCTATGTTGAATGTGGCGGTTTTTCTTGTGATTTTTGATCCTGGTATCCACTGGGAATTAGTTCCTATTTCTCTTCCGAGTCCTTCTTCGTTTGTGTAATATTCATTATTGACCATACACTAGCTCTGCTGGAGTGCAATTGAGGTCTTTCTTCACTGAGGTTCGAATAATACGGTTGGAAGATCGGAACTTCAATGGGATGTATTACATCGAGCTGTTAAAGCGGTTTGAAGTTGCCTGTTAACACCATTTGCTTTTGTTTTGTATGCTAAACTATGACTCCAAATATATGTATAAATATATATATATAATGTATGACTCCAAATCTACAGATATACTGCATAACCTTCTGGCCAACGGGTAAATCGATCGTTCATCGTTAGAATATAATGATAGCCATTCGACTGAGGCAGTGAACCAACAAGGTCTATGTGGATGTGTTCAAACCTGCTACTTGGTAGCTCGAACTTACCAAGTTCTGATTTTGTGTAGCGGTGAACTTTGGATTTTTGACATTGGATACAAGATTTTGCCCAGTTACTTGTACTCAGTATTCATTCTTGGCCATAAATATTTTGAAGAAATTAATTTTCGCATGGCACGTATGCGTGAATGTGATAAGACTATCTAAAATTGTCCGTCGTATGTTTTTGGGAACGAAGGGTCGATTTTTACCTGTCGATGTCTCACACCAAATTTTCTGTTGGTTGTCTGGTAGGTTGACTTGTTGCATAGGCTGACTCTTGATTTCGAATTCCGAACTGAATGCAATTCGTCGTCACCGTGTTGCTTTTGGAATAATTGTTTCATGTCGAAACAGAAGACGCTGATTTCTGGTGAAAACGTCTCACCAGATCGAGACAAACAGTCGTTCATCACATTTTGTTTACCTTTAATGTGGTGAATATCGGTCGTAAATTGTGCAATATAATCAAGATGTCGTAATTGCCGAGGACTACGTTCCAATTTTGACGAAATTGCTGTAGTGGTTTGTGGTCGGTAAATATGGAGTAATTTCGGCTTTCGACGAAGTGGCGGAAATGTTTAATTGCTAGATATAGCAAGAAGTTCTGTATCAAAAGTAGAGTATTTGGTTTCCGCTGGAGAAAATTTCTTTGGAAAAAAGTGTCGTTCAACGGATGTACCAAAAAGGTGGCGGCGGCAAGAGAACGTTTGGCCTCATTGAAAGATGCAGTTCATTCTTCGGGCCAAGAGAAGTTTATTCTGTGTTTACGTTTCTTAAGTAATACGGCCAAATGCCTTTGAATATTTTCATTTTCTTCTTTCTTTTCTTCGGAATCTTATTTTGCACCATATGTAGTGGTTAGGAGACCCGAGATGGCGAGGGTCGGCACATTCCGATATCTGCCATACACTGAAATTCAGTTTTTGCAGATTTTAGTTCAGTGGGCTTCAGTGGGCTCAGGGTATTTCTTTAAAAGAGCGTCGTAAAAATTGCTAACGCTGAAATGTTTTCAAGTTGGCGTATAAACCTGAGCGATGGTTTCGTTCATGACAAGGGTTGTAAGCCTATTCTAGACAGAAAGTCAGCAAATGCTGTCTTTTGCTTATATCGTGGAAACAGATACTTCAGCCCCCGAATCGATCAGAAATTGTAAATGGTTTTCATGATTGACGGTGATGAAAAGACGGCGAGATAAACCAATCCCTCAGGATTTATTTGTTTTCCGAATTAATAGAAAATTTTGAAGTAGCTCCAGCATGAGTAGCTACTGATCGGAAATTGTACGGCTTAGTACAGTTGTGTGCGCGTGAGTCGAAACGACGGTGATAATAACAAAGTCTGGAGCGAGAAGATGACTGAGTCTGTTTTGGAAACTTCCTCTGTATGGTGATCTTTCACAATATCTAAGCTCATTTTGGATAGTGTTGGAGCAAGGTCTGATTCAGTTGTCTTGCTGATGGTTGCTGTTTGACTTCAGCAATTAAGGGAGATTTTTGAGTAAGCCGGCGTTTACCAAAAGTTTAAGTCTGAGTTTCCCCTTTTTTAGAAACAAGAGAGCAACTCGTCAAACTTTGTTCTTCGTTGTTTAAGTGAACTGTCTAAGGACGTCGAGTATCATCGGTATCGTCGTTTGTAGTATAACACCAACTTTTCATCATCATTCTCCATACGATTTATGAAGAATTGTGGTTCGATGACTGTGAACCATGCCCCTGGGGTGTTCACTCCAGAAGGGAGAAATCTTCGGCTGTGGTGTTGAGGCATATGTACCACTCGATGTACCCGGCTGATTTTCATCATTTGTCCTTATTTGTATTTTAGGTGGCATTTTATCACTACACTGTATTATGTGAGATTATAGGCCACGGTTGAACAGAAATATTTATTTTAAATGAAAGGAAAGAAAAAGGTGAGGCGTACGCGAACAAGTGGATAGAAATATTTCAAAAGGGCAACTTAGTAAAGCAGAGATTGCTAGCGACCATTCGACAAACAATCGAAACACACATACACGTTTATTGTAGGAACAATTAAAAGAAATTAAATAATTTTCCAACACAAAATCTCAAATGCTTATATAAAAATTTAAATAAAATTCTTAGCTTTGTTCATTATGAATGTTTTTGTTCAATGTATGAAGTTGCACGAAGAGTTGAATGAAGTTGCACGAAGAGTTGAATGAAGTTGCACGAAGAGTTGAATGAAGTTGCTCGTGTATGTTGCCTCTCTGTTGTAGTATTGCTTAGAAGATTGTTGCGTTATTTATTGTCTGGTTTCAAATGTTGGTGCCAGCTTCCTGGCTCGATGGGGGCAATGTTGAGCCCAATAAAGTTTTTTGTTGCAAAATCATTTGCAACAGTTTCAAATAAATAGTGAGTTGCGTGACACATATCACGTCGGGGTCACCATTTATAGTGGGTATTTTATTTTGAAACAATAATGACTAAACAGCAATGTTTGTATAATTATACTGTAAATGTTTATGTTATTATATAAATTGAATTAATTTTATATAGTTTTTATTTTACAAAATCGGAAATTAAGTGCGTCCCGATTGTTCACTTTTATATTATTGATTTTTGAGTCTGCTGAATCAATTTTCTGAATGTGCTGAATTCAATTTTGGTTGCATACAGCAGAGAATATCGATAATCGATATCCTCGCGTATCGTAATATTTTGATTCAGCAAATGAAAAATATATTTGAAGCCGCACCTCCTAGTGACCAGACGCTTCTGAGACGTGGCTGATAGGAGACTTGCAACTTCTACGGGAGGTATATAATATGCTTTGTTGTTTATATAAATTGTTGCCGATTTACACAATTAAAACTATTGTGTATTTTCATAGTCGTATATGTACATATATACGTCAATTATGTTTTTTTTAAACCGCGATAAATTTAATTTATTTCACAATAATCAAATAAATTCCTTCATGCTAGTACTTTATTATAAAACAATTTTCAATTAATTTCAATAAAAATTAAAGAAAAAAACTTTAACTAAATTTTCCATGACAATTTTAATTGATGTCTATTTATTTAGTTATTTATTAGAAAATATATTATATAAACAAAACTACATGTACAGTACTAAATAGAACTAATAAATTAAGTCTACCTTCAATATTCAACTTGAAATTGAACACACACGTAGCAATAATACTAGCAATAGTAATAATTGTTTGTAAAAAAGGAAACCATTTAAAAAAAACATTAAACAATGTATGCTAATTACAATAATTGTATATATGTACATAGTTGCGATTTGCATATATGTATACGCGTATGTAGTTGTTGCTTTAATTTAAATTTTATAAAGAATTAGCTGGTTATTTTAAATAACAGTGCGACTTCTTGTTCTACAACATACAAATATTGTGCAATGCTTTAATTCCATTCCATTAAGTCGTTTGACCTAAATTTTTATATCTAAATATAAAAGCTTTCAAAGCTTTTTCGTTTTGTCCTCAACCACAATATATATGTAGATAAATAGTTAAAGTCGAGGAGATAAATTGGCACGTACATATACAAATTTAGATTAAATTTTTCAAATTTCAATTAAAATCCAATCTAATATTTTTATTAACAATTATTGATTAAAATATCTAGAAGAATGTATTCGGTATACAACAAATCATATATATATATATATATATATATATATATATATATATATATATATATATATATATATATATATATATATATATATATATATATATATATATATATATATCTATATATATATATCTATATATATATATATATATATATATATATATATATATATATATATATATATATATATATATATATATATATATATATATATATATATATATACTTATATACATACTATGCAACATCAACCTTGCCTTATTGAAATGAAATGTGTTGTGTAAGAGAAATGCATACAGAACAAAAAACTACAAAAACTAACGAACTATTACAGCATTTAATATTTACAAGTATGTTGACTTCTGGTGCGGCTATATACAATTAATTTTTTTTATATTTTTTTTTTTAATCTTTTCGTCTACAATTATCTTATGTGTGTATGTGTGTACGTACGTACGAACGTATGTCTCTTTAAAGCGATTTTATAGTTTCTTGTGCTGCATTCAGCATTTCGCAACTTAGCGCGATATATGTAAGTATGTATACAGGCATAATAATATTATGTAGTGTAAGCAATTACTTTGTTTTATTGTATTAACTGTAAATTTGCAATGATTTTGCAGTTGTTGTTGTCGATGGTGGTGGTGGTGGTTGGTGATGGTGGTGGTTGGTATGAAGTTATTTAATTAAAATAATATATATTACGCAAGGTAGTCTACATACGTTTGTAATTAAAAATGTTAAGAATTTCAGAGTTTTGTTTTAATACTTAAGCTATTAAATTTTGGTTTACTGGTTTCGCAAAAAAAAAAAAACTTAAAGAAAAACAAATGTGATTTATTGCGATTTTGGTTTAGCTACTGTGTTTACTGTGGCAACCGGTATACGTCGGAGGTGGTGGTTAATGTGACGTGAATCAGCGATAAAATTAATTTTTGTTTTTTTTTGTTTAATTAAATTCATGTATATGTAAATTCATGTACAAGTATGTATGTAATATACATAACGAGTTCAATGGTTTTAAAGATTAATGACCTGGAGGATTTTCGAAGTGTTTTTAATCTGTTCCTCATTTCATTTTATAATAAATAATTTCAATAGTTTATCATAACGTTTAGAGACGTACTTACTACGTAAGTTCCTTCTTAATCGATAGTGAAAAGATAACTTTGAATAATCAATTTTTTTGTTTTGTTTTATTTGCTCTACATAGAATGCGATTTTGTATTTTTATTCTAATCTGACACTTAAATCTCCATTTTTTGCATTAAAATGTAAGATGACATTTTATCATGATTCTATGATGTGGCGGGGCGTAGGTTGACTATATATGTGTACGTATTGTATATATAGGCATTTAAAAGCTGCATTTATTTAATCTGTATATTCGTCGCGATTTTTTTTTTTGTAATTTTCTGCTCAACAAGATGTGACACATTATATATATATGTACATTGAGTTTTGTTGTAATTTAGGTTTCAGTTGATTATACAATTTACATGTAATTGATACTCTTGTCATCTTAATGACATTGGAATTTATTTTAAAAAAAAAATAAAATAAAAAAAAAAAAATTTAAATAATCAATTTAATTAAATTTTTTATTTATTTTTAAACGGCGAGCGGAATAAAAAATATGAAAGATCATGCAGTTAGTTCGTAATAATTATTGTATTTATGCTTATTATGCAAAAATTGTGATATTAAAATTGCAGATCGCGGTTAACTAAATGCTGATTATAAAAAAAATATTAAAATAATTAAGATTTTTATCTAATGTATGTTCTTCTTTTTTCTTTTTTTCTATGTCTTGCAGGTAAGTCAACGATATTTATATAAATGTTTCTGCTGTGTGATGTAATATATAAATGACTAGTTTTCAAGATTGTAAGTAAACAAATAATTAAATAATTCTTTTTATAAAAATTAATTAGTTATTTACTTATATAGTAAATAACGACGACTCGACTATAGAAATCGGTTATATATATACATATGTACATGACATTTTGACATTGCGGTGAATTGTATCAAGGAAAATAGAAATAATGATTGTTATCGGAATTTAAAAATATTCGTCATCAATATGCATGATAAATTGCAAAACCCTAACCAAAGGTGCTTAAATTGTTTTAGGTCTTCGTTATATCTCCTTGCCATTTGTATGTGGGTATCTCAAGGTTACCAATTGTCCAACCACTTGGTATAAAAGTACCAATACTAGGATTGGGACATACATAGATGCTATATCGAGAATAACTCATAGATACGCGCTGCTTTCAGAAACACGGGTCTAATATCTCAATTTTAATAATCTCAAAGTGTTGAGATGATGAATTATGATTATGAACATGCTCGTTTAATCAACGATGATCGGCTTGGTGGCCTATATATGTAATTCTATAGACTTTAATTTTATTTTAACATAGTTTGTGTATTAGGGTTGGAAGGATGATTCGAATGGTAACGCATGATAGAAAGTGTTTCTGGTACAACGTTTTGTGGGCCTCAAAAATGTATTAACAAATTTAATTCAACTCAAACCACAACAAGAATATATAGAACTTGGAGCTATTCAGTGATAATGAATTATGCAAGCATATGATCATACCAAGATAAACGCAACAAAAAATGTTCAACAATTCAAATGTTCAAATGTTCAAAAATGTGTTACTTATTTTATTTAAAGATTTAAAGATATTCATCAAGCGTGTAACAAAGGATTTCTCGGGTATTTTTTTTATTTACAAGGGAGTTAATTTAATTAAATTTTAAAAATGACTAATAAATAGAATATTGCAGAGCCATGATGATGCTTGCCTTCTGACGATTTTGATGGCCTTTTAAATTTCGAAGTCCTCTCAAAATTGCGGATCTTTCTTGAATTTCATCTAACTAAGCTAATTTTAATTTACTGGGTTTCCAATTTTTGTATTTTTCTTTGGATTACTAACTCGACGTTTTTTGGGCCAGAAATTGGGCAGAGGATTTAATTAAATGTTCGACTTAATCATCCGACCATTGCCTCAAAAGGCAAAAATTTCTCCGAATTTTGAGAACCTTATAATTGAGAGGGCATATTCTTAAAAGTTGATGTGAACTCAGAAAATTTCCATTTAAATAGATTTTGAATAAGTTCGATCATCAGTTCAAGATATAAATTTCTATTTAGAGGATGAATTGCGATAAAGAAGGCATAATTGCCTAAAAATAAAATTACAAAACGAATCATTTGAGCATAAGGTGGTGCGATATTGATCTCATTTAAGTTGGACTGGATTGTAAGGGCGTTCAAGTCAAACTATTTATGGTACCCATACAAGTACGAGAGAGAGTAATACAATTGTCACACAGTTTTTTAAAATTCATATTATGTATGTTAAACTGTTGACATTGTGTTTTTTTACCTGGTGCCTCGAGCGCTGTTTGAATCGTTTACAAAAGATGAAATTCAGCCAGCACAAAGAACATAATATCTCAGTTTCTATTCACACATGATTCCTTGATTAGGTTTCGTTTCGTTTCGAACAAAAATCGTTTCTGAGAAGAGGAGAGGTTAGGAAAAGAGGTGGCTGGAGTAAAGAGGAGGGTGCAGGATGGGGAGGTAGTAAGAAAAAAGATCAAAATTTCCAAACTTTTCGAACGTTTTTCTAAAAGCATTTAAGGAAACATTTCTTGATAAAATCGAATCAAGCATTCATTTATTTCAAGCTACAATTAATTATAGTTTAGATTCAGCTATAACTTATGAAAATTATTTGATCATTCCAATTCGACTGAGTTTTAATAAAATTTTAAATTCGTTTATTTGTCATTTAATTTTTGTAACACTGGTAGAAATTGAAATTGAAAAGCAGATATTACGCTGAAATTTCCAATCATGAAAGGTTAAAAAACACTGCATCAGTATAATAGGCCCCATATATAAATGTAAAACACAAACCTTCCAACATACCATACTCTTAACTCGCTTGACACTTGTACTTCAGGTACTGTCCAAAATCCGAACGACATGAAAAAACATAATATATCGTCCACTTCGGGGTACGTAACATATTACCTCAAAACGACCTCGATAGCACAGTAAGTCATCGATTTTCATGCGATGTACTTTTGACTTTTAATTGCTCATACTCGGGATGTTATCTCACCTCCTCAAATCAAATTGGTAAATTTAAATTAAAAAAATTTAAAAAATATATCCAAAAGGATCCAGAAGGATCCATATAGTCGACGATCGTTATTTCAGCGGTTAAGAGAACTCTCGACGACTCGGTACTAAATAGGTGATTTCACAAATGCTGGATTGTACATATCATATTTGCTTGAATCATTTTTGTAGCCACACTGGTACTTAAAACAGCCAGCACCCACAATCGAATTTCGCAATTTTTGTCACCGATTTTATATGATAGTCTAAATGAATCATTTTGTATAGGCCTGCACCGTTCAGTATTGCGAGGGAGCAACTATAATGCAGGCGGCAAGGTTTAAAGGGCGGCAAATAATCACTGTTTTAATACATACATATATGTTAATTTATTTAAATTTCATAATGATGGGCCCAAGATTCAAATATCAAATTTTGGAACAATTTTGATGTATTTTGAATCAACCAACGTACGTCCCTATTTCACAGAGAGTCAATATTTTGTAAATAGTTTTCTTACTTTCGTGATTGGCATCCGAATTCAACGGACACCCATAGAACTTTCCGCGGAGAGTTAAAATCTAGTAAATATAGCTTCAATAGGCAGTTTCAAAATAATGTGACCCCGCAGAGGTTGTGATGGACCCATAGACAGATTTTGAAGAGCTGAAACCTTCCTTTCCAAATTAGTACTTTTATCTACATTTTGATCTATTGAAATTTTAAATCGATTTCAACTCGGAGACACGCAAATTTAACAAGTAATCTATACTTAGAGTAATGCAAATTGTGTGGTACGAGCTTAGTCTTGCACAATCTTGATACAAAAAGTTATCATTCACACGCACATAAATACAAAACACGATACCTCATACCATATGACTGAAGGCTAACAATACCAAAACTAGTAATCTGGTTAATTACGAGCCAATCACTAGCACTTTAGATACTGTGCAAAATCCTAACATTCTGTGTTGCACATAACATACACCTTCTCGGGCAATACCTTTGATCGGAATGATTGGACTGTAAGGAGATGCTTTCTATAGATTAAACCTGAATTATACTGAATTTAGTGAGGCGTATGTGTCAATAAAGTCACTATACATGGGCGATGATCAGCACAGTAACTGACATCTGATGAGCAAAGGGGATGAGCCAATTAATATAAATACCACGGTAATCTAAGACGAGCATCGAGGACCACTGATTTATATTTTACTATGATAATCTAAATCTTTTTTATCCTGTTCATGACGTATAAATGTTATAAGTTCTATAAGTCCTATTTATTATAGTTGGTGCAAAAAAATGTCATATTCTTTATGCATGGAAATCACATAAATTTGACCATCATAAGGCATAAGGAAGAAAAATGTTATTAACCTATCTTCTTATGTCCAGATGTAAAACTTTAACAATTGAACTAACATGGCCCGCATAGACGATACATAATTTTTTGCGATAAAAAATCACCCTTCCATTGTTTCAGAGCTGCGACTGGCGGTGTCAATAAAATAAATTTGGAAAATGTTAATTTTACAAAATTTCCAAATGAGAATGGACGTATCCAACTCTTTACCACCAGATTCTCAAATTTGGTATGTATCCTATAGCTGGAGTTTTCTTCTATTTTATATGCGTGCGTTTCTTATCATTTCTGTATAAGTGTATTTACACTAGCATAGGAGGGACACTATAGAAAAGCTAGACACCAATTGGAAATTGTAGACTATACAGTATAGAAATCAATTGAGGATCAATATTTAAATCATCGTCATTTCACAAAGTTAACATTTCCCCATTTTTGAAAGGGATCGTAAGCATTTCATAACTCGAACTGGCCAAAACTGACGATGGCAGATCTCATATGCCAAAATGCAGATAAGTCTCACTTGTTTTGAATTCTACATATGGGCTGAATGGGAAATATCTTCATCTTCCTTTTGGTTTGTGTCTTAGATTCACAATCAAAATGGCGTCGTTATTTATAAGATTTTATAGTCTTGGACATTAATTATAAATACAATCCGCCGCCACACCACAAGCCGGACCAAACAGTAACTTGCAATGGATGCATTCGCTTCTCCACATATCCTTCAGGATTTTCCGATCCCCAACTGCGAGATACCGTTGGATGTGAGTCCCGTATTTTAACCAAATTTTGTACGACATTTTCTTGCGATTTCGAACCAATTATCTTTGTTGTGGAAGTAAATTTCCAACATTTCCCACTTTTGCTGAAGCGTTAAGCGACTTATTTTGTCAACTAGAAATAATATACTGGGTTTCTGTCAAAGAAAGAATGACATTAGTGTTGCCAGAGCCAAAATAACTGATATGTCAAATCTGAACCGCTTATTGTGACACTGCGGACCAATTCACGGGTAACAGTTGACTTTTACTTTAATTTTTGGTAAATTCATTTACCCTAAGTAGTAACCGGAAATAAAGAAAATCACGTATTTCAATAAAATAAAAATACTAAAAATCGACTTTTACCTTAGTAATTGTTTTACCCTTGGATTGGTCCGCAGTCTAAACGGTGAAATATTTACAATATTTTAGTGAAATATTTTGTATCCCTATGTGTGAGGCCTGCCTAACATGGGCTGAATACACCCATTGAAGTTACCTCAGGGGTACGTAGCCATAGAAAAATTTAAAGGTTGATCTGAAACGAAAAACCCTTATTCAATCTGGATTGGGATTTTCAATCGGACTTGAAATTTCCCATTTTTGTATTGTTTGCGGAACTTTACTGTTGTTATTCTCCAAATTAACGAATGTGAATACCAAAGAGTAAAGTAATCAAGCAACAAAAATAAAATGCATCCCTGGTCAAGACGGAAGCAAATTAAATGTAAAACCTTGCATGCCTGAAAGCATTTTATATTAGGTGAACTGTTAGGCAGTTGCCTTTCACTCTATCAACATAAAAGTTAGTTTATTACGATTCGCTTCTGCTGGAAATAATTCTCAAATAATCCAGTTGACCCTAGCAAATATTTATGTGAATAAATAATATCTTATAGTAAGGCATCCTCGTTACTGCAGTGAAATTTACAGACCACATCAACAGATACCATAGAATGTGATAACGGTTATAAAAATGAAACTGAAACCATGTGTTCTATATAGGATAAAGTTTGGTGTGTGATCGCAAAAATATACACGAATAAAATTTGAAATTTTGTGTCGCTATTCAATCACCCTCCGCAGTTTTTCATCCGCATATTTTATATATAGACTAACGTATTTCCGTCAATATACTGCACCATTGCACTTTTATCGCACTCATTATGTTTATATCAGTCACATACATAAATCGTATCTCCCCCAAAAAAATTAAATTGCATTTTCAGTTTTTTAGGCAATTACAGTGCGCAATCATCATTTTCAAGTGCGCACATACATACATATATATGAAAGATAATTCTCCTGGCTTGGTTGGTTGGTTGCACACACATTCGTGGTGTCGTTGTCGTGTTGTTGCTTTATTTGTGTGTCTTCGCCAAAAACAACAAACAAGCATGCAAAAAAAAGTTCAATACCATAAAAAAGAAATTTATGTACGCATTAAAAATATATAAATTTTTGTTGTTGTTTTGTTATAAGAATATTTCCAAAATAATAAAAATAAAAAAAAAATTTATAACAATAAATAAATAAATAAAGTGTGTGTGCATGTTGGAACGACGTTAGGGCTGAAGACACAAATTCGTTAAGAAACCAAAAATAAAAAAATAAAAAACGAAGACGGGATCCATATATACTCGCGTACATGTAATATGTAAGTTTTCAATTAAAAATAATGCACAATCTGCAGTGTGTTGTAAGAGCAACAACAACGCCGAATATAAGACACCTGGGATCATCATATACATATATATATATATAAGGAAATGTGGAAAATTTAAGACCATGGAGATTTTGTTCGAGAGACGCACTCGGTTCATATGTATACAGAAATGCATACACAAAGCTTTAACAAAAAAAATATAAAGTTTTTCTTCTTTTTCACAGTCGTCGTCATCATCATCATCATGATCATGATTCTTCACCATCGTCTTAATCATCCATTTCTTATGGTTATAAACATACATATGTATGTATTCGCGTTTTATTCCATTTTATTTGCGCGGATCGTTGTTATTGCTTTTGCTTCTTATATCTTATTATTTTCTTATGTACGTACATACATACATACATATATATATATACCTTTTGGATGAAAAGAGAGTGTGCAATGAGTGAAGTAAGTACACACAGTGCACATAAATATACAATGTTTATGACCTTCAGGAACCTTGGGAAGGGTTCACTAACATTAAAAAATGACGTAGTTGAGGACACATTTTCTCAATTCTTGTTTTTCTTTTCTTTTAGTTAATTTTTATTTTTTTATTTTTATGTCTGGAGAAAATTAAAAAAAAATATAAATAAGAAATAAATAAGAAACTAAAATGTATATACATATATGTACATATGTACACTAAACAACAACATAAGAAGGCAAATTATTTTCGGTTTCAATATTTTTTTATTTTTCGAGTTTTAAAAATTAAAAAAAAAAAATTATTTAAAAATAAAAACTGTTGTGGTTTGCTTTTAACTTTTTTTTTTTTTTTTTTTAATAGTTTTATTGAGTTGAGTGCGCGCAAAGTGTTTTCTCGGTTTATGTTTTTTTTTGGACGCATCACATCACGCATGTGTCCTTTCTAGCATATTGCATAATTTTCGCGATACATTTAGGGTTAAAACAATTTTATGTGTACATAATATAAACAATTTTAATTTTTATTTATGTATTTCGTTGTTGTTGTAGTATTTTATTTGTTTACTTACAATGCAGCTGAGAATATGTAAGTCAAGTTCAATGTTAAAATAATAAAATTGCCATCAAAATTATATATTTTTTTTTGTATACATACGTTGTGTGTATAGACAGTGTTTCCTTTCAAATGCACATATAATGATTTATCGCGTATGTGTAAATTTTTAGTTGGCTTTCTGTTCCTCTCCAGCTACATATATAGTCTATATATGTATGTATGTATGAATAAACGAAAATGAAATTTTAAGGCAATTATATAAAAAACGAAAATTACATCTCTGGAAAAACTGATACACTTCCGCTTTTGTATAAATACCTATATACCTCTTATACCAAAAGACTATAAATTGGTATATAAGACGAGGAGATAAAATAATAAAAAAAAATGCATTTTCCTTCGTTTGTTGCAATGGTTAAAACTTACAGACGTTTTTTTTTCTTTAACAACAATAATAAATGCAGCAATCGAGTTGGAATAAAAGAATAAAAATTTATTGTCCGGTGAAATTTGCACCTGTTTGCAACATTTTTTTTTACCATCTCTTACATTACGATGCGTGTCTATACCACGAATATAAGAGACGTACGTCCGCGATAGGAGTATTTTGCGTAATAAATCATGCATATTACTGGCTTGTATACGTACACACCAACGGAAGCTGGTATTAAATGTAATCTCAATGGAAAATCAATTATCCGCACCATAAATATACGATCTGCGATTGTTTGCAAATTCAAACCTCGATAAATAATACAACGTAACTTCCCATCCATTATACATATATGTACGTATGTATATAAATTCTAAATTAATGATAATTGAAAAATTAAATATTATTAGGTTTTTTTGTTTGGAAGTCAGACAATACGTCATTTATTATTATTATTATAGTTTTTGGTAATTTGAATGATGTTTTGTCTTTTGAATCATGATGAATATATTTATTATAAAAAAAAAATTAAAAATAAATATTTAACGAATTAATATCAAATATTTACTAATTGTCTGGATTGAAGAGGCGGTTTTGACTCGTATGTCTGGGGTACAACAATTTTTAAATTTTGCTTATTTGGCATTGTATATAAACCAAAAATACAAGAAACACTAAAATTCATGTTTGTTAAGTCATCCGTTTGAAGACACAATATTGTTTTCTTTAATATTTTACAAACAAGAAATCAATTGTGTCAGGTGGATTAATATAGCCGCATTGTAACGTTCAATTTGATTAATATCGCATAGTCCAGTTTTTTTTAATTTGATTTTTGATGCAAAGGGGCGATTAAGATTTGATTAATTTACCTGGAATATTGTTATGACAAAATATTGTTGGTAATCGTAAGCAACAAACTTGAAATAAGGTAATTTAATTAGCTGGGTATTGATTTAATTGCGAACAAAACAAATGTTTATCACAGTTTTAATCAAGAACGCGAAGATGGTTGATGCTCTTAAAAACTGCTATGACCAGTAAATTGTCACTTGCAGGTTTATATTTCGTAATGAAAAAGTACAATTCTGCAAAGTATTAGATGAAAATTGAAATCTTTTGTCATACGTTCGTTCATCCTCCCAACTCCATCCTATGTACTTCGGAATCGACATTTGTGAACACTTGGGACTAACCACATTTCATTTATTTTGAAGACCATACAAAGATTTAGTTTTTAGTAGTCCAGTTTTTCATTTTACTAAATTTATCCAAAAACAACTTGTTTCCACAAATCCACAATTCTCTCGATATGGCGCATAACTACTAAGAATAATTAAGTGAAGTTATCATATATTTGTACTGGGAGCATTTCACAATCCAATACAACTTAATCGAAATGCAATCGTGGGGTAGAAGATATATTTAGCATGACTATCTAAAACATACTGGTTCACTACACCAAACTGATTTGCATCCAAAACAGGCTGCAAATAATTTGCTGTTAAAGCATATTGGTTTAGTGCCATTGATTTTCTTTTATTAAGCTGTTCTTGATACTCTTCTGGAAGTTATATATGTACAGTACATCTAGATTAACTATAGATTCATGTTTTAAATAGTGGCATAAATTGAAATAAATACCTTCAAAATTAACTAATCCTGTGCAGCGTTCCCAATAGAATAACATGTAGATTGTGCTTTGTTGATTAATCTACAAACTGAATTAGAAATCTTTATTATGTATTTCAAACGTTCCAGGAGTTCCTCAACTTACATTAGTTTGTTTATTTTTGATAAACTATTTACAAAGCAAGAAAATGCATCACTATATAGCTGCACCAACGAGTTTCTCCAGGCATTTTTATTTTTGATCCCTCATTTTGGATGACCAGACGTTTCATATCTGGATTTTTAAATTACACGCAAGTACTTTCCTTTCTTTCTTAAGTTCCCAGTGTGGCTACTACATAAATGAGATTTTCGCCCCATTGTCATCATCATCATCATCATATTTTTGGCATTGTCGCTCACTATTTCGTATTTTTTGATTCCAAATTTCACCTTTGCCATTTGAATAAATTATTTGCATATTTTGTTTAATTCATCCCACGTCTCCGAAATGGCAAGTAAAGTCGCGAGAATCCCAAAAACATAATTTATTATCCGTACTTTGTTACATGGTAACAACTTAGCTTCCAGCCATCTATTAATAATACACACTCTTGTACTTGTCCAATGCTTCTTTTGTCATTTGCCATAATTTCTGCACAGACAATATTCAACATAGTAGTTGACAGTGTTTGACGGCAACGTAATTTATAAGACGGACGCAGCACGGAAATCAACTCTTTCAAATATTTAAAGTCTGTAGCAGCTCGAATATTCGACTCACCGATATTCGATACTGCCACAACAAAACAAATTAGTAAAATTCAAATATAAATCAACTTATTTGAATTGAGAGTTTACTAACCCCATCACACATCCAATAGCCGAACCAATTATCCAATTATTAAGTCGCCTTACCAAATCGACTAATAATCCACTGCACTTAACATAAGTGCAATGTCGACCGTCGCCGGCGCATCTGTTCCCTCTCCAAAATACGACATGTATTTTGGACACGAAGGCGACGTCATACAACAAAAAAACAACACAATATAAAATCAACAAATTTACATTTTGCGTCCATTGCGATTTTACCTTTACGAACAACAAGTTCATTTTTGATGGTGGTGAAAATAATAATAAAATTAAATTTAATTAAATAACAAATTATAAAACATAAAATTAAATAATTATATTATTAAATAAATAAATAATAATTGATAAATAATAATTGGAAATAATAAATAATAAATAATAATTGGAAACCTGATTTGTGACTCAACGTTATTGCCAATTGCCATAATTGTTGTGTCTGTAAAATTTTCAACACACTACCTTCTCTTGGCTGCAAATTGAATTACTTCAACAAATAGTTGAGGCTTTCTTTGCTACATTTATATAGGTTGATAATTTATTATCCTGCGCGCATGCTCTTTCCTTATTAGTAATTTACTAACCGTCATAATGACAGGAGAATGGTCTGATGAGAGTTCGTCGTTATCTTCTCAGTGGATGAAGTTATCTGATTGCTTTGAACAATTCCGCTTCTTTTGTTGTCGTTGTTATGGATCCCCCAATCAGTTTCAAAATTCATATGACCATCAAAAACTGATCTACTCTGCCTATACCGCATGAGTACAGAGAAATCAATAGCCAAAACGATCAACTAAACTACTGGCAGTACAATAATAATAAACAGATATGTATATTAAAATATCTTGATGCCAAATTTTAGCCGAACACGGAAAAATAGTTTGGATCACTGTTAGACAATTTTTCGTGTATTTTACTATGTGAGTGCTTGGTAACGTCGACCAAAATTTTGGAAATAATGTTTTGGTTCGTTCCGCATAAGCTATATTTATCCATTCATGTCCGTAACTCTAGTATTAGAACTAAAACGTTTGGCTAAAGGTGCAATGCGTACCCAGCCTGCCTAATAATTTCAGAGCTTTTGAAAGTAGACTATATGCTATCTCAAATTAGATATTTAAACGTGCTGTGCCTCGAATCGAGGATTGTAACTGGGGTAACAACAGAATTGACTCCATTACCAGAAGCGGGGTTGAAAATATATATATGTATATACTGTAGCAATTCTACAAGCAAAATTTGTCAAAACACACCGACTTTTCAATAAGAGATTGGTTATTGATGTTTATTTCACGTCCCCACAATAAGTAAAACATACTTCGTTAATTAAGATACTTAAGATATTTACGAAAAAAGTTTAAAACTAGATCATCAGTTTCATAAGTTGATCGTCTATAACCAAAAGTCAAATAAAATTCAAATTTTCAACATTTTCTAAATTTCCAAATTTAAAACGAAATATTCATTAAAAGCTCTTTTAGACCGAAAAACGGTTGGGCTTATTTATTTCAAAAGATTTTAAATGTTAGAATATTATTTGCATTAAATGCACTATAGCTGCGTATTTAATTGAAACCTTCTGCCATACAAAATGCTCATTTAACCATTTTATAGTAATTTTAAGATATCTCTCAAGTGGCGCCACGACTACTTATATAATTTAATCACGCAGTAAAGCTTTTCACACTCTCATCATTTTATGTTTAATTTTTTCACTAAATGTACTGAACAAAACGTTTATGTTTTATTTAATTTGAAAACTTTCTTTTGGTTCAATCCCCAATAAGCCATACACACCTATTCAGGTTACTTACGGTCAACTTTAGTATTAGAACTAAAACATTTGTACAGCCCTTAACAAATATGGGCTCTGGTCGAAGAATTCATAGAATACACAATTGTTATTGGGCAGAAAATGGTGAACCGTCCAGCTCCACCTTAACAATGCAAGATTTCTTAGTAGAAAAATGTATACAAATATCGTAACAAGTGTTACATATATACTAACCATGGAAACGCCCTGAAGAAACTCTCCTGATAATTCATGTAAGACCGAACAGCATATCATCATTATATTCTGGTATTTCAACTTTCGGGATTATTAGATCGATCAGTATTGTGTCTGAAATGAGAACCGACTCCAATGCAAGCAACGAAATTTGAATCAAAAATTCTAATAGAAATTTTAGCTTAAGAGAAACATGATCACTGACTAATGTATAACAACCAGAATAATCCACAGACAAAGTAACTTTGGTGAAGAATAAATTGACCCACAAAAAACTCTCTCCCATCTGTTCCTGAATTTCACTAATATGGTTGCATCCAGAATTTGTCTTATGGCAGTTTGGTTTAAGTTGAAATTTTTTGAATCGAATTATTCCAGAATTTGTATAATTAAATTATACAAACCAAATTATTAACGTTGAGTCTTTTTACTATAAAACATTTTAAATATAAAAGCATTCGTGTAAGTTGAAGTTCTTATTTACGTAAGAAGTATTAATACAAAAACATATTTTGGTAAAATATTGTTTAATTAAATTTTTTGTTTAGATTGCGCCACAAAGTGTTTTGTTTTCGATTCAATTTGATAAAATTTGGCCTTTGATATAACTTCGGCCGTAAAGTCACTAGATTTCCAATTTTATCCATAATGTAGATTTGAAAAAAACAAACATGAATAACTGCGCAGTCACGGTTACTATCCAAACTAAAATTCAAATTTTCCGGGTTGGAAATGTAAGGAACCTTTGCTCTTTTGTATTGAAAATTTTTTGTTTAGATAGTCTATAGTTAGCTCTGCTTTCGATTACATCAAAATTATAAATTATTAGTTGATTATTTATACATTCTCACATAAAAGACAAAAAAAAATATTTAAAATGAGGCCAAGAAAACATAAAAATAAAAGATGTCAACAAGAAGATAATGCTAGATCGAAATATGTTTTTTCGCCGCGAATTCTTGTTCTAGCCCAATCATATCAGCACCAAATTAGAGCAAATCTACCATTTTGGTGTCATTTTCGCCCAACCGTTCAGATTCGATTACAACGCAAATGGATCGAATATAATTCGATTCCGATCGAACAATTTACACCTCATCTAACATTGAGAAATCGGACCTTTATTTAAAGCAAGTCCATAACTTATATAAACATGTACATAATAAATTCTGTGGATAATTATTATTATTTTATATTTAACGCAATATTTATGTAAATAAATAAATGAAAAAAAATGTGTCTGGTGTACTAAAAAGCTCTGTTTACATATTCTTCCATTCGTTTCGAATAATAACCGTATCAAACAATACTCTTGTATCGTTAGTATTGCATCGCTCGTGTGTATTATGTTTATGCACATCACAACAAACCATTTTTGTAGACGGCACAATTCTCATAGTTCTGAAAAATTTCAAATTTTAATTCTTATTTTTTTATCAAATTCTGATATTTTTGATTTATATGAAATTGTTCTAATCTTGGAAATTAAAATATAAATAAGTAAAATTTCAAAATATTTTAAATTCTCTTTTTACGAACATCATCAACAAATTTTGAGATAACCATGTAGTTTTATCGAATTCTGATATAAAAAAAGTTTAGAAATGTTCTCAAATTCTGGAATTTAATATTATCTGAAATTTTTATTCTGAATTAAAATTTGATTTCATTCTGAAATCGATCAAATTCCGATTTATTACTCTTCTCTCAAATGTCATTAACCAAATTTGAGATAAAACACAATTTTATAAAATGTTGGATTTTTATTTTTAAATTTTTACAAATTTCACATTTTAATTTTTAAAGTTTAGATATTCGTTCCAATTTGGAAATTTCAAAAACTTCTAGGGTAAAACTTGGTTTTACTCTGAAATTTATCAAATGGCTGTAATTGATAAAATGGCTGTAATTGATAAAATGGCTGTAATTGATAAAATGGCTGTAATTATACTCTGCTCTCGATTGTTATCAACCAATATTGAGATAAAGCAACATTTTATAAAATTTTGAAATTTTATTTTTTATTTTCCTCAAATTTTGAAATGTCACCTTAAAGTTTTATCGAATTTTGATATTATTATAGATCAGAAATTTGTTCAAATTCTAAAATTTAATACAGTCCGGAAATTTTATTCTGATGTAAAATTTGATTTCATTCTGAAGTTGGTCAAATTTTGAATTTTTACTCATCTTTCAGATTGCCATTTCAGAATTCGATAAAACTACCACTAGATATCGTGTCAGAATTTGATCAAAGTGTAGAAAAAATTAAAATTAGCAATTTAATACAATTTTAAATTATTAGTTTTTAATTTTTAATTTTATTAAATACTAAATTTTGATCAAATTAAAATCTTATTTTATTCTAAGTTTAATCAAATTCTGAAGTTTTACTCTTCTCTCGAATGTTATTGGTATTTAGTTTTTAATTTTATCAAACTTGCAGTTTTATCGAATTCTGATACAAAATATATAAAATATGAGTTATTTATTCAAATTTTGACATTTCAAAAAATTCTAGAATTGTTAATTCTGAAGAAAAATTTATTTTATTTCTTAGTTGATTAAATGCTGAATTTTTTACTTTTTCTCGAATTTTATCAACCAATTTTGAAATAAAATGAAGATTTATTAAATGATGAATTGTTTCAAATTCTGAAATGTTATAGTTTTATCGAATTCTGATGATTCTTAAAATATCCTGGAATTGATATTTTGATGTATAATTTGATTTCATTCTGAAACTGAGCAAATTCTGAATTTTTACTCGTTCTAAGAGATAGAATGATGTTTTATAAAAAAATTAATTTTTTAAATTTTCAGGTTTTACCAATACCAAATTTCCATCAAATTCTGAAACATTATCTTGTAGTCTTATCGAATTCCGACACATACCAAATTTTGGAATTGTTAGAAGTTTACTCTTCTCTCGAATGTCATTGACCAAATTTTAGATAAAACACAATCTGTAAACTGCTGAGTTTTGGTTTTTTAATTTGTACAAATTTCAAATTTTAATACTTTTTTGAAATTCTGAAAGCTAATCTTGCAGTTTTTTGAAATTTTGATTTTTTTAAATTCAGAAATTCGATCAAATACTAACAATTCAAAAAATTTTGAAGGAACATTTATTTTATTCTTGAGTTGATCAAATCCAACATTTTTACTTACTGTTTTCTCCAATTTTATCAATAAATTTTGAGATAAAATAAAATAATATTTTGAATTTTTAGTTTTATCAAATTCTTCCAAATTTTCCTGGTATTTTTAAAGTTTAGAAATTCGTTCAAATTTTGAAATTCAAATTATTCTGGAATTGTAAACTCTGAAGTAAACTTTAATTTCATTCTGTTTTTAATTAATTCTCGCCAAGTTTTAATCGAATTTTGAAACGTCACTTTAAATTATCGAGTAACAATGGTAAATGGCTGGAATTTTACTCTGCTCTCGATTGTTATCAACCAATATTGGGATATAGCAACATTTTACAAAATTTAGAATTTTAATATTTATTTTCCTCAAATTTTGAAAAGCTATCTGAAAGTATTATCGAATTTTGATATTATTATAGATCAGAAATTTGTTCAAATTCTGAAATTTAATACAGTCCGGAATTGTTATTCTGATGTAAAGTTTGATTTCATTCTGAAGTTGATCAAATTTTGAATTTTTACTCATCTTTCCGATTGCCATTTAAATTCAGAATTTGAGCAAATTCCTGATCTCTAAAAGTATCATAATTCCATAAAACTGCCAGATATAGTTTCAGAATTTGATCAAAGTTTAGAGAGAATTAAAATTAGGAATTTACTAAAATTTTAAATTTTAAGTTTTTAATTTTAATAAATTTCAAATTTTAATTCTTTCTAAATTTTAATCTTATTCTGAAACGATATTTGGTAGTTTTATCCAATTCTGATATTTTGTAAGATCAGAAATTCGCTCAAATTCTTAATTTTTATTCTTCTCTCAAATGTTATTGTCTCTAAACTTTATCAAATTTTGAGAGCTAATCTTGCAGTTTTATCGAATTGTGATACAAAATATGTTTATCACATTCTGACATTTCAATTCCAAATTCTAGAATTGTTAATTTTGAAGATAAATTTATTTTATTTCTAAGTTGATCAAATGCTGAATGTTTTAGTTTTTCTCGAATTTTTGAGATAAAATCAAATTTTATTAAATGTTGGATTTTTCCAAATTCTGAAATGATATCTTATAGTTTTATCGAATTCTGATAATTTTTAAAATATTTTGGAATAGATATTCTGATGTAAAATTTGATTTCATTCTGAAGTTGTGCAATCAATTCTGAGATGTTGTTTTATAAAATTTTGAATGGTTTAAATTTTCAGTTTTGTTCCCAAATTATCATCAAATTCTGAAACATTATCTCGTAGCTTTCGTGAAGCTTTGTAATATTAAATTTTACATAATTTTGCATTCTAATAATTGTTTGATTACTGAAATGTTATCAAGTTGCTGCTATCAAATTCGTAAGTAAGTTTTGAATTTTGTCTTCCGGTTTTTCAAATAAATAGAAATTGAAATATATAGAGTAGTTTTATGAATTGCTACTAATTTGTATTAACTAGTACGCGCACCGTCATACTCAAGTGTCGACGTATCATTAATGGCAAATAATGAAAACTCATCCTACGTTTCGTGCACCAATTTTGGTCATAATGAAATTAAAATAATTTCTTCATTCATATTATGTATATTACGAGTATATTATAGTTTTGACCAAAACCAGATACGTCTTTCTAATAAAATTTTATTTAAAAATTACATATATTTTTTTAATTCATTAATAACAGTATATATAAATGTATAAATAAGCTTAACTTAATTGAATATATCTAAAAACGGAGACATGACACTGTTGAATCATCGCGCGCACCAAAGAAAAGTAATCGATTAGCGAAACGCAAAAAAAAAACAACAACCAAAACAACCCAAAAAAGAAATTCAAGATGCAGGAAGAGGAGTTTATTGTGTACCGTGTGTAAATTCGTATGCATTATAACCAAAAACAGATAAAATGTAAAATAATCAATAAATTTAACTTCTTTCAAAAAAATTGTATTTAAGCAATTTTTTTAAGAAAACCCAACAAACAAACACCTGCGTACGATTTTTAATTTTTATTTTTAAGAAGAAAAACAGATTAAATTATATATTCAAGGTCGATTTTGGTGCTCAATATACAAGTACATATACTCTAACTGCGATACATAATATATTACATATTTTTTACGAACGATGCATAAAATTATCATAAAAGTATACGCTTTTTGCGATAAGATTTTAACGTATACTAATATCCTTAAAATATTTAAAAAAAAAAATTGTTGTTCGGTCTTATGGTGCATCTTGCTGTGTGCGCACATTTTCTTATTTTATTTACGAGCATAGATGTATGTACATATTTATGTATGTTTATGCATTAACTATCACCAGACAGGAAATATATACACTGCGAACACTTGCAATTTTTAAGGCAATTTATGTTGGTGCCTGTCATGTATACATGTACATAATTGGTAAAAGATTTGAGAGGCCTTTCTCCATATTTCATATCAAATTATTATGTTATACGTACATATCGTATTTATATGAATAATACGATAACCACGATCCAGACGTGGATACATGCCGGAAATAGATTCTCGATGTCAAATGAACAAAACCACTATATAGGCAAAATAAGATAAAAAAAACAATTCTAATATTTCATAATTATAAGAAAAAAAATTGTATTTATACGAAGGTGTGACAAAATGTCATTAATATTAATGCCATTTATTTAATCAAACGTGATAATGTTGTATCAATATATTTATTTCCATTTACTTACATCAACTTACGTTTTCTTTATTTTCATTTTAAATTAACATCATCACCGCACCGCGTCTTCTCCTCTACTTACATATATGCACATAATAGAACAACATTTTTGTATACATACATAGATTTTCATTATTTTTATTATTAATAAACTTATATTCATATGTATGTACATACATGTTGCATTAGCACGTGTCAATCAATATCATCCGGTTTTCGTATCGCATTTCGCGCAAAAACAGTATTTTTTAACTTCTTAACGTGTGCTTTTATAAAAATAAAAAAAATTATATGCAAGTTGAAAAAATAGATAATTTTTATTGATAGTTTTAAAGTTATGACAACTTGTAATAATCTTGTCAATTTGTAATTGTTGTTGTTGTTGTTGTTGTTAATGTTAAAAATATTTATTATATTTACAAAATAAATTATACAATATGAAGATTGATGTTGATTTAATAAAAAAGATTATAAAACTTATACATAGTTGCATGTAAATTAAGATGAAAAATTAACAATACACCGACACCAGAAACATGAGTGTACACGAGTATGTGTGCAGTGGTCTTGTAGGCGTATTGATGATTGCATAATTTGATTGAAATTCAATTATCGATAAATGTTTTAAAATAATATCTTTTCGAACATTTGTCTGTGTGCATGTTTCAATTCAAAATATAAACCAGTGCCAGGAACTTGAATTATTGCATGCATATAGATGCTTTCAAAAATGGTTCATAGCTGCAATGCACTGATTATGACGAATAATAGCTGGAGTCCTGAATTATAGAACCTCCCTGTTATGGAACGTCAAAATTAAGGTGAGCTTTTCATCTAACGTTGGCCCCTGTGGTTGGAGCACAGATGGCTCGTAAACCTAAACCGCACGAGCATGTTTCCCAAGAATACCACCACAGTATCCTTTGTTTGTCGTAGAAAGCGACTAAACGGTTGAATCGCTGGGATGACGACTAGCATCCGTAAAAAAATAAGCTGTTTATAAAGTCAACAAAACGAAAAATGTATACAACCAAAACAACACTGGGCCTCCGCTCAAGTACTCGGACACGAGATTTAGGATCGACACGTGGAACGTGCAGTCACTTTAGAACCGGGAGCGTTAGACGGCCTAATCACATGCTTGAAAGAGTATCGGCTGGAACTCGTTGCTCTTCAAAAAACTCGCTCCCTGAAAGTGAAGACTATGTGTCCCAGGGCTATACGTTGTTATACAGTGGAGGTGGCCTCGGAAATCTTGGAGCTGGATTTATTCTTGGGCCGCATGTAAAAAAAGCTGTTTTGGATTTCCAAGTAGTCAATAACCGATTGTGTAAGCTTCACTTGAGCATGAAGTGAGCCAACCTGTCGATAATTTGTGTACATGCGCCCACCGAAGTCAGCCAACCCCAACACGAAACCGCTAACGATAATGGTACTGATGTAGCAAGCACATTTCCCCCTCACAAACTGATACATTTGGAAATATATACACATCTTCTCGAAATTTCCCGAAGCCAAATTGACCATGTGTTAATTTCAAAAGGGTGAGCTCGGGTTGTGCAGGATGTGAGAACTTATCAGTCAGCAACCAAATACGTAGGCAACAGGTCCGGGAACACAGCGAAATGCATGGAACGTTGCAACTTTGATGGTCTGATAAATGAAGATCAAAAGACACGATATAAATGAAGATCAAAAGACACGATGGTCTGATAAATGAAGATCAAAAGACACGGACCTTGTCAGCGACAACATTGAGGGAGCTAATTTCCAGTCTCACTCTGTCAGGGAGGCACTGAAAACTTGAAGTGTGAACTCTGTCTGGGAGGCACTGAAAACTGCGGTTGTCAGTGCTGCTCAACAGACTTTAGGTATAATGAAAGTCAGACCCACAAATGACGGGTTTGATGGCGAGTGTCGTCTTGCTGTCGAGCAACAAAATATAGCCCATTGTTAAGTGCAACAACGTCTCACAATCGCGAGGAAAACCAAGGGTACTCTTACTAGAAAGGCAGTTAATCTTAAAGCGAGAATGGTGGAAGGCCGAGGTTCTGAAAGTACAACAACTTATCAATGAGAGCACATTCGGTACTGAATAGCAACGGAGTGAGAGAAATACTTGATCCGCTTGTAGAGTTTTCAGCTTTTGTTGGACACCAGAGCAACGAGTCCAAAACGAAATACATGATTTCTGGTTTTAGGGGCAATGGCACACCAGATTTTAGTAGTGGCCACTACACGTTTGAAGGAGTGAGGAACTTCAAATATTTGGGCACAAACCGAGCTCTGTACAACATCGAGATCAGAGATCTCATGAATATCTCCAGTATTGTGCATCAAAGAAGATCTCATCGAGTTCGCTAGCTCGGTCACGTTTTGCGTGCTGTTCCGGAACGAATTGTGCGAAACCATATGGTAAGCGCAGAAGTCGTTGCAGGCAACGATAGCTCCATGGTGTAGATAACGACTTGGCTTCTTCAGGTTGTCTACGACAGTATGTAGGCCAAGCCCAGGATCGAAACTGTTGGAGCCAGATTATTGACACAGTAAGGGGCGAGTAATGGCCTTTAAACACTGTTTTATTATTATTAATATCGCCCTGGTACATGACTTCCGCATCAAAGACCAGTTAGTATTCCATCTACGAGTAGTTACAAATTTTTTAGAAAAAGTAAGTTTTCAAGGTTTCTTTCCCTTCTTGAAGGAGTTCGGAAGTACTTCATCTGGTTCAGGTTTATAAGGTTTGGAGGACATTAGTGACCATTCCGCCAACTCTCCCATGGTCAATCTCAGGTACTTTCTTTAGCATTTCACAAAAAAGTCTTCCAAGAACTTCGTTTTGAGTTCCTAAGCTCTTTGTTAACATCATTAAGGACACTACCAAATATGATGAAGAAGCATTTCTATACACCAGTTCTTTTTCCTCTATTGAATTCCGCAGTTGCGGTTATCCCAAATTTTTACAGTTCCCGATTCTTATGCTGGAATTGGGCACTTCTGTTACATCGGACAGTTATGTCAATCATCTCTAGTCTTGTTCCGATGCCAATCATCTCTTGTCTTGTTCCGTTATCAAAAGTACGAATTTTACCGTTATTAGTATACTTACGAGAAATTACTGCCTTATAAAAAATCAAGCAATAACCACCTCGTTTGTTGGTATCGTTGCAGGGCTAAACTATACTGTTAATATAAAATATTTTATGGTGTTGCTAATTATAATGGCGGCCCTGAGATTTGGGGTCTTTTTATTATAAAGTAGTTTACATTTTTTGGTCTTAAGTATAAGATATTATTTGGTCTTATATATATATATATATATGCGGCCTCCATTAACCCAGGACAATTGTAACAGGCCCAATATAGATGTGCTCATAGCAAACCCGTTGCAGAAAGCCGCAGATGCTGTTTGGTTTCTTTAGAATCCATCTATTTACTCTTCATCTCCTGGTGTCTCTTAGGTGTCTATTTGCACCTGTTTCACATTAATTGAAGGCCCATTTGGAGCACAGCTTTAAGTTTTACCTCTGAGAACAGGTAACTTACCCTGCTCCCTTGTTCATCCAACTTAGTTACCGACACTTAGTTAATCAGAACTCAAACTGCCGAAAAGACAATCTTCTCCTTTTTCATCACTCGCCAGTTCTTTATATTTAGGGCGGGATTCTGCCTCTCTATCCTACGAATTTTGCGGAAACAGCAACGCATAATTTTCGATCTACTACTTTTCCCAAAGGTCAGCACCTTCTCAAGGTTGGATTAGTTTTTTTTGGTTTTCAGCATTAGCGCCGGGAATTCGCATGTTGGCAGGACAACAGTTATACAAGTTGTTGCCACGAGCAGGCAACGGTACCAAATATAAGCGTATAACATATATGTGAATTTGTAAGACACGAAAATTGTTGAAACTATGAAATCAGAGAGAACAAATACGATATTAATAAGGGTGCTGAGAAAGACCGCCTTTCACCCATCTTGCTTATGTCAACAATCCCATAATTATCATTGTTACTCTGGAATGTAAACTAACGTGTGCGGGGTCCAAATAAATACAAAAACCATATAAATTATATCTGACCGCATACATCAAACGCTGATTCAGCTCTACAGTGTATCAGACCAAATGTCATTACAGTGAATTCAAATAGACCGAAATGGGGCGGGATGTTAGTTTTAGGCACACCGTTTGTAGTTCATTGTTAATCTGATGATCCACTCTGACTAAATCTTAAACCTAAAGTATGTTGATCATTATAGGTTGACCGGGCTGAGTCAAGGTAATGATCGAGGTATAGTAGGATCTATAATCCCCTGCCTCTGTACATACAATGTCACACGAAGTGGTACAAAAATCCACTATTTAACTCGATTTGTCATACAGAAGTTATTTTATTAACTAATCTCTATCAGTTATTTTATTATCTAATTATAATTTAATTGAAAATGGTACAGGTCATGAGCTACGAATAAGAAAGATTATTTCCCCTTCCGGTTTGAAGGATCTGCTGCATTGACACATTGTGAAAGTACAAAAATAATCAATGATTCACGATTTTTATAATTTTAGTTCTAAAATATTTTGGCCTTTGATTGAATTACATCCTGTTAGAAGAAGTTCCTACGGTATATTGTGATTCGTTTGACAAACGAGTTAACACATAAAGTTGATAATTTCAGATAGTGAGTTTTATTTATGAAACCTCGGAACACTTTTTTAAGTTTTAAGCAAGATAACCGTGTTCTGCAACCTAGAGATGAAAACTAACCCAGATATATATATATAATATTTAATTCCGTATTGCTATGAACATTTTGCTTCTCCCTAAAAATAGTTTGTAAATCCACATTACTGAAAGTCACAATTTGCAAAAACGTGTTATAAATGCAACGATTTTAAGAATCCATTTTAAAATAAAATGTATATGTACTTATTAGGACCTTCTCTTAACAGTCATGATTTGCAATGGCGATAATAACAGACGTAGCACAGAAGAGAAATCACCTGAAACATTAATAAAATTACCGCAACTGCAAATAATTTTACCTCCAACAGTACACACGTACGTCAATTATATAAAAAACCACAACAAAACCATTGTAATTTTGTTTCCAGCCATCACGGTTCCAGACATTTATTTTTATTGGCCCGCGGGTTGCATGATTCACACACATGATAATATATTTTCTCCAATTCAATTTTAAACTAATTTTTTTCCTTTTAATTTTACCGGAAACATTAAAATATTTATAAAATTTAATTTTAAAAATATATAAAATGTTTATTTATGAGATTTTTACAGATGAAACAGTATAGCAAAAAACTTAATTACTCCTTCATAGAAAAGATGTTTTGATTTATTTGATAAATAGCGCGCAAAAGAAATACCAACCGCGCGGATTTTTCAGAATTTTGATTAGGTTTTAGAGGTGTTTTCTTGGAATTTTTTTATTTAAAATATATATTCGTCTTACATTAGTTAAAATAATCCTAAGGGAATGAGGAAGTTCTCTCAGCTTATTTACTGATTTATGTGTGCGTGTGTGTATATATAAAACAACAAACTAAAATCCAAAAATAGCCAACACAATATAATTTACGAAAAATAAAAGATGTCAAGAAGTGGTTTTTTGTATCTTTCAATATTTAATTTTTTTTTTTTTTATAGTTTACCCAAACGATACAATGTTGCAAACTTTAAGATCGTGATACATTAACAATTAAGGCGGAGAATATAATAAAATTGGTTTTATTTTAGAACATAACATTATATTCTAAAATACCATATGTGCGGCCGTCAAAAACAAGCAGAAAGCTTAGATATGTTTATTTCACATAAATGAAAGCTTTTTATTTATGCGAATACAATGTAACTTTTATGAAATGGCCTTCTATATATTTTTGGCGTATTTTTTATTTGGTTTTTTGTTGGCTCGTGTAGGCGGATGGTTATATTATTATTATGCGGTCCGGTCGAATTCATTATTTATTTTATTGTTAAATGTATTTTTATTTATTTTATAAATAAAAATTCAATTTATTTTTATATTTTATTGATTATTTTTTATATCATTGATAAAAATGTATTTAAGTGTGGGATAATTAATTAAATGCACTAAGCATTAAAAATAAAAAATAAAATTGAGGTTCGTATAAAGGTTCAGGATTCTTTTTTGGAATACTCTGAGTGTGGATATACAAATTTTGTAATCATTTTAACATTTATTTTATATGAAAACTGTGCAGCCGCTAGATAGTTAGAATGATATCATGAATGTAAAAGTTGGTGATGAAGCTTTTAGCTATAGTTTAAATTTAAATTTCTAATTTGAAGAACGACTTAAATCATCATCTGCAAATTACATAGCACTAACAAGTTTTTGGTGGTACGAAACTATTCGAAATTTTTAACTTTAATATTTAAACTTTCTTGGTGTAAGTTACTAAAACTTTAGCTCTATGTCAATTAAGAAACTTTTAATTATAGAAAATTTGATAAAATTGAATTAAGTTAATTGTGTTTTCAAAGTTTTATTATAAAGCTTTTCAAATATCAACAATTTTTCAAATCCTTTAAAAAATGCACATATTTTAAGCTTTAAAACTATTCACTATGCTTTCTGAACTATTATTACGCTTTCCTATTCGAATTTAAACGCTTTATATCTAAGACCCATCTGTAAGAGCGCAGAACTCATGAGCCAGGTATCTTGCATGTCACCAGATGGCTTATAAAAAATATTGCAACCGATTTGGACAAACCTTCTTTAACTTATTTTCTTATTGGTTATCAATTAACAATTTGCATTGTTATACTGTCAACCAATAAGAAAATAAGTAATTGAAATATGAGCATTAAAACGATCAACTTAGATCTTAGCACAAATCTTTTATTTTAGTGAACTTTCAATTAACGAGTTATATTATTTGGTATACGCTTCGTGATAACTTTCAATTTCTGCTATAGTTGCTGAGTGCGTTCTAACGGAATATAGAACGCCTCTCAGTAATCTATATCAAAGCTTTCTTATTAGAACTTTACTGCAAATAAAATATATTTGAAAGGTCACATTACGAAAAGTATATTTAAGTGACAAAAACAAGATCTCATGCGTGATTTTCTGTTATGCTTTTTACATTTAAATATAAATGTTCGCTAAAGTTTTTCAAGCTTTTTAAAAGCTTCATGTATCAGTCTCCATAGGACAAATCCGTTAATACAGCATTGGTAAAGTAGTTGCAGCTGAAGATTTGAATTAAACGTCTATATAAATAGTTAATATAGCTTGGTAAAGAAATGGCCTATACGCATATTACTGCAAGCATTAAGCAGGATCTCCCGGAGCTGGCCGGGCTTCACTGAACACCCGTTTACACATAAAATAAAGAGGATTTGGATAGGTTCAGTTAGTATGATAGAAATTGACACGGTTACAGACACCTATGGTATAGCCAATAGTTAGTAACACAGTTCTAATCTACTTTTACAATTTTTTTCAGCATCACTGGGCTCTGAAATAAAATTTATTAGTTTGCTGGATCAAACCTATGAGATACTCCTATAAATTCAACTCAAATTAGTTCTGATTTATTTTATTCTGCATTCCAACCTTTAATTAATTAATTTACATTTAAGTTTAACAGGCAGAGATCCTGTAATTTAAATCAATTTATTATTATTATTAATTCCATATATTTGAGCTGTGATAGACACTGTAATGAATGATAATTAGTTTATACTGTTACAAGGTTCAATATTTATACAGGAAAGTTAAGAAAAGCAAAGGAGTTAGACAGGGATGGCCCATACCTTCCCGTTTACTTAATTTCATCCTGAATGAAATTTTACTAACTGTATGGTAGACCAATTCCCTGAGTTGAAACTAGATCAGCGTGTTGAGTTGCAAGTTCCTTACATACTCGCTTATGCAGATGACATTATATGCTTATACTCATCGCACGGGACATCAGAGCATTAGAAACCATTCTGGATGGATTAGTAGGTGCCTTAAAATTAGCGGGCATAGAATTAAACCCTCATAAATGCTCCGCTATGATCCGAAATCCATCAGTTTTATTTGTACCAACCCCCAGCATAGTGTTGTCTGGTGTCATGTTCAACCGTGTTGATACGATGCGATATTTGGGTATTTATTTAACCTCAAAGTTAAGTCGGCGTCTCACCATTCGTACTCGGTGTCATCAGGCGCTCGGAATAACTCATCATATGCAGAAATGCATTCATTAAAATCAAGTACCCTTTGAGACGGTTATCTCTATGTACCGCTCGGTTATTTCCCCTGTGTTGACATATGGTTTACAGACAGCTGCTCTAACCTTTGCAAACCTACGCCGGCTAAATACGAAATACAAGTTTTTTTTTCTAAAGAAACTACTCGAGTTCTGTCCTTACCATCCTCGCTCACGTAAAATCAAGGGCATGTTACATAGTAAGACTATTACCAAAAGAATCATGGTACACCGAATTAATTATTGGGAACACATCCATCGTAGGAATCCCACCCACCTTAGAGCGGCGTTCTCCTAGATTGCCGGTCCAAAAAGATGGGGACGCCCCTGTTACACCTGGAATGACTCACTAAGGTAGGATTTATGTTACTTTGGTAGACCTCATATAGAATTGGAGACATTGCTCTCGCTATGCACTGAATTAAGGCAAGCGGCCAATGAAATCTATGCACTTGATGAATCTATAGTGAGTCACTTGGTGAAGAACCCGAGGAATAGCTTAACATAGTCGAATAGCCCTTTCAAATCCTTGACAAACACCGCTAACCCCAACCCCTCAGAGAGCAACCACCCCAGTACCAATTCAATTAAATTCATGACCCGTTCTCCCGCTCCCTTCCCATCGCTTGCTCGCCATTGGCTATGGTGCCATGACCGTGGCCGTTGCCGGATTTATGCCCATTCAGACGGCTATTACTATATCCACCAATACAACTTCCACGAAATTTTGAAAAATAATGTAAATAAATCTAATAAGAAAAAAATTAAATAAACAAAACCAAATTAACGACACCCGGCTGAAATAACTTGGAAATAACAGGTAACATAAAAAATATTGTTAACAAATGTTTGGTGCGCCATCTGCAGGATATAACTTTATTAATTTTTGTCGATAACATATACTATGGAAATCCGCAGCAATCTCCCCTATATTATTATAAGTTACTTGACAAATAGGTATAAATATCCTGAAAAATTAGTATAATAAATGTTCCACAAACTTGATATAACTCCATTACGTTTGACGTATTCCGATTCGTCTTCTTTACCATTTCTTTCCATTGGGTTGGTATTGCAGTCCATATATTTTTCGTTAAATAAAATATGATGGTTTGCGTCTCTGCCGTTATACGCAATTGTGTATGTTTTATGTTTTGTTGTTGTTGTTTTATTCCTTTATATTTCACTTATTTCGCTGTTATTTCACCCAAATAATTCAATTTCTTATTTAACATTTTAAATTCTGACACTACACCTTTATTTCAACATCAACCACACTGATTTAACCCGTCTAGCAATATTAAAATTAATTATTTTATATTGTAGATCAAAAACGCACATTTGATCGATATGTCAGATTTGATCATCCGGTAAACGAATGGTCTAAGCATATGTTAATTTATAACCAACAAACTTATAGTGGATTTACTAACTCTTTTTTTATTAATTTTTTTATTTAAAACTTACGTCATCGACAAACAACTAAAATTAACTAAACTGTATTTCAAAACTTCAAATTCATTTCATCAAGGTACACATCAAAATTAAAATTTAAAATCCGCAGAATATTTTAAACGGAAAAGATTGAAAAATTAGTTGTTAGAAAATTTCTGAATTAAATTTAAATTGGTTTTAGGTGTTAAGCAATATTGACTAATTTAGTAATTAAAATTATAAGAACTATAAATTTCATAAATCCTTTTCAAATGTCTAAAGGAATACAATACAATTTTCTAAACTTGAATTTCGATATCGAAAATTCAAAGCTCAATAAAATTTTCGAGCTCGATTCACAATATCGATTTTTGACGTGTTGCATATTGTAAAATAAGGTAGGTTCTAGTGTGTACGAATGCAAATATGCTAACCGCATCAGGTATATGCTCGACTCCCAGTTACATCGAAGTTCATGTGTCAAAGCTTATTAACAATTTTATCAAAATATAGGTTGGTCCAGGCATGGGCTAAGAGAGCGACTGTTGTCCAACTGAATCCTTCTAGTCATGTGTTTTGTCTTCTGCATTTAGCGTTTCCCTGCACTGAAACAAGATCATCTCGAGTAGAATGTTGCTCATAACCATATGCAGACGATACAGCGTCTTCAAACCTTGATAAGCTTCTAGTAGAGAAGCAAGTTTTCAACGATTTTATTGATCTTACTGCAATATGGGGCAAATATATGAATAGTATGTGATTATTTTCAATTCACAAAACATTATAAATGTATTATTCTACTCTATAATCAGCTTAAATAAAATCAAACAATTTTATTCCATATACCTTAAAGTTTGTAGCAAGAATTTCCGTAACCTAACGGCTTAAAAACCTAATTTTCACAAGACACGTGTACTCCATTTTTTTTTTGTTATTTTTCTCCCTCAAAAAATTACAATTTGGTCCCAAATGGCAAAGTAGTATACACGAAAAACCCAAAAATAAACCAGACGAAAATTCTAATAAAAAATGAAAATCTCATAATAACGTTTTTTTTTTAGTATACTCGTACGATGTTATACGCCGTACAAAAAAAGTCATCATCAATTATTCCAATTTTCAGTCTACATAACAATTTTTTTTATGTTATTTTTATGCTGTGCTCTGCTCTTCGTCTCGGCCTGGTTGTGTGTGTGTTTTCTTAATCTACATTTTCTTTTTTTTTTCGTATTCATTCCATAAGACAATAACAAAAGATACAATTTTTTTCGTATTTTATTTACTTTATCTTTTCCATGACCTATCCTAATGTCTGACTTGAATTTAAGTCGAGAAATAAAAAAAAATATTTGGGATGGAGTTATTTTACATCATTTTTTATTTTTTTAATGCAAAGTAGATTTTCCAGGGAGTATTTCGTTTCAAGTCGCTTCATATACATAATATGTTGTTGCTTTTAATAAAAATGCAGACAATTCAATAAATTCATAATGAACAACAAAATGTACACGTACGTATATGCACATATATATACTTTGGTACGTATACGAAACACAACCTTGACAAGGCAAAATCTCATTTGTCTGGTCGAAAATTAATTTGATAAATTACTCATAATTTTCCATAATTTACGAGGGATTATGCGATCATTGTTTGCGGAGGAGTATTTTGTGCGTTCTCGTATATACATACATATAATTAATATCCTACTCTACATATAAACATATAATGGGTTTTTAATGTGGTACAAAATATTCCTCCTAAGTCGTGTACAATACAGTTTTCAAGTTCAGACAACGACGACGAGAGATGAACATAACATAAAAACATAAAATAAAAAAATCAAATGAAAAACCGCTTATGTATTTTCCTTATGAAACGATAATGGGATTGGGTTGGTTTCCTTTCCATTTTCGTATTTATTTTTTTTGTTTTTTTTTTATGGTGCATTCTATTGAGTTGGGTTAGTAGAGTAATTGGAATGAAACCGAATTTTATGAGTGCGTGTGTGTGTATGTTTTGGTTCCATTTAGAATTTAATGGAATTTTATGAACGAATATTATATGTCTGTTTGCGTTTCTTGAGAAAAGACGAAAGCAAACCAAAAAAATTATATTTATATATTGAATCAATTTATTAGTCTGGCTTTTTTAATTTTTTATTTTTATTTTCGTCTTACAGGTGTTATTGGTTTATCTTATTAAAGCTTTAACGATTTTTTTTTGTTTTTGGTAAAATTTATGATTTTGATTTTTTCGTTTGACAGCGAATTTGTTAAAAATTGTATTTGATTTGTTTGTTGTTCTTTTTTATGAATGAATTTATTAATAGACGTCTCTGATTGATTGGGTTATGCATGAGATGAATTTTAAATATAATGTGTAGATTTAAATTGGTTGTTATGCTCATCGTTTGCATCTGCAAATGAGTCGAAAATAAGAAACAATATAAAATTAAGAATATAAGGTGTTTCGTAAAGTTGTGCTGCCGATCCTAGAGATGTACACGAGTACCTATGTCTGTGAAGCCCGATTACCATCCCCGAAAAATACTATGGCAACACGAACTATCACGACATTTTTTTCTCTCAAACCCGAAAATTCTACTATCACGATAGTTTTACGATATTTTTCTAGAGCCATGAAAAATTTTACTATCACGATAGATATACCTAAATAAACGTAAATAGTTATTGCTACATTTTACTCTCGGATACATTTTAAGACTATTTAATAAATAATATTATTTATAGAACAAATAATTTGTAGAAAATCTATAGTCAGGAAACTGTTAGAATAAGAAACAACTGTTCGCTTGTCGAATAAATTGAGTTTACCATTTGATTCAAGTAGCCTTATTGTACCTTCAGTAATTTTGTTAGATTTTTTATATGTGGGGAATTTATTTCCAGATAGTTTATATATCAACTGGAATCATTGTGGTCAAACAAATTAAATTCTGTTGGACATTTTAATTTTACAAAATTCAGAAGATTTGGATAGCGTCTAATAGCCTAATCCAGTTATAATAAGTACGCACCATTAACTAAACCACAAAAGAGAAAGAGCCAAACAATTTACTTCCAAAATGTAAATAAAATGTCATCGAAAGCTTCACAATTTCACAATTTGGTATTGAAAACGCTCTTTCCAGTATATATCATATGCGATAAAATGACTTGTGATTTCTTTTCTAGCCAATATTTGATATATAAATGTGATTTTCAATCCATAGCTTTACGTACGATGAGTAAACGGATGCACTCTTGTCTCTAAATGTTAGTTCGAAAACAGAGTGCCTTTTCATCGATACCGTTTTTGATACAAATCTGAGTCAAATATGTGAGATAAAAAATGAGTGCAAGCGTAAATTCACAGAGTGCGTAACCAAAATTTCAAAAGAAATTGAGGTAAAGTACTATAAAGCGCTATATTAGCTGTATAAAGGGAAAGATAAGAAAAGATCTTAAACACTTAAAACAAACTCTTTTTAACTCTTTTAAATTTTAACAACTCTTTTTAAAACAAACCGTGAAATTATTTGTTACCCAACTTGTATGACATTTACTGTTGGCTTAGTAACCAAATAGTAGTGAAAACATCGTATCTATATACTAACACCACTTAATGTATACGAGGATATTAATCGCTTCACAGCTTCATTATTAAAAGACTTCAATAATTTGGCAATCCATTTATGCTTATAGTTCAATCAATCATTAAAATTAGCATAGTTTCCTCAGAAATGGGTATTAACCAAAGACCAATTTTTAAAGCTGCGTCAAGAAATGATGTTCATGTTACAGAGGTATAACAAAAAAATCAACGAACCTTATTGAATTCACCAGCAACCCCATTAAAGACATTGAAAATCATAAACAAGTTGATGTGATATACACAGAATTTGCCAAAGCCTTTGATTCCATCAATCATTGCAGAACATTAGAACGCTTGTGAAAAATCGGGTTCTCTGAACAGTTTGTAGCTTGGTTTAAATCGTAAGACATCCACTATCTAGCGATTTAATGACTATAATATTCTTCAGTGATCTATTAAAATTGAACTCCATAAAAGTTGCTTATTATACTGAGTGGGAAGATGATTAGATAATGGTCTCTGACAACGATTCTTTAGCATTTCGACAAGTTAAGGACTGACTAATACATTACTGACTTAATACATTAAAATGGCGTAGGGTCTGTATAATCGGACTTCATCGCATTCAGGATAGAAACAACTCAACTATAATACCCCTAGATTTTAGAACATTACTAAACTTAAATGGTCACTTAAAAAAAGTGGAATAAATGGTCCTCAATGTGAGAACAGCCAAGCTTTAATTCAGCAGGGGTACTACCATCAGTCTCACCAGCCCTATAATATGTAAAGAAAAACATACAGTTACAGGGCTTGTAGTTAATTGGATGTTAATTTCCCTGCAGAATTTTCACCACAAAGCAGTTTGAGCTTGTTTATGTCTTAAATTTATTTTATAGCCCTTAAAAAATGGTTTCCTTTTAAGATGGCTCTCGCTCCAACTTTTCTTTTGGAATCTACTGTCCATATATAGCCTGTTTTTCAGAAGAAATTAATAGCGCTGACACACATAGTGCAGTTATTGAGACTTTAAATATTTCAATATTTCATTATGTGTGTTTAGCTCATTGTGATGTGGTAGGCGTTGAGATCGCGAATTGCTTAGCGGCTCCCTTAACTTTCAACCTATTGAACACGCATGTAAAATTTGAAAAAGCAAAATGACCTATTTGATAGTGATTTTCTAGCAGTTAACATAGAACTGTCACGATAATTTTGGAGCTATCATTGCGTTTTCCTGGCATAAAAACTGGGCTAACTATACGATTATATAAACAACGTAAAATATTGTGAGAATTCAGAGCCACAATCAGTGCGGGCTGTGAACATTATCTGTAATCAAAAGTATAAAGATCGTCTGTATACAGAATTTTACTATATTCGAAGGAAATACTATATTCGACCCAAAAGCGTTCAGTTATCATCAAAAATTTATTATTAAATAATTTTAATTAATTATTAAACCAGAATAAAAAAAATATGACGCACGTCAAAACTAATATGCGAAGTGTAATGTCGGCTTTATAATTTATTTGAATTGAAATGAGAATCCTCGCCATACAAATAAATAAGCAAAACGAGATTAAATAAACGAGAATCCACTCAATTGAATTTGACATGTAACCGTTTCTTTTGTTTTTTGTCCAATTTTGTGGATCAGTTTGAAACGAAATTTTAAATTGTGCTAAAATAAAAATTGTTAAAATTGTGATTCTCTTAATAATTATATTTTATTATATTACTTAATTGGTAAGATTTTTTTCTAATAATAACGATGTAATTTGTACATATAAGAACATGTATGATTTCATATGAAATATGGAGCGCGACCTCAATGTGGTTTTCTAACGTAAATTCTAATGTCGAGTATTTACAGTATCGCACAAAACTAAAGCTCGAAATGTGTATTATTCACATTTTCTTAAAGTAAAGTAATTAATTTAAACTGATTTGTGTGATACATTTTGCACCGTTTATATGTGAAATAAATTATCAATTAATTCTGTGAAATGTCGAAATTTAAAGTTGGTTGAAAACTATTTCAACCGTTATCTCGCTGAATCTGACGATCTATACAATGTTCTGCGTATAGGTTTTCTATGAGATTAAAAATCGGGAATTGAACCTTTCTTTTACCACTTCACCCAAACGTTTCAGGTCATTGTATTGGTGATACTTCCATCATAACGAATTAACTTTGTAGATGAATCTGTCTATTACAACCGATTGGCCCGACACCCCGGCCATAAAAAACGGTACCGGAGGATGAATTTGAACTCAATACTTCATCTTTATAAAATTCAGAAACTAACTTATGTTTAAGTTGGGTTGAAATATATCCGATTTTGAAAATTTTAGGACTTAAACAAACAAATAATTAACAATGTCGGTGTATATTAGTTCATGACAATTTGAGGTCTTTGTGATAAAAATTCGAGTGTGTAATCTAACTACAAGCAGATCACATTATATGATGGAAGAGACAACGAGATTTGCAACTTGTGTGATAATTTTGAAACAGAAGCGGTACAATTACTCGAAACACTCATTCCATGTACAAACGGAAGAAACAGGTCACAGGAGAGATAAAATATCACTCAAGGTCTGTTATTTACTAAAGTAACTGCACAATGGTCCAACTTGCAATAGAATTTAAATATTTGAAATAATTTTTCAAAGAGTGTAGAACTTATTTTGGAAGAGCGGTAGATCAGTAATAATGTTGATGGTTTGTGAGTTAAACAAACAGGTACACACGAAGTTTGCCTTTGTATTTTTTTACCACATTCATTACTCTTCAAAATAATTATATTATAAAATACACTACGCCATATACTTACTCTTATTTGTGTACTTTTATTTCGCTTAATGTATTTTATATATTTTATATTATTATAAAATATTACTTTAAATTTACTTTAAATTATATAAAATATTATTTACTTGATGTTTGGAGCCTCTTTACAAAAATGGCTACACTTTTGGCGAGGATTTTTTCATATGATTTTCAGAGGTTTCACTTTTTGGTTCACTTCAGGTTTAGTTTTGAACAAATTTTGTAGTAAATTTTAGATCCTTGTACATATATATGTATACACCGTGTTTTTACCTTCAAAAATCTCGGAAAATAATTTTGAATAAATGCTTCTAAATCGTCGTAAAATAGTTATAACAGATTTGGTTATGTTTTTGGACTAACCATATCAAGGTATTATTCATCCAAATTACATTAACAGGATGAATCGAAAACTACACAAATAATTTAGTGATCATAATTTATGTTTGTATTCGTTTTTAAAATGATATTATTGATAAGCTACCACCCAGAGGATGTAATAAAAATTAATGCTATGTCTATAAATCCAATAATTAATTGTCCGTCCTGAGATAACGTAGTCCCAAAATATTTATTCCTGATTTTGAATTGTTTGTAGCACAGCAAAATATGAGTAGGATGTTTTTATTATCTGCAAATGGTGAGTGACGAGTTCATATTTCAAAAATTTATTACAATCATTACTTATAACTTACACTTAACAAAGTTGATAAACTTAGCGTTACTTTCAAAATACTCCCTGCTTTAAAATTAATTTCTTTATGATTCGCACGGATCATGAAAAATATCAGAATTTTTTGAGACGTACGATCAAATTCTGTGAAATTACTGAAATAAGCCTTTTCAGTTAAATTTATGGACTAAAATTAAAGAAATTACACGACACAGTATTTATTGTATTAGGTAGTTATAAAACGAAAATATATTATTCATATACACATACCGAGAAAATTAGTTCGTTTCCCATCCAACAGAATGACGTAATTTCACTAATCATTGTAAATAAATAAATGGCCATTGAAAAGAATTTTACGGAATTTACGGGTGTCTGTAAAAATTGAAAACTAAATAAATAAAATCATATTAAAATAATTCAAAATTAACTCCAGTTAATTGAAGTCCCGTCATGCAAACAATTATCACCGATGCAAATAGTTGTACGAAAATAGTGTTGCGAAAAATGTCCTCGATATCTTCTATATACCTGCGGAAATATTAAACAAAATATTTTTTTAAATTGAGCGATCAGCGAGCATGCTAAAACCTACTTTATTATGGTTTTATGAAAAATAACAAGTTGTTTCAGTTCATTACGCACATTAATGGTGTTTCGAGATGATGTTTCCAAAGTGTTACGTCTATTGTATCCGAGCTGTGTATATTTAAAAAATGTATGAAATTTAGAAAAAAGTAAATAATTTGTTAGATTTTAGTTAACCTGAGACAATTGATATCCTAAACGATCAACTTGTGCTGTACCATGCGCTAAAAGTCCTGATAAAAATGTTTCAATCGATACGTTATACCAGGAACTTACGTATATACCAAAAATTTGATATATATAGATAATACCAAAGGCCCAGTTTGATGCTATGGTAAACGGATACCATGCTGGCAATGGTAATCGGATTTCGGTTTCATCAGTCAACGGGAATATGGCCCAGGTTAATATAGTTATTTGAGCTGGGATGAAAAAACTTAGGAATGACAATATTGTTCGTTTCATCGCTGTCGTAATAAACCTGAAATATATGAGAGCAACATAAATATTTATGTTAAAAATAATTATTTAAATTGTTTATATTTTCCTAAAATTGTAATATTTATTTTTAACCTCTGCAACATTTCCTAGAATTGTATTTCAAATTCTATTATAAACGGACATTTTAATTCGAAATTGTTTCTAATTTATATTTTAATTTTAAAAATGCCTTTCTTAATTTTACAGTTTGGTTATTTTAATACACATTCGGCCTCTACATTTTCAAGAAATTCAAGCACGCAATACTCTAGAAACAATGGAAAATAAATAAATGCAATGGATCCAATATAGCAGACAGTAATTATTTAAGCGTTGCACACCAAAACTCTCGTTTGAACAAAAATTATACAATTTACGGATTTGTGATTCGAGTATATATTGTTCTTGATAAAACAAAACTCGTGAAAAGAATTCGAAAACATAGGTCTAGTGTTAATTTTTTTATGTAACAGGTGTTACAATAAATGCTCAGCAAGGGATTGATGTTTTTCGGAATCCACTTTTAAAAGACAGTTTGATATATAACATCCAATGTGATATGGAAATTTAATTAAGATTTGATTTTTAATTGAATCGTCCCAACAACTTCACAGATAGGTTTTGCCATCAGACTTTTAAGGTGATCGGGCTGTGAGGTCAGGGGGCTTCTATGCAAATTGTTGCGTTACTTTTCTAACTTTTACAAATTATGTATATAGAAAGTTAAAATTTGCTACATGCTTCATCTGGCTCGATATTATGATCTATTGAATTTTCAAAATGATTAGACTGGAGTCACCGTATAGATTTTTTGAAAATTCTCTGAAAACTTCATCCCAGAGTCACGGACCTCCCATACAAATTTAAATAAAAATTGATGATATCACTTTTTACTATAATGCCTTAGTTATTGGGAGCCGTGGTCATTGTAATGTCTCAGCTATCAGTACAGTTTCAACTAGAAGGGCTGTACAATTATTTTCGAATGCAAGCGACAAATATATACGATGTGAGTCGGGATGAGGACTTACACTCGGCACATTTTAACATATAGAAGACAATGTCACATATGGTTGTATATACCCATATATGGCTTTTGATAATTCCTGGAATATTGGCCGTTTAGTTTAACCATCCTTCTTTCGATGGTGCCGTTGGTATATTTCATTCTTTTGAATAAATTTTGCTTCTTCTTTCATATACCAATATTCACTTTTCACTACTGAATATTGAAAGATGAAACACCGATAATTTATAATTGAACAGATAGAATATTTTGAAAAGACTTCTTAAAAATTCAAAAATGTACCTGCCAAATCTACCATTTGAATCAACCGCAACATTAGTTTTTTAAGTATCTATTCAAATCTGAAGGACGTCATTGAATGACGATTAGTCTGTGGTATATCAGTAATAGCGTCCATAAAATCATTAATTTATCATTGTATTTCTTTAGTATTGTTAAATTACATTAAATTATACAAATTAGATATTTTCCTATAGAACTACCTACAAGTGTTTGTGATTATCGAATTTATTTTTAAAAAAATGTTAAAACTCACGGTTCTTCCTCTTGCACTTCGGCCAGACATGTATTTGTTTCTAGAAATTCAACCAATTTCTTTATTTTAATTTGATTTTGATCAAATATAAACACTTTGTAGATCAACGAAAATTGTGTCAACAATAGAAATAGCGCATCAGCAACATCCTTTGAAAATTATAAAATTAATTTGCTCAAATTAAATAATTTCAAAAAAAATTTACCTTTAAACTGTTGACATTTCGAAAGAACATAATTTGGGTAAACGTATAAAAATATAAAAATCCAAATCGAAATACGAATGAATACAATTGATAAATCCAATATTTTTTTTTTTTTTGCCAATAAAAAAATTTATCAGTCGCTGGTTTTTCGATAAATCCATCTATCCGCTTGTTGTCATACAATTGAGGTGGCCATAGTCCAAGGAAATATAAAAACTTAATATGTAAATTAAAACTTTCCAGTGGATTCTTGTGGTTGAGATTTTGAAAAAGTCTGCAAGAAATTAAAATATTGTTGTTGTAATAATGGATTGAATTGTTTAATCAAATTTTACTTTCCCCATCTCATCGAAATTATTTAAAAACGGCCGATGTTATTGAATCGAAATGGTATAAATTTATGGTTTATTCCAATGGTCCAAACATGTCTATTATATATAAATGATAATAAATTTTTGGAAGACTGTCAATACAAAATTATTTAGATTTGTTTATTAGAGAACTAAAATAATTTCTTATGAAACTGTCCTTATGGAATCTATATATACATCTTATTAAATGCCACCACGAATGCACTCGAATTACTCCCTCAGGAATGCTAACTCATATTTTGGGCTTGAATTCGTATTAACATGTTGCACCGAAAAGTGTAACCAATCGGTGAATAAACTGTTCACGAACCCAACATTGATTAAGTACCTCCGCTTTCATCCTATAGTTTATCCGTCTCAAGCAGTCACAATCTTATCTCTCCTGGAGATTCGTTGTCCCCTTTTTCCTATGCTATTTTCGAAGAACCACATGCGCGAGCCACATAGGCTCATATTATTGTTTTTAAATTTGAATTTGAAGTCTTGAATTTTGACCAATGAGTTCCTTCATGCAGATAATATGAAAAAATAGTGCCTATATCAATAACATTACAGAATGATTTTAAAGTTGGTAAAGATATATGTATGTAAATCACTTAATTGCCTTAATTGTCTTAAGTTGTATACGCTCCCTAACCTCGCTTATGCGTTCGCGATACTTACATATATATTGAGCCTGTTTCTCATTGAACCATAAACTTTTTAAACACGGGATTTGGGTTCATAACTCTAGCGTGAGGACGTTTTATTAAATTTGCTGTTTATTTATAACCCTGAACTGAACCGGAACAAGAATTATTTTTCAAAACCACAGCAGAAAACCGGAACAATAAATCTTTTGGAACTGAATCAAAAACCGGAACGATAAAAATATCGTTCGATGCTCTTGGCAAGACATTATTTAATGGTTCAATATTTAAGTAAACATATTGCAGAAGAAATTTTTTAATCTATTCGGGTACAACATTTCCTGAATAAATTCGGCTTGACTATTATAGTTTTCACGGGATAGAAAATATTAAGTTTGGATTAAAACTTTTAATTTGTGTATTATAATTATTAATAAAGGTTGTATTATTTATGTATAGTACACGTAACATAGGTGGAAAACTTTCAAGCTACATACATAATTACATATAATTAAAATTAATAAAAATTAGTTTACTCGTGTTTTGTTGTTTGTTAACTATATGGGACACTATAATTAACACCCAAAGTTAACAAAACATATTTTCATATAAACAGCACGGAATGTAAGAAGAATGAATGACGAGGTAGCTCAGCTACGCACCCTAATGATGAATTGGATGCTACGACGCTTTTGCAGAAAGTGACGATCGAGTAGTTGGCATCATAAGTTTAATTATTAATTTTATTGGCTTCTTCCAAATTAAACATTTTCAAACCATACGAGTAGTTGAAACAAAATTTTGATAAAAATATAGTTCCACGATAATTTACGGAAAATGGTAATTCAGCGAAATTGAAGTTTTAACATTTGTGACTTGATCGGAACGGTAAATATCATTCAGGTTTATGTCTGAAAGGTTGACAAAGCATTGTTCAATTGCTACTATTAAAAAAAATTATTTTTGGTTTCATCGTTCTAAGGTAGAAATCGAATTAGAACTGCAACTTGAAAATAATTTCCATCAAACATGTCGAATTTTATCATAGTTATATATGTATGGTTTAGAAATGGACTATATAGGTCCAGTTGGCCATATATATTCCAAACTTTTATTTATCGTCTTCGATGAATTACATATTTGAAAAATTCTTAATTGTTACCCGGATTAATATTTTAAAAAGCTTAAAAGCTTTCATTACTTATTCGCAGTTGTAAAAAAGAATTAAGTGAACCTTATGGAATAACCTTTATCACTTGGGGCAACATCTTCTGTGCATGTGCTGTTATACAGCAAACTGCTGTTTTCTCATTGAAAGCAAAAGAGACACAATATTCTATAAATACTAATTGAGGATGGTGGTTTTTGTCTTCTAAACATTTGAACGATTAGTTTAAGCTAAGATGAGTAGTTAAACCAGCGTAAGTTATTAATGCTACTGATAAATGCTGCCAAATTTTGTGCACAGAACAACTAAATTCCAATTGTTGAGCATATACGCCTTAACCCAACTGTTTTATCGTTTTAACGGCTACATCTTGGTGGTGAGCTTATATTCATTTATATGCTGATATGATGATCTTCACCACAGTTTGTGCATTGGTTGAACTCTGGTCATTTTAATGAATTTTATTTTGATGAAACATTTTTTTCATAAGTCAGCCCGATCACATCATAATTATACCGACTATAGTATCCCTTCACTATATTTTGATGTAAAGTTTCTGACTGTTATCCCCTCCAGAGAGGGTTGTTCGATGGATACTGTGCTTTTACATGGAAGGTTAAAAGGGAGTGTGGCGAGGTGTTCTCTAAGAAACTTCTGATAATTACTCCTTCCGTGTTCCTGACTACTGTAAAGTTTTTCAAGCGCAAGATAATTATTTTGGGCAAAACAAAAATTATTTGGTTGCTGCGATGTTTGCGATTCATGGCACCACAATAACGAAAGTATTAAATGTATTTGAATTTTTAGAGCCTTAAGTTTCTTAAACCTAAAACTGCACTCTTACATTACCATTCTATAGCATTAATTCTGCTTTTGAGGTTATAGGAGCCTTTTCAAATGATGTATAATCTAAATTAAATTTCTTGACTATTCGAATCGCCAGATTCAATATTTCAATGTTGCATGATACCTTTATATACTTTTAAAGCTCATATGTCCATGTATAATTCAACGAAAAATGATAAAAAATCTTGCTAGACATATTAATTTTTAGAGAGACATAAAATACGATCAAATCCACCTTGACCATTAAATAAATTGTCATTTTGAAGTGATGAAATTGTAAATCGGTTTACTCATTATTTCATATATTTTTTTTTTTAATATACAATATACAGCTTTTTGCTGAATAAATTATAATGCTAATTAAAATAATAAATTATTGTTAGTATCCCAAGGTGAAAAATATACTCAAAAAATTTACCTAAATACAAAACAACCAAAACCCCGCCAAAAAAAAAAAAATTCTCAGGTGCGAAAAATCAAAAAAAAATCGAAGAATCATTTATATCCTTTTCAAATAAAAAGACAGAAATCATCATTTTTATTTTAATCTTCATTTTATTATATATTTATACATACATATATCCATATTATATATTCTTATATGTCCATCTGCAGAGAGCAAAGATATATACCTTTTAAGAATTGGTAAATAAAAATAACAACTACAACGGTAATAATAATAACAATAATGATAAACCTGCAGAAAAGACCAAAAAAAAAAATACAGCGCGATGCACGCGAATTATTATCATTATTTTTCGGCCAAACCCAAAAAAATGTATCGAATTATGTTACATCTGTCGGACACAATCAAATTTTTTGCTTTACAATAATAATAATAAAAAAAAAGTCGTCAAAATAATAAGAAAAATAATGTAAGACAAATAAAATTTATATACACATATAGAGAGAAAGAGAGAGAGAGAGAGACAAAAAGAAACATACAAAACGTCTAGACTTCTTAATGATTTGATGTTTGTTGGTGTATGCGATTTTTTTGGCGATTTTAGTGCTTTTTTATAATGTAAATAATAAATCAACACAATACAGAGCCTAATTTGAATAAATTTATTAGTTTTTTGCTTGTTTAATGTTTTATTTCTGTGTTAGATGATGACTTGGAACGATGAATGGAGTTTTTACGTGGTTGATGAGTTATTGATGAATCGTTTTGTGCATGTCATATAATTTTTATTAAAAGCAACTATAATATAGTGTATATGATCATCACTCGTTCAAAATTGCAATTAAACTTTAACGTACATATGTATATTGGCAATCTATAGTTCATCTAAATACACATAAACTGAAAGTTTTTAAAAATACTTAAAACGATAGGCACGGCTAAAAGCTTCATATTATAACCAATCAAGAATAGTAACTGCGGGATATTTATGCAAGAAGCTTTCGTTTTATTTTAACTACTAAATAGAACAGTTTTGTTAATTTCAAATGTTGAAAGCTTTTAATACTGAAGCTTCCAATACTAATATTAAACGTACAATGTTGTAAAAAGAAAACATATAAAAAAAATATCGAATCATCAGGAATCTAAATATGTCGCTTTAATGTGCTGAGCCTTCAACTTCAAAATTTGTGAACTATTTAATAAAATTAATGAAAGATTTGACAGCTTTGAAATTTCCAATTTTTTTTTTATAACTTAAAAAGCATATAAAACTTAACATTTAAAACGCCATAATGTTGATTCTACAAAAGCTTCAAAGAACATCAAACATCTATAAGTATGAACCTGAATTTTAAAAAAATTGTATTTGATGAAATTATTAAAACTCGTAGGCGCAGAGGCCGTTGCACGCGACGATGGCTCCACGGTGTAGAGAACACGTTAGCTTCTTCAGGTTATTTAAGACAGTAGGAAAACCAGGCCCAGGATCGAAACCGTTGGAGCCAGATTGTTGACACAGTAAGGGTCCAGTAATTTAAACACTGTTTTACAATATTACTAATAAAACTCGTATATTTAAGCTTTAAATCTGAAGCAAAGAAGAAATTAAAGTTTATAATTTTAGTAAACCCAAAGAATTTTATAGTAGAAAAATCCTCTTTTTAATTTCATCATAGTTTTTTTAAACTAATAAAGCTATACTATCCTAAAAGCTTTACCTTTACAAAATTGTTAAAAAAAATACTGATTCTTCAAACAACATGAGAATGGCTACGGTTTTACAAAGCTTTTAAGCACGTTTATTTCGGGCCTAGTTTTTTAAAGTTAGAAATTTATCAAAATTTTGAAAACCATATATTTTTGAATAATCTATTTAAAAAATTAGTAAGTTTAACTTAAAAAGCTTACATCTAAAACTCCCCATTTAAAAGCTCACGCAATGTTAATTTCATAAGAAACTTTATTGGTAAAAAGATACGAAAGCTTAAAACAATTATACATTGCAAAGTATGAAGCTTACCTTTTAATCTAAAGCTTCCAATGCAAAAATCTTTAAGCCTAAAGGTAACAATTAAATTAAGGTTTACAATTTGTGATTCAAGAAGATTGTTTTGGTCAATGAAGAAACATCAAAGCTGAAAGTATTTTGAAGTATGAACGATATTTAAAATGATATTGGCAATGGTTTTAGAAAAAGCGCACAAACATCGAAAAGCGCACAAATAATAAAATGAATTTGTAAGTAATTTTGAAATTAATATTTATTTTAAAGGATTTTTTATATGAAAAGCTCATAAAAAATCTGAAACATAACATTTAAAAGCTCACATTGTTCATTCTATATGAAAATGATTTTGGTAAAAGGATACAGAGAGTTCAATAAACAACCGTATGAGAAAGCTTTCAACAAATTTGGATCGATGTGATGATGAAAAATAATGAACAATAAATAGCTTCTTGTTTTTCAACTTTAAAACTGAAAGCCTAACTTAATATTTAACTAAAAATTATAATTATTTTTAGGAATTTTAAATTCTATGAAATTCCGTGGGATTCAGGCAGTTTTGTTGTATATTCTTTGAAGCTTGATTCGGAAAACATTAAAAATATATTTATCATTTTTAAAATTTTTAAAAACTATTTTTGGATTCGAATTGAATTTCTTGGTGGATGTTTAATAGGAATCTTCTTTGAATTTCTTTGTAATATTAATGGTAAATAAAAAAGTTACATAATGGATAAGAGCTTTGAGGAGCGCTCTAATCTTTAATATTTTTCAGAAAACTTGCTTAACTTATTAACAATGAAAGTTTTAATTTTAATTATTTGTATTTTTCAATAGTGAACTTAGTAAATCTTATGAAAAGTACTATGGCGGGAATCAAGCTTTTGAGAAATGCATATTTCAGTATTTTAAAGTAAAGTTTTACTTTGAAAATTCAAAATACTGAAAGTACGCTCACAAATTATTTATTTACATATTCTAAATTTGTAATTTAAATTTTTTGAGAGCATAATAAATTCTTAACTCTCCGTTTAGCTTGTAGAAATTTAAAGCATTTTTTCTATATATACCAGAAACTCAATTAATTATTTGGATGCATATACTAAATGCTTTTATTTAATAAATAATAATAAAGATCATTAACGCTGGCATTAACAATTCGATTACTTCTTTGGGTCTGACGTACTAAATAGTTGATAGCTAACAATACAATTTGTAAGTATGGTGTAATATTAACAACTAAAGCGTTAGGTTGTTTCTATAAAACAACAACAGAATAATTTTACATTAAAAGCTACCTTTTGTAGCACACAATAAAGTTAAATATTTTCAATATGAAAAACTTTCAATCATACTTTTAAAATTATTATTATTTACTATAAACTCGAGAAAGCTTTAAATACTTGAAAGAAGGCTTAAATGTTCTTAAAAGAAAATCAGAATTCAGATTTCAATAATTTGTTGCTAATTTTAAAGCTTTAAAGCACAAGATTCTAGATTCTTATCTCTCGCTTTTATATTTTAATCACCATCGGTTACTAGTTTACAATTTTTCGAATCATAATTCAATTACTAAACAGTTGCCTATTGTTAGTATACTGTATGACCTGTATAATACAGGACTATATCCGATATCACCGGCTGTGGTTGATAAATGCATGTATTTTCAATAAAATTTGGTTTTTCTATCGCCCAGGATCTACTCGTATTCGCCTCCCCATAAATTATTGACTTAAAAGCTAAGAAATTTAGATATAGATTACTATTAAATTTTTGTAGATGGGGCAATAAATGTTTAGTTATACCACAGTTCTCAGCAATTTTGATGGAACTTATTTTTTTGCAGCATGATAATACGCCAAAATGACAGCATCGGTGCCTGCATCTTCGTTTTATTCTCTAGTTATGTTACGAGGCTTATCAAAACGTCTAAATTCCTTTAGATTTTTTGCAAACTGTATGAAGTCACGAATGGTATCGCGGAAATTTCTATGACATTTTCCAAATTAGTTACATCTTCAATTTATCATCGCATTAATAAAACCAAACATAATTTTAAATTATTTTACAGTCAATACAGATAAACGGAATTCAAACGAAAGATGACTTAAGAGCTAGCCAGCGAACCGCAGTAAGAAATTTAAGTAACAAGGCGACATCTGACAAATGCATGTTAAATGACATTAAATTGGCCAGCGAAATCTTTAATAATTTGTCGATCAGTTTCGTTAAATTGAATTGTCGCTTTAATAAAACTTAACTTAACCAAACGGATGGAAATGTCAAAATAACCAGTTGAATATAATTTAAGATTTCCCGACATAATATGCAATTTTTCTATAGCTGGAATAGGAACAAAATTAAAAAAAACTTGGTAAAACCCGATTGTTCAAAAAAGTGGGATTTCTCCGCTCATAGAAATGAAAAAATGCATTAAAGTTTGTTTGAATTTGACAAGTCGCGTTACGGTGTTCGCTAATCAAACTGTCGAAATTCCTGTAATAGAAAATTTCATCAAATTCCGTATGGTTTTCTACTGATTTGTTACAGACTCGCTAGGCTTTTAGGCCCATTGTACATTTCAACTAAGCTAAGCTAACAAATAAAGAGCTAATTGAACTAAGCTATCCGAGCTGTGAATTTGTTTAGTTTTGAACTTTGAAAACAAACATAGCTCGAGTTGTCTTTGCCTTGCAATTTATCAGCTATACCGCTACCACATACATTCATATTGTACTAGTTCCTCAATCTCTTGATCGATTTTCAAAATTTTGCGCTGACTTATCAACCTTTGGATTACATTTAATTTAGAGCACAACCTTTTTATATATAATTAAAATATCTCATCTATATCTCGTGATATAGATGAGATATCTCGTGTTTATAAGTATTCTACAGATTGTTTTTAATTTTTAAAATCAAATCTCGAGATCTCATAATATTCAAATATCTCGACATTATATATCAATTTTCCAACAATGCAGAATTCAAACTATACATTTAACTTTCTTATTATCAAATCTTCAGAGTACTTTCCAAATTTAAAACTTTTGTCACCATTTGGTTACAACCACTCTTTTTCAATATCCATTCATCGAATTCTAATCTCTCGGTTACTTCTTAAATTTCATATCAAGAATTATATTCTTGACTGGAAACTTGAATCTCCAAATTTCAAAAAACTGTATTATTGAAACTGAAAATCGCAAACAAATTATATTTAACGTATTTAACCAGGATTAAATGAGACATAAAATAGTAAATATAACAAACATAAATAATCGCCGCCACGAGTTGAGTCGTTTCTACAATTCTATCGGAAAACGATAGCCGTCGAAAATAGTAGGCGAAAATCATATTGGGGACTCTGAATTATTATTCCTCTGTTTATTTTTCAAAACATGATTTTATTAATGTTTGTTATTTAAAACAATCGTTGCTAGGAACAAAAGAACAAATCAAATTTATTCGTTTTTTTCACCACTCCGTTATCTTTCCAAAACGGTTATTGTTGTTTTTGGGGTTCCGAACAAAAATTGTATTAAACGATAATAAGAAATCCTAATGCATGGTTTCCATTGTGCCACAGCGAAAGAATTAGACAAATTAAAACAGAAGGGGATAAATAAAATGCACTTAAGAGTGAAAGAGCAACAAGTTGTTATTTATTCCGAATTAGAGAAACAAACCCAAAAAAGATTATCTTTTTCTAGCACAAGATGAACACTTTCATCTTTCTGCTAGATAAGATGAAAAAAGCACGTTCAAAACTGTTTAGTACTGTAGAACTTTTGACATATTTTGTTGTGATTAAAATTGGAAGTTATCACGTTCAAAAGTATTCAATATTGTAGTACTTTTCGACATATTTTATGTTGTTTTCATTTGAAAAATATGTTTTTGGTTGGTTGTTTAATCTTTAAATATGTATTCAATTTTTTATTACTTAGATCTTGTAAAAGAAAATTGCCTAAACTGCAGGAAAGTATATTAATTTTCGTTTTAAAATCATAAACTGTACCTAATCTCAAATATGTTGACATACATTTTATCTACAATCTGCTATTCAGTATTGGAGACATTTATTTTGTCTCGCTTGCTTCATAGCAATTCATGCAATCTTGCTTCAAGATGACCTAATCTGCAAAATTTTGTTGAATGAAAATCAGCCATAAATCAGCCATTATCTTTTTTCGGTTAGGGCGCCCTTCGGATTGCTGAATTGAAATATTAAAAATTAGACGTAGCAATTTGCACCTCAAAATGATATTCTATTTCTAACGCACGAAAGGAGGATTTTCACTTACTCTTTTTAATTTGCTTTATTTTTTAGCCATAATGGAAACTATGCATAATTCCGTTTGGCACTTGTTCGCCCATAACTAATACAAGATTCAAAATCTCAAAAATATTGTTTGACCATTTTTGTGGACACTTAACATTGAAGGCAAAAATTGACAAGTCGATGAAATAGGTGAAGTAGTATTTGCAGATTGATATAACCACCACATAAAATTTTATGTGTGCGTATATCCTCAAATCAAGAGAAAATTGCACCAGTAGTGCAAGAATTAGATTTTAGAATTTGCAAAGAATCTGGGGATTTTGTACTTTCTGGCTTTTGCATCCTCAAATATTTAGTACCCTCTAGTTTTTGTATCCTCAGCATTTTGTGATTTTATAACCTCGGAATTCTACGACTTCGGGATTTTTTCAAACCTTCGGGATTTTGTTCCTGTGACTTTGAGGTGCGCTGGGTTTTTTGGTATTATCATAGGCTTCTTACAGGATATACCACCACTGGACTTTATCTCTATACATATGTGGTATATAAGAAGATATTAAATTTTCTTTAGATTTTTTTATTTAATTAAAATTATTAAATTTTATCATACCTGAACTATTTTCGTATTTGTACATTTTTTATGTTAAAAGTAAAATTATCGATATGGTATTACATTTTTTACAACACATTGTCTGGATAAATACACTTTTCGTGCTAAATTCATCGATTGTGTTTCACCCGGTCCATTGGATTGTCTTATAAAACAGCACTCAGATGTTATAAGTATAACGGTATTTGCTTTTTAAATCGCTGAGTTTTTGACACACTAGTGATAAAGTTCTCTAAAAAATATATCTTCTTCTTTTCTCCTGAACGACCGAACAATTGAAACTATACGCAATGAGAGTATTTGCTTTGGTAAATAGAAGCATTGTGGTGTGGAAGGCCAAACATCAATCTTTCACAACTTGGCGTTTATACTTAAGTGATTGATAATCTTAAGTATATATACGTTTGAGACCATGAACTTTTTTGAAATTCGGAACAATGGCTATTTTTGGATTATCAATTTGTATAAGTTTGAGTCCAAATTCAATTCTATTTTTAATTTACTTACATAATAAATCTATTGAATTTCAGTTTTCATGTTTTATTGTTTAGCCCCCATATTGCTAGAATGACGACACCATAACTAATGGACATTCTTTATAAAATGACATCCTTTCATATCCAAACTATAATTGGTCTATTGGTTAAACTTTTAAAAAAGTTACTATACATATGTATATATGTTTAGTACTATTTCTGATCAGTTCATTATTTGTATATTTACACAAGTGAATGAACTACTATTATGTTGCTTCTTAAAGCTGAAATTATTAATAAAGAAAACGGAAATGAAAAATAGAAACTTGTAAAGTGGTCTTATGTTATTATATAGTTAAATCAAAATAACCATATATTAGCATTTCATCTTTTTTCTAATCTAGCCTATTGTTATTTAAATTATTTAGAATTTTTCTTGTGAATATAGATATATAGATAATTGTTGGGTCATTCATCTTATGCATACATATGCATAGTTATATAGTCAAGGTAAACTATATATTTATATCGTACTCGCATAAATATACGAACTACTTCCAATTTAATTTTTTTTAATATCGGCGGTTTGATTATAATTTTTAAATGAGATCATTAATTTATAAAACAACAAAAAAATTTGTGCAATGATACTCTCGTAATAATATAAAATTACAATCAATATATTTACAACTTGCATATACGTACGAGTATAATATGTACATATAACATGATAATCAAGCAAAATTACTTCTACGTTCTGAAATGATGATCATAATTTTTTTTTTCTAAGCACATAATGATTTCCTTATAATTTTATGAGCTCATAATATATAAATATTGTAATTCGTAGAAAAATTATTTTGATTGATATCAATTGCACAACATCATTATTTATTATATTTTGCACAAATCACAGAATATTTCATAATATGACCATCCAATATAGATATGTACGTGTACTCCCCCTCATAGTCAAATATGGAACGATGGTGTGGGTTTTCGACTTAATTTTTTTTGTTCTATAAAATCTAGAACACAATTAAATTTTTTTTTTTTTTGTAAACTATCGGAACTTCCACTGTACAATTATGTATATTAAATGTATGTATTACAACTAAAACAGTTAATTTATAAAAATAGTTTAAAAAAAAAATGTGAGTCATGTTAAAAATTTATTGTAATACCGCTTGCAAGTCACATGTTTCGCTTAATAGTATACTTCAACCGCAAATTGAACATTGTTGTATAAATACCCAATATATGTATGTACATACATTTATCACAAATCAATTAATGTATTTTTTGTTCAAAAACCATTAAAGGTCATCGATAAAATATAATAAATTGCAATAATTCTAAGAATTAGTATTTCGCTTCTTATAACATTGTATGATGAATTCAAGAATTGAAACGAAACGATCCCACGATCCATAATTTAAATTAATTTATCAACTAATATAACGTATTAAATAGCGTATATGTAATAAATTAATGAACACAAGTTTATAATTATTAATGTCCATCAAATTAGTATTGTTTAAATTATAAAATAATTTCGCGTGTGGTTTGCAAATCGATCAAAGTCAATGCATTTACGTGTATACTAGTATACATATACAGAAACTCGTATAGAGATGATTTAATCCGCTGGAAAAATTAGATGCCATAGAGCAGTGCATATAGTCTCTCCGATACCATAATAATAATTAATTTTTTCGCCATAAATCAATATACTTAACGTAGTCGATTTAGTGTATTTATTAAGCCGCTTCCATAAGATAGCGGTAATGGTATCCAGCCTGCTGAAGGTATTCAATCGATATACACACTAACATTTTTGGATTTAACATGCTCACTGAGTCAGTATTAAAATTATGACCAAGATTGTTAAAATATGTCTTTTCCAATTTAAGCGGAAAAGAGGGTGACAAGCGAGAGAGAATAATTCATAAACAGTGTTTCTGGCCAGTCACAATATTTTTAATATCAGACAGATCTGTAGAGCCCCAGCACTCAATGTCATACTGAATTCGTGAATGGACCATTGCTTGATAGTAAATTTGTAGCACGGCTGGTGGATAATAGCTGCGACAGAAGTATAGTTTACGGATGGAATTCAGCATCTCTTTAGGAATCAAGCTGGTATGCATTTTCCAACTGCAGTTACTAGGTATTTCACTAGGGCAAGGCTTCTTCAGGGTGGTTGACTAATTTTGCTATTGCGGTCTTCGGTAAATATCCTTGCACGCTGAGTGAGCGCATGCATTGCGCACTCGGATATCTCTCTGAGTGGGCCAGCAGCTGTGGACCGAACGCAAACCCACAGAAAACAGAGGTCCTTTTTACCAGGAAGCACAAAGTTCCTCAGTGTGACCCGCCAATATTAAATGGTACTCGCTTGATCTTTACGGATAGAACGAAATACCTCGTGCTACTTTTGGACAGCAAGCTAAACTGAAATCAAACAACTTAGAAAGAGTAAAGAAAGCTACTGTTGCGCTCTACTCCTGCAAAAATGCCATTGGAAAGAGATGGGGAATGAAGCCTATGCTAGTCCATTAGGACGGCCACCCTAACCTAAGCTACTAGGTATTTAAAATTTAGAACATGAGCAATTTTATCGCAACTACTATTATTACAAGCACCAACAGAGCAGTTTGTACTATAAAATGTAAAATCATGAACATTATGGGGAATGTCCCATAATGAACTGTGCTGGGATGTTCTATCATCACTTCGATTCGCTTCGATAGACATTTGTGTCTCTTTTTTTTACGAACAAAATTGTATTCTATTTCGCAATTTATATTGTGAGCATAGCCTACTCGATTCTATTTCTATAAATTCATTCGATAAAATATCACCAATATTTTTATTTTCGATGGCAAATGAAAATAGGAAAAAGAGATAGTTTGCAAATTTAGTCTAACAGGCTGAGATCGCAATAGACAAAACGTAATTCAAAAAACGCAATGGAGCACAATTTTGTTCGTAAAAAAAGAGACACAAATGTCTATCGAAGCGAATCGAAGTGATGATAGAACATCCCAGCACAGCTTAAATCATTCAATGTAAAGCAATCTTTAATCTTAAACAAAGTCAAACTTTACAAGGATGCTTGATTATTTGAAATTTGGAAACACAGTTTATTTAACTGACACTGCCATCTATGAATTAATGATATGAACTAATCAACAATTGTCAAAAGTTGATGTTTTAGACGAAAATAATTGTGTATGCTCCGCAGTATAACTTCTTTTTTCGTTTTCTGCCGAGATGGCTCATTCCACATATTGGAACTACTAGATGGTAATACTATACTTCTTATATGGCGAAGTATGTTGATAGATTCATCAAACCGTATGCTGTGGGCCTGATACCAAAAGTTACCACTAGATTATTGAAAATTTTGATGTGAGACACACAACAAGATCGATAACAATTATGTGTGAAAGATAATATTGGCCAAATGATCACCACGGCTTTGGCGGCACATCAATCCGTTTCTCTGAATTTAACATGACATCCTGGTATAATTGCTCGACTATTCCACTCAATATGCTCGCCTTTACTTCTTGAATAGTTGCTGGCTTATTAGCATAGACCTTACTTTTGCGATAATTTCAAAAAAAGAAGTTCAAGGAGTCAAATCATACGAGCCCGATGACCAATTGAACTCGCGGTTTCGCGATAATAATGCAATAAAGCCATTATTGCATTGACTATGTCGAATGTGGCATCGTTTTGTTGAAACCACATATCGTCCATATTCATATATAACTCAATTCGGGCCATTAACCGTTAGTAATCATGGTACGATAGCGTTCACCATGTACTACAGTAACTTGCATTGCCAGCATTATTGGGCTCTCTCAGTCACACTTTCACATAAGGCAGCAAAGTTTTCGGCTGAACTGCCTGTACGAACACGCTTGAAAAAACCTGTTATAATTCATTCCTTTTCATCTTTCCCCGAGACACAGAATAAGGGCACAGAGAGAAAATGTAATGTGCGGTATTCATTTTTATTAATGCGTTGCGCCACCGTGTATCTAGCTGTCAACATAAAACAATTTTGACATTTAGGTTTTAGTCACTACTCTAATGGTTAAATACCCATGGGCCCATCTTTATTTTTTGAATGTATCTCAAAAATGGTTTTGGTTTACATTTGACATATTTATAGAATTTGAATGCCGGTTGACAAAATTTATGAAATTTCAAAATATATTTTTTAAATTTGTAGACACATTTTGTAAATAAATTTGATTGGATTTTTTATCTTGGCGAAGGCGAAATTATTTCTGCGATTTACAATTCCGAATTTATAAGGATTTCATACAGCATATAGACTGGAAAAGATGACTCTGGAGTCACTTTCATTGATTTGAAGACTTTTCGCGACTAAACTACTGAAATTTTCTGTGCTATCGAAATTTATTAGGTGGGTGCTTCATCGACTCTGATATATTTTGCCATTTTAGTATTCGGTATAAGCTTTCAAACCTGCCGAATTTTCGTAAAATTCACTGCAGAAATGTGTTTAGTTCTTTTTTGTTCAATAATTTAGGCAGTAAGTTTACACCTTTGGAAACACAAAAATATTGGTCTACATTTGTTTGATTTACATAAGGATCACATTCTTGTTCCAGAATTCTAAAACTACAATCTATTGCGTTCTAGTCAACGCCATGCTTGTCACTGAGTTAAAAAGAAAATGTAACTTCGCTACATTTAAATCGAATACTAGATTCAAAAGTTTAAATTATGTTGAAAAAATCGCGGTTCGCTGGAAAAGTTTAATTTTAAATTCGTTCAGTACTTCAAGCACACTGTTTGTCTACAGCTTAAATGTATCCTTGTAATAATATACAAAATGCCTTAGTAATCCATTTCGTGGAACGCACTCGATACTATATCGGGACATAGGTTAATTCTTAGTGTATTTAAACCAGCGGTGTCGGAAATTGACATGTTTAATGACAGGCTGTTGCCTGAATTTAATTTTTACAAATCATTCGAGGTGGTTTACCCATCGAGATATGTGGTTCTCACCAAACTTTCTCAAGCGGATATCTGAATCGCTAGCATTTTTTCAGATGGGTCGCTTTCTGTACAGTGTGCAGGCTTTAGTATCTGTTACCCATCGCTGAGTCTGAGAACTTCTGGAAATTTGGGTATTTACTGTACTATTTCTCAAGCGGAATTAATCGCGGTTACTCGTTGTGCCATTACAGCTATTAATTTCGCGGTTAATGGTAAGCATATTATTTTCAGTACTGACAGTAAATCTGTCCTCAACTCCTTAAATAATCCTTTGACTAACTCAAAACTAGTGAAAGATTGTAAGAATTTTATGATTTTTCTTTGCCGTAATAACAAAGTTACGGTTTTGTGGTACCTGCACATTGTAACGTTGAAGGTAATGAAATCGCAGATAATTTGGCAAAAATTGGCTCACGTTCATGTTTTGTTGGACCTGAACCTGCTGCTCCGTTGCCTCTTTACATTGGTAAAAAAATAATCAAAAATGCTGCTTTACTTCACTTAAAGAAAGCGTGGTCATCCACCGCCACCTGCCGTAAGGCGAAATAATTTATTAGTACGCTCTACTATGTACGCTCTTCCATTAAGAAAGGATAACTTAAGAATACTAGTATCGATTCTTACTGGCCATGGCCGTTTCAAGGGTCTGCGCTATCGCATGGGACTAGCCAGCAATGCCGTATGCGACGAATGCCTCAAAAATGATGATGATAGCATACACTTCATCGATCGTTGACCTGCTTTCGACTGTATTAGATCTCATGTGTTTAATTCCAGGACAATTCCTGTGCATCTACTATCCTCTCTGCCTTGGTTCAAATTTCTCCAATTTGCTAAGGATGCATAACGCGTGTGCGTGATTTGATAGAATTCAAGGTTTGCACCATGAGCTCCTTGTGGCATTGAGTGTGGAACCTTAATGGGTTCCAGCCAAATTTAATAATAATAATAATACCCAGACAAAATTCACCCAAGCCACGTACAATAATTAATATCTCAAATTAAATTGAATAAAATCCCACTAAAAATAACTAATTAATTTAACGATTTCCGCGATATCGGTACTCAAATCATTATCACCTCTCGTTTATTAAAATACGTAGCTATTAAAAATCTTATTATTTTTCCTCTTTACCAAAATCCATTTGTTCTATTTATTGGCGAACAACAATTTATCAAAAGTTGTAATCCTCCCCCAAAAATGTATTAACAAAAAAAAAAAGAAGTGAAATTATATAAATTGAAAATCATTAAGAAGATTAAGAATAAAATAAAAGCGACTTATAAAAGTTTACGATTTGTTGGTGTTGTTGTATTTATAAAACTAAAATAATAATTAATTATTAAAAGATTCCAACAAGCACACAAACCGAAAAAAATAAAAAATACAAATAAAATTCAAAAAAAATAAATAAAAAAAAAAATAAGAAGTTAGCTTCTGTTCATTTTATTAACTTATACGTTCGTTTTCTTATTTATTTATTTAATTTATATTTAAGTTTTGTTCTTTTCATTTATTTGTTTTTCTTTTTTTTTTGTTACAGATGCCGCCAATTGTAATAATGTCAAATGTAAAGACAGACAAGTATGTTTAACAGATTTAATTACACAGAAGCCAAGATGTGTTTCATGTAGTTTTAAATGTCCAAGAAAACGAAGACCACAGGTAGGAATCAACATTATTCGTTTGTTTTTTGTTTTTTTTGTACTGGTTGTATGTAACAAGACACAGTAGAAACTTTCACGATGAAGGAAGATTGTATCTAACTAATTTTGTTATTTTTATTATTGTTTGTGTGTTATTTATTTATTTAACATTTTTTATTTTTTTATATTTTCGTGTCTGGACGCAAAAATTATTAAAAGCTTTTATTTTTTAAAAATCGGCTTTAAAACTAAAAAACAAAAAACACAAAAGCAAACCATATACTCGTATGTATATGTACATATAACAAACGAAAAACTTTAAAACAATTTTTATTACAATCATAAATTTCTGTATTACTTTCTGTGATAAGAATTTTTTTTTTAATTTGGGAGTCTTAAATATTACGACTTGTCTTCTTATCGTCGTTTCTTCACACAGCTCTGCTTTGTAAAGGTTTCCCATATATAAAGGAAATCAAGAACGTAATTTTTGCCTTTTAAGTTAAAATTTACTGCTTCTGTTTATATTTAGAATATATATATATATATATATATATATATATATATATATATATATATATATATATATATATATATATATATATATATATATATATATATATATATATATATATATATATATATATATATATATATATATATATATATATATATATATATATATATATATATATATATATATATGTATATATATATATCAATCTGACATGAATTCTACATTTTCTCGATTGTGATAGGGTGTGGAGTGTGGAAGTGCTTAACTTTTTTTGAAGGCTAATCATTATAAAATTGAAATTAACGACGGTTGACATGACAATCAAATTTTGGATTTTTTTTTTATTTCCTGAAATTCCCGAAACTCGTATAGTCAAGCTCTTAATAATTTCAAATTTGTTTAAAATTCTTAATTTCATCTATTAGTTCAATTTAAAAGCGTTCGCTAGAATTTCACAGTCTTAATCTTTATACTTCCGAATATTTCCGAAAATAATTACAAATTCTCAATTTGATAGTTAATACTTCAGCATTCGTGAAACGTCAGAACTCAATTTTAAAATTTGGTGAATATTACATAAAATCAAAACTTTCAGAATTAGAAAACTGGAAAATTACATTTAAAAATTAAGAAAAAATTTAACACCCTTTTCTAGAATTCTACAGATCAGTTCCATACACTCAAAAGTCCAGAATTTGTCACTTCCAGAACATAATTTATCTTAAAAATTTTAAATTCAAATAAAATTTCTAAAACTTCAGGAGCATCGAAAATTTCTAAATTCATAGAAGTAGTTTGAAATGCTCTAGAATAATTATAATAAATATTCCAGAATTGGACAAATTTCTGAATAAATTTAAAAATAATTTCAAGTTTGTTCACGTTTTGAAATTTCCTCATACATCAATTCAAATTTCGTTGCTAGAATTCGGCAGTCGTAAGACACACTTTAGATTCCAGAATTTTCAATTATGATAAAACTTCGGAATGCATGATTTAAATAAATTTAAATACAGAATTTTCAAAATTCAATTTAAAAATTTTGATAACAATTCGTAAACTTTAATTTATTTTCAGAATTTCTAACAATTTTCATTTCTAACAAGTCTCAATTCAAATTTATTTAGTCGTAAAATTCAAAAATTAGATCTCAAAATTTTCGATTATGATTTTTGATAAATGCTTCAAAAAATGTCAGAACTTAAAATTTCAAAATTTAAACAATTATTCCATCAAATTTGTTTAAATTTGTATAGTTCATAGTTCAATACAAAACCCAGTGGTAGAATTCCACAGTCGTAGAACTTATTTCCTAATACTTCGAAGTTAAATAATGTAAATCATTTAAAAATTCATAATTTCATAAACATCATTTCGAAAAACTTCAGAATTTCATGAAATTTAAACTTCGACCATTTTCAGGCTTTTTTTAAGTAATACTCGAGAATATTTTATTGAAATATTTTATCAAATTCTGAAATTTTATAAAAATTAAAATTCTGAAATTTTTCAAACTTTTATCAAAACTCTAAATTCAAAATTCTAGGATTTGAATTAGAATTCGAGCAAAGACAGAAGTTTGTACATTTTTATCAAATTTTTAAATTTGAAGATTTTGAAATCGGAAGATTGTGCAACTGGATTTTAAACTTACGTTTTAATCCATTCTATTTTCAAATTAATACATACTTCCGAGTTCAAAAAGCTTCAAAATTAAATTTAAAAATTTGATAAAAATGTACAAACTTCTCACACTTTGCTCGAATTCTAATTCAAATCCTAGAATTTTGAATTTAAAGTTTTGATAAAAGTTTGAAAAATTTCAAAATTTTAATTTTTATAAAATTTTCAGAATATGTAAAATTATCAGAGCTTTATAATCTTAATTTCAAATTTACTTCAAATTTTAAATTTAACTTCAATTCAATATAAACCTTTGCTAAAATCCCACAGTGCTAAATCCTATGGACAGAGTACAGTTTAATAAATCCGATTTAGTGAATTTTTCAAGCGAAAAACGAGAATACGCATATTAAGTGTTATCTTGTGGCTGAGGAAATCAAGAGCGCTGATGCCAAAGACGCAATTTGTATTATTGAGGTGAACATCTAATTCGCTTAATTTATAGAAATGTTGTTCCAAGTAGAGTATTCGTTGTTCCTCAGATTGTGATGCCACAATAATTTCGTCTATGTAAATGAAAATGAAGTTGAGATCTCTAATGGTTTCGTTCATAAAACGCTAAAGAGTGGTCTCCAATCGTAATCTTCATTGAGCTTTATAGAAATGGATTAGAGGATAGAAAATTTTGTAAATCGCTTCGACCACCGATGCTGAATGATGGGTTAACTGTTTTAATTTGGGCCATCTCATGTGATATCTCAAATGGAACGTATTTTTATAAGCAATCTAGTGGTACACATTTTTTGTACAATTATTAAAACTATTTATTAAATATTTATTTTAACCAAAAGACGGAAGATGCGGAATATCAGCAAATAACAGGAAAATATATGTTCATCTATATATTTGTCAAAGTTCAAAATGAGCTTCTAGTTATTTTAAAGCTTTGATTGTACTTGTTGACCAAAAATCAAAAGGAATTAATATTATCTACATATAAATAGCTTGACATTATAATACTTTGCCAAAAACTGAGTTTAAATTTAAATAATCATTGTTTCTCGATATAATGTAAGTCAATAAAATCCAACAGAGCTTTTAGTAACTTAGAGATGCCTAAATAAAACTTCATTAAATTTTTGAATTTAACTTCGACATAATAATAAACTTATATTAATTTTTTCCGTGAAAATTTTTAAAAAGCTTTCGATGAGCTTTTAATGAGCTTTTGTTAAATTCTATAGCCTGTAATAAAAATACTTCAATTATACCGTGCGGACATATCAAACAGCTTTAATAGTTCGGTCATCCCAAAACCAACGTAAGAATTAGTTTGGAACTATTTAAACATCTAATTACTCCGATAGGACATATAGGACAGTACAGCAAAAAGTATTTACACAGCTTGTTCGGACCCCACCTGCGGTCTTGAATTCTAATGACGTAAATCGTAAATTTCAACTTCACTGCACACGTACCCGAGTATAGACACTAATTATTATTGGCAATACAAATATAGTTTTTGTTTAGAAAAAATTTAAAAATTTAAAATGCATTAACCGCGCTGTATGGCGTACATACATACATACATATATAAATATTTATAATAAAATTCGCGATTGATTGATGACAGATCCATTTAAGAAAAGCAAATAGCAAGAATAAAATAACAATCTAATTCAATCAATTCATATTGGTATATAGAAAACATCTGTGCACGATTTTTTTTTATAAAAAAAAAACAAATTCTTTCGCGGATTTGTGTATTGAATTTAAATGAAGTGAGAGCGAAATTGAATACGCCACAGTTCAAGATCACTTTCCATTCACTTTATCGCATAAGACCAACCCAAAAACTGTATATTATACTAATTTGTATTTGAATGCGCCGCGTGCAGTGTTTGTGCGGACCACTTATCGCCGTCAGACAATCGCGCACGCTAATACCGCAATTTTATTTTATTTTTATATGTTTGTTTGTTTTTTTTATTTAGTTGATTCATTCAGAACGCGGCGACTGCAAGGTCGTCTGAATCAAAAGTAAATATTTTTGGTTATTTTATTGATTCACTATAAATTTAAAAAAATCGTCTTCAATGGACCGTCTGGACTTAAATTTATGTGTGTGTGTGTGTGTGTGTGTGTGTGTGTATGGGTATCAGTATATTAGTGCGATGATGCATACTAATTTTATGGGCATGGCCAGCAAAATGCATTCTTACATTCATTCGTCTATTCATTTTCAAACGTTTTTTTATTCGTTTGTGTGTGTGTATTGGCGAGCAAATTTCGTAATAAATTTATTTGGTTTTGTTTTGATGCGCGCACGATTATTTTCCATATCTTGTTGCTGCCAGACACATAAGACAAGACCAAATATCTTTTTTAATTTATCTTTCTTAATTTTTTTTTTATTATTTACGAAATAAAAAACCGAATATAAGATAAAAAAAAATGAATTCTTTTAAAATGATTAAACGTATATATGTCTTATATAGAGAGAAGAGTGTTTTGTTGTTGTTGTTATTTGGTTTTGTTTTTGTTTTATTTTTTCGCGTCTTCCGGGTTGGATGCACATTTTTATATACATATATATGTATATACTACACATACTACATATATTACAAAACAGCGAAAAAAAAATAAAAAGAAACTGTTTTTATTCATTTTTGTTGTTGTACCGCGTTTCGCGAATCGCGATCTCTTCCAATATGCGCAATAATATATGTAATATTGTGAGTGTGAAATTACAGTGAAATATTGATTATGGGAAAGGGTACCAACAAAAATGATAACAACAACAGCAACAATAAAATTGGATCGCGCGCTTTGGAATTTTAAAAAAAAGTTGTTTTGATAGAGATAAACATGTGCGCATCCACACCGTGCATCAGAGCAGATTGCAGCCACATTGCTAGACAGAGTCTTGATGCTGCATAATATCTGACTTACCATCCATTAATTTAATTTTTCGTTTGTTGTTAATTCCTTAAGTGTTGTTATTGTATAGTATATTACTTCTTTGGTTGCGTTATTATATGCAGTTCGCTGCGACTGTGTTGAATATGTGTGTTGAATGTCGAAAGGTCAATTCATATATGCATGTATGGATATATATTTTTGTTTTGTTTAATAAAAAGTAAAAGAATATTGTCTTAAATATTTGTTGATTACAAAATGATTTTCTTTATTATTATTGTTATTATATTTAATAAAAATATAATTAAAAAAAACTTAAGAAAAAAAAAATTAAGATGCAGACGAAACAGAAAACTTATAAAAGGAAACTTTTTTTTAACAAATTTATGTTATTTTAATTTCATAAGATTTTTTTTTTTCGTTATTATTATTCGATTTTTGTCTTAATTTTTGTGGATCACCATGGTATATTGTATATGGCAGACGAAGCGAGATGCGTCCGAATTTTATGAGAATGCATGTATTTATATATGTATGTATGTATAAATAAAATGCAGTTATGGAATTTTAACAAGCATTGAATTTCATTTATTTTTACTTCTTTTAATGTAAAATTAAATGGGTTTGCATTATTCTGTTGAATTCTGCGTTCGATACCTGATATTTTTTTACGATTTGGTTCATTGGAATGAACATCGACAATTGTTCAAACTTGCAGTTGGCTACAGCTTATATATGTACATATATACATAGTCCCGATAATAATGACATGGTGGACTAAGCAAAAGCCGCCAATTAGTCAAGTCATAAATTCAACATAAGAATTTTGGGGATTCGAAATTGCTATAAATACTGGAAACCGTCCTATGCGTCGTATTTGATCAATGCTATGCACGAGTTTGGAGTAAATTGTTGATACAAAACGGTGTCCGTTCTGTCAAATATTATGGACACCGAAGTGAAAGACTTGCCAAATCACAAAAAATATGAATGTGTGTGAATATAAAGTAAAGAACATCAAAACTATGTATATTGAATGCAGCACTTTGCTTAATTCAAAATTTGTGTGCACAATTATCAAATGGTCAGTCCCTCTGATGTTGGCCATATGAATAACAAGCAATAGGTGTACCGAAAGATGCGCTTTACTTCATTGAAAAATTTTGTTCAACAAAAATGAAAGACTATATAATAATATGCCACTTTTCTGGAAAATATAGGGTGTAAATGAAGAAAATCTTGTTAAAACCGGAAGTAAATATTTAAGAAAAGTGGCATTTATTTAGACAGATTTGGATATATAGACATCTATAACTACTGAAGATCTTTAATTTATTCCGAAATAGACAGAAATTATGGCCACATTACTGGTGAAATTAATATGTGGATCAAATTTATCGAATCTTTTGATAGTTATGTTGATAACAACCTTAAGTTAAACTATTTAACCATATTTCAATACATACTTGACAAATGTAAAAAGTCGTGCGACTAACAATTGATAAACGAACCTCCCAAAAATTGTTTTAATTGATTTGAATTTCGACGTTTATCTCTAAAAATATTAGGTTGCTCAGGGTATATTGATTGTGCTCCCGTGGTCTTTGATAGTCTCCACAGCTTATTGCATAACATATAGTTTTGATTATCGTTTTACTCACCACACTCCTATAATACGTCATTAAGAAGTTCTACCGTTACAACCATTCGCGTATAATTCAGTTTTCTGCCAAAATTGAAGTTCAATTATTGAATAAAATTTCTGAAAAACATCCATCATTGGAAATGGATAAGCAGTGAAGTAAATTTTCTTATAGGAAGTAATATTTATTTAAATTTGCAATTACTACAGCGATTTTGGAACATTAAGAAGTGCCTCACTAATAAAGTATAAGATTGAGAAAAATCCTTCAGTGAGAACGTATCTCGTTACAATGATGTCAAATTTATAGTGAAACTTCCAGTTTCTTACATTCCATCGTTACTTGGAGATTCATCATGTCTGGCAAGGAATTGATTTGTTATGCTGGAAAAACGATTCAAAAACAATCCAGAACTTCGGGAATCTAAAGACTAAAACCTAATTTTACCTGAGTGGTTTATATTTTGCTTCCCCACCAAATAAATTTAGGGCAGATATTGACATAGCTTCCCAAAAATCAATTCAAAAGTACAGATCCTTAATGATGAATACCACTACGAAAGACTGAATCTCTCTACATTTATTCTCAACACACATATTCAACGACATACAGTCATTAGAAGAGCAAATCAACGTGGATTGTATAGATTGCTGGAAAAGAACGAAAGGATGTTGCCATTCAAAATAAGATTGAGAAAACCTGGACTTGAAAACAGTGATAGATCCATATAGTATGGCATTTTGTGAACAGGTTGATTGTGCGTATATTCATTGCTTTTTTGAAATCTTGACATCGAACTGTTACTGCCAATTCTGGGGTCTTACTATGAATTTCGATTACTATTTTCGGCAGCTGCCGTTTTCCTATAGTAGGCAAAGGAAGAAAAAGGTAAACAATAGTAATTTATAATATTGTTTTCCTTTTTCTTCCTTTGCCTACAATAGGAAAACGAACGTCGTCGAAAATCGTAGTCGAAAGTCATAGTACGGCCCCTGGATAGTTCAATTATATAGTCACAATGAATAATGTCTGCTCAAATGACCTGTGTCGATGAACGAAATTTACGGAGTGAGTGGCTTTTGTAATCCTTAAACGTTGTTGAGTGGTACATTAATTTAAGAAGTTGTGACTGTATCATATTTCAATAGTTCGTTCGCGGTTTAAGTCGTTTCATGGACTTGCACAAGTTTAATATTATTATTTAATTCCGAGTTACAAACTTCAATGTATTTTTATTCTACAATAATTTAAACGAACTGCTATCATTATATAGTAACGTATTTTCATTCCCAACCAGTTGTGCAAAACTATTCGTTAGCACTGTGACCTAAGATAAAGGTTTTGTCCACGATCTAAGATCTTATCTATAACAGTTCAGTCAATGTTCAGCCTCTTAACGAATCTGATAATAACTATGCTCAGAGCGGTGCCGGTTCTTCCATCTGTATATATGATGTTATAGCCGATGATTGGAAAAGGACTTCGACACAAAATATTACGATCGGCGGGCCGTCAGCTGTTTTAGAACCGTTTGTATACCATTCCGTTGAACATCGCGTACTTCAGGGCTCCATGTGTTTCGATCTGGCAAAACCACTCAGAAGTTTTTATGGATGTCCAGTATAGTAGGCTTACAATCGTAGGATTCTGAATCTGAATCTTGTGCAGCTGAATCTTGTTTGGGAAATCCAAAATATCTTAGTTTTAAAAATATTTCATTTATACCATTCGTCATTCCATGATTTTATAGTGTTTCCAAAATATTTTGTCATGCTGGCCAAACTTTTGATCAGCCTAGAAATTTCACATCTTTGTTTTTGTTTGGGACCGCTTTTTATTCTGGGATAACTTCAAGGCGTTCTTAGAAGCTTAATTTTGAAGTTTGAGAATAGGCTTTTTCCAAAACAGTATTTGCTCTCATATGACTCTTAAGTACTTTACTTCGAGAATAATTATACAGTAGTATCCATAAAGTGTGGAAGCCGTCTGGCGACAACTTTATTCTCTTTATAAATGGTTCAATAAACGTTAAATATATAAATAAATAAATACTTTTACTGAGAGTAAATGTAATCCTGCAGAAAGGCTTAAAATCCTGGTGACATCTAGTGCCACGTCACTAACAGGGATGGGCGAGGTAGATTACACCATGTAATCTACGCGGTTGTCAACACGTAAAATATAACGTAGATTACTTGGCAGTGTTTTTTGACAACGTCGACAATTAAAATAATTTCAACAACCTACGATAATTTGGCGATTTGAAATCGAATGTGCCAGTTCACGGGAGTATTTTGTATACAAGCGTTCATTTAGAGGTGATTTTATCATTTGTTTCATTTTGACAAATGACGCATGAATAGTTTCAAAGTGTCATCATGTTTTTATTTATTCAGTATTGTTTGCCATTTCATCATGGAAGGACTGCGTTTACAATATTCAACTTTATTACGAAAATCAGCGTTCTGCGAGGAATGTGTTTCGTGCGCTTAGACAAGTTACGGTTGACATAATCGGCCTATCGAGACCACTATTTGGAATATCATCGAAAAGTTTGAATCCCAGTTTGCAGTATTGGATGATACCCGACTAAATAGATGGTTTGGATTGCGCCATGATAACGGAATATTTGCTGCCTAAATTAAAACCCGACCTCGACGACATTTGGTTTCAAGAAGTCGGCCCGGCCCTATTTGCCACATAGCGCGTGAAGCAATGTGCTTATTGAAAAATCATGTTGGCGAGCAATTAATTTCACGGTTCAGATCGTTGAATTGGTGTCATCAAAAATTGGACGTTGAGAAAGGACCATCGCAGTTGGTCCTGTAAGCAGAGTCGTTTCGTTTAGAATTGTGAACTTGAGTTCAAGCCTCGGCTTGGCATTAAATGTTGTGTAGTGTTCAAACCTCGATTAAGGGTAAAACAAATTAGCGGGCATCCACACGTTTTTCATTTAATTTAAAAAAATCGCTTTTTTATTTAAAAATGACCAATTTTTGCAATTTAATTATAATATATATTGAGGCTTGAACTAGTCATGATTACAATTCAATCACCCAGCTTCTTTTACCACCGAGCCATCGCCATACATATAAATACTGATATTCCTATCGTTTATAACTGCCATTTGAATAAAAAAATTGTAAATTTTAGCAACGGCAATGGACTCTGCTTATTTGTCACTTTTACATGGAGAATATTGATATTTTGAAAAGAAGCTGAATTGAATTTGAGTAACTTTATTTCACCATCAATTTGACAGGCGAAATTAAATCAAAAAATGTCTAGCTCGATCGAGAATCGAAGTTAGATCCATAAATCCAAAGTCACTGACTTTCCTGACTGGACCACCGCCGCATATATATTTCATGCTATACAAATCTTTTAAATCTGACATTTTGAATAGAAAATATTGAAAATTTTAGCAAAGACAATGGACTCTGCGTTTATTTCACCATCGCTTTATACCCATCTTGCATACATGCCACTACTTGAAAAATATGAAAATGTTTAACATAAGCTGTGCGTTGAACCAATTTGAATACAGAAGAAATTAAATTAAAATAATACCGTCGCTAAGAGGACTCAAATTTTGGTCCACAAATCCAAAGTCAATCACTCTACTACTTCGTACACCACCGTATATATGTTTGCTGTTATGCAAATCTTTTATACTTTCCAATTGAATTGAGAAACTTGGGGAAATTTTGTTACAGAAGCTGAGTTGAACCAAAAATATCCCAACATTAATATCGTTTGAAACTTAACTGAACTGCATAGTGCCAGGTGCAACATTTAATGCGATGACATTCCAAGCAGTGTATTTCGAGGAAGTTAAAAATCTGACAAGCAATTGTCATTGATGCGATTTTCTAGGTGGGCCACAAGATTGACCACTGACCATACAAGTTTTAAGTTTAAGTCAGTAAATGAATAACGTCCAATTAAAAAAAATTCCTATACAAACTGAAACTATAACAAATAGGTATAGCTGAGTTTAAGTCTCGATTAAAACTAAAAACAAATTTAATTTAATTCAGATTCTGTTAAATTTTTATTTTTCTCTATTCAAATGGTGAATATAAAAGATGGATCTATCTGTATGATTGTACGGCAGTGGTCAAGTAAGCAAAGTAATGGGCGATTGATTAGTGGCCGTGAATTCAAGCGACATTCGGGCTAACGTTTTTTTAATTTAATTTCATCTTACAAATTTGTTCAACTCAGCTTCTATTAAAATTTTCAAATTTTTCCAATTAATTGACAAGTATAAAAGAGGGCAGCAATGAAAAATGTCCAGAAGTCCAGAAATACTTTTGGTTATAAAAAAATCGATCAGGTCAGGTATTTTTCCTGGGTCAGTTGGCCATGTTGGTTTTCCAGTTGAAATGGATTCACATCCGTTTTCTTTAATGGCAATCAGTAATTCTTTTCCTTTAGTTGTAATTAATCTAGAACGCCAGTGAGTATTCTTCGCATTGAAGTCACCACCTATTATGACCCTTGAGAAGACGCTTGAAAAACTCTTCAGACACTCTGAGTATTGTTTGTTTTTAATAGAATGTTTTGGTGGACAGTATACAATCCTGCCACAATAATAGGAAAGTTGTTGGTTTTTATATAGATGAGCAAGTGTTGGTAATCTGAACGATTTGGCTTTTTAATAACTCGGTAGCACTTATAGCCTTCCTGAACTCGAATTCATTTTACCATGGAGTGGGGTGTGTTAAATTTTATGGCAAAGTCATAGTTAAAGTTCCCCGGATTATTTTTAATGAAAGTTATAACCTTTTTCTCTGATTTTTTATGAGTCGATTGTTCCGATTATTCTGCGAGCTGTATAACGCTATATATTATTGTTTTGGGTCAATTTAATAATTTTGTAATGGATAAACATGACGCTGAAGTAGATTCATGGTATTTCAGCACGATTAGTTTTAAATTCCACTCTTGTTGAAAAACTTATCACCAAAAACGCATTGTTCCTAAAGAAATTTGGTCACCCTTTAGTTTAGAACTAATTGACAAAAACCACTCTAGGAATTGTCTACATTATCGACGTTGTCTACGTTGTTGACGTTATTTACGCGTTATGGACACGTCAATGTAGAAAATAATAGATGACGCGTAAACGTCCATACCTGCTCACTAAGCTCGTTGTAAAATGTTTCGTCATTATTGATTTTTAATGAAACTTTCTATTCCTTATCAAACTCAAGTCAGCATTTTAGAGGGCGTCCTATATACCATCGGAGTGATCCTTAGATAAGACTTTCTGACGCAAAGAATCATCCTAAAGGTAACTAAAACAGAGATGCACCATTTCATGCATCTGGTGATCCGCCAAAAAAAATCCGCAAACAAATCGTATACTTTAAGTGCGATAATTCATTTTAAATATTTTGTCTTAATTGTTTGTTATGCGCGATTTGGTTGTTGATATTGTTGTTGGTACAATTAAAAGACGAACAAAAATACTTAACCAAAAAAAAAAAAAAAAAAATTGTTTAGCCTTTAATTTGTCAACGTCGTTTAATTTGACATTCAAAATTAATTTCCATCGTCATTTTCCATTATCCATCCAAGAATTTTGCAACAATAATAAAAATAAAAATAATAATGTGTGTGGGAACTCAGTCCGCCGCAAATGAATATATGTACATATGTACGTAAGATAAAAACCCAATCTGTATTGTTTGCATGTGTGTGTGTGTGTGTGCTTTGTGCCAATTTTGTAAGTTCTATATACGCGAATAAAATTATTTTGTGACTTTTTGATTTATTATCCCAAACGTTAGGCTCTTTATCTGCTGATATGCTAATGTGTCTGTAAATAATGTAGTAATAAGTAATTTACCGTTTTTTTTTTAAACAAATTGATTTTCTTGCATAATTCCAGGGCATGCGATCAGACGCAGATGCAAAAATTTGCGGCACTAACAATAACACATATCACTCGTGGTGTCACATGATGAAGGATTCGTGTCACACAAAATACTATATTGATGCGAAATATTCTGGATATTGTAGTAAAGGTAAACAACAACAATAAAAAAAAATACATTCGCACTTAGAGGGTTAAAAAATGCATATATTCAGGCGAATTATATCGATTAAAACATTTGTAACGTTCGGGTTTTTATTTTTTCATTTTAGATAAAACAGAATCCACATCGTCGATTTTCCATAACACCAATCATCCACCGATTTTAAATTAACTTTAAACGTACTATTAAAAACAATTTAATTAATTAATTATTAAACGTTTGTAGAATTTAAATTTTAATTAGCCAAAATTTTAAACAAAACAAGATCAAAATATTTTATTCTCATCATCACTAAAAAATTAATTTATTCAATTTAATTGTGTAAAAAAAAATATATGAAACCTAAACATTAATATTATAATTATAATTATGTAATTTAATTAACACATTTTAATTATTTAATTATTTCGCTATACGTACATTATTTATAATTTTAAGTACAACAATAATTATTATTAATTTATGAGAAATTTGTTTTTTTTTTAATTTTATTTAATTTTATATTTTTCCGTCCAATTGGTTTTCTCGTTTGTTTAATTAAATTTATATATTATGTATGTATATGTATGTAGTTTGTTAATTATTTAAAAAAAAAAAAAAAAATTCTCATGATTTAATAAAAAGAGTAACGCAAAAAATGAATTTAAATTATTTTATTGAATTTGACTGATTATTATTTATTTATTTTGTTATAATATTTAATTTTATTATTATTATTTTTTTAATTAATTTAATTCTATTTAATGTTTATTTTATTAATAATAAAAAAAGATTTAAAAAAAAAACAAAAAAATTATATTTGCAAATTTTAAAAAAATCATAAAAATAAAAATAGTTTTCTCGTCGAAATTAGAAAATTACGATTTGTTTTAATTACTGGAGTTGGGTGTTAATTTGCAGCCCTGATTTATATAGGTCTTAAATACGTACCCACACACACACACATAGCAAAGTAGATATGCATATTTATTAATTATATAAAAAATTTAGTATAAAACTATAAATAGATAAGATAAGATAACAGCCGCGTCTACGTATATCAATATCACTGAATACATATTTTTTTGGTTAAATTAACTTAGTCGATTGCCAGCTATACACCTTCTAAATCGTCTTACAAAAAAAAGTATGATCAATTCAAAATTCTTACGATATTAATTAATAAACAAGTGCTAATTAAAATTAAAATATTATTTTAAACAGATTGTCTCTCTGTTACATAGTGTGTGCGTGTGTGGTGTGATATTTACCAAAGCAAAAACAAACATCAAAATGTTTAAGTTTCCAATACTAGTTCTAATAATAATAAATAACTATAGTTATGGTTTTAATTTATCCCCAATACCAAATTATAATCTAAATTTACCGCCATTATCGTTACTAACGGCTAAAACGCAGTCATCGTATTTTGGATATCAAATCAATTTACGCCGAAACAGGTAAGTTCGCCCGTTTCTTTTGATTATGTAAAGTGTGAGATCACCACGCCTTAGTGGTTTACAAAAAATAAAATAAAAATATTTGCAAGTCGAATATCGGAAATAGCTTATCAGTATGTTGTGTATTTAAAACTAAATGTCGATTAATCAGGGATTGATAAAAGAGTACCGGTGCTTGTATACAAAATATAAATTGTGTGACGTATAGATTTTGAGTAATGCAGCATAATGTTTTTAGTTCGAATGAAGGTTGTGCCGAAAATTGGTCATAATTGGTTAAATAAATAATTTGTAACTTTTATGTCAACGCAATGATAATCTTTAGGTTATTGACTATTCACATGCATGTAATATCTGTTAGACTTATTAGGGCATATAAGAGGCGATTCCCCATAATCTGTTAGTTATTTTTATTATTAAGTATGCAATTCTGCATGGACAAGACATCATCAAACTCATTTAATGTATAGTATATTGATGATAACATGTCTAATAAATTACAACGAGTTAATCGAAAGTACAATTCATTAATTTTTGTAATACAGTGTTGCCATTAACAATTTCACAATAGTGCCTACTAAAAAAAAACCAAACTCACCATTATGCCAACACTCAATGCTGTTGATATATAGATTTGGGAAGTCCCTTCGTCAATCCCGATTGGATTTGGTGTGACAACAGATTCATCAACTATCTATTTTAAAAAAAGATGCCTGGTGTAAGAGCATGCCTTTGGAAGGTTAATTGCGCTTCGATTGTGAAGGCAATATCAGGTCGTGTACCCTGCGCGTATATTTCGATCGGTAAATCGCAACGGGATTATGTATATTGGATTATATTCAATTTCCCCAAAACTCTGGTGATATAATAAATAAATATAACCTTCTTGATTTAATTATAACATTCCCTTTTCATTTGTAATTATTCATGTGAAAACGTTGCCAAACTCTACCAATACGTTGTCCAACTTTCGGTTCCAGGAACGTGCGGCTTGTTTTAATCTGTAAAATATTTAAAGTATTTTGTTTTATGTTCAGTTTACAAACTTTTGCTTGAATTGTACACACAGTACGCTTTTTGATTTTCACAACAACCAACTATGATGCATTGTTGAGTTGATGGATCAAGAGTTTGCGTTTTGTTTTACGCATGTACTATCATAGCCATCGATCTAAAAACCATCAAATTCAGTCACTTCTTTTTTTCGATCCATGCGTTCATGTAACCCATTCTATAGTGGATTATGTGGAATTGTCATCTGATTTTGAATGCCTGAACTCCTGATCTCCACCGTTGTCTGTCCGTATATCTAGGTACTTGCATTTTTATACACACGGATTGGTAGTTTGTTATTTCCTTTAGAAACACTGTATTCACACTATTCATCAAATTTTTTGGTTTCACCTTATTCATTACTGAAGTAACTTTGATTTAATGTAATCCCCTGTAACGTTAGTTTGAAGACTTACCATTGCCGTAATTATGGGTTGACATTTAACTGGCAAACCTGCAAGCGAAAACGTGCCAATCCAATCTTCACCGACTACAAATCTTATCTGGTTACACCTTTGCGAAGCACAAATAATTGTCGCCACATACTGTTCCCAATCATTTTTCGTTTTCAATTTTTTTCAGACTTTATCTTCCTATTCGAACTTTTGAGCCTCCGGATATGAACAGATATAGATGAATATTGAATGACCCACATGATGATTTTTGATGGCTTGCGTATTTCACGTTTGGCCATCTTCATCGCATGCGCTTGTCTGTCTTCATCTGCAATACAACACCAAAGATCTTCAGGGCAAATTCGTTTGACTATACTAGTAAAAAAAACATATTCACTATTATGACAATAACATATATCAATTGCAATCATGTCGGCGAAAACAGAAACAGGGTCGGTTGATTTCCGTTTGAGCGCTATCGAGTATTCGCCGGTGGTCACATGACCTAAATTCTTCTTATCGTGTTTTGTTACCCTTTTGACATGTGAAGTGATGTTGTCATGTGATCCCGTTTCTCTGAAGGCAAACTGCTTTTCATTAGATTAGTCACTTTTCTGGATTATGTTTATCAACCTGCCAGTAATCAATTACCCAAGTAATATATCTAAGATCTAACAGCATTTATAGGCTTGTAAGCCTTGGGATCGGATGGGCTCCTATCCACATTCTGTATTATAATTACAACTGTTCTGTTTTTAAGGAAAAAATACCTTTATTCAGGCTAGTTTTCATAAAGTTCGTGATACTGGGCTCTGTAATAGGCCAGGCACGTATTATTTCGGTCTCATTGATATCTAAGTCTCGAGCTTTATTTACTTCCAAATAAATTCCGCTCAGTATTTTATGGAATCCTTCCAACAAGTAATTGTTCGTCCATCATCGCTTACTATACCAGTACCTTAATATCTCATGTTCCGTGATGTACTGTTTGCTACTTTGGCTTTTATCATTTCTACTTTTAAAATACGCATTAGATTAGGCTTATTCCATAATTGACATGCTTAATTGTATATTGAGGCCACTTCGTGTTACAAATCACCACTAGGTCTTCTTACTTTTAGTAGTTGACACAAGGACAAGCACCTGAGTGATTACACTTTTTAAATTGGAAAAATCCTTATTTTCCGCAATTTCAATCAGAACAAATTTATGGCCACCCATGCGAATTTTGTTTTCACATTACAAAGTGTGGTGGCTGCGATTCTTGCAGTAATTGTGATGTTCTAGTTGAAACTACTGGCAAAAAATGTACATTTTTTTGCGCTACCAGCTCAATAGTATTTCGACGTCATTAAAAAGTGACTTATACACTATCACTGTTCCCTCAACATGCGCAACAATGGTTAGAAGAGCACAGGTCCGTTGCGGCAGTGCCAAGCGAACTATGAATCAATTACTTAGCTTGCAACAAATGGTGAAAGCATGTAACTAAAACACAACACATAAATGGGCTAAGACAATACGTTAACAGTTGATGACCAAAGTTTCAACAACATGAACCAAGAAATGTTGACCATTACTTCGCAAATGGAACATTCTATACACAAAGCCTAAAAACGATGTGTGCTCAGTTTTGGCCGAAGCCCCAACAAAAAACTGGCGTGGTAGTAAAGCCTCTTATATAGATAACAAAAATATAATAAACAACCCAAATAAATAACCGTAAAATAACAGTGTGCTATGAGTTAACTATAGTTGCAACATTCAGGGGTGGGATGTTGTAAGAGACCACTTTTTTGGATATTCGATAGACTTTTGTCTCTTTTTTCAAGAACAAAATGATATGCTATTTCATATGGAATTCCACAATCTCTATTGACGATTGTAAAAGTAGGCTAAGCTCCTCTCGCGGAAAAAATGATTATTAAAAAGAACGATCCTTTTGAAGTTTGTGTTTTTGTTTTTGTATTCGAAATTAGGAGGCTGTATGTTTTTAAACAGCAAAGGATAGATAGTTTTATTTTAAACGTCAAGTTTTATTTTTATTTTAAACGTCAATGGATAGATAGTTTTATTTTAGAAAAATTCCACTACGTGGAATCCGTGATGCTCCAATCGTCAATTGAATTTATGGCCTGCTCGATTCTAATTCTATATATGTATTTATTCAATGAATTTTTTTTATTTTCGATAGCTATCGAAGTGTGCAAATGTATTCGAATAGGCTGAGAACGCAATAAACACAGCGTAATTGAATAAACGAAATGGCATACAAGTTTGTTCTTGAAAAGAGAGACACAAACCTCTATCGATTATCGAAAAAAGTGCATCCCACATTCCCACCCCAGATAAATTTGCGAATGAAACAAATATTATGTATAATACAGTTATGGGAAAAAATAATTTTGACGTTAAATTTACTGTTACTATAGTAACAATATTTTTTTGTTTTTCTAATATATTTTAAAACACAAAGTTATTGACGATTGTAAAAGTAGGCTAAGCTCTTCTCGCGGGAAAATGATTATTTAAAAGAACGGTCCATTTGAAGTTTGTGTTTTTGTTTTTGTATTCGAAATTAGGTGGCTGTGTGTTTTTAAACGTCAATGGATAGATAGTTTTATTTTAGGAAAATTCCGCTACCTGGAATCCGTGATGCTCCAATCGTCAATAATAATTTAGTATTCAAAATGACCTGTTCGAAAAAAGACTGCACGTCAATATTTTAATAATACTTTGAAATGAAAATGGAGTCCGCAGTTCAAATTGTATTTCAAAATCAATTTTTATAGAGCCAGACAAACCCAGGAATAACAATTCCGCTAGCTCTCATTTCCGGATTACTAGCCTTCTGCAGCAACCGTTTTGTCAATAATGATCAGCAATGGATAATAATGGTCTGCAATGAATATTGTAATCCCATATACCACAACTGAAATGCAGGTAAGCCTGACCAGAAAACTAGATGTTTTTTAAATCGAGCAATCTCCAATCACTGCAGTTACTTTGCTTGGTCGTCACTTAATTAATCGTGAATAGACTATTCCTATATTTAAATTAACTTAACCATACCATTTCTTTATATTCACAGCGTAATTATATCAGCACCACGACTACCACCGGTATTGGATTCACAACGAGAATTCAAAGAACCGGGCGGCCTTTTTAAATGCAATATCCAAGAACAAACCTGCGAACCATACATTATGGACGTGCACGGCAGTAATATGCCACGAGAACCACCATTCAATGTGATGAAAAAAAATCATCAATGGTTTGGTGCTGCAATCGATGGGGAATCGCTAGAGAGTGACAGTTTCATAGCTTGCGCTCCAAACATCATAACTGTTTATGAACAAAACGAATCAATTTATTTGTACAATGGGATTTGTTATTTGGTCCAAGATACGTTTACAAATGGAACTAATGCACGTGTATTAGCACCGCTACTGGTTCGCCATAAATTGAGTAACATTGAAAACACAAATACCGTGTACTACATGTTCGGCCAAATGGGACTTAGTGTACATATAACAGAAAATTCCGAAGAGGTACTAATCGGCGCACCGGGCGTACTCAATTGGCGAGGAACAGTGATCCGATATAAAACACCCGATTTTATTGATGCACCGGGACTAAGTCGGCGGGACGTGAATAGTGTTGCTCGGACACACAAACAAACTATTTCACGATTCGATGTTGAAATTGCGAATCCGAGCTATTGGAAACAAGACAATGATTCATATTTTGGATATGCCGTAACCTCAGGCTATTTTACCGAGCCACGCACAAAACTATTGTATGTCGCGTCGGCCCCTCAAGGTAACTTGCAAACGGGAGAAGTTGTGATTTTTGATTTTGCACCGCATCCCAACAATGTGAATGATAATTTGGAACGAACTATAAAAATATATTACAAATTCGTTGGTGATCAAATGGGCGAATATTTTGGCAATACATTATTGGCCGCTGATTTTAATGGTGATGGGCTTGACGATTTGGCTGTGTCTGCCCCATTTTTCGGCACCAAATCTACTTATGACAAAGGAAAAGTTTATGTTTTCCTTAATGAAGGCAGTATGAGTTTTACGCAACAATCAGCATTATATTCAAGTATCGAGACAAACGGTCAGTTTGGCATGACACTCGGCAAATTGGGTGACATAAATCACGACGGTTATAGTGACATTGCGGTTGGAGCACCCCACGAAGAAAATGGGAAAGTTTATATTTTCTTGGGCGGTCGACATGGAATATCCACTAAACCCAGTCAAATTATATCGGCACCAGCCAATTCGATCATTACACCAAGTCTGTTTGGACTTGGACTCTCGAAAGGCGTCGACGTCGATAATAATGGGTTCAATGATGTTGCCATTGGATCACCAAATTCAGAATCGGTGCATGTTTATCGGGCATATCCTGTTGTTAAGATCGTAGCCACAATAATACCAGAAGCCCCAGAAATTAGCGTAAATGTAACAGGAACAAACCTAAAAATATGTTGGCACTACGAAATGACCGTGCCTACCATGACACCATTGAACTTTGAAATTAAACTGTTAATAAAATTGGATCCTCAGTTGCAGCGTGCAAAGTTCGCGCGCAATATGTTGAGCGAATTGGAAACGACCGTCACGACCAGTCCCTCGGACCAATGTATTAGCTCCGACGTAATATTATCGCACAGCATGAATGACATCTTCAAACCAATCCAGTTGGAGGTGTATTACGATTTGATTAAAAAATTCAACGAATTCACGTCATTTTGTGATGATTGTGTGGCCCTGAATCCACAGGAAAAGGCAATGAGCCAAAATCAAATCGTATTTAGTACGGGTTGCCGAGAAATTCGTTGTGTTGCCGATTTAACTATCCGAAGTCGTGTGATCGATTCTACGTTGCCGTATATTTTGGGTAGCTCACGCTACCTAACGATCGAATATGTCATTACGAATTTAGGGGAAACCTCATTTTTACCCCGAATCGAAATCGAAATTCCGCGAATCGCAACGTTCTATAAAATTCCACTCAATTGTTATCAAGAAGATTATTCGCTGCACTGTGACTTAGAAAAAGGTAAACCATTCTTCCAGAACGAACAAGTTTTTTTGAATGTATTGATTGGAACGAGCCGATTGGAAGGAAACGAATTAGTAATTCGGGCAAACGTTTCGAGCAGCAGTGACGAACAGAATCCAGGTGATAATATCAGGGAAGATATAATTCAGCTGATCGAGTTTAGCGAAATTGAAATTCTTGGGTATGTGTGTATATAATTTGGTAAACACTATAAATTAATTTTTTTATTTTTATTTTATTTTTTTTCACAGACAATCGTCAGCTGAAGAAATTTCCGTCGAAGAAATCGGTCTCAAGCAGTTTGCAATCACGCATCATTTCGAAATTTTGAACGCAGGTCCCAGCACTATTAAGCAAATCAATTTCATTGCCTCCATTCCTATCATATACAAGACTGCATTTCCGTTTAACGTCGAAACACTGATTGATTTGTCCAGCATTAGAACCAACTGTCAATATGATGGGCAAATTATTGAACCAAAATGGTCAGAACCGTTTAATGTTAGTGATGAAACGTCGACCGGTTCATTTCATATAATTAGTGCGGTGGATCATTCGCAGCACGGTGTACTCTATGATGCGTCTAAACATGGACAGGAGTATGATTTGAGTGGGGGTCAAAATGCGGGTTCGGAGACGGCACAGGATGGAAATTATGATGGTATGATGTCATTCCACGGTGAGGATGGTTTTAATACGTACAATCGGTATACGCGCGAAATTCGAACACATCATAATGTATCGCGGCGCAGTATCACCAAAGAGTATGACACCAAATTTAGTAATCTGCCACATAATCGTGTTCTATACTTTAATTGTACGCCAACCGATGACGATCAACATCATTGCATTCAGGCTATATTTGACATACATAATTTCCGTGCTAGTGATAAACGGATTAAAGTCAGTATACAATTTAAAATCGATCTGCAAAAGGTTGATCTTCTGTACACCGATACACGGGACATATTTTTAATGGTAACATCGGCCAAGGTGGAGAAAACAAATGATGTTGCCGGCAATTCCATGAAAATCATTAATATTGAACCGTATACGATTGTGACGAAATATGTGGAAGCTGGTACTCCGATATGGGCTATAATTATATCAATCATAGTTGGTGTATTGTCATTGGCAATCGTATCGTACGTACTGTACCGGTGTGGATTCTTTAAGCGCGAGAAAAAGGAGCAGATGGAAACGATAGCAAGACAGAGTCAAGCATTGGCCTCACAAAGTGCCGCTAATGATACCGATGACGAATAAAGCGATCGATCAAGCGAATTGTATATGACAACATTTTTAGACTAAGAATTATGTACACTAAAACTATGCGAGAAATACAAAATTATGATACTGTCATATCTATTTTGCGACAAAATCAAAATCTTAATATTTTCGGCGAAATCGAAAATCACAAAATTTTTCAACCATGACTATATCTCGGAAATTTTTGTGCGATCTACCCAATTTATTTAATTGATCCATTTTTAGATGTATAAAATGAAAATCTTAAATTCCCGTATAATGTCTTATGATAAACTTAAATTGATCATTATGACATACATATACATATATATACAATCTGAAATATGACTAATGAATTAGAAAATTAATTTTTTTTATTTTTCTCTCACGCAAATATTAGTTTTCCTTTCAAGATAACAAACATGTCTGCGCCCTATCTCATATACTCGCGTATATAACATTGAAAATTGTTGATTTTCTATAAGAAACGCGGAAACCGGAAAAATTATCTGTCCCGCATACAAACGAGATAAACTGAAACAATATTAGTCAATCGCACAAGCAGATCTTCAAAAATTTCAAAGAATATCAATCTTCAAGATCGTTTTTATAAATTGAGTCATGCCCGCCGCGCGCACTTGATTGAATTTCAATGTATAAGCAATTAAAATTAATTTGTATGTTTTCGGTTCAAATAATTTGCATAAGACAATTTGCGGTTTTTGCTGCAGACAGTAAGTCGGCATTTGAGGATTTGAGATAATCGTATATAGGTAGTTGATTTGCGTGTGTTGTGTCAATTATTTGAATATTATTCAGTGTCGTCGTTGTCACTATAATTATTTGATTAAATTAAATAAAATCTATATGTATTAAGTTTTCCTCATGCGAGTGGATGTTATCAGAGAGCACTGTTGCCTTATATAGTTACCAGAATTAATCTAACGATTAATCACCTACAGAAGACCTAATGCAGTAATAATTCCGCAGATAGATATCCATTGTTACATATTCACGATGTTTCAAGGCATTATATATAAGCGGATGCACAGCATTTTTAAACCTCGACCTTTGTCGCGCAGATCTTCAAAATTAGGTTGCTAAAGATGATCAGTTCCCCACCATTTGGTATATTTTATTTCTGCAGTATGACATCTGGTCTAAGAAGCGTAGAATAAATGTTTAAACAATTCATGATTTAGTGGCAAGTTTCAAATCCTTCTAATTGCAATTTTGGTGTTAAACGAATTTATCTCCAATTTAAAATTTAACAGCTTTCGGAGTGACATGCTGCTCATGAAATTTATAAAAAAAATCTCTTATGATTTGCAAATTACTCGCACATCCACAAAAAAAAGCACCACATATTGTATATATTGTGCCATGACTGATTCATCTAACACAGTATGGTGTATTGGAACAGCTCAGCGGGAAAAACTGGAAACTTTGAAATAATTTTCTGGAAGCTTCTCAATGAGAACAAAATACTGTAATTTCGACCGTGAGCTCCTAGCAACTTTTATTGTAGTAAGGACGATCATAAACCCTAAATCTTCATTAACGTTCACATTCTAACCCTTCTAGGGGTTATAGCCATAAGATGAAAGATCTCATCAAATTATAGTTGGTAATCAATATACAAGAATAGTTATTATTGGACAAAGATTTATAAATTAATTATCAAAGATCTAAAAATTCGAAAAAATTCAAACCGGTTTGGTAGGAAAATAGAGCTGTCATATAGAATGGAAATAACAACTTACCATAACCGATCGTTTCACTTTAGGATTCTTCAGCCCAAACGGTAGCTAAAGCAATACTTTGTAGTAGACATCAAGGGTAAAAACAATTCAATTCCGCTGGACCGATAAAAATCTGCCCATGTTATACAGAAAATTGATCGATGGACAAATTCGCAACAATCGAGAATCTGGTCGCAACAGCATGGCAACTATTACATTTCAATAAAAAATTGTAATTGGAGTGATGTGGTTGTCCAAATATTTTGAGAAAATCCAACATATTCCACAGTTTGCATGTGTAAATTCCGCGATCTCTGAAAGGAGAGCCACCATATGATAGGCGCAAAGATCGTTGCATGCGACGATGGCTCCACGGTGTAGAGAACGACTTGGCCTCTTCAGATTGTCTTAGACAGTATGAAGACCATGCTCGTGATCGAAACCGTTGGAGTCAAATTGTTGATTCAGTAAGGGGCCAGTAATGGCCTTTAAAACTGTTTAAAAAAAAAAAAAAAATGTGTAAATTCCGATAGCTAACTGCATTACCGCAACTATATAAACCACTAGATTTAGTTTAGGTTATTCGTTTCGTTTTCAACTCTGTTACGACACCCGCATTTAGCATTTTTGTATATATTACATGAAAATCAGGCTATAGCACATCATCTGGTCTATAAAAGTTTAAATCGGAAGCCTTTGCTTAAAGAACGCTTTAATCTATTAGAATTGACTATGCATTTCAAACTTTCAGCTCGCATCGAAATTTTCCGTTCGAAAAATGGCCTTTACATGGCCTTACTATGCAGAATGAATATGAGTAAATTTTTTTGGTTTGAGGTTTGAATTTTTCTTTAATCAAAAATACAAAAAAAAAGTTAAAATGGATATAGCCGATACCAGTTATGCGAGTTCAATGCTCATTTTTTACAAAACTAGACATACGCAACAATAAACGAAGTAAATATTCTTACGTTTTAGTCTGGATTGCGAATAAAACGACCAATTTAATTCTAGATAATAGTAAATTTATTTATTTACTACTTTCAAAACTTTCCCCAAAAGTACCTGATAACTTTATCTCTATATACTAATATACCTCTAGCATATCCCGAGATTACATGGCTTCCTTCCCAAGCGTAATTGATTGGCTGTCCTAGGAAGGAAACTGATCCTTAACCTTGGCATCATTTTATTTCAATAATGCCCTATAGTTTGAGAGATGTCGAACGATTTTTCTTCAAAGTATCAGTCAAACATATATTATATATGAACATCACCGGATACAAATACCTTTTGAAATTAATTTTATTATAAATGTTGGGAACTTACATGTGGTGATGAAACAATATCGTAATTTCCCCATAATCTTAGTCATACATAGAGTTTATGTAATTTTTGTTTTATCGCTTACCCACAAAATACTTTGCATATACATATACATAGTCGAATAAAAATACGTTCGTTTGGGTCAAAAAACTGTATAGTACACACACAAAAATGACTATTACATATACAAATCATAATTGAATATCAGTTCAATCAAAAAGGTTAGGTTTTTTTTTGGTTTAATTAAATTAAATTCACATAATATGTTTTATTTTGAGATTCGAGATTCTGTATCTTATTATTATGTTGATTTACTTAACGTATATACACATTCTGATCTGATGATCTACTTACAATTATACATACATACATATAAACAACGAATATGGATTGTAACATGACCATTTACATAATATATCGTTCGCATTAATTAAATTTAATTGAAAACATTTCGTAAATTTTTATAATTTGCATTTAAATTAAATTTTAATCCGTTGCAGAATCGAAGTTGGTTTACCTTTAGCCTATATGTATGTATGTGGGTTATGAGTACGTTAATTGAATCATAAATTTTCCTTATATTTTGCGTCATACAAAAGGAATGCGATTAATCAGTGCCCGCAAAAGACAAGGTTATTATTGTTTTTGTGTATGTCTGTTTGTCCGTTGGTCTGTATATATTCATTTTGGATTTAAGACGTATAATGTATAGTATTGCTTTGTAGACTGGATGTGCTAAATTATGCAACTGTTTTTATTTTATTTATGTACGTTTTTTTATGAACTGCGAGGCGACAGACGTAATCAACCTCTTTGTCATAATATACATATTTTGTGGCAATATTATTTAAATTTCGAGTTAAAGGAATAGTCAATATACTGTTATTTTACATAAGTTTAGTAGGACGGCTTTATAACCGTCGACAATTTTACTAATACTGTGAACACCGATTTTATCGTCGGCTAAGCTAAATTGATGACTAGTTATGCTATTAAACACCAGGTTTTTATCATTAACACTGTGTGCCTGTATAGTCATTCTCATTAAATAACTTACTGGTGCCTGCAATTTTCAATATGAGAGAATGTCAACTAAACCTATAGCAACCGGCGTTCATTAATAGCACAACAAGTTATTTAAACTAACCTGAAAGGGAATCTCACTGAGGCTTCATTAAAATTTCACTAAAATTGTGAGTCTCAGTGCACATAGCCGCCAGCTTAAATGTCGATTTACGAGGTTATTTTTGGTTAGGTTATTTTTATGACTTTTTACACTATGTAAATTTGACGTTTAGTTTAGTTTAGTTAGTAAGTTGTATTTTATACCAAATAACACACCTTACTTTAGTTTTATATTAGTAAAATAATTGGTGTCAGTATTAAGCACACAGTATTGAGCAACAGGAAATTGTAAATTTGCGCATTGCTGCTGCGTGCCTCACGCCAATATGTTCGGAATTTTTCAAAATTCATTTTTAGTTATTCTATTAACCACTACCAATTATTAATTAATTTTAGTTATCAATTTGTATGGGACCTCAAAAATTGGAATGTTTACATATTTTAAAAATAAAAATTATTAATAGTCAATAGTCAAACTTAAAACCATACTAGTGTTACCTACAAATGACTGACTAAATTAATTAATCATTAAAAAAAGTTGGCGATATAAAAATATAAGCGTGAGGCACACAGTATCGGTTGGGCAAAATGTCTTTTCGTATTCTCCCGCTAGATGGGTTTAGAATCACATAACTCGGTAATGTCAAAGAAATTTAGCGCAATATTGGCAAGAAATGCTGATGTCAAATGAAGCACTCACTTTGATCGGCCAATGTCTGTGACGGCATTATTTAAAAGAATGAAAAAATTAGAATTTAACGATAGAATAGGTATCCTAATCTATCACAACAACGCCCGATCTATCGTCTTTGGTTAGCCATCAAAAATTGAGGAAGCATTGAAATGAGCATGCGTTTGACTATCATTTATTTCGGCCGTTGTAGAACTCGCTTAATCGAGTAAACTATCTTTCAAACAGCAAAAATCACTAGACTCTACGTGAATAATCAGAAAATCTACAGTGGCAAGGTTATGAGTTTACCTCAAAAAAAAAGAAAAGAAAGAACTTTTCCTCGCTTTCTACACACAGATCACCTTGACTTTTGCTCACTTCTTCGGGATAACCACTACCTCTACCTAGAGGAAGATAATCGACAAATTGTTTTGAAGCCGATTTATAAGACTTGTAACCCTTTAGTGCCTATAAGATGATTTTTAGTTACGATATCCTCTGTGCGCAGTGATTGGGGAGCTAGGTGAATACTAGTCTCTGTCAGATCGTCAAAGCTTCCTAAGAACTGGGTTTCGAAGAGCACGCCAATAATTTAACGCGTCCTTGATGCCAACCCTGTATTCAGGATGGAATACAATAAAACTTTTCCCCCAACCATTACTTTCCAAGCGGTGACCAACATTTTACATATTATAATTTTGAAGTGATCGAACTTTCGAGCGCAACGTAGCTGCATAGAATTTTTCTGACAAATGGCTTGATTTGTCAATAGTCTAAAGCTATATAGATCTAATTTGAATTTTTGCAGATTCCCATTAAAATAAAACTGTACATTTTATATAAGGCTGGTGTTGAAAATAATAGTGTTAGATGAATTGGAGGTCTCATGTGAACCTTTATATTTCGTTCAAATAATTAGGTTGATTTACGTTTTCAACGTAACTGTTAAGAGTCTGATGACAGGCACACACGGTTAGTTAAAAGACTGAAATAGTCAACTATAAATAGATAAAACTTCCCCGCGGCTGCACACTGTAATGAATCCCACACCAACAGTAGGGTGTAACTAACCAATTATCATATCTAAGCAAATCTATCAACTACATGCTAATTAATATACCGGGTGTTTTTTTTAAACTGAGACGATCAAATATCTCGAAAAATAGCACTCTACGGAAAAAATGTCCATAATCAAAATTTAATCATACCGCGGGGGAAATACATTAGTGCAAAAAAAAAGTCCCCCCACCCCCGCTTTGTAGGTGGGGCGGGGGTAACTTTTAAACTAAGATAGGAAGCCATATTTTTTATTACTGATACGGATTCTACGACTAAAAGTACGTATGATTTGAATGAAATATTTTGTTCGGTTCATGATAGATGGCGTTGTAATCGACGAAATTCAATTTTTTCAATTTCTCCTTCTTAGAACACACGCATTCGATTCTGCAATACGTTTGAAATAAAAAACATCACGTTTTCATTGGAAATACTCGAAATTCGTTATCAAAACAATTTATTCAGTTTTGTAAATCTAAATAAGTGTTCAAAATGATGGCCTGAATTTTGTATTTTTGAAATTTAATAATAAAACTTGAAATTAATTTTGAACACTTATTTAGATTTACAAAACTGAATAAATTATTTTGATGACGAAATTCGAGTATTTCCAATGAAAACGTGATGTTTTTTATTTCAAACGTATTGCAGAATCGAATGCGTGTGTTCTAAGAAGGAAAAATCGAAAAAATGGAATTTCGTCGATTACAACGCCATCTATCGTGAACCGAACAAAATATTTCATTCAAATCATACGTACTTTTAGTCGTAGAATCCGTATCTGCAATAAAAAATATGGCTTCCTATCTTAGTTTAAAAGTTACCCCCGCCCCACCTACAAAGCGGGGGTGGGGGGACTTTTTTTTTTGCACTAATGTATTTCCCCCGCGGTATGATTAAATTTTGATTATGGACATTTTTTCCGTAGAGTGGCTATTTTTCGAGATATTTGATCGTCTCAGTTTAAAAAAAACACCCGGTATACGAATCACCATTTACCTTGGATCCCAGAGTGTAGCGTTACGCTTATTGTTAATTATGGTGTTGTTGCTGACGTTGTAATATATATCATACAATATATATAATATATAAAATAAATGATTAGTTATTTTCAATTACTAGTTCAAAGTGAATGTAACGAAAATCTCATAATGCAGATTTTAAAATACTCTTGTCTCTTTCTAATAATATATGTACCAGGTTTGTTGATGTGTGCGCGTATACCATATTTGCTCGACATATATACATATATGTATATAGTTTTTGATATGTAAATCATTGTTTTTTATTTATTTGCGTCATAAGCTTTGATCGACTGTAAAACAAGTAAGGATGACATTAGAACGTATTTTTATGTTAGACACTTGGCACCAATTGTGATCCGGGATACCACAGAACAATCATCAGCTATGAAAAAATTTGTACAATCATTCAATTCACAACGGCCCACGAAAATTATTCTTCATGGCTGGAGGTCAGACATTAATACAACCACTATTCAAGCACTCATAATGGCTTATCGTGATACAACCGATTATAATGTGATTGGAATCGATTGGAAAGCTATGACGCATAAAATGTATACGACTACAATTACGTATTTAAACGATGTCGGTGAATATGTCGCTGAACTTATAAATTTTCTAGTCGATGAATTACACACAAGTCATCATCGTTTACATATTGTGGGGCACAGTTTAGGCGCTCATGTGGCCGGAATTGCTGGAAGTCGGATCCATGGTAGCAAAATCGGTAGAATTACAGGTCTAGATCCAGCATCACCGGGCACTGGTTTAATAGTGCATTGTCTCGAAAGAAACGATGCTCAATTTGTGGATGTAATTCATACGGCAGCGGGATTAATCGGTGTGGTCGATAATATTGGCCACGCGGATTTCTATCCAAACAATGGAGAGTCGGCCCAACCTGGATGTATCATTCTAAGTTGCAGCCACCAACGAGCGGTTGTCTTTTTCATCGAATCAATTATAAATCCAAATAGCACGTTTCTGGCGTACAAGTGCGATTCATGGAAAAGCTACAATGAAGGCGCGTGCTTTAACACAGAACCCATTCAAATGGGTGAGCACAGCGATTTGACGGCTTTTGGAAAATATTATTTGAGGACAAGATCGGAATCACCATATACGAGCACCAGAATCGTGTGATCGTTTAATTGTGAAGGATTTAACAGAATTGTTTAACAAAGATTTGTAATAAATTTTTGCGATTGAAACCGTTTGTAATTTATTTTAACTATCCGTATATAGAAAGGAATTTGATTTAGGTAAGTTAAATTGGATTTCTACTTAGTTAAAAATTGATATGAACAGGTTAAATTTCAAGTGAAAATGTATTTTCAACAACGTTGAATTCGAAGAGCGGTTAGATTATTTGGTACAAATACCAAATTAGCATTCATAAAATGTTGATTGGGTTGAATCATCTTTTTTAACTCAACATATTTATAAAATATTATCTTATTGGGAAGGCGAGATGATTTAACACTGTAAAATGGCTAATAGTGTCTAATATTGTTTGCAGATACCCAAAGATTGGCAGTCATCGTCAGTGTCGCTCCCCAGCTCTCTCATCTCGCGAGTCCCAAGGAAAAGAAGGCAGACACGTCGGAAGGCTCCATTGGTTGGAGTACCCTTCTCCCTTCACAGGTTGCCGTAATTAATAGGATTCTCTGTGTCTTAGAAAGAGGAACTTATAATTTTTTGTTGATTATCACGGTGGATAATCTAGAGCGTCTATAGATCTCGTCTAGGCTTGCCGATTCAATTGGTAGTCAAACGCATGACCTTGGAAATATCCTCCTTGTATACAGCCGCAAGATTTGCGCCCGCCACATCACCCCTACTTTAGCTATTGCTATTTTAACAAGATCGACTGGCCTGTGATATTAGCACTTGGTGCCAACACGCATCTATATATGCAGGATGGAATATGATAAAACTTTCCCCCAATCAAACTTTCCTAGCGGTGACAATGACAACGTTTATATTAAAATACACAGAAAGTAATACAAATATATGTACATCATATATATATATATATATATATATATACGCATCGTCTATAAAATGAAATATAGCTTTATTAAATAGGATGCCATCTATTTAGTATTAGATTAGCTACATAAATTGTAGTCTAAATTATATAGCGTTTTACAAGTTGTGACGAAGTCTTACCTACTTTAAGAAATAATTATAGCTACTCCCTTTACATCAGATGTGGTTTTCAATAGTGCTATAGGTGAATTGGAGGTCTCATTTGAACCTTTATAATTCGTTCAAATAATTTGGTTGATTTATGTTTTCACCGTAACTGTTAAAAGTCTCATAAAAGGCACACACGTTTGTTTGAGAGACTATTTCAATGCTCAACGATATACATAAAACTGGCTCGCGGCTACCAAAATACTGTTTTGCATTACAAAATTTCGTTGCACACTGTAATGAATCCCACACCAACAGTAGCGTGTAAATAACTAATTATCATATCTAACAAAATTTATCATCTATATGCTTATTAGCATATATGAATCACCATTTACCTTGGATCCCAGAGTGCAGCGTTACGCTTATTGTTATTTATGGTGTTGTTGTTGACGTTGCAATATATAAAATATCGACTGCGTAAGACGTTTAATTGTTAACAAATTTTTAGTCGTGTGTACTTTCGTTTTTACTATAATACGATATGTTATCAATTGGTTCACCGACCTGTGTACTAAACATAAAAAATTATCTCGTATTTGCATACATATAGATAATTCAGGCTTAGGGGCGCAGTATAGTATATAAATCGCAAATATTTAAAATAAATGATTAGTTATCTTCAATTACTAGTTCAAAGTGAACGTAACGAAATTCTCGTGATGCAGATTTTAAAATTCTCTTGTCTCTTTGTGATACTATATGTACCAGGTTTGTTGTTATGTGCGCGTATACCATATTCGCTCGACATACGTACATACATGTATGTATATAGTTTTTGATATAATATGTAAATCATTGTTTTTTATTTATTTGCGTCATTCATAAGCTTTGATCGACTGTAAAACCAGCAAGGATGACATTAGAACGTATTTTTATGTTAGACACTTGGCACCAATTGTGATCCGTAATACCACAGAAGAATCACCGGCTATGAGAAAATTTGTACACTCATTCAATTCACAACGGCCCACAAAAATTGTTGTTCATGGCTGGAGGTCGCACATTAATAAAACCACTATGCAAGCACTCATAATGGCTTATCGTGATACAACCGATTATAATGTGATTGGAATTGATTGGAAAGCTATGACGTATAAAATTTATACGACTACGATAACGTATTTAAACGATGTCGGTGAATACGTCGCTGAACTTATAAAATTTCTAGTCGATGAATTACACACAAGTCATGATCGTATACATATTGTGGGACACAGTTTAGGCGCTCATGTGGCCGGAATTGCTGGAAGTCGGATCCATGGTAGCAAAATCGGTAGAATTACGGGCCTAGATCCAGCATCACCGGGCATTAAACCAGTGCATTGTCTCGAAAGAAACGATGCTCAATTTGTGGATGTAATTCATACGGCAGCGGGATTAATCGGTGTAGCCGATAATATTGGCCATGCGGATTTCTACCCAAACAATGGAGAGTCGGGTCAACCTGGATGTATCATACCAAATTGCAGCCACCGACGAGCGGTTGCCTTTTTCATCGAATCAATTATAAATCCAAATAGCACGTTCCTGGCGTACAAGTGTGATTCATGGAAAAGCTACAAAAAAGGGTCGTGCTTTAACACAGAACCCATTCAAATGGGTGAACACACCGATTTGACGGCTTCTGGAAAATATTATTTGAGGACAAGATCGGAATCACCATATTCGAGGACCAGAATCGTGTGATCGTTTAGTTGTGAAGGATTTAACAGAATATTGTTCAATAAAGATTTGTAATCATTTTTTGCGATTTGAAACGGATTTTAATTTATTTTAATTATACGTATATGGAAGGGAATTTGAAGTTGGGAAAATTAAATTAGATGTCGAATTAGGAAATAGTTGAAATTGTTATGAACAGGCTAAATTTCAAGTGCAAATGTATTTTCAGCAATATTGAATTCGAACGGCGGTTAGATTATTTGGTACACAACCCATTCATAAAATGTTGATTGCCTTCAATCATCTTTTTTAACTCAAAAATTTTTTTTTAAATATTATCTTATTGCGGGAACGCAAAATGTTTTAACACCGTAAAGTGAACATTTCTGTGGTGTTCTGGTCACTATCTGTGGTGTCACATATAGTGTGAGCCTTGTAACATTTGAGATTTGTTTAGGCAATAGCATCGCACTTAAACAGTATGTATTCAGAAATCTTGGTCTCCCGGGAAATTCACAGTCGTCTATTAAAAGTTTTATTAAACTAAAGGCTATTCCGTTTAATATGTAAAAAAAAAGCGCAGTTGATATTGTTTTAGGTGACGTTGTCGTATAATACTGAAGATGCACTTAATAATATAATGGCATATTGCATATACTCTTTGCGATTAAGTTCCGAATTTATGTAAGATCCAGATTAATCAGAATATTCGATTTGAAATGTCAGGAGACCCCTTGTAGGAGACGGTTTTTCCTTTATTGATTGCAATATTGTTTGCTAAAAATGAATAATAATAAATGTTGCTCATCTTCGGACGTTGGTATTGGTGCTTCCCCAGACTAAGAGGCGTAAATTGTAAAGCGATGACAATTGTGGTTGTATATTTTCTATATACTTCTTCTTCCAAGTTAATTTAATAAGGTAGTTTGTCTCTGGAAAGAGATATAGGTCATGTTCTACCAGAGTCCCAATCACATTATATCTAGACCTGATGTTTCTGGTTTCAAATTCTTGCTCCAAGAAGAAATTAACTGTGAATTCAATAATGCAAGCCTCCACGGTGTGCTTTCTTATCAATTTGAATAATTATTTATCGCCTATAAGAAAAGACCACGTATACGATAAAATTCCATGAAATTTGTGATGATCCAATACAAATCGTTTATATCGTAATACACTTTTTTAATTTTTTTTTTTATGAATAATCTAAAAAATATAAGAAGTAAAAAAATAAAAACAAAAACCGCGAGATGATGATTCATCATTGTCATATGTCAACATTATTATAATCACTCGCTATATAATACACACTAAAAACTATTATGTACTATTTTTTTTTTTTTATGATTTGTTTTGTTATTATATACTTTCTCGACACGCTATTTACTATACACACAACTATAATCGGAATTCCCGAACATAAATTATAAATTAAATTTTATTTATAACTCATTTGGTTGGCCGATCACGCGTCGCCCGAGGATTATATAGATATCGCGAGATTGATTTTTAATAGTCACTTTAACGCGTTTGTGACGACTAATAAACGATATAAGTGGATAACGAGTTATTTATGTACGATGTTTTATCGTTTTAAGACTTTGGGTGTTCCGTCTCGATGAGATTTCTAAACAATGTTAGTATATGGGGAATGAATGGATAACCCTCATATGGAAATTTTACTAACACACAAATAATGTAGCACCGCAGATTATATTAATATTTATTATAATACGCACAACTTTCGTACCGACCAAATATTAAAAACTTTACTCTTAATTAATACTTTTTTTTTACTTTATGTTTCTTCAAACTCAATTAGTTTGTATTTTATTTTTAAGAAATCGTTGAATTCACCAGCGTCTTATCTTATTATTATTCGACTAGTCGAATCATTCAGATTCAATTAGAAAAAAATAAATATTAAAAAAAAAAATAATTTAATAATTTTTAATTTTTTTTGTGTGTGCTGTTAAATTGTAATATATAAATTGTGTGCGTGGTGCCCTATAAAGTGATAAAAATAATGAGATTGGCATAGTTGTGCGAATTGTGATCGTGTTGTTGCCTTAATTAAATTAAAAAAGCTCTACAATGAATAAATTTATTATTATTATTATAAATTTATTAATAATTATAATTAATCTAAAATTATTGTTTGGATTTAATTTATCGCCCATACCAAATTATCAATTAAATTTGCCCGAACAAAATTATTTCAGAAATAAGACAAAAACCTCATATTTTGGATATCAAATTAATTTACGTAAGACCAGGTAAGAAAATTAATAATAATAATAATTATCGCATAGTTACCGCATGCAATAAAGAATCGCTCATAATTTTGTTATTGAGAATCATATACGAGTATGTATATAATTTGATTGACCTTTCGAAATGTGCTAATATGAAAGTATATATACTATGTGCACGATGAGATCAAGGCAAAAACTGTGCCAACCATCGTGCTCAATGACGACATAAATTAATTGTGTATAAATTTCATGAGAACTGTTGAATCTTAAACAAATTCGTTGAATATTTGAGTTGAAATAAGTTTTGTTAAATAATTTCTTTGCCAACAAAAAAAAAAAATCAATGCTTTTCCTATAACCTTATATAGGACTGAATTGTGCCATCCATTTTCATTTAATAATCGATACTCAGTAATTAACGTTTTGTTTTAGTTTTTGTGTAATTTTCTTGATTTATTGATAAAGTTCTTTGGAGCATATTTATCAACATCAGTACACCACATCCTGCGTTACTTATAAAAGACTGGCAAATTGCAACAATCGACGTAATAAGCGAATAATCGCACGTACATTTTAATAAATCCATTACAAATTGTTTTTAAGTAGCACGCGATTACAAATCACTTAGTCAGTAATCACTAGTAAGACAAAAACGATAACTATAGAATATCGACCTAATTGATTAACTTAAAAAAAAATATTTACTTATTTCATATAACTGAATAAATAAGTTCAGTTTATAGAATTAAAACATTATAATTGAACGTCTATAAAAATTTGATTGGCCGTGCATCGTTATTGGCCCGGAGTTGGTAGATTTAAGTTAAAGATTTTAGTTACTATAAGAATTATTTATTTAGTCAATCTATTGCTCAATAGATGGCCACATGTTGAATAAAAATATATTTCAATTTATATATTTAAAAAAAATAATTATAAGGGGCTACCTGCGATTCGGTTCTGCAGCAAAAACTTGTAACATTAAATATTTTATGTAGTGTGAAACCATACAATATTTTACTACAAACTTCATGCGGTTTTTGACGGTCACACAATAAATAAATTCAAATATTTTTAATGATTCATCGCATAAAAAAAACAAAATATTTACTTATTCCCTCTTTATATAATAACAATTAATAATAAAAAAAATTGCGTCTATTTAGCACATTTCATTACGAAAGGTAACAATATATTATTTTAGCGGCCAATAAGATGTGTTACAAACATTCCCTTGGTGGTTAGTCATGTGCGATTGATATATATTAGGAAGACATTTACCTGGAATTTCGAATGTCATATTTAAAAGTAGTATATCACTAGCCTACACATTTTATCTTCCCACTCCAAAAACAATACATACTGTGCCCAACCCAACTGCACTAGAATCTGCATGAATCACACATTCGGATAATGTGTATGGCCAAAATTGGTTGCGTATACAAATATGCATTTCTGTAGATTCGCAGTTCAAATAATTCTAATAATAATAATTTAAATTCCTCTTTCCCTCGCGTTAATGTTAGTGGTGTGTCGAAATCTTCCTAAAACACTGTTAATTAGTTTTTCGCAATGTATGTTCGGTATAACCGTTTTCCAACACATACTTCTACTGAAACGCCAGAATCGGAAATAACACGCCTGCTGCTTAGTCGATTACACATTTTTTCAACATTTCTTGTTAGGCATTACATACAAAACAAAAAATTTCATTAAGCTCCTGCCGTTTTGCGACGTGTTCGTCGAAGTTTACTTTCACTATACGTTCACACATATTTTCTTCGATCCCATTATGATTAACATCAACCGAAACCACCGATTTTCTACAGATTCCATTAGATTTTTTGGTCTTGCGTATGTATGTGTTGTACTTTGCACACACTTTTTGAAAGTTTTAAAATAATTACATAGCCTTCTTTGTGAACGTCATGTTCAATACTAAATTATTTCTTTATTCGTTTCCATCATGATTCGAAAATGATCCGTTATTCCGTTATTAAAATAAAAAACAAAAAAACAACGTTGCCATAGCTACTAATACAACGGAAGTTAAATTAAAATCTATCTGTTTTTGTTTACGATAACTGTATTAGTATTATGCAAAGAATTATATGTTATATCAAAATTTTTATTCTCGTCACAGTGTCATAATTGCCGCCCCGCGACTACAACCGGTACTGGAATCTCAACGAGACATCAATGAACCCGGTGGACTGTTCAAATGTGACATCAAATCACAAAACTGTGAACCATTTGTAATGGATCCATATGGTAATGTATTGCTAAATACCGAACCAGCATATATCGAAGGCTTCAAAAAAGAAACACAATGGTTTGGATCCGCCATCGATGGCCAATCATCTGAAAGCGACAGTTTTGTATCATGTGCTCCGAACATAATCACAATTGCACAAAATAATTCGCATTACTTATTCAATGGCGTTTGCTATTTGTCGCAGAATACATTAAAGAACGTAACTACTTCAAAATTGTTGGCACCGTTACGAATTCGACGTATGTATATATTTTATTAAATTCACTTTATAACGATAATAAGTGCCTAATCTGGAATTTATTTACTTTTAGGCAAGACACATTTAAACATTAACGGTAAAAATATACTCTACTACATGTACGGTCAGCTCGGCATTAGCGTGCATATCACCGAAAATGGTGAAGAAATTTTAATTGGCGCACCCGGGGTTTATACATGGAAAGGTACTGTGGTTCGATACAAGACACCCGATTTTCTTGATGCACCCGGATTAAGTCGACGCGATTTGGGTAATATTGCAACGCTACGGCGCAGAGATATTACAAAATTTGAAGCTGAAATCGCTAACCCAAGCTACTGGGACCAAAAGAATGATTCATATTTCGGTTATGCCGTCACCTCAGGTTATTTTGTGGAAGCAACGTCAGCCCTACCAAAATTACTGTATGTCGCCTCGGCTCCACAAGGAAATGGGCAAACGGGTGAGGTGATGGTATTTGATTTTGCTGTGCATCCGAATAATTTGAATGATCCGCTCGAGCGAACGATAAAAATTTATCATAAGTTTTTGGGACACCAGATGGGTGAATACTTTGGATTTGCATTACTGGCTGACGATTTTAATGGCGACGGGCTATACGATTTGGCGATATCGGCTCCATTTTATGCAAGCAATTCGAATTATGACAACGGCAGAGTATATGTATTTCTTAATAACGGCGAAGTAAGATTTACCGAACAAACGTCACTCGTATCCAGTTATGAAGGAAATGGACGCTTTGGAACTACGCTAGGCAAAATCGGTGATATAAATCTCGATGGATACAATGATATCGCGATCGGTGCACCATACGACGAAAATGGCAAAGTTTATATATTTTTAGGTAGCCGTAATGGAATTATCACTAAACCAAGCCAAGTAATTTCAGCTCCGGCCAACACGGTAAGTGTGAACAATATCGATCACAGTATGTTCGGATACGGAATATCAAAAGGTGTTGATATCGATAATAATCAGTTTAATGATTTGGCAATCGGTTCACCAAGTTCGGAAAATGTGTTTGTGTATCGCGCATATCCCGTGGTCAAAATACACGCCAGCATCATACCCGAGATCACCGAAATAAGTATGAACGTAACAAACACGAAAATTAGAGCGTGTTACTATTACACCACCCCCAAAGTAGTTGAAAATCTACCGTTCAACTTTGATTTAAAATTGATGATAAAATTGGATCCACAATTGAATCGAGCGAAATTCGCTCGCAGTGGAAACAATGAATTTCAAACAACGGTGACGGCTACGAGCCAAGAAGAATGTATCGAATCGGAAATTTTATTGAAATACACGTTAGCTGATATTTTCAAACCAGTCTCGTTAGAAATTCATTACGAATTGGCGAAAAAATTCCAGGATAGTACAACATTTTGTGAAAATTGTGTGGCTCTCAATCCAGCTGAACCCGCGATGAATCAAAATAAAATCGTATTCAGTACGGGATGCAAAGAAATTCGATGCGTTGCCGATTTGAAGGTGTCCAGTAAGGTGATCGATGCTCAATTACCGTATGTCTTGGGCAGCTCGAAATCCTTATCGATCGAGTACACCGTCGAAAACGGTGGTGAAACCGCTTATTTAACCAAAATCGTTATACAAATACCACCAATGGCCGCGTTCCATAAAGTGCCATCGAATTGTAAACTCGAAGATTACATCATGCAATGTGATTTGGGGCGTGGCAAACCGTTGTTCACGAACGAGAAAACATCATTTGTGGTCACGATTGGCCCAACACGATTGGAAGGTAAAGAATTCTGGATTAAATCGAATGTTACCAGTAATAGCGATGAAAAATTTGGTGACGATAACGTTATGAAATACGTGATTCCACTGCAGGAATTCAGCGAAATCGAAATACTTGGACATTCCACCCCATCGGTCATCTCGGTCGAAGAGGCAGGCCTAATCCACTACAATATTACACACGAATTTGAATTAACCAACTCCGGTCCAAGTAATGTAAAACACATGAACTTTATAGTATCACTGCCGTTGGTCTATAAATCCGACTATCCACTACATCACGTTACTCTAATCAAAAATATTTCGGCAACTGGACACTATGATGGAAAGAGCTTAGATGTGAAAAGGTCACAATTCATTGCTTTAAGCAAGCCCCGATCACTACAACCGGAAAATTTAATCGTTTTGAATAGTGTACATGATACAGATATAACTAGCGAGGAACCAGGGACCACGACACCATTTGCCGCTGATACAACAACCACCAATTACAATCGATTTCGTCGCGAAATTATTACATCGTCGTACAATGAAACGCACACCGAAATGCACACAAGTCAATTCGATGCGACCTTCAATAATCTACCAAACAATCGATTATTGTACTTTAATTGTACGAACGTGGATGATAATCATCATCACTGTGTTAATTGGATATTTGAAGTAAAGAATTTTCGTGCCAGCGATAAGACAATCAAAATCAAACTAAACTTTACAGTTGATCTAAGTAAAGTCGATTTATTGTATACTGAGCTGCGCGACATATTTTTGTTGGTTGCCACGACACGAATCGAAAAACTTAACGATAACGATGGGAAATCGTTACGAACTATAAATATTGATCCGTATACGATAATAACGAAATATGTCAGGGTCGAGACACCGATATGGCCGATTATATTGTCGATTTTAATCGGTATTATTGTGTTGGCGATTGTTAGCTATGTTCTGTATAGGATGGGATTCTTTAAGCGAGAGAAAAAAGATGAAATGGAACGATTAAAGCGGCAGAGTCAGGTGTACAGCTCGGAAGGTGAAGATGAATAAATTTAAGAGGACAAATAAACGTATATAAATATACATATATATATACATATATTGCCATAAAGACTGTGATTCTACAAACATATTATGAAATATAATTTAACTCTAGATTATCTATAGATATACAGATCTACTACAACTATATATCGTCCTTAGTAATTTAAGTTTAGGTATAAGAAGACAAAATCTATTTTTATTTTGTATTAACTCAATGTGCCAAAGTCATTAGTCGGTTAGTTACAAATTTTAATTAATAAATTAACTTTTAAATATTTTTAAGATATAAATGTTTTTTAAAAAATTGTTATAAAACGTTACCTCGGCATAAAAAGTCATGTAGAAGGTAGTGGAAAGTAGAAAATACAAGATAATAGAAAATATCATAATTTTTGGAAACTTTCAACATTTTTACGAACACGCTTTAGAAAAAAATAATAGTTGGGACTCTTGTGATACTGGCGCATCATAGGATATGGCTGAAGAGTCTACTCTTGCTACCAACTATGTATATACCTTCATGAAAGATCGCAATAAAATTGATATCGAAATTTTTGAATATTCAAATATTTTGAACATTTAAAATTTAAAATGAAAACACAAAATATTTTAGTAATGTTATTATGTTTATATAATGCAGCATTGGTCAAAATTAATTTAGTTTAACCTATTTTAAGAAAATTCAAAATTCATAAAATCAAAAATTCAAATCGTGAGCGAGTTGTGTTAGGTATATAAAATAAATAAAATCTTATTTATTTATTTTTCTAAATCACGGTTATCAAAATTCTGGTTTTCAACTTTGTTTTGAAAAAGATATATTCTTCGCTTATTAGCAGTTTGACCTACGTTTTCCAAATATTCAGAATGCATTAAATTTGGAAAAATACAAATGGTGATTAATTTGGGTTTGGTACGAAATAAATTTGGTTTTCGAAATCCAGCTTACCAAATCGTGGTTTCAAAATCCATGTTTTCGAAATCGCGGTTTTCCAAATCTTTGTTTTCAGAATAGTAATAACCACTTGTTAAAGAACATTACGGGCCCCTTACTGTGTTAACAAGTGGCTCCTGCGGTTTCGACCCAGATCTTGTTCTTCATACTGTCCAAGACAACCTGAAGAAGCCAAGTCATTCTTTACACCGTGGACCTCTGCGCCTAACATATGGTGGCTCTCTTTTCAGAGATCGCTGCATAATTCGTTCTGGATCAGCAGGCAGAACGTGACCGAGCCAGCGTACCTGCTGAGATTTTACTTCATGTACAATATCGGGGATCTTCATCAGATCTTTGGTCTCAATATTGTACAGAGTTCGGTATTTACCATCGATTTCACGTTTTGGGCCATAAATCACACGCATGATTCTTCTCTCAAATGTAAGGAGCAATTTCTCATACTAATCCGTCAGCGCCCAACCCACACATAACAAAGGATCATATATCAATGCTTTGTAAAGCTTCAGCTTCACGGCCCTTGATATAGGTGTTTAGATTTTAGCAGTGGCCTTAGAGAATACTGCGAACTGCTATATCCTCATTCACATACTGTTATCGTGTGTGATATGAGAGTTCAAATATTTGAATTTCCTCACTCTCTCAAACGCGTAGTGGCCATTACTAAAATCTGATGAGCCATTGTCCCTATAACCAGAGATCATTTATTTTGTTTTAAACTCATTGATCTGGACTCCAACAGAACCTAAAAACTCTATACAAGCGGATCAAATATTTCCTTCATTCCGTTGCTATATAGTCAGTTCAATCACACATATGTCATCTGCATATGCAAGCACCTGATTGAACGATATAAGAAAGATGTACTCTAACATGAGATTAAAGAGTATCGGAAAGAGAGCATCTTCCTGCCAAAAACCCGAGGTAACTTCAAAAATTGTTCATCAACTTTCACAGAGCCTTGAGACTGCGCTGCTGTCATTCTACACAATCGTACCAATTTTGTTGGCGTACCTAGCTATACCAAAGCAGACCACAAACTCTCTCGATTGATCGAGTCATAGGTCTGCCGGAACTCTAGGAACACTTGATGTATGGGAATGGACGTCTCATAATATATTTAGATAGAATCATCCACAGCGAAAATACCTGATCAATGACTGATCGATTCGAACTCTATCGATCGATTCGGATTCTATCCAATATAATGTAGGACAATAACTAGTATACTGTACAAAGGAGAGGTACACTTCGATATTACTCACACTTCAAGCGGTCTCCCTTCTTGAAGATAAGGCATATCGCGGCCACTTACCATTCTCCAGGTATAGTTTCGGTTCGAAAAGACAGTTCCACAAAGTATCCCCTCCGAATATCAAGAGCGCCGAATTAATGCCACCACACCAGAGCGGTTTCGTTTTAGTCTCTGCATGGTCCTAGTGAATTCCTCGTGGGATGGGTCCTCAATGCAAATCTCCACAGACTGTATTTGAGGTCTCATCTACAGTCTGTGACGCATGATGAACACCAAGCAGGTCGGTAAAGTGTCCACTCCATGCGTTGATTAATCGATGTTGACACAGAGGTTTCTATTCCGGTCCCGAATGGCGGTTGACGCAGGCCTGAAAGTATGGCCAATCAATCCAGTAATTCTTTTTAACAAATTATGCGAAATGAACGTCGGGCTTGCACCATTCTCGCTTCTTCCGTCTACAAATCCGCTTAGCTGCCCATATAGACAAATAATTTCTCTTTTATAGTTTTTATAGTATTTGTAAATCTAAATAACTATACCTGGTTTCTTCATGGCTAAGGCTATGTAAATAATTTATTTCTCATAAGTAATCGTGCATATATATAGTCGTAATGCACACATGCACACACAACAAAAACCAACTATGGGATATATCTTCAGATAGTTCAAAAACTGAAATTGAGACACTAAATATAATATTAAAATTTTGATTTCAAAGAGATATTTTACTCATTGGAAATTTAAATCCTTGCAGAATTTACAAAAATTTGACTCGCTAGGTGGCGAAGGGGCCAGTAATGGCCTTTAAACACGGTTTTATTATTATTAGGTGGCGAAGACACACACTGCACTTTGTGTATAAATATACAATGTTCAAAAGCAAATAAATTTATAATAAATTCAGCGCTTTTGGATGTGCTGCTGATATTATGCCAAATTTTCAGAGCAGAAACTCGTCAATGCTGTAAATTCATCTTTCATTGAAACCCATTTTTGAAATGTACACAAATAAAGTTAAATATAATTCACAATAATACAAAAACCAACAATCAAACATATTTTTCTTATCAGTTTGTTTGTCACGAAGTAATATTCCTAAGTCTAAATCCAATACACCTGGATTATGTATTATTTATCGATTTTTGCCAATTTTAGTCGATAAAATGCTTGCGTCGATCATTATTCGCATATGACCAAGGCTAACGCATCAAAATTTCTAAGAACACAAATTGAAATATATCCGTAAAACTACACCAAATTTTCCGAAGATCAGCTTCAAGTATATTTCCATTCAAAGAATATACCCATAGCAATAAAATGGATATGCCTGGTTATAGTCCTTGTTATAGAATGTTTTGACGATTAGAGAAGATATATTTTAATACCATCCGCATTGTACTTTATTATTGCTGTTAAGGAATTAAACGCTAGCTAAGACAAATGGCAAAGTGGGAATGCTGTTCTGTTCATGTTTCCGTTGATGGTATGCTTACCCAGGTGAAACCTGTTGCCATCCCTGTCACTATTGGAAGAGCATAACTACTCTTCTCCTATCTTGTTTTGTTTAACACGTTCTCACGGATTTCCCTCCAGCGTCAATTAATAAAGTTTTTTTCGTGAACATTGTATTAGCATCTTTGGTCTAACCAACCTAAAGTTAGACCAAACATGCTAATACCATTTTCAAGAAATTTTTTGTACGAGTATAACCGGTTGACTTCAAAAATTCTACTGTTCAAAGTTAGCGCTAGAAGAAGTATTTTTCTTCAATTTAAAAATCGCCCAGTTGATTTTGGATACGATAATGCTACGGCCATTCACAGTATATGGCTGCGATTTCCAACGAGTGCGTATATTTTAATTTAAAACATGACATAACTCTTCCTCTCGGGTGCGGCTTCTCCGTTGTATCACTGACGATTGTGTTGGTGTTTCAGCAGAAAAATTCACGAGTTCGAAGATAGTCGTATATTTGGCAAATATATTTCTATATCGTCACCTCTATAATAACCCTGGAAATAAATTAGTTAATGTATATGGCATTATACATTAACTAATTTATTTCCTTTTATTTATTGTATATGCGTGACGGCACAGAATTACTGTACCACATGCTTCCACTTTCGTGTCATAAGTCACATTACACGTTTTCTTTGTCAGTAGTAGGAATCATAGCTATGATTTTTAAAATTTCTAACCATGCCCTGATTTTTTCCTGGTCTAGGATCGTTGCCAAGTTGGGACGCTTGTGATACTGGCGCATATAAGCTTGACGTTTATTTGGCTAACTTTATCATCCCACGACCATGTACCTTCAAAGTAGCACCCTTCCTTGAGTTCGGATGAGTCAGCCCAAAGAAGTATGGCTTATGCCATCCATTCATACCGCTTGAGTAGGAATTACAGACTAAGAGCCTGGAAATGTATACTTTCCAGAATTAGTATTGTTTTGTTTTTATTAGTAAATTGTACTAATACTAATTAGTATTAGTATTAGTACAATTTTGCGGAGTTAAATTTCATCCTAACATTGCATAACTGATTTTAAATCTTTGAACTGAATTTCAAGTTATTCTTAGGATTCACTTATAATTCAATTGGCGTTTAGAATCATTACGCTGGAATAATGAAATTGTAGGACTGCCGGCTACCAGTCTGTTTTTAAATTACCTTTGACCTGTAGATTGCATATAGCTCCAAACATACCCAATAGAACTGAACCCAGTACGTCCCACACGCCTTAGATTTAACCAAACTTTAAAACTATAACTCCGGGTTGAATGAAATTTGATAGAAATTCAAATATAAACCCAAAGTGATACAAGAGATAACCAATTTGAGTGACATTAAAACAATAGTGATTTTAAATTAATTGAATAAAATTGATATTGATACGTTTATAGAATTTGAATTAAAAATGAGAATAGTAGTTAAGTTTAATTATGATTGGAACTTTATTATTTGAAAAATGCTCACAAAATTTTTAAATGTCAGATCCTTAAATTTGTCAATATAGTCAAACAATCATCAATTCGCAACCAACATCCACTCAAATTTCTAGCGATTACAAGTTTCAATAAAATAAAATAACAAAATTTGATTGCAATTTGAAAACATTGCGGAATTCGAATTTTGTTTTAGTAAACATATGATTTTTAGTGTATTTAAGTAGAACTGAAATGAATTTGAGAACAAATCGAATAAGTTTTGAATAAATTAATTTGACCACTAATTCATCTTAAATATCGAATAACGTTTTCATTCTAATACAAAATTTGGACCTCAAGTATTAGTAATCGCTTCGCCAGTAACTAATTCTTTATAGATAAGTTTTGTGAAAATCTGATGAAAACTTCGCAAAATAGACAAAATTGAATTTAGAATATTTTATAGAGTGAGGAGGTTCAAATATTTGGGTTCTCTTATCACTCACGATAACAGTGTGGGTGAGGATATTAAAGTGAGGCTGGCAGCTGGCAGTCGTTCTTTGTATCCTCTAAGGCCACTGCTAAAATCTAAACACTTATCAAGTGCCGTGAAGCTGAAGCTTTACAAAGCGTTGATCAGGCCCGTTGTTATGTTTGGATGTGAAAGTTGGGCGCTGACGGATGAGTACGAGAGATGTCTCTTAACATTTGAGAAAAGAGTCATGCGTGTGATTTACTGCCCAAAACGCGAAATAGATGGTACCTACCGAGCTTTGTACAATATCGAGATCAGAGATCTGATGAAGATCCCCGATATTGTACATGAAGTAAGATCTCAGCGAGTACGCTGGCTCGGGCACGTTCTGCGTGCTGATCCGGGACGGATTGCGCAGCGATCTCTGAAAAGAGAGCCACCATATGGTAGGCGCAGAAATCGTTGCAGGCGACGATGGCTCCACGGTGTAGAGAACGACTTGGCCTCTTCAGATTGTCTTAGACAGTATGAAGACCATGCTCGGGATCGAAACCGCTGGAGCCAAGTAAGGGGCCAGTAATGGCCTTTAAAACTGTTTTAATTAATTTTAATAGAAAAATCCAAAAATAGCTCTACTGTCACTGTAGTACTCGTATTGCCCGCGTTGAAGGAATACAGTAGCTAAAACGAAACACGCAATAATATTAAAAATAAAAAAATATATTAAACTTTCTTAATACCAAATTTTAACCAACCTTTCAGAGCACACGCATAGTAAACCACATGAATAATTGTCTTGCAACTATACTATGTAGACAGTTTTTCTTGATTTTTACTATGTAAAAGCTTGGAAAGGTGATATAAAATTTTATTTCGAAATTTTTTTTTTTGTAAAATATTAAAAATAAAATATTAATCGTAGTGCAAATGGGGTCATGTTCGTGTTTTTGGTGGATAGAGAAATGAACAATTTAGGCTTAAATGAATGGCAAAATATGACTTGTCGTGCCCTGCTCTGAATAGTTACTTCTTGCCAACTTTATATAACACTATTTAATGTTAACCAAATTTTTTACAATTTTCAATCAAACTTTATTCAAATCTAATTCAAAATTATGTTTTTTTATCTATCTCAAGCCTGAATTAAAATTTCATTCGTTCCGGATCAGCACGTAGAACGTGACCGAGCTAGCGTACTCGCTGACATCTTATTTCATGTACAATATCGGGGACAGGGATGGCCGAGGTAAATTACACCATGTAATCTACGCGGTTATCCACACGTAAAATATAACGTAGATTACTTGGCAGTGTTTTTTGTCAACGTCGACAGTTAAAATAATGTCAACAACCTACGATATTTTAGCGATTTGATATCGAATGCGAAAGTTTGCGAGAGTATTTTGTCAACGCGTTCATCTAGAGGTGATTTTTTCAGTTGTTTCTTTTTGACAAATGACGCATGAAAAGTTTCAAACTGTCATCGTGCTTTTATTTATTCAGTATTGTTTGCCATTTCATCATGGAAAGACTGAGCCCGGCATAGCATCAACAAATTGTTCAGCTTTATTAGGAAAATCAGCGTTCTGTGAGGAATGTGTTTAGTGCGCTTAGACCAAGTTACGGTTGATTTAATCGGCCTGGATGGCCTCGACCTTTCTTTAGGGCTACGCAAAGTCCAAAGTCTATGTGAATAAACCAGCTAGGTTAGTAGCATTGGACGCCAACATTACTTGTGTCATTCGCCAAATACCATTCGATATTCTCGAACGCGTCATCAAAAATTGGACTTTGAGAAAGGACCATCGCAGTTGCGGCCACCAATTGCAAGAAGTAATCTTTAAAAAATAAATGACAGGAAATGTTCCTGTGTTAATGAAAACCTGTGGACTCTTTGAGATAACGTTGAAGTGATTAATCTCGTGCAAATTTATTGGTTCTGTTGGAATTAGAGTCGTTTGAACGAGCTATACGGTCAAAACTTTACTGCTGAATCGTGTTGAAGAATTAGCGGCAAAATACGTCGTTATGAAATATGTGACAAAAACCAGAACTGCAAATTGTTGGCCAAATTATACATTTTTTTGCAAATGTATCTAACTTGAAGTGTTTCAAAACCAATTTCATGTACGTTTCGTCATCGATCAAACCACATCCACTCAATTTTGTGAAAATTTTGCCATCAATCAGATGACATATTTTATCGAACAAGTGTTGGTTATCTCAACGATTTGCCTTTTTAATAACTCGGTAGCACTCATAGCCTTCCTGAACTCGAATTAGTCTTACCATGGAGTGGGGCGTGTTAAATTGTATGACACGGTCATAGTTAAAGTTCCCCGAATTATTTTTAATGAAAGTTATAACATTTTTGTCTGATTTTTTGTGAGCCATTTTTTCGATTTTTCTGCTAGCTGTTCTATACCGTTCCACCGTTATAAAGAGGGCCCACTCTATATAACGCTATACATATATCGTTGTTTTGGGTGAATTTAATAATTTTGTAATGTATAAACATGACCCTGAAGTAGATTCATGGTATTTGAGCACGATTAGTTTTATATTCCGCTCGTTTTGAATAGAGATTTAAACGCATTGATAAAGAAATTTGGTCACCCTTTCGTTTGGAACTAATCGACAAAACCACTCTAGGAATTGTCTACTTTATCGACGTTGTCTACGTTGTTGACAGCTTCAGATTCACGGCACTTGATAAGTGTTTAGATTTTAGCAGTGGCCTTAGAAGATTTGGTAGGCCCCAATTGTTATACAAAACTATTCAGATTAATTTCAATTTGCAATCAAATTTTAATAAAATCAATAAAATTAATTATAACAGTTTGACTACAATTTGAAAACAAAGCTGAATTAGAAAATCAATATACTTTTAGTGACATAGTCTATGGAGTTAGATTGAATTTGAATACTAATTGTTTTTAAGTTTATCATTAAGTTCGTTTATTTCAAGTTTTGATTTCGAATCAAGTTAAATTTTGAACAAATTTATTTTGTACTTAATATTCAGCCTTGAAAAATGTAATTTGCAGTTGATTTGAAAATAGTTCCACATCGATTTACTGGATAATTTTAACGTTAACGAATTTCGCAAGTTCTATAATGTACACATATTCGAAAAAGTGTATACACAATGAAATTTAAAAATTCGATAAGACATAATGACTGGGCAAATTGTTGGCACAATATCAAAATACATTAGTATACAACAACAAACAAACCAAACTAGCATTACCAGTTCTTCATTCCAAAAACAATAACAACAAAAAGAAAGAAATTAGCGTTTCGCGATATTTTACGTAAATTTCAATATAAATTTCGACAAATTTTTAAGAATCCGAACGAAAAACACGAAAAAGAAGAATCAAATCAATTTAACGATAAAATTCCATGAAATTTGTGGTGATCCAACACAAATCGTTTAAATAAAATCGTAATAGTTTTTTAAAAAATTTTTTTATGAATAATCAAGAAAATATAAAAAGTAAAAATAAAGAAAAAAAAACGCAAGATGATGATTCATCATTGTCATATGTCACATACACACTAAAAAACTATTATGTACTATTTTATTATAAATTATGATTTGTTTTGTTATTATGTACTTATGTACTTTCTCGGCGACACGATAAACAACTAATCGAATTTTCCGAACAGAAATTAAATTTTATTTATACCTAATTTACTCGGTTAAGGTAACGTGATTAATTTTTAATGGCTAAGTGTAGAACGAGTTATTTATATTCGATGGCATTTTAATATTGGATGCGGATAACCCCCAGGACGAAAATATATTAACCGACATTTTTACGAATTTACAAAAAATAACAAATAATAATAATAAATAACAGCACCGGATACCAGTTTTGTGATAAACTATTTTCACGGAATTTTTTTACAAATTTATATATGTATATTCCATACACCACCGCAACAGGCGCCAATATAGTTACATTTTTCTTATCTTTCATTTATTTTTAAACTACATATCAATAACATTTCAATTTATTATTATAACTAAACATAAATCATAAACTACCGAAATCGCATAACTTTCGTGCCAACCAAATATTAAAAGCCCCACTCTCAATTATAATTTTTTTTTTGTTGTACTGAACGTTTCTACAAACTCAAGTATTTTGTATTTTATTTTTTAAAAAAATCGTTGAATTCTCCAACGTCTTATTTTATTACTGCTCTACTAGTCGAACCATTCAGATTCAATTAGAAAAAATTTAAATAATTTAATTTAATAATTTTTTTATTTTGTGTACTGTTAAATTATAATATACAAAATTGTGTGCGTGGTGCTCGATAAAGTGATAAAAATAATGAGATCGTAATTTCTTGCATCTTAAAGTGTTTTATTTATGTGATCGTGGTGTGTCTTAATTAAATTAAATTTTATATAAAAAAATAAAATCTCTACAATGAATAAATTAATACTAATTACTGTAGCAAATTTATTAATAATTACAATTAGTCTAAAATTATCGTTTGGATTTAATTTATCGCCGATACCAAATTATCAATTAAATTTGGCCAAACAAAATTATCTCTTGAATAAGACGAAAACCTCATATTTTGGATATCAAATTAATTTACGTAAAAATAGGTAAGAAATTAATAATAATAATTGTCGCACGGTGTTATCATCTTAGTGCGTCTTGGTATACATAAACAAAATACCAGATACATAACGTAATTAATTAAATGATTTTTATTGTAAGTATGTATAAAGCTGGTTTTATTTGTGTTTACCTGTACAAAACCATGTGGCCTTGATCATTTTCAAATGTGTTGTTAATCATACGTATAAGTATATGAGACGCGAAAAGTTGCTTTGTTTACACATTTGCTCACGCGGATTACCTCATGCAATAAAGAGAAACATAAATATGTATGTATGTATATTGATTGAACTTTCCAATTATGCTTATGTGAAAGTACACATACTGTGCACGATGAGATCATGACAAATAATTTCTCTTGAAATGTCGTGCTCAACTGACGTCATAAAATAGTTTTTAAATATTATGTGTATATAAATTTCATGAGAATTGTTAAATGATGTGCCAATTTTGATTGTCAATCGAAATTCGTTGAATTTTAAATAAAATTCTTAGAATTTATTAAAAATTTAAATGACACGATCAAGTCGCGCTTATTAGTATTATAATTTTTGGGCTATAAACAATTTTGTTCGGTATTCAGGTTATCAAGGTTATCAGATCTTTCAAACAATCTTTTCAAATCTTAAAAGTTGAATTGAAATCACCGAAAATCGCTTTAGTTTTGGAAAAATTAAAAGAAAATGTTTTGAAAACTAAATGAAATGTATCCTTGGTCCTAAACGAAATAAATATTTAATAAATACAAGTTCATCTTATTATAAATTAAGAAATAGCTAATTCAATTCCAGTTATTTTATCTAAAAATCATTTTATAATCCCAAGGAGCAGCCTAATTCCGTTCCAGTTGGTCATAATGTTTTAAATTTAAGGAAAAGCAAATACAAACAGTAAATGAGTCTTAAAATCAAAATTCTTCGATACGACATCGAACTTACAATTGTCGTAAGGTATCGCTATTCTGTTGCTAATCTCACTTCCTTTTTATATGTGTATGTCTTCGTAAATTAAATTAGTATTTTCATAGTTAGTCTATTGCTCAATAGATGACAGCATAATAATTGCATATTATTATTTCATCTTTTATTGTTTTGTGCCTACACGAACAAAATTTCATAAATACATTGTATTAACCATTTTCAAGCCATACCCCGAATTCGGATCTTCAATAATAAAATTCTTAAATATAAAATATCACAACATTTCATTCACAAAATTGATTTAAAATTTAATCAAAATTCAATTTTTACGCGAATAGTTTCGGGATACTAATAAATCTAAATTAGTTTTATTAAATAAAACGAAATTCCGTGAAATGGTTAACATTTTGACTGCAGCATTTTGCGAAGCGAAGTCTACCTTATACAATGGTCATCAATAAGGATATATACAAGGTCGCCATTAGATGAAAACGTACTGACATGTACATGAGCATTATTTTCAAAATAATACCATTAAATAAGTCAAGCAATTTGTTGTAATCTCGACTGGGAGTTGTAGCTGACTAAATTTGAACAAAATTTATACAGAATTTGGAGATTGCAGTTGTTTTCTGTCTATCAAATGTGACATATATATAAATATGATAGAAATACAAGAGGGAATACACGCCATGACTCCCGAACATTCATTCGAACCCACTCGTACCGAAAAATTAATTAATCAATAGTGAAATATTTCGGAAGAGCTACTTTTTAAGGAAAGATGAAATCGTAACTACTCCGGACATTACTGCCATGTCATTAGCTCTTCTCGGCAGTATAGAGATAAATATAATGACAGTAACGTCCGGAGTGGCAAAAACGGGTAGTAATATCCGGAGGGCAATGAATAATGACTAATAACCAAGGAGTGGACATTGCTCCATGCTATACCGTTGTATGTTTATTACAATAAAACACTTTGGAGCGTATATATAGAAATTTTATTATCGAGTTATTGCGTTTCCGGATACCCGTACTTAATGGCAAGCGAACTAAAGCTAGGTTTAGTTAAAATTATAGTTTAAGCTATAAATACGATCGCGAACTTAGGAACAGTCTATTAGTCTATATAAACCACTAAACATCTAAATTTTACAACAAACTGTCACCATGAGAAGTAAGTTATAAAAAAAAATTAGATGGATCGGCTTTTAGTTAAAATAGGTTTCGCGTGAAAAATTTTGTAACACTTCAGAATTTGTTTGTTTAAGTTATTAAATATTTATTCAAAAATATATATTTTAAGAGTTGCTATTTTTTAGAATATAGCCCTCTGTCTGATTGACATTTTAAATAGTATATTTGAAGTTTTGGATTCTAAAATTCAGACGTATTCCAAAAAGAGATCAATATAAAATCATGTACACGAGAATAAATGTATTACATGACTGCTGGATGGTTAGATGGGGGCATTACCACAAATAGAAACACTCAATGAAGCAAGCGTATCAATATTAGCACGTATATTTTAAAAGTCTAAATGGAGTACGAAGTCAAATTATAATTTGTAATTTAAAGTCGATTTTGCCACCAATAGCTGGCCTCATATTTAATAACGATACATTCAATTTTATGTGACAGAAACAATTATGGTAATCTTTAAATTATTGATTAATTAAATTTGTGTAGAATCTCTTTAACGTGGTCCAATCGATCATCAGCCAAATCAAATTTATTTTAAATCAGAATATATCTGGATTTATTAAATTTCCAATTATTCAGATTAAACCAGACCAAGCGCGCTCTTGATTCACCTTGACGAGTCATTTTGGCTGTATGAATAACTTAAATATAGTTAATCATGCGATATGACTCATATTATACATTTGGACGCAAAGTGTTTTTTTGCAATTTAACAACCGTTTTGATTGCAAGTTCAAAATACAACATACAACCTTTAGCACCTTTTAAAAAATGATTGTGTTGTTAGAAGGCTTCCAAAATCAAAACATCTACTACACGAAGTATTATAGGCATACACATATAATGATATTATGCATTTTCCTATCTCATTACTTTAGATTTGTAAAAGGTCAACGCGTTCAATATCACGACGAAATTTATAAGACAACATTGAAATAATAGACAAACTTGCTTGACTCATATGTATGTACTATGTACATACATACAAATGTCGTCTAATTTATAAAATAAAAAAACAATTATAAGTATGCACTTCCGATTTGATCCCGCAGCAACAATCAAGCGCATATATTATAATTAGTGCGGTCAAAAATGGAAAATATATTGTGTAGGACTTACTATTTCCGCTGTACATAGACGAAAAGAAAATAATTTCAAGAAATTGTAACTTTAAATATTTTATGTTGTCTGAAATCACTCTGTAATATCGACATACATATAAACGCCGTTATATGGTTAAGATTTTACTACTTCATGCGATTTTTGACGGTCGCACACAATAAAATAAACACAATTATTTTTAATGATTCATTGCATTAAAAAAACATAAAATATTTACATGTACGCTCTATAAACAATTAATAATGTCATAAGAATGGTGTCTAGCGCACTATATACGAAAGGTATATATTATTTTAGCGAACAATAAGATGAGTTATACCTTTGGTGGTTATGATTAGTCATGCGATTGATATAAAGGAAGAAAGACATTTCTATGGAATATCCTATGGAATTCCAAATATGGCATGAGTCATGCAGTAGTACATCACCACCTGATCCATAACTAATACCAATATTTCCACTGGTTAATGCATGCACGGCATCCATTTAACCTGCCTGACCTTTCTCTCAAGCACCTCTGTCATCTTGGCTGGTACTTTCGGATTGCTGTATTTCTCATGTTGATTCACATTGCTCCTTCATCATATGGCTATTTAAATCGTGATTTGTTGCATAAAACAAGTTTATGTTGATAGTTTTGGCTTCGGACACACCCTGTTTCTGACACATCGACATTACTGATTGAACTGGATAGAACACCGGTAAACACCGTTTATGTTCGGTAAATATTTCATATTTGAATTAATCACATTTTCACTAAACTTTCATAATACTCACTGCGCACTCTATTACTACCAAGTGTTGAAGGAAATTCGATAACCTAACATTCACTATGTCAACACATCATCCAACATTTCTCATGCACTCATCATTTTCTCCAGCCGTCATTAAATTCGAGTACACATTTTTAAAATATTGTAAAATAAATGACTTCTTCTGCGAACGTCATGTTCAATAAATCTATACTAAATTATTTCTTTGTTTTTTTGCAATACATGATTTGAAAATGATCCTTTACTTACAAAAAAAAAAGAACATCGTTGCTATAGCAACTACATACATACAAAGGAATTGAATTTAAATTCAAATTTGTCTGTTCTATTTGTTGGCGCTAACTGTATAATCCGAAGAGTTACATATATCTGAACTATTAATTTTTAATTACAGCGTCATAATTGCCGCCCCACGACTTCAACCGGTACTGGAATCTCAACGGAATATCAATGAACCCGGTGGACTGTTCAAATGTGACATCAAATCACAAAGCTGTGAACCATTTGTAATGGATCCATATGGTGATGTATTGCCCGAAGCTGAAGCAGCACATTTCGAAGGCGTCAAAAAGGAAACACAATGGTTTGGCTCCGCCATCGATGGCCAATCATCTGAAAGCGATAGTTTTGTATCATGTGCACCAAACATAATCACAATTGTAGCACAAAACGATCTACATTACTTGTTCAATGGCGTTTGCTATTTGTCGCAGGATACATTAAGGAATGCAACTACTTCAAGATTGTTAGCACCGTTACGGGTTCGACGTAAGTATATAAATTATATTAAATTCACTTTACAGCGATCAAAAGTGCCTAATCCGGAATTTATTTAATTTTAGGCAAGACAAATTTAAACGCCAACGGTAAAAATATAGTTTACTACATGTTCGGTCAGCTCGGTCTTAGCGTACATATCACCGAAAACGGTGAAGAAATTTTAATTGGCGCACCCGGGGTTTATACATGGAAAGGTACTGTGGTGCGATATAAGACACCCGATTTCCTCGATTCACCCGGATTAAGTCGACGCGATTTGGATAATATTGGAACCCTACGGCGCAGAGATATTACAAAATTTGAAGCTGAAATCGCTAACCCAAGCTACTGGGACCAAAAGGATGATTCATATTTCGGTTATGCCGTCACCTCAGGGTATTTTGTGGAAAAAACGTCAAAGTTACCAAAATTACTGTATGTTGCCTCAGCACCACAAGGAAATGGGCAAACGGGTGAAGTGGTCGTATTTGATTTTGCTGTGCATCCGAATAATTTGAATGATCCGCTCGAGCGAACGATAAAAATTTATCATAAGTTTTTGGGACACCAGATGGGTGAATACTTTGGATTTGCATTACTGGCTGACGATTTTAATGGCGACGGACTATACGATTTGGCGATAGCTGCTCCATTTTATGCAAGCAATTCGAACTACGACAACGGCAGAGTATACGTATTTCTTAATAACGGCGAAGTAAGATTTACCGAACAAACATCGCTTGTATCCAGCTATGAAGGAAATGGTCGCTTTGGAACTACGCTAAGCAAAATCGGTGATATAAATCACGATGGATATAATGATATCGCGATCGGTGCACCATACGACGAGAATGGCAAAGTTTATATATTTTTAGGTAGCCGATATGGAATTATCACCAAACCAAGCCAAGTAATTTCAGCCCCGCCCAACTCAATCAGTCTGCCCAGTATCAATAACAGCATGTTTGGATACGGAATTTCAAAAGGTGTTGATATCGATAATAATCAGTTTAACGATTTGGCAATCGGTTCACCAAGTTCGGAAAATGTGTTTGTGTATCGCGCATACCCCGTGGTCAAAATACACGCCAGCATCATACCCGAGATCACCGAAATAAGTATGAACGAAACAAACACGAAAATTAGAGCGTGTTACTATTACACCACCCCCAAAGTAGTTGAAAATCTACCGTTCAACTTTGATTTAAATTTGACGATAAAATTGGATCCACAATTGAATCGAGCGAAATTCGCTCGCAGTGGAAACAATGAATTTCAAACGACGGTGACGGCTACGAGCCAAGAAGAATGTATCGAATCGGAAATTTTATTGAAATACACGTTAGCTGATATTTTCAAACCAGTCTCGTTAGAAATTCATTACGAATTGGCGAAAAAGTTCCAGGATAGTACAACATTTTGTGAAAATTGTGTGGCTCTCAATCCAGCTGAACCCGCGATGAATCAAAATAAAATCGTATTCAGTACGGGATGCAAAGAAATTCGATGCGTTGCCGATTTGAAGGTGTCCAGTAAGGTGATCGATGCTCAATTACCGTATGTCTTGGGCAGCTCGAAATCCCTATCGATCGAGTACACCGTCGAAAACGGTGGTGAAACCGCTTATTTAACCAAAATCGTTATACAAATACCACCAATGGCCGCGTTCCATAAAGTGCCATCGAATTGTAAACTCGAAGATTACATCATGCAATGTGATTTGGGGCGTGGCAAACCGTTGTTTACGGACGAGAAAACATCATTTGTGGTCACGATTGGCACAACACGATTGGAAGGTAAAGAATTCTGGATTAAATCGAATGTCACCAGTAATAGCGATGAAAAATTTGGTGACGATAACGTTTTGAATTATGTGATTCCGCTGCAGGAATTCAGCGAAATCGAAATACTTGGACATTCCATCCCATCACTCATCTCGGTCGAAGAGGCAGGCCTAATCCACTACAATATTATACACGAATTTGAATTAACCAACTCCGGTCCAAGTAATGTAAAACACATGAACTTTATAGTATCACTGCCGTTGGTCTATAAAACCGAATATCCGCTACATCACGCTACTCTAATCGATTTCAAAAATATTTCGGCCACCGGACTCTATGATGGGAAGAGTTTAGATGTGAAATGGTCACAAATCGTTGATTTAAGTAAGCCCCGATCACTACAACCGGAAAATTTAATCGTTTTGAATAGTGTACACGATACGGATATAACTAGCGAAGAACCAGCGACCACGACACCATTTACCGCCGAAACAACAACCACCAATTACAATCGATATCGTCGCGAAATTATCACATCGTCGTACAATGAAACGCACATCGAAGCGCACACAAGCCAATTCGATACGACCGTTAATAATCTACCAAATAATCGATTATTGTACTTTAACTGTACGAACGTGGATGATAATCGTCATCATTGTGTTCATGCGATATTTGAAATAAAAGATTTTCGTGCAAGCGATAAGACAATCAAAATCAAACTCAACTTTACAGTTGATCTAAGTAAAGTCGATTTATTGTATACCGAGATGCGTGATATATTTTTATTGGTTGCCACGACACGAATCGAAAAACTTAACGATAACGATGGTAAATCGTTACGAACAATAAATATTGATCCGTATACGATAATAACGAAATATGTTAAGGTCGAAACACCGATATGGCCGATTATATTGTCGATTTTAATCGGTATTATTGTGTTGGCGATTGTTAGCTATGTGCTGTATAAAATGGGATTCTTTAAGCGAGAGAAAAAAGAGGAAATGGAACGATTGACGCGACAAAGTCAGGTGCAGACCTCGGATGGCGAAGGTGAATAAATTTAAGAGGACTAATATATATACGTACATATATATTGCCATAAAGACTGTGATTCTAAAAACATATTATGAAATATTAGGTTAGGTATATACAGATCTACATAAAATGCCCCAAATTTGGATCAACTTACTATAATATAATCTCCTTAGTTTAATTTAAGCTAGGTAAAGCATAAGAAGAAGAAATCTATTTTTATTTTGTATTAACTCAATGTGCCAAAGTCATTAGTCGTTTAGTTACAAATTTTAATTAATAAATTAATTTTTTTCAATATCTTTAAGACATAAATTATAATTTAAAATAGTTGTTGTTATTGTTTGGTTTCGTCTCTGCATACAAAGTCATAAGCATAAGAAAATTGTACGATAACGATAAGGTTACTTTTTACAAGTAAATTTCTTTTCATTTTATTTTTTTTGTAACTTTTGATAAGAAATAAATTTATATAAATAAAAATGTTGAGAACATAAGAAATATTTAAGAACACAAATCGTAATTTATTTGATCCATAATGACTGGAATTTTTGTGTTTTAATATCCGCTGCAAGTCTATATATCTTAATTATGATCCGTGATATTACAATTTCGATATAAGAATCACCATTCTAACAATTCGTCTGTGGATGAAAAACGGTTGAATTTCTATACTTTAGCTCTTGCAAGGAATTTAACAATTTGCGAAGTCCGATACATCGTTTGAAAGGTAAGGAATATAGGTATACATGGTACGGTTAGTTATGATGACGTCATGAAAGACATATTTTACGTCAAAATTGGATACAAATTCAGGTTTAATTTAAATCAGTTAAAAGTAGCAAAAACGATTTTGAAATTCTATCAATCTACTATTCGTATACTGTTCAAACTCGATGACCAGCACTTTACGTGTTATTTCAAAAATGCCAACATTTCAAATCTTCCGTTATTACGGTTGCATATTTTCCCTAGTGTATGCCGCCTATGGCGACTCTGGGCCCTGAAACCAGCATTAAATAAACAAACGCCTAAAAGTTTACCACCAACATGTCGAATTTCATCGATTATCAAGGAATAATCACCTGAAATCCATTTCTTTGAAATGTCGTCAACTCAAAGTTTACGTGTTGCTTGATTGAGTTGTGATTGTGATAATTGTCATAAACGATATATTTATTTGAAAAAACAGTTGAATTATTTAAAGAAACTGTTCAGAACAGACAAGATTTAAGTATTTTCTGGATTTTTGTAGATAAGTGTTTCATATCTGTGTTTTGAACGCGCCTGTTTGTGTTTAGGTGTTAGACAAGAGAAATAGTGTTTTTGATTTATTTGTTCAGTTTGTCTGAAATTTAAGGGTCTGTCAAAATTACAATTCTTAACCATTATTTTTAACTAACTGACCCGCACAACACGTTGATTCGTACTGGGAAATAACGAAATTTTGCAAGTTAAAAATGCAGATAATTTGGACACGGTTTGTATTGGATGCACACATACAAAATTTCATCTTCAAAAAACTGGTTTCATTCCTTATACTTTTTATGTTACATGTGAAAATTTGTCTGTGTTACGCAACCAATATAAAACGAGCTAAGTGCACATATTCTATAACACATACCTATAATTAAAAATAAATATTTTGCATTCATTTGTTTTATTTGAAGGTGTGGTGTGCTTGTAGAAGCGTCTGCATATACGTGAATCGTAATGTTCAGAAACCGTATCGAGGTGAATGTGTTTTAAGTTACTTTTCTGTTACTCTTTTACTGTTCAAAACAAGCACTCCATAATTGATGTTAAACAAACTCAACACGTTTGATGATGAACGGTTACGGAAACTATAATACAGCACTTATAGAGAACCTAAACAGAAAAATGAATTTTATGCTATGGATCAACACGAATGGCGGATGGTCTTGGAAACAGAATAAATCAATGTATAACTAAAATAACGAATAACTAAAATATGAAACAGAGGAAATAATCATAAGCAACAGCTGTTAATGCCGAGACTAAAAATAATTCTATTATAGGGTTGTTGACATATCTGAAAGCTATATATGCAATTAGATGAAAGCGTGGACTTAAGCTCAGGTCACTCTCCGATATTACTGACATTAAGCGAAAATACAATACTGAAAGAAAGCAAACCAAGTTTAGTAAAAGAGAAATTAACTTAATGGTTCCGCCTAGGGAAATTAGAGAGGAAGGTATATATACAGTAGGGTGGCAGGAATATGGTAACAAACAAGAGCCCCACAATGTAAAACTAAGATTAACTAAATGATAATATAGTAATGACTATTCCCTTTAGAGGTTAGGTTAGGGTTTGGTGGTAGCTCGAAATACACAGGCATATTCACAAGTAGGTTCACAGCCATACCACAAATTTTTATTCCCCGCACCTACTCAAAGAAACCATTTTGAACTTACTTACAAAGCGACGCGTCCTTCTTACTGAGGTCCGTCACGTCATTTAAAACTGGTATGTTTCTAGATTTTTTAATATGTTAAGAGACGAACGAGGACAAGTACAGGGATGATGGAGTGATGATCAGCTATTTAGACCTTACCAACGGGTATAACGCATGAGGTACTGTCGTTCGTTAATTTAGTGGCTGCTTCCATGGATCATGAATTTCCATGGTGCAAGAGGCATTTCCATGTTCCTTCCTCTTATTAAGTAATATGACCTGTAAGATATGATCGGTTTTAATATTACCTGTCCTATCAGAATGTCCTGGCACCCCTATTAGATGGATGTTGAACTGATCTGCCATCTCGTTAAGAGAATTTGACGGCAGCCTTATTATCCATATAGCAATGTGAATATCGCTGGCCAATATTATATTATATCTCAACTAGTCTACGGATTCTTTCATCGCATTAAAAGTTTTCCACTGAACACCCCGCCACTAACCTTCCCCTATCTTTTAGAACCATCCATGAAAAAGTTCATATTCGCTGAATTCAGACTTGTAACCCTCAGGCACAGGTTTTCTCTGAAAATATATGAGTATCCTACATTATTACAGGTGCACAGGGAGGCGTCTTTCAGTCTGATAGCAGTACATGCTGACAACTGTTTGCCCAATATATCTAGATGAGTTTGAAGTAGTATAGTCTGCAGTGCCTCTCTTTAGAATCAATAATGTGGACCCAGCTTATGAAAGATTTCAGAAGTAATCATGATGCTAAAATCAAGAAAACCACCACACAAAACATCGTTATACATCGAGTACAAACTTGATCCCAAGTCATCAGTTCGGTTTCGGTAACAAATACTCAACAATACATTAAATCCACAGAACAAAAGTATTGGAGGAGAAATAAGTTTGCTCAACTATATTTTTGGACGTTGCACAGGCTTTTGGCACAGTTTAACATGAGGGAAGTAAAACCACGTTAAGAACTCTCCTACCAATGCAATTTGCTATAAAATACTGCAATCATATATTTGAAAGGAACACTTAGGTGTCTTTAATGGGATCAATTTATGTCATTACAAAGTTAGCTTGGACGAGCATTCCAATCCATTGTTTCTAATTATACTCAAATTCGCATTTGTTTACTTCATATAAAATGTTTAGATGGTTATGTTAATTAAAAACTATGTTCAGAATTCCTCTAGTTTACATTTTGCCTTTTTCTTATTTTATAGTTGGTAATTCTTTCATTTAGGAGTAAATCTATTGAAATCATATACCGGCCAAGACCGGAACTGCAGCGGTTGACACTGTTCTATTCGCCTTTGTTATTCAGAGCAATACACTTCCTTGAGCACTAACTTTGGTTCGCCGGTGTAGACGGTTGATTCTCTCAGCCCATCTAGCGCATGAGTAACTCGTTAAAGTGAACTTGAAAGCCTTCATATATAGTAGACAGACTGCCTTGCTTGAGGCTCCATGTCTGTCTTGCTATACTTTTCTTAACATGGCGAAACCCTTCTTGCTATTTTCCGTGACCTTTTGTACATGTGTGGTGACTCCGAGCCTTTCGTCGAAACCGATTCCAAGCCATTTAACAGTTTTTACCATCTTTATTATTTGTTTACTGATATCAATGATCTGATGTCAAGTGATCTCTTTAATTGGATCATAACTGTCTTGGCGGAGGAAAATTCCATCTTGTAACCATTGCCTCAGTCTACCATCGTGTCTATGGCCAATTGCGGTTTTTCTAGAATATTTTTAGTCCGCTAATGCTACCACTTATTTTTCGTGGTTCATACGAAGACAATATTCCATAGATGTGGGCCGAAAGTGGAGCCTCTAATTATCAGTGGAATCCACAAATTATTAAACGTGCCAGATACATCTAAGAAAACTAGATTGTATTTTTGGCCCGATTTTTTTACAATGCTGATCATTTTGACCATCTCTGAATCCAAACTGTTTATCATTGTATTTGCCACTCTTCTGGATTATGTGTCCATTAACCTGTCTCTTGAAATTAATTTTTTAATTAACTTACCTAAGACTTGCAACAGTATAATCAGCCTTGGGATCGGTTTGACACCTATCCCCACATTTCTTAACATTTCGTTTTGTTTACAAACTTAATGCACATATATTTTTTTTTAAAAATACTTAAACCTAAATACTTTTTATTACCCTTTCCATTTTTATTTTTAAATATTCCTCCTTTAGAGTCAAGCGACGCTTATTTGGATTTGAAGTTGCGGTTTATGTTGCTGCTAAGGTTTCATTTTCTGCTGTGGAAGCACCAATATTGACCACTACGTCCTCACCAGAATTACTATCTTTGCGACCAAAAATATCTTCGATTTGATCATAAAAATCAAATCGAATTGGTCCACGCCCTGTTTTGTTTTGGTTATCTTTGGCAGTTTCATTTTTCATTATGGAAAAATTGTTCCATTTCAGGGAACAATCCTTAGATGGTTTATGAAAGCAAATTAATTTACAAATAGTTAAAAATTATGATTTCCCAACTCACCGTTACGTTCAGCGCCTGTCGTCTGCAGTGGAGATAATTTCCCAAGCATGTTTGAGCTGCTTGACTTGAATGAAGCTTTCCTTATACTGGTCATAAGCTGAGATCAATTGCAAAGTCTCCGCTTTGCTCCAGGTATATACTCGTATATACGAGTATAAATCAATTTTAATTACCACAAATTTCTGTTTTATAAAATGTTTTATGTTTGTTCAAAATCACAACGATTGAAGTTTGGGCGATATAAATTTTAACATCACGAGCCATTGTAGTCCAATAAAATTGCTGTTGTAGAAGCTCAAGAGTTTTATTTTTGGTCTTGTCCTAAATGTGCACCGGTTGGTGAGTGATATGCTTGTTTCAATAGCGATGTAACCAAAGAATCAGGTACTACAAGTCTACATGCTGAAAGATCAGCCATAGAACTATCATATGTATCGATCAGTATGCATAATTTACCATTAAATTCCACAAAATGAGTTTTGACATTAGCTTTGGTATAGCGTCAAGAACTACGTTTTGAGAGCCTTTGCGATACTCGATGTGGAAATCAAATCCTTGTAATTTAAGGCTCCATCTTGCTATAATCTTTCCGATAGATCTCACTGTTCCATTAGCCATTTTATACTGGTGTGATCCGTAATAATGATGAACGTGGTATTCCTTCACATATGGTCTAAAGTTTTTGACGCTTAGAATCATAGCTAAACACTCAAGCTCAGTTACACTATACTTCCGTTGTGCAGAATAAAGCTTATGACTGTATAGTAGGCTATAGGATGTTCATCTCCTTCGTCCGATTTTTGAAACAAGACGCTTCCGATTCCATTTGAACTGGCGTCCCACTGAATGAAAAACGAGCGTTTGAAATTGGCATTTCACAAAACAGGAGCAGACGTTAAGGCTATTTTGATTTTATCGAATGCGTTAGTTGCCATTAAATCATTCCAAACCAGCTTTTCATTTATTTTTCAACAAATCCGTCAAAGGAGCTGTGATGACTGCGAAACAGAATATAAATCGTTGTACCAGCCCGCCATACCTAATCACCGCCGTAATTGTTTGACTGTTTGAGGAATTGGCTAGTCTGCAATACCCTGTACTTTGTCTGGGTCCATGCGTATGATTCCATCGCCAATTACATGACCAAGCTATTTTGTCTCTTTCAGTACGAACTTGCTCTTTTCTAAGTTAAGTTGGCTAACCTTACCAAACTTTAATAGTCGAGCAACCTCAGACAATAAGGCAAAATGTTCTTCAAGATCGGCGGAAACTATGAGCAAGTCGTCCAAATAAACAAATACCCGGTCATGCAAATGGTATGAGACCACCTTGTGCATCTGTCTACACAATGTCTGGGGAGCATTGCATAGACCGAAGGGCATGACCGTGAAGTGATAGAGGGGGGGGAGTTTTATCGCGCGATGCCACGTCAAGGAGGATTTGCCAAAAGGCATCCTTTAAGTCAATCGATGATATAAACTGGGTCTGGTTTAAACGACTTAGAAATCCCCCAATCAGTGGCAACGGATATGCGTCGAGGCATAGCCTCACCTTACCACTGCCTTTCTTACGAGCAACATAACTCCCAACTCCAACATAACTCTATAACTCCCAACTCCAACATTCTATCCAATTCCTCACACATTTAAGCTAGGATAGCTGGATATACTTGATAATAGCGTTGTTTAACAGGTTTTGCACTACCAACGCTAATCACATGCGAATCTACCACTGGAGCCAACCCAGACGCTTAGTTTTACTCCTATATGTTACAGCTAGCACGGTTTGTCCGATTATTGTTTGATTTTCACCACCTTCAGTGTTTAAAAAGGAAGGAAGAATACTTTATGACTTTAGGACTTTAATACCAGTCCGTTCCAAAAACATTTCGGAACCGGTCCCAAGTACACTTATATTTGCACCACTGTCCAATAAACCAGTATATGGTGTACCAGAAATTAGAACATTAGCACATGGCCGTTCGTCATTGACAATGTTTTGTAAAACCGATTCATAAATCATTTTCTTAAAGGTTCGATGTATCGTCCAATATTTAAAATTTCTATTTTGTAACTTTGAAACTGGCGTTATTGGAATGGTTTGTGTTGAGTTACAAATTGATGGGAATGTGGTGTTACTAACTAAACTTTGTGTAGCATTACGTGTAATTTTGTTCGATATAGCTGAAGAATTTACCGACCTATGACGAACAAAGGGATTATTGACATCTTGTTGATAATATTTATAATTAATAGGTAAGTTATGTGTAGCCTGTATTTGTGAACATGCACGAATTGAATTCACTGTTGAATCGATTTACAATTTCTTCTGGTCAACTCCGGAAATGTATTTGAAACTGCATCCTCGGTTTGTGTCCTGGTTGCTTCTGGCTTCTGGGAAGGCTGAGCACCAGGTGTTCTCATTGCCCAATTGTAGTTTCCCGTCTTTGAATCGTTACAGACCTGACCGTTTGGTTTAATCACGTTATGTGCTCCACATCCGAAACAATGTTTAAATATAGTTGGATTCCACCAATTATTATTAATTCCACCATTATTATTATCATGTCGAAAAGCCGCCTGGCTTCCATGTGTTTTCTATGTCAACACATTGATGAACCAACTCTAACACCGAAACAATCTTTCACCCAGCAATTTTATACTGCAAGGCACTATGCATGTTCCGTCGTAGTATAAAATACAGATCATTATCCGATAGAGGTGTACTAAGAGACAAAGTAGAATCTATCACCCTTGAATAGAATTCCATAAAATTTTCATTTGGTTTCTGCTTAATAGAACCAATCAATTGTTTAATCTCGGAATCAGTTCTGCGATCTTTGAACCTCTCTAACATCCCACGTTTTAAGTCTTCCCATTGAATATTTCCATTTCGCTCTAGAAAAGACCAATACCATTCAAGTGCACTTTTTCTTAACAACAAATACAAATTGTTAACTGTAGTCTTTCGGAAGAAATTTTATTTGCGCTTGACAAACGTTCAACACGATACAAAAATCGTTCAATCGCTTGCTCACTAGGTGATCCGTCGAAAGTTATGTTCCACTTATGAATTCCAATCATTGGTGGATGCAGTCTATTGAAACTATTAGATTTATCGGGAACACTGGCTGATACATCCTTAGATATTTGAACTCCGTTCAGTTTAGACTCTCGTGATCGCGATGGAACATCTTTAAATGTAGTATGTATTTGTGGGGTACTCGTGTTAGTACGTTCGCCAGTGTTTCCATTATTTTTTCATTTGTTTCTTTTTGACAAATGACGCATGAATAGTTTCAAACTGTCATCGTTTTTTATTTGTTCAGTATTGTTTGCCATTTTATCATGGAAAGACTGAGCCCGGCATAGCGTCGACAAATTGTTCAGCTGTATTATGAAAATCAGCGTTCTGCGAGGCATGTGTTTCGTGCGCTTAGGCCAAGCTACAGTTAAAGTAATCGGCCTGTCGAGACCACTATTTGGAATACCATCGAAAAGTTTGAATCCCAGTTTACAGTGTTGGATGATACGCGACTAAATAGACGGTTTGGTGTGGTTTATGCGCCTGTGAAATCATTCGTCCATATTTCTGCAAAAAAGAAGACGGCCTTGATAACGGAATATTTGCTGCCTGAAATTGAAGCCCGATCTCGACGACATTTGGTTCCAAGAAGTAATGTACTTATTGAAAAATCATGTTGGCCAGCAATTAATTTCACGGTTCGGATCGTTGAATTGGCTATTTCGATCGTGTGATACCTCTAGACCCTTTTCTTTGGGGCTGCGCAAAGTTCAAAGTCTATATGTGAATAATGTCATTCGCCAATTACCATTCGATATTCTCGAACGGGTCACTAAAAATTTGACTTTGAGAAAGGGCCCTTGCAGTTGCGGCCCTCATTTGAAAGAAGTAATCTATAGATTTCGTTATTACGGATAAAATCACGCACATATTACTTGATGCTCACTATTTCTGGCATAACTGCCGGTGTGACTTTTGCACTTCAGCACTCTTTTCACTATACCACAAAATTGTTTGATACATCATACAAGAATTAGCTCCAAAATATGTCTGTATGAAAAATCTAAAAAAAACTTGGCTCCACAACTGCAACTTGCTGGCCAAATTATACATTTTTTTGCAAATGTATCCTACTTGAAGTCATCCATCAAAACACATTCACTAAATTTTGTGAAAATGTTGTTTTCAGTCTGGCCCATATTTTATCGAACAAGTGTTGGTTATCTGTTGGTCGGTTTATATGATGCCTCGAGAAGTGAACTTGGAAGTTGTAGGGCTTCTTGTGACGTTGTTGGTGTCAATGGTGGTCCGCTATGTAGGCGATGGCGCATATCTTCTACTAGCTTATTGTAAACATCTGTTGTGTTTATTCGCGTGGTGAGATAAGCGTGGTTCTCGCCCAGAGGCGGGACCATTCGTAGAATTTTGTCGTCGTTTCCAACGAATTCGTTGTATATCGCTTTTAGATTCGCTATTCTCTTCTCTAAGTAAGACTTTGTCTTTCTGTCTTCTCCGTCTTTCCGATAGTTTTTTTCTATTTGTACTATCTTGCCACTTGTTACCTCTTGTAATTGAAGTAATAAATCCATTTTGTTGTTGTTTGGGTTTCCAGTGGTTGTATTGGTGCTGGTTGTTGCTCAGCTCCTCCCTCGACGGTAATATTGTAAAGATTTGTGCCTGTTGTTGCTTGGCTGGTGGTGTCGTCAGGCTTGACGACGTTATAGACTGTCCGTCCGTACTTCTATTTGCCGGTTGTTTTAGTGGCTCGAAGGACCATGTAAATTCTCAACTTAATCCGGCTGTTGTTGAATCCGGCTCGAAGGACCATGTAAAATCTTAACTTATGGCCAGTTGTTGGTTGTCTCCGACTGTTGTTGTATCCGGCTGTTGTTGTATCCGGCTCGAAGGACCATGTAAAATCTTGGCTTGTGCCTTAATTCTAAAATTAAGTTCGCTTCGATTTATGAGTTTACTTAATAGATTACCACGGGTGGGGTCTATGCCTCGGTTTGGCATTAAATAGTTTTTAATTTTATTTATTCAATTTCTCCCTTCAATTGGCAAATATAAAGGATGAGTATCGCGGCAAATCTATATATGGTAATGGTGAGGTGGTAAAATAAGCGGTGTCATAGGATTTGCAATCGTGGATTTTGTGCAGTGTTCGAACCTCGAACGATTTCTCATTAAAGTTAAAAAAATCGCTTTTTGATTTAAAAATGACCAATTTGCAATTAAATTAAAAATATATATTAAGGCTTGAACAAGTCATGATTTAAATCCAGTCACACAGCGTCTTTAACCACCGAGCCACCGCCCTACATATAAATAATGAGATGCCTATCGTTTATAGCTACCATTTGAATAAAAAAATTGAAAATTTTTGCAACGGCAATGGACTCTAATTATTTGACCATCGGCGTACAATTTCATTACCACTCTTTACTCCATGTCCATCTTTTTAAGTGAAGCTGAGTTGGATTTGAGTAATTTTATTTCACCATCACCAATTTGACAGGAGAAATTAAACTTTCCAATTAAATTGAGAAACTTGGGGGAAATATTTCATGGAGTGGGGTGTGTTAAATTTTATGGCACGGTCATAGTTAAAGTTCCCCGGATTATTTTTCATGAAAGTTATAACCTTTTTGTCTGATTTTTTGTGAACCGTTTTTTCCAATTTTTCTGCGCACTGTTCTATACCGTTCCACCGTTATAAAGAGGGCCCCACTCTATATAACGCTATATATCGTTGTTTTGGATCAATTTAATAATTTTGTAATGGATATTAGTTTTAAATTCCGCTCTTTTCGAAAAAGATTTAAATGCATTGACGGACATTCTGTAAAACTATCACCCATAACGAATTGTTCCTAAAGAAATTTGGTCATCCTTTAGTTTAGAACTAATTGGCAAAACCACTCAGGAAATGTCTACATTATCGACGTTGTCTACTTTCTTGACGTTATCTACGGGTTGTCGAGTCGTCAATGTAGAAAATAATAGATGATGCCCATCTATAGATGCTACATAGATTAGATTCTTGCACTCCCTGGTTTCGGGATCAGTGCCTCTTTGATGTACTCTGCGCATCTTTTGCACCATCTTTTATTGTTATTATTATTGTTGCTCCAAGGCAATTTGCTTTTGTGAGCACGTTTACGTGGTATAGTAGCGCCACAGACTTTGATTGATATATTTGCTCAATTGTTTGTACGAATTGAATACTTCTTGTTTGGTTCATTTATAAAAAGATTCGAGAATAAAGCCATTGGCAAGTAGTATTAAAAAAAATACCCGTAAATCCCACCCTTTATAGTTAATGTGAAATTATCACTAGGTGTGTTTAGTCATTAATAAATATTAAATGCAGCAATATAAAAATAAATATGGAAACTACAACAGTGACACTTTCGAGTTACAAATTTTAAGCAAACATTTATATTTATGCATTCAATATTTTTCCCAATTGCTCACAATGGATTTGATTTCGTTGTTATGTAGATAGAATAGAGTCTGACTAATCACCCCAAAAAAATTAAATCGCGCAAGTCAAGGTTAACCACTGTCATATGATTTATAAACCCTTCATCATTATTTTTTTTTTTTTTGGTTTTTGTTTAAAGACGAACAAAATCTTAAGAGGATGCGCGATATAATGAAACCAGATACACTTTTGTACATGTCTTGTGTACATAAATCAGCAGATGTTTAAAATCAAACCGACAAACAGATATTTGTATGTATATTCTATTCTGTTAAACATGCAAATTTATTGCGTACGCCATAACCATTTATACGGTGTTTGATGCTACATAATGTGAAAACTATCGGTAAATAAAAATAATTGCATTAATCAAAATAATATGAAAACAATGAATCATAAATCTTTAAGAAATTCTAAATATAGACGTTAAATAAAATTTTATTATTATTTATTTTGGAATAAAATTAAACAAAAAAAAAAAAATTGTAATCAAAATTCATATCGATACCTCGTCGCAGACCAAACCAAAACTATATATACTCGTACAAATGTGTTCATATACATAAGAAACCTAATAAAATGGATATCCTTTTAGCAAGACAGAGGTGTAACAAAAGCATTGAAATTATCGTGTGTATTCATCGAATCAGTAATCCGCACCATATTTATAGCACAAAAGGAGTCATAAAGCACACTGTCACACGATTTAATGAACCCACAGTGTATACATACATTGTATAGCCAGCGAATCCACTAACAAATATTATTTTTATGCTGCTGCTGCTCTGTAGTTATTTTTAGATATCCAATTTTTTTTTTTTTTTTTTTTTTTTACTTAAAGCAAAACTTATTCCAAAACTAAATACCAACTATTTTATCAGTTTAATTTAAAATTTAATTGTGATCGGACGGCTACATAAAATTACATAAAATATACATTTTTTTTAATTTAGTTTAGTTTAGAGATTAGAACGCGCGCACCAATTGTGGATGCATAAACATATGTGTTTATTGTAGTGATTGAATGGATTACAGTGATTTAAAGTTTTGTGTGCTATACAACAAAAAAAAAATGAATAATTTTAATTACTTTAGTATCGTAATTATTAATTTATTACAATTATTAATTAAAAGTGGTTGCGCATTTAATTTATCGCCCATACCGAATTACGCGTTCACGGAGCCGGCATTACAGTTTGTCAACGAAAAAGTTCAAAGCTCATATTTTGGATATCAGATAAATTTACGTAAATCGAGCGTTATAATTGCAGCACCACGTGCCCAATCGACCTTATGGTCGCAACACAAATTCAATGAAACCGGTGCCCTATATAAATGCACAATAGATACGGCAACGTGTATACCATTTGTGGTGGACGATTCGGATGGCATGAAACCGTTTCAAGAGTATACGAAATTATTGAAATCGCATCAATGGTTGGGTGCCTCGATGGACGGTGGTTCGAATGAAGATGATTTGCTTATTGTAAGTATTTTTGTGTGAATTAGTCATGCAGATACATGTGTTTATACATATATACGTCGAGTACATACACCACATGTATACCGTCAACCCCTAATTTTGTGTTTTTTGCATTATTATTTTTCATTTTAATTACGTAATTTCTTATTACATACATTGTATGTATACAATTTGGACGCAAGTCGTGAATGAATCATGTGTGCGCGACAACGATAAAATTTTGTGTTCAAAATATGTTTTTGCAATATAGTTTGATAAAATAAATTCGATGTTGTATTAACGCACGCAGCATGCCAAATTGTGGTTAGATTTAATGTGGTATACTTTAAAATTATGGTTGCGAAACCACATAAAGTAGCATCATCAGATCAAATGATTCAATTCATGAGAAACTGTATGAGATATTCAATCAATTTTAGTAAAAATTTCAAAGCACTCACGTAGTAAAACACACGAAAAATTGTGCTGCAACAGTACAAGACACTTTTTCGTGTTTTTTACTATGCGAGCGCTTGGGAAGGTCAAATAAAATTTGATATCGAAATTGTATTTTTTTGTGAAATTCTATTTAATATAATTTTATAAATAATAACAAACAAAATATTAATCGTAGCTGCTCAAACCTAAATTTGCATTCCAACTTGGATCAATATTGGTTTGATGGCGATGGATTTTTTATTGGACAATTAAATGAACAGTGTGGCCTCTCAATGACACTGATTATCTTGCTCAATATGGCACGATATTTATGTATATCCAGTAGTCAGCTCAATTATTAAAAAATTGGGGAAAAAGATGGGAAGCACATAAAATATACTTTGCCCACCAAGAAGTGGATCAAACTTTTATAATCTAATAAAATGTATTTCCTTTTGTAAATTTTCCTTAAAGGCTTAAAATATCACGATTTGTTGTCAAAATTTGGAGTATTTTTATACCTATGTATATAGTCTATGTACGCACTTTCTATTAAAATTTAAACGTATTGGAACCCTGGCTTCACGAATTGTAGTATAAGTGTTTTTGTCTAATATTCTGAAAGTTTGCCAATCATGGCGCATAATAAAAGGTCTCGAGTTCAAATCCCCTTAAATGTTAGTCCTAAATTCGAAAATTTCCAAAATGATAAAATTTTAGTTCCTTATATGTACTCCAATTCCTAAAAGAGGCAGTTAACCAGTACAATCGGAAGTCTCGAATTTGGAGAATTGGCAAAAAAAAATAAAAATGATCGAAACCAGTCAATTCATGAGAATTTTAGAAGATAGAATTATAGTTAGGACAAATACCGAAACAATTGAAAAATTACGGAAAGTGTTTACCGATACCAGACCGAGCGATAATACCGTTACATTAATTCCTAAATTATTATACATATTTCCATATTGTTAACTCGACATTATTTTTGCAAGCTTAAATGGATATTTTAACCATAAAGGAGACTAAATATATTCACGTGAAATTTATCTTATACCTCTCCTAAGAGCAATAAGAACAAATATATATTCATATGTGTGAGTGTGAATATATAATAAAAGTCTCGTTATAACGAATTTTTATATTTTTATTATTTTTTTCACATTATTAATTAGAGATCTGCTACTAATGCCTAAATACAATAAACAGCATTCTTTGGAACTTAAAGAAGTAAGATGAACAAATAGGGAATTCTATATACATACGTCTGTATATGTATTTGAATTATGTAAGATTCAATTAAAGCACAGTTTAAAAAGTAGTAATTTTTATTTAGACTTGAGCGCTTCTTATCCCCACTCCAAATGACCAATTATTAGAAACACACGAAAATGTTCAGAGAAATCGATATATTACAGTTCGGTTACTTAAAGACAAAAATATCCAGTCCTACAAGTACCTAAAACCCTATATTTCGGAAAACCGAATGGTTTTCCGTTAGACTAGGTCCACACCTACTTGAACATTTTTCGGCAGGGTTGGGCGAGGAAGATTACACCATGTAATATTGCCGACACGTAAAACGTTACGTATAGATTACTTGGCAAGGTTTTTGGTGAACGTCAACAATTAAGACAATGTCAACAACCACGATATTTTTACGATTTAAAAAAATTTGCTAGTATTCAGCTGTTTTTTGTAAAAGGGCACCAGTTAAGTCCGATACGAAGAAATTAAAGAATTATTCAAGTTGAATTGGGAATTCCATAACATACTATACCTTTGGAAATATGAGTTGAAATACAACCAAACAATAGATTTAATTAAAGAATATTTATAGCACGAAACGTTCGAAATGGTCTAAATTCAAATTGTGTTATTACGTTGAAAGTCAAGCTCGTGAGATTCCGCACAACTTCAGGTAATTCTGTGGTAGCAATATTGCTCCATTTGGAAAAGATATTTTCAGCAACCTTATCGCATCCGCCATTCTTCTCACTACTGCCGAATATTTTTGGATCGCCCAAAAATCGGTGGGCTTGTAAGTGTTCGCGGGTATTGCTATGCAATTGTTAACTGAATTGATTTATAATCTCTTTCTACAAAAACACGATTATTTTTGTAGACGGATGAGTTTTTACAAACCGGATTATTATGTAGATATGTAATTGTTTTCATTGCTTCTCGTGTGTGAATAACTCGTCATGGTCAGGACTCTACATCATTCCCCCTAGAATAAATTCTACGGGAAAAAATATATTTTTTTCTAAACTGAATTCTCAGAGCATGTTGTGGCTCAGCTGGAATTAGATTAAGCATAATATTTCGTAGACATTTAATAACCTGGTTGGAGTCTGGAGGTTGTTGATATGGTGCTTCCATAAAAAATTCGGCAATGGTAGTTTTAGTGTTTGTCCATAAACTAGTTCTACCGGGAAACATTTAATATTATCTCTTAGGTGTAGCTCTTATGCCAAGAACAACTATTGACATCTGCGAACTCCAATTTATCGTATCGTTCGGCGGTAATATCTTTCATAAGGTAACCTTGTATCTAGCTAGTGGAATGAACTATGGCAGTTAAAATGTATGCATATAGTGGTCCAAGTGGTCTAACGATGTCCAAATGAATGTGTTCAAAACGACCAAAAGGCTGTTTAAATTGTCTTACTTCTGATTTCGTGTGCCTTTGAATTTTAGATCTTTGGCATGAAAGACAGGACTATGCTCAGATGTTAACGCCTTTGTTCATGTTAGCCGAAAGTAACAAGCCGTTTTTAATTTTCTAGTTTTGGGCGAGTGAAATCAGAAAGTAATTTCTGAAGTTGCTCGTCAGCCTTCTGTAATTTCGAAATAGATTTAAGATATAATGTTTTTTCGATAGAGGTATAGTTTCGTTAGCGCTTGTGCGTGATAGACTGTGAGAGACAACATTATCTTTGCCTATAATATATTGAATGTCCGTTGGAAACTGCGAATTAAAGTCCAAATGACGAGCTTGTGTGATCTTCTTTCTATTTTGGAGCTTATGAGGGTTAGGTGTAAATAGCAAATTCTCAACCTTCTATAAAATATCGAAAATGTTTCACCGCTAAGTATATGGCGTGTAATTCTCTGTCAAATGCTGAATATTTCGTATCGGCTGGTTGTAACTTTTTATCGAAATATGCTAGAGGGTCCTTACATTCATTTTTGAGTTGCATGAGCAAGCGCACTTTTATTCTTATTATACTTCTGACCAAGCAAAATATCTTGCAGTTTTTGGCATTCTCAGTAACAACTTATAGATGCGCATGAATCGGCGATAACAATTCATCTAGTTTTGGTACAAAGCGATGATAATAATTATAATAATTCCAATAAATTGTTGAATTTGTCAAAGGGATGTATAGGCATTGGAAATGGCTTCCAAATAGCTTCAACTCTTTCCTCGGATGGGAATATTACCTTTGGAGTAATTTTGTGATTTAGAAAGTAAAAAGCATTAACACCAAAATTTTAAAGTTTTGATATTGATATCAAAATCTGCAAACAGTATAGTTACAAATGCGAGGTTCTTCTTCTGTTTTCGCAGCTACAAGAATATCATCTAAGTATGCAAACACGAAATCCAGTCCTCTAACTACCTCGTTTATGAACCTTATCTGAACAGGGTTGCGTAAAACGAATTCGATTACACTAAAAGGACTGGTAATTGCTGTCTTAGCAATGTCTTCAGTAGCAACAGGTATTAAATGATATACTCTGGCTAGGTCAATTTTAGAGAATATAATACAAGCGGTTAAGTTCATATATAGAAATGTTGTAAGTGGAGTATAGGGTAATGGTCACGGTGTTTAATCTCCTATAATCACCACAAGGTCTCTAAACAAGTTGTTCCTTTTTTCTAACCATATTCCTTCATGTATTACAGCTCCGAACTTCTATTTATGTAATTCAGTTGTGACTGAGAATTGAAATAGTCCAGTCCTAAGTACCCAGGAGCTTATATTTCGGCAAATCTGAGTAGATTTCCGTTAGGGTAGGTCCACACCTACTCGGAAATTTAACGGCTATGGTGGCCTCTTAATAGAAACACTCGAAAAAAACAAAATTGGGACACTTCGATATATGTACTAGAAATTGGGACACTACATAAGCTATTATAGATAGATTAAATATAGGGTTTCAGGTACTTAGCGTTGGACCTATTTGATAAGTAGCAAACCTGAAATACATAAATAGAAGTGTTCGAATTTTTGCGATTGTTTCTAATAAGAAGCCATCATTTTCGAAGAATGTTTGAAATAGGTGTGGATCTGGTCTAACGGAAAACCACTCAGATTTTCCGAAATATAGGCTTACAGATACTTAGAACTGGACATGTTAGATTCTAAGTATCAAAGTTTTACCGAAAGAGTTAGGTTTTTACGTATTAAGGACTGGACGTTTTTGATTATCAGTCATAAAACTGAAAAACATAAATAGAAAAGTCCGAATTTTTTCGTGTGTTTCTAATAAGAGGCCATCATAGCCGAAAAATATTTGAATAGGAGTGAACCCATTCTAACGAAAAACTACCAAATTTTCCCAAATATAGGCTTTCTGGTGTGTAGGACAGGACATGGTTGGTTCATGGTACGAAAACTGAAATACATTGTATCAAAGTGTTCGAATTTTTCCGAGTGATTCTAATAAGTGGTCATTTGGAGCAGGGACGAAAAGCACTCGAGTCTTAATAAAAATTCTTACTTTTTTTAACTGTGCCTTAATATTTTTAAATTTAAATACTACAGACGATTATAGAATTCCTTATTTGCTTACCGAGGTTCGAAGAATGCTGCTTATTGTGTTTAGATATCTGTAGAACTCTATAATTAACATTAAATTTGCTTTAAAGTGAAACCGGTAAGTTAGTAAAAAAAACTAATTCCTTTTAATGTAATAATTCACAATAAGCTTTTATTTTACACTCACGCATATGCATAATAATTTGTTGTTGTTGCTTTTAGGACAAATTTAGGACAAATTTGACATACGTACTAAATATTTAGAAAGTGTGAGAATGTCTGCTAATTTTACTTTAAAAGCATAAATCCTGGAAAATATTTGAATTGACAGGCTCCTTGTCTGTTAAATGTTTTCTTAGTTGTACTTTCTCCTAAAATATTATCAGCACCTGGGGTTAACTGGCTTCCATACATTAATTAAGTGATATATAAATGCCTAATAGCCCCAGAAAAGCAATGGCGATTAGTTCGAATCTTGCAGGTATATACACTGACAATTTTTATTTTAATTTAAGTACGAAGATTGGGTGTTGGATGATTAAATGGATTCCATCATAATGGTATCATAAATTTGAAATCTCCAAAAATAATAAAATAAAATTTCCTAAATACACAAATTCACCTGCAGACGAAATATAAAATCAAAGTTAGGTTATGTTAGGTTAAATGGGCTGCTACGGCACACTTAGACTGGTGCCGGTTCATTGTGATACCACAGGATCTTACTTCCTTATTACCTTTATTTGAACCTGTTAGAGCTACTTATGTAGCGTGATATATCTCGCACTTTGCAGTTTTTGAGATCAGAGAGGCAGTCCATTAAGAACTACCCATATGTGTATGCCTTCTGTGTGCTAAAGCCGGACATGAGCATAGGAAGTGGACTAAAGCCTTTCCCCCTCCTCGTCCATACAGCTTATGCAAAAATCATATGCCTCTAGACCTAGCCACGATCGTTTTTAATTCACGTCTACGTAGGGAGATTTGTGTCTTTGAGCGTTTCAAGCGCTGTCTTGCGCGCCATAATAGGCCTCCCCAAATTTCCCCTTTCCGGTAGTAGATGGAGAGTTTTACCATGCTTAGCTAACCTCATGACGTCCGAATGGCTGGGGACCCAGACTATCTGAATATTTAAATGCTCAGTCATCTCATTTAGAGACAAATGGCAACCAAATGCCACTCTAGATGTCAGAGATACTGATTCCTGCGACTTCATTGCCGCCTAACTGTCCAAATAAATTGCGATATCGAGGACCAATCGAGGATACCACATTATATCTCAACCAAGTCAAGACCTCTACAATCGCTATCATCTCTGCTAGTTACACATTGCAGTAATCAGGGAGACGAGCTGAAATATCTATACTTCCAATTTATCACAGAAGAATCCACCTCTTACTTTACCGTGTAGCTGGGAGCCATCCATAAAGAACTGTAATGCTTCTGTTTCCGATCGCAACCCGCTCCTCACCTATGAAATCAATTTTCGGTAAACTCATTTACCGTATCAAAAAGTAGGGTAAATCGAGTACACAAAAATAAATGTTTAACATTTAGATTGTTAATTTTTTAGGGATCTACGGATTAAGTAAGCTGAAAATAAACAAAAGCACGTATTTCAATAAAACAAAAATACTAAAAATCGACTTTTAGAATGAAATTTAAAAATTCCATTTTTTCAAAAGTTTCAAATTTCAATTGGAATTAACAAATTTTGAAAATTTTGAAATTTAAAAATTTTGATGTTGAAAATTTCGAGTGATTTCTCGAATATTGAAATATTACGGAAAGATATCGTTTTACCTGCGACATTTTTGCTGACAAATAGGACAATAGCAAACAAGAACTTAAGTCTTTCCAACCGTATATTCAAAGGACTAATTTTCTTATAAAATTCTCAGATACATTCGATATTCTTCTTGCGACCCTTTTTATCTTAATGTCATGTGAAACTATTCAATGATTTTTTATTTCAAAATTATGAATTAGACCTACATATATACGAGTTGGGTTATTTTGAATTCCATCTAATTCCCGTAACCTACCAATATTTTCTCAATTTTAGAACCTACGTGAAATAGTTTCAATGACATTTGACCTTCTTTTAAAGGAGAAGAATGTTAATCGGAGCGAAGAGCTCTAAACATGAGCTCAGGTACATAATTGTACATTTTGGTAACACGTTCGCGTCTATCTTGATTGCCATTCAAGGTACTAGATTAGATACATTTTTTCTGGGTTGGTGATACCCATTAATTGTTGCGAGATGTTGCAATTTTCGAACTGTAAATAGTTGATACAAAGTTATTTACTGCAATACTTTCAGGTGATCGAACTATTTCCCTCGACAGTACTTTATCGTCTCCAACGACTAGAATTTTCCGGATTCCTTATTATCCTGCAGAGTCCAATTGTAATCCTCACTGAAGTATTGTGGTGGTTTATTCATCTCAATCAATTAAGAGTGGTTGTTGTGGCTTGCGTTCCCCGAATTAAGAGCTTTGAACTTTTTATGCTAATTCAATTCTTATTTTTTATGGGCTTTCTGATAGTTATTTAACAAATTTTAAATTGTATGTGGCTGTGTACCTTTTAGAACAATTTATTAAGCATTTTATCACAATTCTATTGTGATTAAGTATTGACAGCATGGCTTGAGAGGAAAAAATTCTATTCAACTTTTTAGTATATGAAATGAATTCTTGGCAATAAAAATATCGTGGATTCAATTCTAATAGTATTCAAACTTGGGTCAAGTTTTAGTTATAGACAAATTTGAATTAAAATAATACAATTAGGGAAAAATTTCAATGTACAATAAATTTCGATCGGGTTCGGTTCAAATCTCCTAGTAAATCATTTTAGCTTGAATTCAATTTGTGATTGTGACTAGAATTTCATTGAATATTTTTTTTAAATTGAATACATTTTGAGAATAGTTTCAACATAATTAGATTTAAATTTAAATTGAGTTTTTGGTCAAATTCGATTTGGTTATTACTTACCTAGAGGTACCTCAAGTTGACATTGACTTTTCTGTCTATCTATCTGACAGTCGTCTTTATCCTCCCAACAGCCCAATTGGCCTAATTGATTTTCGTATAAGCTGTATAAGTAAGTTGAAGGATTCCAATGATTTTTTTTTTTTTTTTAAAAGGACTTTGGCATAGACACTTTTACGGTCCATAGCCTTACCTTACATTCACACAACATTCATTCAATCCATTCATTCATCCCATTCACACAAGTACAGTATACCACCTGCGCATTGCATAGCTCCATGTCACCCTGTACAGTGACATGGAAGATGGGTCAGCCCATGAGTTCTACATTCCAACAGAGGCTCATAGATGTTTTCAATTTAATCACCGATCGTAATCGGGAGATTAAAAATCCCTTTTGCATCCCGCCTCTGTTGGGATTCGAACCCGGTACCTCCCGATCCAAACGTCGCAGCTTTAACCACTGCGATATTTGCTCGGTCCAATGATTTATGAGTGGGACACGCTAAATGAAAACCGCGATAGAGCCTAGGAGAGCCTGGAACTTTATAGATATTCCATTTAAAAGAACTTAAAGCTTGAAAAGTAATCAAATTTGTAACGTAGAATTATATAAGCAATTTTCAGAATTCCAAACATAAATTAATTTTTTAGTTTTCTAAAATTCCAAATTTGGTCGAATTTCGGAAAGAAGTTCATAATAAGCAAAACTTCTGCATAAAATGTAGTCTTGAGAAATCATGACGAGCTAAATATTTGAAATTCAGTTTTAGCAAAAAAATTGGAAATTTTTCAGAATTATAGGAGCTTCGGGAATTATTTCCAATTCATAATTAGATAACATTAAAATTTTAGAGCATTTGGATTTTAAAAGAAAACCTTAGCTATTAGATTTGAATTAAATTTCAGTTTTGTGAAAATGTCGAGAGGAATTTCAAAATAATTTTAGTTTTAGTATTAGGATAGGGCTGATTGAAAATGTATAACAAGTTTTTATTAAAGTCTTGTGAAATTCGGTTTGACCAAAAATTTGGCAAACTATATGTAAAATCAAATTCTCAGATATTATAAAATAATTCGATTTTTAAGATTTTCTAAAATTATTAATTTCCTAATCTATTTAACAAAAAATTTTACTAACTAAATTTAAACTCGAAATAGGTTTGTGCCCCAAACGCAGTATCAGCCAACGCATACAAACATAGTTACCATGGTATATGCTATTTGAGTGAAAACACGTTAAACGATAGAATATCACAACCATCTAAACAATTGGTGAAACAACTCCATCCGCTTCGAGAGAAAGGTAAATGAACTACATATAAATTTCGAATGGCCCCAAAGCCCTTGCTTTAATCGAGAAACTTCCTTATTTTATTACAGAATACCAAGAAATATTGTATAAGGATGTCAATGGTACAATGGATAAATTCTCGTATTTGGAATACGGTCAAATGGGGCATAGTGTTCAGATGTCCAAAAATTTTAAAGACATTCTAATCGGGGCGCCCGGTGTATTTGTCGGCAGTGGTAGCGTTGTCAAGTATAAATCCGCTGCCACAAAAAAAATTAATTTAATCAATAAATTTGGTAACAGAGAAATATATTTTCCAAACACAATACGCTCGTATTCATATTTTGGGTATGCGGTGGCGATTGGAAATTTTATCGTCAAGTCAAAAACCACATATGCTGTGTCCGCTCCTCGTGAGGGATTCGTGAATATTTTTGAATTTCAATTTAACAACAAAACTACAATTAACTACTTCAAGCGAGAAATTCGTATCGCTTTTAAATTGTACGGCGAACAATTGGGCGAGTACTATGGTTACGCTTTATTGGCGGAAGATTTTAATGGTGATCAAGTCGATGATTTGGCTGTCGGTGCGCCATTATATGCGAAACAAAAAACATACGAAAACGGAAAAGTGTACGTTTATGTGTGCAAACTTCAAAAGTGTACGAAACAAGAGCCACTGTTCTCGAATTACGATGGGAACGGAAGATTTGGTATGACGCTAGGCAAAATAGGCGATATAAATCAAGACGGATATAATGATCTGGCGGTTGGCGCACCATATGACGAGAACGGAAAAGTTTATATATTTCTGGGTGGACGAAATGGTCTGGCGACGAAACCGAGTCAAATTATATTGAGCCCGAATTCAAATGTCTATACATTTGGCCTGGGTTTATCGAAAGGCGTGGATATCGATGCGAATCGATACAACGATTTTGCGATTGGGGCTCCCAATTCTGAAGACGTTTACATTTATAAATCATATCCGGTTATTAAAATCAATGCGATCATTACGCCAGCGTCAATCAAAGTTGTAGTTACAGATCGAGAGACTACATTTACGATATGCGCCAACTATTCAACTCAGTTACAAGCGTTCGATCGAAATATTTCCATAATGTTAACGATGCATATAGATCCGCAACTGAATCGGGCCACATTTTCCCACACACCCAGTAAAAGTGAAACCATCGAAATGATTATCTCTCCAAACAAACAATGTCGTGAGTATCGTATTCATCTAAGCCACACGCTACACGATCATAGACCGATTGTGCTGGAGGCGAGTTATCATTTGAAAAAGGATTTTCGAAAAGAGGCAGTATTTTGCGACGATTGCGTTGCTGTAAATCCAACCGATGCGACATTTGTACAAAGTAAAATTGCAATTAGCAGTGGATGTAACGGAACGTTTTGTATGGCCGATCTTATAATTGCGAGCAATATAACGGATATACGGTAAGTCGTGTATAAACTATATACATATGTACAAATTTCTTTATATAGTTAACCGAGTTATTTATGATTCTAGAGACACCCACATCCTTGGCAAACCCGAAATCATATTCATCGAGTACACAATCTCGAATTTCGGTGAAACGGCATATTTCCCCCAAATTTCGATAAAATTATCACAACTAACACAATTCGTAAAAGTTCCATCGAACTGTGATCTGAACGAGGCGACATTAAACTGTGACTTGGATAATTCGATGCCGCTACGGCAAAACCGTCAAACAAAATTTGTTGTATCGCTCAATCTGATGGATTTATCGGGTCACGAATTAAGTATTCGTGCCGAGGCGTCAAGCGCCAGTAATGAGACGACCCCGAATAACAATATCGTGACCAATACTATAGAACTGGTCGAATATAATACGATCGAAATTATCGGTAAATCACATCCGACGCAAATCTCATTAGAACGGATTATCGAGGGCGAAACGTTAAATATAACCCACGAATTCGAAATCATTAATTATGGCTACAGTGACATGAAGGAAATAACATTTACCGTGTACATACCAAATATTTACAATCACGAATTTAATGTGGTCGGACCCATGCACTACGAAACGGATCGATATGAAATGGACTTCGAAATGGACGGTGAAACCACTGAAACTAATTTTGGATTATCTTCGGAAAAATCGAGTGGTACAACCGCAAAATCGCGCACGAAACGTGAAACATCAACCAGCGATCAATTATTAACTGCTGAAGCGTTACAAAGTAAAATCGTATACATTCCACATCATCGTGCGCGATATTTTAATTGTTCGGGCACTTTGGATACGCACCACTGTTTAACGTCAACCATGAAATTTACGGAATTCATTCCGAAGGAAAAAATCAAAATTAATTACAATATAACCGTGAATCTAGAGAATCTACATCAAATACTGGATGAAGAGCACAATATTCTGCTGTTCGAAATAATTCCGAAGCTCGAGAAAACAAACGATCCGCACATGGAAACATTTAAATTAACCGCAATGAACACCTTAACCGCGATCGAATTGATTTATCCCGAAAAGACACCACTATTTTGGATTGTGCTTTCAATCATAGTCGGTATTTTAGTGCTGGCTAGCCTAATCTATCTACTAAATCGTTTGGGATTCTTTCGGCGTGCGCTCAAAAAAGAAATTGTTAAAATTAAACGTGAAACTATGCAATTGCGGCAGAGTATGGCGTTACGACAAAGTATGGCATTGCCGATGGACGAGAGTAGTTGTTTAAGTGACGAAAATGTTTGGACTTCGTAAAAGTATGCGTATACACGTGCTAGGTGGGACAAGGAAGAGCATTCAATTTATTTCAAATTGATTGTAAATATTTATTTATTTATTGCGAATAAAAATTAAAAGACTTTTCAATCGAATTATAGTTTATTTCTTTGGTTTGTTTGTTAGTGGATGCCATCTAGTTGAGAATAGCCGGACTCGCATATACACAAAAAAGATCGTATCGTTTGATTTAAAGCGGAATAACTTCGGTACCATATCCAGAGTTATGATTAATTAAACAATGAATGGTATTACCATATCGGTCGACCATGCGCATGGGATAGTTTTATTGCATTTTATATACGATTTAAAACCATTGTGTACCCGTAATTTTTCATCAGTTTCATTCAATATGCACAACCATGAATTTATTAACGCTTAGTTTCGTAATCAGTTTGGGTTTACTAATCAAAAATGTGTCAACATTTAATTTGTCACCGCGGCCAATTCGAAAGCTAACTGAGCCTGCTATACGATTTTATCCAGCCAAATACGAAAGTTCATATTTTGGTTATCAAATAAATTTACGTAAAAGTAGCATAATTGTATCGGCGCCCAGGGGCCAAACAACTTTTTGGTCTCAGCGAAGTTTTAATGAAAGTGGATCGATATACAAATGTGATTTACACGATGGCGTTTGTGAAATATGGAAAGTGGATGATAGTGATGGATCAAAAGGAGTTAATGGATATACGCACCTTAAATCAAATCAATGGTTTGGTGCGGCTATGGATGGTGATTCAAGTGATAATGATTTGCTTACGGTTTGTGAAATTAAATTTCAATTTTTTTCAAATTTAGTGTGCGTGTATGACACATAACACACTCAATTCAAAAATAGATCCTATATTTACAAATACATATAGTGATAACAATTTGGGTGTTTGTAATTCCAAGACTTGATTAATTATTTTGATAAAAAATTGTTAATTAATGAACAAATTATTTCCATTTTATGTATAATTCTAAAGGTGTGCGCTCCAAACATTATATCAGTCAAAGAAGCGGAATATTACGCTCATGGCCAGTGTTATTTAATCGAAAATTTTGGAACCGAACGAATCCGACCATTTCAACCGCTTTCCTATCACGGCAAGTTTATCATTTTCGCATCCACACGCACGTTAAATGATAAAACCTAAATTATTTATATATTTTCACAGGTTATCAAACCGTACAGCTAAAGCAAGATGGTAAATGGGTCACATTTACACATTTTTACTATGGCCAAATGGGCGTTAGTGTTCAAATGCTTAAAACCCCAAATCAATATATAATCTTAATGGGTACACCTGGTTTACTAACCGGTTGTGGCGGTGTTGTTCGACTGCGATCGCTTACAACTAAACCCGAAACGAATTTAATTTATAAATTCGATCGTTTCGATGTGACCGATCCAATGTATTTCGCTTCAAATTCATATTTTGGTTATGCGGTGGCGATTGGAAATTTCCTATCGAAAACTAAAATTTCGTATGCCGCCTCTGCACCACGAGCTGGTTTTGTACAAATTTTTTCGTTCAACGAAAAATTCGATAGGGTGATGGCAAATTATAATCATAAGACGCGTACAGCTCAAAAAATTTTGGGTGAACAGTTGGGCGAATATTTCGGGTATGCCCTAGTGGCGGACGATTTTAATAACGATAAATACACGGATTTAGCAATTGGTGCACCGATGTACACGAAACAAGGTACCCAAGAAAATGGTAAAGTTTACGTGTACAATTGTAAACAGCTCATATGCAATCAAGGAGTTGCTCTTTTCTCGAACTATGACGGAAATGGGCGATTTGGAATGGCGTTCGCTAAACTTGGTGACCTAAATCGGGATGGATACAATGATTTGGCGATTGGTGCCCCATACGAGGGAAACGGAAAAGTTTATATTTTCCTTGGTGGCCAAGACGGGCTATCCACGATACCTAGTCAAGTGATATCGGCACCCATAAATACGCAATCATTTGGCTTGGGATTGTCGAAAGGCGTGGATATTGATAGAAATGCCTACAATGACCTCGTAATAGGAGCGCCAGAATCTGATGCCATTTTTATTTATAAATCATATCCCGTGATCAAAATAATCACGAGCATCACACCACATTCAGATAAGGTGAGTATCACCGAGCATGAAACAACATTTACCGTGTGCGCGAGCTATGATACTCCAATGAAGTCGTTTAACAAAATTATTTCGATTGTTTTAACTATGAATTTGGACCCACATATGAAACGTGCCACATTCTTCCAATCGCAAATCCAGAGTAAAACCATTGATCTAGCAATAACAAAGTCGCATTACGAAAATTGTAAATTACATCGAATTCAATTGAATCACAGCGCAATAGTTCAATTACCGATCGTGCTGGAAGCGCAGTACGAATTAAAAAAAGATTTTCGACAGAGTAACGAATTCTGTGAGGATTGCGTAGCAGTGAATCCCATTGATCGCAAGGTAGTCCAAACTAGGATTGCTATAAGGTCGGGGTGTCGTAACGATCAATGGTGCATGGCTGATTTAACAGTCAAAAGTAATCTTACTGCAAAGAGGTAGGTTAAAAAATAAATTGATATAAACAACTTTTGGGTCCATAAATATTTTAAATGCGCTAAATAATTTCAGTTTAACTCACACCCTGGGCAAACCAGAACTGATCACAATCGAATATGTGATTAAAAATCGGGGGGAGACGGCATACTTTCCAAAAATATCCATTAAATTAAAACCGACGACACCATTTGCAAAAATTTCGCCCAACTGTTATGTGAACGAAACGATATTGCATTGCTATTTACTTAATTCGATCCCATTGTACAGCCAAAATGAAACGAAATGTTTGGTTACAATAAATCCAATCGATTTGACTGGTGTTAAATTAATGATTGAAGCGATCGTTTCGACGTCCAGCAATGAGACGAACCCAAATGATAATGTACTTGTGAATAAAATCGATTTGGTTGAGTTTAATGTGATCGAAATTATTGGGTATGCACGAATTTGAATTTGTATAATCCAAATAATTTTTTAATATGAAAACATTGAATTACAGAAAATCGTATCCAGCCGAGGTACCAATATACGTGGATGAGATCCCGGCTCAATTGAACGTAACACACGAATTTATAATCATCAATTATGGTTACAGTACGATGCACGAAATTATATTTACGGCCTATGTTCCGCATATTTATAATCACATGTACAATTTAATCAATTACATGGAGATTGGTGCAGCGGAACGTGAGGAGCTCGAGTTTGAAAATGATGCGACCAATAATTTGAATAGTCCACGCGCAAAACGTGAAACACTCGGCAACACAATAGCCGATGCGCTTGAAAATCGTATCGTTCATATTCCACATCATCGTGTACAATATTTTAATTGTTCGCCCACCGTTCGAATTCACGGTTGCAGCGCAATAGATTTACGACTAAATAATTTTGTGGCTAAAGAAAAAATCAAAGTAATTCTCAATATGACGTTGAATTTAGAAAATTTACAGAAAATTGTGAATAAAACACATAACATGTTGTTGTTCGAAGTATTTCCGTCACTCGAAAAGGTGAACGATCCGGCAATGAAGACATACGGTTTAAGTGTAATGAATACATTAACCGTGATTGAATTACTCAGCGAAGGTAAAACACCATTATTCTGGATTGTAGTGTCGATTATAGTGGGAATTTTCGTATTGTGCGGCATAATCTATTGGTTTAATCGCATGGGCTTCTTTCGGCGCAAACTCAAGACGGAAATCAAAAAAATTAAACGTGAAACTATGCAATTGCGGCAGAGTATGGCGATGCGAGAAAGTGTACAGTTTTACGAAGAAGAAGAAGAAGGCGACGAATCATTTCAAAAACAATTATAAAATAATTTTTTTTCTAATCTGCATATGTATTTGATTTAAATAAATTAAAAGGCTTTTTTACTTAACATACATAATACATGGTTTGTTTCTATGCTAACACTTTAATTCGATGACATCTACATTTGAATAGCAAAACTAATAACCGAGACAAGTTCATGATCAAAATTGTTCTTTTTTTTTTTTGGTTTTGTTATGATTCAGTAAATTGAATTCCCATCACTTAAATAGCAATTATATTAGCTAGATCACGATTAATAGAATCATATTTAAATCTATAATAATGATCGATAAATCTTTAGAGTAATGTGCATATCAATCATGGGACTTCGAATTAATTAGTATACACCTAGTATCGTATGTATTTGATTCTGATGGGAAAATGTAGATTATGACCTTCAATATACGCGATCTACGTATGATGGGAAGGGTGTAACGTAAATTTACGTAATTTAATGTAGATGAGGTGAGGTGATTCAGTGAAATTAATTTCCATATGCGCGCGATTGAATGATTTTGTTGTCAATTTTCAGGTATTTGGATTTTAGTTAGTTTTCTGGTTGGTAGACTTAGTACAATATTAATATTTTGATGGTGTCATTAAGTCGTATATACATATATACATACATATAGCAACGCAAGGGTATGATGAACTACTTGTAACAATCAGAAAATTATATTAAATAATTACATACATATACGTGATTGTCGAGATTTTATTTTGTCTGTGTGTCAAAAATTGGTTTCAAGGTTAGAATTTGTAGAAGTCATTCTTATTATAAATGGATCCTTATACATAATATCATAATATGTATTGTATATATATAAATACCCCAAGCTGTGATCTAATAACCGATATTATAGTTTTTAATTACATTCAAAGCGAGGGAATTCCAAATTAGCTGGCTTTATTGAAAACGCCTGGTTATCTCGGGGAACATAAAAATGCGCGATCATTAAATTTTTTAACAATACGAATAAAGGCCAATACTATATATGCAAATTATTGTGACTTTACCAATAACGTGAGAAAAATTAACTATCTAGACCTTATCTCGAATATGCGGCACAAGTGGGCAACCGTGAACTCCGAGTCCGGCCTAATTTATTTAAATAATGCAGATCTAATTTGTGTATAAAACTATATAAACAAATACACAGACTTTAATGTTTTAACTAAATGTGCGATCTTAAAAAGGTATACTCGCGAGTACATAATACATATATATACATATATTCAGACATTAAACGCGTTGTATGTCTTAATAGTTTTTTTTTGTATTTATAATAAGAATCGTGCTAACCTTGAAAACTTGGCAACAAAAAAAAATGCTTTTGTTGTGATAATAAAAAATAAAAATATTATTAGTATTTCTAATTTAAAACAATTCAAGTTCAATAAATTAAATTATTTTAATTATACAGTAATTTGTGTTTATTATATAAATTACTTAAATATTCAGATGAGATTGTTTTATGGTTTGCCTGTAGATGTTTTACGTGGTGAATCGTAAGTGCATTTCAAATACAATACATCTGAGTAATTTTAAAAAGTCGCATTAAATCTCACGGATTCGAGAAAGGACGAGAATATGTATATATACGTGCAGACATTTAAGTGGACTGCTATTAATTTGAAAGCGGGCTAGACGAGGTGAAATTATTATAGGAAGTAATTATGCCAGTAAAATTGTAGATATGCAATGGAATTTTATTTTAGATTTTGAAAGAATTTTATATTGTTAACAATAGAGTCTACTTTTCCTTGACAGTTTAATTGATTTTAGTTTTATTCCTTAACTATTCCTCCTCGGTGCAAGGGGTTTAGCATAGTTTCAAGCATAAAAAATAGTATTCTCTAAAATCAATCGATTAGTTAACCACTTGAACACATTGTTATAGCACGGTTTTATCTATCAACGTCATAAGATTTGCACTGGAAAACACAAAATTTGAACCAGCCTTGAACCTAGCATTAACTCACATGTAGAGAATAATGAACCGCAGGTTACAACTTTACACAACAGCATATGCTGATTAGAAGCATTATAGAGACGGAAGAGTCGTCAACCAAGTATTTCCAAGTACATATAGTAGATGTGTTTAAAGTAACTGAGTCACCCAACGCATTTGTTGTTAATGATGTCAACCACAAACCTTTGGATATTGTATTTGAGACTAGCGACTGTACACCTAAACCAAAACACCTCCAACAAATCAAATACAACTTTAAGAAGTCATATCACATTGGTCTGCAAGTTTATTTAGAAGCAGTGAATTGGGAAGAAATTCTAAATGCAAAGAATGTGAATGAAAATGTCAACAAATTTTATGAGATCATACACCAAAACTTTGAACTACATGGACCAATTTATAACAAAGCACCAAGTATTCACCCTCCTTGGTTCGATGACCAGCTTATAAACCTAAATCGTAAGTTTAGCATATACTCAAATGATGAAATCAAGTCTGGCGGCTGACAAGCGGTCCTTTTTACAACGCAGCGAGGAAATTGAGGTTTATTTCAAATTTAAGTACAAGGCCTATATTTGGATGGCGTTCAAGAAAAAATTAGAATAAATCCAAAACAGTTCTTGAAATACTTCAGATCTAAACGTAAAATCGAGGGGTACTCTTCCAACATGACTTATAACAATATCAGCACCTCGAACGCCAAGGAAATTACAGACATGTTTACGGCATTTTTTCAATCTGTCTATCGACCAAACGTCAATACTGCGGGTACATCGATCAATCAAGCAGTAACAACATATTGATCACTCTTCCAGCCATATCTGATGAAGACATTCTATCCACATTGAAGTGCTTTGCAAGTATTTTGGTAAATCCGTTGTGCAAACTGTTCACTTAGTCATTAACCACTGCTGTGTTTCCGGAAAATGGAAAGTCTCTAAGATAACACCTATCTTTAAATCCGGAAAAAAATCCACATCATCATCAATCCCGAAATTATTTGAACTAGTAGTTTACAATGCTTTCAATGCTAATACGTCATATATTTGTCAACCAGTAAGGGTTTATGCCTGGTAGATCAACATCTACTAACCTGGTTGAATTAACCAGCAAAATAATAAATGAGATTGAAAAACATCATCAAGTGGACGTGGCTTATACGGACTTTAGTAAGGCATTTGATTCTATATGTCATCATAAAGCACTCCAAAGTCTACATGCATTCGGATTTTCATTCCATTACATTAAATGGTTTAAGTCGTATTTAACAAACCGTGTGCAATACGTAATAATTGACAATAAGAAATTCAACGTTATCAAAGTGACATCTGCGGTATTCCCCAAAGATCGCATATTGGACCCTAGATCTTTATTGTTTTTATTGATCGGATAACACAGATCATAAAAAACTCAAGGGTAAGCGAGTGGTGTGATCAAAACTCATTACTCATAAATATCAAGAAATTTTGTCTTTTCATCGTAAAAAGAATCCAATAATTAGAGCGTATTAATGAAAATGAAGTTCGAAGAGTACAAGAGATTACTGATTTAGTCACGTTCGTCGAAAACGTTAGTTTCAACAGACATATCTATAACTGTCTTGTTAAGGCGAACTCCAGGTTTGGCTTTGTCAAGCGATGGACTGGGGACTTCAAGGATATTCAAACATTGCTTACACTTTATTTTGTTTATGTAAGATCTCATGTGGAATATGCCGCAATCATCTAGAATCCTTACATCAAAAGAATTGAAAGCGTTCAAAAAAAAATTCTGATATTACTGTTTAAAAAACGGGCTGGGATTATGCCACAACATACCTTTCGATTGCTCGTTTACCACCATATTCAACAAGGTGCAAAGAATATAAAATTTACACCCTTCAAAATAGACGTATTCTGTTAGATGCCGCCTTTATCGGCCACATCGATTCAGCTTATGTATTAGAAAATATCTCTATAAATGTTCCAGCCAGGACATTACGTAATCATCGATTTTTAGCGCTTGAACACCATTCCACCAACTACGGCAATAACAACCCTATCAATAGATTAGCAAAAACATTTAATACCGCAGAGGATCAATTCGATTTTAATTTATCTAAAAACAATTTCAACTTTATGATTAATTTTTCTGACAGCTTCACCTTTGATTTAACATTTTTAAGATGTGACTAAATCTTTCATTATGTTTTTAAATTTTGTTGTTTTAATTTGTTTTTAAATTTTAAATTTACTTTAGCTTGTGATTATTTATATGAAATCATAAATGTAAACTACAAAATCGATTTCTTTACTTAAATAAATAAATTTTACAGAAGAACATTATGCCGAGATCCGCAAAGTATACGTCAACATAGTACTGCCACCGTAACAAAAGCTATCAAAAAATATAAGACGGTATCAAATTCAACCAAGCAGACGATATTAGACTGTACCTGCACAAATACAAATACCACATACACTTCAATGGGGATGAGATAAACCGCGTTATCCGTGACCTCTTTGAAAAATTAGTGCATAGCGCAATAAGGCAATATCTAACAATTATCACACTATCAAAACACAGAATTTCCTTTTACCTATTAAGCAGTATAGCGTATAAAAATTAACTTGTCCCACTATTACAACTACGAGTAGATATAACTATCCTGCTAGCAATGCCAATGAATAAAACAAAAGTGAAAATTTGCTAAAGTACTAGTTCGGCCTCGATTTGAATCAACATTCAAGCTGGAAAAAGAAGCACTCGTGATGACACCGTATATACAGTTAAAATAGCCCATTTGATGAAGTTAAAAAAAAACATCAAACAATTCTGGAAAGTTTATAAATTTACAACCACCACGAAAAATCACAATTGATGAAGTAGAATGTGAACAACACTTTACGGTCTTCTAATTTAAAGCTTGTTTTATTTATTTTATTCACGGCTCTAGCGACGCTTTTGTACGGCGCTAGCATTTATCTATACAGCCCCAAAACAATAGGTTAGCTCTTAATTAAAAATAATATTATGTACCATGGTTGGAATTAAATGGGACTCTTTTATTAGTGAAACTGTTGGAAGTTTATCTATAACATGTTGCATCCAACAAATATGTCGATCATATGCAACTATATTCGTTTGCCTGTTACGGAAATTCGGGGTATGAAATGAAGAGACATGCGCGGAGAATACAAAAATTTTAAAGAAGCGTATAGCATCTCATCAAAATGTTTTCTCTTCCAACGATGGCAATAATGTTTCAAAAACCCAAATCCCTGCTCAAAATCGATAAAAACTTGCGTTAACTTAGATGATTTGCTTATACTCCCAAAACTACACTTGCTTTGCAAGACATTTATTTACTTCAATTTCGTCAACATTGTTTACTACAAACCACTGAAGTCGACCTATTATAATTAAAGTTGGCTGGAACCCAAGCAAGTTCCAGACTCAATGCCACTCTGGGCCCATGGTGCAAACTAAGGATTCTATCTGGCAAACTGTAACAGCTTAAACCAGGGTAGGGATAACAATTGACCTACATTTAAATATCTATGATTAAGAAATCGAGCCTTAACTACCTCGAAAGCGGGACAGCCACAATCAAAGTGAATGCTGTCATCGTCATCTTCAAGACAGTTATCACACAAGGAATCTTGAACAAGTCCAATTCTTTGTAAATGGAGTTTAAAACGGCCATGGGCGGTTAGAATAGCAACCAGAACTCTCAGTTGGTCTTTCTTCAAAGATAGGGCAAACTTTGTGAGCCTCAGATTAGGTTCACAAATGAAGTACTTAGCCACTCGGCATGTTGTGGAAGCTAGCCAATTACGCTTATTACGCCTGCAAAAAAATGAAGTTCTTAATAGCTTTCTTACCACAATTAAAGGTCAGGGGCATCGCCGGTTCAGGTTCAATGAATTCCATACTTGAGCCTGTCTTAGCTAAAACATCAGCTATCCGATTACCTTCTATGCCACAATGAGCCGGAACCCACATAACTCTGACACGATTATTAGAGCAAAGGACGTTAATAAAATGTTTACAGTCCTTGACCAGTTTGGAAGTGATCATAGGATTTCGTAATGAATTGAGCGCAGATTTACTATCACTGCATAGAATAATGTTCTTTCCGGAAACAGAGGCTTAGAAGCATCAATCGCCCAACGTGTGGATTAACGTGCCGTTCCGGCCTAGACTCCCACATGATCGTAGGTCATGTGCTGGACAATAGATTACGAAATCTGAATTCTTGAGACAACCACGAGTTCCTCGCTGGATAAACCACCGAGAAAGAGATATTGAAGCAGAATTCTGGCAACAATTTGTCATTAACCATATTAATTTCTGGTATATATGAACTGAATAAATTGTACATTAATATATGCCCTGCGATCAAACCGAGTGCGTTCCACGCACCAATACACCACAAGCGAAAGACATGCTGTACCTATAGGATGACCGGCCGCAGTGGGGGCAGAAATAACATTGCCTGCAAAGTAAGTATAGAAGGCGAGCACATAACGTCCGTGATAGCTCGACAAGCCATACCATGTATGCTATTAAGCTTCGCAATGACATAGAAACTGACTGAACACAGACCACCAAACAACAGACGCGTATAAGATAGCACAGGTAAAGCTAGTGATTTGTAAATAAACATCAGCATTTTGGGGGTCAGACCCCACGACTTCCCAAATGCTCTTCTACACTGCCAAAAAATGGAAGTGACCTTTTGCAGTTTAATTTCAATATGAGATTTCCAGGAGAGTTTACTGTCCAGAATGACACCCAGATGCTTTACTGTGCCGGATCTAGCGATCGACCTATAGCTGAAGTTGTCTAACAAGAACGTCACTATCAAATTTTTAATAATTTTTAAATCGTATAAGTTTACACAAACAGCCACCATCTAGAGTGGTTGATCATAAGGCTCAAAAAATATAGACCCAGAAGAAAAAATATAAAAATATAAAAAATATAGATCCCATTTAAAAAACTCGAAAACTCCGTATGAACATATTACGCCACTATAGTAACTTGATAATTTATATTAATATTATTGGACACAAACGGCCACCATAGGCCACGGGATAGGCCAAATGGCTCTATTCTAACACAAAAATAATTTAAAATATAAAAACGAAAGGGTTTCATCCCTTCTCTAAAAACACTCGACAACTCTATATGAAAATGTCACGGCACTTTAGGTATACTTGATCATTTCTATAAAGTTATTAAATAATTGAATTTTAAAAAACATTCCCCTGCTGAACTAAGGGTCGTACCTAGATTTACTTATTTTATTTTTAATTTATAATTTAAAGATATGGCCGAGAAGAACGTTTCCTATAAAGGCTGCGTTCAAAAGAACTCTTCTATTTTCTAAGGGAGCAAATTTTTTTGTAAAACCCAATTGGTTTTCTTTAATAGATATAAGAGGAATATTTTTTGGACACTTTCAATTAATTTGTTATGAATTGAATACTAGGGACTCTACATTAACGCCCCATACTCTACTTGGGATCTTACGGAGGCGAAATACAGCGTCAATTCTCAAATATCGTTGCTCAAATAAATCCCTCTGTAACATGAAATGTCACTTCTTATACCCGATTTAAAGATTGGTGTGATTTTTGATATTTTTCATTTATCTGGAAGCACGCAGGTTAATAACGACAATTTGAAGAGATTCCGAATGGACGCACCAAAAAATTGGCATGTTTTGTTAAAATAGATGTGGTATTTGGTATATTATCCGACCCACATCCGTCACCAAAGCCAGTCAGTGTAGACATAATATTTCATCAGTAATACTAGGAGAAAAGATCGATATATTGTTGTTGTTATTCAATATTTGTGCTGTATTCACGTTATTGTCTGTTGGTTTGTATACAGATTGAAAAAAGGAAGCAAACATATCAGATATTTGCTTGGCGTCAGAGCTGTTTGTGTTATACAGATATAGCGATATACATTTTAGAATACTTCCTAAAATCTAGAAGATAAGAAACTTACGACAGGAGCGTTTTACCACGTTGTATATGTTAGTACAGAATTGAGATTTTAAAAAAATATTTCTTGCTTAACCAGGGATCGTACCCATATAGCAATATACATTTTTAGGTAGCTGAGAACTATATCTAACTAAAAAATATTAAAACTTTTCTATTTAGTCCTCAGCTACCCAAAATTGTATATCGCCATCTGGGTACAATCCTTGGTTCAGCAGATGGAATTTTTATAACATTTCAATTTGGTACTAACATTCAACTTGTGTAAAACGCCCCTGTCGTAAGTTACTTATCTTTTAGATCCAGAAAAGCTGTAATATTTTTTAGTCAGATAGAGGATTGTTTTAATTAATCGGAACATTAAGGTTTCGCGCTTGTGTTCATCCCTTGAGTGAAATTTTGCACTTGGGTTATTTTTGATTTGGAATATACTTCGTATTTGAATATTATTGTATCTAGATTTCTTGTCTTTGAGATTTGATTATTTTTCTAACGTTGCTAATAAGACAAATAGCTTTTAACAATTGATCGGTTTATCCGAATTTTGTTTATTATTACTTCACACTTTTAAACAGACGCGTAAAATTTGTCCTAAATTGGTCCTAATTGTTGTTTTTGTAATTTAGGACAAATTTCACGCGCATAATTTATTAATTTATTAATTTCTAAATTTTTAAATTTATAAAGTTACCTTTAAAAATGTATGGCCATTTCCTATATGTAGCCACCATATTTGTAACTAATGACTTTAATAGAAATTATGGCAATTTTCTATATAGTTCCTGTTTGTGTAAACTTTACTATTGAAAGTAGCGTTCTAGTATTAATTAGTTTTTTTTTTTAAGTTTATTTGGGTTTTTCATCAGTTGATCCAACGGGAGCCAATAAATTTGTGTGAAAAAATGGAAACGATGAATTTTTTATGAATTTTTTCAGAGTTCAATTAGAGAAGTAAATGATACAGCTACAAACGATGACATCGGACAATTTTGCGAGTTAATTTTGCAGACAATACCGAAACAGATGTAGATTAGCTAAAAAGCGAGATGTTTTTTCCCAAATATGTAGAAAGACCCCATGCGTATTTGTGCCAGTCGTAAGACAAAAAATGTTTCCAGTTCTTCTCTTGGTTGAACCCAAAGGTGGTATTAAAGAGTCGGGATACATTTTGTAGCCAAAAGTGTTTTCTTGAATGGAGAGTTGCATAAGTAAGATATGCATGTCGAATGCATGCAATATGGAAAAATCGATTTTTCGAAATTTTTTGTCTGGATATAATCAAAACTACAAAACTACTTGAATCAGTAACCCAATATAGGCGTATAGATAGTATATGTGAATACTGCCCTACATAGAGGAAATGCTGGGAGCCCTGATAACCAAACTTTTACTGCGGATTGAATTGACGTATAGCCAACAAAATGATAAATCTCTCTGCAAAAATCTTAATGTAGTAACAGAATAATTGCTCACCTAAATACTGTGTCGTTCAAGGTGTTATTTAAGTTATCTGCAGGTGATAGTTTAATTGGTAAACTTACGATAAGTCTCTCAAAATACGTTTAGGCATAAGCGTTTAATAATCCACAGCATTATTGTTAATCGTTGCCGGTCTATGGATAATCGCAGTTCAGGTAAGCCAAATTTATAAAAGTTATATTTATATGCGACATTAAATTATAATCTGAATTCGATTCGAATAGGGCCAATCACAAAAAGACATAATAGTCCAAACCGATGGGCGGATAGCTGAGCACACCCCATAGCACTGTCTGATAAATCGTCAAGATAATTATGTCGTGGGGATTAGTGCTGGATCCATCATATAACCGAAACATATTATCATCGCATATTATATATATATATATGTTCTTTATCAAGATGGGACATTTGCCGTCGGTGTGGGTAGTAACCGGCGGGATAAATTTATTTATTATGCTGTTGCACGAACCTCCTACCATCCATATTTCCTGTACGTTGACAAACGATTTGCAATTGGTGTAGCAGAATTACAATATTCGCTAACATTTAACTCATTTATTCAACCGGTGACATTACCACCGCTAGGCTCCCACCGACCACAAGAACAACGTGACTTCGTTCGACGAAAAGATCGGACTATTAAAAATATCTTATAAACGGATTCATTGTGCAACGATCATCAGTGGGGCTGGACTAATTGTACGACATTTTGGTGTCGATGTTATAATGGGGCTGGCGATTTGGGGTGGTGACGGACGTAAATGGCTTCAAAGCCAATTTGGATTATAAATGTAACGTGCGTGTTGGTTAGTTTACTTTTGGAATGCGCGCTGCCTGTTAATATATTTATATGAAAATTTTAAAATAAAATTAACGTGTAATGACAAAAATTGTTTCAAATTTAAATTAATTAAGTGAGTTCGAAATCAATTTCGAATCGAATGGTATGCGAAAAAAAATAAATTTAAACCTTTAATATAGGCATTGGAAAGCTTGAGTTGCTAATCATTGCGTCATTGGTGATGCTTGAAAATTTGTAAAAGGAATATTTTTTTCCTGTCTGCCTATAGTAAAATGACTTTATATGAAATACGAGCCCTCTCTTATTCTGCTTCAGATTGCACTCGAAATAGGTTTCTTCATTGGATGAAATGAGTTGCCTACCTCGTCGTTTCAGGCATCAGCCTATATGGCTTAGTTTTAATTATATTAAATGTTACTACGAATAGCGCTAGAGAGGGTAGTCACCTAGCACAGCTTCTTGATTAACTTCATTTTAAATTTGGACAGCGTACAATAAAATATATGGTCCATCAGTTTGGTGAGTTCGGATGAGCTCGAACAGAATCAAATATCAAATAGCAAAAAAGGCAAAACGAAAAAAAAGCTGTTGTTTTTCTTTACGTCAACATTTAGGGGAAATAACACATTAATATAAAATAAAAAATTAATAGCGCTAAGTCAAATGTCGTCAAACGAAAATCTGCAGTAATTGCTATATGACAACCAGTAGTTACTGAAATTTAAAGTAATTTATCAATGTACGAGTTAATGAGCAAATTGTATAAATTTTGCTATTTTATCAATCAATTTACTACATATGTACATACAAACACAATAGATAACCATGCCGGACATAAACACACGTATTACAAGTACATATAATTGGCTAGCGCTAAAATCGCATTTCACTACTTACTTATTTATACTCGTATCTTGTCATCAGAATGGATACTCCCAGCTGATAGTACAAAAAATTCAATATAAAAGCCGTCAACAATCGATTAAATTCATTCATTAAGTTTGTAGCAAACAACATGAAGTCGATCATAATTTTAGCGTTATTGGCACTCGCTGTGCAGGTAAGAAATTAATTATATTTATTTGCGTATTCAAGTTAATGTACAATATTCCAATTATTTACAGGCCCAAGAGAGTATAATCGTACAAAACACTGGACGAATTGCTGAACATACCCCATATCACGCCCTAATTCGGGTAGGACACACCACAACTATGGCTTTATGCAGGATCAATTATATCACCTAAACATGTCATAACTTCGGCTCATGTACTATGGCAAGTCGCAAATTTCCATGTAGGTGTTGGTAGTAATCGACAAGATCAACTTATATACTACGCAATTGAAAGCTGGCACGTTCATCCAAACTATTTGCATGTGGACAAACGGTGGTCTATTGGGGTTGTTGTATTACAACATTCACTCACCTTTAACTCATTTGTGCAACCGGTCGCATTACCACCGCTCGGTGCTCATGGTCCACTCTGGCAGGAACAAGGTCATGTTAGTTCGTATGCCATAGATACTGGAATATTGAAAACTGCCTACCAACGTATTAACAATGAAACGTATCCGGATATGGGACAAGACACAAAAATTTGGGGTGAATATGAGGAATTCAACGGCGAGCCACAATGTATTGATATTGCAGGCGGTGCTGGATTTATTGTCCGCTATTTTGGTGTCGATACCCTTGTGGGACTAACAATATCAGGTGATTCTTGTGAATACGATGAACCAACTGCATACGCTCGGGTTACAAAAGGTCGTGAATGGATTCATGAACAATTTGGAATTTAATGTACACGCGCGCATTAATTAATGTAATCATAATTGAAATATAAAATTATAAAAACTTGATAAATTATACGAAATCAATCCTCAAAACAGTTCGGTTAACCAAAATTCAATGAAAAAACCTAACAAATGTTAAAATTAAATAAATATTTATAAATAATAATAAACAATTAAAATAGAAATTCGATACCAAATTTTAGTCGACCTTGCCATGCGCTCACATAGTAAAACACAAGAAAAATTGTCTAGAACTGATGCAACATAATTTCTCGTGAGTTTTACTATGTGAGCGTTTGAAAACGTCGACTAAAATTTGGTATCGAGAAATTTTATTATTTTTTTGTTGAGGTTTCGAAATTTAAAGAGCTTCCATAATAATCTGGAATATCCTAGATCGTTAGAGTTTTTATAGTTTATCTAACTAAAGTTGTTGACCTAGCCTTTACAAATACATATTTAGTTAGTCGAAACCTTTACCGAAATTTTAATTTACTACGTTAGGGTAGATTGCTCTTTAAACAAATGCAATTCAGCCTTACCTTTGATGATTAAGTGATTATCATCTCGCGCTTTTCGTTTTGAAAGCACTTAGCGTAATCTCTATACGTATAGATAATAGACAGTTTATAGATAGAAACACATTACTAGGCGCACGCAAAATTGTTTATCAATTTAATTAGTGCGATGCATTGTCCACTTCAAGTTATAAACTGATAATAGAATTATAGAAACGTATATAGCTTGAACAATATTATGTGCAATAACTAATCTTAATTTTTATTTGATCGCAACGAATGGAAATGTTACTTTTTGATAATTTTACAGTCACATAGACATTTTGTCACCAGTTTACTTAGAAAGGAGCGCTTAAAAAATATTTCTGGTAACAATTAGAATTGCAACTCAAGTAACTTTTGATGTTGGACTAGGTATAGTATCTATTGCAAAGGTAATTACAGTTAAGTCGATGAACAAGTTTATAGAGATGGAACAAATTTCAGAAACCTTGATTGATCATGGCTCTAATCACGGACGTAGCATAACAACTGTTTTGATTAGAAAGTTCTAATCTATAAGCAAAAATAGATGGTCTATATAAGGAGCTTATGAAACTGTAGTATCGAGATCCATCGTTGAACTGCATGTAAAACAAAATTTAAGCAGCAACAGCTTTAGTGAATAAAGGGTGTTTTTTAAGCCTGATAGAACTTCGAAATTGTAAAAAATAAAACAAAAAATTAAATTTTTATGAAAAATATACTCTAGCAGATCTCAGTTTACTCGGGCAAATCATCATGAATAGTTTCAAGCTTGAACAATGCTACGAAATTATTAAAATTATGGCGCACATAATCGTCCATCTGAGCAAGCCATCCGTCGAACTGTGGATAGATTTCGTACCACATATTCTCTATATAGGATGCAATAACATTAAGTAGTCGAAGTAATGTGCGTACTGAAGAGAATATCACCGCTGAAAACGAAAGTGTGGAAGAAGATCCAAATTTATCGATTTGTCGTCGTTTGCATCAATTGGGACTCTGTCCGTCCACTACATGGAAAATTTTGCGCAAAGATCTTGGCCTACACCCATACAAGGTCCAGCTGGTGCAGGAATTGAAACCACGAGACCATTATCAGCGTCGTTCTTTCGCAGATTGAGCTCTACAGCAGTTGGTAAATGACCCGTTACCTTATCATCAAATTGTGTTCAGCGATGAGGCTCATTTTGAGTTAATAAAAAAAATTGCCGCATATGGAATGATACCAATCAATTCAGTAACAATTGACGCCTTGGAGACCAGCATTGTTCGTGTTATTGGTGACATACGGCCAGCAGTGCTCGAAAAAAAGGCCCAAAATTGGACGTCTAGAATGCGTTTCGCCAAGAACAGCCGCGGTGCCCATATGCCCGAAATCATTTTCAAATATTAATGCATTTACAAATATTAATATTGATCTTTCGAATAAAAAAATAATGTTGATTACAATTTAACTTTTTGTGTTATATTTTACAATTTCAAGTTCTATCGGGCTTAAAAAACACCCTATATTATCATGCACTTTGTCGCCAAAACTTTTACTACTATACGAATTGATTTGAAAATGCTAATCCAAAAATTCTAAGAACTCTCGAAATTCCAAGAAAAATCAAATTCCTCAGAAGCAGAAATTCATTGTGGTACAAACGTCCACACGAAATGCTGCTGATGGACGATATACAGTAAAGTTACATTATAACGATGGGCCCAAGGAACTAGGAAGATCCGGGGTCGTATAGTTATGTAGACTTTGTAGCAGTCCTATTATACAACTCACCGATCTTCGAAACTCACACAACAAAAAAATTAGTAAAATTCAAAATACAAATTAACGTATTTGAATTAAGCGTTTACTAACCCTACGGATACGTGATGATCCAATAGCCGAAGCAACTATTAGGTCGAAATAGCAGATATATAGACAACACTAATGGAAGGTGGATATTTTTCATTACGCAAATAGATTTAATGAGTAATCACTTTTGGGCGGATTTACACAAGAATTTAGGAAATTTAGTCCAAGATAAATTCGGGATGATGACACCACATAGAAGCGCATATAGGAATTTTATAAACTGCAAAAAATCAATTTGGATGACTTGGCTGTAGAGCTTATCATGAGACGATGAGTTATATTATATTCTTCAGATGCTCTTATTTGCATAACTTATTTAAATATTCAATTCTAGATGGCCAATGATACGTGTCATTGGCCATCTAGAATTGAATATTATCTCTTCTCTTGGGAAACATTTTGGCTTTCAAACTCATCACTTATTTAATGCATCAAATAGTGCCACATTAATTCTGAATAAAATCCTTAAGATTGTACTACGAAGGGTTTTCATCCAAATTTTGCTACTATAGAGGACTAGTTGTCCTGGAAAACACAGAATGTTAGTATATTATTTTAATCATACAAATGCTAAAATTAAATTAGAAGTGAGATTTCATCTGGCTGCAGCTATAACGCGCCTTACTTGGTTTTAAAAAATAAAACAAAATCCTTAAAGCGAAGGCTTGAGCTAAAGCAATACAAACAAAAATTTCTGTGGGTGGGCCCAAATTAGTGGCAGGGGGAAAGGCGTCAGTTCATTTTAAATTAAATTTCTTGTGCTTGATGCTAATAACGGGTGATCAAATAAGAGCTTCCGAAAGTTTTTTTGAAATAAAACGCATTAAAATCAATTTAATAATCAAAAATTGTATTTGTGACGTATAAGTTCGGTTTATGACATTTAATGTATGAAAATATTTTCTTTTAAATGTTGTCCGCGACTGGCTCTTAGATGATACATTCTATGGGTCCAATTTTGGAGCACTCTTTCGAGCATTTCGACATTCCGTTAATTACGCGTGTTATGTTCGCTTTTAATGCAAAAATCGATTGTGGTTTATCGATATAAACAAGTGATTTCAGATACCCTCATGAAAAGTAATCTAACGGCGTCAGATCACAAGATCTTGGAGGCCAATTCACGGGTCCCTTTCGTGATATGATGTTCTCATTAAAATTTTCATTCAATAAATCGATGGTTTGGCCACAACACCAATATCTTGAATTTTTGACAATAAAATACGCCACAATGTGCCATATGAGAGACCCAGAGCTTGAAAACAGCAACGAATTGATTGGTCGCTGTCTTCACGTACACTTTCAGCTACAGCAGCAAAATTCACATTAAATCGGCTTGCACGCACTCTAGTCGGGTGATGAATATCCAATAATGAAAAAGTGGTTCGAAATTTATTGATTGTTTCGCGAATAGTGCGTTCAGTTGGACGATTATATGAACACTATAAAATGGTCGAAGAGCGCGAACACAATTTTTCATTGAACACTGATTTTTGATATAAATTTCCACAATTTGTAAACGTTGTTCTCGCGTAAGACTATTCATGGTGAACTGTCAATGAATACTGAGCAGACCACAAATGTCATATGAACATGACAGATGTCATGCATGAATCCCAATTGGAAAACGTATCTCTTGGATTACTCTTTATATTCCAAAACGATTTAGAAATTTGTTCAATTTCGAAATTATTTTTCGAAAATTGACACAAAACAAACAAAAATAAAAGAGATCCGGTTCATTATTCTTTGTATCGAATTGAAATGTACGTACAAAATTAGTTAAGATTTAGTATCGCCTCCCTCCCCCCACTTAAGTCCCCCCATTCTAGTTAAGATTTAGTATCTACGTCCTATATAGATATTCACCGTTCACCAAAAAGCCCTATCGTCGATGTTCATTCTAAGCCAAGACAAAATAATAAATGATAAAGCTTTCCGTAAAGTATTAGATAGTGAATAAATGCAGTAGCTGTCTGTAGGTCTTGAACCAGATTGAGCAACATATAGTAGTCAAAACCATATACAACGATCAACACAATAGTAATAAACAAATATATAAAAAAATTCCCGATACGAAATTTTAGTTGACCTTTTCAAACACTCATATAATAAAACACACGAAAATTTGTCTTACACCAGAGCTAGACAATTTTTCCTGTATTTGCTATGTTGGTGTTTGGGAAAGCGACTAAAATTTGGTATCGAAATTTAATTTGTCTATTTTAATTTCCATTTACTATAATTTATGAAGACTAATATTTTCTTGAGGTCGAAAGATTTTTACAAATTTAAAAGGTATAAGTAAATATTTCAAAAGTCGGAAATTGTATCTCAATGGATTTAATAAATTCAGTTACTAGTATGTATATGTACATATATATGTTTATACTTTGGGTTTTGGCTTTGGGGTGCCATTCGTTGACATCTAATGGAAAATACGTAGATCAACGTATTGAATGACAATCACATTTCCTTCGTTGCTTGCAAGGAATTTGTACAAGATTTTTTAACCATTGTTTCCAATACTACCATTTTTAGGTTCAATCATTCTCCAGTTGCTCTGCTAGCACGTATATAGTTGCTAGTTTCTTAGTCGCCCAATATGTACCTGACAATCTAGCGTTTCGAGTTTACTGATCTCTTGATATTTCTTGTTACTTTATACTTATTTTCATGTTGCCGAGAGTTCACTTAAATATTTTAAGATATTTTTTTTTTATTTCTCCATCAATACTTTTAGGGTTTGTTGCCTGAGGACAGTTTTCAGCTCTAGGTAAGCTCCATTTTTATTGCACTATTGAATTCTATAGTTTATCACAACATACGAAAACACCATGCAGCCTATAATGTGTCAAAGAATTAGCACTAAACTGAATTAGCTGTACTAACCTGGCCCTTTCAATTAATTTAAATTAATCTGACCAACATAATTGGTATAGATACCGGAAAATAAATGAAATTCGCTTTGTAAGTTTATAAAATTATTTCTTTTAATCGATTTAATCGAAACTTAAATGCCAAACTGATCATGGATCCATTCACGGCCTTTTGTAACCCGAGCGTATACAGTTGGCTCATCGGATTCACAATGATCACCTGCAATTGCGAGTCCCATAATAGTATTAACACCATAATGGCGTATAATAATACCAGCACCGGCAGCAATATCAATACATTGCGGCTCACCATTGAACTCTTCATATTCACCCCAAATTTTCGAATCTCCTCCCATATCCGGATATGTATCATTGTTAATGCGTTGGTAGGCGGTTTTCAAGATACCCGTATCTAGGGCATACGAACTAACATGACCTTGTTCTTGCCATAGTGGCCCATGAGCGCCGAGTGGTGGTAATGCGATCGGTTGCACAAACGAGTTAAATGTCAAAGAATGTTGTAGTACAACAACACCAATACTAAACCGTTTGTCCACGTGCAAATAGTTTGGATGAACATGCCAACTTTTAATTGCGTAGTATATAAGCTGATCTTGTCGATTACTACCAACACCAACATGAAAATTTGCTACTTGCCAGAGTACACTCGCCGAAGTTATGACATGATTGGGTGATATGATTGATCCTGCATAGATCCAAAGTTGTGGAGTATCCCGGTCTACTCGAATTAGGGCGTGATGTGGGGAATGTTCGGCAATCCGTCCGCTGTTTTGTACGACAATGCTCTCTTGGGCCTGTAAATAATTGGAATAGTACGTAAAGTTATAATAAAAAGAAAAATATGTAAATTCTTACCTGCACAGCGAGTGTCAATAACGCTAATACTATGATTGACTTCATATTGTTTCCTATCAACTTTTGTTAATGAATTATTTCAATCGATAGCAATTGGTTTTTATATTGAATTTTTTATTAATTTAGCTGTGGGAATATCTGATGTGAAGATACGCGAAGTTAGAAATGCACAATCATCCTTGTACTTGAAATACGTGTATCTATTTGTGTCCGACTTGGTTATCATCTACTGTGTATTTAGTTAAAATGATTCATAAAATATCAAATTTCACTGAGTTCGTGTTAATCAAATCAGACATTGATAAATAATTTTTTGATTGGTATCATTTCTGGTTTTCAACACTTTTCGCATCCAAGGTCAAACTACAATTATGAAAGAATATTAGTTGGAAGTCAAGAAATTCGATGGCTTAAATGGGAAGACCAGTTTACTAAAAAGTTCTTATTTAGATTACAAGTCGATAATAAAATGAGGCTAGACCTGCATATTTGGCAACAATTGAGGCGGTTGCCTCGTCTAAATTTCTAAATATCGTCTAAATTTATAAAAAAAATTGAATTATTAGGTTGATGAATGATGATTTTATTACAGGAGCTAGCAATAATTAAACTGATACATCTGACAATATTCGTGAAATCGAATGATACAGTTAGCATGTGATCTCAAAATGGCAATATCCTATTTTCCACACTCTCACAGTCACAAGAAGATCCATTTTGAACTGGAGACACATTCAAGTAAAAGTTTCCGATGCCAAATTGGCTACGGATCATCCAAAATTGTATTATTGAATTGTACGACCCAACAAAATAATTGTTCATGTCTCATTTCAAGCTAAATGTATCTCAAAAATTTAGAGACTTCGAAAAATTCGTTTCACGTTATCCTTATGAATCATAATTTCATAATAATTGTCCAACTAATTCGCACACAAAAAATTAGCTTCAAATAGTAGTGATTGCACTTTTCAAGCTGGTTACTGATAATTTTATTAAAACTTGAGTGCTAATGGACTAATCAATCTTAATTATATATTTATATAGATATGGCCACCGAACGGAAATGTTAATTAAATCAATTAAGCCCTCAGTCATTTTGTCTAGAGTATGTATAGATAATTTAATCGACTTTCAACCAAAGTCGTGCTAAGTATGCCATATAGGTATTGAAAATTATCGTATTTTGCCTACTTCAAACTAAATTAATTATCATTTACACTTGAACACAGATTAGGATGTTGTGATGATATAGCTGTGTTAGAAATTCACAGAGATCGCTAATCTCACTAACCGGAAATGACAGTGATTGTGTCAAATTAATTTGGATGGTTAAATTTTATCACCGCAGTACTTGATTTATATAAATATATGTATATGTTATGGCCCCTGTGGTCGGGGGGCACACATGTCTCGTAAACCTAAATTGCACGAGCATGTTTTCCAAGAATACCACCACAGTATCCCTTGCTTGTCGTAGGAGGTGACTAACCCGTTGAATCGCTGGGCTGACGACCCACATCCGTAAAAAAAAAAAACTGTTTATAAAGCCAACAAAAAAAAAAATCGATACCGCCAAAACAACACCGGATCCCCGCTCAAGTACCCGGACCCGAGATTTAGGACGTGCAGTCACTTAAGAAACCAGGAGCGTTAGACGGCCTTATCACTTGCATGATGGAGTATCGGTTGGAACTCGTTGCTCTTCAAGAAACTCGCTGGCCTAAATGTGGAGACCATCTGTCCCATGGATATACGTTGTTATACAGTGGAGATGATCTCGGAAATGTTGGAGCTTGCAAAATTTCCCGCAGTCAAATTCAGCACCACCGGGATGGAAACCTCTGTGTCCACATCGACGCAGTACTCGACGCATGGAATGGACACTTTATCGACCTGCTTGGTGTTCACAATGTGTCACAGACTGTAGTTAAGTCACCTCAAATGCAGGCTGCGGAGATTGGCATTGAGGATTCATCCCATGAGAAATTCACTAGGGCCACGTGTGATCGTGTGAACTGTGAGAATTATCGGGGTATATAGCTCTCCTTTACACAGCATAGAAGTTACTATCCTACGTTATATTTGATAAAATCATTCCTCTCGCGGAGGGCCTGGTTGGTGACTATCAAGGAGGGTTTCATCCTATCGGATGATTCTATCTAAATATTATGAGATATACAACCCCGTACGTCAGGTGTTTCTGGATTTCCGGCAGGCCTAGGACTCGATCAATCGAGAGAGTTCGTGGTCTGTGCTGGAATTCCTACCAACAAAAATTGGTACGATTGTGTAGAATGACAGAGACAAAGTCTCAATGCGTGTTAAAGTTGAGAACAGGCTATCTAGAATTTTTGCAGTTAACTCGGGTGTTCGGTAGGGAAATGTTCTGTCCCCGCTTCTCTACAATCTCATGTTACAGTACATCTTTCGTAAAACTGAAACACCTCAGCGCAACATCTTATATCGCCGCAGGTGCTTATATGCAGATGACATATATGAGTGATTGAACTGAATACGGAATGCAAGAAATACTTGATCCGCTTGTAGAGTTGTCTGCTTCTGTTGGATTCCAGATCAATGAGTCCAAAACGAAATACATGATCTTTGGTTTTAGGGACAATGGCACACCAGATTTTTCACACGTTTGAAGGAGTGGGGCAATTCAAATATGTGGGCTCTCATATCACTCACAATAACGCAGTGTGGATGAGAACGAAATGTGCAGCGATCTCTGAAAGGAGAGCCACCATATGGTAGGCGCAAAGGTCGTTGCAGGCGACAATGGCTCCACGGTGTAGAGAACGACTTGGCTTCTTCAGGTTGTCTAAGACAGCATGAAAACCAAGCGAAGGATCAAAACCGTTGGAGCCAGATTGATGACTCAGTAAAAGGCCAGTAATGGCCTTTGAATACTGTTTTATTTTATTTTTTGTATTTATATGTTATCGGACATTTTAATTAAAAAACCTAATTGAATAAGACGCACACACTGAACTAATGTTAAACACGCATACTCAATAAAAATTTGAACAACATTCGATCCAAAATAAAAGTGTATACTTCAATTTCTTGCGCTTGATAAGATAATATTTCATTATATAAAGGCCACAACTCACTTAATTAATTCATTTAAACTATATATTTTATACGAAATTGGAATACAAATCAAATCTGTATATTAAAATGAAATTATTGGCTGTCATTTGTGTGGTCATTCTGGCTAGCGTAGCTCAGGTAAATAAATAATTATTATTGTTGACGAAATTAAATTTTAATATACCCACTATACATATATACACGCGCAGGCACAAGTTGATATTGAAGTTCAAAGCAATGGCAATTTAGCTGATTCACCATACTACAGTACAATCCGAAGAGTTGGCGACTATCTAGAAATTTATGGTTCGGGTATAATTATTTCACCACTCCACGTACTCACAGCTGGTGGCTTGGTGGCCAGGGCGAGTGGTGATCTTCTCGTTGGTGTCGGAAGTAATCAATTGGATTCGCTTTTATTCTACGCAGTTATTGGTATAAACATTCATCCACAGTTCCAAAATGCTGATAAAAGTCATAATTTCGCCGTACTTACATTGAGCCATTCGCTCACATTCGGCCCAACGGTGCAAGCAGTTGCACTACCACCATTAGGTTTCGATGGACCCGAATTCAATCAAAAAGGTCGTATTTCAACTTTTGCCCAGGGTAGAGTTTTGAAAAATACATTCCAACGTGTCACCGATGATGATGCATGCCCTATTTATCGCATCGATCCGGAAGATCCTAGCTCATTTTGTGCCGCCCAAGACGAGGACGATTTACATAATTGCTTGTACAAAGAAATGGGTAACGGATTTATTGTGCCAGTGAATGGAGTCGATACCATTGTAGGTCTTATTTCGTGGGGCGGAATTTGTTCAGAATATTCGAATGCGCTTGTATATGCCCGAGTATCGACTGGACGAGAATGGATTCAAGAAATTACTGGATTATAAATTTTATATTCAAATTATGCCAATGTTAATTAATTAATAATAATACTCGTATTTACCTGCAAGTAAAATTAATTTTTACTAAAATATAGTTCTGTAGAGGTTTGTTTCTTTGAAGTTGTCCATAGATTTTGAAACATACACATGTCGTCATTTAATTTTGGGTTATGAGAATATTATTCTAAGCTGCTCGTTCGCAGTATTTCTGCTTGTGGTAGCAAGAAGCTATGGTTTTTTTCAATTTTTTAATTTAACTTTCTCTTCCAACATTTCTTTATTTTGATTCCTTGATCAGTTTCATCCCCTAATTTTGATTTTTTTAATACTTGCCATATTGTCTATTTACAGCCCACTTTTCAGTATATAGGTCTCCCATTTAATGCCCTTTCGATTAGATGAAATGTAATCACTTTCCAAGTGCCCTCTCCTTATGGGTTGATGCGATGTTTTCTCTTTTACTTTCATTTTTGTTTACTACCAGTGGATTGCTTTAATTTCTGATTATTTTATTTTGCTCTCTCACTATACATACCTTCGCATGCGACTGTTTTGTGAATACCTCTAATTCCTTTGACCACTTTTGTGAGTTGGTCTATACAATTTCTTGAATATCATAGAAAATCAATATTTTCCTTCCAATAGTTTAAAAATGACAATCTATACAACTGTTCGGTCAACGCCATATTTATTGTAGCTGAATTTGTAAAAGATACAACAAAAATTAGGTGTACCGAATTACCGATCTTTTGAAATGATTTGCCAAATGTTTAGGTACACAGGAATACTACATTTTTATTCAAAAAGTTTAAAAACGACTATATGTGGGTTTTGGTCAACAGCATGTTTAAAACTGAATTTAACATAATGCAACACCAACACCAGAAAATTTAAATCGAATACTAGATGACAAATTTAAATTTCGTTGATAATGGTTCTTCGAGAAATATTTGGAATACAATTCGTTCAGTTTTTCAAGTGTTTTTGCAAACACTATTGTTAGGTTTAGCTCTCGCAATCATCATAAAAACCATGCGATCCAAGATTTTAACGAAATGAATGTCCTATCCTAAGTATAGAACACATAAAGAGTTTGAACAGACCATTTCTATAGAAAATATTTGTACATAATGTACATACTTATATCTAATCTGACGTGATTTCCAAATATTGATTAATTTTGATTGATTGCTCTCGATGGTGGATTGTTGACGTAAAAATTGGTATAGGAATTTAACAGAGAATTGTTTTAGACCTGACTTTGCATAATTGATAAATTGGGTGTGTTTGTGTTTGTTTTGAGTTGTATATGTAGAAGCCGTATTGTAAATTAATCAACAATGAGTATCATTAATTCGAAGTGTTTGCTATCAAAAAGATTGTTTTAATTAAATTATTGTTCAAGTACATATATACATATATATACAAGAATTTTAATAATATTTGAAGTGTATATAGTTTTTTTTTTATTATTAAAACGGTTGGAACCTACAGAGGTTTCACACTCAATGCCACAATGGGCCCATGGTGCAATGAGGATCTATCCTAACTCGCAGAAGCGCACTGCAACCTTAGCAAACTGTAAAAGTTTGAACCAAAAAATGGATAATACTAAATCTACTATAAACTGATCTACGTTCAAAGATCCGTAAGAGAACACTTGGAATCTATAGCTTCGACAAAGGCTGGACTACTGCAAAGGTAGTGTAGACAGTCGTCCACTTCCTCCATGGCCCGTAATAAGTGCAACTAGAATTCTCAGTTGGCTCTTTTTTAAGGATAACATAAATATGTGTTAAACCTCACGTTCGGTTCAATGATGAACCGTTTTTCCTTTTGACAGCTAGGAGTAGAACACCACTTCAGTCCCAGTTCAAGTAAAGCAAACTTCTTTATAGCATCCTACCCACCATTGAAGGATAGAGGAATTGCTGGCCCGGGACCAACAAATTTGCTACGCGATCTAGCTTTCGCTAAAAGCTCAGCAACCTCATTTCCCACAACGCCACAATGAGCAGGCACCCATATGATCCTTCCTCTAGTATTAGATCAAAGGTGATTATAATGTAGTGATTGCAATCTTTGACCAGTTTAGATGTAGTCAAAGGATTTTTAAGGATACTGAGCACGGCTTTACCATCCATGCAGATAATAATATCCTTCCCTAAATCACTAAGCCTAAACGCCTCAATCGCACATGGGTAAGTGCAATTAATTCAGATTGAAAAACCGTGCAGTGTTTATACGCAGACTACCCGAGTATCTGACCCCATATACTTTAGACAATAGAATCCAAACCCTGCACTGACTTCTGAACGAGTGCCATCCACAAACAAAAACTATCGATTCGGACAAATGTCTATAGTAACTTACGAAATATGTGTCTGAAACTTATTAAGAATCTGTCTATGCCCCGTACAAGTCCCGAAGGTATTCCATGTTCCAATGCACGTCAGTCGAAACGCAGCAGGGCACGCAGTCGGCGCTACCAAGAATATAAGACTGCAATTCGGGCAAGCATATAATAGACTCCATAGCAAGAAGGAGAGTAAACGACATAGCACCGGTTAAAGCCCTACAGGCTGTCATCTGCAGTCCATCCGGCCTTGCTACACAAGACGTCAGTTTAACAACTGGCCACCAATATCAAAGGCTTTTTGCAGCTTAGAATCAAGGTGAAATTTCCAGGAGAGTTTACTATCTAGAATAACACCTAGGTACTTGGCGTGGTCTGTCCTTGTAATTGCTTTACCAAATAGAGTGGGAACAGATATAATAGCAATATCTCTACGTCTCGTAAAGACAACCAGATCAGTTTTAGAGAGATTTACGAACCGCTTTTCAACAAACCAAACTTCCACTATACTAAGTTCTGCATCAGATCAGATAAGACGTTCAAGTATTTACCAGAAACTGTCAAAACGAGATCATCCGCGTAGCTTTGCACGATGAACCCAGATTGCTACAATTTAACAAGTAATTCATCGATAACCATATAAGCCACAGCAAGAGTGAGAGTACTTCTTCCTTTCGGGCAGCCTTTGGCTACTTTGACGGACACTGATTCAGCTCAGTCTCAATTATATTGAGCATAGAATCGATGAATCTAACAATGGATCTATTAAAATTGGTACATGCACTCGAAGAAAATGAAGTTCGAGTAATAGCCTGTCTCGCCGGTCTAGCGAGAATAGATAAGCTAGCAATTTCCTCACAGAGGTTTTTCCACGTAGCCCTGTGCGTGGATCTTAGAGTTTTTTATGGGCTTTTTAAGCTACCAAAAATCGATTCCAATCCGAAATGAGATTCGTACTTTTGGCTTTGTTTTTAATTTTACGCATACTCATCCTTAACTTTTTAGATTCAGAACACCAGAAGGGCTTGTTGTGGTTTTTCATGGTTGTTAATAAGAGGGCAAGACTTTTTAAAAGCAGTCGAGGTTGCTTTCGTTAGTACAGTTTTCTGCAAATCAAGATCTGTGATATAGATCTAATCTGATTAGGCAAATCTAGTAGTGAAACGAGCTCAGAGGAGGATGAATCCCAATTCGTAACTTTCCTATTACGATATGGTTTAACCGGTGGTCTTTTAATGTAAATATTAAAAGAGATTCACATACGATCAGAGGTGATAATATCATCCGTCACTATATCCAAATTAGAATCAAGTCAACGATGGTCATAGGACACAAACTAATATCAAACATTTCTTTACAACCCGAGTTAACAAACGTTGGCTCACAACCAATATTAAGAATCTCTAACTCAGAAGACTAAATAAAATTGAACAGTGAGGACCCTTTATTATTGGTATTCGAACTACCCCAAATGGTATGATGAGCATTAGCGTCACAACCAATAACGAGAGGTAGTTTATTCATCCTACACCACACTACACTAGGACTTCTGGTCAACCCTGAATACAATCGGTTGGCGGTTAGCCTCTCGCTTGTATCGAGTAACCTTACATCCTGTGGTTGATACATTTGGATTCATTATGCCGATGTAAGTAATAACTACACTCTGATTCTCAGGTGACTCAGGAATCCATGGTGCAGTATCAGAGGCTTCAGACCTCACCGATTAACTATTAGTGCCGATGAACTATTGCTAGGCTCCTCGGAAATTGCATTCAATGCCAGACAAGTCAGATTGTTTTGCAAGCGTTTGCGGCGACGCTTGCCAAATCGCTTAGTAGGGCAATCTCCTAAACCAAATTTATATCTGAGTTGAAACCATCAGCACTTAATGTCCCGAAAGCTAGGTTTTACTGGTTTTTGCGTTCAGGATTATAATAAACGTACAACCCCTATATTTTCAAATTTAATAGTGATTTAGGGTTCACCCTTCTACAGCACAATCCAAAAAGTTCTAGTATCATTATTTCATCCGTACTCACGGCTAAATAGTGATTTGACTTTATACCAATTCCAGCGGTGATCTCCTCGTTAGTGTCGGAAGTAATATTCATATACAAAGTTTTAAAATACAGATAAAAGTCACAATCTCGCCCTACTGACATTGAAGTAATTCCCATTCTCGTAAACTCTATTTTCGTAAAAAACTATTTTCTTTACCATTCAATTGGAAGAAGAAGAAGTTAGTGTATGAGCAATGAGACCGATATGTTGTCACTTGGAGTCATCGACATAAGGCAAAGCGCGTGGTCATCACCACTAGCACTTGTGCGGAGGCCAAATGGTACAGTGGGACTCTCTCTGGATGCCCGTGAATTGAATATTTCCGCCATCGATCTCAAAGACGCTTTTGGGCAAATCAGCTAAAATATGCGGGCTTCACAGTAAATGTAGATAAATGTAAATTTGTCATACAGCAATCATTAGCGAAATTAAAACTGGCACTTTCCACTTGGAAATTTTTTATAAATGTACGATTCGGATCAAGGTATGTAAATACTGATTTATCGGATTGGAAACTAATAGTGCCAACTGATTTACATCTTGAATTTTTAGAACAAGCACATTGTAGTCCGACCTCAGCTCATATGAGAAGTAATAAAACTTTAGAGAGAATTCAACGAGAGTTTTAATGGGTGAACATGGCTAAGGATATATACGAATAAGCATGTAAAATGATCTTTAAAGCCTCTTGTATGCGGACCTCCTGTATGCGGACTTCCTATGTCCTTATCCAAAGTCTAAGAACGAAAATTGTTACATATTAATAGTGCTGGAGAAGCAGCAGCATCACAGTTATGTAATTTCGTAGAAGATCAAAATTTTAATATATTTTCAATGCCTGAGAAGGCAGATAATGGTACACAATTTATTGTTTCCAAACAATTTACCGAATTCTCCACAAATATGGTGTAAATCATGTTCGAACACCTATCCACTCACCACATTGGAATGCATCTGAAAGGGTAAATCGGACTATTTTCAGTGGCAATTTGGTATAACATGAGGGCCCAGCAAGTTATTAGCTTAGCATATTTCTCTATGGATAAAAATGTTGGTCGCGTGCTTGTAAGCATCCGATCGGACAAAATAACCTCTTGGACTCTTCTCTTCATTCTCCGCAAACTTTAATTCTTTGTTATATTTGCTGATACAAAAACGATAGACCAACCAAATGGTCACTATGTCTTGGAACTGAGCTGCTGCGAGATTTATTGAACTTCAGGTCCATTTAAGAAGACATTGTGTGCGACGGGCGGTAGATAACTTCAGTTGTTGGCCTCTATTATAAAATAGTTGGGCATTAAAGTTCATGCTTCCAGTCTATTTTTAGACATATAAACACAAATAATACTATAATAAATGAAGCATAATGACCTTGACTCAAATAATATCATTTATGTTCTTTTGCCTAAACACTTGTGTTATGTAGAACATGTATACATTCCAGGTTTTGAATGATTAATTAACAACAATTCTATTATTAATCCAAACATGATTAGACAAATTGTTTACTATATGCGTATGACATCATTTTAATAAGAACTAAATTGAGTTAGACTTTATATACATATATACATAGCTGCGATTTAATAATCAGAACGATCGTCACAAAATATTCTAGGAAGAATTTTTAATCATGCAACTTATGCTCGAACCATAAAACGAAATATTTTATGATTCTAATATTTCGTGGATCTATACATAAAACACATGCTAATTGAGTGCATGACTCATTTCCTCAATCCATAAATCATATTTAAATGCACAACATTTTGTACAAAATTCTAAATTAGTGAGAATCCAAAAAAATTATTTAATTCAAAACATGTTGCGATCACGCGCCCGCTTTTTTATAACCATAATATACATACATGTCCGATTGATATACTAATGTAAGGTATCGTAAAAATCCTTAAGAATGTTATAACTCTATAAATAGCTGTCATCGTTTTAAAGAACATGAGTCTAATAAAAAATAATTAATTCCTCAAATGTACGTTTAGTAACCTCTAAATATTTGTATACATTGAAATTGAACCGCAGTGTAAGCTGAATGACATGCTCGCGCGCGATACAAAGCCATATGTACACAAAAGAACACTTTCCACACTGACACAAATATGTATATAAAGCGTAAAGAATTAATCAAGATCTTTGCCAAAGGAATTCATAATTAGACAAGCCGCGTATATATGTATACTTACATACAATACACGCATACACAAAGCTAATGTAGACGACGATAGAAATAAATCTTCTTTTAAATTGGTCCAAGGCCACATCACAATAATATGTTCATATGTTTCTATATAACAATAACAACATAAAATTATGTTACGGTTTAAGTTTCATACTATATGTCATTAACATTAGAGACTAAATTCCTAACGATTATTTGATTAGTTTTCCTATATACTCGGATGCGCGTTTATTACAGCAGAGAAGAACAAGCCAGTCCATTCATATATTACATTGAGTTTAATTGTTTCCAGTTCCTGAGAAAATATTGATTCAAGTATCGTTGTCATCGCCGTCGTTGTGGTCGTCGTCATAAAAATAATAAAAACCATTTTATACTCTCGCATTTGTCCTAAAAAAAATGATGCGGCAGAGACACGTAAATTGATGAAAACATTTCTTCAAATTAAATTATTTATTTAAGATAACATATTGAAAGACTTTGAAGCATTCATTAAATAATAGCGCGATTCGATTGTGTAAGACTAATTTTTTTTAATTTTTTTTATTTGTCGTAAGACAATAACAAACGTTAATTGTTTCATATCGAGTACAAAATGTATAATTTAATATTATATTACACTATTGTGTCCGACGTTATATGTTATGTTGTTGTCGTCGTCGAATTATGATGTGTGAGAATGCGCTAAATGACATACTATATGGAGATTTTGTTTTTGTTGTTCTTAAAATATCACTTAACTTAAGCAATTTTTTTTTAACACCACAACTCGTTTACGCGTTAAATCAAATTATTGAAATGAAATGTTTGGTTCAACATTGTTACGATGTATAGCGATATATGTATAGACGATGTGTTAATTATTCACGCATCATTTTACGTAATTGATCAATTCCATTTATATAAATATACATATATACATATATACGTATATGTATTGGTGATTGTTGCGTTGATATGTTAGGTAATAATATCAGAGGTTTCTAATTTATGATTTGCAAGCGTTATTCAGCGTAATTATTAATATCAATATGGTACTTTTGCTTCCTTCGCCTTGGACAGTACCGCGCATATATAAACTTTATTCTAATTTTATGTTTTATTAATTTTTTAATTTAATTTATACCACATAGCCGTGGGTGTCGGCAGCATCGTGCAGGACCACCTTTTGGTTTAAATGTTATAAGTACACAAATTTAAAAACAAAAAAACAATTTTCCATAAATATTTGCGTGCTAAGTGAGCGCTCTACCGAACCACACCTGCGGGAAGTGCAAATAAATTTTAGCCACATAAAAAATCGCTGCGGACAAATTTTTATTGTATTTTGTTGTAACCTTTCCGCAAGAATCATTTTCACAAAATGATATATTTTTTACTTAACTAATATTTTTTAGGTTTCAAAAATGAAGTTCTAATAACATACAGTAAGTCTTCGACTTACGTGATTAATGCGTTCCAAAGGTTTTCGCGTAAGTCGAACAAACTTTAAATTGGTAAAATTTTTGTTAGCTTTAAAGGATAGGTATGAAAATAGAATGGACCTACATACACAAATATTTAATAAAACATTATTATTTAGATTATTTCTAGAAATTATTATTAATTCAAATATATAAATAAATATTTCACGGTATACGCATAGATACATTTAAGGTACATAAAACTACTCATTTTTATCAACAAATAAAAAATCATTTATTTTTAATCACGTAAGTCGAGGACTTACTGTAATTCTAAATTCTGACTAAATAAAAGGCTGACTTTAACTAGTAATATAGTTTATAAACAATTATTATCATTATTTTATTATTGTTCTTAGTTGTTAGACCAAATAATAAGTGTTTTCTTTGTTCGGTACGAATTAAATTTAAGTCTTAGTGTGGTCGATTTTCCACCTTCAAAAACAAAAACCCAAACAGAGGAAAGCCAGAGAATGAAACAAAAAAAAACTGTGATAGTTGTTTCTAATTGGGCGCTACAGCAACGGAATGCCTAGCAGTACCACAAAAATAAACCGTGGAAATACCGCCAGTAAAGCTCAAGAGCACGTCAGAAATTTTGCTATGATTCTTCAGGCATTTGGGTGCGGTATAGTAGCTGTCCAACACTTGAACAACCGCAGAAAATAGAAAGAAAACTACAATAACACAACGGAGATATGAACTTCGGGCAATTACTCCTTGGAACTCACCACTGACTCAACATCTCATTACGGAAGTCCTAATGCATCCATATTTACGGAAGTCCTAATGCATCCACAAGCGACTCAAACAACAAACTAGGTAAACAACAATAATTGTATTCAGGCGGATTAATTCTGTTAATGTTGAGAGAGAGAGAGAGAGAACCGCTGACAAAAACTAAACAAAAAAAAAATCAAGAAAGTCACCATACATCATGGAATCAGTCGAATTCGATCACAGACACCCAGGAAACAAAATTCCAACTTAAACAAGCCGTCAACTAAACTCAAAATGTTTGAACTGAACACTCCACCTGCAGTCTACATATAAGTAAAACCCGTATGGGCCCTCAGAGCAACCATCCTGAGGATATGTGCAAAATTAAAAACTATAATAAAGAATCTACCACATAAATTAAACTTAACTTTGGTTGTCATAAACAATTTTGGTACTGCCGAGTAAACATTAAAAATAATTTACTTATTACTTGTGTGAAAAGTTGAAACAACAGTTATTAATTGTTTATAAAAAATAAAAAGAAAACAATTTGACGTGAAAAATATGTGATATCGTGATGTTCCAATATTCTCCACCTCAAATCAGAAAGGTTGGGCCAAATCTGCAGAAAGCGATGTCCGCAAGCGATTTGGTGCTAAATGCCACGACCACAATAGTGACTAACAGAAAGGTGCAACACAGTCCAAAATGACAACAAATCGCAAATGCATCAAAAATTACTTTACCAGGTAATTTAATATCAAGTGAACTAAAAATTAACGTAAATGAACTTAGTGCGTTGAACAATAAAAGTGCATCGTCGAAAAATGTTGACCTTGAAAAAAACAATGAAAGTGCATCGACAACAAATGATAATAAAATAAATAGTGATGTAGGTCAGTGTTTAGTGCAAACAGGGCTGGACAGATGGATATATTACTGTCTGCTCAAAGTGAAGGAGAAGCCCTAGATCAGCGGCTAGTGCAAACGTGAATAAATTGACCAAGCTAGATAGCGTTGAATTAACTCAAAGCAACCGGTATTCTTGTTTGGTTGTTGAAGACCCGCCAGCTGAAACTTCTCCAAAACCGGAGAAACCGCCATCAATCTATTTGAGAGAAGAATCAAATAGAGAGCTCGCAAAAACAATCGAGTTCATTACTAATGGAGAATTTTATATCTCCGTGATAAAATGAGGAGATATAAAAGAAACAAAAATTCAACCGCTGAATATTGACATTTACAGAGCGTTAGTTAAACATTTCGACGAAGTTGGTAAACATTACTACACTTACCAACTAAAAAGCCAAAAAGGGTTGGTCGTTGTGTTAAAAGGTATAAAGACCTACGTGGATGCAATTGAGATACGAGCCGATCTCGCTGAAAAAGTATTTCAATGCAAATCAATCACCAACATTATTAACCGTGAGAAGTTGCCTTAGCCATTGTTCCGTCTGGAATTAGAACCAGATAATAAAAAATCAAAGAGAAACATGCAATATTTGACTTAAAATTATGGCTGTCCTCAAAATAGCCATATGGAATTCAAACGGCCTATAGTACAACATAAAGCAGAGGTTCAAGCATTTCTCACTGAGCACAATATTGACATAATGTTAGTATCTGAAACACACTTCACCAAATATAACTATTTCAAAATTAATGGGTCTTTATGTTTATAATTATGTTTATAATGTTTATAATTATAATTAATGGGTCTTTATGTTTATAATCCTTATGGTTTATGACACAAAGCACCTAGATGGGAAATCACATGGAGGCACAGCTGTACTGATACACAGCTGTACCAATAACAAGATTAAAACACTATAAATTTATGGAATATGAGAAGGAACATATCCAATCAACGAGCATCTGTCTGCAGGAGTGATCTGGATACTGTGTTATATCAGCAGTGTACTGACCATAAAAAAACTGCAGTTCATGGATTATTTCAGCCAGCTAGGTAATAAATTTATTGCGGGGGGTGATTTCCACGCCAAACACACTCAATGGGGTTCCAGATTAACATCGCCGAAAGGAAAACAACTTTATGAAGCTATAGAAGAACAGTCCCTGGATTACTTATCTGCCGGTCACCGTACGTACTGGCCCACAAATAAAAAGAAAGTTCCTGATTTAATTGACTTTTGTGTAACTAAAAGCATTCCACGCACATATGCTAAGGCCTCCGATTGCTATGATCTGTCTTCTGATCACTCACCGGTAATTGTAAGAGTGAACACCGGCGTCCTAAGAATAGAAACGCCAAACAAACTCGATTGTGTACTGAATATCCCTCTTATCACACCAGATATTGATGCGGCTGCAGAAAATCTAAAAGATGTACGGGCATTATCAGCTGAAAAGGCTACACCTGTCTTAAATAGTACAGAAAAAGCTAATAAACTGTCACATAATATGCAGGAACTAATCCAGGAAAAGCAGAAAATTCGCCGCCGATGGCAAGAAACAAAATCACCGTTGTTGAAATGAAAATTAAATCGAGCTATTAAGACTCTAAGATTTGCATTGCGGGAAGAAGAAAACCAGAGCGTCCAGAATTATTTAAATGAACTCTCGGCAACCGAGAGGACAGATTATTCTTTGTGGAAGGCAACAAAAAATTTAAAAAGGCCAACAAACTCGAATCACCCGATTAGACTACCTACCAACAGGAAATTGGGCGAGAATCGATGAAGAAAAAGCCAATGCTTTTGCTGCAACAACAGTATTCGCACCACACGAAGAAACTAATAACTTCGTGCTACCCGACCAAATGGATGATGGTTTGTCCTTCAAACCCATAAAATATAATTGGAAGAAAGTTAAGAATATAATTAAAAATTGTATAAGTCCAAAAAAGGCACCAGGGCATGATCTTATTACTGGAAAAATGATAATGGAATTGTCAAACAAATGCATACAACTATTTAATAACATTCATATTCAACGCAATCATGCGGACTGGTTATATTCCTCAAAAATGGAAGATTTTTTTGTTCACAATGAGACATAAAGCTGGAAAAAATGAAACACAGATTTCATCATATCGCCCAATAAGTTTTGGAAATGAAAATCACATAGTATTAAAATAAGTATACGACACTTCTATATTAGTAAGTGGGGGTGGCATTTATGATCACAAAATTTTAATGTCTTGCAATTAAAAATGGAATTCAAAAAATTAAGCTGCTAAAAAATTAAAACGATCCATTAAACCACTTAATTTCCTTGCCATTGAACCCTATTCTGAACAGCATCTATATATGAAAGGAAAATTCAAGTTTTTAGCTATTCTTACGTTACGCGTATCCCCATCTCTCGATTATTGCAGATATAAATTATTCTCTATAGGATTTATGTTATGATAACCAGCCTATTGTTTGATGGCACATTGTTCTGAATCAGGACTTCGACTTTAGAAATATTCAAGCTTGTATTTTTCGAGTTGAAACATGCACACAGCCAGGTGAACAAGAATAAAAACTTCTTTCACATTATGCACTGTTATTAAATTATCCCAATTAGATGCAGATACCACTGCTTTTATGCAGCAAGTTTTCTTAATATTATTTGGAAAATATAAGGAATGCAATTTTGAAAATAGTTGCTCGACAAGACCCTTGATTATTCAGCTGAATGGAAACTTTTCAGAATATAGGAAAATAAACCTTGTACCAATCGGGCGGGTTATTTTGAAATTTTTTCTTGATTCGTTTTCTTATGAATTGCGAAAGTGAAAATATTTCTGACAATTTACCTTGCATAAATATTTGAACATCTATTTTTTATGATTTGAAACGATGGAAGGTGACACTTGCACGCATAGCTAACTAACTATATTTGTGAAAATTACACAATTTGGGTAGAAACTATTTTCGATTAGGCCTGTTAAATAGTATTTAGTGTAAACTTTTCAGTATGACAGAAACAATAACTGTGTCAATAGAGACTTGTATCTTTTGTTTTCAACATGAATTTCTAGGGCATACCTATAGAAAACCGAAAAATTAAAATTTGAATTAGTATAGTCTTCTTCTAATGTGCCGCAACTCGTCAAAGTTTTTTAATTTATCCATCAAATTTGTGCGACAGACATTTTATTGTTTATTAGCTCAAGTGCATTTTCTCAGTGGTAGAATTCGATTTATCTAGACAGGAAATATTTCTTTTTTGTGATTGATTCGCGGCATCAAGTATATTCTTTTTCTATATTTTCACTTGTTAAAAGTTCGAAAATTAATAATTATCAATGTTAAAGTTTAAATTATAGGTACAATGACAGAGTTTTAATAATTAGAGCCCGATGGTAAATTAAGGACGAAAGCTCTCAAATGGTTTGGCTTAGTTAAAACTCAACTAATTTTATAAATTATCTAAAATATAAGCTTCATTGTTGTTAAAAAAGGACATAAAACACAAAATTATCATTTAGCATTAAAAAGCTCCAACTAATCTTTTAATCATTTAAATAATTTAATTTATACACGGACGTATGTATCCATAATTCGTAATTTTCACAATATGTAAACATTTCCCTTTTGAGAGAAAATGAAAACTTAAATTCTTAAAAGCTTGTGTTGACAGTCGAAACTTAAACTGACTGGTTGTTCTTAGAGTTTTTTAAGCAAACAATGATTTGCAAAGGTCTAATATCGAAAAGCTTAAGGGTAACTTCTTCAAACAATTTAAAGCTGAATTACTCACTAAATTGAAGGGCTTTGATACCACAACTTTGTGCTCACAAATCAGCTCGATTTCTTAATAACTAAAGAGTTTTGAAACCATATTCCTTTAAATCTATAAATCATTTACTTTCACATACATGTATTTAATTCAAAAATGTTGCTATGAAATTAAAGCATGGAATTTTCAACCCTTAATATAAAATTTTAAATATTTCGAGCACATTAAAACGTGGTCGGCATATGCAGGTTTAAATTCTAAAGCGTTAGTGGATTAAACGATTACTGAGAGATAACTGAATTATTTCTGACAAATTTGTATTTTGTACAAACCGATTAGTAATTTAAACGGGAAAAATAAAAACGGTGTAAACTATGCAACTTAGTTGATTACAATGAAAAGACACAATACTGTCTTGTTATGTGTACGATATTTCACCGAAAGTATTGATAACTGTACTTCTAAAAACACTCATGTAAATTGGCAAAAATTAACCTTTACGTCATGTGTAAAAAGTTCTCGAATAATTTGGCAAATTTTTTTACATATTTACAAAGAAACGTAAATCGTGTACATTATTATAACTAAGCATGATTAGTGTTAAATATGAACTTAAAAATACTGCTCAAATAATTATTACTAAGCTTTTCCGGAGTTCGGAAAGTTCCGAAATATTTGATTTATTCGTATGTATCCACAATTGGTGTAGATTTCAAAATCTGTAATTATTTCAAAAAGTTAAAGTTTATTAAGCTTGGATGAAATTTAAAACTTTAACATCTTTTAGGTCTGACATTTAATTATTTTGTATGTGGCGAAGATTAGACTGAATTTTATTTTTTATAATTTTTTCATCCTAAAAATAATCCTAAAAAAATGGTTTTAGCATTTCGACACAAATTGAAAGGTAAGGTTAACTTTTAGGTCGAGCTACTTACGGTCATAGCTCACAAAATCAAACATAATTCCGCCTATAAACTTTAGTGTTTTTCTGTAAGCCGTAGCAGTTCATTTGACCCAGCTTCACGTAACCGAAAAAAGTGCAAAAGGGAATCGACCATATCGCCTTAATAGCATAGAATGAATATGACATAGTTGCCTTATTGACAGCAATTAAAAATAATATGAAAGATTATAAAAGAAAATATGCTATTGCATTAAATTATGTGTATAGATTGTCCGTAAAATGGATTTAATTTAGTTTTTAATTCAATAAATATTTAGAATAAAAATTATAAATAAAGGAGCTCAAAACAAGTTATTGCTTTAGAGACCGGCAAACTTAGCTACGCCATTGGTCATTTGTGCTAACATTGATGACTATAATTTATATTGCCTACATACATACATATATATGTACCTATAAACATATTTATAATCATGGTGTGCTTGAAAAACTGAACGAATATAAATTCAAATTTCTCGAAGAACCGGTATTTATTTTCAATAAAATTCAAATTTTATCATCTAGTACTCCATTTAAATTAATCGCTGTTACACCTTTTGTTTTTTTTAATTCTTCAGTTATAAACATGGCGTTGCCGCGTTGACCAAAATGCAACACTGTGACACAAAAAAAGTGTCAAATATAAAACATGAAAAAAATGGCGCCCAAGAAGAATTTTAATAAAAATTTAATGAAAAAACTTTAAGGAGGCATCACTGTTGAAACGATATAGATAATAAATGAAACGACTTGATAGCAAGAAAAGAACAAAAAAAAAATATTTCATTATACCATGTCTACTATATGAGTTTGATATTTATAAATTCTAATACAACAACATCCCCACTAGAATTTAATTTCTCTCAAACCCATTCCTGAAGTACATTTTTGGTGTTTTTCACTAAAAAGTGCCTTCGTGAAGACATCTGCAACCATGTCCTTTGTGCCGATGTAATCCAATTTAATTTTTGACTCTTCCAACAATTCACGAATAAAATGGTGTCTAATATCAATGTGCTTTGTTCTGGCATTGTATGAAACTCCAGATGCTAAGCATAAAGCACTTTTGTTGTCACATAGTATTGTAGGAACAGGTTGATTATTTTCAAATAATTCCTTCTGAAGTCCACTTAACCACATCGCTTCCTGGGAAGCCGAAGATAGCGACATATACTCCGCCTCTGTGGTTGACAAGGCAACTGTTGGTTGTCGTTTTGAATTCCACGACACCGCTGCCCCCTGATTCAAAAATACATATCCTGTATTGGAGCAACGTTCATCAACATCTGCAGCCCAATCTGCATCACAATATCCAAGAATTCCAGTATGTGCTTCACGGGAAAATGTCAGTTTCAAACTTGAATTTCCCTTTAAATATCGTAGAATTCTTCTTACCGCATTCCAATGCGATTTGCCAGGATTCATGTTGTAACGACTAACATTACTTACAGCAAACGATAAATCTGGTCTTGACACTTGTGCTGCGAAAAGAATACTTCCAACCGCTTCCTGGTAGGGTACATCTGCCATTTCTTTTTGTTCAGCATCATTTTTTGGACACATATCATTTGTCAGAATCTGATTAGGATCAAACGGTGTTAAAACTGGGTTGCAGTCCATCATGTTAAATTTCTGCAAAACTTCTTGAATATATTGTTGTTGATCGATGGATATGAGTCCTTTTTTCCGGTCACGGGTAATGCGTAAACCAAGGCAATAGGCGGCTTCCCCCAAATCCAACATTTTGAACCGCTTCATCAGTTCTGTTTTAATCCAATTCTTCACACCTATATCATTGCTAAAAATGATAAAATCATCTACATAAATTTTAGATCCATCGAGTTTGCAGTAGACACAAGGGTCAACTTTTGAGCGAGAAGGACCCATTTCTTTCAGATTGTTATCCAATTTTTGATTCCAAATTCTGCTTGCCTGTTTCAAACCATATAGAGATTTTCGGAGCTTGCACACTTTAGTTCCACTGGCAAAACCTTCTGGCTGCAGCATATAAATCTCATCAGGTAAGTCGCCCTGCAAAAACGCAGTTACTGCGTCCATTTGATCGATCTCAAGGTCATATTTTGCTGCCAAACTAATAAGATATCTTATAGAGCTGAAACGTACGACTGGAGCAAACGTTTCATTATATAGTCTACACCCTTCCTTTGCGAACATCCTTTTATTACAAGGCGGGCTTTGTACCGAGCAATTTGACCTGTGGCACCTCGTTTTGTTTTAAAAACCCAACGGCAATCAATGGGTCTCTTCCCTTTCGGTAAATCGCATAGTTCCCACGATTTATTCTCTTGAAGTGAACTAAATTCCTCTTCCATTGCCTGTTTCCATAAATCTGCTCTGCTAAATGCGTCTTGCGGTGATAATGGATCACATAGCTCGGCCGACTTCACCGAATAGACAAAATCAGATAGCCGTTTTGGCTTAGGTTGTCTAGTTGTCCTTCTTGGAGACGTTGATGAGATTTGCATATGAGACGGAATATAATCTTCATCTGAAGAATTTAAATCAGCCTCCTGACAAACATCGGATTCTAGCAATGATGATTCAGAATTATCAGTAATTTCTCCGTGAACTTCTTCTATATTACTGGTACTATTAACGTCGGTATTATTTTGAGTCTCCACTTGAGTCTCATTTTCTTGTACGTGAGTTTCATCTGGGAATATATAGAAATTATTATCACTAATGTCATTATTATTTACTTGTTTTTGAAAGCGTTGATTTTCAAGAAAAATAACATCTCGACTGATGACAATTGTACGTTTTATTGGATTGAATAACCGATATGCCTTTGAATTTTCTGAATACCCCACCATAATATGCTTTTCGGATTTGGAATCAAATTTTTGCCTTTTCTGCTTTGGAACATGTACCATGGCTATGGTACCAAAAACCTTTAGATGCTCCAAACGTGCCCTGCGACCAGTCCAAATTTCTTCAGGGCATTTACAATCTGGTAAACCACGTGTCGGTGAACGATTGATTATATATACAGCAGTCGACACGGCTTCAGCCCAAAAATCAACTGGAAGTTCAGCATCGAATAACATGCAGCGAGCTCTCTCCACGATGGTGCGATTCATCCTTTCAGCCGTCCCATTCTGTTCTGGTGTGTACACTGTTGTCGTTTGATGCTGTATACCACAACTTGACAAATACCTCAAGAAATCTACATTACAAAACTCAGTGCCATTGTCTGTTCTAAGAATTTTTATTTTCCGACCTGTTTGATTTTCGGATAACAATTTGAATTTTTTAAAATAATTCAACGCTTCGGTTTTGGTGCTTAATATGTAAACTGACACTTTCTTTGAATAATCATCCACAAAAGTTAGAAAGTATTTTCCACCACCAAAAGATTTCTGCCCAATTGGACCACAAATCTCTGAGTGTATCAAATCTAGACAATTATCTGACTGTGAGCATGAGTTATGGAACGGTAGTCGTGTCTGTTTTCCCTTCAGACATATAATACATGATTCACTAACTTGCTCGTCAGTAAAAGAAACTTCATTTTCTTTATCTCTTAATTTTTTCATACTATTCGTATTTAAGTGCCCTAACCTCCTGTGCCATAAGTCATATTCTGAAGAAATTGCTGACAGCATTACTCTTTCGGCATCCGGTGTATCCAATTTGTACATCTCACCAATAAGTGTGGCAGTGGCAATAACTTTTTTGTACATCTTGTTAAAAACTGTACATCCATTCGAGTCAAATGTTACACGATTTCCGTTTTTGACCATTTGGCTGACCGACAGCAAATTAGTACACAACTGGGGAATACACAAAACATTTGTTAAATCAGCGTCTTGCACGGAATTGTTAACCAACAATTTCATTTTTAAATTTCCGATCCCTGTCACTTTCAATCGTGTGTCATTTGCAATAACAACTTCATTTGTTGGTGGAATTGAAATTTCCCTTAATAAACTTGCATCCATTGACATATGCGATGATGCGTCTGAGTCTATGTACCAACTATGCTTTTGAATTTCGCTTACTGCAAAAGAAGTATATAACAATGCAGAACTGCTTTGCTGATTTGAGTTTGACTCAATATGCTTATTGTCAGTGCAACTGTTCGCCAAATGTCCATATTTATTGCAGTTATAACAACGAATTTTACTAATATCTTGTGGATATCTTTTGTTATACCTGGATTTTCTATAATTACTCGCACTGTACAGAGCTTTTGTTGCTGTAGTGCCATCTGATGACAAATTATCCAACTGTACATCTTGCAGCAGCTTCGCTTTAATTGAATCCGCAGTTATATCCACACCTGAGCTTTCGATGCCCATGATCATTGGCTTGAATTTATCAGGCAAGCCGGCTAATAAAATAGTTCCTACCCATTCATCACTCAGATCCATGCCAATATTTCTTAATTTGTGAGCGGTTGATATAATTGAATTGACATATTCTTCTACTGAAACGCAATCTTCTAGATATGTTGTAATTAGTTTTCGTAAAAGCCCCACTTTTCGCGTGAGACCAGAATCCAAGAAAGCTTTTTCAAGGGCTTTCCATGCCTCTTGAGCTGTTTTACTCAATCGAATATGAACATAATTGATTGGATCAATTAAAAGAATAATTTTTGCCTTTGCTTTTGTTATTTTTTCTTCATCTTTATCCTCACCAGTAACACACAACCATAACTGTTCGTGTTCTAAATATGTTTGAACAGCAAAGCGCCATGAGTCATAATTTTCTCGACCCTTTAATTTTTCTATAACGAAACTATTGGCGGCCATTCTCTTTTTATTTTATTTTATTTTCTAGTTTTCGTTAGACACACGTGTAATATTTCTGCTATCCCTTTATTTAGTAATAATTATATATGCGTTTATTAAAAAACATTGTCCAATTACACACGAAAAAAAAAAAATGTGTCGTTCTGGGCCCATAACCTGTTGAAACGATATAGATAATAAATGAAACGACTTGGTTGGTTGATAGCAAGAAAAGAACAAAAAAAATATATTTCATTATACCATGTCTACTATATGAGTTTGATGCAAAAGATTCGTATTCTAATACAACAACAATCACATTAAATATTACGAAAATATAACATTAGCCCACTTTTATCAATTATTGAAGTGTCATAAAAATTACAAAAATTAAATGTAGACGAGACGATGAATCTCTCAAAATATAGAATTCGGGTTGTCGGCAAACATGAATATGGAATCTCACATATGTATACCATTAACCATATAGAAATGGTATTACAACAAATGGATTACCACAAGTTGATGGATAATATTGTATTTTATTTACCATATAAGATGAATTGAAACGCAATAAAACGTACGTCATTTGTTTATGATGTATGTAACATTTACATATAGAAAATGAAATTGAATTTGATTAACATTGAAATTTTGTTGTGGAACTCGACTAGTGCACCAAAAACACATACAATTTTTGCAATTTAATATTTCATGCTTATATAATAAGCATTTAATAATTTGTTGGTATATTATTTGTTTATTATGTATTGTTATCAAAGCCAAAAAATGGTTATATTTTGTTTTGATGTTTAATTTATATATGCAGGTCGAACTTAAATACGCAATTAACCACGATAAATGAGTCAAAAGATGTACGCACGGAGATTAAAAATTGATATTAAAACCATCAGAGGCGTAAGTTTAAAAATTAAAATCTGTACCTACATTGTATATACATACATATAAATATCATTGTAAATTATACAGCATTGTTTTCTATCTGCATCATCATAATATAAAAAAAAAACCATAAGTTCAAAAAATTACAGAAACGTAAGGCTTTTGCGAGACAATAGAATTGTCCTCTTATTAAAATAAAAATTATTAATAAGTCAAAATAACAATAAAAAATAATTAAGTTTGTTTTTTAGTATAGTAACTCCGGAAGAAAACTATCGTCAGTTTTAAATTAAAATTTAAACAATAATCATTTACCTTGACTAAATGTTATCATTTTGGAACGAATTGAAAAAAAAATTATTCCATATGTATGTATACAAAATTTTTGGTTGCTCAATAATGCAATAATAAATTATTTAAATTTTCTATTAAATTATACAAGTTTCAACTGTAATCGAATATAAATTATTCCATTAAAATACGACCGGCCCATATATAGATATCTCAAGTATATTTTATGGAAACTTCCGATATGCGGTTTTGACGAGCAATTGTCGCGCACCGAGATGATAAACATCTCACTCATTAACTTACATTCAACAACAACAATCATTTATGTACGTGCTATAGTTTCATATATATACGTATATATAGTAGAAATCAAAAGTAAACATCTCAAAGTAACAACAAACAACAAATTTATAATAATAACAAAAAATTTTCAAAACGCATGACGTAATTAACTAATTTGTACCCAAGTAATGTATGTATGATGTACAATTATATTCTTATACATTTATATATTTTATTTATTTACTTATTTATTATAATTTACAAGAATTTATGTATTGTACGTAGTAAATCCTATATAGTAAACTAAAGTATGTTTTGTTGTAAATATATAAATAAAATTCGCTAACATGAAATAGTTAATGTTATTGTTATGTATAAGTCACTAAATAATTTTATTGTTGGCGTGGGTGTAATTTTGTTCATCATTTTAATTTTATCTTTTATCACGATTTTGATATATGTGCGCTAAAATCTATTCTATTCGTACATACATGTGTATACTGTATAGTTATTGGGATGTTGATTTAGGTACAGAACAAAAAAAGCTGTTTATACGGCTTAGATCATGAACATGACATGAAATAGGGTTCGTCTCTTTTCTATATAATATATAATGTGCGTGTAATAATATTTATAAGACTGACGACTTTGACATCTTTTGGTTGAAATGACGTTAATTTTATAATCTGAAGGTTATAAATAAAATAAAATGTTGATAACATTTTGTGTGTTGCTTATATTATACTATTATTTTATCACTATATAATGTGTGGTTGTGTTAATAATATTATGATAACTATATACCACAGAATATTTTCAATATCAGTATCAGTGTAGTATTTTACAGAATCATTTTGGAAAGCACTTTCAATTCGAGACCACACACGTGCAAGTATGGTTGATGCTCCAAAATAACAATCTCGTCATTACACTATGATGGACAACTGAAACCGAATTCTTTATGAAGTTGTAATGCGTATTTGCTAAAAGTGCAAAAGAGCAAACAATGTATAAGACAAAAATTTATATTAAATAAGTAAATAAATAATTTCTTGGAATTAATGGAATTGCTTAGTAAATATGGTATTCATGTTATAATCCACGAACATGTAAATCGAATTTTTTTCTAAAGAGTAGGCGTAAACTAGTTATATTTTATAATTATTCGTGACTGAACTATTGGCAGAAGTCAGGAACCTGCGGTATATATGTGAATATGTAATTTAAAAATTTATTACGGAAACCATAACGAGTTGTCCCAGTGGTGTTTTGCATATATAGATGGAATGAATTTGCATGAATTATAATTTATATTTATTATCTGGAAGCTTAGCTTTAGTTCACGTGAATTTTGTCCAAAATAAATAATCATTTATTACGATTTAGATTGTTTGTTAGGAAAAAACTCACAATTCCATACAGACCAGTGAAGTTGTACACATATGACGTGTAAGTGAGAATATCATATTTTATTTAGACAAACCGATAAATCTAATAATTTAACCGATTGTGTAACTTTTTCCTGCAAAGCTATTTCTGTTGGCTTAGGGTACAGACAAATTTAGTATAACTTATGTACGTCGAATAAATAATTTTCCAAATATTCTAGGGAAAATCCTGTGAAGCTAACCCGAAAATGACGACATCTTCGTATACACGTCATTTTGTTGTGAGCCCCCAGAATTTTTCTAAAAATATTTGGAAAATCATGTATATTCGACATATTATATGAATATACCAAATTAGAGGTCATATACCAAATTTTGTTGTCCTAAGCACCCTAATCCCTTCTTTTTCCCAAAATTGAATTATTTATTTCTCAGATATTTTAGGTATAAAGGTATTTTTATGGTTTATTTTTTAACTTACTTTATCTTTTAATTTTAACAACCTTATTTAAAAATTGTAGCTTTGCGCAATAATACGTATGCATATGTGGAAATGTAACTCGTTTAAAACTTTATAAAATTGGTTAAAGTCCAAAGTATTATCGTACTTTTTAATAAACTACACCAGGTTATCAAATTCATTGAGCTCGTACAATCATTTTGATAAGCTTTTTAATCACCGAGCAAGTAGCACAGTGGTTTAAGTTGTGGCGTTTGGATCGGGAGGTACCGATAGAGGCAGGATGCAAATTTTGATTATTCATCCATGATTTCGATCGGGATGATTAAGTAAACATCTAAGACCTTCTGTTGGAGTCAGAATTCATGGGCTGAACTATCATTCATGTCAGTACAGGCTGACATTTTTTTTTTTTAAAAGGACTTGGCATAGACACTTTTTTGGTCCATAGCCTTACCTTACATTCATCCCATTCACACAAATACAGTATACCACCTCTGCGCATTGCAGACCCTGTCACCCTGTACAGTGACATGGCACAGATGGGTCAGCCGATGAGTTCTACATTCCAACAGAGGGTCATAGATGTTTTCAATTTAATCACCGATCGTAATCGGGAGATGAAAAATCCCTTTTGCAACATCCCCCGCCTCTGTTGGGATTCGAACCCGGTACCTCCCGATCCAAACGTCGCAGCTTTAACCACTGAGCTATTTGCTCGATACAGACTGACATGGAGCTATACAATGTGTAGATGGTCAATTAAAAACTCGGACTTGTAGCCGTTAAAATATTTTAATTTTCAAGTATATAATAGACTTAACTCTAAAAAAAAATAATAATATTTTGAAAGATTTTATTATAGATCATGAGAACAGCAATTCTCAAACTTGTTACTGCGACCGAAACTTAGTTTTAATTCAAATGTTCATGATAAAAATGTGGCGTAGGTAAACTGAATCTCGACTAAAAATTAATTTCTCATCAAAATCTGACTACTATATATGGTAGGATTTTTTTTTTTGAAATACCTGGGGCCCTATTCCTGAATACAAATTTGTATAAAAATTGTACGAATTCGTACGATTGGTATTATTGAATACGAATTCGAATAATTTTAATACAAATTCGTGTCTAGTTGATACGTTGGGAAATTTCCCTTGTTCCGCAATACAAATTCGAACCAATTTTGTTCGATGATGAAAGGATTTCTGAACGTTGATGAATTAGTTGACGACTCCATATAAAAATATTTTGTAAAGTGATATTTTTTAATATTATCATAATCTAATTAATTAAATTAATTGAATAATGGAATTAAATATATATTTTTTTTAAATTTACATAATTTGCCTATTTACACATTCTAAATAAAACACTAAATATTTATAATAACATAAAATACTACCATAATGGTATTGGTGGTTATTTTTTTCTGAGCCTTTTATCAAACCTATTCAAAATCATGGATTGGTCACGAAATTTGATCTCAAATCGAGCTAGTTAGGCAGACATATGAAGAGAATTTGAATAAAAATGTTCATCTAAAATTAAAATTACAAAAATTCTTTTCAAAAATATATACATATATCTAAATTTTGAATTCCTTGTATCGAAATTATGACACAAACAACCAAATGAAAATTACACATTTATGTCAAAAACATATATACCCAAGGTTTAAGATCCGTAGACCGTAGAGGTATAACCATTCAAAACAAATTTCCCAATGAAAATATTTGATTCGCTCGAATTCAGAAATACTAATTCATTTTCGTTTCGTATATCATTTTTGTTTCGAGCAACGATAAGAGGAATAGGGACCCAGTCACCCAGCTTTTATATTGAAAACGGTGCTAGATAGGAGATCCGACTTATAATTTAAATTATTGATTGTCGGAGGGGATGTGTAGGGGTGATCTTAAAATTCATTAGTTTCGGAAATATATCAACAAAAATTGATATTCGCAAAAGAATTTTCGCTAAGTGTTAAATAAAAATGTAAAGAATTAGAAAAGAAAAAACAAAATTTGTTTTTTAATAGTGTCTATTAATTTGGTAAATGTTCAAAATGCCGGCCATTTGATTCTAAATATTTTTATAATCGTCCTATACAAAATTAAAATGAACTGCGCTTCTAATTGACCTTCTGAAATGCCATTTCTAAAAATATCTTTAATGGTTTATCTCATATTTTCTGCACTGGTACATAAAACATGTTACATCAAATGGTCGTTAAATGATAATATGCCACTTTTTCCAATCCATTTATCGAGTGTCTTGCAATGAGTTAAGAAAATTTTCTAATATAAAATACACTAATTTTTCTGTTATTATTGTTCCATCATAAAACACGGCCGAGATCTAATTATTTCAACCCAAAGATTTACACTTAAACGAAGTTGATAGTCAACGGAAAGCATCCAATGTGGTTTCACCAGTTCACCACACTCCAATAATGTAAATTATAACTATTCACATAACCGTCATTTGTAAATGGACAACGACTAGAGAAATTTGGATGTTCTTGAAACTGTTGCCTCAGTAAATGATTTCATAGCAGTAGATTAAACAAAAATGTTTCCTTAACTCAACCTCTTTACGAGAACATTAAGCGCACATACTATTGAGCATTACTCATATCACGTCTTGTCCATTCAGTTTAAGATGTTGAAGAACGATCTATTTTTTCAATTGTTTTTCTAGCGAAGTAAGAAGCAAAACAATATTTTATCCTAAAAGTCTTAAAAATTTAGAAAAATCTTAAACTTCATAATTTCTTAAAATTACAAAATTAATTATTCTCATTCGAGAAATCGATAATACGAGTAGTTTTGGAAATTCGTAAAAATATGTAAAATTTAGTTTTAGGTCAAAATTTGCTGCGTTTCGAAATTCTGTAAATGTGTAATTCCACATATTACATCGAAATTTAATAACTCGCAACCAAAACATTTCAAAATTTCTAAATTTTATCAATTATTTAACTTCCTGTATATAAGTTCAAAATTAATTAGAATTAAAAATGATTAACTTTCTTACGCCGAATTTTAATATTTGATAAAATCCAAAATTATCCAAATTTCGATAATCCAAATTAAATTTTAAAATACAGAATTGTCCGCACAGTTACTGTTGAATGGAATATTAAATTTAGAATTACATATGTATATAAATAATAATAAATAATTAAATACACAAGAAATTCGAAATTATTTTATTTAATATTTTCAAAATTCTGAATTTTATACGTGAGATATAAAAACTCAATTTGAAATTTAAATTGTACAAATATTTAAAAATATCGAAGGAACCAAGTACCTAGGTACATATTTTAGTTAAAATTAATATTTAAGAACACAGCATTGTGTCAGTTTCTCAAATTAGACTAAAGATAAACTACAAGTTTATTCTCAGAGTTCCTTAAGCTTAAGTTCAACATTTAACTATTACCGAAATTTTATAAATTATTGAATTGAAATTCCAAACGTAATTTTAATTTGAATTTAGAAAATTTAGGGAACTTCGGGAAGTTGCCGATTCGGGTATCGTTGGCCATAAAACTTTCTGATTGCTGCTCGGACACCTGTCCTTCGTACAAGACATTTTAGTAAATAGAGAATAAACGAAAGAATGTTGTTACAATAACTCGAATAGTTGAAGCAAAACATTGTTATATAAAGAGAAATTCTGTTTATATAGTTTGGCCGTTATGGCTTTTTAAAAATTGTATATAATACAAAATAAAAAAGTAAGAAATAAAAAATTCCTTCAAGAGAAATAAAAAAAAATTTAAAATACCAACGATAACACAACAATAGTGTTATCACTATTGTTGTGTTAAAAAGTAATTTGTGTAGAAAAAATAGGGACATAGTTTGGTAAAGTTAAATAAAACTAATTTAAATTCGTTATAGGCGCTCAACCTTCATGCTGAGTTTCACAAGTGAAGGCAGTTACATTATTTACTGTAGATCGTTCATCTCAGATCAGTTTTTTTCGCCAAAATGTTTTAGTAATAGACTGTTAACATCAGTCAACTTTGCCTCAGATGCCCTTGAACACCAGGTTCTACAATGATTGGATTCATTTGTGAAAGGTATTTTCCCCGCTTTACTATATTTTAGTATAGATTATTTTGATGGCTTCTGTTTTCCAGTCACTGACTGGGCAATCCACATCCCCAAGGTTTATAACTGTAGCATGCATTTTATTAATTTCAATGTATTCATCGGGCTTTATTATACATTGTCTGTTACGAATCTAAAAATCAATTTATACGATTAATTAGAGAAAGAGGTTATGAAGACTATATGAAGTTATCAACATTTTTATATGAAAAAGTTGATAACTTCAAATAGTCTAAGCTCTTTCTCTAATTTTGCAAAAACAAGATTAAGCAGCATATAAAAGTATCCGGGAAAAATTAACTCCAGCGTTGTGATGTTATTGGAGCTTCCTTCAAAAGCCAATAGCAACACAGTCCAATCATAATGGTATTGCAATCGCTCCTTCAACATAATACACATAGAACATAACTCGGTATCGGATGCTGCTGTTTTAAAACCAATGTTAAATGAATTATTAAAAATATTTCGAAAATTACATATTTTCTGTTTAGTTCCGGTGACTCAGCGATAAACATCCGATACATTTTATTTACATTTAATTCGCTTGGCAAAAATTGCCGTTTGTTGGTCTCCTACAGTAGTGAATTTTTGATTATTTTAAATTTCTCAACGAAATGTATAACCGCATCGTTCTTTGGCTAATTTTGAGATCTAATGCTGTCTCCTCCTCGTCATTCAACTGGAGACCTGCATCGAAATGCCGCTTGGCCAGTCTAACATATCGGTCCTTTATGATTCTCAATATGCCACATAATGAATTTTGAGATACCCTATGTTTTCGTACATAGAATGCCACCGAAAATGCTCTTTTTAATGATCAATTGTTTGGTTGCTGACCGATAAGTTCTCACATCCTGCAAAACCCGATTCCGCTCTTTAGAAACTAACACATGATCAATTTGGCTGCGAGAGTTTCCGCGAGGAAGTGTCCATGTTTCCAAATGGATCTGTTTGTGAAGGAAGAATGTGCTTGCTTCTAAAGTCGTATGAGCACTTGTAAAGTACATCATTCTCTCACCATTCTCGGTCGCAGATCCGTGCCACAAGTATACGGACCTATTTTTTCACACAAGTCGGCCTGATTTCCTACAGATCTAGTATTAAAGTTCCCAATTATCATTCTAACATCGTATTTAGGATACACCATTAGATCGCATTCTATTTCATCCGATATATATACATTTTTTGAAGAAATTAAAAATTTTGTCTGAAAATGAGTTGGAGAAATAAAAATAAGAAAGTGACATTTTGTAAACGATATGCTGAAATAATTTTGTTTCAAATTATAAATTAATTTAAAAAAGGGACCACGGAATTGTCACTTTATAAATTGGTTGTTTACTTTTTAATAGCATTATCCATAAACGTCATAAATACGTATAGTTATCATAATTCAAAAATTTTCCGCTACGTAGGATCCGTGATGCACGTCAATAGCAAAAAAAATATTACGAAAATTTGTTAGATATACGAGTATATATGTAGATACAAAGTAAAAAAAGATTTGGGATATGATTATGTTTGTATATTAAAAATAATCAAGAAGGGTTTTTCCAAATACCCGCGCACATATATAAAACAAAAATTAAACTGTATGTATATAAGCTTTTTGCATCTTCAACTATTTCAAACTTTTATAGATGCACGAGCTCTATATTTTCGATAACAATTCAATTATAAAGTTTGTTTTGTGGTCTGTTGATAAAATTCTGCGAGCATTGACCGCAAACGAGCAAAAACATTAAAACAGAATAGTTAAATCCGATGTCGCATGAACACTTCATCAATCGATAAGATTTTTTGAAAACGATTTATCAAGTAATATAGAAAGCTTTCACCATTAATTATACGATTTTTTTTAAATAAATTGAATTCTAACGCACATATATATATTTATTATATAGCTAATGGATTTTATGTCCTTTAAAAGCTCAAGAACACCTCTTTCATATACACAACTATACACCTCTGGTTTTTTTTAAATCACCGTTTGTAATCTCAGCAGATCAAAAAAGCTTGAACCACTGTTTGTTATTTGCTCGATAATAAATTACCACGATTACGGATTAGTATATATAGTTTTGTAGAATATTTTGAACCTGCACCGCCACAACGAAGCCTAACCCGTAATTTATTATATTTTTTTTTTACAATTTATTACACCCGGCCCAATTTTATATTATACTTGCTGTTCACGAGAAACGTGTGGCTGATATATTATTTAGATAAACCTATACCGCAAATCCCAAGGCACATGCCTTTTGGTGTAATTGCCCGGGATCAATTAAATAATTCAACCATATCGCGGCTACTAGTTGGAAAATATATAGTACATACATTTATACCATTCACGGTATATAGAACTATTTATGCTAGTTGACTGCAAAATGAAGGCAGTAGCTCGATTATGCAGATTGAGAAAAGATAACCTAAACATTCGTCTGACTTTATCACGAATTCATATGGAAGATCATTTAAGACAAGATCAAGTGGCTGATGAGCTATAAATGACAGCACAAAATATTACCACATCACGGAGTGTATTTGCATTGCACAAATGGAAGTCAAATTCAGCAAAAATCTGTTCTTACGTTTCTGAGCACGATTAATGAAATAACTATATTTGTTCCTGCCTAACTCCAATACCGATTATAGCAATGCTGTTAATACAAGAGACGTTAAATAGACAAAATATAAAGTCGAATTAAGCAATAAGGCATCAGATATGGTTTAAACCTCGTCAGCTCAAGAATTTGAGATACATGGATTTGCTGATGCTTCGCAACAAGCCTATGAAGCAAATCAGCTGACCTTTTATTCAGGCTTCTAGTGTATGGCAAAACCATATAGACAATCATACTATAGAATTCTTATTGGTTCAATAAAATAGGAGCACAACAAACTTCTGAATTTCTCTGTCATCTACAATATTGTATATACACTGTATACGCTATGGAATATCAACAACACAACGATGACATTGAAAATAATTTTTCTCGCTCATACGCGATGCAAATAGAAATATGAGAAATCTATATATACTGTTTTGTCTATGGCAAAACTATGCCAAGATGTGAAACAAGAGATTATGTCACAAAGTTAGAAACTTTTGTGAAAAATTGATAATTTACCTCAGCGACCCCTATACCATGGAATTATGTATATCAACCGATAAAAATCCAGCTATATGATTTAGCAACATGAGGATCAGCAGCATGTACCATCACGCAACAAAACCCGGTGTGGTGGATGCGGGATCAACCTTTTTTGCAGCAAAATTTCGACACTCTTATACGAGGCTTCTCAAACGACACCGACTAACCGTCCCTACATGAATTAGTTGATCAAACTTCAAGCATTGATAAATTGTAGCATATATATTTATGACTTTTAAACATTAATAAACTATCATGTTCATAAACAACGATAAAATTCGATAAAAGTATGACAGTATACCATCATGGAGCTCGTAAAAAACTTTAAAACTTTTATCGGCAAACACACGGACGTTTGCAAAAATCTCAATTACCAGTGAGTTGAAGCTCATGCAACGTAGCTGTTGATTATGCCGGACCCCTTCAACTAAATAACAAGACAGGTTAGACCACAAGCAACAAATGCATGCGTTCACCGCAATGCCCTAGGCATATAGAAGTAGTAAGTGGATTAACATTAGAAGAATTTATAGCGGCCATCGCAGATTAATGTTTGTTTACCAGCGGTTTTATTTTTCTGAGTTTCCGTCACACTTCTCTGTGTGGTGTGTTAAATTTACAAGTTGCCCACAAAGCTAGAAAAATTAATACGTTTGTAAACCTCTGATCACAGGCCTACAAAACGTTGTAACAAGACATTAATTGACAATCAATTATTATACCAAGACGCCCTTCATTTATCATGCGGTAACGTTTATAATTTAACCAATCGCGCAGTTATGCGTTTAGTTCTCAGAATGGATCAAATTTGTAAGGGACAAAGTACATATCACAATATAGTGTCGCGATCATATATCATGTTCAAAGCTTTTAACAATCAAATACACGACAATTCGTACACATAAAACCTTCAATCTCTTCACGATTCTATAAATCACACAAAAAATTCATATACATCCATAAGTATACCTAACCTAAAGTCGACGCGATTCAATGTTGAGTTCAACTCAATGTCATCGTATGAGAATCAACTGAACTCATGTATATGTATATGTAGAAAACTATTAGTTAAACCGCACAAAACATTTAATCAAATATAGTTAATCCCCTCCCCTACATACCTATAGTATATACCATACATATATACAAACTATCCCCCCGAAAACAAAATCGTAAATAACTTTTTGTCAAACTAAACCGATCAAAATTAATCAAAACAAATAACCGATTCTACTCTGTGTGTGCGATCCATTCCATTTCATCATTTTAACGTATTCACACCTGTTAAGTGCGCGAACCAAGGCAAAAGGTATAAATTACAGTGTAATTCATCGTAAGAAATTTAGTTTGTCATTTACTTCTTAAAGAGTTACAACTCGCCCGCTCTCAACGCAATTTTTAGAGCTTTTTTTATTTATGTAAATTTTATTCTTATAAGTTTTGTTATTTAAATTATATAATTTATTTCTATTCATATTTATAGTTTTTGTTTAAGAAAAAAAGAAATTAAGAAAGTGAAAATATATTTAAAAACAAAAAACTGTTTGAAGCTTTTATAAAAAAAAAGAAAGGAAAAAGCTTTTTATATAGTGAATGTGTTTGGTGGATATTTAAAACGGTTACCGGATTAGTACACGTTATATACGATTTGGATTATTATTTAAACAATTACGTTTTAAGAGATATACGCACATAGGTAAGATGATATTTTTAACTGAAGTGACATCAATCATATACAATGATTTTGTGCTTATATTTAAATACATAATACGACAAAAACGTTTCTTTATTTCTTTATGTCTCTGGAGGATACTTGCGAGTTTAAACCTTCAAACGTTGTTAATTTAATCGAACATATATAATTTTTTAATTGATTGGTCCGTAAATAATTCGTGACAGATAAGAAAAATTATAAAATAAAGTGCCGAGCGCGTCTCACATATAAAGCACAATTTGTTTTGTAAACGAGTAAACAAATTATCGAACCAATATTTTTTTTTTAACATATTCGATCACATGATTTACAATAAATTTTATTTTCAAATAATTAACACATTTTTAAGAATATAAACAACTAAATAAATAAATAAGAAATACTTACCTATAAGACACGACTGTTACACATTTCGACATGGATTATCAACCATGAATTCCATTGCAACAACAATAAAAAATTAAAAATAATTTAATTATAACATCTTTTTAATTAATTAATAGGATTGTGCATACTGCACACAAAATGGGAAAATTTAATAAAATTTTAACGCTAATAAGTCTGGTGGTCGTCACGATAAACGCGCAACAGTCATATAATAGTATACCGGCTAGTGAACGTCAATTTCGTGTCGCATACGAATGGAATACAATCGATTTTGCGTTTGGTTCCGAGCAGCTAAGATCAAATGCTATATTTAGTGGCGCCTATGTACCACAAAATAACATTATATCCGATGTTAAGGCATATCGCAAACGATTATATTTATCACTGCCCCGTATGTTGCCCGGCGTTCCGGCCACACTTGGTTATGTCATACAACCGGAAAATAATGGTCGCACCGATCCAGAAATCGAACCATTCCCATCGTGGCAAATGAACGAGAAAGGAAATTGTTCGGCATTACAGTTTGTGCAGGGCATTGCGATCGATGCAAATGGTATATTGTGGGCGGTTGATTCTGGTCGACTAGAAACTTTAGTACCAGGTACATAAATTACTAATTTCTATATAAAAATATTTCGTATCATTAAAATTATTTTTCTATTTATATATATATATAAAATAAAGGTGGACGTTCAAAATTTTCGTGCATACCAAAAATAGTGATGATGGATCTGAAGCAGGATGGTCGCGTCATTCATCGATTTGAATTCCCCGAAGATGTTGCGTCACGCGGCACAAACTATCTAAATAAAATTGTGATCGATGATGCATTCGGTGGATACGCATACATCACGGATAATAGTGGTGCAGATCCTGGTATTGTGGTCTATTCGCGGAAATTGAATCGTTCGTGGAAGGTGCGTGAACCAAATTCGATGCGAGCCGCAATTAATGCGGTCGAATTTGCAGTGAATCGAACAAGTCTAAATTTTTCGATACACATCGATGGTATTGCGTTAGGACCGTATTTTAATCCAAACTTGGCCAGCGGTATCACAAGTCCGATTATTCCGAATCCGCAAGCAAATAATTACGAGCGTAATGTATACTATTCACCATTATCCAGTTATCATTTATATTCGCTACCCGCTTCAGTACTACGAGATCCTCTATTCGCGGATCGTGCATCGCCCAAGGAAATTTTCGATGCGGTCATCGATCATGGTGTTAAGGCGTCCCAAACCGATGGTATGATTATGGATAATCACGGTATTTTATACTATAGTTTACTCGGCGCCCATGCAATCGCACAATGGGACTCGTACAAACCATTCACACCGGACAATCAAAATATAATCGCAAAAGATGAATCGTATATACAATGGATCGATGGTATGGGTTTCGATGAAGAAGGCAATTTATATGTGGTTATGAATCGGTTACACAATTTCGTTGCGGGTCGTCTAAATCCAAACGAAGTCAATTTCAGAATATTAAAATCGAAAACCGGTAGTTTAAGTTATACGTACACAAATGGGAACACGTTTGATCCACTATTAACTGATAATGCTGTATACATTCATGAAACCTCGTTTAATGGATTCGGAAATGGTATTTCGTCGACCACACCAATTTATAGTTCGCTCGGCAGTAGTGGACGTGGATTTTATAATTCAGCCGCCCGACATGGTACATTTATGGTTTACACAATAGTCGCAACTGTTATACTAGCATTAATTCTAAAATAAGCTCGAAATATAATTTATAAATAAATTAAACATAAACACAAATCAGGATCATCATATAATCTATATAATATATTTTAAACAAGATCAACAAAAATATTTACTAGTCGATAATAATACTATTTTCTAAGAAAATTTCTAATTTTACTTTAATTGCCAAAAAATAAATGATAAATATTTTTGAAAAAATATAAAATAAAGTTAAAAAAATACAAAAGACTTCATTTTTTTTATTATACCAATGCTGATTAGCAAGTGACGAACCCGAAAATTATAAATTAAAATCTTTCATTATATTGTGCGCTTACTTTACATTTAGACACGCTAATTATATTTAATATTCAAGACTGGTGACGAATTATATATTGTTTTGTTTATTTCTACATAATACATTTTCTTTGCAGCGGACAAGGTTACATATAAAGCGCGCATTTTTATCTATCGCGATTTTCGCGAAAGATCATTGAAAATATAAATTAAATTTTTTTTACATACTCACAATTATCTAAAAAGTGTATTTAGTATTAATATAAAAATGATGTAATTGTTTTGATCAGTAGAACCGCATACTATAATAAAACATTAATTGTAATTAATAAGAGTCGCGGAATTATATTCATATTATTTCAAATCGAATCCAATTAGGTATGAATTATTATTTAAAGCACATAAGAACTTGAATTATATCTATGAATTAGCCTATATGTATATTATATATAAATTTATATGAGTAATTGGATTAGTGATGAGTAATTAAAAAAGAATAACGTGCCTTCCGGCCAAATTTTATGAGTATATATACAAGAAAAATCCATGTACAAATTTATATTGTCGAGGAATTCTTATTGTATTATACAATTGTTTTGATTACTCAGCCACAATCATAACAAATATACGATACGTATAATTACGTATACTTATATATAAAAATGAAATAAATATATAGAAACCTTCCCCTGCATATGACATCAAAACTGAACTAAAAAATTTAAATGTAAGTATTATTTTGACATCAATTCTTATCGTATGCGCGCTCATTGCCAAACTATAAATCATCAACATTGAAAGTTTTCATAATAGACTAAATGGCGATTACATATGAAGCAAAATGTCGTATAGATCATGTTCAATGTCACTGCAGCGCGAAAGAGAGATGAAATGCAACAAAATATATCAAAAGTAATATTTCTTAAATTCGATGCAATAAAACAAAGGTGTATCTGAAATCGGCCAACCGCGCAGGTAGCAGTTGGTTTTATAATATGGCTTTTACGCAAAATTTGTTATTTCGTATAGGAGATTAATCCTGAATTATATTTTGTTGGAATTTTACTATTCTAAAACACGTTAAAAAATTGTGTTAGGTTTAGAACGCCAATCTACAATATCTGACAGGACTGTTACTGGAATATGATCGAGCATAATTATGTTTGGGATAGCCAGAATATTGACAAGATTTCTACTTGTTGCGTGAAGTGAACCGCAGTTGAAACTTAATATTGAAAAATGCAAGATGATGTCATAGTATCAGAAAAATGTCCAATAATTTCCAATTATAATATAAATGGGGCATTAATTGAACGCGTCACCACAATCAAAGACCGCGGTGTAATATTTGTCAGTGTGATATTTCATTCTCCAGACACATTGATCAGAGTGTATCGTAAGCCAACTCCATATTTGGCTTTATTCGACTTTGGACAAAATGATCAAAATGCACTATTTGCACTATACTTTGAATTTATAACATTTATAAAAGATCTCAACTAGAATATGCAGCAGCAGTTTGGTGCCCTCATAACGCTGACCACATTCATAGAATTGAGGGTGTACGCAAAAGCGAGTTTTATTCTATATGTTATGAAAAAAACTAACTGGAACTACAACTATACAAATTACCATATCATGAGAACCATAAAATTGCGAGATTGGAAGACGCAGGCAACAATATTGCGCAAGTCTATTGGGAAATATACTTTTGGGTCACTTTTGGAGCGGGCATGGTAATGTATTTGTGGCTGTCAAATAAAAACTAGTTGTCGGGTATTTATGATAGAGAGCTCATTGGTTAGGTAAATGTGGGGCGACTGCATCATCTTTAAATTCCCTTCTCTCTTTAAATTTAATTTTTTCGTAGACGATTTAATATTCTTATACATACATATCCCAAAAAACAAGAATACGGAAATTTTTAAAAAGGAGGAAAATATAGTTCTACGAAACTATCAAATTCGTTATAACGGATTAAATATAAATAGAGCATTATATAATTTATTTTTAGAAAACTATTTGACGTATATAATAGATTTTTCTTTTCACTATTCTACTCAAAATTAAATTGTCTTTATCGTTGAAATAAGTTTTTATTACTATTTGTCTGCGATAAAATGAATAAATATAGATCTAAAGTCGAAATTTGAAATAAAAAAATTTATAAACATAAATGAGGTCGCTGATATGAACTTTTTAATATTGTAATTGAAAGACCTCATCTTTCTAAACATAACCGTAGAAGATTGGGAATCTGTAGAACAAATATTTCTGAAGTTATGATTGGCATCATACACAACGCTCTATTTTAGATTTAATCCTTTATAATGGCTTAACGGTAATCAATTAGAAATAATCGTAGAACAATGTTTTTCTTACAATTTAATTATCTATACGAATGTGGTCATCACACGCTTCCGAAATCATAACGTTAATGGATTTTTGTTAACAATAAGCTAACCAATTGGCCATATTTTAGATCATTATTAGTGTATTGGTCCCTGTGTCCGTATCCGTACGGATTTGCCGTTTTCACTTTTGCATGTGGCATCGCCTTTAGGATCGGCACATGGAACATGCAGTCACTTATAAGAAACCAGGAGCAATTGGAAGGCCTAATTACATGCATGAAGAAGTGGCGGCTGGAACTCGTTGCTCATCAAGAAACTGACTGGCTTCAAAGTGGAGACCATGTGTCCCAGAGCTATATACTGCTACACAATGGAGATGACCTCGGAAATCTTGGAGCTATAGAGTTCTTCTTGGACCACACGTAAAGAAGGCTGTTCTGGATTTCTAAGCTGGCAATAACCGATAGTTTTAATTTATGTAGGGGATAGTTTTAATTTATGTACACGCGTCCACCGAATTCAGCCAGGCCCAGATAAAGACTAATTGTACAATGATTTGGACGATCTGATGGGATTTATACCCAAACACGATCTTAGAATGGTAATTGGGGACTTAAATGTTAGAGTTGGTAGAAATCAGGCCGACTCTTGTGAAAACATAGGTCCGTACTCCCGATTCAAAATTGCGATCGATAGTGGTGAGAGAACGATGTGCTTTGCAATTGCTCTTGACCTTAGAGTATAGCAAGCACATTCTTCCCACACAAACAGATACATTTAGAATCATGGATCCACCCTCGCAAAACTGCCCCAGCCAAATTGACCATGTGTAAATTTCGAAAGAGCTTGCTCGGCTTGTGCAGGATATGACAACTTATCGATTAGCAACAAAATACGAAGCAGTGATTAACATTTGGTCGCTGCAAAGTTACGATGGAAATTTTCGTACAAGTCTCGCAAAACAGCGAAACGCATGGGACGTTTCGACTGTGAAGGTCTGATAAATGAAGATCATAAGAAGCGATATCAGGATATCAGCGAAAACGTTGAGAAAGGTAGTCTGACTGTGTCAACTCGCGAACTGTTCCTCTCGCCAGCTTCTCTTGCTATAAGAGCAGCTAATCGGTTTTATAGACGGAAGAAGCGAGAATTGTGGAAGGCCGAGGTTCTGAAAGAACCAGCAACTCAGCAATGAGCAAAGTTCGCGTAATTTCGTTAAAGGAATTACCGAATCGCACCAAGCTTTTTGGCCTGTGTTAACCGCCATTCGGGACCGGTATGAAAATCTCTGTCTCTACATCGATGCTGTACTTCATTTTGCCGACCTGCTTGGTGTTCATCATGCGTCACAGACTGTAGTTGTTAACCCCAAATAAAAACTGCAGAAGTTTGCATTGAGGACCATCCCATGAGGAACACACTAAGGCCATATGCAGAGATTAAAATGAAACCGCTTACCTGGGGCGGACTACATTAATGTGGACCTCTTGATATTCGGAGGGGATACTTTGTGGAACTGTCTTTTCGACCTTATTGGAATAGTTGTATGGATGACTTCCGGAAAACTCAACTAATCAAGGAACTCATAATACATCTATTCCAGAAAACCGTAAGTGTGATATATTCTGAACATTCTATTGCCAATTCTAGCCAATGTGGAGTTTATTATTTAATTTATTTCAATTAGTTCCTTGATAAAAGTTGGGCTTTCCCAAAATTTTTCATGATCATAAAATATTTATATTGAGATATATTGCGTTTACAGTTGGCCGATTTTGAACTATTCTAGTTATAGTAGAGTGTGTGGTAAAATAATTTAGTTATGCACAATGTACCGAAATATATTAAAAAACTGTTCAATTTTGTTAAGGGAAATATATTGGTATTCTGGTGTGACAATCACGTCAGAAAACCCGTCGTATAATACTTAAAGTATGATATGCACAAATTGGCTAAATCAAATCGGCAACTATAAATAAAAATTATTTCGGTTTTCTAAAATGGGATTGCATCTGGCGTGATGTCGCAAATGTCATATCCATTTGAGTTAATAATTTTCCAAAATTAATAAATTTTTAAAACATTTGCCAACTTCCCCGTAATTATAATTTAATTCTTAGTAAAGATCGTTGAACGGCATGCCATATACCAAAATCGCTGACTCGCTCTAATTTTACTATAACTAAACAGTAATGAACACAATGTCTGCATTCATACATATAAGTACAATATCTACCCATTAATTCAATATATGTAATTATAGAGGCTAAGTCAATATAGAAATTTCTATATAACATTTCTTTTGTTGTATAGGAGGAATATGCAGATAATTTAATTAAAACGAATTAACATTAATTAAATATTTTTGAACACAATACCAAATATATAAATTGTAATTTAAAAATGAATTGAAAAAGGTTAATATATCTCGTGCAAATCGCAAAATAAACACCAAATGTGATAATTATTTGATAAACTAGGTGACCACCACCGCGACTAATTTTATATTTAGCGCACTTTAGTACAAAAAGGTGTATATGTGCGAACTATGATGCAGTCACAATAAATCACCATTATAGTTCAATGATAGTTGCTTTTTTTTAATTGTGTACACATATTCATATAATACATAAAAATTATTTAAAACAATTAAAAAAAATTATCTTAAAATAGTAATAAAATTATATAAAACTCCAAATCGGCTGTGTTTAGACAATAAATTCTTGAACAGAAAAAGAAGACAAATAATAGTATATTAACCCTCGTAGAACCATTTATGGCAATTCAAAATAAATTTGCTACAATTGACATTGAATTATTTTATTAATTCAAATAATTTTACTTTTATATATTGTTATATACGCGATGAATAACTTTATAAATCAATTATTTTATTTGCACGACAAAATTGCTATGTGAAGTTTGTTAAGAATACGATTTTTAATCAAACTCTATTCAAATACGACTTATATACGTACAGAGTTACAGATATATGTACATCTAAATCTCCATCAAATTCCATGTCGTAAATTTTTATTAGTGATTATTATTACAATTTCAAAGGGAGTTGGAAAAAGCCACATAATTTTAATTACTGGAGATAGTGTAAAGACATTACATGTAAGTACATTGTAACCACGCTACTGTTGCCGAACCTGCACATGCTTGTTTCTCCTATAAATCCCGGAAGCTCTGGCTGGGGCGGGTATATGTTTTGGCAACTGGTGACGTTACAAAATATAAATCATCAAGCGTGCAATTAAATTCCCATTTTTTATAAGCCCTAAGGGTGAACACAAAAACAATAATATAAATGGCCTGATCATTCCGTTCAAAACTGCAGTAGGCGTTGTGCCAACCGTTGACTAATCCTTGATAATTTAACCACTCGGTTCCTCCTCACTCCCCATTGAAGATGTTAACGCCTCATGTCAATGCACTGTATTTTTTTTTTTATGAAATAAAACAGCCTCCATTTAGTATAACACAAAAAAAATTATATATTTACAGTGTTGACATTTACAATTTCCACGAGGGGGCGGTAGGTAGTACTCTACCGAGAAAATAAACCGAGTAACCGCAAGAAACCGTTCAATTTATGATAATCTTACTCACTAAATAGTAATTTTAAAAAAATAGATAAATAACTTAAAGATAAATTTTAGAAGTGCCTTCGAGCAAAGAAGCAAAAAAAACCCAATTTAAGACTTATATAGGTATAAAACGTATATACATGTGTACCGATTCACGTATATGGGATATAAGAGTTAATCCATATATCGTACGTACATATGCGGAGAGTAAATATGGCTGAAGTAACATCAAAATTTGTTCTTACGCGAGGAAAAATAATAAAAGTTTTCACTTACCCCTCAAACCTGCAAAGCGCTCTGCGTCGATGAGGAAACTGAAAAAGAAAAACACATATACTAGCCGAAGCTACTGGCCAAGATTAAATTTTGATTTTTCATTCCGCCTTTCTTTTTTTTTATCTTTTTGTTTGTTTTTCACATTAACCGAATCACATGCGTATTAAATATCTGAAATCACTTTTAATTTTCCTTATTTTTTTTTTTCAATTGAGACTTAAAGCACTCTTTCACTAGTATACATCTTTTTATCTAATTTACAACACTAATTAAATATATATATAACGTTATTTTAATAATTTAATACATATAGGCAAGGCAATCACAACTTGCACGCAGAAATTATTCACTTATACACATAATTATAGCGGATTCGCTTAGTCGCGCTGTCCTAGGCGCAAAATATCCCTTTTAAATAAATTTAAAAGCTCAGTCGGTGAGAATGCAGCTGGACAAGGTATACGTTATTTTCTTCCAATATAATCCATATTTACAGAACGTGGTACAATAACTAAACTGCAAAATTAAGCTGACGGAATTGCGGTCTGTGGAATTTGTACCAATATAGGTATGTTCTAAGATCGTAGTACGTAAAACGGTGTTCCCGACCGCAATACCGACCGTTGGCTCTGAGAACAGTGGAAAATGTGTACACATGAATACTCATGGTTCTATACGGAACACTTTAGCTTTACACTATATAATATATAGTGCTATATTATAGTGGGCTTACCTTAACTATCAGGTGTAAGACGAGTATATCATTCAATAAGACAAGCCCCTCGAATTGTCGTATCGATTCGCTAGCAGTGAGGCAATTCAGCATACTCGCACTTATAACACTTTTATAATTTAATGTTTTTTATATTTTTACACCGTTCTACACCAAAAGGTCTCTATCAAATAATAAATTGGAATGACAGATTAGCCGGTTTTAGACAATGGCACAACTCATGGTTTGGACGATTCTCCAAACCGGATAATTTGAATAATAAAAAAAAAAATTTTTTAAAATGAAACAATACGTAGACAACGTAATTCAATTTATTCGGGCTGCGACGCAAGAACGCCACCGTTTTCTTCCAATCAGCCAGTACATTTTTGAGAATTTTATTTTTATTTGGTTGCGCTTTGATTCATTGTGTTTTCTCCATGTCAATCTTCTATCAAGATGAAGACCCAAGTATTTGACATTTGTTTGTTGAGCGGTTGTTTAATTTAACCGCTGGACATATGTAAGCTTATTCAAAGTAAATGTTATGTGTGTTGATTTGTTTTCAATCGCATTTGTTTCCATTCGCCCTTGTGGAACTCCTGCGTTTATATCATTTAGTTCAGTAATGGCTGAGTTGTGTTTAACCTGGTATTTTCTTTGAAATAAGTATAGCTTTCAAGGACTGTATGAAATTTTTTTGGCAGACGAATTTTAATTTTAAATATAAGGCCCTCATGCCATACTTTGTCGAAAGCTTGCGCAATGTCTACCTATATAGAAAAACTGCCGAACAATATTTATTTTCTTGTAATGCAAATTTAACTGTGTTAACAACTCTGTGCACCTGCTCTACAGTGCCATGTTGATCGCGAAAACCAAATTGGTGATCTGGTATAATCTGTCCTTCAGATAATATTGGTTTTAATTTTTGTAATACCAGTTTTTCAAATAGTTTAGAAATCATCAGAAGTATACTTATTGGTCTGTACGATGCGACTTGTGTTTCGTCTTGTCCAAGCTTTGGAATCATCGTAATTTGTGATATTTTCCATATTTTAGGGAAATACCCACATCTCATAATCGCATTAAAGATATAAGTTATGAGTTTTATGCATTTATCAGGTAATTCTCTGCTTAAATATTCTACTTAAATTTTAAAGGAATTGGTTTTGAAGGGTCCTCATTAATCGATTAGCTTGGAAAAGCAAAGTTATGCCTGATGAATGGAAAGTGCCCGCGATATGCCCCACCTTCAAGAAGGTTGACCTCTTGAAGTGTGATAATTATCGCACATAATTATCATAGGTACCTAAGTAACTGTCCCACATTATTTATATTGTATTGAATCTCCCTTCTAGCGTAGGGCTTGGTCTATCAGGCTTATGTGCTGTGAGAGACGTACATCACCGTATTTCAAGTGTTCCTGGATTTCCGTCAGGCTTATGTGACTCGCTCAATCGAGAGAGTTTGTGGTCTGCCCTGAATAATATCTAAGAATGTCATAATACCTTTTGAAGTTAACTCAAGTGTTCGGCAGGGAGAATCTCTTTCCCCGATACTTTTCAATCTCATGTTGGAGTACATCTTTCGTAAAACTGGAACACCTCAGCGCAACATCTTATATCGCCAGTCCAATCAGGTGCTGATTACACGTAACGGATTGGGCTGAATAGCAATGGAATGAAGGGAATACTTGATCCGCCTGTAGAGTTTGCAGCTTCTGTTGGACACCAGATCAATGAGTCTAAAACAAAATTCATGATTGCTGGATATAGATACAATGGCACACCAGATTTTAGTAGTAGTCACTATACGTTGGAGGGAGTGAGAAAGTTCAAACATTTGGCAGCAGGCATTCGCGCTTTGTATCCTCTAAAGCCACTGCTAAAATCTAAACACCTATCAAGTGCAGGGTTATGTGTGGATGAATAAAATTACGGCCCAAAACGTGTAGTAGATGGTAGATACCGAGCTCTGTACAGTATAGAGACCAGAGATCTGATGAAGATTTCCGATATTGTACATATACGAGTGAGATCTCAGCGAATATGCTGGATCGGTCAGATTCTGCGGGCGGGTCCGGAATAATTTGTGCAGCGATCTCTGAAAGGAGAGCCTCCACGGTGTAGAGAACGGCTTGGCTTCTTCAGATTAAATATATATTTATTTTCATAATTAAATTTATTTTATTGCTAATGATTATGAAATTATTTAAAAAATTAATCAGTAAAAATTCTTTACTAAATTTTTTATTTGAATCTATCAACTTACAAAGATCTATTCATAATATAACAGAATTGGTATTGCGGAATAAGAGAACTTTCGTAGCATACCAGTAGACATGAATTCATATTCATATTGCTCTGGTTTCACTTGCCACTGTTCGTTCCAATTATGAGACCATATAGTCGATTTAGTGAACGACCACCTTGCCTGCGGTGAAACTAAGGCTTCTCGTCTTCTTGTCTTATGTCATCACATAGCAATCAGTAATCATTATATATGTTTATTGATTGCTATATGAAAGATTCGTGCCTAGTTAATTGGCCTGTTATCTCGACGTTGTTATTATTCGAGTCAAAGTACAGTATGCTCTCGATGAATCTGATTTATGGATTAATACATAACGATCATTTTATCATTGTGGTGAATTTAATCTACGCGAGATAACCTGAATTGTTTTCGATGGCATACCTACACCGTCTTGCTGGATTTACTATTTACTACTAATGACATCATGTATTTTCGAGAACTTGCGTTCCTAGCCTTACGTTACACTGCAGGATGGCAAACAGATTTTCTAGTTGGTCAATTAACAACAGATTGGCTGCGTACGTGTGAGCAAGTATGTAAGACTATATATCATTCTATATTCTATCTGTCCATCTGTTATATATCAATATCGTTTGTATATTGAAACTGTTGATATAGAGTTGAGTTCTTGCTTGATGTTATTTGCTATAGGCGTCATTATGTTATGCGAAACTGTAAAGATTTCAGGGACCCGATTACTCTAACTTTATTATACATCTCGTTCGTTCGGTGTATTTTAGAATATATGCATCTATGGTATGGTTACTGGATCTTATCACTGTCATTCCGAGAAAATTGAGTGTTCAGAACCAGTTTTGTTTTTGTACGCACTTCGATGTCTATGACTTTTTGATGCGATGGAGTTTTACTCATCGATTTGTTATCAATATAGTTTTAGATGCGTTCAAGAACATTTTAATCTGAATTAATGTAGTAAAATTTAGTAGTCGCCCGTCTGGTGCATTATTCGAGATTTTTAAATTAAATTTTGTTTACTTACATACCGGTTGTATTCCAGTGGGTATAATACTCTACATAAAAAAGAGCAAAACTTAATATTGCTATTCATATAAGCCTGTCTCATGACAGTGTCAGCCATTATATAGCTATTAGGATCAGTTTCGTAAAAATTTGTTTCGATGGTTCCTAATTGTTTTCGCCGCCCAATCTATGATTTTACTAACATCGAAGACAATATTTTTCTCTCATGTCCAATATTTTGTGGTATTCGCTTATGTCCAATATTTTGAGGTATTCTTGCATTCCAGGATGCCATAATTTTACAAAAAACTATTGTATTTTTGACTGCATTCGTTGCTCTTTTGTTATGTTGGAAGAAGAAGCCGAGCTCCATAATTGAGTAGACTAGATACTATATGTATATATCCCGACAGGTTAAGATTGAAATGAAAGTAAACCAAATATCACCAGAACTTGATACAAATAAAACTAATTTTAATAAAAATAAAAATAATTTTAATTTATATAAGATATTAACTGACGGTTAACAACCACTGACTTAACTAATTTCTTAATGTTAAGACTGCCATCTAGACTTGAGAAAGCAAATATTCATTCTAGCACGTACAATGTTAATGGAAAAGTTAAAAATAATACAATCTAGCTTAAAATAGTCAAACTAAAACAATATAACGAAAGCGTGTAAATCCATTGCATCATTTCACTTGTTTCTCAACTCTGGCCCAATTATTAAATACATAATACGTTTATATGGACCAAACGAATAGAAAAATTCAATTAAAAAAAATATATTTAATATTTTTTTTGTGATTTTGATTAAATTTATTATATTAACATTTTATTTTAAAATATTCGCTAAATAATTTAACCATGCGTGTGTAGCAGACTATTTCCTTGCTAAATTGCTATTAATCAAGAACTTCTAATTTTCTTTCCTTTTCTTAATATCCTCATCATTCGTGCTAGATGTAGACGTAGTAGTGTTATTAGAATTTGGTTTATCATCATTATTATCCTCATCTTTTTTAATCGTACCATCTTCGACGTTATTTCCGTCTAGCGCGGAACGAATTTTATCTGTTAAATTTGTTTCATCGTCGCATGTGACTTTCGAGCCTGTTAAAATACAAAACAAAAATGAGGTTGGCAATAGACAATGGCAATGGCATACATTTTTTGAACTATTTATTAGTGTGAATAATCCCAATATAATATAATCCCACTACAAATGCACTTTTTAAGCGTCACTAAATTTATTAGAATCGCGAGAGCGAACAGTTCTTTCACGCTCATACTCGATATAATCTTCAGTATGATTGGTCGTGTACATGAGGAATCCGATAAAGATTAGTAAAAATCCTAACCCAAAATAGAACTTACTACCAAGTTGATCGCGCTTATATGCAATCGTGTCTTTAATGTCGTGCGACTCATAATTTTGCTCTTCGTGCGTGCCTTGGGTAAATTTACTAGACAAATCCTCCTTACGATGGGATGACGATGACGATGTGGATGTAGAAGTAGTTGATGACTTACCGTCTTTTCGATGTGTAACTCCTAAAATTTGCCCCGGCGTGTTCTCCTCTAGTTCGGCGTAGGCCTAGGGAAATTCAAATATGTTCAATTGAATTGGTGATGAACCTATATTGATAACTAACCTGGATCAATGCTTTTTGTTTTGTGCTCAAAGATTTCGGGATAGCAATTTTAATATTAACATAATGATGCCCATGACCGTACGAATTTACCCGCTTCAATCCTTTATTGGTCAAGGAAATTTGTGTGTGTGACGATGTACCCGGTACTATTTGGATAACATGATCATCGTAAACACCTTGTATTCGAATAGTTCCCCCCAAAACAGCTTGCGACAATGAAATATCTGCGTCCGTATGCACATCAGAACCGTCCCTTCGGAAATATCTACTCTTTTCAACTCTAAACGTAACAAATAACTCTTTTCGTCCCACAGCCATTCGGACAGTTTGTCCATCTTCAACGCCTGCCGGAACAGGAACAGTGACTCGACGTCTTTGGACTGTTTGTCCTTTACCTTCACATTCTCCACACTTATATTTAATATACTGTCGAGTACCCTGGCAGTATCGACATGTGGATCTCATAACAAATGGGCCAGTTGAAATAGTTTCCATTCCGGTTCCATTACAGAATTGACACTTTCCCGGTTTTGTGCCAGGCTCACATTTAGATCCAGCACACTTTGGACATGTATCCACTACATTCACATCAATATCTTTGTTTACACCTCTTGCTGCCTGTGCAAAAGTTAAATTCATCATAACCTCCTGGGCTCCACCAAAACCGAATGAGGATTCGGCAAAATCATCAAAACCGGCTTGTTTGAAATTGCTTCCGAATATTTTGCGGAAAAGCTCTTCGGGATCTATGGTCGATCGATATTCCCAATGTTGACCAAAATCACCTCTTGGACCACCAGGTCCACCACCTCCAGCACGTCCCATTTGTTCAGACGTTTGCCCATATGTGTCATATTCTCGCCGTTTTGTGTCATCACTTAGAATCTCATACGCTTCCGATACCTCTTGAAACTTTTTACTTGCATCTGGATCTTCTTTATTCGTATCCGGATGGTATTTTTTTGCTAATTGATAATACGCTTTCTTAATATCCTTGCCGGACGAATTTTTGGCTACTCCTAGTATCTGGTAATAATCTTTCGCATTCAATTTTCTACTACTATGAAAGCCGCGTACTACACCACCATTGGGAACTGTAAGCAACAAGATTATCAGAATTTTGAGGTTATGTATACAATAAGAAATATTAATTAAATATTCTTTAATTGAAATAAATACATAAATTGTACAAATTATCAACATAAAAACAAAAAATTGTGTATGATGTAATTTTCTGATTGTTTTTTTCTCGTTACTTCATCACACTTCTGTCGCAGAATTTACCTTGATTACAATTTAATTTATCGGCAATGACATTAAAAAGGAATGCACTATTTTGATTAATACAATTACTGCAAATTGTATATTGCCTCGTTTGAATTGTTTTAAATGTATTTTTACCAATTTTATTTAATTTTATTGAATTCAGAAATTTTGTAAGTCCTCGAGGCACGGCCATATTTTTTGATCTGACACGAATGAAATCGTGAAAATATTGTAGTAGATTTGTCCAAAACTGAACGATACGTGAAATCTATAATGTAGTTAAATTATTGACGTTTTGTCGATAATGTAGTATACGCGCGAAACTTGATAAATAATGTCAAAGTTGGTTGGAAAACTGTGTGAAAAGTAGAAAAAATTTGTTTTTTGTTTAAAATTATAAAATAACCTGCTATGAAGTGTACAATACCAGAAATTTCTTGGCACAACCGTGATCCTGTGTTAAGTGTTGATATACAACCAAAACGTGATGAAAAATGTGATTTTTATCGATTGGCATCGGGGGGCACAGATTCGCATGTTTTGGTAAGTGCGGTCGATGACTTCTTTCTTATTGTCTTCCGATATTTCTGTTTGGATATTACATATTTATGGTTATTTTTAAATTGTTTTTTAGATTTGGTATTTGAAAAAAGATGAAGAAACCGGCACAATTAATTTAGACGTCGTTGCTGATTTAACCCGACATCAACGAGCTGTAAATTGTGTTCGATGGTCACCTTCGGGTGAATTTTTAGCGTCAAGTGATGATGAATCATTCATAATGATTTGGAAGCAAAAGAGCGACACCGAAGTTATAAATGTACTCGACGATACAAACGAATCAGATAAAGAGATTTGGATCACAATGAAAATTCTGCGGGGCCACATTGAGGACGTTTACGATTTAAGTTGGTCCCCGAATTCTCAATTTTTAATTAGTGGATCAGTGGATAATACAGCAATAGTGTGGGACGTTCAAAAAGGAAAATCAACAACAATTTTACAAGAACATAAAGGGTTTGTACAAGGTGTAGCGTGGGATCCTTTGAATCAGTATTTAGCAACTTTAGGGACAGATCGTGTTTTTAGAGTTTTTGATAACAGCACAAAAAAAATGATTAGTCAGAATAGTAAATGTAAACTCCCAGTGCCCGAGACTTCACCATTTTACGAAAAAACTGTGAGATTATATCATGACGATACGCTACAAACATTTTTCCGAAGGTTAACCTTTAGTCCTGATGGTCAAATTATTGTTGTGCCGGCTGGAGTTACTGAAATTGATGGGATCGAGAAGCCACTGAACACAACCTACATTTACACACGATACTCCTTAAAACAGTTCAGTCAATTTATGCGTTATCTTAGTAACTTACAGAAATTAATATTTATTCCATTTACAGGCCCTCCATTGTTCTCCCATCCCCGGATCAATATACAATTGCCGTTCGATTTTGCCCACTTTTATTTGAATTACGGCCATATAAAGACAATAATCCACCCGTTATTCCACTTGCGTATCGCATGGTATTTGCGGTGGCTACAAAAAATTGCGTTTATCTCTATGATACCCAACAGAAAAATCCATTTGGTCTTATCTCAAATATTCATTATACGAGGCTAACGGATCTTGCATGGTCGGACGATGGCCGAACATTAATTGTCTCGAGTACTGATGGTTTTTGTTCGATCATAATTTTTACGAAAAATGAAATTGGAACTGAATACAAACCGATCGAAAAAGTTATCAGAAATTCTGAAGCAATGGAGGTCTCGAAAGTAGACGAAAAATTGAAATTAACTCCAGAGAAGAAATTGGAAATTTCACCACCTCCAATTGTGCTACTACCACCAATCATTAGTAGTAATGAAAAATTTGAATCTCCCGAAAAGCAGGATCATCCAGTTACTCCAATTGCAATACGCCGTCATCCTAGAACCACACCAACAAATTCACCAGGCGACGCACATTTAAAGGCTAATCCAATTGCAATTCGCCGTAAACCAAAAGAAACACCACCAACAACTGTTGATGAGACGGCAATCGATGCATGGCCAATCGATGAAAATAAACACGAAGCAAAAGTTACAGCAGCACAACCGGATCCTATGGAAGTTGAATCAACCGAAGATATTCGACTTGTGTATGAAGGTGATGAAACTGAAAGCTCTACTAAACCGGTGACGCCCGGAACCAAAGAAAATCCATCAGCTAGTGATAATAAAACCCCGAAAACGCCACGTCGGGTTGATTTTCGAACAATATCGACCCCAAAGTCAAAAAAAAAATTATTGTAAAATTACGAAAATCATTTTAATAAATGTTTTTTAATTATTTTTTTCAAAATACTTTATCTTCTCCTTTGGATTTGGCACTATTGTGTCTTGGCCCGGTTTCCAACCAGCCGGACACACTTCACCATGGCTATCGGTGTACTGGAATGCTTGAACCAATCGTAATGTTTCGTCTACATCGCGACCAACCGGTAAATCATTCATTGTGATTTGGCGTAGTACGCCTTTTTGATCAATTATGAAGAGCCCGCGAAGTGTATGACCCAAATCATCGAGATATACACCGTAATCTTTTGCTATTTGATGCGTAATATCGCTAACTAGTGGTATGTTGATTTTGCCTAGACCGCCTTCTTTTCGTGGTGTTTTGATCCATGCCAAATGTGTGAAATGAGAATCAATACTGCATGCGATAACTTCAGTGTTAATTTTCCTAAATTCCTCAATACGGTCTGAAAATGCAAGAATTTCCGTTGGGCAAACAAATGTGCTGTACAAGAGAAAACACGTAAGTAAGTAATAATATTTCCAAACCAGTCACGGCGCACACTTACAAATCAAGTGGATAAAAGAAAAATACCACGTATTTGCCGTTGAAATCAGATAGGCGGAGCTGAGTGAATTCGCCATTAATCACAGCTGGAGCTTCAAACATTGGCGCCGGTTTTGAAACTAAAATGATTATAAAGTTAGTAACGAACATAGTATGTACATATACTCGTATTTAAATAACTTACTGACTGCCTTAGTATATTGCAGCTTGTGTTCAGATCGTCCACTACTTAATGGATACACAGAGCCTCCGGCATATGAATGGCATGATTGATCGTCAAGCGCTTTTGTGAACTGTAGACATAGTATTGTGGAAATCACAAGAAGTACACCGATCGGAGTGTGTTGTAACATTGTGCTGGTATTTCACCTGTAAATAAAGAAAAAGAAACCGGTATAAATATTACAAAACGGCATATTATGTTTCTCCCAGTACTACATTCGCGACATGCATTTGCTCACATCACCTAATTAAAATACATACAGCGGAAATGAACTAACAAAATGATAAATTAAACTATAGCTAATTATAACTATTCTCTAGTAAACTTATGCTATTTGTTTTTTTTTTAAAGTTTTATTTTGCATGCGTGGACGTAGACAATTTGCCCCTATGATCCAATGCAACATGTAACTAAGTATGTTCGCCTTTTTACAAAATGATAAAACCACATAACACTTACACTCCTACCTAATTATCTTATCAATTAAAAAATATATGAAATATACAACTCGTTTAATATTTTTAATTTAATGAAATTATTCTGTTATCAAAATACAATGAGAATTGAACACAAATTTGTCGGCTCAGTTGTGTTGTTTATTTTTTTTATGTTTATCAGCGATGAAATAAAATGAATGCCGAGGGAGCACTGATGATTTATAAAATTTTTAATTTGTGTCGGCATGTTGGTAACAAATAAAATATTTTGGCTATTCATCGTTACGAATTCTATGTACATAATTCGTCTTTCTTTGGAATATTATCTTATTTCTTTGGAGGATTAAGTACTGTCGCCGAAAAATTAAAAGATTAGAAAGAATAAAACCAGATTAAATAGCCGCACTTCAATTATAAATTAACTAAATAAATTAAACTAAAGTTTAATACATAATTGATTGAAATAGAATATATGTACATAATGCACTGATAAACATTTAAAAATATGAATGTTGGTTGTTAAATCTATTCAAGAGTAGACTGTTTGGAATCATAACTTTAACTGGTTTGTTGGGGAGTGTCTGTTGTGAGAAACTAATTATAGCTCAGCGAAATTTTGGAAAGCGGAAATATGAAAATCGGATTAATTAATAGGAATCTTAACGCAATTTTAACGGAAGGCATCTTGCTTTAATTTTGGAGGTAGGTCTATTGGAGACCGGGATAGATAATGGTCACATGTGAGTAAAAAACGATACGATACTCGACAAGTTGAATGCAAATTTCAATGATCATTGATCAGCCACGGCTGGACTGATTAAATAAATGCTGGGGAATTCTTCATTTAGGAACTATCAAACAGGTTTCCTTCCTTACTGATGTGAATGCAGAATGTCCATAAATTAAAATTATTAATTATTTTAAAGTGTTTATTCTTAATTTGTATAGTTTGTTTACATCGATTATTTAATTTCATTTATTGGTTTGAAATTATCGTACAATTTACTGTATTCGATTTATTTTGATTTATCAATATCTGTAATAATTTCCATCACCATCTTGTCGCGAATAGCCTGGATTCGTAAGTGGTGTATGAGGACCACTATTCATCAATTTCACGCTAAATGGCGATATACGTTCTGTTATTCCACTGTACTGAATTGGATGGCCGATTGAAATTTCTGGCTGCGGTATTTCATCTACGGTATTACGTTTACGCCGGAATGTCGATTCACCCACAGTTTCAGGCTGCAGAACCACATCAGCCTTATCAGCAAACAATGTGGGTTGGCCAAAATTGGGTTGGCTAAACGTGGGTTGAGGCCTACCAACAGTGGCTGGCTGCAAGACCACATCAACTTTATCGGCAAATAATTCAGCACCATGTGCGTATGTGGATGCTAGCGCTATATCGGCTGAACAGGTGGGAATGAACCTGTAACGTGTTCGGTTTAGGAAACAACTATTAAACTAATCCACCATATTAAACTTACGGATAAGGCTTAAAACCAGCAAATCTTCTCGCCGAGCTTAACGTTTGTTGAAAAAATAACCGTTCATAAGGCTCCAAACCATCCATCCACGATTCTGATTTACCTGCATTTGGTGGCATTGGCATCGGCTTAATAAATACACCTTCGCTTTCAATTGCCGGAATACAACTCACATTGCGCTTGTGAATTACCTTCCCCATTTTCGGAATAAAAATAACCAAAGAACAAAACCCAGAATTTATTCTAAAAAATATAGCGACTTATCAGCCAACAAAATAAAAAACTAACAAATTCCCTATTGTCTACGAAAACCATGGATATGTTGTTTGATCAATAAAACCAATGCCTTGCGAATTAAAACTCGAATTAGCAGTATGAAATAATGTTAATTGTATTTATTGATTTACTGTTAAAATACTTCGAGCTGCTCGATTGGAAGCCATTTAGAACTTTCAAGAGCATCCCATAAATTACGATCTCGTTCAACTAATTCTCGGTTTAATTTGTCTGTTTCTAGGACAAATTTATGTTCGACCAGCGCTAAATCGTCGTCATCATGTTGTTGTTCGTATTGCTGTTGGGCTACCCAATTTTCAGCTGCATGTGCCACAGCAGCTGTATTATTCTGTGCATAGTATGCAGATTGATCAGCTTGTGATTGATCGTAGTAGCCTTGCCAAGCTGAATATCCCTGCCAGTAGTTTGGGTCGTAATATTGCGAATAATCTGTGGCTGCTCCATATGCACTGGATACGGTTGGAGTTGGAGTCGGTGAGGTTGGTGTAGTAGTTGCTGTTTTTGGTTTAGGCACGGCGTTACAAATTTTCAATGCCTTTGTACCAAGCCCAATGTACCCATTCATTTCGTATAACGCCGCTTGTTGTTCATCTTCCAGACCGAATCGAACAAAACCATACCCTTTTGAGAATCCAGAAGAATCCAAAATAACTTTGGCTGTTTTTATGGATGTGTACTTCGATGAGAATACTCGATATAAACTGTAGTCATCTACATCTGAACTTAAATCGCCAACCCATACAGAATATTCACGTTCATTTCCTGGCAGTTTACTTTGATTACTGGCACTGTTCAACCGGAATCGAACAATGGGGTTTGTTCCTGGAATTGGTTTTCCATTCAGCTTGTGCATCGCATCTACCGCAATTTCATCGGTTTGGAAATGAACAAAACAATATCCAGCCGGTTCTCCTGTGTATTTATTCCGCATAAGTTTTACAGTTTGTGGGTCTTCTCCCATTTTCCGAAACGCAGCCATGATGAAATTTTCCGTCATGTACGGCTCCAACTAAAAATTATATTCATTATTTTTGTATTCATTTATAAAACGTAAAATTTATTTACACTTCCCATCCATAATTGGCAATGAATTATTTGATTCATATTTATTTCGAAATTTTAATAAAATAAATTTAGAGCGGCTTCAAATTGAACGTGTTGTAAATTGTAAACAAATCAAAGTAAAAGTAATCGTGAGCTTGACATTTATAAACTATTTAGTACCACCCTACATATACACCTTGTACAAAATGTAGTGAGATATATTTAGTGGTTAAAATTTCAAAGACAACTGTAAATTATGTTTTCGTTATTATATTTACTCCATGCTCCATAGTGTTTAATTAAATTATTCGCTGAGATGTGCAACATGTACATACATATTATGTATAAGAAATAAGTTATGTGATTGATTCTGAGCAAAATGATCAAAACAAATTCTCACAACATTTTGAACAAGATAGAAACTTATCGTCAATTTATTAATTACCAAATGTCAAAACATAACCAAAAAAATACGACAAAGTTGATTTCGCAAAAATGCTGAAAAAGTTTATTTTATCACGAAATATATATTTTCTAGCAAGAAATAGTCGTGGACTGAGCTATAAAAGCGATTTGGCACTAGAAAATCTATATCCGGGAAGCAAACAATCGTTGTTTACACCACCTCCACCACCAGTAAGAAATGTTAAGTGTTAAAGTAAGATTTTTGGGTTTACGTTAGCATTTTATATAATTTCAGCCTCAGGATGGTAAATTTAATGGATATATACCAATTCACGAACTGGAAATTCAATACAGTAGATCCAGTGGTCCAGGCGGCCAAAATGTAAACTGTGTCAACACCAAAGTAGATCTTCGGGTGAATGTATCGAAAGCTACATTTATTCCTGAAGCAGTTAAAAGTAGAATTCTAGAAGAGTATAAGAACCAAATAAATAAAGATGGCCAATTGGTAATTAGGAGTGATGTAACTCGATCCCAACAAATGAATTTAGCTGATGCGCTTGAGAAGTTACGGGGTATTATTCGGGCTTCTGAAATACCACAAATGAAGGAATTGAGTGTAGAAACTCTTGAACGGATACGAAAAAGGCAACTAAAAGCGGCTAGTGTTAGACTTCACGTGAAGCGCGAGAGGTCGCAAACTAAGAATGATCGTCAGGGTTTTTAAATGAAGAAAAAGTTAGTCCCATTATTTACAAGATGTATTCATTAAGTTTTTTTTTAGATAAAATAAAACAAGATTACTAGAACTTCAAAATATTATGTTATGTATCTAATAGCCATCTACTCTAGGGGATGGTGCATAATGTTCTTCCTTCTTTCTGTCTCCGAAGATGTATTGCTTGTGTCTTTCATTCCTCATTGCCTAAAATACAAATAAAACCTCTTTAAGTCGATCCAATTATTTACATTCAAGAACACTACTCTTCTCGTACATGGAATCGCATAAGTTGTTTCTTCATTCCAACACATTCTTGAAAATCTTGAATCAAATCTTGACACTTCTTTTGGCCTCGTTCCATACCATAAGCCTCTAAACATTCCATCATATTCATTTCCCTTTCACCACATTTATCGTATTGCTGGTGATTGATCATTGCCCCTGTGAGATCGGTAAATGGGGTACGCAAGTACGGTGCCAAAGACATCTGTGTGACGTAACAAAACTAAATTATATTATTTCAATATACATAATGAATATTTTGAATTAAATACTGCATTAATTGCAGAAAAATAAACAAATATAGTATACTATTATAAAAACCTTTTAGAAGTTAGTTTATTATCACGAAAAATTGCAAAATCTTCAAAAAAATTTTAATTGATAGAACTCGGGAAAAATATACTTTCGAGGTTTTTCGAGATTCTAATATGCGTGAAGCTGTTGTCAATTCTAATTAAAATTTGACATTTCTTTAGCATGTGCATTTGACATTTATTAAAAAAAACGTAAATATGACGAGTTCGGCTGAAGAAAACTTATCAAAATTCGAAATTAACGACATAAATATAACGAAAATTACAGAAGGACGAGCTACAATATTAGGCGAGGGCAATGTATTTTATAATCCAGTACAGCAATTCAACCGTGACTTGAGTATATCGGTGTTGACAACGTATTTTGATTTGTATCAAAATGAGCTGCAGGTAAAGCAAAAGGACATAAATCAGGATGATAAAAAGGAGCAACCAATTGCTGGTGTCAAATTTGAAACTGGTTTAACCATTTTAGAAGCTCTATCAGCTACTGGTCTTCGAAGCATTCGGTATGCTAAAGAAATACCGGGTATCAAGAGCATTATTGCCAATGATATATCGCAGCAGGCGGTTAAAGCAATTGAGGCAAATTTGAAGAGCAACGAAGTAGAGGATATCGTAACAGTTCAAAATATGGACGCCACGTAAGGTTTTAGTTTTCATTATTTGAAATATTTAATTGTATAACGGCTCATTACAGCACACTTATGTATTTGTCAACAGCGCAAGAAAAGCGTTTTTCCGCAATAGACTTGGATCCGTATGGGTGTCCGAGCAGATTTCTTGATGGTGCAGTACAATCCATCAAAGATGGGGGATTACTATTAGTCACTGCCACCGATATGGCTGTGTTAGCTGGAAACACCCCAGAGTCAGGTTATGTAAAATATGGTGCCATGCCGCTTAAAACAAAAGCTTGCCATGAAATGGCTCTTCGAATTCTTTTACAATGTATCGAATCCCATGCTACACGTTACGGGCGGTACATCAAACCATTATTAAGCGTTTCGGCAGATTTTTATTTGCGCGTATTCGTACGAATTTTCTCAAGCCCTCAGGAATGCAAAAAAAGTACAAGCAAATTGTCAACCGTATACCAATGTGCCGGTTGTGATTCTCTTTCGTTTCATCCGTTAGGCGTGCTTAAGCCGAATCCAACTGAAAAAAATCCTAAACAAATTAAATACTGCATTCAAGTGGGGCCACCGGTAAATATAAACTGTGAATTCTGTCGCCATCGGCATCATATGGGTGGGCCGATATGGAGTAATCCAATACATGACCTTGATTTTATTTCCCAATTGCTAAAACGTATTGAATCCCCCGAATTATTGCATCTAGTCACATTGAAACGTATTACAGGAATGATTTCGGTGATACAAGAAGAAATTCCTGATGTTCCACTTTATTACGCAATCGAAAATTTGTGTTCAACCCTCAAACTACCTGTAGTCCCAATTTTAAAATTTCGTTCAGCGATCCTACACGAAGGGTATCGTGTTTCATTTTCGCATGCTTGTAAATCATCAATAAAAACGGATGCACCCAATTGGGTTATTTGGGACATTTTACGATTCTGGGCGAAAGAGAATCCTGTGAACGAAAAGCATTTTATTGATGGGACACCACTAAAAGAAATTTTATCCAAGGAACCATCGAAAAATTATCAAATTCATAATATACATCCAAAAGCGAATCCACCGAGCCGGAAATCAGCATTGGCCAGATTTCCAGAGAATCCAGCCAGTCATTGGGGTCCAGGAACACGAGCGACGTTATTATTATCTACCGAAGGTACATCGAAGAAGTTAAAGAATCAAAATAAAAAAATGAAATACCAAGCGAATGAAAGTCAAGATGGGTCTGCAGAAGAGAAGATTGTCAAGCATGCGAAATTAGATTTAGACAGTGATATAAGTGAAAATGGGCAATAAAACGTGTTCTTTAATACATGTTATATTTTTAAAATAATTTTTAAATCCTGCTTTTTATTTGTTTTGTCTCCTTCCCTTTGAGAGATAATTTACTATCTAATCCTCACCTTTTCTCACAAGAATGAACTGTTAAATCATAAACATTATAACGACATATGTGATCGACTTTTTAGTAAGGTACTTTAAGATTGTTTCTGCCGCAGGGACAAAAAGTTGAAGTGTCATACGATTACCCAAAATCGTTAATCTGAAAATTGATTGATACATACAAATAACTGATAATTGCTTTAGTTTGATGATGTCTGATTTCTTGGCCAATAAATTCGATAAAAACATTAAAGGAATACTACGACCAGGACACTCCATTACATCCAGTAATTGACCAGGACACTCCATTACATCAGTTGGACAGGCTTTGTTTACTAGTTTTAAGCTTCATTCATACATAATAAATGCCTCTGTTCCAAGAGGGTCTAAAATACTAACGGTCTTAGCTGAATACAACCAACTAATGATAAACGCTGGCATATGCGATATTTTAAAAAAATGTGAAACAAGCTTGCTGAATATGAAAATTTAGAGCATTCCACTAATATGTTTGCCGATTTGTCCCTGTTATTTTTATAGATATAAGCGATATAACGTAATGACGCAGTTGGCCAATTTGCACAAAAATCAGAAAAACTGAAATTTATGATTTATTGTGAATAAAGCACCACAATCTACTTTACAAATACGATATTCTACTGCCATTGAGCTCGGGTTAAATTCGAAAATGTCGTTATAAGTCAATTATGATATCAGCGGTACGAGATATAGCTTTTATTAACTACGCGTCAAATTGAACAGAATATATGGCCAAGATTTTCTTGTGCCGGCCGTTAAAACTCAAGTGACATCGAGAGCCATAAAATCACAATTTCACTTAACGTACACCGTTCTACGTGATCTCTCTGCCTGCTGTTTCGTTTATACCGACGAAATTAGTTGCATCACGATACTAGCCTGAAGACTTGATACAAATGACTGAGTGTTGATTCTTCGCAGAATATAACCTAAATCGAGAAAGAATTCTTTCGAACAAATCTCGCGTTGAAACAACTCAAAAATTGTCGATATTTCATTAATTTTCTTTTTCTTTACTTAAATTGGAAGATGTATTTTGAAAACATATCGTGTTTGGTTTGCAAGGCTAAGCGAATTTAAATATTATTTTGGCATCAAGAAATGTTTAATAAACTACAATAAACGAAACGCTTCATTATGTAAATAAGTTGGTTTTTTAAACATAAAATAATAATAATAAAACAGTTTTTAAAAGGCCATTATTGGCCCCTTACTGAGTCAACAATTTGGCTTCAACGGGTTCGATCCTGAGCTTGCTCTTCATACTGTCTTAGACAATCTGAAGAGACCAAGCAGTTCTCTACTATACCGTGAAGCCATCGACGCCTGAAACAACCTCTGCACCTAACACATGGTAGCTCTCCTTTCAGAGATCGCTGCACAGTTCATTCCGGATCAGCAGGCTGAACGTGACCGAGCCAGAGTACTCGCTGAGATCTTACTTCATGCACATCTTTATCAGATCTCTGATCTCGACATAGTACAGAGGTCGGTATGTACCATCTAATTCGCGTTTTGGGCCGTATATCACACGCATGATTCTTCTCCCAAATATAATGAGCCATCTCTCGTACTCGTTCGTCACCGTTCAACTTTCACATCGATACATAACAGCGGGCCTGATCAATGTTTTGTAAACGTTCAGCTTAGATTTAGCACGCTGTTATCGTGAGTGATAAGAGAATATTAAATATTTGAAACTCCTCACTCCCTCAAACGTGTAGTGACCAGTACTAAAATCTGGTGGGAAATTGTCCGAATAATTATACCAATTTTGTTGGCATACCTAGGTATTTCAGGGGAAATCACAAACTATCTTTCGATTGATCGAATCATGCGGATCTACTGAAAATCCTTAAACACCCAATGTACGAGAATGCACGTCTCTTAATATTTAGAATCGTTCGCAGCGAAAAGACTGATCAATTTGGACGAAATCCTCCTTGATAGTTACTAATAACGCCCGCTGCTAGAGAGGTGACTCTATCCAATATAATGTAAGACATTAACTTGTATGATGTGCAAAGGAGAGCTATACCGCGATAATTCTCATACTTCAAGCGTCAACTACATTTCGTCTCCCTTATTATCGGTCGCAGTTTCGTGTAGGGGATACGCACCTATGTTCTCACACAAATCGGCCTCATTGTAAAATGAGTCTTTGAGTTGATTGATTTCCTAGGTCACCTCCACTGTAGAGCAACGTATAGCTCTGGAACACATGGTCTCCACTTTTAGGCCAGCGAAATTCTTGAAAAGCAACGAGTTCCAGCCGATACTCCTTCATGCACATGATTAGGCCTTCCAATGCTCCTGGTTTCCTAAGTGACTGCATCCTAAATCTCGTGTCCGAGTACTTGAGCGGGGGTCCGATATTGGTGTGGCGGTATCTAATTTTTCTTTGGTTGACTTTACAAACAGTTGAGTTTTTTTAAGAATGCGGATCATCAGACCAGCGATCTAACCGTTTAGTCGCCTCCTACAACAAGAAAAGGATTTTGTGGTTGTATTATTGGAAAAACTGTTCGTGCAATTTAAGTTTACGAGACATGTAAGTGCCTCTCGCGACCACAGGGGCCAAACATTTTAAACATAGTTTGTACATATGTTTCAATAAACTTTACAATGTCATGTTTGGTTTGCAATTGTAAAGGCCAAGGGGTGTTTCATCACAAATACCATTGTGATCTATACATGTATGACTATTTATTTCATAATCCTATGTGGTAGCTTGAGTAACATTAATAGGACTACACTAATGATAATCATTCAGCATCTCCAAGCATTTCCACTTTCTGTATAACCTATATAATTATGCCTTCTGTACACATTAATGCCGGACATGAGCATAAGATGTGAACTAAAATCTTTCCCTTTAATAACGACTGCAACTGAAGTCGCTGGTAGATGCAGATACTATATACAAAGTGGCTTTCCTTATCGCAAGAGTTTTGAAAATGTATAGCAAATCCAATCCAAAATAATTGAGTAAAAAATTTTGATGATAAACTTGTTTTGTTAACTTTAAAATTTTTATCTTCGTAGGTGATTCTTCAGTTCTGTCGTTGATGACCTAGTCTTAATTTGTCCAGCATCTTTGTTAACCTATATTAAAATAAGATCGAAGCTCTAAACTAATAAATTAGCAATGAATAATCTTTTTAGGGTAAATTCATCGTATCATTGTCGGTTTCTGACTTTATGCGACCACTTTATAGAAATGAAGTACGAGTATATCCCGCAGCTGCAACCAAATTTCATTTTTGTCAAACCGCATTTCTTACTTTACATCTTGTACACATTATTTATAACCAGTAATTATTGTGAAGTATCACCATACTAATAAAATAAAATATATACCGACTATAAATCACCACAAGCGTGCGTCATTTTAATTTTTAGCAAACCATATACAATACCGAATACATTTCGCACTCGTATGCCGGTTCAGCCTTTATTTTAGTATAACATATATTGCAGCGCGCAACTAAATTACATCATTTTCATTTATCCCATTCTGAATCAATATTAGATTAAGTTGATTTCGATGTTTTATTAGAAAAGTAATGCAATATTATCCGGCCCGATCTCTCTTATCTCTAAATATATAAATCTAGACAGGGCAAGTTATATTTAGTTTCACAGTGATAGTACGCAAATGGTGCATTCAGTCGTAAAACTTAATACAATTAAGGTGAAGATGGCGGACTCTCCTCTAAGATCACTACAAGATGGTGGACTTTATTTTGCCACTATTGACTATATACTGTTTGGAGGATTACTAACCGTATCGGTCGGCATAGGAATTTATTTCGGATTTGTATCGAAACGGAAGCAGGATACCACAGATGAATATCTTATGGGAAGTAAATCGATGAGTATCATTCCAGTTGCTATCTCCCTAACAGCCACGTAAATTATATTTTAAATGTTGAAAATTTAATAATATTTATTGTCCTATTATAAATAGTAATTCATCAGCTACTACAATGTTGGGTGTACCATCTGAAATCTACCGATATGGTACTCAATATTGGACCGCCGTAATTATAGCCGGAATAATCGTACTGCTGTGTTTAGCTTATTTGTATATACCGGTATTTTTTGAATTACAAGCCACAACTATTTTTACTTATTTAGATCGACGTTTTGACCGCCGATTAAGATCATTAGCGAGTGGCTTATATTCGTTCGCAACGTTTTTGGTATTACCAGTGTTAATATATGGGCCTGCGATTGCTTTTAGTCAAGTGTCTGGTGTACAATTGTATGTGATTACAACTATTACATGTATGATTTGTGTATTTTATACGACCGTTGGTGGAATCCGTGCTGTGATTTGGAGTGATACCATTCAGTTTATGACTATGGTAGGTGGTATATTGACTGTAGTTATTTTGGGTATAAAATCAATAGGCGGACTAGACAGTGTATATCAAATCAATGATAAAGGTGGTCGTTTTATATGGTTCAAGTAAGTGCTAATATTTAAATGTTATAACTAAACCATTCGTTAATCCCGACCTTACATATATATTAGCATGGATCCAGATCCAACGAGTCGTTCAACTTTCTGGGGAATTACTATTGGACATATACCACTATGGATTTCAAGCATTGGCGTATCACCCGAATGCATGCAACTTTATTTATCAGTACCAACAATTAAAAATTCTAATAAGGTTATTTGCTATTCTGGCATTAGTTTCGTATGTATCAAATTGATTGCTCTGTTCAGTGGTTTAATCATATATGCAAATTATGCAACGTGCGATCCGATCACGATCGGAATTGTTGAAAAACAAGATCAAATTTTCCCATACTATGTAATGGATATAGCCAGAAATTTCCCAGGTTTACCCGGAGTTTTTGTGGCTGGTGTCTTTTCGGCGGCACTTTCAACTCTATCGTCCAGTTTGAACAGTTTATCTGGATGTATTTACGAGGACTTTATTAAGCAGATGTAAGTTTCATAAACATTTGATAACTTTACATAAATAACTGTTTATTATCTTCAGGTTACCAAATGTATCGGAGAAGAAATCTAGTAACATAATGAAGCTAATCGTGTTAATGTTAGGCGGTCTCAGCTTAGCATTAGTTTTTATAGTTGAAAAATTAGGAAATTTATTTAGTCTCACCATTGCAATAGGTGGTGTAACATCTGGTACAATACTTGGTATGTTCACATTAGGAATGGCTTTTCCAAAAGCGAATAAACATGGTGCATTTTGGGGTTCAATTTGTTCTCTGGTTATGGTTTTATTTTTGGCCGGTGGTTCTTATTACCACATAGCAAGAGGAGAGCTAAATTATGAAACATTACAATTCCGTACGGATGGATGTGATGAGTTAGGTTTTAGTGATTGGGCGAGTTCAACAAAATTTATTGGTACAGCAAATTCTACAACTCATATATATTATGAAAAATTTGATAACTCGAAAGTGCCGTACATCTTTAGACTGGGATTTATGTATTATTCATCGATAGGCGCTTTAGTTGTGCTAATAGTTGGTAATGTTGTTAGTATGCTGACAGGCGGCCAAGATAATGTAGATGAATCGTTATTGTGGCCATGTATTAGAAAAGTATATCGCAATAAGAAGAAACAGATCGAAGTTGATAAAGCTGATCACTTGTTAATTTAATTATGTTGTGTGTTTTTCTAGATGCTGCTAAAAAAAATATAAAATTATAACATGTTTGAACTCGTTTCATTTTTCTTCAGGCTGAACTTAATTAACATTTAATTCATTTGGACACTAATTGACATCGCCCCATACAGCTGACTAGTATTCTAATCAACAGTTTTGCACGGTAATGTGCATATATTATGCAAGAAGATGAGACAAGAAATTCTGCCGGCTACTCAGCCAAACCAGTAAATTTTTTCATTTAAATCAACAGATTAGATTAATCCTAATTTCCATCAAAAATAAAACATTTTTTTATAATAAAGCCTTGGACCTAGATTGTGTCCATCTCAAAATACGCAACCAAATAATAGAGTGAAAATTTAACTTAAAGTTTCACTTCTGCTTATACGAAAAGAATGTGGAATACGTATTTTCAAAACTGGCTCAAAGATGGCATTCAATGTCATACATTATGATTTAAAATCGGAAAATGGTGTGTCGTATTTATTAATGCATTGAAATTTATGTACAGGGTTCAATCGTATACTATGGGCAAAAATTAAGCAAGCCTATCAATGAATATGCAGATGACATATGCGTGATTGGCCTGATAGCAACGGAGTGAAGGAAATACTTGATCCGCTTGTAGAGTTTTCAGCTTCTGTTGTTCTGACGGCAGATCAATGAGTCCAAAACGAAATACATAATCTCAGGTTATAGGGACAATGTCACACCAGATTTTAGTAGTGGCCACTACACGTTTGAAGGAGTGAGGAAGCCCAGGATCGAAACCGTTGAAGCCAGATTGTTGACGCAGTAAGGGGCTAGTAATGGCCTTTCAACACTGTATTATTATATCAATGAATGGCAATACCATGGTAGATTATACATCTACGGCCTACATACATATATATGATATAATGCTATGATTTATTCCAACCAATTTTCAATTATCTCATTTTCGATAACAAATGCGAATACTCGAATAAAAATTACTATAGATTGATCGTGCTAAGATCAACATTTCAGGATCACTCTACTATCTAAAAATACATATATTGGGGCCAATGACTATACTGCTATTATACCTAATTGTTTATTAACGATATCAAATTAAGTCGCTGTTTTTAGTGGTGCAATATATACACGTGTGCGTTTTTTGACCTTAAGCAAATATCAATGTATAACTCGTTATGTTGGTTCAGTCTATTAGTACAACATCTCATCTCTATGTGATCTCTTTAATCTAGAATCAATATTAGATTAAGATATTCTTAATGTAATTTTCTGATGGACTCTGTCTTATCTCTTTATATAAATCTATATAAACCGTGCAAGTTATCTTCAGTTCTATGTAAGTAAGCATATTGTGCACCCGCAAGGTCGCAATCGTAAAACTTAATAAATACAATCGGCGAAAATGGCAGATTCTCCTCTAAGATCACTACAAGATGGTGGACTTTATTTTTCTACTATGGACTATATACTATTTGGTGGATTATTAGCCGTGTCGGTCGGCATTGGAATTTATTTCGGATTTGTATCGAAACGGAAGCAAGATACCACAGATGAATATTTAATGGGAAGTAAATCGATGAGTATCATTCCTGTTGCTATCTCTCTAACAGCTACGTAAATATATAAATTCTGAAAGTCGTCAATTTAAGTAATGATTCTGTTTGTTTTTCATTTTTATTCTTTTATATATACAGTAATACATCATGTGGTACAATGTTGGGAGTACCATCTGAAATTTACCGATATGGTACTCAATACTGGGCCGCCATAATTTCCGGAATAATCGCGATGCTGTGCTTAGTTTACTTATACATACCGGTATTTTTTGAATTACAAGCCACAACCATGTTTACATATTTAGATCGACGTTTTGACCGTCGATTGAGATCATTAGCGAGTGGCTTATATTCGTTCGCAACGTTTTTGGTATTGCCAGTGCTAATATATGGGCCTGCGATTGCCTTTAGCCAAGTGACTGGAGTGAAATTGTATGTGATTACAACTGTAATATCTATAATTTGTGTATTTTACACAACGGTTGGTGGAATCCGGGCTGTGATTTGGAGCGATACACTTCAATTCATATCTATGGTAGGTGGTATATTGGCTGTAATTGTTTTGGGAACAAAAGCGATAGGTGGACTCGAAAGTGTATATCAAATCAATGATAAAGGTGGGCGTCTCATATGGTTCAAGTAAGTGGATATTTTCAAATGTTATTACACTTTTGATTTTCACTTATATAATTAATATTCTCCTTATATGTTATAGCATAGATCCAGATCCAAGCAGTCGTTCAACTTTCTGGGGTATTCTGTTTGGACTCACCACACTATGGATTTCAAGCATTGGTGTATCACCTGAGTGCATGCAACGTTATTTATCAGTACCGACATCCAAAGATTCTATTAAAGTTGTTTTTTGTTCTGGCGTTAGCCACGTCATTATGAAAATGACTGCTCTGTTCAGTGGATTATTAATATACGCAAAATATGCGGCATGTGATCCGATCACGATCGGAATTGTTGAAAAACAAGATCAAATATTTCCATACTATGTCATGGATATAGCCAGGAATTTCCCAGGTTTACCCGGTGTTTTTGTGGCTGGTGTATTTTCAGCGGCTCTGTCTTCACTATCGTCAAGTTTGAACAGTTTATCGGGATGTATTTACGAGGATTTTATCAAACAAATGTCGGTTTTACGCGATCATTAGGCAACTTTACATTTAAATACAATACCATTTTTTTTTATTTAGGTTACCAAATGTATCGGAGGAGACATCCAGCAAGATTATGAAGTTAATCGTATTAACGTTGGGGGGTCTCAGCTTGGCATTAGTTTTTTTAGTCGAAAAATTAGGAAACTTATTTAGTATTACTATTGCAGTAGGTGGTGTAACATCTGGTACAATACTTGGAATGTTTACATTGGGAATGGCATTTCCGAGAGCGAACAAACATGGTGCATTTTGGGGTTCAATTTGTTCGCTAGTTATGGTCTTAATTTTGGCCAGTGGTTCACATTATTATATTGCAAAGCAGGAGCTAAATTATGAAACATTACAATTTCGTACGGACGGATGTGATGCGCAAGGATTTACCGATTGGGCGAGTTCAACAAAATTTATTGGTACAGCAAATTCTACAACTCATATATATTATGAAAAATTTGATAGTTCACAAGTGCCGTACATCTTTAGGCTAGCATTTGTATACTATTCGTTGATAGGCGTATTAGTGGTGCTCATAGTTGGTAATATTGTAAGTGTGATGACAGGCGGTGAAGAAAATGTGGATGAATCGCTATTGTGGCCGTGTATCAGAAGATTGTATCGAAAAAATAAAAAACCAATGGAGACTGAAATGAAACTTCTTAATATAACTAAGTATTGTGATTCTAAAGACGTTGATAAAAAAATATAAAATGATAACAGCTTGAACTGGTTTCTGTTACTGTTTCTGTTATTAAAATTGTTACTACATAACATCTCCACTCCACGCTACTGCGACGTTCATAATTTTGAATATATCTATAGCCTAGTTTATATGATTTTAAAAGTTTAAACACGCTTTTCATTTTTTTAAAAGTAATTTCAAAGTGTAAACATAGATAAAAATATTGTACTCGTTACTTGGCTGACCGTCAAAACCACACAATACAATAAATTTGATGAATAGATCTAATTTTAGTATACGAAGATAATAATTTACATGGCAGCTATAGTCACTTAACATAATTTACCATACTTAACGCCGATATCATAGACAGGAAGGCGACATGAGCTGTTTACTTGATGTATATATGTACATATACATATATATATTATACAAAGAGCATAACCGTTTTTGGTATGAATATTATATAATGTCACAATAATTAAACAAGAATTTTTTCGAATTATCATAATACATAGGCAATATAGCAGGTCAGATCAGACCTATATATATTTTTCGTTCAATTAGCTATCTAATGGATTTCGTGGAATCCTTATCTTGTTATCAGTTACCATACACAGGAATTGTTTATAGGAAGCACTACCAGAGTTGATGATAATTTACTGTTTATTGGGAGTATAAATATTGTTTGTTTCCCGCTGATAAGGCGTGGAAGAATTTGAAAAATGATTGATTCACCCAAAATGATCACAATACATATTATCACACTTTTTATTCAGCTTAACAAAACGAAAATGCCAACCTTTAAATATTTATGTACGAAAATCTTTCGTAGTATTTACAATTAATGCCTTGACATCATGAAGTTATAATAAAAGTTGGATTGATAATAAAAAAAAACCTGTAGTTTTTCATAAAGAACAAGAGGTATTATTTGTAAACGAAACAAACAAAATCGTTATAGATAGCTAAGTAGTTTTTACAACACGTGAAAAACCGAACAAGATAACCGGTCGAATCAAATTTTTTTGCCCAGTAAAATTCGAACTAAATATCGAGCTCAACAGAACTAAAATATGAAGAAATAAGACTTCAGAAATAAATCACCCTGAGTTTTGATTTTATCATCGGTTAGTTTATCGTCAATACGATGGATTTTAGCAAAACTAAATACTAAAATTTAAGTTGGTCGGATCCTGCTATGGCCAATATAACGCAGTGCATATAGCAAAATTACCATCCACTGAAACAATACGAGAAATTGTTAAATCTACTAATTATGTATATAATCGATTGTTTATAAACTGAAAAAATTAAATTGGAAAGTAACGTGCCAGAACTAAAGTTCACTTTACAATGATATGCTGCACCACCAGATTATATATGTATGTGGTATGACTATAATGGGCAATGAGCAATCAATCAAAAACATTTCAATCAAAACGAAAGGAGTTTTGTAATATAAGTAGGTATACATATAGTTAAAAGAGTTATACTTTTAGGCTAAAATACCTTTGCAAAATGTCCTTCAACCAAAAAAATTAATGAGTAATTCAAGTCAAAACTTTTTCGGCTGCGGGACAATTTTTATTTCTGTTGAGTAAAATTTCTTTAGAACGCTCAGTGTAAAAATTAGAAAGAAATTCTATATATGCTTTGTTCAGGCTATGACTGCGGCGTATTAATGTGAATATAAAACCGATGAATATTTGTAGAATATTAAAATTTACGATAAGGGAAAATCGAATTTTGTGTTTCAAATTATCACACATTTTTAACTCTGTTAAGTTGCTCATCTCATCTATTTGAAAAAATCTATGCATCGTCCTTGAACAAAAAATTTAATCTCCTAAAATATCTATCATGAAGATTGTTCAGTCGACTAAAAACTATTTATTTTGTATACTGAAGTTCGTTTTTACAAGGAATTCTAGTCATAAAAACATGCTAAACAAAAATCAGAATTTTATACTCTCACCATCTAAAGCATTAAATGTCTCGTGAACGCTTCCGATGTCAGATTTTCGTTATCTATAAATTTCTTCACAGAGCTCCGCTTCTTATTGGGCGCTAAAAAAGAATCATTCTAAATTCTCGAAAATTGCCAAAATGGCGGCCATAACAAAATTATCAAACATTTTCACGATCTCACCTAACATTAATATCATGTGAACTACTCAACATACTGTAATGATCAAATATTCTGAACTGAATATTTTTGCGATTATCTGTGATAATTTTTGTGTTGCCATGAAGTTCTGATTGGATTTTGATAAAACTATCTACAAAACACCAACTATATTCACATTATTATAGATAAATCTATAAAAATCATTTTCTGGATGATATGGAATAACAATTTGAAGTTCATAATGATGTAGCCGGAGAACTTATTTCAGTTTAAAAATTGGATTGAAGTTTGTATTTCTGTAAATATTTTTTGAAAATTTATTATTTTGACAGTTGACATTCACTGTAGTTGGATTCTACTATTTTTGTAGATTTTATTGCACGATTGATATTCGAAAATATTATACCGAACTAGTCCGAACCATCCTAACATTACGTAACAGAGCGATACTGTTTAAGATGACTCGTTAATAATATTCTAAAGGCACTTGCAAACGTAATGGTTTAGAGTGAAATAAAAATGATACAAAAACAAATTATTTGGCATACTCATGTCATAACTCGCAAGTGAATGAAACAAATATGGAAATTTGTTTATACATTTCGTCTTCGATTACGCTTAACACAAATAAACAGTTTTGTGTAATGTGTCCAAATGTAGCAAAAAAGTTGTCAATAGTAATTGTTCTTGCTTTGTTGACGTATACGGTGGAGATATCCGATGAACTAAATTGAAGGCGTACACAACGGACGGACTACAAAAGTCGCCTGCGGTTTTGATGGTATGTATTGTCTGAACGAACATCTAACCTCTATAAAAACTATCTCTATAAATGCTGCTAATCTATCATTTGTTTTTCTGTCTCGTTTGATAACATTATCAAACTGCAAAAATCGTTAAAGGTGTTGCAGTATGTTTAGGCATGTCAGAGTTAAGTTAAAATATCGATAACATAAAACTGTCTAGCTTTTATATTGACTAATGGCACATTAATTTTTTGGAATGCTATAGTACTTCGGCAGATATTTTCCTGTTTGAGCCGTGAAGCCTCCTCCTTCTCGCAGTGTTAGAACGTTGTGTGCGGTTTGTTGACATTCGGATAATTGAAGCTCCTCCACGTTCGGGCATTTTTATTTCTGGCATAGTATCAAAACGCAATATCTACATATCCATCTTCAACAGTAAGCTCTTAGTTGTTCTGTCTTTTGCATGCCATGATAATTATATACATTTCAAAGTTAAACTTTATTTGAACAACAATCACAATAATGAAGACAACGGAAAAGTTGAACTTGTAATTTTTAATTTGAAACAAACCTTGAATTACAAACATCGATCGTTCGAAATATTAGTAACGGAAAAATATGACATTAAATGGGAAATTGCATAAAACGCACAGACATACGTACATATTTATAAACATAAAAAATAAATAATTTTTCGATACTAAGTACATATATATTATAAAATAGTACATGGAAATATCTTAGGATCATTTGACACCAGTACACAGAAATTCGCTTGGTTTATTTCAGACCACCGAAATTACGAGTTGTAAGTCGTTTATAAGACATTAGTAGAGGCTTGGACCATTTAAGGACTGAGCATTGTGATGGTTTTAGCTTTAAAATCGCTTGAGGTCGATTTGACCCCAATGCTTGGTTAAGTATCTATAGTGTATACATATTTCAAAATTTCCAGAAATGTTGTAAGACATACACTGAATAAAAATATTGGCTAAAAAAACGTTTTATGCGGTAAAACAAGAATTCATCATAATTACTCACCTTACGGGAATTCGATATTATGAAGTTTATAAAAAACTTGTTTGTTTGGTTACGTTAGTAAATAAAATAATTGTCCATTTTGTTACCATATACATTCGATCAAAATTTAAAATCTTAAAAATTTAAGGAATATTTGGAACATTATATGTACCTTATAGAATTAAACACGATATCTCAAAATTTGGAAGAGAATTTAAAACGATTTAACACTAACCAATATTTGGGTAAAAAATAACCATGAATGAGCTTGAGATGAGATTCCAAAACAAGTACCAATGTGAAACGATTCTGTTACTATTAAAATGTAATTAGTAATTAGATTATTTGGGAGCATTTTATTGCAGAGCAGAGCAGTCTAGAAATGATGAAACGAACATCCAATTGTATGAGCGTCGGCTTCAGTTTCAATTCAAAATCAAAGTCAATGTCAATATTGTTACTCAACGAATTTTTACTCAAATCAATCAAGCAAATTTATCTAATAATGTGTGAATAAATAAACGGCATTCATGCATAAATTATATATACAATTTACATGCATCGGTTCACTGCGCGACTTGTTATTTTAATTATTTAAATCTATTACATATCCACATATAACGTCAGCATGACTCTAAATTAGAAAAAAGATTTTTTTTTTATAGTTGATCGTGAAAAATTTAAAAGTCAAGGTATAATATATATATATATATATATATATATATATATATATATATATATATATATATATATATATATATATATATATATATATATATATATATATATATATATATATATATATATATATATATTTATATATGTATATATACATATATATATATATATATATATATATATATATATATATATATACATATATATATATACATATATATATATATACATATATATATATATATATATATATATATATATATATATATATATATATATATATATACCTATATGACAATGGGTGTTATTGAATTGATAGCGTTTATATATAGGCTTTTCAAACAATTTAGCATTCTTAAAGCAGGTGCGCAATGTCGAAGTGTAGAATTTTAGTTATTCGCCGCTACAATTTTTTCCGATCGAGTTTCAATTTCCTGCACTCTATTATATATACACATATAACAATAAAATAAAGTGCAGTAGGGTTTCCCTCCCATTGTACAATCTAGATTCAATTTTCAAATTGATATGGGATTGGGCTGTTTAAAACTTGAAATTTGTTGAAACATGTTGACAATTGTTTCCGAAGCCATATTATCAAATAGTGAATCTAGGTACTGTATAACTCCATATATATAGGCACTGTAAATTGTGAAAGGCCCACTCACATGTCTCGTTATTCTAAATTGCACGAACATGTTTTTCAAGATTACCACCATAGTATCCTTTGCTCGTCGTATAGGAGGCGACTAAACGGTTGGATCGCTGAAACGGTAGGAGCGTTGGAGGGTCTAAAAACGTGCGTGAGGGAGTATCGGCTGGAACTCGTTGCTGTTCAAGACACTAGCTGGCCTAAAAGTGGAGACCGTGTGTTCCAGGGCTATATGTTGCTCTACAGTGGAGATGACCTCGGATATCTTGGAGCTGGATTATTCTTCATGGGCCGCAGGTAAAAACGGCTGTTTTGGATTTCCAAGCAGTTAATAACTATATGTAGTCAGCGATCATCATTTGGTCGCTGGACCTCTTGCCTAGGTACCATCATTTTTTATGAGAAAGTACTTTGGGTCTTTGAGTCCTTTCGTCGCCTTCCACTGTGAGTAATCAGAATTTTTTTCATATATGTAGTCAGCGATCATCATTCACTATATGTAGTCAGCGATCATCATTTGGTCGCTGGACCTCTTGCCTAGGTACCATCATTTTTTATGAGAAAGCACTTTGGGTCTTTGAGTCCTTTCGTCGCCTTCCACTGTGAGTAATCAGAATTTTTTTCATCGGTTAGGCTAAGTAAATATCAGTTGATAGATTCATTTTTATGTTCTTTAAGAAGGGATTTGAGACTGTTACATACATGTTAAGAATTGTTTTGTTCTTCGGTGTTCGATTAATTTGCCAGGTTTTACGTGCCCGTCAATTTTCTAATACCAGCTCTCTAACTTCCATTGGGCAGGATATGTTAAGCGTCTTCTTATTTTGTATAATAAGGGTGCTTTCCAAATTGTTTCATTTAGTTGTTCCAATTCATCTTCCAACTGGAAAAAGTGTATTAGGGCAGTATTTCTCATTGGGCCAATAAGTTGGGGAACCACCAGAGCTATATGCACATTTTGATGTCTGCCCTGCTTGAAACAATTCTTTACCCTTTGACGTCGTAAATCTAGATCCCCAATAGGTATTTCTCGCATTAAAGTCACCTCCCTTTTAAAGTTATTCCGGTGAGGACAGTATATTGTAGAGACTGTAAGCTGTTTGTGTTTAAAGTAGATCTTTATAGTAGTGACTTGCATTCGATTTTTGTTTCTACAAGGCGTTTTATATTTCGGATTTTAACAAACGATGATTTTATAAAATGGCTGTCATATATGTCATATTTTTCCTGTATTTAAAAATATTTCTATTTCTGGAATATGCTGCATAATCCCATTCGAATTTCAGATTGCTATTCTGAAAGTTGGGTTCTTACCTAACAATTTTTATCGAACTGCATTTTGGGAGTAGCATTTTTTCAGTTGATCAAGTATCATGTTGTTCAGATTACTTTGGTCATCTAGCCGTATTGTAATAGCTTCAATGCTGTTCATGATGTTTTTCATAATTCGGCTATTTTCAGAGCCCATATATATTTGGTTGAACCCGAAACTTTCAATACCTGAGAAAAATGTTCTGCTTTACCCTGCGTTGCTTGGTTATGGAGTTTGATCCATCTGATTTGATGATTGAATCCTTTGATTTTCGTGATTAAGCGATTGAATTTTTGGTTTATCTCTTAATTTGTGTAGTTGTTTAGCAACCTCACTGTTTCGATAATTAGCCGGATGTTGACCTTTACAATTTATTATACACTTGGCTGACACGTCTCTCTCTATTGTACATGCCTGGATAATACGTTTACCTGATCATTTTACACATCTCGGATCCCGACTGCAATATCTTTGAATGGTAAAAATGTAGAACCGAATAATTGCATAGGGGGCTCTGGAAGGTTGAGATTATTTAATTTAATTTCGAAATGTGCATTTTTGTGAAGCTTGGGCTTATAATTTAAGTCACTGTATTATTTTAAAGCTTGAAATAATTTCTTAATTAAACTGGAAAGAAAACTATAGCAGACGTGGGTCACAATGGCGACAGTATATTGTATAGAATTGGGCCTCTAATTGTTAATTTATAACGAATAGTTTTCATATGTATATATTATGATTAAATTCGAAGAGTATGAGTATGTACAAAGAGTATGTATTACTAGTACGAGTATTAAAGATTATATGATTAATCACAAATTTATTTTTATTTCTTGTGTTATATAGGTGAAATGATCAAATATGTTTACTCTATCTAGCAGCTACAATAAAGAGAGGTATTTTGCAGTGGAATCTCCAGCAAAGTATTTCGTACTTTGTTTACATTACATATATAAGCTGAATTGTAGATTACTGGAATACATGATAACCCGTTTGGTATAATTTCGTAATTACAAAATTAATTTGTCTCATCCGAACGACTTAGACGAGATAAAGGAATGTAAATATGGCGCGTCTAAAACTCTTCTTCGAATGTTCTTTCTATAATCTAGAGTTAAACAAAGGCATCTGTTAATTATTTTATCTTATATATATACTATATTATCTCGAAGTACGAAGAAATTTGATTGTTATCAGTATAGTTATTTTAACTTAGAGGCACTTCATAGAAACAAGATTAGCTTTCGTCATATACATACATTATACATACATATATAACTATATGCTATATGCCATAACCTCGGCTTAAAAATTAAAATGTTAAGAGAGCAGATTACACGGACATAATATACGAGCGAATATACATTCACTATTTAGCTATACAATATTTATGTATATATATGTATGTATACACCTTACACAGGTTTCTGATCTTATTTACCATAATTAATTAAATTTTTAAATTAAAACGTAATTTTGAAGAATCTTATTTATACAAGACAACATCGTAATAATCTCTAAGTACTCATCATATATACAAATATATAGTGTGCGCAGAGTTGACAGCTTACTTTATGACCCAGATTAAATTTAATAAATTTGCGGTTAACGAACTAAATTCGGTTTCAGGGTGGTTTATATAATATAAAAAACGGTTAATCGATAAAATGTTATCTTTACTAATTTATGTGCCAATGTTTTGTATTTTACAAATTTATGTTATTAAAAAACTATAAAAAAACTATTTGAAGCATGTTATATAGCCAACAAATTTTCTGCGTATATAAATCCAAAACAAAAACTAATTCATAAAAAACACTTCTTATCTCAACAATCTTAAAAGTGAAACTCGTATTTCTTGTAAATTAAAAATACTCCGTCAGTTCTTCGCCAGCGTGCGGACGAGATAGTTCGATACACATATATATACCAAAGTATAAAGATTTAATTAAGTAACGTGGCGTGAATTATTAATATAGTGCGCGTCTATGTGGAATAATGGATACCCCATTGAGATCACTCCGTGATGGTGGATTATATTTTTCCACCATAGATTATGTGTTTTTTGGTGGGCTACTGGCCGTCTCCGTTATTATCGGAATATATTTTGGATTTATATCGAAACGAAAACAAGATAATACCGATGAATATTTAATGGGCAGTAAATCCATGAAAATATTTCCGGTTGCTGTGTCATTAACGGCGACGTAAGTTAAAAAAAAACTACAAAATAATAATAATTATTGACCTTTGGCTCTTCTTAAATATGTAATGTGTTTATGTGTGCGCGTTGTGATCATAACATTGACATCGCATTTGATTTGCTTTTGCATCTTGTTTCGAGATGAATGAATGAATGAATAATTTAAGACAGAATATATGTATAGTTTGTGTGTATATATAACGTGTATGCTACGCGTCTTCATTCAAATAGATCATTTCCTAATTAGACGAGAATATTTTATGCTTTGTCTGGTTGATTTGGCACATATATATATACTATTACACACAATTGATCTATACATAATATATGTATAACAACAACAAAAACTTATAAATCTTTAATTTTCAGCCATATATCAGCAATTACAATACTAGGGGTTCCGTCCGAAATGTATCGCTACGGTATACAATACTGGGCCGCCTCAATATCCGGCATTATTGTAATGTTGAGCATTGCATTTTTATATTTGCCCGTGTTTTATGAACTTCAAGCTACCACAATGTTTACGTATCTAGATCGACGATTTGATCGTAGCTTACGTTCATTGGCTAGTGGAATGTATTCGTTTGCAACATTTATGTCGTTGCCAGTATTAGTGTATGCGCCTGCAATCGCTTTCAGCCAAGTGACTGGAGTAAATTTACATGTGATTACACCTGTGATGTCTGTGATTTGTATATTTTATACAACGTTTGGTGGCTTACGGGCGGTTGTATGGACCGATACACTACAATTTATTGCCATGCTCGGTGGTATACTAGTTGTAATGTTTTTTGGGACACAAGCTGTAGGAGGAATCGACAAATTGTACGAAATCAATGAGAAAGGGGGACGTCTGATTTGGTTCAAGTATGTGAGGTTACATTTTTTTTTGATTTGGACGCGCGAATACATTTTTCACTATATATTTCAGTATGGATCCGGATCCAACCAGCCGGTCTACATTTTGGGGCATAACTATTGGCATGACATCGTATTGGATTTCAATAATTGGCGTGACACCAGAATGTATGCAGAGATATTTATCAGTGCCCACATTTAAAGATTCACTTAAAGTAGTTTGGACTTTTGGTGTGAGTCACATTTTCGTCAAAATGTTCTCAGTTTATTGTGGCCTACTAATATATGCAAAATATGCAACGTGTGATCCCGTAACGATTGGAATTGTTGAGAAACCGGATCAAATATTCCCCTATTTTGTAATGGATGTGGCCCGACACATTCCCGGCCTGCCAGGAGTTTTCGTTGCTGGAGTGTTTTCAGCTGCTCTATCTACCCTTTCATCGTCGTTAAATAGCTTATCGGGTGCAATTTATGGCGACTTTTTACAACCAATGCTACCTAATATATCTGAAAAGACATCAAGTAATATCATGAAGCTGATTGTCATAACGCTAGGCGGTCTTAGCATAGGATTAGTATATGTTGTGGAGCAACTAGGCAATATATTTAGTCTCGCCATGACAATTGGTGGCGTAACAGCTGGTACACTACTTGGACTTTTTACGTTAGGAATGGCATTCCCGAGAGCTAACAAAAAGGTATCTATACATGTTTTAATCAAATCGTTGAACATAAAATAAATAATTGTTAAATTTTCAGGGCGCGTGGTGGGGATCAATTTGCTCTTTGGCTATTGTAGTAATTCTAGCCGGTGGGGCACAAGTTTATATAGGACGAAAAGAATTAAACTATGAAACACTACCGTTCCACACAGATACGTGTGAAGCAATAGGATTTACAAATTGGCAGAACTCAACTAAATTCGTTGGAACACCAGACTCTAATACTCATATTTATTTTGAAAATTTTGATAATTCAAAAGTGCCCTATATATTCAGGCTGGGTTTCATGTATTATTCATTAATTGGTGCTTTAATTGTTCTAATAGCGGGCAATATTATTAGCATTATGAGCGGTGGCCAAGAAACGGTCGATGAATCTTTATTGTGGCCGTGTATCAGGAAAATAAATCGAAAAACGAAAAAAGAGATGGAACCCGATGAAATTGAAATTAAGCACCTCAATGAGATTGTGTACAGTGAGCCGAAAGATATAAATATGAATAGTAGTGTAAATAAAATAGAATAAAAACATAAATTAAAGTCGTTTTTAATTTATAATATTGTTGATTCTAATAATATATACGCGAGCGAAGATTTAAGACGCATGCAAATATAAAATGAGAGTACATACATAATACATTTTGATTTGTAGTAGGTACTAACTACTCAAAAGAATTTAGATTAGTTTTACATATTATATGCGACGTAGACGGGCATAATGTATACGAGGCTAGTTTTGATAACACAGAAAATCGCATAAATATTATAGACAATTTGTTGACTGAGTTTTATATAATATTACATATAGTAACTGATAAGACTTATCAACCAATAATGAATGTTAAGTACATCAATTAATATTGCACTATAAAGTGTTTAAACAAATAAAATGTTGCAAGCACTAGAACTGGGTAATATCAATAGCAAAACCAGGTAAGTCTCGAAAGAAGTCATATTCTACGCAGACTAATTAGCTTACTGTCATTGATGTCTAAATTATTTGAAAAATTGTTACTTAATCGTATTTGACCCCGCAATTGTTAAGGATCATTCTTTGAAGATACCTGATCTTAAAAGGTAGCTTAGAACTTTGTCACATTCCTATAGTTAATGGGCAGAAGTAAAAGTAATATTTATACCTAAGGCGGAAAAAAAGCTTTAAGGCCTATACATTTATCCTCTTTTCTATTAAAATCACTACAATCACTAGCTGTCGGAATCTCAAAATACGTACTGTGCGGGACGATCGGTGGAAACAGCTCTCCATTCCCTTATTGGCCTGATTGAGAAATCACTAGAATATAAGGAATATTCCATGGTAACTTTCTTGGATATCGAAGGGGCCTTTAACATCGTCAGACCACATGCACTCACTCGGGGCCATGCGTGCCTGGGTTAAGACGGGTCATTCAGAGGCTGGATAGATCAAATGCTTAGAAACAGGATCGTAACAGCTCATCTGGGAGGGTCGTCTGTCGGCAGATACGTGGAAAAAGGAACACCGCAAGATGGGGTTAATCCCCCTTCTTTGAAATTTGATCACTAATGACCTATTACTAAACCTGGAAGGGTAAGGTTTCAAGGTGGTTGCCTACGCGGATGATGTTGGTATTGCGGTCTTCGTTAAATATCCTTGCACTCTAAGTGAGGGCAGGCGGTGCGCACTCGGCTGCCTTTCGTAGTGAACCCAAACCCACAGAAAACGGAGCTGGTCCTCTTTACTAGGAAGATAACTTTCCATTTGGATGACCTGACGGTTCTTAGTAAGATCGATGTCAAAGGGCTTTTAACGTTCCTTGGTAAGCTCAGGATGGTTCGACCAGTGAAGTGGTGGTAACTTAAATGTGGTACAGCTGCGACCAATTTGTATCTATTCTAGTCCATTAGGATTGATTGCTCTCCAAATCTAAACTAACCTAAAAAAAAACAATTGTAACAACCACAGAAAAAAGTAATCTTGCAAATTTTATGAGAGAGCCGTGTTTAGTATAATAATAAGAAAATTAAATATACCCTTACCAAATCAAATTCATACGAAGAGCGCTCCTGGGAGTTTATTGCCACAGCTGAAAAAAAAACTGTTAGTTTATCTGCAAGCTTCGGCAGATATAAAAAACAGCCATACTTGAAGACAATAGCATGTATGCACCAAACTGGTGCTAATTTTGGAAAAACAATTTTAATTTTAAAAGTTGGTTGTGAGCCTCTACGAAAAATATATACATACAACCAAAAATGAAATACCCATTTTACCAAAATGTATATATTACATACTAACACATTGCGGTTCCATGACTCACCCGTTCCTATACCAACAGCGTGGAATTGATTCTATCACAAAAAATATTTTGTTGAATTTTATTGTATTTACCGGCTATCCTGGATTGACTTCTTTGAACACAAATTGTTTTGTACCACAGTCAACTACTAATAGAACCCAAAATATAAGATTGGATTGCTAACAACACAAAAAAAGTTAGGAATAAGATCACACTAAAGAAATTATAGTGTTCTTACGACTTGGAAAATTGTAACAGAATTCTTTATGGTTTCTGGTGGTTTTAAAAATTAATTTGTCCAAACAAGATACAAATTTCACTAACAAAATCTACACTGACCACCAAGGCTCTATGTATTCGGGGTTGTAATCTCTTAGAGAATTTCCCATTACATAGCTGATTAAAAACAATAACAGAAAAATAAAGTTCATTGAACTTGATTCAAAATGAATTATGGGTACTAAATTATGTACCAGAGCAGTGAGACCCTTTTTTATATATATCAGCCGTAACAAAATATTGCTGGAGAAGAAGCTGATTCCGAACAACCAGTTTGGATTTAACTTATAGAAATAAAAATATTGTTTTGCTCCCTTCATGGATATAATAAAAGCTTTTATAAACGGTGGCATGTTGGATTACAATATAAAATTAAGCAATGAGTTGCACATGATTTCTATAGAATTTATCAGGATGCAGATACTGCTGGAAATTCCGGTCTAATTAAATAATATGGTATACCTTGGCTCTGCTATATATACATATACTGCAGAGAGACAGGCAATCAGATAACTGTAGCAACATTATCATATGACACGGTACGACTTTTATCACATGATGAAGACCCTATGACTACCCGATACAACTGTTGATGATAAAATGGCGAATTAAAGTTAACTAAGCCAAATCTATAATCATGTAACCTTTACTGTACTACGAATAATAAAACACAATCATAATGCAATTTATTAATGGACAAAATTCTAAAATCGTGCCAGTGCAAACGTCAATGGACCTTCTAAACGTCCCACAGAGATGAACAATAAAAGAAATAAAAAAAGAAATACAAATTCTCAAGAAACATTATGAAGGTATCGATTCCAAGAAGTCCTAAAATTCCTAAAATCAAAACAAAATTATTATAACATTAAATATAATCGGAACAGATTTGTACATTTACGATATTGCACCCTCTTCAACATTAAGACAGTCGGCCATATTTACGGTGGTTGCACTACAAAAAACCATATAATCCGACGAGGAAATTCTAATCTAACGACCCAACCAAGTTTCAGTAACACGTAAGCTCTGAACTCTGGAACAATTATCCTCATTTAAAATTTTTTTAATTATTACAATTAGTCTATGGTATTTACTTTAAAAAAAGTAGCTTACAAGGGCCGCATGAAAATTTTCGGGCCTTTTTCGGCCGAACAATATTTCTTTTCTTCTAAGGCGAGTTTAACTGTGTTTTCAACTCAGTGCATCTGCTGGTCTCGAAACCCAAATTGGTGGTCTGGTATAATGTGTCCTTCAAATAATATTGGTTGTAATTTTTGTAATACCTTCTTTTAAAAAAGTTTCGAATTTATTGGAAGAATACTTATTGACCTGTCGTCATTTTTTGGCTTTACAATCATTGTAATTAGCGATATTTTTCATTTTTGAGAGAAATAGCCACATCTAATAATCGCATTGAAGTAATAAGTTATGAGTTTTACGCATTTACCAGGTAACCCTTTTGATCATTTTTCTGGTAATAAAATTGGATCCTGCAGCTTTTTTTGGGTTTATACAGTTTCTGATAGTATTTTTAACTTTTTTCATTTAAACTTTATAGGAATTAGCGGTTTAGCACGAAGGGTGCTCCGTAAACTCTGGTAGTACAGTAGCCCATCTGGTTGCCTGATTGCTGGGCTCTTTAGTTTTTTGCTGTTTTCCATAGTGAATACTCTGTTATTTCGGGTGCCGAGAGTTCATCAAGGTAACTCTGGATTCCTTGTTCTTCTTCTTCTCTCAGTGCTCCTTAAAAGCTTTAATAGCACTATTTAATTTGCATTTTAGTAATGGAGATTTTTGCTGCTGTCTGAGCCGACATATTCGGCATAAATATGGCCAACTATAGAATACAGTATTGTCTGTTTTTCTTGGATTAAGGGCAATATAATTAGGTGAATGCTTTTTAACTTTCTCAGAATTGCTAATATCAGGAGTGGCCTCTTTTGCTGGTATTTCCATTATATGTGTTAAATCATACAAATCTGCACCGCAGAAGATATTGATAAATTGCTATATCATTATCTTCTGGGGTGCAGAGTTGGAGATATACAATTGATAATTTTGTTCGACTATTTTTTTTTTTTTTTTAATTGGGCGGATTACTCCAGCACTCAATGCCACAATGGGCCCACGGTGCAATACCCGGACAAACACAAATACTTACACATTAAAAACACCCAACCGTGATTTTTGGTCACCACCGGGAATCGAACCCGGGACCCTCGAATAACAAGGCAAGCACGCTACTTACTGTGCTATCGGGGGCGGCTATACTTTTATATATGTAGAGCCCATTGGAGAAGAGTAATTATCTAGATTTTGTTCGTCAATTGTTTCACATAGTCTCCCTTTAGGTGTGGTCTATCTCGAACTCCATTGCAGATGTTTAGAATTGTAATCGCGTCTTCTACGAGAAATTTAAAACCCAGCTGATAATCGATACATTGATCGCTACTCGGATTGCCACTTTGGGTTGGTCTTATACGCTTCAAATCCAGATATACTGTGCATCCTCTGTAATTTGCTATGTGATTTTCACCACAACTACTACAGCGTTTTACTGATGGATCATTTCTCGTCTCATTGCATTTTTTTTGACACATGAAACACACCACAAATAATGCAAACTTCTCTTAACGTGCAATAGGGGTTGTCTGCCCGTTTTCTTGACACTCGATGCAATTGTACTGGTCCTCCTCTACAGTGACTTTGCCTTCTGGCTCTAATTCTAAGCGAAACATCGGTCGAGGAACCCCCCGATTTAAAATGTTCGCAGTAGGTTTGGCCTGTAAGCGTTGCACAGCAAGAGCCGCATGAATGTCGCACACATATCTTCTATACGCTGCTGTCTATTGCTTTTAAAACAACAGTCAATCCCTCTTGACTTTTGAGCTGGTAAGTGTAGTATTACTTTCCAGTTTAATCGCAATGGCTTATAAGCGCTTTGTTACCATCAATTTCAAAAGGTTGTACTTTTGTTTTTTTGATAGTACCCTTTTGAGCAGTGCAATATAAAATGTTCGTGTCGATTATACGGACGAGTTTTTTACTATTATACGATCGGCACCATCCACCTCCAAGCTGGAAAATCTATTGCCGATAGGTAAATTAACAAACTTTTAAAATATGTATATGGACTATGGGGACATTCAAGGACATATAATTAAGTACCGGTTACAGTTGCATCCTGTGAAATAAAGCAGGAAAACCAGATTGGGCAATATTCTAATATTGTTAAAATCGAGAAATGAAATTCGACCGATAAGTATACTTTTCATGTTTTGATTCTAACATTCTGTGATTCAGTATTAAAATTGTGCCCAAGATGATGATTCAAATGACGACGGGTATAGGAAGTTTTTCTTTAAACGCCAGCACTACACTTAGAGTGTTTTGGAGAACCAAAATCTTATCCGAAAAACATAGAAGTGTAACTGATGAGATTAGATCCAAGCTATCAAATACCCATGCCCCATTATACATTCTATACACAACAACACCGGTGATTGCAACATTCCAGATTATGCTTTCCAAGCTGTATACACATATACAAATTATATTCTTAACTCATTCATGAATAATAATTTCTCAAATTCTACCTACATACATATGTACATATATCAGTATTATAAGAATGTACATAATGTACCTACATTTGTGTAGTACATTATAGACATACACACATCATCAACTCTTTAATTCTCCTCACATTTAATTCATCGCGAATCTCTATTGGATTACAAAATAGAACCGACATTATCATTTCTATACTATTATGTGTGATTTGTATTATTGAATTTATTTTAATAGATTAGTTCTCATTTGATGTTAATACCATAAAGTACTACTTAGTATAGAGGCTAGCGCGAGCTTACATTAATGGACAACGTACAAAACGAGAAGTTATATTTTTCGATTATCGATTATTCGGTATTTGGTGCAATGTTAGGAATTTCGGCGCTTATTGGATTATATTTTGGTTTCATATCGAAACGGAAACAAGATAATACTGCGGAATATTTAATGGGTAGTAAATCGATGAAAGTGGTTCCGGTTGCGATTTCATTAACAGCGACGTAAGTTACGCGGCATATAATGGCTTAGCGCATCTGCGTGATTATTATATAATATGCGCAATGCCTGTGTTAAGTGTATATAAGTGCTGAAGTTTATATAACTTTTGGAAATAATAATTTTAGACACGTTTCATCGGTTACAATACTGGGTGTACCGTCCGAAGTTTATCGTTATGGGACACAATACTGGGCCGCATCCATTTCAATTGTTTTGGTCACATTCATAATGAGCTACTTATATTTGCCCGTATTCTACGAACAACAAACGCTAACCGTATTTGAATATTTGGAGAATCGGTTTGACAAGCGAATGAGAAAATTCGGAAGTGGCCTATACACATTTGCGACTGTACTCTATATGCCGCTCATGATTTTTGCACCGGCAATCGCATTTAGCCAGGTAACTGGAATTAATTTACATATCGTAACGCCAATTATGTGTGCGGTTTGTATTTTTTATACAATGTTTGGTGGCATAAGGGCGGTGGTTTGGGCCGATACACTTCAATTTGTTTCAATGATTGTCGCACTATTATTCATTATGCTGCTGGGCACCTATAAAGTGGGAGGATTTAAAAAACTATTCGAAATCACAGACGATGGTGGTAGACTAATACTGTTCAAGTAATTAAATTATATGTAGTGTTTAGTGTGGTATAAAGTAAACAAGCAACAAAAAAATTTAATTAAAAATAATAAAATCTTGATTTAAGCATGGATCCAGATCCCACAATACGTCAATCATTTTGGATGGTTTCAGTTGGATTAACTGTCATGTGGCTCAGCGGTGCCGGCGTATCGCCAGAATGTACACAACGTTTCTTAACCTTACCATCGTACAACAAGGCTCTGCTAACGTTGTGGCTATTTTGTTTTGGCCATATTGTGGTGCGTATGCTGGCCGTGTACTGTGGCATAGTGATTTTTGCTCGATATCAATCATGTGATCCGATCACATTGGGCCTAGTCAGCAAACCAGATCAAATATTTCCGTATTATGTAATGGATATTGCAAAAAATTTTCCAGGTTTACCTGGGATTTTTATAGCCGGTGTATTTTCGGCGGCCCTCTCGTCCATGTCATCCGGTTTGAATTGTTTGTCGGGCGCTATATTTACGGATATTATTAAACCATTGTAAGTGAAATTGTGTGCAATTATTAAAATAATGTGTGACAAAATAATCTAAATTTTACAGCATGCCCAACACGACCGAGAAGCAAGCAAGTGATTTTATGAAAGTTATTGTGTTTTTTATTGGCATTCTCAGTATTGGGCTTGTTTTTGTTGTGGACAAATTGGGCAGTATATTTAGTTTAGCGATTTCAATCGGAAGTGTGACACATGGTTCAATACTTGGTATGTTCACGTTGGGAATGGCGTTTCCGAAAGCAAATAAAATTGTAAGTGGCATCAGTTATTATTGTTTTTGGGCTTCACATTTTGTTTGAGGAATATTATTTTAGGGTGCATTTTGGGGATCACTCGCCTCATTAATCGTAATTGGTGTACTTATAATGGGCGCACAAATTAATGTAGCCCAAAGAAAACTACAATACGAAACACTTACGTTTCGGACGGACGAGTGTGAACGATTTGGATTTTCAAATTGGGAGAATGAGGCCAGCTTTATTGGGTAAATAAATTTAAAATTTCAATAATCACTAGTATTATCTATAACATAGTACTCACTATACTCATTATAAAACATTGCGGAAGTAACTTTATTGAATCGAAATATGTTCGATTGCAATTTTTATCACACACATATCTAATATTAATTTATCATAATTATAGTTCATAAAATGTCATTATTAATTAATCGAATAATTAATAATTAAAACTTTTTCAAGGTGTATTGTCGAATACTTTGGAAAATGTTAAGTTGTACTGTACAGATTTAGAAAGTTAGATTTCATAATATGTATACATTGTAAAATTTCAAACAGCTTCAGGTTGGATGTGATGTTAATCCAGTTCTAAAATACTTTGAAGATTCCGCAAAATTTATTAATTTAAGTGTGTTAATCGTAAATTCCATAATTAGAAATTACTAATTGTAAATTAAATTCATAATTCTAACCGAAATTCTAAAACATAAATTATTTAAAATAATACAAATTTTTGTTTCTATTAAATACACAAATCCTGCAATGTAATTAATTAAAAAACTAAAATTGAAAATCTGAGTTCAGAATTTCCAATTTTAACTGAAGAATTTTGAAAATTTTATACGAGCATATTTAGGTGGCATATAAATTTTAATTTTTGAAACTAAATTCTACAGTTGAAATGATTTGAAAATATTAAATTTTGAAATTATTCCGTTATTATCGGGATTCTGAATTTTAAATTTGAATTCAATTTATCAAAATTTGGAAATATTTAACGAATTCATATGCGAATTTAACGTATACAATTTATAACATGAAATTTTTAATTTATCCTAAGGATTTTTCTGTCAACCAATTTTGTCTTTTTGATAACGCAATTTGATGGAATCTTGATTTGATTTTATATAAATATAATTTTATGAGCTAAAATTTAAACCGATATTCTATAAACACAAAATTTCACTATAAATTAATACCTTGCCTAAATTAAAAACTCAATTCAACTTTGTTTTCAAATTCTAGTCAAATTTATATCTGTTATTCAAACATGTTTTACTTTGAAATAATATTAAATATATTTTGATTTAAAATCATTTTAAGAAAAATGGCTATAAACTAATGAATTCAAATTGTTTTCAAATTATATTCAAAATTATAAATTGGATCAAAAATTGATTAAAACGTAAAATTGGTTTGAATTTTGATCAATTTCACGGAGGTTGCTGTGACAAGAAATGAACGAACCAGATTGTTTGGGCCACGCTATATAAAATCGTTTTATTGGAATTCCAATTGAAATTTTAAGTGATTTTAATTTACGTAAATTCTATTTAAATGCTGCTTTTACTTTCAAGCTCATTCCAAATACAGTTTGAATATGTTTTATAGTCAAATGAATAGTAGATTTGGTATTAACTTAACTTTAATTTAATACTAACCATCATCGAGTTCTACACGTACACATTTAGAATAATCAAATTTGGCATAAATTTAGAGAATGAAATTCTAAATTTCAATGCAATATTTGAAAATTAATACAGTTCAAAAGTCAAATTTTGGTTGAATAATTTTTTAACATAATTTAAATGCAATTCACATAATGCACTGGAGAATTCCACTCTGTTAGCGAAATTCTAACTTTTAATCAAACACATAAAATTAGCATTTAATATCAAAATTTACAAAATACTATTCAAATCGAATCGGTAATTGATTATGACTGTAAAAGCAAAGATAAAGTATACATACTGTAATTTAAATATGCACGCAGAACGAGCGAACTGATTAAAGTTTGAAATGGTTTGAATTGCCAAAATATTCAAAGATAATTTTTGATTTAATCATTAGGAAAAACGATTTTCAACTATTTTCAACTGCTAGTCAAAATAGAACTTGATTGAAATTTGAATCGATTTTTTTTTCGTAACTGCATTTAATTTTTGTAAATTCTTTTCAAATTTCGGCGGTGTTTTGTTCACTGTATACAAATATATTGGGTAACGCTGAAATTGATTTGAAATTTCCAGTGTTTTACATATAATGGTTGGTTCATATTCATCTCAAATAAAGTGTGCAAATATAGTTCGAACCTGCAAATGATCCAGCTCTTTTTAGTCGATTTCAATGTGTCAAGCCAAAATTTGTTTTAAAGTTGCGGTATTTTCATAACCAAACTGTGCTTTAATCACGGACTGAGATTTGTGCTCTTAAATAAAAATTGCGTAGACATATCTGCTAAGGCGTGGGTAATTTATAATTAAACCATTGAAATCTTAAAAATATAAATTGCCGTAGATAGACACACTGTGGAATGATTAACAGTTGCGATGGAACGATTAACAGATGGTGGAAAACACGTGTCACATAGATGCAGTGAAGGTGAACCTATACATACATACTCGTAATTCAATTAATTTACCACATGCTATTTTATTTAAACTATAATAACATAAAAATTACTAATCAAAGAAAATTTTCAATTTCAGAACTCACAACTCATCCGTACACATTTATCACAGAAATTTCGACAATTCGGCAGTCCCATTCGTATTCCGATTGGGATTCATGTACTACTCACTAATCGGAGCCCTAATAGTATTTCTAGTTGGCTATCCAATAAGCTTGTTGACTGGTGGCTGTGACAATCTTAACGATAAACTACTGTGGCCAGTGACAAGACGTTGGTATTTACGGAACAATAAACCACGACAAAAAACAAATAACACCGAGATGAAGAATTATGATAATCCACTAGATACGCAATCAGATGAATCTGTAAAAATACAAAAATTATAAATAAACACGTGTTCTGCGAAGATTCTCCAAAAAAACATAAAAAAAAAATTTAAAAAATTGGTTTATTATTTTTGAGATAAGATTATCATTAGAAAAACTTGTTTTTATTTCACTAGTAATTAATTAGACGTTGACTACATCGGTTAAAATTAAAATAAAAAATGGGCGAAAATATCGTACACTCGGTTGAGGATGCCGATCTGTATTTCACCATATATGATTACGGAATTTTTGGAATAATGTTAGGATTATCCGCACTAATCGGACTGTACTTTGGATTTATATCGAAACGCAAACAGGATAATACGGAGGAGTATTTAATGGGCAGCCATATGATGAAGGCAATTCCAGTTGCAATATCGTTAACAGCAACGTATGTTGATTAATTAAAAATGTTTTAATTATTAAAAAATTGAATTCCATATACATATGTAGTCAAGTATCATCTGTGTCCATATTGGGAATACCGTCTGAAGTTTATCTGTATGGGACTCAATACTGGGCCATAGGGTTAGCCGTAATTATCGTATGCATAGCACTAGGATTTTTCTTTCTTCCCGTGTTTTATGATTTTCAAGAGTTAACGATTTATACATATCTGGAGAAACGTTTTGATCGCAGGCAACGGTCGTTTGCAAGTGCTATGTACATAATTAATGGTATACTATATATGCCTTTAATGGTTTACGCTCCGGCTTTGGCATTGAGTCAAGTGACTGGAATTAATTTACATGTGATCACCCCGGTAATTTGTTTGATTTGTATTTTTTATACAATGTTCGGAGGTATTCGAGCGGTAGTTTGGGCAGATACTCTACAATTTGTCTCTATGATGGGTGCATTGGTTTTTTTAATGGTGTTTGGAACTTATTTGGTAGGTGGTCTACCGAAATTATTAGAAAAAGTGGATGAAGGTGATCGATTAATATTTTTTAAGTAGGTAAATATATTTTATGCGTGGAATACAATTTTTAGTGATTTATTATATTATTCCGCAGCATGGATTTTGATCCCACATTGCGTACATCATTTTGGATGATTATTTTGGGCATGCCAATTTTATACTCCGGCATACAACCCGAACAAATTCAACGTTTCCAGTCGATTGCCAGCTATAGAGAAGTTATTAAATGTCTAGTAATATTTTGTATTGGACATGCGGCTGTCCGTATGTCAGCTGCATATTGTGGGGCTGTAATATATGCTGAGTACCAAACGTGCGATCCGTATGTATTGGGCTACGTGAAAAAGGTTGATCAAATTTTTCCGTATTACGTAATGGATATTTCAAAAAATATTCCTGGACTTCCAGGCATTTTCGTAGCTGGTGTATTTTCGGCTGGTCTATCATCAATGTCGACAAGTCTTAATAGTTTGGCGGGTTGTATTCATACAGATTTTCTTAAGAGATAGTAAGTTGAACCAGCTATACTGAGTATACTGTAGATAACCGCATATAATCTAAATTCACAGCTTTCCCAAAACAACTGATAAGACTGACAGTAATATACTAAAGGTTATTGTACTTTTAATTGGGCTTTTAAGCATCGGAATGGTATTGATTGTCGAGCAATTAGGAAACATTTTCAGCTTAGGCGTTTCACTCAATGGCATATGCGGTGGTACTTTGCTAGGAGTTTTCATTTTAGGGATGGGTTTTCCAAGAGCCAATCGCCATGGTGCACTTTGGGGTACAATAGTATCTGTCAGTGTGGTAACGATTTTAACAATGGGGGCTCAATTATATATTGGTCAGGGAAAATTTAAGTATGTTTCGAAACCATTTCGAACAGACGGATGTGATGCATTGGGGTATGTTGGTTGGCAAAATCTAACAGGATTACGTGGAAATCCAAATTCAACGATTTACATAGAGAACGAGAATTTTGAAAGTTTTGATGTGCCGGCCATATTTAAGCTGGGATTTATGTATTTTGCCCTAATTGGCACCATTCTAGTACTGCTAGTTGGATATCCTGTAAGCATTTTGACGGGAGGAACTGATAATCTAGATCCTCGCCTATTGTCACCGGTGGTACGACCTTGGTATATGAAGAACCAACACAAAATGGGAAAGAAAATTGAAGCTCAAACCTTAAATAATTTAATTCCCTGCCAACAAAATGATTTGTGATTTAATAAATTATGTAAATTATAATAAATTATTATTAAATAAAACTAAAAAAACGCTTTATTTACTGCGGTGCCTGAATCTATTTTAGATAAATATTTTTATGTCTACACGCAAGACGTTTGCGATAAGAATTTTTTTGATTATTTACTTATTATCTTAAATAGATCTTTAATGTAAACTTTCGATAGAGAATGCTTCAATATTTAGTTAGTATCGGCTACAGTTAAATTCTTTAGCGTATCAAGTTCTTTTGGTCGCTCATCGGTACAAAAATATTTTCTAATGATTGGTGAAAGAAGTCTTTCGTCCAAACCAACACAACCACCACTGTATAAGCTGGCTGGATATCCTACTATTAATACGATCAAAGCTCCAATTGGCGCATAATACATCGTGCTTAGTTGGAATATAAATGGTACACCAGATTTGTCAAAATTTTCATTTTGCACATAAATCGTTGTATTTTGTCTGGTAACAGTCCGCCAATCTAAATAACCTTGATCGTCACATCCATCTGTACGCAACGGCAGTGACTGATGTTTTAATCGACCTTGAAGATTATAGTATTGTGAGCCAAATGTCAGAAATGCGATGACGGTTAATGATATGGATGCACCACAAAACGCTCCCTAAAATTAGAAAACGATCAATTTATAGATATTTACAGCTATTATATATGTAACCCATACATGTCGATTAGCTTTTGGAAATCCCATCCCCAAAATAAACAATCCAAATAATGTTCCTGCCGTTACACTATTAAATGCGACACCTAGACTAAACAAACTCCCCAGTTTTTCCACAATAAAAACCATTCCAAAATTTATAATTCCAACCAGCAGCACGATAAGCTTGATAATATTACTATCGGTTTTATCGGAAGTATTTGGAAAGCTTTAAAAAATGAATTAATAAATAAATTGAACGCAGATCAAATATCAAACATTTACAATTTTTTTAGGAAGTCGGAATAAATCGATCCAGCCAAACAGTTGAGAATGGTAGATAGAGACGAGAGACCAGCTGCGAATACACCAGCTACAAAAACTCCTGACAGTCCAGGTAAATCACGTGCCACATCCATTACATAGTATGGGAAAATTTGATCAAATTTTTGCACCCGGCCAATGGTGACTGGATCACAGGAGTAATACCGACCATAGATCACTGCGCCGCAATATACAATCAGCAGTCGAATTGTAATATGACACACACAAAATATAATCAAACATTTTATAACTTCTTTGTAATTCGAGATGGACTGGAATCGTTGAACACATTCCGGCGTCACCCCAGAGCATAGCACGGTTAATCCAATTATATATATCCAGAATGATTGGCGCAGTGTGGGATCTGGATCTATGCTGAAATTGAAATTTATGTAACTTAAATAAATCATTATTGATTAGAAATTTAATACTCTGCTATGATTAATCGTCCACCAGAATTAATGATTTTATATAATTCTCCCACTCCGCCAACTAAGTAAGTACCCAGCACGGCAAATAGCACCAGCACCAATATCATTGAGATGAATTGTATTGTATCGGCCCAAACAACCGCCCTAATACCACCAACCATCGTATAAAATACACATATTATGCAAATTCCGGACGCAATAAGAGGCACACTTAATCCACTTACTTGATTTAAAGTAAGCGCAGGTGCGTACACCATTAAGGGCATTATTAAAATAGAATTTAACGTATACATTGCACATGCGAATGATCTTAATCGACGATCGAATCGTTTCTCCAAATATGTATAGATTGTTAATGCTTGGAGTTCATAAAATACAGGCAAGAAGAATACGGCTAAAGAAATGCTTACGATCAGAATTGATATTGCAATAACCCAATATTGTGTTCCATACGAATATACATCAGCCGCCACAGCTAGGACCAGTAATGATGAGACATGTCTAAAAATCTTAAACTTAAGATATTTCTTATACTGGAATATTGAAAATAAAATACATACGAAGCTGTTAGTGATACCGCTACGGGAAACGCTCTCATCGTTTTACTGCCCATTAGATACTCAATAGTACTGTTTTGTTTGCGTTTTGAGATAAATCCATAGTAAAATCCTATTATCGCTGAAATCGCCAACATACCAATGAAAACAACATAATCAATGGTTTTAAAATGCAGTTGACTACTTGCCACAGACATTTTTAAAATACTAGCTGATTTTTCTCGACAAATAATGACTTTATATGTACTTTTCTATGTGATTTCCGAGAATTTATATAAGATGCATATTTTTACCTGTCTACTTCTAGTATATATATAGTGATAGATAATGATAAATTAAAATTGTCTTATCTTATCGGTAACTATCAGCATAACCTTCAACCAGATTAAACGCAATACAGTCATTTTACTAGGTAGGGTCTTACATTCTTCAACATCAGTATATAATTATATTCGATCTTTGTCGAATGAAAGCACATTTTTGTGCCATCTTTAATAAAAATTTCATACGATCTTCTACGTGACAGCTCAATATAAAAGCACCAGTTTAACTTTCAATTATGAATTGAAACTTCCTGGGCATTACAGATGCTGTGGAAATACTGTTTGATCAGAGTTAAAATACAAATTGAATTCAGACAATTTAATTCATTAACTAGTACTTATTAATAAACAAAATCTCAAGAAATCAAGATATCATTTATTCTTTCTTTATGTTGAAAGCAACCAATTGTGAAATTGCCAATGATTTGATTTAATACAAAATGGATAATTAATTATAATTCAGTTAAAATTGTGTGTTCTACGTCTAAGTGTATCGTAATTCCGCATTAGATCAATTTGGCGCTGTTCGCAATAAAATGAAATTAGAAAAAATGTTTATTTCTAAAATTTTAATTCAAATTAGGTGTGATATCTTAACATTCTACTGTTGAAATATTAATCACAAGAGTATGTATCAGTTCTAATTGTTTGAACCATCATAACGGATTTAGATCAAGTATTTCGAATACAGCTCACTCGCTACAGTTCCATTATTATCCGAACTTATAGAGCTGTAAATTGACTGCTGGCGTCTTTTTCCATTTTGTTGCAAACACAGGAATACAGCGCGACGACAGAATTGGATGAACGAAAGATGTTCCGGGTGGAATAATGAAATGAAAGTACGGATCATTAAAACACATAACATTTATATAAACAAACATTTAAAATTTTTTATAATGTTTAATTTTTATTTATGTGTTTTAGGTGTTTTTAGAATACAATATATAAGGTAGTTAGGGAATGATATTCTTATATTTAAATCCAGGCTCAATTTGTCCGCAACTGGTAGTCACCATTCTGTGTTATATACCGTACCCATGGCAATGCTTGATAACCACTCTTTTCGATAATTTTTAAGTAACGCACTTGTATACCAGACGTTGTAAAATAAGGAATTTCAAATTTAACCTGGATTGGTGGTTTGCCCTCACTATCTTCACACTCGACACTTGGCAAACCGAAATGAGCACGCATTAAATATTCTTTGCCACCCTAAAATAAAATAATGTTTTAACATGTAAATTACAATAGAATTAAGCTGTTTAACTTACAGGAAATGATTTAATTGTCCACGTAATAGCATTCTGCTCAGGTGCATACTTAACACTGCCCACAGTAGTTTTAAATTTCGGCGAATCAGCGTCTTGAGGCACCGGAATTATAATTTCTACATTATTCGCCGTCGAACGTCGTTTAAATTGTGATTTAGCTTTGATCATGTATTCTACGCGGCTATGAGCGTGTCGCTCAATTACCGATTCGATCCATATCAATGGTTTCACATGTGTATTCAAACGATACGACATGAGTTCAAATTCACCATCGGGCGGAATAAACGAAATTGTACGATCGTTTTCGAACCGAGACAAACGAACGCATTGATGAAATTTCACATCTTCTAATTCAACGGATTTAGATTTACCACGTCCAGTTGATTCAAATAATACTTTATCGTTGAGGCCAAGTCGTAGCTCGGGCATACCCGATAGATATACTCGCATTTTGATTGCTCCAACTATTTCGCTACGCAGCACATTACCGTTTGCGTTGGCCAGCAAATTTACACTTTCGATAACATCGAGAAATACTTCATTTTTACGGTATTTTATACCTTCGGAACGCCATGACACGGCATTCGTTACAGCCAAAGGGATACGTGGCTGAATTTCTAATTTATGACCCTCCTGAGTAATATACTCTTGTAAAATTTTACTATCCGTTGTTTGTGGATACCCGAAATCGGTTAGTTCATCCAGGAGCTCATATATTACAACAAAATTGTCACGAATACTTTCTTCTTCCAGCTCTTTGAAATACTCGACAAACACTTGAACTATTTTGTGCAGAAAAACAAAACATAGTGCAATATTAGCATTCTTACGAGTTACCAAAACAATATACAAATTATTTGTTTTGATATACGCGAATGTACATTCTGGCGTTTGGAGAATCGGTGTTACCAGGCCCTCCTCTTCTTTCTCCATGAGCAATGGCATAAACTTATCGATAACTCCCATATCAATATCACCACGATAATTTCGTGATATTAACACCTAAAATAGGAGAATTTATTAGGTAATATGTACATAATTTTATGGGGCCCCTAAATTACAACAAACGTTATGACACACCTTGCCTTTGACATCTAAAATGTAAATTGCGGACGATGACATTTTACTTCTCTTGTCGTTCACTTACAACTATTTCTTTAATAATTTATTAAATCCAATGAAATAAGTAACAAATTTACAATAATATAATACACATATTTCAGCTTTCGAATAAATAAGAAGTTTAAAATAAAAATTACGATTAATCGTATAAAAAATAAAATCCAAATAAAAGTTTTGTGGTTTCTGGCTGTTTGGTCGTCGTAAATGACACGATGGATGACATTTGTCACCGTAGTGACATCGTGCGGTCGTGTTTGCTATTTGAATTAATATACAGTGCGCGACGTAATTTCGGTCGAATCGGTAGATGCGGTTAACGTTTTTGAAATGGTTATTTTCGGAATTGCTTTTCGTCGTTGGACTATCATTTTATTTATTCTATTTGTAAATTGAAACAAAATGGTGAGTGAAACTGTAAAAACCTAAAGAGAAACCAAATGTTTATAAATTAGTTTTAAGCACTTTTTATATTATCGCCTCGGCTTTGAAATTATATTTGACAGCTGAAAAAAAAAAAAATCATTTTTGAATATCCTAATTCAGCGGTTAGCACATATTAGAATCAAGTCGGTCAGCTAAGCCATGCATTGTAAAAGAAAGAATTGTGCACATAGATAAAAGATCGACGAGTTCCATGATGATATATATTTTGGCATTGGTTTTAGTGAGGTAAGTGGTGTATATTTTTCATATCGTTACAAGCTCAATGGGCACCTCTTGCCAATATTCTGTAGTAATATTAGGGCTGAGAGTTGGAGTTGGGCCCGATGTGAATTCAACTTTAGTGAAATAGTGCTAATAGTCCCCTTATTTTCAGAATTTTCAAGTCATTAGAAATTGTGAATGACAGTGAGCGTGACGTAATTTCAAGTATCTTTATCCTACTTTAATTATGACTCGTAGTGTAATGAAATTGACAGCATTCCTGTAATAACATAGCAATCAATTTGCATACGGCGATCATGTGGTCGATTATGTAAGCATTACGAGTTACGAGGTTCTCGAAATTACGACCAAACGCGATTATATAAGACATTTCGAGTTCTCGTAATTCCGACACGTTGTTGTTGTTTTACGCGTACAAGATTTTGAGTACGACAAGCAACTCGTAATGGTTGAAATGATTGTTTTTAAGGAAAATATCTCAAAATTAATTAACCAAATAAGTTTTGTATGGATTATAAGGATTTTTAGTAGTCAATAATAGCCGTGTTTCTTGACGTTTGATCTGATCCGGATCAGATCATATATGCTTTCCTTTCATTTGTATAGCTGCGTTTCATGAAATCAACACAAAAATTGTATTATTTTTTGTTTTTAGGTTATTATATTGATCCTATTAGCATTTTGGTTCAAAACGTAGATAGAAAAACAAAAAAACAATTTTTTTTTATGTTTATTTCATGAAAAGCAGCTATACAAATGAAAGGAAAGCAGATATGATAAACAAAAAAACAAAAACTTTTTATGTTTATTACATGAAACGCAGCTATACAAATGAAAGGAAAGGAGATATGATCTGATCCGGATCAGATCAAACGTCAAGAAACACTGCAATTATCGGATTCATTTATGAATTATTAAAAATTTAATACAGTAGAGTCTCGATTATCCGAATACTGTTTATCCGAACTCTGCTTTATCCGAACATAAAAAAATATAATATAATTGTTATCCGTTTACTTTAGGTATGTACATATATTTATTTATTTTTTAATTATTCTGTTATTTACACATTACACATATGTATGTTTAGTGAAATATGAATGAATAAAACATTGAAATTACTCAAAATAATAATTTAAATTCAAAATATCATGTTTATTTTAACCACCATAAAATGCAAGAGCATTTTACAGTGCATACAGAGCATTTCCGGATTATCCGAAAATCCGCTTATCCAAATTGTCTTCGGTCCCGACCACATCGGATAATCGAGACTCTACTGTAGTTTAATCTGTTAGTATGTTCATTCCATTTTGATAAAACAGCGACACTTGTTAGTGTGGTGCTTTTGCGAATTTATTTATAAATATGAAATATATTTTATAAATTATTAATAATTAAATTTTTAAATGGATTAATTGCGATATTAATTTATATATTTAGTATTGCAATTAAATAATAAAATAAAATTATTCTAATTTTATTTTTTGGATTTTATTTGAAATTTAATTCTATTTGTTTAAAATACAAACAATTTCGAATTAAAACACAAAATAATTCTGTCGAACACTATAATTTTGAAATTGCATTATAAATTACAACAAAATTGTTGTAAACAAAATAAAAATAATAACAAAATACGTGTACGAAAATGAAACAATCGTGCAACACGTTTTATCAAAATATATTTTGGTCGTATTTGCGGTAATCGCGTTATGACGCAATTACGACTTCATGGATTACGAGTTCTCGTAACTCGTAATACGAAAGATACATACTTGACCCCCATATTTACATTTTATACTATTGGCAACATTAAATAACGAATAATGGTTCGATAATATTAAACAGTATTTAAAGGCCATTACTGGCCCCTTACTGAGTCAACAATCTGGCTCCAATGGTTTCTATCTTAGGCTTGGTCTTCATACTGTCCTAGACAACCTGAAGAAACCAAGTCATTCTCTACACCGTGGAGCCATCGTCGCCTGCAACGACCTCTGCGCCTACGCCTACCATATGGTGGCTCTCCTTTCAGAGATCGCTGAGATATTATTTCATGCACAATATCGGGGATCTTCATCAGATCGCTGATCTCGAAATTGTACAGAGCTCGGTATGTGCCATCTATTTCGCGTTTTGGGCCGTAAATCACACGCATGACTCTTCTCTCAAATGTAAGGAGCCATCTCTCCCACTCATCCGTCAGCGCCCAACTTTCATATCCAAACATAACAACGGGCCTGATCAATGCTTTGTAAAGTTTCAGCTTCACGGAACTTGATAAGTGTTTAGATTTTAGCAGTGGCCTTAGAGGATACAAAGTACGGCTGCCAGCATACTGGTTCGATATTCGCATTATTATAAAATATTCGTCGATCAGATTTATGATCAGTTGAGCGTTTTTTATTAGGCATGTATTTGCCAAAGGCTAATCACAGCATATTGAGTTGACCTCTTATATTTAGGCAATATATTTTTTTTAATTTTAGAGAGCTCTTAAGTCAAAGATAATTAAAATACGAAATAATTATTCTGCTGGCCTATGATTCATAATATACCAGATGGTATACAATTCTATCTAAGCGAAGAATTCGATATTTCCGGAATGCTTGTGATAGGTATGTTCACTGGCGGTTATGTGATTGTAGACAAGCCCCTTCCAATTCCAATCAATTGAAAGTGGTATATCTACCAATCTACTAAAGATAAAATACGAGAATTTGTATTATACCGATTTTATTTTTTTTTAATTCGTATCAGTTTTCGAGTTTATAATATATAAAAGAATATATTATTTGCAGGGCGACCTAAATAAATATTTTTAATTCTATTCACTGATAAGGTAATGTACACGAATTATATCATCGCAGTTGTGTTTTAATTTTTGTTCGAATTATACTAAAATGAGTGATATTCGTGAAACGTCGACTATATTCAATTCAAATTTACATTTCTCGACTGTCGATTATGTTGTATTCGGTGTGCTACTGGTTATTACCGGTATTATTGGCATACACTTTGGATTTCTATCGAAACACAAACAAAATAATACGGCCGAATACTTAATGGGAAGCCGATCGATGAAAATTATTCCAGTAGCCATATCGTTGGTGGCATCGTATGTATATATTTTTTATTATTTTTTCGTTTAGTCTGTAACACTGTAATGTTTTTTTTTGTTATTATAACTTTTACAGAAGCGTTTCATCAGTATCACTATTAGCAGTTCCGGCTGAAGTTTATCTCTATGGTACTCAATATTTTGCCAATGTAGTGAATATAACATTAGCTGGTCTTGTAATGGGCTACATATTTCTTCCGGTGTTTTACGAACTTGAAGATTTGACAATATACTCGTATCTTGAAAAACGATTTGATCCGAAAATGAAGCAGTTTGCTAGTTTTATGTACACACTAAATTCGTTATTTTATATGCCGCTTATGATATATGCCCCAGCTTTGGCGTTTAGTCAATCAAGCGGGTTACCGACACACGTGATAACCACTGTTATGTGTCTGTTATGCATATTTTATACAATGGTTGGCGGAATTCGAGCTGTTATCTGGACTGATACCCTACAATTTGGGTCAATGATTTTTGCGCTAATATTTTTTGCTATATTTGGCACTCAAATTGTTGGTGGTGTGCATCAATTATATAAAGTGCTCGATGAAAGTGGCCGAATTGTATTTTTTAAGTATGAAACCTAATATTTGGAAATAAAATATGAATTCAATTTGTTTGCAGTTTGGATCCCGATCCAACATTACGCCAATCATTTTGGCTTATAGTGATTGGTATATTTGTTGCGGGACATGGTGTTTGCCCTGAAATTGTGCAACGATTCCAATCACTTCCAACGTATACAGATGTAATCAAGTGTCTTATACTATTCACAATTGGACACATTTTAGTTCGTTTGCTGGCTGCCTATTGTGGTGCTGTAATATTTGCCAACTATATCAGTTGTGATCCTTATATTCTGGGGATTGTTCAAAAAGTTGATCAAATGTTTCCTTACTATGTTATGGACATGGCACGAAATTTACCTGGAGTTCCGGGCGTTTTTGTGGCTGGCATATTTTCGGCTGGCCTATCGTCAATTTCTACAACGCTAAATTGTCTGTCTGGTTATTTGTATGTGGATTTTTTGAAAGTATTGTAAGCTATATAAATAGTGTAACTAATTTTAAATTTATAAATGTTTAATTTACATCCATATGTAGTTTTCCAGACACCACAGAAAAAACGGATAGTACGATAATGAAATTTTTAGTATTTGTGATCGGAATAGTCAGTCTTGGATTGGTATTTATTGTGGAACATTTGGGTAGTTTGTTCAATGTGGCTGTATCGTTTTTGGGAATAACCAGTGGAACTCTATTTGGATTATTTATTTTGGGAATGATGGTTCCGAGCGCCAATCGGCGTGTATGTATAATATATTACTAAATCTAAATACATTTACTTCTACTTTAATATTTGTATAGGGTGCCTTCTGGGGTTCGGCCGTTTCGTTTCTTATGATAACGTTTATTGCGATTGGGGCACAAGTCTTTACAGCCCGAGGTAAATTAAAATACGAAACCAAGCCGTTATATACCAATGGATGTGATGCATTAGGGTTTGTTGGATGGCAAAATTCAACTGGCTTTATAGGGTTTGTTTAAATATGTACATTATATCTTACGGAACATAAATATTAAAATTATTTTTTTAGAAATCCTAATGGAACGGTTCACATTCAAAACGATAATTTTGATAATTCTGGAGTGCCATTATTATTTAGGCTGGGATTTTTATATTATGCTCCACTTGGCTCATGTATTGTTGTTTTAGTCGGATATATTACAAGTATATTGACTGGAGGATGTGACGATATTGACGTGCGGTTATTGTGCCCGCCGGTGAGAAAATGGTTTGAACAATATCGGATGGCCAATAAAGAGTATGAGTTAAATGTACTGGAAAATTTAGTTCACGGTGTTAAAATAAATGGTGGTGATTAAGAAGAATTTACAAAATACATATGCTATTTTAGTAGTAACACCTCTAATGTGCTTCTTCATTTTATACACTTATAAGATTGTTATCTCAATAGACCTCTCAATCACTATTAAATATTGTTATCCTTGTATTAGCTGGATCAGAGTACACATTTTGATTAGGAATGTCAAATAAATATTACAAATGTTTACATATGTGTCTAAAAATGCATATATACTTTATCAAAGTCAACATATATCTTCAAATGTATATATAGACTTTATCTAAGTCAACAAATCTTCAATTCTAAACACACTGTAACTCTGTAATTTTGCTCGAGCAGTTTACATGTTATAATCGTTGTATCAACTTGGAAAATGTCTGAAGTACGCGTTGGTGGCCAATATTTCTCTCTACTGGATTATAGTGTTTTTGGTGGAATGTTAACTATATCAGGATTAATCGGAATATATTTCGGATTTGTTTCGAAACGAAAGCAGAATACGATTGAAGAGTATCTTATGGGTAGTGGAACCATGACAGCTGTTCCAGTGGCAATATCTCTGATTGCAACGTATGTATATAATTATGAGACACAAAATTTATATAATTCATGAATGGTTAGTACATGTGACGTTTATATATAGGCATGTGTCATCCGTTCCAATGATGGGAATTCCGGCTGAGGTGTATATTTATGGAACACAATACTGGGCTGTAGCCGTTTCAATTTTAATTGTTTGCATTTCGTTGGGAGTGTTTTTTCTTCCTGTATTTTATGATCTGCAAGCCTTAACGATTTTCACATATCTGGAACGACGATTTGATCAGCGCCAACGCTTGTTCGCCAGTGCATTATTTACACTAAACTCAGTTCTTTATATGCCGTTAATGGTGTATGCACCCGCGCTTGCGTTCAGCCAAGCCACCGGAATTAGTCTACATTTAATAACATCGGGAATATGTGTACTGTGTGTATTCTACACAATGTTTGGTGGAATTCGAGCGGTCGTATGGACTGACACTGTACAATTTATCTCAATGATCGGTGCTATTCTACTTGTAATGTTGTATGGGACGTATTTAGCGGGCGGATTTAGTCGAGTCCTTGAAATTGCGGATGAAAGTGGTCGACTGATATTCTTTAACTTAGACCTAGATCCAACAATTCGGCAATCATTTTGGATGGTCACTCTGGGACTGTCAGTGATATATTCGGCAGTCACTCCTGAATGTATACAACGATTTCAATCGATATCAAATTATCGAGAAATAATTAAATGTTTGTGCTTATTCTGCATCGGTCACATTACAATTCGATTGTGTGCCACATACTTAGGTGTGGTGATATTCGCGAAATATAGTACTTGTGATCCAATTACCGCCAGGTACATCAAGAAAGCGGATCAAATTTTGCCATATTTTGTAATGGATATTGCTGATAATTTACCAGGATTACCGGGGATTTTTATAGCCGGATTATTTGCAGCTGGGCTGTCATCGATGTCAACCTGTTTAAATTCATTAGCTGGATGTATTTATTCTGATTTTTTGAAACGATTGTAAGTTTTTTATTCGCACAGTAAGTTCACTACTATAAACTTAGTGTTATTTTCAGTTTTCCGCACACCACGGCTAGTACCGATAGTAATATAATGAAGGCGATAGTGTTCGTAGTTGGAATGATCAGTATTGGAATGGTTTTGTACGTTGATAAGCTCGGTAATATATTTAGTCTTGGCGTATCGTTAAACAGTGTCACAGATGGAACAATTCTTGGGGTTTTTGTCTTAGGAATGGGATTTCGAAAAGCGAACCGCCATGTATAGCAATATTATATTAATATTATTTAACCGAATTTAATGTGACAAATTTTTTCAGGGTGCATTCTGGGGATCGGTCGTTTCATTTTCAGTTGTTTCAGTGCTAGCAGTGGGTGCGCAAGTTTACGTTAAACAAGGCCAACTAAAATATGAATCAAAACCATTTAGGGTGGATGGTTGTACAGGTTTATCATTTAATGAATCAACGATTTTTGTTCAAAATGCCAACTTTGATAATTCGACTGTACCAGTAATGTTTCGGCTGGGATTTATGTATTACGCACTCCTTGGAACATTCTTGGTTATCTTAGTCGGGTATCCACTAAGCTTATTGACTGGAGGATGTGACCATTTAGACGAACGGTTGCTATCTCCGCTTGTACGAAAATTGTATAAAAAATCAGAGTCTGGAAACAATATTACTTTACGACCGCTCTCAACAACCGCTCAATAATTATTTAAAATTTATTCAGTGATAAAATAAAAATTATCTCATATCTGCTCAAAACTAGAAAACAATATTTATTTGGTCAATATTCAGTCGAAAAATGTATTTAGTGATTGTGCGGGGCTATATCTGTATTTATATTGCTTTAAGCCATATCAAAATATTGACTAAAGCGCTATAACTAAAAATGTCTATAAAAAAACAGTAAACTCACGACTATAAATTGTAGTATACATTTTGGCACCACGCGATCAAGTTGTGCGTACACGTTTTAATTATATATACCGTTCCAAAATGGAAGTAGAAATGTTACACTTTACGATCATTGATTATATTGTATTCGTGGTCATGCTTGCTTTATCCGGTATGATAGGATTATATTTTGGATTTATGTCGAAACGGAAACAGGATAATACGGCAGAATATTTAATGGGAAGTAAATCGATGAAACCATTACCGGTTGCGATTTCGTTGGTCGCAACACAAATTTCATCGATCACCATAATCGCCATGTCCTCGGAAGCGTACCAATATGGGCTACAATTATTTGGTTTTGCTATTTCCATGGTTATAATAAGCACCACATTTTTAATATTTTTTCTGCCGGTGTTCTATGAGCTTCAAGGTATGACTATATATGAATATCTGGAGCGACGATTTGATCGACGGCAACGAATGTTTGCTAGTAGCATATATATACTGCAAGCAATATTGCTTACACCAATTATGGTGTATGCCCCAGCGTTGGCTTTGAGTCAAGTAAGTGGCATAAATATTCATTTGGCAACGCCCATAATTTGCCTAGTGTGTGTATTTTACACGTGTTTCGGTGGAATACGTGCTGTAGTTTGGGCCGATACTCTACAATTTGGCACAATGATTGGAGCTTTAATATTTATTGCAATATGTGGTACATATCGTGTTGGTGGTTTAGGTGCCTTAATCGAGAAACTCGATCAAGGCGGACGAACAGTTTTATTCGAGTATGTAATATACTATACGTTGTTTCCGAAAATGTTTAAATCTAACCGTTATTTAATATTTTAGTACCAATCCAGATCCAAAATTACGAATCTCGTTATGGATGTTATGTTTTGGTGTACCAATAACATTTAATTTAGTGAACCCCGAGAGTGTACAACGATTCCAATCGATTGGAAATTATAGTGATGTGAAAAAATGTTTGGTTATGACTGCCTTAGGTTGTGTTGGCATTCGATTCATAATCATATTTTGTGGGGCTATAATGTATGCCAATTATTGGACCTGTGATCCGTACACATTGGGATTGATTAAAAAAATCGATCAACTGTTTCCATATTATGTCATGGATATATCACGTAATTTACCGGGATTGCCGGGTGCTTTCATCGCAGGTATTTTTGCGGCCGGATTATCGTCAATGTCGACCACATTGAACTGTTTATCGGGATGTATCTACTCGGACTTTTTAAAGCGATTGTGAGTTTTTAGATATGACAAAATGATTATTAATTTTTATGATTATTAACTTATTGCAGCCTTCCTAAAACCTCCGACAAACAGGCCAGCACAATAATGAAACTTATCGTATTCTTGATTGGCATGCTAAATATTGGTCTAGTTTTTGCCGTTGAACAATTGGGCAGTATATTGACGATGTCATTTTCGATCACAGGATTCACTTGTGGACCAATATTTGGCTCGTTTGTGCTAGGAGTTGGATTTCCGAAAGCTAATCGTCATGTAAGTTACATTTTATCTTTTAATTTAAACTTATTTCACTTTATATATAATTTTAGGGTGTATTTTGGGGTACTTTGGTATCAATAGGCACTTTATTTGTTATAACGGTTGGAGCTCAATACTATACGCTAACGGGTAAATTAAAATATGAAACTCTACCGTTTAGCACAGAGCAATGTGAAGAATTTGGTTTTACAAATTTCACAAGCTATGCGGGATTTGTTGGAAATCCCAATTCAACGATGCATGTTTACAATGTAAATGACGATACTGAAAACGTGCCTGATATATTTCAATTGGGATTTTTATATTACGGATTGTTAGGAACAGTGATTTCTGTAATCGTTGGATACATTGTGAGCATAATGACAGGTGGATGTGATAATTTGGACGAGAGATTATTAACTCCAATTGTGAGGAAACGATATACGGAGCGGTTGAGGAAGGAAAAACAGCTTGACGCAAATAGTTTGAACAATTTGGCGACGCCAATGATGAAGAATGATTATGAAAACTGAAGTGGAGCAATAAAGTTGATTGGTATAATAAAAAAGATGTTTGTTTCATTTAAAGCTTCTATATAGACTCTATTACGAGTATAGAATCAGTGATAACATAAATTGTTCAGATAATGTTATATGGCCCTGAGGTTTAAACAATTCAGTTATCAGATTCAGATGCGCGTATGTGCGAAATATAACAATAAGCGCACTACTAAATTTATCTCTAGATAAATTCTTTGAGATTCTTTCGCCATACCTTTTTTAGCCATTCTTAATGATGACTATATATCCCAAAGTATTGTCGAAGCCTTTAAACTGTTTATTGAACACGAAACTTGTTGTCTTTGAAGACTCGCTAAATTATTCCATGTTAAATAAGGTTTCGTTTCTATTGGTCTATTGCAGAATTCAGTACCTTGTCTCTTCTCTTATTCGGTTGACGTATTATAAGACAGTTTATAATATATGCAATGTAATTTCTTGTTGTATTTATAATCCGTGTTATAGATGAAAGAAAATAATTTTTGGTATCAGAGACCTTTAATGAAAGAGATTTAAAATGATTTAACTAAATTAATTTACCCTTGATAGATTTCACTTCAATGGTGCTGCACTGGCGTAGGTATATTATAATCATCTATATAGTGAATGGAATTAATAAGCTTACATAATTAGTTTCCCATAGATCAATAGATTATTTGGAAAATAGTTGTTTTGTCTAGCATTTTTGTGGCAGGATCCATTACAGATTACAGGTTTATCTGATGGGTCCATTTTTTGTTCAAAACCAATTCAAATTAATAATTATATAAACTCACTTTATGTCCTCCGAGAAGATCATCTTCTTCCAAAAAATCACCTTATTTCGGTACACATAGTCTCCTTTAGGTGTGCGGGCCATTGGTACCTCAGTATACCTTTCTTATAGGCGATATTTTGGTTATACTGAAGTTATTCTTTGGAGGAGGTATCTCGTGGATTTATTTTATAACTATTATTAATTTGGTTTGTGATAACTTCTTCTAAAGTTGCCATTGGATGGTATCCCCAGCAAATGTTTTTATTGATATTAGTGAAGTCTAAACAAATTCGTTTGTCTTTTTTTATTATTATCTGCAGTAAAACACCGTTCGCCTTTTTATAATTCCTGCTTCTACCATTCGGTCAATTTCTTTCTTCACTGTTTGATTCATTTCTCTATTGTGATTTAAACGGCCGTCCCTATTTGTGTGCAAATTTGTGCTTTTGCATGTGTACAAGTTTAAAGCGATGTGATGACACATAGCTTCGCACTGCATCAACTTTAAATCAAATGTCATTGAATATCGTTTGAATCAATATACTGTCATTATTGTTATACATTTTTACATTTTATTGTAATCAAACAACTCAGATTAGTTTATTCAATTCTAGCTTTTTGGTTTATTAGTATATTTATGTAAGTCAATGTCATTCAACCGCTAGTTAAATAATTCGTGTGCAATCAAAACATATACACAACTGGTTTTAATTTTAATCGAAACTAAAACTTTCACAATTCTATATGTATTTGATTGCTTTTCCAACAATTTACCGGTTTACGACGATACCTCGACTATACTGTTGGCATAGAACAACTCAGGCAATCAATACATAAGACAATGAATAGATATTTGGAAGGAGACGTTATTATTTTTTTTCTCTTTGTACGCAGTAGTTTATAGTTTTAGTTGTGTACTATTTAGTGCTAAGAAATTATTAGTGTTTTGTTAATTTTCGTTAATTAAATTTTATTGTGCTTTAATTTACTAATTATTCTTCATAATAAACTATTGAATTTTATTTTTTTTAATCCATACCACGTTTGGCGAAATAGTGCGGATTTGTGCGTGTGTAAAGCTTTTATTGTAGGAATTAGGAGCATCCGAGCATTCTACTCTCTGGTAACGTTTTAATATACTTATCATGATGAAAAAACCTTATCTAAATTAAATAACTGAATTAATTCTCTACATTTTTTTTGTTTTAAATTTGTTACCGCTGCTTACCTATAGACATATAATGTATTGTTATACTTTTAACTGAATGGGGTGAATTCATGGGCCCGCGGAAGTGTTGTTCACAGCGATGATAAGTTGATTGAATCGTTTTATTTTTAAGCCTATATTCAATTTTAAATCTCATTTAAAATGACTGAAGTACGAGTCGGTGGCCAACATTTCTCTCTACTGGATTATAGTGTTTTCGGTGGAATGTTAACGATATCAGTATTAATCGGAATTTATTTCGGATTCATTTCGAAACGAAAGCAGAATACAATTGAAGAGTATCTTATGGGTAGTGGAACTATGACAGCTGTACCCGTGGCAATATCTCTGATTGCAACGTATGTATATAATTATGAGCCAGAAAATTTATATAATTCATGAATGGTTAGTACATTTAACGTTTATATATAGGCATGTGTCATCCGTTCCAATGATGGGAATTCCGGCTGAGGTGTATATTTATGGAACACAATACTGGGCTGTAGCCGTTTCAATTTTAATTGTTTGCATTTCGTTGGGAGTGTTTTTTCTTCCTGTATTTTATGATCTGCAAGCCTTAACGATTTTCACATATCTGGAACGACGATTTGATCAGCGCCAACGCTTGTTCGCCAGTGCATTATTTACACTAAACTCAGTTCTTTATATGCCGTTAATGGTGTATGCACCCGCGCTTGCGTTCAGCCAAGCCACCGGAATTAGTCTACATTTAATAACATCGGGAATTTGTGTACTGTGTGTATTCTACACAATGTTTGGTGGAATCCGGGCGGTCGTATGGACTGACACTGTACAATTTATCTCAATGATTGGTGCTATATTACTTGTAATGTTGTATGGGACATATTTAGCGGGCGGATTTAGTCGAGTCCTTGATATTGCCGATGAAAGTGGTCGACTGATATTCTTTAACTTAGACCTAGATCCAACAATTCGGCAGTCATTTTGGATGGTCACTCTGGGACTGTCAGTGATCTATTCGGCAGTCACTCCTGAATGTATACAGCGATTTCAATCGATATCAAATTATCGAGAAATAATTAAATGTTTGTGCTTATTCTGCATCGGTCACATTGCAATTCGATTGTGTGCCACATACTTAGGTGTGGTGATATTCGCGAAATATAGTACTTGTGATCCAATTACCGCCAGGTACATCAAGAAGGCGGATCAAATTTTGCCATATTTTGTAATGGATATTGCTGATAATTTACCAGGATTACCGGGGATTTTTATAGCCGGATTATTTGCAGCTGGGCTGTCATCGATGTCGACCTGTTTAAATTCATTAGCTGGATGTATTTATTCTGATTTCTTGAAACGATTGTAAGTTTTTTATTCGCACAGTAAGTTCACTACTATAAACTCAGTGTTATTTTCAGCTTTCCGCACACTACGGCTAGTACCGATAGTAATATAATGAAGGCGATAGTGTTCGTAGTTGGAATGATCAGTATTGGAATGGTTTTGTACGTTGATAAGCTCGGTAATATATTTAGTCTTGGCGTATCGCTAAACAGTGTCACAGATGGAACAATTCTTGGGGTTTTTATCTTAGGAATGGGATTTCGAAAAGCGAACCGCCATGTATATCAATATTTCAATGTTAATCTCATTATTTAATCGAATTTAATGTGACAAATTTTTCAGGGTGCATTCTGGGGATCGGTCGTTTCATTTTCAGTTGTTTCAGTGCTGGCAATTGGTGCGCAAATTTACGTCAAACAAGGCCAACTAAAATATGAATCAAAACCATTTAGGGTGGATGGTTGTGCAGGTTTATCATTTAATGAATCGGTTTTTGTTCAAAATGCCAACTTTGATAATTCGACTGTACCAGTAATGTTTAGGTTGGGATTTATGTATTACGCACTTCTAGGAACATTCTTGGTTATCGTTGTCGGTTATCCAGTAAGTTTATTGACTGGAGGATATGTCCAATTGGATGAACAGTTGTTATCTCCGGTTGTTCGCAAATTCTATAAAAAATCAGAGTCCACAAAAAATATTACTACAATCGATAAAAACGTAGAGTAACTATTGTATTAAATATGCGATTTACCGATCTAAAATTTATTCAATTTTAAATAATTAGAAAATTTAATAAAGTTCTGGTAGTGGTATTTATTTTATTATTGATATGAAATTTAAATATAAATTATGAAATCATTCAGTTATAGCCATATCTTAATTATAACGGTAAAATTAAACGGTCGAAATAATATATTCACTTCATTTAAGTAATTCAGATAATTCACTATAATGGAACGAGAATTTGACGAAAGCGAAAGCACCAGCCGTCGTTTTGCCCGTCTGCTTGTCCTTATATTACTCGAAAATATCCGATTTTCATCAAACAAATGCAGACTAATAAGCAGTGACGAACCATGAAAAAGTGACAATGGCCACTAATGACTATGAAGATGAGCTCAACACTTTAAATAAGGGTAAACAAATTGAGGAAAGAATCAATAATTTCTTAATTCACGTGTGATAAGTTACCTTTTTTTTAAATGTCCTGAGCTTTAAATAAAATCATCACAATTTCTTAATTATAATCTTTGAAATATAATTATTAATATTTAATTTTCGTTTAATTAACAATTAATTTAAATAAGGAATAAAAAAAACACCAATGTCACGGGCCATCATAACCATGTAGAGCAACTAAAAATATGCATTAGCATGTTTTTTTCCTGTGTACATATTGTGGAAAGAATAAGATGGAAATCCGTTTCACCAAAAACGAAACCTTTTAAGCCCTATTTGTTAGTGCATATTTTTGCATATTTCACTCAAACTGCGTATATTGTCATATTTTGGATATAAGTGCACATTTTAAAATATATTACATAATGTAAGGATATTTTGCCAATTTTATTAAAGATATTTCGCATAAAAATGCATTCAATTTTATTCATTAAAATTTTAATTTTTGCCGATATCAGCGCCACTGCTTAGCGGTAAATAAATGTATGCATTAACTACATAAGTTTGTTTATAGGGAATTTATAATCTACTGCTTAAAGGGAGTTAGACATTTTACGGGAAACTACCAATAAAAAATTCATTTGTCATTTTACATTTCGTTCACAATAATCACTACTTCATATAAGTTTTTTACTGCATAAAAAGAAGACGAATTTACTAAGAACTTCAGTTAAATTATAAATTAATTGCTTAAGTAAACATAAAATTTAATTATCCATAATTTAAATTTGCTTTAGAACATGCCAAAATTAAAACAACCAAATTGACAAGCAAATTGAAACATTGTGAGTCAACATCCAGCGGAATTAAAAACGGGTAGGCAAATCCTGTATTGTAAAATATGCAAAAAGGCAGTGTCAGCAGGCAGATTGTTTACCGTAGGGCGGCATTTAGGAAGTGCGAAACATATCGAGCTTATGAAGAATGATACAAATAAAAATCATGCCCATCAGTTAATTGGTGAATTGTCAAATACTCCTAAACATGACCAATTCACTGAAGACTTATGCGATACATTTATTGCAGACGATATCCCGCTATATAAAATTCGAAATATAAAATTAATTGTTTTTTGGAAAAATACACAGAGTATAAAGTGCCGTCAGAAACTATTTTACGGACGAATCACGTAAATACTCTGTATAAAGAGACTATCGTAAAAATTACATACATATACTTACATATTTAAAATCAATTTTGATCGATGAAACCACTGACGCAACCGTCAGATATGTGCCCAATGTCATAGTTGGTATTTTGAATTCAAACGAAATGATCGCCAAACAAAAATTTTTGTTGAAAACTGCACACTTAGTATGAGCGAATTATTCAACCATTGCGCGGCTTTTTAATGAATCAGTGAACATGTTAGGTGACACTTTCCCTAAAGATTCAATTTTGTTGTTCATTTCAGATGCTGCACCATACCTGGTAAAAGCGGCTCAGGAAATACAAGTATTTTATCCTAATATATCTCATTTATCTTGCCTTGGCCATATGGACTTCATCGTGTGTGTGAGCAAATTCGCGACCATTACGTTAAGGTTGATCGCCTAAACTCTAACGTTAAAAAAGTATTTTTAACAGCCCCATCTAGAGTAGAGTTCTTTAAAGAAATTGCACCCGGGCTTGCACTGCCTCCGCAACCGGTTACCACACGAACTTAGCTAGCAGCGGTAAATTATTATTCCAGTAATTTTGAAAATATGATTCGCATCTTTGATGCGCTGGACGACGACGAAGCTGTATCAATTAGGATTTCGAAGGAGTTATTATGTGACAGCGCAATTAGATCTGATTTGATCTTTATTTCAACTAACTTTGGATTTCTCGAATCAACCATTTCAAAACTAGAAACTCATGGACTGCCGCTTACTGTGCAAATCAAATTGGTGGTTGACTCTGTAAATAATATTAATATATACAAAACGAGGTAGCTGCCAATATTAAGAAAAAACTAAGCACCGTAATTGAAAAAACCACGGATTAGTAACATTAACTAAAATTTCAGTGAGTTTGACGGGAACATCAGTACAAAATGGCCCAAAGAAGTATACCATTGAAGAGACTTTGTCATAAAAATATGCATCAATCACTTCAGCTGATGTCGAGAGAAGTTTCTCTATGTACAAGTGTGCTCTCCGATCTAATAGACAGATCTTCTAGTTTTAACATCTTAGTGAAATTTCCATCATTTCATCATCACCTGTAGCCAACTTTTAAAGTTTGTAATACGAATATGAATTTGTATTTCTGAATACGATCGTACCAAGCATTTTAATTTTTGAAGTGTAGGCATAGGGAATTTTTTTACGCGAAACAGCCTTGAAAAGTGACAGTGTAAACCAAATAATTGTCAAATTTGTGACATTAAAAAATATAAACATTGAAAATAGAAAAAATAATTTAGTTTTCATTTATTGTCTGTGACATAAACATTTTTTTGGTTTCCAACAAAAATAAATCGCCTCAATAACGAATTGCGATACAGTAAATTCAATAAGATAAGTATTTTGGACAACATTTTTTGTACATCTAATTGTAGATGAAAGATTTTATTAAGATTCTCTTCATGTCTTCCTAAATAGCTCAATTGGAATCAAATTTCGTGACTCATGCTTACAACCAATTACAATTAATTACAATCGATACGGCACTATTGCAAATCCAATGGGATTCAATGGCAGCTTCACAGTTGTATAAATAAGAAAATGAAATATTTTGTATTCGTAACAATATGTATGACAAAGTTTGCAAATTCAATAAAAAAAATTAAAATATTTAATTAAATTTATAGTTATTTCCTTAACACAAATAATTAAATTAACTAAATTATGTAATTATTAAAAAAAAATTACTAACAATTCTTTCCAAATTTTTTTATATGGAGTCGTCAACTAATTCATCAACGTACAAAAATCCGTTCATAATCGAACAAAATTGGTTCGAATTCGTATTGCGGAATAAGGGAAATTTTACAACGTATCAAGTAGATACGAATTCGTATTTGAATTATTCGAATTCGTATTCAAAAATACCAATGGTACGAATTCGTACAATTTTTATACGAATTCGTATTCAGAAATAGGGCCCCTGGTTTATTAGTGCATATTTTTGGTTGACCTAAGTCCAAAAGTAATACATAAGGTGTATTTTGTTGAGGTTGTTACAACAACAATTGCACTGATTAATTTCTGTCATGAGTTAAATAACTCTAAAATATTTCTTGAGTTATTTAACTCTATTCCGATTTTAATTATGATACCTGACACCAGATGTACATTTTTAATGTTTTTCTTCAATTTCACTTTCGAAGGTTGTCATTTTGGTAATTGACATTTCGTAAGTGTCAATTTATATAAAGTTTTAATTATTTTTGTTTCATCAAATTTTTCTTGTATTTTCCATGATATTATGACAACTAATTTTCAAAACTACTACCAACTAATAAAAAAAAAAATTAACTCAAAAAAAAGTTATTTTGTTGAGAAAAATTAACTCCGTATGGGTTAGTGTTAAATTGTTCTCAACAAAATACACCTATAATTTCATATTATTTTCTTTAATAGGCTGTTAGAGACATCTATGGCCCGATATTGAATTCAATAACAACTATGTTTTTTTCTATTTTTTTAGCATGCCATTATGACATTGGTTTTACTCCGTTAAGTTGGCGATATATTTAATTATTTAAATTTTGATTGATATAATAATCGTGTTTGTTGCTAACTTCAAACCATGTTCATAGTGCAAAAAGTTTAATAAATATTGTTTAAAACAATAATTTGAATTGTCCCGGTCAAACACTAAACAATTACTTGCTTAAATAGCAAGCTTATTAGAAAAATGATGTTGATGAGGTGTGTAGCTTTAAAAATAGGAAGATTCCAATCATATACCGGTTGATTTCATTTTTAAGTTATAGAAAAAATATCAAAGGAGTTCTCATTTCGGACCAAACCAATGACCAACAATTCATTTTATTGGCTAAACTGCCGTAGTTATGTTCAATTTTACACTATCTACATTTAAATTATAAAAAAAAATAATTCATGTCGCCTCAAAACTATAGATTGAATTTTTCCACATGGTTAATTTTTATAGTGTCATATATCAAACTCAAAATTATTTTTGGAAAAATTATCAAATGCAATACGACTGCATAGTAGTATAAAAGTTGGCACCATGCGATAAAGTTGTGCATGTATACATTTTAAATAATATATACCGACCAAAATCATGAAAGTAGAAATGTTACACTTTACGATCATCGATTATATCGTATTCGTGGTCATGCTTGCCTTATCCGGTATGATTGGATTATATTTTGGATTTATGTCGAAACGTAAACAGGATAACACGGCGGAGTATTTAATGGGTAGTAAATCGATGAAACCGTTACCAGTTGCGATTTCGTTGGTCGCAACACAAATTTCGTCGATCACCATAATTGCCACGTCATCGGAATCGTATCAATATGGATTGCAATTAACAGGTGTTATGGTTTCCATGGCTATACTTACAATCAAATTTCAAATATTTTTTCTGCCGGTGTTCTATGAGCTTCAAGGTATGACTGTCTATGAATATTTAGAGCGGCGATTTGATAGACGACAACGAATGCTTGCTAGTAGTATATATATGTTGCAAGCAATATTGCTTACACCAATTATGGTGTATGGCCCAGCGTTGTGCTTGAGCCAAGTAAGCGGTATAAATATTCATTTGGTAACGCCTATAATTTGCCTAGTGTGTATATTTTACACGTGTTTTGGTGGAATAAGGGCTGTGGTTTGGGCCGATACCCTACAGTTTGGCACAATGATTGGAGCTCTAATATTTATTGCAATATGTGGAACATATCGTGTTGGTGGATTAGGTGCTTTAATGGAGAAACTCGATCACGGTGGACGAACAGTTTTATTCGAGTAATGTATTATATTTATCTCTGAAAATATTTAATTCTAACCGATATTTACATTTTAGTGTTAATCCAGATCCAACAATACGAATGTCGATATGGATGTTATGTTTTGGTGTACCAATAACATTTAATTTAGTGAACCCTGAGAGTGTACAACGATTCCAATCGATTAGAAATTATAGTGATGTGAAAAAATGTTTGGTTATGACTGCTTTAGGTAATGTTGGCATTCGATTGATAGTCACATTTTGTGGGGCCGTTATGTATGCGAATTATTGGACATGTGATCCGTACACATTGGGATTGGTTAAAAAAATTGATCAACTATTTTCATATTATGTCATGGATATATCACGTAATTTACCGGGATTGCCGGGTGCGTTTATCGCAGGTATTTTTGCGGCCGGATTATCGTCAATGTCGACCACATTGAACTGTTTATCGGGATGTATCTACTCGGATTTTTTAACGCGATTGTGAGTTATAGATGTATTAATGTAATTATTTATTTTAAATTGAACTTATTTTAGCCTTCCGAATACATCCGAGAAACAGGCCAGCACAATAATGAAACTTATCGTAGTTTTGATTGGCATTCTAAATATTGGTCTAGTTTTTGCTATTGAACACTTGGGCAGTATATTGGCGATGACATTTTCCGTCACAGGATTCACTTGTGGGCCAATATTCGGATCGTTTGTGCTAGGGATTGGATTCCCGAGAGCTAATCGTCATGTAAGTTATACATTTCACCATTTTAAATTATCAAAACATGTTTCCATATATCATTTCCAGGGTGTCTTCTGGGGTACGTTGACTTCAATAGGCACCTTATTGTTCATAACGGTTGGGGCCCAATACTATACCCTAAGGGGTAAAATAAAATATGAAACTCTACCATTTAGCACGGAACAATGCGAGGAGCTTGGTTTTACAAATTACACAAGTTACACGGGATTTATTGGAAATCCCAATTCAACGATCCATATTCACAAAGTATATGATGATACTGAAAATGTGCCTGTCATATTTCAATTGGGATTTTTATATTACGGATTGTTAGGAACTGTGATTACCGTAATCGTTGGATATATTGTGAGCATAATGACAGGTGGATGTGATAATTTGGATGAGAGATTATTAACTCCAATGGTGCGGAAGCGATACACGGAGCGGTTGAAGAAAGAAAAGCAACTTAAATTGAATAATTTGAACAATTTGACATCGCCAATGATGAAGAATGATTATGAGGGGACTGAAGTGGAGTAATAAAGTTTTTTTTGTTCAAAATCATTTTTATTTATTTTAAAATAACTTTAACAACTATGCATATTTATAAAATTTGATTTACACAATACTTTCTCTGATTCCGGTGCCTCGACGCATAAGACAATGATAAACGACTGGCTCACTAAAGTTACTAATATAATGTATATATACTATATAGCATAGTGATTTTTTAGTAGCACATTGTTTTACATTTAAAATAGATTTTATTGAATGTGTTGAAATTGGATGGTGAATAATGGTAAGATCGTACAATATGTCAAATTGAGTGTGTTTCAGTTGCAACTATGTATATATTAAATATTAAAGTGATTCAATATAGGTGAACTACGTGTTAAGTGTGAAACTCTCTAATATAAGCAAGCAGTATGGGAAGAATTCTCTTTGCGTCTGAAATTTCTAGACAAGACATAATTTATTCAGTCAGTAATATCAGCAGATTTAATAAAGATCCCGGAAGAGTAGGCATTGCGAGTGGAAGTGAAAAGAATTCTACGGTTTTTGAAGGGAACAGACGCTAATTTAGAGTTCTCTAAACTATAGCCGATTCGAGACAGCGATGAAGACGAACCGGTTATATTCTAATGCATCAATCCCGTTACTGAAAGCGCAGTTCTGAGGGAAGGCTGTATATTGGAGCTAATTGATATTTCGAAAACGTTTTGACTCCACAATCAGAAATTCTATACTTCAGATAATAATTCATTCCGTATAGCTCAATAATTTAAATGAACTAAATTCGCTTGATTTATAATTAATTCAATTAATTCATCACAATCGAAAGTGCTTTTTAATTATCTTCGATTTGTCCGTCCGTCTGTGACACTATATAAATTCTAAAAGTATTTAACCGATAAACATCGATGAGCCTCGAATAGAATCGTACGGCTAAAATCTGTTGGTGGTTGAATCTAAAAGCTTCGAGTATCAACGCTCAAACTTCTATTAACAATTGTTGTTGTAAAAAGACCAAGCCCTGAACAATAGTTATTTACGAGTTATTTATTTATAAAAAACATTATTTTGTCACCTAGAAACTTGTCTAAAATACGATTGGATTGTTACGCTTGGTGAATCTCTATAGTGCCATATCAAAATATTGCATTAAACGCAACCACATATATGATAAACTCAACAATTTTTGTTGTTGGAAAACACGTTAAACACAATACATTTTCTCGCAGTTATATTTGCGGCCGCGGATTATCATCAATGTCGACCACATTAAACTGTTTATAAATTAATTTTAATTTTTATGATCACAAATTAACTTATTCTAGCCTTACTAAAACCTCCGAGAAACAGGCCAGCACAATAATGAAACTTATCGTATTTTTGAAATATTGGTTTAGTTTTTACTATTGAACACTTGGGCAGTATGTTAACATTGACAAGTTCCGCCACAGGATGCACTTGTGAACCAATATTCGGCTCATTTGTGCTAGGGATTGGATTCCCGAAAGCTAACCGTCATGTAAGTTATTCTTTCCATCATTATAAATTATCAAATCATGTTTCCACATATCATTTCCCGCGGGAGTCTTCTGGGGTACGTTGGCATCAATAGGCACTTTAATGTTCATAACGGTTGGAGCTCAATACTATACGGTAAAGGGTAAATTAAAATATGAAACTCTACCGTTTAGCACAGCACAATGCGAGGAGCTTGGTTTTACAAATTACACAAGTCACACGGGATTTATTGGAAATCCCAATTTATATGATGGTACTGAAAACGTACCCGACATATTTCAATTGGGATTTTTATATTACCGATTGTTAGAAACTATAATTGCCATAATCATTGGATACATTGTGAGTATGATAACAGGCGGATGTGATAATTTGGACGAGAGAATATTAACTCCAATGGTGCGGAAACGATACACGGAGCGATTGGGGAAAGTAAACCAACTCCAAGTTAAATAGTTTGAATGATTTGGCAACGCCAATGGTGAAGAATGATTATGATGGGGCTGAAGTGGAGTACTAAATTTGGTTTGTAATCAAAGCAATTTTTATTTATTTTCAAAATTCATTGGACTTAAATAGGTGGTTAAATAACTATATGTATATATATATGTATAGCAGACACGTCAACCATTTAAATATTCCGAAACCCATACCTAAGAATTTCTGAAATTTATTCATTCAGATCTAATTGGCCGAATGCAGAAACATATGTCATCAGGCCATATTTCCATATCACAGAAATAGAATGAGAGATCACCGAAAAAAATGAAAACATGGACAAAAGCTGTATCACCGGCTACCTCATCAATCGTAAGAAGCGCGAAATCGTCAGAAACTCGACATCCTATAATGTATTTGTAAGTTTTGAAGTTGAAGACCCATGGCTTACTGCAGATGAGGCAGACCTTAATACCAGTAAAGCAAAAAGAAGAATTCTTTGAAGAACCAATTTGGCGACACTGATAATAATCTATACCAAATGAAGTCAGTGATGACTCATTAAACAACATTTCTGATTCTGGTGATGAGTACGTAGACAATGTAGCTCAATCACAATCGGTTTTCGAATTCCTTCCAACAACATCGACAAAACAAACAAGTGTATGGGCATGGAACTGAGAAAATCGTTGTGACAACCTAAACGTGCAAAGGTTTTATTAATAATTGTTGTTGTAAAATACAAATTTTTACACAAAGGTATACTAATACTATATGTTACAGTGCCTATGATGCGAAACTGATCAAGCCCTGGACACATTACGATTTATTTATTTATAAAAAAGATTATTTTATGTCGCCTAAAAACTTGTCAAAAATACGATTGGATTGTTACGCATCGTGAATCTTTATAGTGCCATATCAAAAAATTGCATAAAGCGCAACCACATATACATATGATAAACTCAGCAATTTTTGTTGTTGGAAAACTCAATAAACCCAATACGACTGCTTACAGTAGTATTCATATTGGAACCACGCGATTAAGTTGTGCCAGCGCATTTTAAATATGGAAGTGGAAATGTTACACTTTACGATCATTGATTATCTTGTATTCGTAGCCATGCTTGCTTTATCCGGTATGATTGGATTATATTTTGGATTTATGTCGAAACGTAAACAGGATAACACGGCGGAGTATTTAATGGGTAGTAAATCGATGAAACCGTTACCAGTTGCGATTTCGTTGGTCGCAACACAAATTTCGTCGATCACCATAATTGCCACGTCATCGGAATCGTATCAATATGGATTGCAATTAACAGGTGTTATGGTTTCCATGGCTATACTTACAATCAAATTTCAAATATTTTTTCTGCCGGTGTTCTATGAGCTTCAAGGTATGACTGTCTATGAATATTTAGAGCGGCGATTTGATAGACGACAACGAATGCTTGCTAGTAGTATATATATGTTGCAAGCAATATTGCTTACACCAATTATGGTGTATGGCCCAGCGTTGTGCTTGAGCCAAGTAAGCGGTATAAATATTCATTTGGTAACGCCTATAATTTGCCTAGTGTGTATATTTTACACGTGTTTTGGTGGAATAAGGGCTGTGGTTTGGGCCGATACCCTACAGTTTGGCACAATGATTGGAGCTCTAATATTTATTGCAATATGTGGAACATATCGTGTTGGTGGATTAGGTGCTTTAATGGAGAAACTCGATCACGGTGGACGAACAGTTTTATTCGAGTAATGTATTATATTTATCTCTGAAAATATTTAATTCTAACCGATATTTACATTTTAGTGTTAATCCAGATCCAACAATACGAATGTCGATATGGATGTTATGTTTTGGTGTACCAATAACATTTAATTTAGTGAACCCTGAGAGTGTACAACGATTCCAATCGATTAGAAATTATAGTGATGTGAAAAAATGTTTGGTTATGACTGCTTTAGGTAATGTTGGCATTCGATTGATAGTCACATTTTGTGGGGCCGTTATGTATGCGAATTATTGGACATGTGATCCGTACACATTGGGATTGGTTAAAAAAATTGATCAACTATTTTCATATTATGTCATGGATATATCACGTAATTTACCGGGATTGCCGGGTGCGTTTATCGCAGGTATTTTTGCGGCCGGATTATCGTCAATGTCGACCACATTGAACTGTTTATCGGGATGTATCTACTCGGATTTTTTAACGCGATTGTGAGTTATAGATGTATTAATGTAATTATTTATTTTAAATTGAACTTATTTTAGCCTTCCGAATACATCCGAGAAACAGGCCAGCACAATAATGAAACTTATCGTAGTTTTGATTGGCATTCTAAATATTGGTCTAGTTTTTGCTATTGAACACTTGGGCAGTATATTGGCGATGACATTTTCCGTCACAGGATTCACTTGTGGGCCAATATTCGGATCGTTTGTGCTAGGGATTGGATTCCCGAGAGCTAATCGTCATGTAAGTTATACATTTCACCATTTTAAATTATCAAAACATGTTTCCATATATCATTTCCAGGGTGTCTTCTGGGGTACGTTGACTTCAATAGGCACCTTATTGTTCATAACGGTTGGGGCCCAATACTATACCCTAAGGGGTAAAATAAAATATGAAACTCTACCATTTAGCACGGAACAATGCGAGGAGCTTGGTTTTACAAATTACACAAGTTACACGGGATTTATTGGAAATCCCAATTCAACGATCCATATTCACAAAGTATATGATGATACTGAAAATGTGCCTGTCATATTTCAATTGGGATTTTTATATTACGGATTGTTAGGAACTGTGATTACCGTAATCGTTGGATATATTGTGAGCATAATGACAGGTGGATGTGATAATTTGGATGAGAGATTATTAACTCCAATGGTGCGGAAGCGATACACGGAGCGGTTGAAGAAAGAAAAGCAACTTAAATTGAATAATTTGAACAATTTGACATCGCCAATGATGAAGAATGATTATGAGGGGACTGAAGTGGAGTAATAAAGTTTTTTTTGTTCAAAATCATTTTTATTTATTTTAAAATAACTTTAACAACTATGCATATTTATAAAATTTGATTTACACAATACTTTCTCTGATTCCGGTGCCTCGACGCATAAGACAATGATAAACGACTGGCTCACTAAAGTTACTAATATAATGTATATATACTATATAGCATAGTGATTTTTTAGTAGCACATTGTTTTACATTTAAAATAGATTTTATTGAATGTGTTGAAATTGGATGGTGAATAATGGTAAGATCGTACAATATGTCAAATTGAGTGTGTTTCAGTTGCAACTATGTATATATTAAATATTAAAGTGATTCAATATAGGTGAACTACGTGTTAAGTGTGAAACTCTCTAATATAAGCAAGCAGTATGGGAAGAATTCTCTTTGCGTCTGAAATTTCTAGACAAGACATAATTTATTCAGTCAGTAATATCAGCAGATTTAATAAAGATCCCGGAAGAGTAGGCATTGCGAGTGGAAGTGAAAAGAATTCTACGGTTTTTGAAGGGAACAGACGCTAATTTAGAGTTCTCTAAACTATAGCCGATTCGAGACAGCGATGAAGACGAACCGGTTATATTCTAATGCATCAATCCCGTTACTGAAAGCGCAGTTCTGAGGGAAGGCTGTATATTGGAGCTAATTGATATTTCGAAAACGTTTTGACTCCACAATCAGAAATTCTATACTTCAGATAATAATTCATTCCGTATAGCTCAATAATTTAAATGAACTAAATTCGCTTGATTTATAATTAATTCAATTAATTCATCACAATCGAAAGTGCTTTTTAATTATCTTCGATTTGTCCGTCCGTCTGTGACACTATATAAATTCTAAAAGTATTTAACCGATAAACATCGATGAGCCTCGAATAGAATCGTACGGCTAAAATCTGTTGGTGGTTGAATCTAAAAGCTTCGAGTATCAACGCTCAAACTTCTATTAACAATTGTTGTTGTAAAAAGACCAAGCCCTGAACAATAGTTATTTACGAGTTATTTATTTATAAAAAACATTATTTTGTCACCTAGAAACTTGTCTAAAATACGATTGGATTGTTACGCTTGGTGAATCTCTATAGTGCCATATCAAAATATTGCATTAAACGCAACCACATATATGATAAACTCAACAATTTTTGTTGTTGGAAAACACGTTAAACACAATACATTTTCTCGCAGTTATATTTGCGGCCGCGGATTATCATCAATGTCGACCACATTAAACTGTTTATAAATTAATTTTAATTTTTATGATCACAAATTAACTTATTCTAGCCTTACTAAAACCTCCGAGAAACAGGCCAGCACAATAATGAAACTTATCGTATTTTTGAAATATTGGTTTAGTTTTTACTATTGAACACTTGGGCAGTATGTTAACATTGACAAGTTCCGCCACAGGATGCACTTGTGAACCAATATTCGGCTCATTTGTGCTAGGGATTGGATTCCCGAAAGCTAACCGTCATGTAAGTTATTCTTTCCATCATTATAAATTATCAAATCATGTTTCCACATATCATTTCCCGCGGGAGTCTTCTGGGGTACGTTGGCATCAATAGGCACTTTAATGTTCATAACGGTTGGAGCTCAATACTATACGGTAAAGGGTAAATTAAAATATGAAACTCTACCGTTTAGCACAGCACAATGCGAGGAGCTTGGTTTTACAAATTACACAAGTCACACGGGATTTATTGGAAATCCCAATTTATATGATGGTACTGAAAACGTACCCGACATATTTCAATTGGGATTTTTATATTACCGATTGTTAGAAACTATAATTGCCATAATCATTGGATACATTGTGAGTATGATAACAGGCGGATGTGATAATTTGGACGAGAGAATATTAACTCCAATGGTGCGGAAACGATACACGGAGCGATTGGGGAAAGTAAACCAACTCCAAGTTAAATAGTTTGAATGATTTGGCAACGCCAATGGTGAAGAATGATTATGATGGGGCTGAAGTGGAGTACTAAATTTGGTTTGTAATCAAAGCAATTTTTATTTATTTTCAAAATTCATTGGACTTAAATAGGTGGTTAAATAACTATATGTATATATATATGTATAGCAGACACGTCAACCATTTAAATATTCCGAAACCCATACCTAAGAATTTCTGAAATTTATTCATTCAGATCTAATTGGCCGAATGCAGAAACATATGTCATCAGGCCATATTTCCATATCACAGAAATAGAATGAGAGATCACCGAAAAAAATGAAAACATGGACAAAAGCTGTATCACCGGCTACCTCATCAATCGTAAGAAGCGCGAAATCGTCAGAAACTCGACATCCTATAATGTATTTGTAAGTTTTGAAGTTGAAGACCCATGGCTTACTGCAGATGAGGCAGACCTTAATACCAGTAAAGCAAAAAGAAGAATTCTTTGAAGAACCAATTTGGCGACACTGATAATAATCTATACCAAATGAAGTCAGTGATGACTCATTAAACAACATTTCTGATTCTGGTGATGAGTACGTAGACAATGTAGCTCAATCACAATCGGTTTTCGAATTCCTTCCAACAACATCGACAAAACAAACAAGTGTATGGGCATGGAACTGAGAAAATCGTTGTGACAACCTAAACGTGCAAAGGTTTTATTAATAATTGTTGTTGTAAAATACAAATTTTTACACAAAGGTATACTAATACTATATGTTACAGTGCCTATGATGCGAAACTGATCAAGCCCTGGACACATTACGATTTATTTATTTATAAAAAAGATTATTTTATGTCGCCTAAAAACTTGTCAAAAATACGATTGGATTGTTACGCATCGTGAATCTTTATAGTGCCATATCAAAAAATTGCATAAAGCGCAACCACATATACATATGATAAACTCAGCAATTTTTGTTGTTGGAAAACTCAATAAACCCAATACGACTGCTTACAGTAGTATTCATATTGGAACCACGCGATTAAGTTGTGCCAGCGCATTTTAAATATGGAAGTGGAAATGTTACACTTTACGATCATTGATTATCTTGTATTCGTAGCCATGCTTGCTTTATCCGGTATGATTGGATTATATTTTGGATTTATGTCGAAACACAAACAGAACAACACGTCGGAGTATTTAATGGGAAGTAAATCGATGAAACCATTACCGGTTGCGATTTCGTTGGTCGCAACACAAATTTCGTCGATCACTTTAATTGCTATGTCCTCGGAAGTGTATCAATATGGATTACAAGTGGCGGGTATTGCCATTTCCATGGTTATAATAGCCGCCATATTTCTAATATTTTTGCTACCGGTGTTCTACGAGCTGCAGGGTATGACTATGTATGAATATTTAGAACGACGATTTGATCGCCGACAACGAATATTTGCCAGTAGTATATATGTGATGCAAGCAATATTGCTTACACCAATTATGGTGTATGGCCCAGCGTTGTCCTTGAGCCAAGTAAGTGGTATAAATATTCATTTGGCATCGCCTATAATTTGCCTAGTGTGTATATTTTACACGTGCTTCGGTGGTGTACGAGCTGTGATTTGGGCCGATACCCTACAATTTAGCACAATGCTTGGCGCTTTAATATTTATTGCAATTAGTGGAACATATCGTGTTGGTGGATTAGGTGCTTTATTCGAGAAACTCGACCACGGTAGACGTACAGCTTTATTCGAGTAATGTATTATATTGTCTATAAAAATACTTAATTTTAATCGATATTTAATATTTTAGAGTCAATCCAGATCCAACAATACGAATGTCGATATGGATGATATGTTTTGGTTTACCAATAACCCTTAATTTGGTGAGTCCCGAGTGTGTACAACGGTTCCAATCGATTGGAAATTATAGTGATGTGAAAAAATGTTTGGTTATGACTGCTTTAGGCAATATTGGCTTCCGATTCATAATCATATTTTGTGGGGCTATAATGTATGCCAATTATTGGACATGTGATCCATACACATTGGGGTTGGTTAAAAAAACCGATCAACTATTTTCATATTATGTCATGGATATATCGCGAAATTTACCGGGATTGCCGGGTGCTTTCATCGCAGGTATTTTTGCGGCCGGATTATCATCAATGTCGACCACATTAAACTGTTTATCGGGATGTATCTACTCGGACTTTTTAAAGCCATTGTGAGTTTAAGATTTGGTATATATCTAGTAATTATTTATTTTAAATTGACCTTTTTTTAGCCTTCCGAATACCTCCGAGAAACAAGCCAGCACAATAATGAAACTTATCGTATTTTTGATTGGCATTCTAAATATTGGTCTAGTTTTTACTATTGAACACTTAGGCACTATATTGACGTTGACAAGTTCCGCCATAGGATTCACTTGTGGTCCAATGTTCGGCTCATTTGTGCTAGGTATTGGATTCCCGAAAGCCAATCGTCATGTAAGTTATTCTTTCCATCATTTTAAATTATCAAACCATGTTTCCACAAATCATTTCCAGGGTGTCTTCTGGGGTACGTTGGTATCAATAGGCACTTTAATGTTCATAACGGTTGGAGCTCAATACTATACGGTAAAAGGTAAATTAAAATATGAAACTCTACCGTTTAGCACAGAACAATGCGAGGAATTTGGTTTTACAAATTACACTAGCTTCACGGGATTTATTGGAAATCCCAATTCAACGATTCATGTTTACAACGTATATGATGGTACTGAAAACGTACCCGACATATTTCAATTGGGATTTTTATATTACGGATCGTTAGGAACCATAATTGCCGTAATCATTGGATACATTGTGAGTATGATGACAGGTGGATGTGATAATTTGGACGAGAGATTATTAGCTCCAATGGTGCGGAAGCGATACACGGATCGATTGAGGAAAGAAAAGCAACTTAAGTTAAATATTTTGAGTGATTTGACATCGCCAATGATGAAGAATGATTATGAGGGGCCTGAAGTGGAGTAATAAATTTGGTTGCCATATTATCTCAAATGCGAGTAGATTTAAGGATAATATAAACATTTTCAAATAATAAATGGCCTTGAAGTTTAAGCAATTCTATATTTCTATTATGGTTGTTTATAATTTTACATCCTGCCTGACTATGTATCTGCACTTGAAAAAGAAAGAGTTGGTGTGAATATTTGGAATTCTGCATCTATATTTTGTTCGATGTGTTATCAGTTTAGCACTGCCTCGACCTTATATACATACAAATTTCGTTTTATTGATTAGAGCGTCGTATATATGAACCACATTTAAATGAATCAATATACAAATTTTATGATTATTGATATGAATGTTTACATTTTATTGTAACAAAACGACCCAGATTTAAATTGTTATTTAAACTCCAGTGAATTCCAACTTTTTATTGATTGATTAGCAAGGCGTGTCGTTCAACCAGTTTGGTCATTCGTATTCACACACATTATTGTATGTGCGCTAGGTGAGCAAAATGATTATACGCAAGCATACTGTATTTTCAAAAATTATCGTTATATAATTCGTGTGCACATTCAAACATATTACGAAACTAGTATTGTTTTAGACGAAATTACAATTGTCACAAAATTTTTATTTCACTTCTCATCCAACAAATTACCATTAAGCTCAACAATAAAATAATTATTGCAGTTGACTATAAATGTACATAGATAGTGATCTCAAATTTTTTTTTTTTGCAAATTCATTCTTTAGTTATCTATAAACACTGTTCACTTATAAGCCTCTGTTAAGCCTCACTTCGAGATTACAACAATACAAACGTAATTTATAGAGATGTAAACTATATAAATGTACATATAGTTGTTTCTATATTTACAGTCTATCATATATTGATAAGGGGCAGGCTTGCGATTACAAATTCAGTTGAGTTTTTGAAACATAGCATTACAGTCGTGTATGCGCGCATCTATATATATATACATATACATAATATACGTAGTTTCATAAAATGGAGGCGGAAACGTTAAGATTTGGTGTTGCGGATTATACGATATTTTCTATTATGCTTGGATTATCGGCTGTCATTGGGCTATACTTTGGATTTATAGCGAAACAAAAACAGGATAATACGGCTGAATACCTAATGGGAAGTAAAACGATGAAACCAATCCCGGTTGCGATCTCATTGGCAGCGACACATATTTCGTCCGTTTCCCTTGTGGGACTAGCGGCTGAAGTTTATCAGTATGGCATACAATTTTGGGCATTTGGAATTACAATGACTTTGATTAGTTTAATATTCTATATATTTTTCCTTCCCGTGTTCTTCGATCTGTCCGGCTTAACGATTTACGAATATCTAGAAAAACGGTTTGATCGTCGTCAGCGAGTGATTACTGGTGGTTTGTATACAGTGCAAGCGTTACTATTTATGCCTCTAATGGTGTACGCACCAGCGCTGGCACTGAGTCAAGTGAGTGGTGTAAATATACATTATGCAACACCTGTGATTTGTCTAGTTTGCATATTTTACACAATGGTTGGTGGCGTACGAGCCGTTGTTTGGACAGATACATTACAATTCTTAACGATAATTGGGGCACTGGCGTTTATTGCATTTTATGGAACTTATTTGGTTGGTGGAGTTCAAAGTTTTGTTGACGTGCTTGATCGGAGCGGCCGCTTAATAGTCTATGAGTATACAACATATTTGAATTATTGCTGGGGTTATACTGTATCGTAACTGATTTTTTTTAAATTTTAGTACAAATCCTGATCCAACATTGCGGCAATCGATATGGATGATCGTTTTTGGTATGATAGCCACAGCTAATCTAGTGAATCCTGAAACTATACAGAGATTTCAGTCACTTCCAAAATATAGTGATGCCAGAAAAACTTTAATTTGGGCAACAATTGCAATAATTGGTATACGATGGGTGGTTTTGTATTGTGGCTCCTTAATTTATGCAAAATACGCAACTTGTGATCCGTACACGTTAGGATTTGTTAAAAAGTTTGATCAATTATTTCCGTACTATGTCATGGATATTGCACGGAATTTGCCCGGTTTGCCAGGTATTTTTATCTCGGGCGTGTTTGCTGCCGGATTATCATCAATGTCGACTACATTAAATTGTTTGGCTGGTGTTGTTTATTCTGATTTTATAAAACGATGGTGAGTATATAGCGAAATTGTGTATTGTAGTGGTAGTATAGTTTAACAATTTACCTTCCCATTCGCACAGTATACCGAATACATCCGAAAAGACGGCCAGTAATATAATGAAACTGATCGTATTTGTGATTGGGGTGATGAATATAGGACTTGTATTTGTTGTTGAGAAGTTGGGAAGTATAATAACGTTAGCATTTTCACTTACTGGTTTAACGATTGGGCCGATATTCGGATCATTTGTGTTGGGGATTTTTTTCCCGAAAGCTAACCGACATGTTTGTACAAATCTGAATCGCATTTTATTTTAATATATTTAATGATATCTACATTTTAGGGCGTTTTTTGGGGCACACTATCTTCAATGGCTACCCTGTTTATAATAACGTTCGGGGCTCAATGGTACACGATGCAAGGTAAAATCAAATTTGAAACACAACCGTTTTACACCGATGGATGTGAGGAACTAGGATTTAATAACTACACACTGTATACTGGATTTGTTGGGTAAGTTTGTTGTTCAACTCAATTAACACCGAAACGATAAAACCGAATTAATTTTTAATAGGAATCCAAATTCAACAGTTCACATTTATTATGCCAATCCAGAGGCCGATACTGTACCATACATTTTCCGCCTCGGATTTATGTACTACGGCTCCCTCGGTACACTGATCGCGGTGGTTGTTGGTTACATCATAAGTATCTGTACTGGTGGATGCGAAAATTTGGACGAACGATTATTAACACCAATGGTTCGCAACCACTACAAAGAACAATTGAGGAAACAAAAAGAGGACGAGGCAAATAAACAGCACCAACTAGCCTTGCCAGTCCTGTATACATGTGATTAAATACTATATAGAAATACAATAATAAGACGCGAATATATAAAAAATTATTTATTAAAATCGTATAAAGTTATCACCTAACATCGGTCGTATTTGAAACGTATGGCCTATTTATAGTAAACTCGTTTAAATTTTTTAACCGTTCTTGGCGTAATTTTTTCGCAATCGTTAGCACGGCATCTTCTGCACTGTCCAAATCTTGCTTCAATGTTCGGTTGTACGTGTCGTGCAACCACTGCACCGCCTTTGTTGTATTCGTTTGATACGTCTCGAACACTTGTTTCGTATGGCGATACCGTGCCTCGTTTGCCATATCCGTTAACAAATAAATATTGGCGTGTCGAACAGCGGACGCTTGTCTAGGTGTTATAAACGGTATTTCAACTTGGGGTAGTGCGTTCTGAGCTCCTTCGAACGCAAGCAATGAGCTGAGCAAAGCATTACGACACTCGAGTGCTAGTGACACGCGTTCCACAGGTTTTTTAGATGGGCCAACTAATTGCCAAAATTCAGCTGCCTGCAAAGCTGCTTTGGCCGAAGTGCGTAATAATGTTCCAGACGTTCTCCACTGTTCTGATACACTTCCTAGTTTATCACGAACTTGTCGTGCTGTTTCCAATTCCATGTCGAGCTTTTCTTCTAATTTCGATAAGTATATACCTCCACTCGTCGAAGCTAGTTAAAAGCACGTTACTATAATCTGCGCAAAATTATATAAATTAACAAATATACTTACTGATTAAGTTATCCTGCTCCGTATACAAATATCTCAATCGATTGTAAGAATCCATCAGCATAGCCGCTCGTTTCTTCGAATGCTCAACCATTTCGACCTTTAACTGTGTCGCTAGAATGTACATAATATTACGGCTTACCTTAGCTAGAAATTCTTCGTGTAACACCGCCTTTTCTTTATCGAATGCAACGCTAAGCTGAATGGTGAGCTAGAAAATAAAATGTTATAATATTTTTTATTTTTTCTAAATACTCGATGCACGAGCGAATCTATTTCTACAAACACGACATACATGACGAACCTTGATGATGTCATCATTCTCTTTATCAAATCCTGCATTACTATCGATTATTAATTGATCGATGTCGTCCAGCCCATCTGGGATTTTATTCGACGAATTATTCATTTGGGCTATACTATTGCTTAAATTATTTTGGGTGTCCATCAGTTTCTTTTCGGGAAGAACGCTCATTGTCATTAACTCGTCGGTTTTCATTGTTGCACTATCCATTATTTCGAGATGATCGATCCATGCTTCGACGGTGGCCAATCGTGGGCCAGAGCATAGTTTTTCTAGTTGACATATTTCTTCGTCGATTCGTTGGTATGCTTGTAGTATGGTTTCATTTGGCTGCTGTGTGGGTTAGTAAACAAATTAGTTGTGCATAGTATCGAGGGTGATAACTTGAGCTTAGTGTGAGTTAAAGTAGAGGTACCGCTGTATAGATTAGAAGTTTACGCATTACACTTAAGATATCACCTCAGTAAATCAGAAAGTTACATAAGAATCAAACCAAAGTTATGCTTAAATTTACCTTTAAAATCCGAATTGGTTATGTACTCTATCAAAATTAGAGTTTAATTTTTAACTCTAATTTTGATAGAATGTAATTTTAAGAATCTTTATTGATTAAATGCTAAAGAGGCGGAGTTTGACTGATAATAATGGTTATAATTATTATCATCGCTTTGTACGAAATCCAGCTGAATTGTTATCGCCGATTCATGCGCATCTTGTTTTGCTATTCAGAAAGCCAAAGACAACTTATATCATTAGTTCATTACCGAATTAGGACAATTTTCGTTTGTTTCGCTATGTAAAGTTACACCAAAGTCGACAAAAATTCGATAAAGAATGTTAAAGAATGTAAATAAGAATGTAAATATTCAGCATTTGACAGAGAATTACTTGCCCTATACTTAGCGGTTAAACATTTTCGATATTTTGTAGAAGGTTGAGAATTTACGATTTACACCTAACCTTCATAAGCTCCAAACCAGGAAGAAGTTCACGACAAGCTCGTCATTTGGATTTTATTTCGCAGTTTTCAACGGACATTCAATATATTATAGGCAACGATAATGTTGTCGCTGACAGTCTGTCAGAAGCCTGACGTGCAACTTTAGAAATTGCTTTCGGGTTTTATTCGTCCCACAACTAGAACATTACAACAGATCGTTACTTTTGGCCTATCATGAACAAAGACGTTAACATCTGAGTACAGTTCTGTCTTTCATGCCAAAGATCAAAGGCACACGAAATCGGAAGTATAGGACAATTTAAGCCGCATTTGGGTCGTTTGGACGGAACACATTCATTTGGACATCGTTGGATCACTTGGACCACTATATGCAAATTTTAACTGCCATAATTCGTTTCACTAGATGGCTAGAAGGTTACCTTATGAAATATATTACCGCCGCAACTGCTGCAATTTCTTTTGTGGAAAATGATATATTAAGATTTTGGAAAATGATATTTCCAGACCTGTAAACATTACTACAGCTCAAGGAAGCCAATCGGATAATATATCATCATCTATATTAAAGAAACATGCAAATTTTTTGGTGCATCCATTGCGGAATCTCTTCAAACCGGTGTGTTTTCAGATAAATGGAAAATATCAAAAATCACACATGACGTTTAACAAGCATATATAGATAACATCGTAGTCAAAGCGAACTCAATGTTTGGGTTTCACAAACGATGGACCAGTGAATTCCATGACAAACATTATTGACGCTATATTTCGCCTACGTAAGATCTCAAGTAGAGTGTGGGGCAACTGTCTGGAGTCCCTACTATTCAATTCATAATAAGAAAATAGAAAGTGCCCAAAAAAAATTCCTCTTATATCTAGTGAGAAAACCAATTGGGATTACGACTATGATATACCTTATCATGAAAATGTGGCGCGCTTACCACCTTATAAGACAAGGAGCCAAGACTATTAAATCTCCACCCTTGAAAATGGAAGAGTTCTTTTGGACGCTTTTGAACGTTTCCTATAACGTTCTCCATATTGATTCACCGTACACTACTGAAACCATCTCAATTCATGTTCCAGGCAGGAGGCTCCGTTTTAAACGATTCCTGAATTTCGAACACCATTTCACAAGTTACGGGAAAAATAATCCTATTGATAGATTGGCCAAATCATTCAACATTGCAGAACATCAATTTGATTTGAACTTATCCATTCAATATTTTTGAGAAAATCCAACATTTTTCAATTATTCAATAATTAACATTGAAGTATAAAATTCGAATTGTAAAATCGATTTCAAAAGTTCAATTTTAGATCACAGAGTACCCAAAATTTGATTTCATAATTTAAATATTTTTTAAGTTTTAAGAAAGACGAGTTTATAGATATATATTTGTTCATTCATTAATCATTTAAGATATACGGGCATGAAGTTTCTATGGAGTTTTTTATGGAACGGTACAAATAAAATTTAAAAATTATAAAACATTTTAATGAGCCGTTCTAATTAGAACGCTTCAGCTGTTTTTTTTAAATAATTTATTCGTTTTAAGTTTATTTGCATTTTTAATTAGTTCTTTTAGTAGTTTGAGTAATAGTTTTAGGTTTTATAATTTAAATTTGTATAAATTAATTTGTTTTATTCGAAACTGTTTAATAAATTTTCATGAGGCAATTCGACATTTGTGAGGTTTTTTGAAATTTGTGAGGTTTTTGACATTTGTGAGTTTTTTTTACATTTGTACCATAAAAGTTCCATAAAAGCTCCATACTTAGAAGAACGGAGCACTTTTATCAGTGCCACTTAATTTTTATGAATGAAAAGATAAATGTTTTTTTGAAAAGATAACTTTACTAACAATTAGAATCGTACTAGAAGAGCCGAAATGATAATGTGTTCAATTTAAATTCTAAAAATTCAACATTTTTGTTAAAATAATAAAATTATTTTGTGATTTAGTAAATTAATCATGCCGATTGGAACATGCTCTATGTATTCACAAAACCAATTTCAAATGAAACAAAACCACATATATATTTTCTCTTTTCGTTTAACTCTCTGTTTGCAATTCAATACTATTGCGTTGTTCTTCTTGTTATATGTACATTGTACAGATTACCTATAATAATATCAATTGAGTCATGGTTGAATGAACTTTTTGAAAAACATTAAATAATTAATAACGAAAGAATTACATAAACAAATTTCTTGATTTTGGTATACGGTGACGAAAATGGAAATTGTAGATAGTATTTGAATGATAAAATATTGAACCCATATCATTTAAGAATAACGCATTAAAAAAATCTATACAGTCATTCCAAATAGCGTAATGAACTAACAGGGACATTGAAAAATAGGTTCATATATAGTTAATTCGCATTCCCATTATCTCTGATGAATGTGTTCAGACTTGAATATTCAACATAACACATTATCAGCACACTTCACAAGGATGTTGGGGGGCTCTAATAGGAGTTGACCGTCTATAGCCATGACTTTCGAGGACTATATTCCAACTCTGCAACTATGAAAAGACCACCAAATGTGTCTAGTATACCTCAAAGTGGTAACACCCGGGAAACGTTTTTAAACATCAATATTCAATGAGTAAAGCAGAAGGAAGGAATACCTCAGGTGGTACACCACTGGAAACTTTCTCTCCGATGAAACTGGCTATAAGGATTCAGAACAAGAATAATAATTCTGTTCTTGAAAGTTGTGCTTCAGAAAAAGAGCGAATGTTATACAAACAATGGTAACAGTGACTGATGAGTAAAATCAGCAAAGCATTATTATTCTCAATTTACGACAACAAATTGACGAACTAAAAAAAGAAATGATGGAATTAAAGCAGCATAAAACCCAAGGTAAGCCATCAATGAAGCAGAACCAGAATACCAAATTTAATTTCAACAATAGTAAATGTCAAACCGAATCACCAATGAATGATACAGAACCAAAACACCAATTCCAATAATGTTAATAAAACCGTTGAATATCAAGCCAACGAGGAAGACTTAGCTAAAGAAACAGAATGGATTCGTGCTAAGTCTAGGGAAAATAAAATTGAAGGTTAAATAATACACCGTCACTACCACAAAAACAACAAACATTGGATTATAATACTCAGCCTCAAAAGGCTTAGACAAAAGTCAAATATGATAATAAATACCCCCCCCCCCCCACCGCCTATCATGGTAGATGAAGTTACTAAATTGACGAATCAAAATAAAATAAGCATCAACGCAACTAGCTGAGATGCAAATAGAAACGTAGTGAAAACTTTGAGCGAAGGCTCATTTATCTTTCACACGTATGAAAATAAACATGAAAGGCCAATCAGAGTCGTGGCAAGGAACTTACATCATACATCTAGCCCAGAAAGAATTAAAGATGAATTATCATCAAAACAATTTAAAATAATAAGCGAAATGAACAAAATTAGCTAGAGAAATAAAAAGAAACTTGACATGTTTGTACTAACATTAAGCTGCGAGGAAAATATAACTAAAATTTATAAGATCACTAGTTTATTGGGTTGCAAAGTGGAAATTGTACCACTTAGAAAGTCTAAACTAATTCCGCAAAGGAACAGATGTCAAGCGTATGGACACACGCAAAAATATTGTGGCAAACTTCCAAGGTGTGTTAAATGTGCCGAACACCATCTAACTGGAGAATGCGACAATCCTCAAGTTCATCTAAAGGGTGTACACTGTGGACAAGGTCATCCTGCTAATTATCGAGGATGTATTGTTGCAAGGGAAATTTAGAAAATTAAAATTCAAAGAAATCGATACAAGAGGCATACAAAACCAAACAAGGAGCAACAATTTGGCCAACTAAGAACTGAAGGTGTTACATTTGCCGAAGCGACGAGAGGCATAGTCAATAAACCCCAGCAAAAATCGATACATGTAGACATCAGTCAAAAATTACAAGATATTCTGATGAAATTAACAAAATTTGGTGAGAGGCAACAAAAATTGGAAGATAGAGCATAAGGAACTAAACCCAAATCCATATTGAAATGAACAGCACAATGAAAATTATGTCATGGAATGTTAATCACTTGTTTCGGCATTAGCAAGAACTACAAGTAGTCCTATTTAAAGGCTACTGCATATATCACATTATTCATCCAGATAATTCAGCCAGAGGAAGAAGTGCAGTCATCATAAAAAATATATCCAACATTTTGAAGAAGCAAAGTATGAAAAAGAAGAAATTCAGGCCACAGTGGGTTATATAAAATCCAACAAGTTTCCTATTATTGTGGTACCAAGACATTTTATTAAAAATAAACAATATTCAGAGTTCCTCAAGCGCCTGGGAAAAAGGTTCATAATATAGGTGGTGACTTCAATGCGAAGAATACTCACTGGGATTCTAGATTAACTACAATTAAAGGAACATAATTACTGATTACCATTAAAAAAAATGGATGTGAATCCATTTCAACAGACAAACCAACATATTGGCCAACTGACACAGGAGAAATACCTGACCTGATCGATTTTTTGATAACCAAAAATATTTATAATAATCAGCATTGGAAAGTACCCCAGAAATCAAAGCTTAATAACTATCCACTAGAAGTTAGAAATATTTTTAAGGATAAACGCAAATCCAGAAAGAAGTGGCACCCACCAAACTAGAGCTCCACAACAGAAAAAAGACTAAACAATCTTACTCAACACTTAACTATAGGGAAATTCAGAAATTATAAAATAAGTAAGCTTATTTCTACTTAAGTAAGTTGACGAATGACAGTAATACGGATTATTTGCTCTGGAAAGTAACTAAAACTCTGAAAAGGCCAATAATGCCGATTCATCAGGAAAATGGATGGAGCATGGGCAAGGAAAAACAAAGAAAATGCTGAAGGATTTCTTAATCATCTTGAAAATAAATTTCAACCTCATGAATGTCAATTACGAGAAACATTGAATGAAAACATAATACAAATTCTTGAAGAAGTAGCAAACGAAATTTAAAACAATTTAAACTTAAAGAAAACACCAGGGTTTGACTTGATTTCGCAGTGAGCACTCAACTATTGATCATGTGCATAGAATAACCAATATTATTGAGAAGACTTAAGAAGAGAAAAAAGTTTGTTCCGCAGTATTGCTTGATGTAGCACCGGCCTTTGACAAGGTTTGGCACGAAGGTTTAATCTACAAACTCAAATTAATCCTACATAAACAGTACAGCATAATACTGGAATCATATATAACGGAAAGATATTTTAGCCTTAAGCAAGAAGATGAATATTATAAGGATAATATCATAATACAGGAGTTCCACAATGAAGTATACATGGGCCACTTCTGTATTTACTATACACCCGAGATGTTCCAAGTCCACAAAACAACACGATAGCCACTTTCGCCGATGACACAGCTATCATGGCAGTAGGTGACAACAACTCAGATACAACAGAGAAATTACAAATTGCCATAGAGCAATTATACAACTGGACAAAATAATGGCGCATAAAATTAAATGAAACTTAATCTGTACATGTCGATATTACGAACAAGAGATTAGAACACAAACCAGTATATTTAAATAATCAAGAAATACCACATGCAAACACTGCCAAATATCTTGGTATGAGAAGAGACGAGTTGGGATTAAAAAATAAAATGTATTGGTTACTAATAAGCTTCTGCTGTATAACCAAATATTGAAGCCTGTTTGGACTTATGGTATGTACAGCTGAGGGAATGTGTACCAAGCAGAATGATGCATATTATTCAACGATTCACCGCATGGTTTGTCAGAAATAGCGACATAGAACTGGGCATAGAACTCATCAAAACCGAAATTATGAAATTTTCTATAGAAGTCATGAAAAACCGCTACTTCACCATGTTAACCATCCAGCTACTGGCTTATAATACGGATTTAGTTAGAAGGCTCAAAAGAGAAAAACCTTTTCAGTTAGTGTAAAATCAGTTAAATTAAATCTTTATCTAGCGCACAACAAAAGCGCGATCATATAATAAATATCAAAATTAAGGAGTACATCGATGCATGAATCCTTAAATTTCCGTAAAATGTAGTAATTTAAGTTAGAATAAAATTACGTATTGGTCTTAGACTAGATTGTAATTAAAATAAAATAATAATAGCAAAATTAAAAAAAAAATATATTTACACGAAAGTTGGTGAGAGTGTTTTATTACGAAATATAATTTTCAAATAATTGCAAATTTGATCATGCTGTTTACTTCATAGAACGCGACTTTGATTAAACTATCATAGTGCTTGAAGCTAAAAGCTTGCTACATAAAAGGACGCGACACAAAACGAAATTATGAATTATTTAGCTTTTTGTAGGTTATGCTTGAAATGTAAAAAAAAAAAAAATGTCAATAATAGATTTGTTGTGCGGTCACAGAACTATAATTATTTATTGTAATCATGTAAACAAACGATATATGTATATAGTTAATTACTATAAAATTACTATTTGGGCTAATAACTATGGTTAAAACTGACTATGAACAAATTTTTTATATAGAAAAATAATTACTCCATCGATATTGTCCTGTCGCACGGACTCGCATGTCACAATTTAGTAGATGTATATAGAATAATGGACGAGCCCCTCAAGTATATTGTATCTTAATTAATAAAAAATCGTACCATATCGGTTATTAATTATGGTATAATTTTATAACTGACAATGTCGAGTATGATGGACGCTTACAATTAAAATCAAATTATTTTTAAACGTCCATATAAATTTCCAATCAAAATATTTGAACGAAATTCGAAAGATGCCAGTATATTGATAAAGATTATTAACACAATACCCTTTAATAGCTGTAGTACATACATATATACGAGCATATGTAATCGATATATAATATAATGCGCGATGATGGGATATGATGGCTTGAAGAAGTATATTAGCAATGAGGTTAACATTATACTTATATCGATCGATTTGTGCCATATATGTATATAATGTGGTGTGTCAACCATAACCACTCGTATATAATATTTTTATTGTTGATTCACTTATTATAATTTACTATTTACACATCATAATTTAAAAATGTATAAACTATATAGATTTTATCCCGCATATGCATGCAATTTGTAATTATTTTTTTTTTGATGAGTCACACAACAATAAGCTCAAGTTTTATTTGTTAACACATTCATCGCATATACACATATGGAAAAGTTCCCCAATTGATGTAAATATTTATGTTGTATATGTACATATGTATGTCTGTATATATACCAACCCGATTATTCCTAGTCAATGACTGTTGTGGAATTTTTGCGGTGTAATCATCTATCGCAATCATATTACTACTACTGCCCATATGATGATTCTGATGATTGTGGTTAGGATCATGTCGCATGTTTGCCGAATTATTTGGCGATGATGATCTGGACGATGATGAAGTACAACCCATATTTTAGTTTCTCACATAACTTTTGTTGTTGTTGCTGCAGCTTTTTATTACACAAATTTATATTTAAAAAAACAAAGCTTTTCACTTTTAATTAAAAATATGTTATAAATTAACTGATCAAATATGTAATAATAATCGAGTATTATGTGGGCGGTTTTATTAAAAGTGGAAAATTATTAAAACATATTATTCATAAAAAAAAAATCCAATGGTTATGATTTCAAATTCATTTCAAGACTGAGTATGTACATAAATGAAAATGGAAAAGCACAGCGTAAACATTTTTTTAATAAGTTACTTTGCATGTTCAATTATTCTGTTGTTTAGTTTTCATAAATTTTTTTTTCCATATATACTATATGTACATTAAATATTTATGATTTGGTTACAGTTGGGAGTTGAATATATAATAATATTTATGATTTTTACAATTTTCAGGTGATTTCGGTCGAAACTGATTTTTGGATATGGGAAAATATTTATTTTGAACAATAATCAGGGTGATTTCGAGAAACACTTGTTGGCTGCTTATTATATATATATATATATATATATATACGTATATATGTATATACCGGGTGTTTCTTTTAAACTGAGACGATCAAATATCTCGAAAAATAGCCACTCTACGGAAAAAATATCCATAATCATAATTTAATCATACCGTGGGGGAAATACATTAGTGCAAACAAATAGTCCCCCACCCCCGCTTTGTAGGTGGGGCGGGGGTAACTTTTAAACTAAGATAGGAAGCCATATGTTTTATTGCAGATACGGATTCTACGACTAAAAGTACGTATGATTTGAATGAAATATTTTGTTCGGTTCATGATAGATGGCGTTGTAATCGACGAAATTCAATTTTTTCAATTTCTCCTTCTTAGAACACACGCATTCGATTCTGCAATACGTTTGAAATAAAAAACATCACTTTTTCATTGGAAATACTCGAAATTCGTCATCAAAACAATTTATTCAGTTTTTAAAATCTAAAATAAGTGTTCAAAATGATGGCCTGCGACTTCAATGCACTTATTAATTCGCATTTCAAATGATTGTACACAACTGAGAAGTGTGTCTGTTTGAATTTCAGTACACGCATTTCTGATTCGCTCAATCATGTTCTCACGTGTTGTTGGTTTTTGTGTGTAAACTTTGTTTTTGAGGTAGCCCCACAAAAAAAAATCTGGCGCAGTAAGATCTGGTGATCTATCGATCCAGCGACCATTGAAATCACGATCAAGTATTTCACGTGCCATCAACGAATAATGAGCAGGACCACCATCATGTTGAAACCACATGTTCCGTCTCACTTCTAAGCTCAAATTTTCAAGTAATATTGGCAGTTCATTTTCCAAAATGTTTCGGTACATTTGACCATTCAAGTTGCCTTCAATAATGTGGGGGCCTATGAGTTTGTTGCCAATTATTCCACACCACACGTTGACAGTCTAAGGACGCTGATGTTCAACTTGACGAGGCCAGTGAGGATTTGTAACACTCCAATAATGCATGTTGACCCGATTAACCGTTCCATGGTTTGTAAAAGACGATTCGTGGGAGAACATTACGCAACGAAAAAAATTGGGGTTTTGTTGTATTTGTTCACGTGCCCATTGATAAAAAGTTACCCGATTTTGGAAATCAACGCCATGAAGATCTTGGTGTAAAGACACATGATATGGATGATACTTGTGCCGTTTTAAAATTCTCCAAACACTGGTGAGGGGCAATCCGGAATCGCGAACTATTTCTCGTGTACTAATATGATGATTATGAGCCACTGCTGCCAATACAGCAATTTCATTATTTTCTCCAGTGACTGTTGCTCTACGGGTCCTCTTTTTCGGTTGAACATTTCCATCAGTAATACATTTTTTGATAGAACGGCCAAATGAAGCACGTGAACGAATCCTATCCGGAAAACGTTGAGCGTAAATAGCAACAGCATTTTCAAGATTTCTGCCAGCTTCTCCATAAACCAGAACCATTTCAATTTTCTCTGGCACAGTTAAACGCTCCATTCTAAAGTATTTTGTTGTTTATTTTACAATTACGAAAAACATGAAGATAAGAAATAACACAAACGTTAAATGTGATTTACAAAACTGAATAAATTGTTTTGATGACGAATTTCGAGTATTTCCAATGAAAACGTGATGTTTTTTATTTCAAACGTATTGCAGAATCGAATGCGTGTGTTCTAAGAAGGAAAAATCGAAAAAATGGAATTTCGTCGATTACAACGCCATCTATCGTGAACCGAACAAAATATTTCATTCAAATCATACGTACTTTTAGTCGTAGAATCCGTATCTGCAATAAAAAATATGGCTTCCTATCTTAGTTTAAAAGTTACCCCCGCCCCACCTACAAAGCGGGGGTGGGGGACTATTTTTTTGCACTAATGTATTTCTCACGCGATATGATGAAATTTTGATTATGGACATTTTTTCCGTAGAGTGGCTATTTTTCGAGATATTTGATCGTCTCAGTTTAAAAGAAATACCCGGTATATGTATGTATATATATGGTGAAAAATTCCTCAAGTCACAAATTTACTATATGGGGCCGGAAGCCATATCAACATTTTATGTTTTTTTATTCTTTTATTGTTTAGTACTGTTGTCGCAGCCTAAGATACAGGGTGTCAAATATTTGAAATATTGAATAAAATTTCATTAATTGGAAACAGGGTGTTTCACAAAGGTGACCCGATCGTACTTAAATCAGTTTTCCGAGAAAACAAAAAATTTCCGTATTTTTGTTTTTTGGTATATGCAAGAGTATTAAATGGCCTACGAAAAAAAAATAAAAAAAAATAATAATAATTTTTAGAAAATTGCAAACTAAATTTTGGCGGGAATTTCAAGAGGGAAGAATTTAAAGATGATTCCGTTTTTATAATTTTTTTATAATCTTAATCCTAAAAATATAGCCCCCTATCATAATTATGCGACAACTAGTTTTTATTTGACAGCCACAAATACATTACCATGTCCGCGTATTTTTCAAATATTTGACACCCTGTATCTTAGGCTACGATAACAACAACAAAAAATCGTGTTCCATAAAATTCTGATATGACTTCCGGTCCCATATAGTGAATTTGTGAGTTGAGGAATTTTTCACCATATATGTATATACATATGTATATATATATATATATATATATATATATATATATATATATATATATATATATATATATATATATATATATATATATATATATATATATATATATATATATATATATATATATATATATATATATATATATATATATATATATATATATATATATATATAAGGAAAAGAAGGAAAAGAAGACGGTGTACCCTCAACATACCGACCACTGTGCTTACTTGATACGCTCGGGAAACTTCTGGAACACTTACTACTCCGTGTTCTGGCGCAATAAGTAAACAAAACAGGTGGACTTGCTACTAACCAGTACGGATTTAGACCGGGATGCTCTACAACTGATGGCCTAGCAGAAGTTATGAGTTTAGTAGACACGGCTGCGACCGGGTCCTGCCACACCCGAAATATCCCGGTAGTGATGGCCTTTGATGTACAAAATGCATTTAATAGCGAAACCTGGGAGATAATCCAACAAAAGCTGAAAGAGCTACACGTGAGCCCTATTTAAGTGACCGACGCATTTTGATGGTATCAGAAGGTATAACAACTCAGATAGAGATTACCAGTGGTGTCCCACAAGGTTCAATCCTTCCGATATACTCGAGGTCGCTAAGTTAGTTGGTTACGCGGATGACCTAGCACTTATTGTATCCGCAAAACATGACCACCAGGTTGTAGAACGAGTGGAAGTTGTCGTCATGCAACTGGTTCCAGAGAAGACTGAAGCCATAGTAATGGCGGATAGAAGAATCCTCTCTACGATGGCCTTCCGCATAGAAGGGGTCATTATAAGGCCAGTACCCCGTATTAAATATCTAGGCGTCTGGTTAGATTACCGACGCAGCTTTCGAGAGCATATTAGAGAGACAGTCATAAAGGCGACCAGAACAACTAAATACCTTGCTCGGTTGATGGCAAACACTAGTGGACCTAGCTCATGCAAAAGAAAACTACTGGAATCAGTTGTTATATCCATCATATTGTATGGAGCACCTATCTGGAGTCGTGCTTTAAACACCGCTAGAGCTAGTGACCAAGTAGAACGGGTTCAACGGATGATCGCACTCCGTGTATGTAGCGCATTTAGGACAGTCTCGAAAAAGGCTGTCTTTGTAATAGCTAGTATGCCACCTATAACTCTTACGGTTAAAGAACGAATAGCTGTTTTTAGTGGTACCCCTAAAAAAATTGCGAAGGAACAACTGGTGCAACAATGGCAGACCCGGTGGGCGGAAGCTGATACTGGCACTTGGACAAGGCAACTCATTCCTACTCTAGAGAAGTGGATGGCGCCTAAGCATGGAGATACCTGCTTTCACCTGACCCAGTTCTTATCAGGACATGGGTGTTTTAATAGTTATACTTCTTTAAGATGCATATTAAGGATTCACCTAACTGTTCCCACTGCAAAGAGGAAGATACAGCAGAGCACACTATACTGCACTGCATAAGGTGGGTGCAGGAGCGGCAAGAGTGTGTTAATCAAGTGGGGGACAACCACAGACAATGTAATCGAGAAGATGCTGGTGGAAGAGAAATCGTGGAACATTATAACTAAAATGATATAGACCATTTTGAAATAAAAACTAAGAGAAGAGACGATGAGATGCGCAACCGACGCTCTAGGAATACAACGTAAATTATGGACATCCTTTGAGTGAGGGAGGGGGTTTTGAGTCGGTAAGAGTCCAGTTTAATTAAGAGTCCACCCTGCGCTAACCGCTGCTTCGTTTACATCAGCAATCCACTTGTCAATTGCATAATCATAGTTAAATGAATTAAGAGAATCTTCAATATCTCGAAAAAGGAATAATGCGATCCACTCGAAGTCGTCTCAGACACGTTCACAGTAGTTGTAGTAGGTTCGTTTTCTCGTCTCAGAAGCTCGATTTCTTTATCCTTCAACTCAGCTTCTTTTTTCATCAATTCGTCTTTTTGTTGCACATAATCTTTATGTATACCCACATCAGAAATATTTTGTGTTGTTGACTGGTGTTTACTGCTTTGCAAAAATTCACTGTCCAAATGTTCTCGACATTTTTCAAACATTTCTCGAGAAAAATCATTTTTCTGAGTGACTATATTATCCACATTTTGTTTATCTTGAGGACCGTTTGCTTTATTTTTCTTTTTATCCCGACCCATTTTTAAATTACGTGGAAGGCACTTCACTTTTCACTCAGTATTAATTGTTATGATTTTACCGGTAAATTACGGTAACGGAATACTTGGCAAAACCTTATTTATAAAAAAAAAATATACTTTCGGAAAAAAATGTCTCGACTATACAATACCGTATATCGTTTATTATGTCGGCATTACTCACAAAACCGTATAATTGACATATGTATATCAAAGCTGATCGATTAACTGCAATGACGCCAACTTTCATCCGTTTTTTCAGATTTTCACTCATGTGTTTAAAGAAAAGTTTCTTAAATTAATTTAAGATCACCTTATGCATACGCCACACAATTTTCACTCAAATTTTCAACAGAAAAAACTGTATTTTTTTCTTCTTTCACTACGCTTTTCACCACAAGACGCCACAACAAACAAAATCCTGTTTAAAATATTGTGGTAACCTTTGTTAACACGAATTTAGCTTTTCGCACACCTTACGAATCGCAAGAGCCCCCTCCTTAATTAATTTGTAAAAATACCTTTGTTACAAACTTTTGAGCAAATCTCTGTTGAGCCCCCAATTGTACAAAGGTGCTGGAAGTTGAAAAAAACCAAACATATGCGCTGTAAGTAAATAAAATTCTACAATTGGGGGCTCAACCTGTTTTTACAAATTAATTAAGGAAGGGCAATTAACCTTGGCTTCAAACGATCTGAAAGAAACTACTATTGGAAATCAGAAATTGTACGCGATTGTAGACAATGGTTCTGATTTTAATTTTATTGCACTAAAAAAATATTCATCAGTTGAAGCTCGTGGTTTTGAAAGCCTAATTACAACATTTAGAGGTGCGAGGATGGCGAAGTTTACATAGTACAACGTTTCACATTGTTGGCGATGATGTATTGCCGGAAGATATCATGGTTTCGAATTACCATCCGAGAAGTATTCAACCACCCGATGACATGATGATGAAAATTGTACTTACTGACGAGACACCGGTGTTGCAACTTTGTCGTCGACTGTCACCACTAGAATTGGATATCGTGAAGAAGCAAATTGACGAATGGGTCCGAGAAGACATCATACGTCCGAGTAAATCGAGTTTCACTAGTCCGATTATATTATCGAACAAGAGGGATGGTACGAAAAGCATGTGTATCAATTACAGGCGTCTTAACGGTAGTGGTTAATGATCGATACCCACTTCCACGTACCGATGACCAGATTGATCAACTTCAGAGCGCAAAATATTTCACTACATTGGATCTGCGGAATGGATCTTCCACGTACCCATAGCTCCAAAGAGCATTAAGTTTACTGAATTCATCACTCCTGTCGGATTGTTCGAGTTCCTAAGGGCTCCATTCCGGTTATGTAATTCTCCAGCCACATTCCAGCGGTATATCAACAATGTTTTCACCCCGCTTAGTTCAAAGAAGATAGTCTGCATCTACATGGATGATGTAGTGGTGCATGCGAGCAGTTTAGAGGAATTGAAAGACTCGCGACTGTTTTGAAGACTGGTGAAGATAACGGACTTCAAATTAAATGGAGCAAATGTCAATTTATTTGCAAAACGGTCGAGTATTTGGGATTCGAGGTGGGAAATTGCATTATTATACCATCAATAAGAAAAAAGGAGACGAATTTGCAGAGTTTTTTTTGGGTTTAACAAGCTATTTCCGGAAATTTGTAGAGGGTTATACGATTATTGCAAAACCACTAACAGATATGCTACGGAAGAGAAATAATTTTGTTTTTAAAGATAAAGAAGAACCGGCGTTTACAAAATTGAAAGATAAGTTACTTGAAGAACCTGTATTATGAATTTAAGCAGTAGCGGCCAAAACTGAGATACACGAGGATGCTTGTAAGATAGATATCGGAGCAATTTTGCTCCAGAAGTCAGACGAAGACAACATATTCCATCGAGTCTTTCCAACGGGAGCTGATTTTCAGGATTGCCGGATGGGCTCTTCAATTGCAAGAGTTCAGTTTTAAATTGGAGCATCGTCCTGGAATTCGAATGCGGCACGTCGACGCTTTAAGTCGTAATCCTGTGATACGGACTATTCAATGCAACCTTGTTACAAGCATCAGAGCTGCAGAGCTTGAAGACAACACACATAAATCAATATTCAATATTCTGTTAAAATTAGGTGAGTTCGATGATTACTCTATTTATGATAGTCTTCTTTTAAAGATGGTCAAAGGTTAGCCTCTTTCTGGTGGTTTCAAGAGCAATGTAAGAGTTTTGCAGTAAGATGAACTACAGAACTCATAAAGCGTGAATACTTTATCCCAAATCTAAAACCAAAAGTTGAGAAGGCAATAGGGAAATGTATGCATTCTATTTTGGCCGAGAGGAAAGCTGATAAGAAGGACGGTTTGCTGAATCCACTACCAAAAGGAGTCACCCCACGAGTAAATTACCACATCGAGCATTTGGGCAGGCTAACAGCTACTAAAAAGTCATACAAATACATCCTGTGTTTAATCGGCAATCCAAAACATATCATCACTGGGAACGATCGGGGAACTGTGTTTACGTCACCCGAATTTGAGGAATACTGTAAAGCGGAAAACATAAGGCATTCGAAGATAACGACCGGGGTACCCACTGGGAACGGGCAAGTAGAGCTTATTACCCGTTTAATTATTCCAATGCTTACCAAACTCGCCCTTAACGATGAGGAAAATTGGTTTAAATACGTAGGGATGTTGAAACGGTACTTGAACAACTCTTTCCAACGAAGTATAGCGATGAGCCCATTCCAGTTATTAACCGGAGTTAAGATGAGATGCCCTGAAAATTTGCAGCTGATCGAGTTAATGAAGCAAGAGGAGGCCTTAATATTTAATGAAGAGCGACAGCACCTGTGAGATGAAGCAAAGCAAAATATGTTGCGAATTCAAGTAGAAAATAGGAGAGATTATAACCGACGAAGAAAACAGTCGTATCATTATAAAATTGGAGACATCGTATAGCAATTAAGCGAACCCAATTTGGAGGTGGTTCAAAAATCCAGACAAAATATTTGGGTTCGTACGAGATTGTGCAGGTGAAAGACAAAAACCGCTAGAAGGTGTAGCGTTCAATACAGTCGCAACACATACATTTCTCTGGATACTCTTGGTATCCTTGGTATATTTAGGCTACAAACGCTCAATTTATGCATTTCAATTCAAGTTAAAATCAATGATAATTCCCAAGAATCTCATCTTATTAACTAACTTTTAATTCAAAACCGGCATTTAAGGGGCAGATTGGTCTCTCAGGACAACCAAACACATGATACATAATTGCACAACGCAATGCTCTACTGTCCTTAACATGTGCCACTTTAGTTTTATCGCTCAAGAGTAAGTCACGGGCTTTAAGCCATTCCGCCAGTATATTTAAATCGTGGTATCAATAGCAGGCCAGTGTAAGCAAATGAAAAGTTATTAGTCCGTTCCCTACTTGTATTATAATTGGCACGCAATCAAAATTCAAAATTCAGAATTCTCTAATAATGAAAATTTGAATACATTTTCTATTTCATTTAGAAATGTTGAATAATTTTAATTTAATTTGATTTTTTCATAAGAGTAAAACTCAGAATAGGACGAAATTTCAAATTTTTAAATTTCGAACTTTGGCTCCAAAGTTTTTGTAATTTAGAGTCCAAATATTTTGTAAAGGTAATATTTGTTATCAAGATAGTGGGGTTGAGTTTGAATACGGAAATTTGATTGGGATGATTTTCAAAAATTTGGAATTTCATAATTAAAATTTCGAAATATTTAAAAAGAAATTAAATTCTTTAAAAAATATCGATGTAACAATTTATCAACACAAAATTTTTGATAAATCCACCAAATCCACGACTGCTCAACACAGCATAGTCTTTAGTTTTCACGTATAGCTCCACAGAAAGAAGCCCAAAGGGGTAAAATCACAAGATCATAGCGACCATTTGAAACCACAGATATTGCTTAAGTCCATGGCATCCAATTTAGACCATAAAAATGACATATAAGGTTCAATTATTGAGCACGACGACGAATTGAGGTTGTCGGGGCTTTGGCCACACTTTCTTCCACAGCTACCATACGATGCATTCAAGTTTTGCACCGATCCAGATTTTTCGAATTTTTGGATAGATTTTGATAGTACAATTTTAGGCCATCTTTACAATAAAGAGAACTTTACGGCAACAATATGGCACCATATGACCATCAAATGATCAGAACCAGTATTCAATAAAAGTTAAAGTTTTTTTTGTAAGTAGTGATAATCATTTTGTGTCTGCTTACACCCACTTTTGGTAGATACTTCTGAGTGTCTCTGAAATTTAAATTTATGGCTACGCATCACGTCACCTGGTTAAAAATAGTAGCCGACCAAAACATGTTTATCCATCCATTTGGTTTTACGTGTTGGCGATTAAAACCTCACATTGAATAAATTATGGGAAATCGCATCAACCGTCACAGAAAATAATTTTTATTACGAATGCTTTCGACCTATGAATTTCCTATATAGCGAATGTCATAAGATAGGCCACATCATTTAATGCATTAGTCAGTCTGCCAAAAATACGCTTCACATTTTTTTTTTTTTTTAATCTCTACTTGTTATGGGGCTCAATTTTCTCCCGGACTCTTTCGCAGTAGCTTATTTGCGTCCTTGCCTTACGCCGTTGTCATCCAAATCGTGGACGCACGACCATAGGTCCAATTTGTTTAACCATCAACACCTTGTACAGCTCCATGCCATCCTGCACTAGCATGAACAATGGCTCGGTCCATGGATTCTGCACTCTCAACAAAGGGTCATAGATGTGTTCATCATCATCCCGATCGAAACCAAGGATGAGGAATCCCGCCCCTATTGGGATTCAAACCCGGCACCTCCCCATCCAAAGGGCACAGCTTTAATCACTGTGCTATTTGCTCGGTCGTTTCACTGATTCTTCGTTAGCATAGATTTTCATGCCCATCATTTGTTGATCACTATTCATGTCCCAAATTAATCTTCGACTCTCTTAAATCGATATTTGAACAATTAGTCAGCTCGTTGAATAAAAAATTTAATAAAATTCCATTTTTGAAAATCCACAAAAGAAAAATGCCTCGCCCGAATTTTGTCTGCGGCATTACCAATTGCTTCTACCGCGCATACTATACTGCAACAATTAATTTTTAATTTTAATAATTAGTCAGCTAATCTAACCCCTTGAATTTAGACTATCGGCTTTAACTACAGTAATCCTAAATTTGGCTCACTCTTAAACGTCGAGTGAATAAAGGGCCGGTCTAAAAAAAGAAATATAAACAATACGCTTACACCACCTAACACAAATACAATGAAATAAGTAGAAAACCAAAATCAACAAAAAATTAGGAAGCAATCTGCTCCATCTTCTATAGTTATTGAAAGGATGAAATCTTACGAATGACTTTTTGGTATATTAGAAAGTCTGCATCAATCTTACACACCAGAACGTTTTACGAACTACTTAAAACAAAGAGAACTGGAAAACGAAAATGTCACTCAATATGATTATGTTAACATTCGAGATAGTTGAAGGCACTAACAAAATCTTTCAAATCAAAAATATGTATCTTGGGTTGTAAAATAGAAGTACAACAATGAGCCTGTTCAATTATGGAATTATGTTAACTTCTCAGCTGAAGTATGAAATGAAATACAAAAAAATGTATATCTAAACGTAAAGAAAAGCTTGATAAAACTTAATAATTTGATTGCCGCGTCTTATATAGGTTCAAGCATGTACCGCAACTGTGGAAAGTGGCTGAAATCATCATGATACCTTAGCCAGGAAATTTGGATTGTGCAGTAAACGTTCTACAATCGATCAAGTCATTGAATCACAAAAGAGAAAAAAGTCTGTTCGGCGATTTTCTTTGATGTGGCGCTGGCTTCCCAAGTATGGCATAAGGGATTGATAGACAAACTTAAATACTTAAAATGCTCCTACTGTATATATTGTATGATACAGAAAAACTAAATTAATACATGTCAGACATATGACATATTCCAGAGTTAAATAGGGTGATGCCTATTCTGAACTGAAGAAAATTAAAGCAGGAGGGAAGTGTACTCGGACCAGTCCTCTACCTATTGTACATTTGTGATATATACCTTTGATAGAAAGTAGCGCTGTCGCTACATTTGCTGATGATACTGCAATAATGTCTGTTGGAAACAGCAAGATAAATCAACAGAAAAGCTTCAAACAGCCATATCTCACATACCTAGCTGGACTGAGAGATGGCGTATCTGTGAATGTCGATTTCACTAACAGGAGGAAACCAGTTTATATCAAAATAAATTACTTATTAGCTTCCTTGTAACTGGATTGTAATGGCAAGCATTGTATTTAAAAAGTTTAAACAAAAAATTCAAATTCTGTATAAGCACTTAACAAATTTGACAAAATATTAATTAATGATTTAATTAATTACCAAAATCGTAATGAAACGAAATTTTGAATTATTTGTCTAAAATTCGCGGTAAAATTATTTCAAAATTCGAAAAATAAAATTAAAAATTAAAATTTGAATCGAAATTTCAAATTTTAATTTAGTTTTTCTAAATTTTACTCTAAACTGAGGTGGATTTGAGAGAGGGGTACAGAAATTTTGTTAAATTTGGGACTTGGAATTGGTATATATAAGCTGACCTCTGACTAATTCAGTTTCAAGTGCCCATTAATGTTAGGTTTACCTTAAGATAAAGACTAATTTTATAAAACACTGTTGATAGATGGCTATTATGCTAGAGCTGCCAAATGGTTTGGTAGACCTTTACTTCATGTTAGAATATTCTACAATGCCTCATATTTAGATATGACCATTGGCATTTATCATTTTTCATTCATACTCACCTCATCCCATCATAATGAGTATTTTTATTTACTACTCACCTCGCACTGTACATATCACCACCACCATTGAACTTTTTGTTTTGGCGAAACATGTAACTGACACATATTAAATATTTATGTTGCACACTATTTTACGTTTCATATTTCCTCCCCTCAACATCATGCTTTTCCGCGATGTAAAAGTAAAAAAAACATAAACAAAATGAACTTAGAAATTTCCACGAAAAATGTATTATCAGCGTGCGCCAGTCTCACTGGAATATGCAATCTACAAATCATTTCAATTTATTATACATTTATATACCTTCAATGTTAACATTTATTACAAAATAATTGTTATTATTTTTATTGATTTTTCAATTTTAATTTATTTATTAGCCACAAGAAATAAGCTTAGCAAATTATTTCCAAGCGCGCTCGTTATTATCATAATGGGAAAATCATAATTCGATACGGAGTATATATGTTTATGTATGTACATACATATACATATATGGTTTGAGTATATGGTGCGAGATAAAAATTGGTGAGTTTTAGTATAAATGCTTTACATCCGATTTGGATTAGATAAAAGCTGTACTACAGATGGGTCGATTCGCCCACAGTTGCTGCACTGACAGGATGGCCCATTCCAAAAATCCAAAACTACATAAATTACGTGTATTCAAAAATCCTGTACCATAGAAAAATCGAGCACGCGGTTCTTCTGCTCTCAACGGTTCATCAATTTCGTTGGTACTGCCACCACCACCATTAGTATGCGGCCGATCATAATAATAGTACGTCGCCAGTGATGTACTATTCGTTTGTACAGTTGCCGTGCGTGGCACATACATTTCAAGATTTGCAATCGGTCGATTATTGTTCCACTGTCGTTTTTCTGCTCGACCTAAATACCGATTGGGGCACTCCTCTTGCACCACTTCAAGTAAAAATCCTTTAATTGGTCTGGAGTTGTCAACGGTTGTTCTAAGTCGGATAGTTTTATCGCCAGTACCCCATTGCGATTCGTACACAAGACCCGTTCGGCAGCCGCATATACGTTGCCCATCGATTTCAATGAAATTATTAAGACATTGATTCGTTTGGTCGACTATCAGGAAAAATTTGAAACGTATTGTTAGTCGGCATACCGATGGACTACTCTTGTTGATGATGAAAATACAATCACCGTTCGGCTGAGCGTTCGATGGAAATCCTGGATTGGTTAAATAAAAGCGATTTTGGTTGAATGTAGTGCGGCAGCAGTTGACTGGAAATTGCGGGGTGATCGTTTGCCTCGATGGGACTTGTTGTCGGTAATGGATTGGAATGATAATTGGTGGATCGCTTGGCGTTGGATTGATCCAGATGGGTGGTACTACAGGTTGATATGATGGTGGCGTTGTAATTGGATATTGAGGATATTGAGGAGGTGGTTGTGTTGTTGGAGGATTATTAGGGTATGGTGGATTACACGGCCATTGCTGATTCCAATTGGGATAGGTCGGCCTGTTTGGTGGGTTTGTAGGATATGTTGGATATGTTGGATACGTCGGATACTGAGGTCCATTATTATTGTAGTCACAACAATTATTTGGATAATATCCATTATTGTTCCCCGGGTAATAATTATTGTGGTTGGGATTGGTTGGATAACCAGTTTGCGGTGGTAAATAAAAATTCCCTGGGGGATAGTAATGACTTGAGGGCTGCACGCTTAAAGTCCGTACATCAAATCCACTGATGTTCGTGACATCAGGTGGTATTAAATCCAAATCTAATGGAGGCTCAGTCGTCTCTACCGCGAACGTTTCGGCCACAATGTTTATATCATCATCCAGCTCAGTTGTAGTTGTCTCGAGATTATAAACCGAAAACATCGTTGACACCTCATTGATTTTGACACACGGCAATCGGGTCACAGTAATTTTAAATCCCAAATCTTGATTTTTTTCATTCGTCACGAATTTAATATTTAAAATTCCATCTATCGTTTTGTACGTTTTCAAACCGATAGCACTACCACACATTACGTCACGATCTTCTTGATTATCAAGATCCGTATAGCTTATAATCAGATAATCGTTAACACAATCCGTGGACGTTTCTAACGAAAAGTCCATAAAATTCACGTTAAACTCATTCTCACACGTGTACGGTGATTTAATCACATATTCACAATTCAAGTTGGCCAAATATCGACCCGGATAATTTGGTGATGTTAATGTGGTTTGTATTGTTCGGTGTTCACTATAACACGATTGGCACGTCACTAAATCTATGTAAACTATTACCGCGATTAAAACTAATTTAAATCTCATTGCGAGCACAAATAAAATTTCGAGCTTGCTTCAGCTTAAGACACACGATTCAAACTTTAAAATTTCTAAAAAAAATTTACTTTTATATAGTTTATAGGTAAAGTCAATAAAGGTATAATATAAATAATATACGTCAGGCCTGGGCAAACTACTATAATATCTATATAAACGATTTATTTAACGTTTTTAGTTTGATTGGTGTGATAGGTTGCCCGCATCGGCGGTTCTCAAATAAAACCTATATCCAAACAAAATCAAATAAAGGATTTCCGGTGAGAAATAATGAAAACGAAAACTATATTCCGATACTCATAAAATGAGGTAAATATTGGCAGACTTGCGGGTGTGTGACCATCAAAATGTTATGTTCTCAAAGTATTTCGCAATCCATCTGCGTCGTCTTAAAAACCAAAAACACCGGATATATTGTGTTTACTTAAAATTATCTATATTTACTATATATACGTACATTCATGTATAATGATATGAATTACAATTTGCTCATCGTATTCTTACGATCTAATTTAGCATAAATAATTCCAGCTGGCTTGTCCACCGGCAAATACACATCTTGATTATCGCCCTGCACTACTTTTGGGAATTTAGACAAATCGACCGTGAAATAATGTTTATTCGGCATCTCCATATCGATCGATGAAATTTGTGGTATTGAATTTAAAACTTCTTTTTCCGTTAGATAGAGTGTATGCTGAACACTTGGCGACAATATACCCATTTCTGGTTCACCAGCAAAATTTTTCAAAATTATATGTTTGACAGCAAACCACACTTTATCGTAATCGACATCATCGGTCGATGAATATTCCCACGATGAGCTGACAATCGTGCTAAATATACGATCTTTCATGTCGGGAAGTGAACGATATTCGTCATCGATAAAATTGACGAACGATGATTGGGTAGTTTTCAAGACACGAAGTTCCTTTATGCCACTTATTATGGTCGGAATTAAATCTAAAATCATATAATTGTTAATAATTGTATCTACTAGTATAATTGAAATATTACCTAGATTTCGATCCTTGGTTACGCTACAGTAACGCAATACAGACGGTGACATAATAAACGCATGATTATGCAACTTTTTGAATGGGCCGTCACCATATCCAATTCGGTCCCATGGATACTCCTCAATTTGAATCGAAACCGCTTTGATGTGACTGTATTGTTCCAGGAAATGATTACAAAGCACGATTCCAAAATCTTCCGGTGATTTAATGCCATGCTTATTGGCCAACAAATAAACCGTATTCTTTTGTGAATCGGTCGCAATAATATCAGAGTTATCACCTAGTAAATTAAATAAATGTATATATAAATCGTATTAATTAGATAAGAATCAGAGAATTTTGCAACATGTGTGGCATGCCTGTACGTATTTCTATACGGCAAAATCTAGATCGAACTTGATTTTTTTTCTTTTACAATACTTTCCGGTCAACCTGCGCGCACCGCGGTTATCAGTTATACATTATTCACAAAGATGCACGATTTCAATTTCCTTATCTATATACAAGCTAATTATACACAAAAAAAAATTCAAGTTCATATATACGTATATATAGATAGTTTATATCAATTCAGTGATGTGTCCAATTTTAATCAATGTCAATGTATACATAATTTCGCAGTTCTTTGTTTTATCGCATCAGCGCGCTCGCGATGAAATGTAATTATATATTTTAGTTTGTACAATGTAACAACTATAAATATTTGCTAATAGTCTAGAAACTAAAGGATTATATTCTTTGTATGCTACTAAAGATTATTGCTCTATATAATTTTCGTATGTAAACTATAATCTATCTAGCGTCTGACTACTGATAAGCATTTGATATTCAACACATGATGTTACTATAAAATTAGATTGCGTTACGATAAAATTAGATTGAAGGTCGGCTGAATACTAAAAATCTATTTTATAGATTTTTGCGTTAAAACTCTCATGAAACCTACTTAGTAAGGGCTAACTATACTTGGATTAAGACAATTTCTAAATTGAATTACCAACAGAGATTTGCGAATCGGTATAATAGAGTTGATAATAAATGAAATAAGTTGAAATCCGCTCTTACAGCTCGGCACGCCCTTTCTACGGAACGACGCCTCGAAAAACTACCAGAAAGAGCGGAATTGGGTAATCGAAAACCCAGTGAGGTGTATTTTTCAATGAAAACGCTTGCCGGTGAAGCGTTCGACAGCAAACTGGTACAGCCTTGGTGGTTTCGTAAACTTCCACAAGTCATCATTGTTGCACTTTCTGCTATGGGAGATAAGCCCATTGATGATCTGCTACCAGTAGCAGATAAGATTTACGAAATCACAATACCCAGTGTGGTGACAATTTCTCCCTCAGAACAATCGACCTCTCGCGGACCGAAATTATCAGAAGCTGTTGTAACCATTTAACAACTAAGCGAACAGAAGCTGTAGCAACCATTTAATAATTACAAACGGGTCGCAGCCGCTCACCAGCTTCGGGTTATCAATCAAGGAACCCTTGGAGACCAAGAAGCGGCCGCATACGTCGTTACAACGACAATGGGTATATTCCAAAGCTATAGCCGAATCACCGTCTCCAATTTTGTGCTAAAAATGTTTTTCGTGGCCCAACGAGTGCAACGAGTCACTGATGCGTCTGGTAGTGCAGTAGCAGCAGGCCTACAACAATGGAATAAAGATTGTTGGCAACCTTTGGGATTTTTGTCACAACAGCTCTCAACAACAGAGATTAAATACTCAGCCTTTGACAGGGAACTCCTCGCTATTTATTTAGCCATAAAACACTTCCGCTATTTCCTGGAAGGTATAGACAATTTACTGTCTACAGGGATCATAAGCCTTTAATCAAAGCCATAATCTCCCTGTGCGAAAACAGTCCACGGCAGACTCGACACTTTGACTATATCGCTCAGTTCACGACAGACATTCAACATATATAGAAGCGATCACGTTTCAACAATAGACTCCGTCAATCTAGATCTTAAAAATCTAGCTCAGACACAACAGTCTGACGATGAATTGCTCTAACTATTGAATAATTCATCACGCCCTGAGAGTTCCCAATTCAAATTAGAACTCACCATCCTTCCAGATTTAAAAATTAATTACGAACCATCAACAGGTGTAAATCGATCATTTGTTCCAGCATCTCATAGACATGTAGTGTTCGATGCTCTGCATGGTCTATCACATCCAAGTATACGAGCATCACGTAAATTAATTTCCAGTAGGTATTTTTGGCCGAAAATGAACGGTGACATCACAACATACGAAGTCCGAACCCGGACAATTTAACCTGCGTTCTGAGCGGTTCGAGCATACACACATGGATATAGTGGGACCATTGCCACCATACGAAGGTTTTGTGAATGTGCTCACCATTGTCGATCGCTTTATTCGATGGCCTGAGGCATACCCTATTCAAGGTAGCCCCGCTGCCACTATTGCTAAGACGTTTGTCGAGCAATACGTTTCAAGATTTGGGATACCTCTTGAAATCACAACAGACCAAGGCAGTCCATTCGAGTCTAAACTTGTCTGAACTAACGCGTTTACTAGGCGCTCATAGAATTCGTAGCACTGCCTATATCATCCGCAGGCAAATGGTATGGTCGAAAGATTCCACCGACAACTTAAAGTTTCTCTCAAAGCTCGAGAAAAACCATTAAATAAAGGATTAATTAAAATGCTCCCCAGCTGAACTAGTTTATGGTCAAGCCCTCAGATTACCAGGAGATTTTTTCGAGACAAGTTCCAAGGATAGTTCCGATTCACATGACTATGTCGAAAGGCTTCGCGCAGCCATGCGCAACATAATTCCTATTGACACTCGCAAGTCAACTAACCCGCCTATTTTTATTCCCAAGTCCTTAAACAATTGCGAGTATGTATTCATTCGTATTGACAGAGTACGAACGGGCCTAACACCTCCGTACGAAGGACCTTACAAAGTCATTGGTCGGTTTCGTAAACATTACATTCTTGGTGTAAAAGGCAAGAATGTAAATGATTCTGTTGACAGACGAAAGCCTTAATTATATTTTATCCAAACATCCCCGCCTCTAACCTTGTAATTTGGGGGGATTTTACTTGTAATGGGGTGATGCACCGGTCGCAACAAAATGTATAATACTTGGCGACTGCCCGACAAATAATTCTCGCGCGCAAAATACTTGGCGCAAAAATACAACATTTTTTTATTTCGTTTTGACATTTGAACGATTCTGTGTTTTTTTGGGGTTCTGGATTTGGTTTAGAATAAAACTTATAGCTAAGATAGTGAAGGTTACAAAATAAACCGTGAAATCAAGCTGGCAAAGTTAATCAATTTAAATGAACTGCTTAGTCCTCGTAAGCTGTTATATCACATTCGGCCAATAAACCGCACAAGAAATCTTCACGGGTACTATAATGTGACTTTTTTGAAAATAAAGGAACGGGATCAAAATTTTAGTTTTTTTGTTCATACGAGAATGAATAAAAACACTTTCGAATTGCTGCTAACATTATTAAAGCCTCAAATGGATACAGCGAGAAACACCAAAATAAACACGGAATGACGCTTGGCCCTCACTTTATTGTAAGTATCAATTATTATAGCTACTAAATTCAAAATAATTTTCAAATTAAAATACAATTATAATTATAGGTATCTTTCTCCAGGAACCGAGCATGCAGAGTATGGCCGCCTGTGATACCCGATAGATGTCAGCGCCTATGGATCGCAAAGTGGTGGTGGCAAGTTCAAACAATCGTTATTAAACTATTTTGCCCTAAATTTCTACTTTTTTATAGGAATATCACTAGCATTGGGAAAAAAATTTGTACTGGTCAATTAGATGTACCACCAGAACAATATTTACCGGGTACATCATCGAAACTGCCACATTTTTTCTTAGCCTGGAATCAATCTTCCCTATGATAAGGAAATCTTCAACAAACGCCTATCTAGAGCAAGACACATCATTGAAAATGCTTTTGTTATTTTGGTTTGTAGATGGAGGATCATGCTATCTACTCTTAACATGCTACCAGGAAATGCAGAAAAAATAGTATTCGAGTGTGTTGCACTGCACAACAGTTGTTTAAGTTGACATTCAAAAATTAACGAAGAATTGTTAATTTTGTTATTTTGAATATAGTCGCATACATGCAAATACCATTTCTCGCTCTCTTACGTTAAGTTTTTTAATTTTCTTGTTCCAATTATAGTTAGCGCTTAAGATATGATATGATTTAGATTAGCTAACAGATTGATGAATAAAATGGACAAATGTCTAGCAAATAGCTATAGCAACGCTGAATCTCTTGTTTTTTTTTTTTTATAAAACGGATTTTTTTCGGATGATTTATCGGAGCTATTTACATGCGAGCTCTAAACCAATAGCATCACCAAAATAATTCATCCGTAACCAAAAATATTCATCCATTTCCCCTCTTTCAAGTTAAAAATTTTTTATCTTACGGTCGGATGTAAATCTCTCGGGTAAATAGCCAACCTCGCAAACTCACCTTTAGTACTAAACACAGCGTTCACTAAAAAATACAAAAGTCATTATTCTAAAAGTTTTAGAACAATAGGAGAGTATGTTATAATTTTGAATTCTCAATTTGCTCACCACGTGAGGAAAATAATAATAATAATAAAACAGTATTTAAAGGCCATTACTGGCCCCTTACTGCGTCAACAGTCTGGCTCCAATGGTTTCGATCCTGGGCATGGTCTTCATACTGTCTTAGACAGCCTGAAGAAGTCATTCTCTACACCGTGGAACCATCGTCGCTTGAAATGGCCACTGCGCCTACCATATGGTGGTTCTCCTTTCAGAGATCGCTGCATAATTCGTTAGATCAGCACGCAGTTCGTGACCGACCCAGCGTACTCGCTGAAATCTTATTTCAAGTACAATATCGGGGATCTTCAGGGCACTTGATAGGTGTTTAGTTTTTAACAGTGGCCTTAGAGGATACATAGCACAGCTGCCAGCTGCCAGTCACATTTTATTATCCTCACCCACACTGTTATCGTTTTGGACGCAACATGACATTGAAGAGTATCGGGGATAGATCATCTCTCTGCCGAACACCCGCACTAACTGCAAAAATTCTTGATAGCCTGTTCTCAATTTTAACGCAGCATTGAAACTGTGTTACTGTCATTCTACACAATCGAGAGGAAAATAAAAGTGGAAAAAAAACCACGCCAACACAGAGCTGTGTTGCAAAATAATTTTGAAAATTTATTTTAATAAATAAAGTGATCAAAAAATACGACTCAAGTTGTCTGAATACAACCAACTTAATCTCAATAAATTGAAAAAATTCAACACGTGGCCAACATGGGTTAAGATGCAGATTTTATTATACTAAAATGTATTTTTAAACTAATCGGTACTCAACTTATATGATACTATAAGCATCCGAATGGAAAAGCACTTGAAAATACCGCTAGACGATATTCAAGCAACGAATATATACCTGGGGGAGTGGTCCGGACACATTGTAATAACAGCATTTTAAACGCTTGGGACATAGTTTTCTTGTAGCGGGTGATTACAACGCGAAGCATACCCAATGGGGTTCAAGATTAACGAGTTTCATTGGAAAATTATTATAAGTAGCTAAGGCAACTGATTGCTCAGATCTGTCATTCAATCATTCACAGGTAATTGTGACAGTGAGCATGGTTGCCCAAAATACAGAAAAACCAAAGCATCTGATAAATTAACAAACTAAATAGGATACATGTAGAAGTCTAGTAGAACAGATTTGCCAACAAGATTTGTCGTTTAGCACTTCGGTAGATATTTATGTAGCTCTGAGGGTAGAGGAAAACCAAAATGTTCAGAATTATTTAAGTGAACTGTCGACAACAGAGAGTACAGATTAAGTACACGATCATATTACCGGTAAAATGATTAGAGAATTACCAGACAAATGCTAAAAACATACATCTTCAACGCGATCATCAGGGATGGGCATTTATGGTCATCTATTAATGTCATAAATCTTATAAAAATTATATATGGAAAGCTTTCTTAAATGTTTCGGATTTCTGAGTTATATCTAAAAATATCGACAAGTTGTTTCATATTTTATATAACAATACATGAAGCAATGGACTTTGCTGAGAAATTGTACAAACCTAAAACTTTCCGAGTGTAATATCTGAAAGTGCCAAGTTATGATTAAAATCACCCATAGGACTCGTGTAAAATCGTATTGTTGGGTATCGAGTACCCGGATATTTTTCTGTGTATTGAGTAGCCGAATACCCGGGTAATTACGACAGGTACCTCCGAAACATATTTTTAAAGTATTAATTCAAAGTTACCAGAAAAGATCTGTCTTTTAATATTTTTATATTTGAGTCAAAATTACTGTCGCATTTGACAGTGAGTTGCACTGTCTATACTCATACTCCTGAGATATTTGGTGAGCAACGAGAAATTAACCTCCTTGCAGACACGCTTGTGTGATAAAGTCATCCGACCGTCCTTTTATTAAACACAGAAACTATGGCGTTGGATTTGAAAATGCTAAAATAATTGTAGATTATTGAGGTTGTCGACATTACGCTGACTTGTCTACATGACGATGAATATTGTCAGGTAATATAAGTAATACTTTACGTGTCGACAACCGCGTAGATGACTTGGCGTAGTCTACTTCGCCTATCCCTGATTATCATGCGAACTGGTTATATTACTCAACAGTGGAAAATATCGTTCTATTAGCAGCCTTTCGACAATCTCTAACACATCCAGGTTATTGATCAAGCCTACGATAAAGTTTGACACGATCGACTGATTTACAGGAGTAACGAGCTACTACCCTATATTGTCGAAGAGTTTTAGAGTTCTAGGCCCAGTGTTTTATACTTTTTGAACACGATTTATCCATAACCAACAAAGTAGTAGTATCAAAATTATTTGCTAATGACAGAGCTATTTTGGTGTCCCACAAAAAGCTGCCACAATTCAAGGTAAAAACGAGAGTTTCAAGATGACTGAGATCTTACATTGAATAGTTAATCCATGTGAAGTAAACAGATGGACACAGGATCAAATGCATGTCTCGTCGGCTGGCAACAATATATAAGCAGATTATGAATCATCCTAATCCAGAAACATTTCCTACACATCTATCACGTATACAGGAATTCCAACAACTATAAAATATTTACAGCCATAAATCGTTCCAAGCTTCATTAGATTGTGGTCGAAGGTAAACGTTCAACCAAAGCTATCTGTGCACTTATCGACAAGACGTATATCAATTGAGAATACATTTGGTAGCTATAGGTAGTAATTCCAAATTTATACATTCACTGTATTCGGCCCGAATCTTATCATTCTATGGAATTTTTTTTACTAGTAACAAACTGGTGGGTTTCGATTAGGCTCTCTTGCTCAGATCTTAATAATGTTCAATGTGCATGCGGTGCAAAAACCACAATTAGTTAATCAAACTGACTAAAACAACGAATTGCGTGGGAAGGTTATAGGAATAATTTCAAAGTCGGTATTGAGGGTGTACGTTATCAACTGTCGGGTGAAACAGAAGGCCACAAATAAAAAAGTGCCGTGGTGAGCAAAATAGAGCAAAAACAACTGGTGTGTGGGAAATATATTGTAGTGTCCTTACTAATTTTAACAAAAAGCTTAAAAATTCAAAAACGCATTTTCTGGATGACTTTCTGTGAATTTAAATGGAGTGCCTGAGATTCCCATAGTCCAAAAGGCTTTATTAAGAGATGAACCAGATAATTTATCCTCTCTGCTAAACAATGCTTGTACAACAACCTTCAGGAAAACTTTACCAGCCTGGTAGCTTCGTGAAATGCAGATTGCAAATATCAAAAATTCAAATCGACGGGCACGGCATTACATCAATTTGTAAAATTCAATTAAGAAGTACTGGTCCCGAATTGACAATTCTTCATATGAATCTATAAAAGAAGGGCGAATAACCGAATGATCTAGTGCGTAAAACACATGTTGGTGAGCAGAGAAATGTCTGCCAACTTAGGAAAGGAAATCTTTAAAATAGGTGCTACCAAAAGGTGCCGACAACAAGGAGAGTACTATCACCTCTATGGTCACTAGTATTGGATTTTCTATTAACAGATTTAACCCACCCTCATTATAAAGTGATAGGATATGCCGACGATCTACAATACTACTTCGCCAGAAGTAGAAAACTAGAAGTCATCAACTTGGGCGGTATGTTGAATAAAAAGGTAACTTTGAAAACGCATCTTGAAAAAACGAAAAAAAATGGCACTAAAATGCTAAAGACTAGTAGGCAAATTGTCCCAAATGCAAACAGCTAGATCTACAAACAGATGATTTTTCCAAGAAAGTAGAGCAAAAAACAGTAAAGTTGGCCATACTCCTGAGGCTTTTCTAGGTCTAATACCGTTACATGTAGTAGTGGTAAAGTAGTCAACCCTGAAGAACGAATTTGCTATTACAAAGAAATATAATTTAAAGGAAGCCAATTTAAAGAAACATAACAAAGCCGCACGTGACATCGAGAAGATTCACAAAAAAAATTCTCGAATGGATCAAAAACGGAACAGGAAATATAAGTGGACATAGTTGACCTACAGTGTACCAAAGAAAGGCCACTTACAAATGACGGCACTATCTTCTAGGTCAGGGTATACGATACTATTTTAAGAAGAATATTTAAAGCAGGAACAACAATAACCCACAAAATGTGCGTACTGCCTGGTATTCAAGCAGCACTCAAAGCAATTAACAGGTATTGCTGCAGATGAGTGCAACAAAGCCTTAAATAAACTGGCGATCAAGAATAAGGTCGTGCTTGTCTGGGTTCCAGTACATGAAGGAATCGGGGACAACGAACAAGTCGATCTGGATTGGGCCAAACCCTTTCTTTCGGACCTTTCTGTGGGCTTAACAAAGGGGAACATGCGGTGGAAAGGCTATGGAACTGGGCGCAATTCGAAATCCAAAAGGCCCGGGAAGCTGTCCCATGCATTATAGGAAAGTTCCTAAGATTTGATGTGAAAAGAGCTAGAAAAGTTTATCATTGCAGGGCCATATCGCAATCAAAGGAACCTAAACCTGATTCAAGATGTCGACGTGTGGACAGATGACGAATGACAAATGCCTGGACTTGTACACGCTCGCCCAATAGGCGATTATCAACACGAATGACAAATGTTCGTCTATACGTTGGTTTATCGTCCACACGACTCGTTAAAAAAAATTTATGTTTTAATTTTAATGAAGAGGTGTTATTGGCGTTTGGATGATTTGCCGAATATTGGTCGAAAATTCGTCGGCATTCGCCAGTCATATCGTTGCAGCTTTAAGGTCTTATTGATATTATATATACTCGTACTATAGTAATCAGATTGTAACTAGTCGGTCAATCAATTACACAAAAACACTGATAACGTTTTTCATTTCAACCTCATTCAATATCAATGCGAAATTGATTTCTTTTTTTTTCAATTTCCCTATTGTACATTTATCATGTTTTCGAGTTCCACATTTGATTCATCTTATCAGAGCAAGTCTGCCTAGTTTATCGCCTAATCTATTCTATTTATTCTATTTATATAATTAGAAATTTCGTTTAGATTGATTATGTATTATGTGTGTGTGTGTGTATATACAAATAGTGTGTAGCTTTCTGTTATCATGTCATGGCTTTTTATGATATGCATTTTAATTTCTTATCAAACAATAATATTTTTGTTTTCTCTTTATTTGAGCTCATCAGTCATCATGCCTAATGTTAGGGTGACTAACGATTTCTATCAGCAAAACAATTATACATCTTCTATTTTTATGTCTTGTCACACATTATACATGTAGATTCAGAAACAGCGAAAAACAACTATATTAGCTTGGCCCAAATTCACTATATTATGATTCTACTGATATATAGCTGGTAAATTCGTGCACAAAAACAGGAATACGGAAATTAGATCTAAAGTACACGCACGGTCAGGCAAAATAACAACAAGACTTGTTTTAAATAACAATTTTGCTCGCGTAATTTTAATTTTAACTTTAATTTCAATATATTTACCATAAATATAATCCTTTTTACTATAAAGCTGTAGTCTAGTACTAACTTCAAACTCTTTAACCGAATGCACCGGACCATTTCGTACAACATGCAAAATTTTCACTTTATCTTTGCCATAACCATAATTTGTGATTTTATGTTCTAATCGTTCTTCCAATTTATCGTCGTCCGATTTAAAACCACTTTGATTGTCGATGGTTCTTAACTTTTGTTTCAACATTTTCACTAAGCACTGATATGTATGTATATATGAACGGTGTAATTCAACTGAACTTCACTATGAAACTGATGTAAACTATAACTGAAATCAATCATTATATTACATACATATGTGCGAGATAAAGAATTATATATAGTTTATGTAACAACTACAATAGAATCAGCTAAATGTGCACTCGTTTTGCTTATGATGTCGTCGTCGTCGTTTCTTTTCACCTCCCTTCTAAACTGGCAGCAACTTTATATAATTTGTATAAATGTACTTATGTCTGTAATCTCAGGATTATATAGTTTTATTTGATTGTTATTTAATTCTGTTATCAATACAAATATGAATTTTTGTTGTCTTAAGAATATATGTGAGATGTATATATGTGTACATACAAAACTCGTATACGCGCATGCACATAATAGGAAGATAAATAATTGTGGTACAAATTACATATTTGTTGTTGATTAGTGGCAAAAAAAAACTGGATTGAATGAGATTTGGAATGTTGACTGTTTGATGCTTGTGAATACAAAATTTTCTTAAAAAACTATTTCCGGTATACTTTTTCCATGAAATTCTTAACATCAAATTCCAAATATAACGTCAAATCTCAAAATTTTATTGGTTACATTCTGCAGTCGAATCTCCAAGTCCAACTTCCAATTTACATATTCCAAAGCCCTCTTGACATCATTTTTTAAGCGCCAGGCACCGTTAAAATTCGGTACTAGCTGCAAATTTTAAGTTTTAAACTACTATTTCAGAACTGTTTTGTCTCCTGACTTCAAATTTGAATAGACTTATGCTGTGTGCCTTAACACACTAAATATTGACTAAACTAAAATAAATTGAACTTTCACTATTGAACACCAGGTTATAGCTGAAAAGTCTCTTTCCGAGGTTACTTTTCGTCGACTTTTCATTTCAGTTGGGAAGTTAGTTGCAATTTAAGTTTGTACATGTTTCGAGAGAAACTTCATTTAATGTTGTCATTTATTTTTCGCAAGAATATATCTCATTTTTCCCTGTCGAACAATTTACATGACATTTATAAATAATTATTACGTTTAAAATTGTTATAAAAATACAAAGCATATAGTATGTTTGTGAACAACTCTCCTCGGTGGCTGAATTTTTTTCAATTAAGATACTTGTGTGTTCATTTAAGAGGTTGATTTTCCAGTTTTCCATTGCGTGAATCAAAAATGTATATTATGATGTACAGAAATTTGAACATTTATCTTCGTGTCTGACTATGATTATCCTACTAATATTCGTTTATTTTAAGGTTTATTACTGGTACTCTTAAATCAGTTAAATGTGTTCCCAAATGAACTGGTTGTCATTTGTCATAAGAATTTTGTTTTTAAATAAATAGAGCTATTCCTATTGTGTAATGTGTATCGCGATATAATTTCAACAAAACTGGTAATACGTACATATAATATTTAACAATATTATATTACGTAAGAAATTATATGTATATAAATTATATTTACATGGATTACCTTAAAAATCAAAAAACAAATTGTATTGTGAATTACTTTGTTCGCCGTTGCCGTTTATTTTTTATAATCCATCTTAATAAAAATATATTTAAATACACAAAAAGTGTATTACACAATTATTATTGTTTATCATTATCCTTTAATAATTGTAAAAAAAAAATTGTTACTCTATGTATTTTGGATGTAGTTTTTCGAATGATTTTGACATTTAATTTAGTTTAGTTAAAGTTGAGGCACATACACTGACTTTTATGCTAATGCCATCTATACATATATTGCATTAATTAACCTTACTTTAGTTTAGTTAGTCAATTTAGTCGATCGAGGCACACAGCATTAATCTGGACCAGACTAAAAAATTGTAATTTCTCGTTAAATCCTACTCGCCCAACTAATGACTTTCAATTCATACATCCGATTCAAGTCTCTTGGCATCATGTTTTAATCTCAAAGCTCCAAATTTTAATCACTAGTTGCAAATTTCAAACTCTAAACTCCTATTTCTGAACTTTACGTTTCATATCTCTAAATTCCAAATTTGAATGTGTCTGTGCATGGTGACTAAAAAGTTTTAACTTTTAGACTCCAAATTTTAAACTTTCACGTTATATTCTAATCTCCTAAACTTACGGCGTTAAGTCCCTAATCCCAAGGCCATAATTCAAATTCGTATAATATTCACCTCTAAATTCTAATCTCCAGACTCCAATTTCATTGATATCATTCATATTTTAATCTGTAGATACAAAAGATTTCCCGACACCCGATTCAAGCCTTTTGACATCATATTCTAATCTACAGTCTTCGATTCCTAATCGCATCTTCAGACCACAAGTTTTAATATTAGGCCTTCAAATTCTAGTCCGTAGCCCAAAACTCCCAAACATTACCGTTTTTCGACTCCATTGAGTTTCAATCTTCAAAATCTAATTTCTTGACAAGAAATTATAATCTTGAGACTCTAAAATCTAGCCAAAAGCCCCACATATGTTCCAATCTCTTTGGAGTTTTGAAATTGGAACTCGGAAGTCCTGAAATTAACATTTAAAGATCTGACATGTGTTCCTTAACATCATCAAACTCTAAAATTAGTCCCACATGTTAATCTTAAAATTTTCATTTCCCAATTTCAAGTTCCAATTTCATGATTCCAAATTGAAATAATAATAATAGTAATAAACAGTGTCTAAAGGCCATTACTGGCCCCTTACTGAGTCAACAATCTGGCTCCAACGGTCTCAATCCTGGGCTTGGTTTTCATACTGTCCCAGACAACCTGAAGAAGCCAAGTGATTCTCTACACCGTGGAGCCATCGTCGCCTGCAACGACCTCTGCGCCTACCATATGGTGGCTCTCCTTTCAGAGATCGCTGAGAGCTTATTTCATGCACAATATCGGGGATCTTCATCAGATCTCTGATCTCGAAATTGTACAGAGCTCGGTAATGTACCATCTATCTCGCGTTTTGGGACGTAAATCACACGCATGACTCTTCTCTCAAATGTAATGAGCCATCTCTCGCACTCATTCATCAGCGCCCCACTTTCACATCCAAACATAACAACGGGCCTGATCAACGCTTTGTATTCAGCTTCACGGCACTTGATAAGTGTTTAAATTTTAGCAGTGGCCTTAGAGGATACAAAGAACGACTGCCTCCAAATTGAAAACAAATTGTAAATACCAAAATTTTCGTCTAAATCACCGACTTTTCTAAATAGTTGATTAATCAAACAAATTATAATTCTGTTTATGATCTGTAAAATATGCAAACAATCCAATTTTTGTTGTCCAACCCAAATAAAATGATAACTAAAATGAAAAACAACCTCAGGAGCTAAATGGATTAGCCAATTAGTAGCCGCCTATATTAGTTAATAGCCAAAAATACTAGCGTGAACGACACAGCATCAATTTTCTAACGAATTATCAAACTACTTTGAAATCGACTCGACAATAATTTATTTTCACAAAAATTAGCAGGCTGCGAATTGGTCGCACACAAAACAAAATGCAATTCTCAAAATTACATCAATTACCTAATCCAATTTTGGTTCAAATTCAAAATTACAATTTTCTGAATGTTCAAAAATTAATTGTAACATTTTCGAAATTTTTATTTATTTTACGAAGTTCGTTCAAATTCCAAATTATGTCGATCGTACCCAGTCCACAAGCAACCATATCCGATTTGCAGTTGCATTTAAATTCACGCCTCGCCGAGGTAAATATTTTACGCCAATTGAATAGTGACAATGAATTAAAAATTGGCCACCTGACCACACGATTGCACGGTCTTGAAATGGAGATCGATATAAAAGCACGTGAGAACGCCGTTCTACAATTATCCGTCGATGATTTAACGAAAAAATTGAAAACGCACGAAAAACTATTTCCCGAATTTGTGACAAAAAAATCAATGCAATCGATCGAGAGTGATCGTGATCCCGACAATAAATTGGCTACGATCATAAAACGGAAATATTCCGAGTGCGAGCTATTAAAGATTGAGCTGGAAACGTCAGAGATAACTATGCACGCGAAACTAAAGCAAATTGATATTTTAAAGGCCCGCGAACAAGAGTATCGCGATCAGATTAAACAGATGAACGATAAAATCGAGATATTAAATGCGGCTAAGACCGAATTGGAGGTGGCACACGAGAATGTCAAGAATGTGTATTTAAACGATTTGAAAACATTGTCGGAACGAAATGTTTCGTTACAAAATGAAGTTGTGGATTTGCGACGAATAAATAGCGAATCCAAAATTAAAATTAGCCAACTAACGAATGCAATAAGTCCACCGGATCCGCGCCATTTCGATCGGCAAGCGTTCGCCGATTCTATATCGAACACACAACTATTGGAAGAGAACGGACTATTGAAGCAGAAAATACGGGCATTATCATCCCGATTACAAATAGCTGTCAAGTCGTATGAAATACTTAAAAATACCCAACTAATAACTTCGTCCGGTGTCCCCGATGCTGTGGTAAAAATCAAATCGAAGTTTATCGATATCAATAATAATAATAATCCGGCCTCGACTGTGAGTAGCACGGGCGAGATGAAGGACAACAATGGTTGTCGGATGCTACACAAAAGTAAATTAAAAATGGAAGAAAGTGCCGAGAGTTTTTCAAAATCCGATGATTATCGACAATCGTGCATTTCATCGTTGCAAAATATTGACGAAAACGATGAATGTGAACAAATCGAAAACAAGGAGGTACCAATCAGCTCCGAAAAGGAAACGGAACAGTGTGAAAAGCCAAAGGTGAAAAATATGAAAACGGTTCTGCGAGAAATTTTACAAAAGAAAATGAACTCGCAACACAAGCAAGTGCTCGACGATGAAATTAAACAGGACGCGGTCGCATCAGCCATCAAAAATATATCATGCGAAGTGCGCCGCAAAGAAAACACAGCATTCAATTCGATCATCAAGTCGAAGAATACGATTAATGTGCCGGCCCCAATACCAAAATTCAAAGATTTGATTGCGTCGTACGAAACGATCAAGGGGGGCAACACCAAGCAATTGACGAAACATCATCAACGTGAAATTCGACAAACCAGTCCCGATCTACCAAATTGTTCGGTGGTCAAGGATAATATGGTAAAATTTGAGCACGAACAGGAAGTGACCGAACAATTTGTGAATAGTCTTAAAGAAAAATTTGATAGTGACAAGAAATTGCCGGATAGTAGAATTCCAGTACTCATACGAGACAAACGAGCGAATAAGGATTTGGATCACTCTAAAAATTAACTGAGATGGGAGGGTTAGTTTAGATCCCAATCCCAAACACATACACACATATGCACTCACTCACACACACACACACCAACCAATAAAACACATCGTCTATAGATTTATTTAAATATATTTCTCATTACAACATTTTTTTTTTGTTTCAAACAATTTATTTTATTAATTTACATTAGTGTTCAAATTCGTCCCTATATATGCATCCTACATATATCATTACTCTTTTCTCTGTCTCTCTCTCTTTTTCTTTAAATTCTAAATTACTTAAATTTAAAAATTATTTTATTAATATTTATTGCCTAAAATTATTAATAATTTAAAAAAAATCATAAAAATACGTTTTGCGTCATATGACATACTGTATGACATATTTTTGTCATATGACAAAAAATAATTTTTTTTTTTTAGATATGTTCATTAATTTAATTGTAATGAATTTATATATGGAGAGGATGTTCGGTGGTGGTTTTAAAAAATATACAATCTATTCGTTAAAAGGGTGGGGAGGGAGGAAGATAGGATGAAACCTTTTTTTTTAAATTGTTGGTCGTCTAACATAATTAACTAGATTCTATATGGTAGAGTGGTTAATTGAAGAGTTTTAAAAATCTGGTTTTATAGACCTTCTATCGATCAATTGTTCAATTATTCCATAAAATAAAATATATAAAACAGTTTGTGTATGTAAGTATTTTTTGTATAAAGGCACCTTTATGAATGGAATCTAACATTCGTATAAATATTAAGGATTCTATATAATATTTAAGGACATACATTAAGGACAATAATTTAGATCTTCAACTAACCATTTTTATTCATTTTAAATTGTGTTAAGGGAGACAAATATATTATATAAATATTTTTTTTGGTTTATATAAAAGATATCCCTTTGGGATAATTTTAATTTAATTAGAATTAGATTTTATTTTTAGCAAAGCATTATTAAAAGTTAAAAAAAAATATAAAATAATAATTTTAAATTAAAAAAATATATATTTTTTATATTTATAATTTATTTGTTAATTAATTAATTTTATTATTATTATTATTATTATATATAATTAATAAACGTAAATTAATTTTATTATATTATTTATATATAATGTGTGGGGTTAATATGAATATAAACGTTCACGCCTCAATTCATTGTCCAAATCGGCGAGTTGCTGTAGAAATCCATCGTTTGGACGTATTTCACGGTGCAATCGCACCAATCGCATCGCTTCGGATGCGGTCATTTTTTTGGCAATCATTAAATATGCAATGGCACATGTCGCTGACCGTGATACACCCATCAAACAATGTACTAATACTTTACCGCCGCTATTCAAACCGTTCTCGATAAATTTCGAGGCTATATAAAAGTAACGTGAAATGTCTGTCGTTGATTGATCCATTAGCGGGAAACCCATGTATCTAAAATTATGACCACCTCTTAAAATGGATTTATCATATGATTGAAAAATAAATATTTGTTTTATTAATTGATAAAATTTTGAATTTGGTTTGTTTTTTGAAAATTTGTGGGTGTGTATGTGTGTTAAAAAAAAAATCAAAGACGTGTGTTAGTATTTACCAAAATTATCAGAAAGAATTGTTTCATTTTATGTAGATGAGCATTGCCCAATGTTACCAGTCGATTTTCGGAAGGTCAATTTCTGATACGCTCGCATAAATAAACATTGTAATTAGTTTAACCTGTATCACGCTAGAAAGTTTCATGAATTGGAAAAAATCAAAGCATTTTAAGCTTTTTCTTGCTATAGACGATGATACGACGACGACGAGTCCGAGGGATCCCCATACCAATTCTTGGGCTCCTCCTCAGCTATAACATTTAGCAAATTGCAGGAATTTAAAATTTAAATCCCTCCTTAAAGGATCTCGTCAATATTTTTTGAAGAAATTAATAAGTTTGTCTGAACATTTTCTGTACATTTTCGTAATTTCGATTACAGTTAGCAAACAACCAGAATTAAATCAAATTTTAAATCAATATAAAAGTGAAGTTGAAGATTGTATTGTGCTGATAACGCCATTCAACTTCGTTAAACTTCAATTCGTGGCTGCTGCAATTAAAAATTACCGGGTTAGCAATCGTAATAAAAGACAGTAAACATGTTGCCAGCGACTTTCGCACGTTTAGTTAAAAATGAAGACCTGTCTTGTTTGGAGTTAAAAATTATAGACCGTAAATAGAATCTAGCAGCTTGTGTCGGACCTAGACATAATAAATTATTATGAAAATAGATCAAGACAGCATTAAGGAATGTAAGCTTGCTATACAATAATGGACTGCCCCACCATCACTCTTATCTCACAAATGGCCGCAAGTGACATCAAATACTGGCTTTTGATATCGAGAGAGTTGGATATGCCTAGTAATGATCGAGAAAAAGGAGATAGAATAAATATGACCTGACTAAAGGTAATATGGGCCAAACCGAATAGAGATTGTTGGCCACGTATTATATGGGTCGAGGAACCTTTGAGAAGATGAACAATGCTGGATTTAACAATTATTTTGGAAAAGACAAATAGTATGTATATATAAACAGATCAGAACGAACCAATTGACGTAAATAGTTGGTGAAGCCCTGTAAATCAACATAGATTGAATAGCATTTTTATTAGTATCCCCATTTTGCGTACCAAAATCCTGTTTTTAAAACCCCAAGTTTAGATGTTTTCAAATTCGCATACAAATTGCGCTTTCAACAGAATATCTCTTCGTTGGGTGATGCAGAATGTACTGAGATGGTAAATCCAGGATTACTTTGATCTTGAAAACCAGGATTTAGAAAACAAGGATTTTGAAAATGCTTTTTTGAAAACCAGTGTGGACTACGGAACGGACTCGAAATGAACTTCAAAACACTGTAGAACTGGAAGGAAACCGTCCTGAAGAAAAATATAGGCTGTGAAGTGGATCGATTATCGGCAAGCCGTAAATGAATTTATGGTCGTAAGTGCTATCATTGCGCAACTGCCCCAATAAGCGGAAAGATTAGAACTGAGTAAAGCGGCAGCTGCATTCGAATGAATAGTGATTGGTTATTTCACGAAACGGTCAGAAGCCAAATATTTCGATCTCATTGTTGACACTGCATGTTTGATACTAGCCATTGATTGATTTGTAACTAGAAGTTTCCAACGAAAGTTCAAAATGTACGCAAACTATCAGTATACTGTTCAGAATTCACATCATAAATTTTGCTTTGTGGCCAGAAAAACTACGTAGAGCAAATTTTACAAAAAAATTTTAATATCCAACCAGTTATTGCTCTGTTAACGTGCCACACAGTTCGAAGCCATATTTCGTATACATTGAAAAGCCGGATATGATCATCAAAATTAAGCATCCACCTTATATTGTTCTGGGTGTGAAGCAGGGATGGGCGTTTACGCGTCATCTATTATTTTCTACACCGACGTGTCGACAACCCGTAGATAACGTCAACCACGTAAACAACGTCGATAATGTAGACAATTCCTAGAGTGGTTTTGTTAATTAGTTCTAAACTAAAGGGAGACGAAATTTCTTTAGGAACAAGCATCATGTTTATCTATTACAAAATTATTAAATTGACCCAAAACAACGATATTTACCGTTATATAGAGTGGGACCCTCTTTATAACGGTGGAACGGTATAGAAAAGCTCGCATAAAAATCGAAAAAAACGGTCACAAAAAATCAGACAAAAAGGTAAACTTTCATTAAAAATAATCCGGGGAACTTTAACTATGCCCGTGCCATAAAATTTAACACATCCCACATACGTAAGTGCTACAGAGTTATTAAAAAGCCAAATCGTTCAGATAACCAACACTTGTTCATGTATGTATATATAAAAACCAACAACTTTCCTATTATTGTGGCAGGATTGTACTGTCCACCAAGACATTCTATTAAAATCAAACAATACTCTGAGTTCTTCAAGCGTCTGGGAAAAAGGTTCATAAGAATGCTCACTGGGGTTCTAGATTAACTATAACTAAAGGAAAAGAATTACTGATTGCCATTAAAGAAAATGGATGTGAATCCAACATATTGGCCAACTGACCTGATCGATATTTTTATAACCAAAAGTATTTCTGGACTCTGCTTATTTGACCATCGCCGTACATTTTCATTACGGTCATAATACACAAGAGATGTCTCTTATACATGCAGAAATAGAATGTAGATTTCAACAGAAGCTGTGTTGAACCAATTTTACAGCAGAAATTAAATTAAAAAGTTTTGGCGCTGACGAGTCTTGAACTCGAGTTCACGATTTTAATAGCATTGACTCTGCTTACTCGACCATCGGCGTATACAAAATTAGTGCTGAAAAATGATAGAAATCTTTACATGGCACAACTAAGAGAAATCTTTACAAAAAGGTTATAACCTTGATTAAAAATAATCCGGGGAAATTTAACTATGACCGTACCATAAAATTTAACACACCCCACTCCATGGTAAAACGAATTCGAGTTCAGGAAGGCAATGAGTGCTACCGAGTTAGTTATTAAAAAGCCAAATCGTTGAGATAACCAACACTTGTTCGATAAAATATGTGCCAGACGGATTACAAAATTTTCACAAAATATAGTGGATGTGTTATAATGGATGACGAAACGTCTATGAAATTGGTTTTGAACCACTTCAAGTTAGATACATTTGCAAAAAACTGTATGATTTGGCCAGCAATTTGCAGTTGTGAAGACAATTTTGTGTCACATTGTTCATAACGACGTATTTTACCACAATTTCTTCAACACGATTCAGCAGTAAAGTTTTGGCCATATAGCTCGTTCACACGACTCTAATTCCAACAGAAGCAATAAATTTTGCACGAGATTAATCAAATCAATGTTATCTCAATGAGTCCACACGTTTTCGATGTATCGAAAAATGTTGGGGTATAGTGGAAAGAGTGCTGAAGTGCAAAAGTCACATCAAAAAATTCAATTTAATCGTTTGGAAACTTTATGATTCGAAAGAACATTTCTTGCCATTTATTTTTTAAAGATTACTTCTTTCAAATGATGGCTGCAACTGCGATGGTCCTTTCTCAAAGTCCAATTTTTGATGACGCGTTCGAGAATATCGAATGGTATTTGGCGAATGACACAAGTAATGTTGGCTTCCAATGCCTCAAATCTAGATGGCTTATTCACATAGACTTTGAACTTTGCGTCGGGTCCGGAACGAATTGTGCAGGCGACGATGGCTCCACAGTGTAGAGAATGACTTGGCTTCTTCTGGTTGTCTAGGACAGTATGAAGACCAAGCCTAGGATCAAAACCGTTGGAGCCAGATTGTTAACGCAGTAAGGGGCCAGTAATGGCCTTTAAACACTGTTTTGTTTTTATTATTGGACTTTGCGTAGCCCCAAAGAAAAGAGTCTAGAGGGATCACACGATCTAAATATAGCCAATTCAACGATCCGAACCGTGAAATTAATTGCTCGCTAACATGGTTTTTCAATAAGTACATTGGCTTCAATTTCAGGCAGCAAATAGTCAGGCAGTAAATATATTATCATGGCACAATAACGAGATTGTGCTCGAAGAAGACCTATTCACAGGTACGTCCTGAGCAACCCAATAAATTAAACTCATTACTGTACAGGTATACATATATACTCTTCGTCTACCTTGGACGTCTATTCTAGTCGATAAGAACAATCACAATCCGAAAAATAATAGAACACTGGTTCAATACAAAATGAAGCTAAGTGGAAAATAAATCAAATTTGCAGATAGCGGAAGCTATCTGGCTTAAAACGATCAATTCATATATATGCCAAATAAATTTCTGATATTAAATGACATAAAGAGAATGTTACTGGAACGTGATCCGTGATAATTGACCACAAAGACCATCAAAAATAGAGAAAATTTATGAGTGGAACTGAATTTACTATATGCGAATTATAGTAAAGAAAAGTAGTCTATACAAAATATGTATAGTCTTTTCATATTTGGGCAAATAGTGAGCCCCATTAGTACGGTAACCTTCAGTTATAAAATGAAAATTCTTTCTGGTCTAAAATCGTGTTAGCAACTAAATTAAAAAAAAACACAAAATGGACAAATATTATATATGTTTACCTAATATTTGGCATATCACGATAATATAGATGGCCGGTATCAACTTGTCCAATTCGTGAACCCTCAGCTGTATTTAACACGTGTGTGATACCCATGTAACGTAAAAAATTCTTATTTTTTGCTGAAGCTCTGGAACAACAACAACAAATTAAATATTTTGGTAATATTATTGAAATGTGCCTCAAAAAGCACATTTATATTATCCTTTTATACTCACGCATCACCCACATAAAGCTTTGTAAATACTTCATCACAGTCAACATCGTATATGGTATAATCGGAGCGCCGAAGTCGTGGCATTGTTCGACATGGTGTTATCGAAAAGTGTAACACTTGTTGTAAATCTCTAGCTGTTGTTGTTTTTGTTAGGGCACTACTATGATCACTGGTACGGTGATGATGATGATGATTATGTGGATTTGATGATGTTGAATTCGTATACTATAAATAAATAAATAATAATAACAAATATCCTTATAAATTACAATTCATTTATTTTAATTATATACAAAAACAAAACTATAAATTTAAGGGACTTAACTTAACTTAAAAACGAAAGAATAAAAGGGACGAAGAATTATAAAGGCAGACATTTAAATGTTTAATTGCTTTGTATATTACTTATGTATACTTATGTATACATAAACAGTTTTTTGAGCTTTTCTGACAATAAAAAACCTGATTACACCCTAATTAATTATCCTAAAAACAAAAGAAAATATGTGAATGTTGTAACAGCAAAAAATTGTGACAAATTTTTTATGTTGATATATTCGTTTTGATTGATGTTATATAAGGATTTTCGTCTTTTGTTTTACTTGAAAGAAAATTGTATACAAGATAATCAATGATAAACATGTAAACCAATGTGCAGAGCTTTTTTTTATTTGGTAATTATTTTAATTTGAATGGAATTAATGCAAAGTCATTTATGCGCGATTATGATAAAATAACTAAATGTGGCCATGAACTGTCTGGAAAACTGAATACGTGCAAAATATCGATCACTTAATAGTTTTTATCATGGATAATGTACTTCTTGTACTAAAGTTAGCACTAAAAATGGTTTGCGTATTAGATTAGCATGGAATCAATGCAAAATACAATTTAACGGAAAAATCTTTATTTCGTTAAAAACGTAAATAAGAACGCTGTATTATTCGAAGTACTTTAGACTAATTAAAGAAAATAACTTTTGAAAAAAATGATTACGACGTGCTAACTTTAGTACCAAAAGAGACATAAATACAAGCAGTTACCGATATGGATGAGGAAGTATTTTAGTGGCGAGGTGTCTTAGCTAACCTTTTTCAATTAATTAATACCGCATAGGTTATGTATAGTAATTATTTATTAATTATAAGATTTCATTTTAAAACATACAAATGTTTATAATTTTCTATAGAAATACAAATAGTTTAAAATTTTGACGATGCCACTGGAAGAAAAAATGTACCACAATTAATTCGCCTAAATGTCAGTTCTAGTAAAAACTAAAATTGAACCCATCGTTAAGAATGAATGAATTTATTTGTAATTAAATGAAAATTTGAGTGATTTATTTGAATTAAAAATATTTAACGTTTTGTAATTAAATGCAATTAAAATTTTGTATGATTATATTTAATAAGAATAAATGTATGTACAAGAAAAATCGAAAATATTCTGTCATTTTGTAAACAATTGCCTAGCTATATTTTGTGTCTATGATAAGCTCGTGAATACAAATATTAAAAATATGAACGAGAGATGGAGATGAGAGCGGTTGAATCATGGATTGGACACGATTTACATATTATTGCATATTGGGTATTGGAAATTGAAATATATCTTAATTATGTATATACCAAAATAAATATCCAATCACCGATATACTCGTAAGTTCAGAAGTTTGCGTAGAAAATTCTAATTTAAAAAGTATTCATTCAATTTTAAGTCTTTTAGACTTCTGCTGGTTACAAACTAAAGAAGGTTAATTCATAAGCTTTAATTTAATAAGTTTTGCAAATGTGTCATTTTTTTTTGCTACAAACAGACAGTGAAGGATTCTGTCACCTATTTTTTATTATTGCCTCATTCGAAGTATCGTCCTTGATCTGTTCAACGAGATAAGTGTTGCTGTTATTATATATAAATTAAAATCGGTTACAAAATCGATTTGCTCCTGCTAAACATCCTAAATCCTAATTCGTCAAAACCCCTAATTTTATCGGTCTATATGATCCTCCAATAACATTTATTTGGTTTCCGGACTGTGGATTAATCACAGTGCTACAGAGACGTTTCGTATGGTCACGTAGACTAAACACGAAATTAATTGATTTTGACCTAATCGCACAGAACTATGCTGATGAACTTGTGTTAATAAGTTCTGGTAAGCACTCGATTTAACGCAGAAAAGACTGAATATTGTGGAATCATGGTGTCTTGAAAAATATTTACGCACTTCAATCCGCTTAAAACTGATTTAATTATCTTTACTATAGGAACAGGACAATTGGTAAACTTTCTGTCCCATATCTGTTTGGGAAGATTCTTAGGAAGCATCTTGCGGTTTCTTGGATAGTAAACGTTACGTTACGGAATTGTTTTTTTACACAATTTGGATGTTCAGTAATTTCGAATAGTTTGGAATATTTCCCAATTAAAATCTAAACAAAAACCAAAAATTGAGGCCACTTGCTTAGTTATCTGAAAATGTAGGAGTAAACCGGTCGAAAAATATGAATTGACTTTGTAAAGACGATCGCTAGTAAAAACATTCTTTCTTCAAACATTTAAGAAGTCGAATTTTAATCTTCAGAATCGTGTGAAATTATAAGGAAACTGAGTTAACATTCTGAATTGTAAACGTCGAATTCGATTTCGTATTTTGATTTTTGCAAATTCGGATTTTTTTTAAATTTATTACCTACATATCGCCAAGAGATCAACCTGGATCCTAAGTATACGTACGGTACGTCTTGGATTGATTGAACCCACAAAAATAAAATAAGAATAATATTATCGAAAGCGGATTTAGAAAATTCTAGATTTTGAAAGTGACAAAGCCAAATGTAGCCGGTTTCTCAATGCATCTCTTGCAAGTTCTATTGCAAGCTCATAACTAAATTTAAAATTTATAGTTTACCAAGTATTTTCGGCCTATAGTATTTTACCAATGTACTTTTGAATTTTATTCAAACTGACACTGTTGTGTGTTGTAATCTCTATGATTAGCTCATGAGAAAAAGAAATAAAAGCATTTTTTGAAAGCACATCCCGTTTCGTACTTTTACAATGAGCGTGGTATACAGCTAGAAACCGTCATATATCGACTGCATGTATAGTCTCATTGTGAATCACAACTTTGTAAACCCTTCAAAAAAACTTTTAAAGTTTTTGCAATTTGAGGGAGATTCTGCAATTTTCAAATTTCACCGTAATTTCAAATGAAAATTCAAACTTTTGATTATAATTTTAAATAAATTCTGGAATTTAAATAAATGTTTACTCCAAGTGTTTGCGGAAGTTATGAAATGATGGCTTCAATTCTTTTATTTTTGTGAAGTCTTACAGAAATATTTTAATACCAATAGTTTAGAAGATAATTTGTTTCCCTTGAATATAGATTGCTTTGAAATTTACTTTCTCTTTCGATCCCGCCAAAAATAGTCTTTAAAGAAGAGTTGATGTAGATTCTGATAGAAGGAATTTCATGTAGCCGCAGGTTCAGAAAATTCAATTTTTCAAAATTAATATATCACTTTCGTGAAATATTAAAATATTAAAATTTGTATAAAGTCAATTTCTAGAGTGTTATGTCTAGAAACGGTTTATTTAGAAGGCCTTTGTTAATAGCTACATCACAAGAAAATGGTTATATGTGGGGAGCAGCATTCTTAGGAATGCTTTCATGCGTGCAGACGGCAAATAAAACTAAAACGGCAGATTGGTTAATCTGATGGTAGTTGGAATGATAATAGCCGCAATGATTAGCTTTGTGACGGAGTGATCAGGAGGCTTAGCTCGTCCTCGGAAATGCAGAACCGATTTGTCGTCAAGAAACAAAAATTCTAGTTAAAATGCTCTAAAAATCAAAAAATGTGTATCATTATGTAGCTGATACTTATGATTTGTTGTTGGGACCATCAATTTGGGTTACCAAATTGATAGTCAGCTTACTCTGTTATATGCGCTTCGTATCAGGTCGTATTTATTCAAGCACCTTTGGTACGTATAAAATATGACCATACAAAAATTCGGGTAGGTGGCGCTTTTGATTTGTCGTGTTACCGAGCTATTAATTTGGGTTATTTACCTAATAAAGAACTTCCATGTCAGGTTTTAAGTAATTAAAACCTTACTCACTTTTTATATGTAAGAAATGGCCCATACGAATCAAAAGTGGATGGGTAATTTTAATTATTTTTAACCTGATCCCACGTAAAATATGACCCGATACTGATACGTAGAATGGAAGCTTTCTATTAGGATGGTAACCGAGATAGATAGCCCGCTTAGATAGTAACCAATGAAGGAATATGTTCAGACCACACACCAGTTATTATGACACTCGTAGTGCCACCATAATCAAGAAAGAAAACTTGCCTAGGTTAACAAACAATAAAACAAATTGGGATGTTTTCCGAAAGCTGATCGAAGAAAATACAGTCTTACAAGTATCAATTAAAACTGCGACACAACTCGATGACCAATTAGAACTATTAAATAATAATATATTGCAAGCAGCGTGGCAGAGTACGACCCCTAGTCAATATAAAATATCGAGGCGCAATAACTATTAATTGTAAGTGAGAGATTTGGTTAATGAAAAGCGGAAGCCTCGTAAAACCTGGCAGAGGAATAGAGCACCACAAAGTAAATCCAGATTTAATTATTTAAGCAATCAACTGCAGTGGCTAATTAAAGAAATTAAGAACAATTCATTTAGTGAATATCTAACTGGTCTATTCGCTCTGGAAAGCAACAAAAGGACTTAAACGACCGAACATGCAGGTGCCTCCTATATCAAAAAGGATGGTGGAACTTGGGCAAGAAGTGCTAAAGAAAAGGTTGTCTTGTTCGTAGCCCACCTTGAAAATACATTTCACCCCCTTCCGAGGCAATGAGCTAATTGCCTATAAGGTTATGACCTAATTTCAGGACAAAAAATTAAAGAACTCCTCGAAAAGGGTTTACGAAAATTGCTTCAAGTAATAAACGCGGCGTTTCGACTGAAACCTAATAAACCTCTTAATTTTAAACCAATTTCGCTACTTCCTACAATTTCAAAATTGTTCGAAAAACTATTGCTTAAAAGGTTAAAGTCTGTTAATAGATACTAAATATAAAAAAATGTGTTTGACTAACTATTCTACTGCTCTTTGGCTCATAGAGTAGAAAATATCATAGAGTATTCGCTATCATCTCTATCTCTCATATATCTTTGAAATTTGGTATTTTGTGATAAATTTGTAATGTAATTACACACACACAACGGAATTATATTCAGGTTTCCATACTCAAATCAATTACCATATCCATAATATATAAACCCTTATCAATATATAGCGATCCAAATTACTTGTCACTCAATTTCCTGTAACTAAATCAAATCAGCTTTTAAAACAAAACAAAAAGCTTTAAACAGCAACACCTCCCTCCGAAAAAAATCATTAATCTTGAATTGTATATATGTAAGTATAAACTAAACTAAAAATCTAAACAACAACATGAAAAATCTATAATTTGATTTATTTTGCCACACAACACAGTAATTTTCTTCATTTTCCTGCCTCTTTAGGTCTATATTCGAGTAAAAAAAGTCTTATCGATTAAATGAACTGTCGAAAATACACCGCACAACAACAACAACACAATGAAAGCTCACCCGCGTCATATAAGCATTTATTGTATGCTTTTATTCATATACACATAACGTACATAAATATATATGTATGTATGCGTATTTATGATGAATTGGAATATCCAAAATGTGTGTTCTGTTTGTTTGGCTGTCTTTATGCGTCTGTGAATTAATGAGATTGAGACGTGTATAGGGAGAAGATAATCCTATATACATATACGAATATATAAGAAAGTTGTATATATTTTAGAGTCGAGAGACAATGCTAAATTATCATCGCAGAGTTATATTACATCTTGCCAAAAAGTTCTTGTGCGGCAAAAGCTTTTTACAAATTTTCATTGTTTTGATTTCTATTTTCCTTTATAACATTTTGAAATAAAGTCGATGACCAAAAACAGAACAAAAACAAAAAAAACGAACAAAAATTATTAAGAAAACCGCTTGATGGTGATGACAGTTCACTTTTCATTAGTTTTATTATTTTTTGGGTGCGCGGTTGGTGGTTATCTCCTCGCCACTAATCGATTCAAAAATGTTCATTATTCAATATTTTTTTTGCCGATTCGAGCTTTTATACATTGTTACAATATTTGTTTTAGTTATGATTGTATCTGTATATATATATAGTGTACACAGAACAGAAGAATCAAAATTGATGACAATAAGAAAATGTTATGCTTCTTTGTTTGTTGCAGGATGCGGAATAAATGATTTATGATTTGCTTTTAAGATTAAATTATACGTATTAGAGTAATACATACTTTACGCGCAGCCTTAATATCGGCTATTTAGTTAGTATTCGTCTAATGTATACGCACAATATTTTTATGAAGGTATATGTACTAATGACTTCAAGGTGGGTTTTATAAATATCCATAAATTTTTCATTATAAATTCAGGGAAAAAAAAGGAAATTATGAAAGGCTAGAATTAATTATATTTCTACTATGTACATTTTATATACCCAAATTAATTAATGTACGTATACATACTTAGACATTTAAATTTGACTGTCAAACCGAAATGATAAATTAAACCATATATATTCAAAAAAACTCTTTCTAATTTACTGTAACGATGATAAGACGGTATACATGATGATGAATTATTATCATCATATATACATAAATTAGACAAACAAAATTTATAATTTCGATCAATATTCTTCTACATCGTATACGATACGAAACATCAACAACAACATTGGCTTGGATCGATTTCATTCCCTGTTTGCATTAAATTTATGGCATTTTTCAATTTATTTTAATGGCCAATAAAAAATTTGTTTGGATTCGGATGGATTTTAAAATGGTTTTGGATATTATGTACCTATATAGCAGTAGCACATCTGTATCATTAAATTTAATTGGTGAGAGATTAGAATAAAAATACGTTCGTAACATGGTACCTATACACAGTACCTATATGATATGATGATTATATTTCAATGTTATCTGTTTATACTCGTATATGCCTTTGGGATTCCGCCACTCATTCATATACATATTTATTTAACTTCGACTTTCAATTCTCTTTCAAACTTAATTCAAATTAGAATATATCATGATTATTTGGGCGTCTGCTAGACTGCATCATCTGACTCTATCTGTTTCGCTACTGTTACCACTATTCTTCTCCACAGATCACTGCCGCCGGTCTTCCCATTTTGCTTTACCCTTGCCGATTCACTTCTGTTGCGTCACTTTCATCGGAGTAAAGTTTATGCCAAATTAACAAATTATACACACCAGTCTAAAAGTATCCATAAATATCATTCCAAATTGTACTTCTATTGATCGAATCGATAACACGTCGGTTTTATCATGATGGGTTTCCCCTAATTCAGGAACATTTACTTCGCCTCTGTCAAGCGTGTTTTGCGTTTGGATATGTTCCACAGTCCAGGAGTAGGAGTAGAGTTGTATTCATCCCGAAAGCTGAGAAGACGGATTATACCGATCCCAAAGCATTTCGCCATATTAGTCTTTCTTCAAACTTTCTCAAAACTCCGGAAAGAACTGTTGACAGATATATTAGGGATCATCACTTATCTGTCATCCCACTCAGTACCACTCGTCATCCTTACAGAGTTGGGAGATCATGTGAAACTGCGCTGCATGAACTTTATACGAGGATTGAAAGATCGCTTAGTATATTAAGGAATTTTTTAATGCATCGAAAACTAGTCTGATAGTCTTGATAGTACCAGACGTAGGAATACTGGAGAGCTGTCTGCTCCTTCTCTTTTTGGAGAAACGATCGCTAGATCGTCAGTATATATAACACATACACAGCATATTTAATTTAAACTGCAAAAGGTCACTTCCATTTTCTGGCAGTGTAGAAGAGCATTTGGGAAGTCGCGGGGTTTGACCCCCAAAATCTTCATGTTTATTTACAAATCTCTAGCATTACCTATGCTATCTTACGCGTCTGTTGTTTGGTGGCCTGTGGTTCAGTCAGTTTCTGTCATTTGCGTAGCTTAATAGCATACAAGGTATGGCTTGTCGAGCTATTACGGGTGCTATGTCCTCGTGTTCAGTCGGTCATCCTAGGAACAGCATGCTCCGCTGCCTTTCGCCTGCGGTGTATTGATGGACTAATATTGCAGGCAATATAAATTTAAGCAATAAAAAAGTTAACACTCATTTCTCAAATTAATTATATAAGTAATGAACAAAACAGAATTCATTATTTTTTTATTTTTAATATAACAACGTGATGCTCAGACGGGCTGACTTTATGTCCTTACTAAAGCTGCTGGTTATCATGCATCATTTACTGCTTACAATAAATTTAGCATCCTGCGAAAGCAAACCGCATGTTCACTAAATCATATATGTATCAATTGGGAGTGTCTATTTAATAGTTTGTCTATGGACAATAATATTGTTATGTTTTATAACGGTATATACCCTCTATGTTAAGTAACAATTCAGGCAATATTCCTACAAAATACACATAAGCTTCCTAATTGCGGTAAACAAACTATCTTAGGTTACTTATAAGGGCAAAAGAAGAAGCTCACAAACGCTCATTTTATTTCTTACAAACATCAACTAGATTATTCGTTGTTTTCCAATTGAAGAAAGAAAGTTAAAAGTTTTGTAATCAACATTTAGGTAACTTTTAAATTTACGTTTTCATAGTATCTACGATTTTATTTTAAATATATCCTAAATGTTGATTACAATTAATAAATAAATTCAAGCACGTCATGAAATCGATTATGAAAACTAATACGTTTTATGGGATAAAACGGAACTGTTATGGAGCCGGGAGCCACACTGTTGTTCGTGGCTCCTGTCTTTCAATGTATAGTTTGTATCTAAAACACGGTCCTTTAACCGTGTAAATTGTTCAGCGCTGTTGAAATTGAGTTGATGTCTAGAATTAATTAAGAAGGGTCCGCAAAGATAAGATCCGATACCAGTCCATCCTGTTGAACGTCGCAGCAGGGTTGCAACAAAAAATTGCGGGAAAAAAGTTATTTGTTTTGGAGAATACCCTAAAGCAGGCTGCTATGATAGGTATATGTATTTGCTAAATTTATAGGAATGTCGATGAACCAATCAGAAAGAGAAACCAAAAAACACAGTGTTAAGGAATAGGAAGTTCCCTACTAATTTATGTTAGACTATTTAAAGATTGAAAATTTTTTATCGATGATAAATTATCGTTAATTGGTCGATATGATGAAAAGAAATTTAATTTTAAGCAAATTTTGCTGATGGATAAATTCTAACGTTAAGTATTTTCTGATATTGTGAATTTAATCTAAATTTTATATAATTTAAATTATATAGCTTGGCATCGAGGGTCATGCCAAGGTGTTAAGCTGTGTTTGCATTTCGAACCTATCGTGAGTTAATTTCTATCGGTATATGGTAAGCCTTTTGATATGTAAAATTCTTTGTCCAGTTATACAAACCGCATTGGTAATCTTTTAGAGTTTGCTCGTTGCATCGGCGACATTACTTCCAATTGCCATAATTGTCATCTGCAAAGGTAGCTATGATTCCTTCATTTGTGGTTGGTAAAATCTTTGTATATAGTAAATACAGGATTGGTCCTAAGACACTCCCCTGCGGGACACCGGCGGAGATTATCTCTAGTTTGGAGTATTCAAACGAAAATGTCTATTGGATAAATAAAATTTTAGTATGGCACAGAATTGGCTCGGCAGATCTTATTTCTTACCAGCTCTCGAACTTCCATTGGATAGGATATGTTAAGCATCTTCTTGTTTTGTATAATGGGGGTGCTTGCCAAAGCAACTTAGTGAATTTTTATGTCTGCCCTGATTGAAACAATTATCCTCTGACATCGAAAGCCTAGATCCCCAATAGGTGTTTTTCGCATTAAAGTCACCTCTAATAGTAAAATCACGTTAAGCGATTTAAATATAGTTTAAAGTAGTCCTCCCTTTTTAAATTATGCCAAGGAGGGCAGTATATTGCTGATACAGTAAATGTGAATATTTACAGTAGTGATTTGCATTGTTTCTTCTTCGATTTTTGTTTCTACATGCTGTTTTATATTTTCTTTTAAATTGTAAATAATGCCGAATAATGCCACCCTTGCTCTTTTCGCTGGATGAATGGAATGATTTAAGTTATAACCCCGGATTTTAACAAACGAAGATTTAACAAAATGGCTTTCAGATATTAGGAAAATGTTAATTTTTTCTGAATTTAATAATATTTCTATTTCTGGAATATGCTGCATAATCCAAGTCGCATTCCAGATTGCTATTCGGAAAGTTTTATGTTATCACATTTTAAAGTTCGTAAAGTCTTATAAAGCATTAAAGCATAACCATAATATTTCAAATCATTTGCATAATTATTTTTCTGAGTCTCCCAATAATGTAGTTCAATGTTGAAAATGTTCAGCTTTACACCTCAATTTACACGTAGCGCTTTTCATGTCCAACAGACGCTAATATTTTGTTTATTTTTATCGGATACTGCATCAAACAAATAGATTCTTTAAATTTTATACTTAGCCTCTGAGTATGTAAATTCCGAATTAAATATATTTTTGACTTGATTTTTAGAAAACTCAAAAAACTCATAATAGATTTTCGATTGGGGATCTCTTCAAATTCTTTATCAATTATAAAAAATTAAATCTAAATTCTAGTTTAACAAGTTTATGACGAAATAAATAAAGTGTGTGTGTGTTTTAGCGTGTAGACAAAACATTAACTTTTACACACACTCATGTATCGATTTATGAACGAACAAATACGCAAGAACACATGTATGTATCCGATTAGAAAAATGTAATCAAAAAAAAAAAAAAAACTCTTACATATAAATCAAATCAAAACACACTAAACATGTATGCAGCATAGATATCGAAATAATGTTATACATTCAATCAATTTCATCCCATCTGGGACTATTTTTTTACATTTTTCATACATGTTTCAATGTAGGCGGAGTGAGAAGTCTGGTACAAATGAAACAAGGAATAATATTTTCGGCCAAAAAAAAATTAATTTTTCAACGTAGTCGCCTTTTGGCTCGATACACTTAGTCCAACGTTTTCCCAATTTTTCGATCCCTTTCGAATAATACGATTTCTCCAACCCTTCAAAATAGGCGTTTGTTGCATCAATGATCTCCTCATTAGAACCGAATCTCTTTCCACCGAGCCATTTCTTCAAGTTTGGAAAGAGGAAATAGTAATACAGAGTGCTAAGTCTGGAGAATATGGCGGATGTGGAAGCAATTCGAAGCGTAATTCATAGATTTTGGCCATGGCAACTACAAACGTGTGCACCCGTGCGCATTGTCTTGATGGTTCGTGTAATATATTGCGCACACGTTCATCTGAAATGCGTATATACTATCTCAGCTATCTAGCACTTTTTCACTCTTGCAATACCGTATCATGGATTTTGTCAACCATTTTTAGTGTGGTGATTTCATTTGGGCGTCCTGAACGTTCGGCATCAATTGTACACAACGAAAATCAGTAAACCACTTGTGAATCATTTTAATTGATGGTGAAGAGTCCCCATAATATTTATCAAGCTTTGTTTTGGTTTGCGTAATGGTTTTTCCACGCTAAAAATAATTTTTAATTAACACACGAAATTCACTTTTTTCCATGTTTGCAAAAAAAACAATGACCGTCAAAACTGAACTAAATGACAGATCTGTCTGAAAATTTTAATTTGATCTAGTGACGGATGGTATTGACACATGACATCTGCGGGTTTGCGATTGTGGCTCTTCTGTTGCAATTTTACCAGCCTTCTCACTCCGCCCTAAAAATAATCTATCTTCGATAAAAATCTTCGATTTGTTAAAGAACGCGTACACACAAAGAAAGTATTAAAGAAAAATTTTTTCTCACATCGCTATATAGAGGAAGTTGATAAGATGTTCGCCAAATAAAACAAAAACATATTTCACATTTAATATCCTTTTTATGAAATAATATATAACAAGGATAATTGTATCTCATAAAACATAAAGTACCTCAGCTACACAAAAAAACTAAACATTTTCATGACATAAGCCACCCCAAATACCTACATACATACACGAACACATAATATAGACTGCAATTAAAATAAAAATGAATGGGTTGGATGAATTTTTAACAAACGTCACAAAAAAAAGGATAGAATTTGTGTTTTTTTTTTGTATGATTGTTATACTGTTTAATGTTCGTTTTCGAACAAAACTATTTCCTGTATCCTGGAAAAATTGTACATAATGAATTGTCTAAGTTAAAGGATACACGGAGACACGTAAAATTTATGAACAATTTAACGTCAGAGATAGCAGACTATTTTATTTTTTAGTTTTAATATTTACGATGCATTGTGTATCGATGTCATGAGTGGGTTGAAATATAGAGCTGTACTGTTCATGGAAATCGAGCAATAGTGGCCATCGATGGATAGATTTTTTAGTTAGGCATCAAAAGACAATACTTTTTAGTTTGGTCCAAATTTCATAACTTTCTGCTGACTCTATTAATCTGATCACATTTTTGCGTATTCTACGTCTTTAGTTATTATGAAATGAAAATAACGCCCTAGTTTTTTAATTACAAAAAACTTGATTAAGCGTTCAAATTCTGGAACTTTAAAAATAAAAATATTTAGGTGTTTTGGAAAGAACATTTTGACTGTAAAAAATTCGAATACATTGGATCTTTAAAGTTCAATTTTATTAAATCAATATTCAAAGGGATGTTGAAGGATTTTTATAACTGAATTTTGTACATACAAATTTAATTCAAACATATATATACAATTCACAGTTATAAATTTTAGAATTTTCAGATTTATTGTGTAACATCAGTTTTTTGAAATACAATTCTGAATTCCCTCTAAAGTAGATAGCTCACAACTCAGATATCGCTGTACGAACAGAGCTCGGTATAAATTATCATCGTCGCGTTTTAGGTTTTAAACCTTATATGCGACTTTGATTTCTAATGTGGCTGTCATGACAACAAATTTGAATAATACGTTATGTATTATTTATATTTGAATTACTTGGCATTCGTAAATTAGTTAAATGTTAATGTCAACAGCTGTCAACAACTTAAAATTTCAAAATATTAAAAAAAAATCAAAATTTGGTTAGAAATTTAAAATTTTCAATTTGAAGTTTGATGTTGTCAATTTGATATTTAATCTCAATTTCGAATTTTAAAAATTTTACGGGTTGGAAATTGGAGAGAATATAAAAGTTGATGAATTTTTGAGGAAAACCATTATCGCAATATGTATTTAAAATACCGCCAATAAAGAAAGGCCCTATCAAATTGTCGCCAATGGCTCCACATTAAACGTTCAATCTACACGGTCTTTGAAATCTACTTCACCACGTGACTGAGCCAGCGTACTCGCTGAGATCTAACTTCATGTGCAGTGTAATTAGTTGTCTTAGAAGATACAAACCACGATTACCAGATGCCAGCCACAATTTTATATCTCACACTGTTATCGTGAGTGATAAGAGAGCTGAAATATTTGGATCTCCTCACTCCCTTAAACCTTTAGTTTAAGACCACTATACTAATATCTGCGGTGTGCCATTGTTTCTATAACCTTCATCATGTATTTTGTTTTGAACTCATTGATCTGGAGTCCAACAGAAGCTGAATACTCTATACCCGAGTTACCTGCAAAAATGCTCGATACCCTGTTCTCAACTTTAACACAGTATTGAGAGTGCACCCATGTCATTCTATACACAATCGTACCAATTTTGTTGGCATTTTTGGTATTCCAGGTCTGAAACTACGGTAATTTCTTTAAAGTAACTGCGCGAACTGGGTTAATTGCAGAGTTGGTGTGCTTTCAGAACCTCAGCCTTCCATCGTTCGTGCTTCTTTCATTTACAATTCCGTTTAACTACCGTCCTAGCAAGAGCAGCCTAACATGGTGTTCATATATAGATCCCATCAGATCGTCCATGTCATTGTAAAATGAGTCTTTATCTTGTGGCGGACTTCTGGGGCGCGTGTCCATAAATTCTCGACAGGTGGGCTCACTTCAAACGCAAGAGATAAGATGCACAATCGGTTATTGACTGCTTGGAAATCCAGTACAGCATTCTTGACCTGCGCACCAAGAAGAAATCCAGTTCCAAGATTTCTGAGGCCATCACCACTGTAGAGTAACGTATAGCCCTGGGATGCATGGTTTCCACTTTTTCTTGAAGAGCAACGAGTTCCAGCCAATACTCCTTCATGCATGTGATTAGGTCCTCCAACACTCCTGGTTTCCTAGCTGCCTAACTATCTGTCTGATTCTGTCTGTTATTTTCAAGCTATTCGCTTTTGTCAACTTAAATGCACCACCCGATATATGCGTATACGTCCAGTAAAATATTATCTAGCGATTAACACAGGCTAATCTATCAATGCAATTTCTGGGGCCTAACAAAAGTCTAATCATGGCATCGTGGTTACCATCGGAACAGCGCTATTTCACATTGAGTTTAACATGCCTGCGGTTTATAATTTATGTTTTATGTTGAATGAAGTATATATGTATATAGGGGGATACTGTGCGATAAAAAAAAACAGCACGATTCACGTATATGTATACGCGTTAAGCAAATACAATTCATTTTCGGTTTAAAATTGTCTCAAATATATGCAAATAAAAAGGCAATGTGAATTACGTGCAAATAAAATTATATCGCTTACACGAAAATCTCATCCGCGCGCACACACACAACAAAATCCATACAATAATTTAAAATTTTCATAACATTCGTAAAAATTTCCAAACACGCACGTAATTTCCATTTTTGTATACATTTTGTGTTTTATTTCTTCTGCATCATCCATTTTATTTTATTTAGTGCTCAAGCCTACAAAAAGGAAAATATGGTTATACGAGTATTTACATCTAATGGTGTGGCAGTGTGTAATAAAATCATTTTTGTGTGTTTTGAAACTACCTTTTTGTATATTTTTTTTTTTTTGCTATATAGTGTTTTAAGCTAAACGAAATCTGTTTCCAATAATACCAAACCTACCTCAATGTGTTCAAATCTGCCATATACGAATGAATAAAAATAAATCCAAATCTATATATCAAATCATCCCAAAATTCCATTGGGACACACAAATATCGGTTTTTAGATGCGTATACACGGAATGACAAATTTAAAGGTCAATTTATACAACCTTTCCCCTATAAATAATTTACAACCATCTATCCTACCGACTATACGATATACAACAATAACAACACAAAACAATGAGACTGGCGATGATAATATTGATCTGATTACTATACGAGATATATTCTACAATTTCAACCAAAAAATAAGAATCTCATCAGTATTCACAAAGAGTTTTGAGCAAAAAATCTGAGTACGATAAGAAAATTAAAAATGACAAAAAGCTTTCTTTTATATATACCGACATTATATATACAAAATGACAAAGAAACTTAATTCTTAGCTTTATTTGATTATATAAAATATCGTGTGTGTGTGTGTGTGTGTATGTTTACAAGACGCAAGTCATTGCCCCTTAAGACGTTACACAAGCAGAACGAACAAAAAACAACAACAAAAATTATGAACGATGAAAATCATTGATAACGCAAATATACCAGAAGAACGAACGAACGAACAAACTCATTTATAAATTTTTCTTTCCTGTTTTACATTTCTGCGCCATTGTTTGCTTAAGTGTTTTTCTCGGCAATAACAATGCACGATAAATGTAATCCTAGTTTTGTGTGCACGCTGATGCCGGGGCATAACAAATATTACTCCTCTGCCTTATAAGTACATCGTAAAATATTAAAAATATTTTTGGTGTGTGTATAACACTATATTTATTATATAGATCCATACCTTCGGGAATGCCTACAAGGCGAAAAAAATATATAAAATACACAATCCGAACACCCGACAGTATAGACTATAGAGTATGTATGTATATATATATATGTAGTGGAAATGCTTTATGATGTGCGACGCTCTAAGCAATGGAACATAAAATATACGTGCTAATAAAACAGCAAAATATGAGTTCATATATGATATGTGTTGTTTTGCTATAGATGTATATGGGATATTGCTGTGTGGGTGTGTAATCCAACAAACAATTTTAAAATATAAAATCACACAAAAAAAAATTGAAAGTGGTAAGATGATTTTGGTTCTAGGAATTATGTGTACTTCCGCACGTTCAATTTATGATGAATTTATAAATTTACATACATACTCTCATCTCATACTCTCGTACACCAATATACGATTTCATAAATCATTGAACTATTTAACCTTTCAACTGTACATATATAACCGATTTTATTGCAATAAAAACTAATTTTCAGTGAAAGCTTTTACAATAAAATTTTATTGTCATTCAAAATATACAAGATACTCACGTTGGAGGTAAAAGCATCATAATTTTCACATTAAACCAAAGTTATATACTTAGATAGTAAAATAGTTATCAATTCGATTAGATATAGGGGAGCTTTCAAGTATAGTGTATTTCGATACTTTGCATAGTGTTAAAAAAGTATAACCAAGATGCTAGGAAAGCTTTTAACAATTCGATAATTCAAATTTTGAAAATGTAATTTCGTCTGAATTCCCAATAAACAAAAAAGCAAAACCAAAATAATGGCCAAATTAAAAAACATGAGGTTTTATTGAAAATTGACTAAAGTGCAAATGGTTTTATAAATTTATAAATTTGAAAATTTTTCAGACAAAGCCTATAAATGAATAAAAAATTATATGAGAGTACTCTTGCCTTGGAATCCAATCTATTTAGAATTTTCATGGAAAATATTGCACTCCCTGTTGAAAAAGTCTACCAAGTGTCAGCCTCTAGGACTAGTGGCAGGGCCAAAAAAAATTGAGCTTTTTTTAGAGGAACATATGAAAAATAAATTTTTTTTTGGCACGATATTTTTCAATGAAAATTTTGATGGATTAAGTGTTTTAACATTGAAATAGAATCTACAATACAATTATCTTTTTATAATTGATTTAAAACCTAATCAAAGAAGTTGTTTAATTTTTGTAATATTTATTAATCGAATTTATAGAACAAAAAGCATTTCTCCGTTAAATTGATATACCGGGTATTTCTTTTAAACTGAGACGATCAAATATCTCGAAAAATAGCCACTCTACGGAAAAAATGTCCATAATCAAAATTTAATCATACCGCGGGGGAAATACATTAGTGCAAAAAAAATAGTCCCCCACCCCCGCTTTGTAAGTGGGGCAAAAAAAAAAAATCTGGCGCGGTAAGATCTGGTGATCTAGCGGGCCAATTTATCGGACCAGCTCTACCGATCCAGCGACCATTGAAATCACGATCAAGTATTTCACGTGCCATCAACAAATAGTGTGCAGGACAACCATCATGTTGAAACCACATGTTCCGTCTCACTTCTAAGCTCAAATTTTCAAGTAATATTGGCAGTTCATTTTCCAAAATGTTTCGGTACATTTGACCATTCAAGTTGCCTTCAATAATGTGGGGGCCTATGAGTTTGTTGCCAATTATTCCACACCACACGTTGACAGTCCAAGGACGCTGATGTTCAACTTGACGAAGCCAGTGCGGATTTGTAACACTCCAATAATGCATGTTGTGTCGATTAACCGTTCCATGGTTTGTAAAAGACGATTCGTCGGAGAACATTACGCAACGAAAAAATTTGGGTTTTGTTGTATTTGTTCACGTGCCCATTGACAAAAAGTTACCCGATTTTGGAAATCAACGCCATGAAGATCTTGGTGTAAAGACACATGATATGGATGATACTGGTGCCGTTTTAAAATTCTCCAAACACTGGTGAGGGGCAATCCGGAATCGCGAACTATTTCTCGTGGACTAATATGATGATTATGAGCCACTGCTGCCAATACAGCAATTTCATTATTTTCTCCAGTGACTGTTGCTCTACGGGTCCTCTTTTACGGTTGAACATTTCCATCAGTAATAAATTGTTTGATAGTACGGCCAAATAAAGCACGTGAACGAATCCTATCCGGAAAACGTTCAGCTTCTCCATAAACCAGAACCATTTCAATTTTCTCTGGCACAGTTAAACGCCCCATTCTAAAGTATTTTGTCGTTTATTTTGCAATTACGAAAAACATGAAGATAAGAAAATAAGTCTCAGTTTAAAAGAAACACCCGGTATACAATACACAGAAATACCAACGCAATAAAAATAAACTGCAAGATGGAAAGACGGAAACTACGGAAATCCACTGGGCTTATAGTGCAATGCAAGAAGTGCCAAGCTTTAACCATACGCAAAAATATTGCAATAGAGAGCCAAGAAGTGTAAAGTGCCGTGAAAGGCACCCTGCTCAGGCGTGTCCACTAAATAGAAATTCCCCTCCAACATGTGTGAACTGCAAAGAGCAACATCCTGCAAACTACAGAGACTGCATAGTAGCTAAAGAACTACAAAAAATTAGAGACAAATCACGGCAAGATCCATCATAAGATAAAACGCCGGTAGCTAATAGCGTAAACACCGACCTAGGAATCTTTACCACATCTATATCGAGTAAAGTAACTGATCGCAAGTGGTGGCATCCGGGCTACAAAGTACGATCCCACACAAATCAGTAAATTTCAAAGACTCCAAAGATACATCTATGCTTGAAAAAATATTTAAAAGCATCGAAGCGCTAAATATACGGCTAATAAAACAAGAGAGATCCATAATGTAATCTGTAATGCAAATGGAATAATCCAACATATTCCAGAGTTAGAAATCTTTTTAATTTCGGAAAAAATTTATATATGTTTAATATCAGAAGGCCATCTTACTAAAACCTCATATACCAAAATACGTGGTTACGTTTCTTATCACGCTTTACATTCAGCAGAAAGAGCAAGAGGAGGATCAACAATATTTGTGAAAGAAAATATTCAACAACATTAGGGAATGAAAATTGAAGAAGAAAGTGCAGCTAGCTACTACCAGCATTCAAATATTTAATATCTGCTCAATTTTTTAATCGAACCACTCGCCCGTCATTATGACTGTTAGTTCCACGATCGTTAATAAGGAAAATCCACCTAGACTAACAAATAACAAAACCAACTGGGAATTATTTAGGAAATTGGTTGAAGACAACACCGATCTTCTTGTACCAATGAAGCATCCGGTTCAATTAGAAAATGAAGTGGAACTATTAATAAATAATATACAACAAGCATCATGGAATAGCACCCCTGTAATCCAAAACAAGGAGCGTAATAATTTCACTTATCCAGTCGAGATCAGAGAGTTAGTTAATTAAAAACGGAAAGCAAGGAAAACATGGCAGAGAAACCGAGCACCACAAAGCAAAAGAATTTTAATTACCTCTGCAATAAGCAATGAATAAGAGAACTAAAAAATGAATCGGTCACCCGTTATCTTCGTAGTCTTACAGACGATAAAGAAATTGAGTATTCTTTATAGAATACCGCCATTAAAAAATGATGAGGGAAATTGGGTAACAAGTGCCAAACAGAAAGTAGCACTGTTCACATGTCATCTTGAAGAAACGTTCCAACCATATTCTAGACAATCAGCGGATGAAAATAAAATACCTGTGCACAAGGAGGATTGTAGGAAAATACCACTTGTAACTCTACGAGAATTGAAAGATGAAATTAACCATAACAGAAATAGGAAAAAATATCCTGGCTATGATTCAATTACAGGTGAAATAGTGAAGGCACTTCCTGAGAAAAGGGAGCGAAAACTTGTTAATGTAATCAACGCTTCATTTCGACTGAAATATGTATAACGCACCATATCAGTTCCGATTTAGAAACAGCCACTCCACCATAGAGGAAATTCACAGGATTACAAATATTATTGAAGATGCACTTGAAAATAAGAAAATATGCACTTGAAAATAATATTTAAAATTTTGAATTGTTGCACAAATTTGAGATAAACTTTTAATTTTTTGTAAAAAAAATATTAAAGAGGCCTTTTTATCGCGAGGTCGGATCACTTTTAAATTTTAATATTTAAAAAACCCATTGAGATGAAGGTATAGATATGTATCAAATTTTAAGTCGAAAATGATTTCGTTATTACGGTTTATACCTTAAAGGTTTAATGGAGGATGGTCGTATTCAGCGATCTAGAACCTTAAGGGGTTGCTATCGAGAATATACATAGTTACATATACAGAACATTCTCGTATCATCTAAATTTTACATTTAAGCAAAGCTAGTATATTACTGTTTTACGTAATTTATGATAAAATATTTATAAAATATTTATTCCTAATTCGAGGTTGATGCACAAAAATAAAATATTTTCAACACAATGCAATAAACTCTTGGTTATTCAATTTTTACCTTGGAGTGAATGGAAGAAATCACTGTTTGCTTCTTCGCGATAGAGCCAAGCAAATGCTAAACTCTTTTCAAAATAATGCAACATTTGATTTAAATTAGTCCAACATCGTTTTCTGATTTGCGTTGCTAACTTTGAATTTCCAAGATCAAGGATATTTGATCCATTCTGATCGCTTCTTCTAAAGATCGAGGTACACATGATCAAATCTGTTCAACACGGTGCAACATTTTGTTTCAGGTTAGTCGAAACTTAATTTTTTTATTCTAATCGTACAAATCGTTTCGTAAATCTAGAAGACACAGATATAAAAGAGACTTAATCGATTGGAACGCTTCATTTGATAGTGCCATAAATGAAAACCTTTTCAACACAATGCAACATTTTTTTTTAAAAAGGTGTTAATTCGATTTGTCAATATCCCTCAAATCGTCAATCTTGCAGACATAGATAAAAGTAACATCTAGTCGTTCTGATTGTTTCTTGTGATAGAACCAAATGATAAAATCAATTCAACACAATGCAACAGTTTTTATAAATTAGTCTTAATTCGACTTTTGAGGTAATCGCTTTGTCATCCTTGCACTCCCAGATAAAAGAGGTTTAATTAATTTGATCTCAATTTTTGATTTATATGAATCCAAAATCGATTTTTATCTGGGAATGAAGGAAGTAAAATTGGTAAATCTGATTTTCGTCGCCAACTTTACAGTCCAAGATCAAGGATATTTAATCTATTCTGATCACCTTTCTTAAGATCGAGGCACAAATTATAAAAACATTAGCACGATGCAACATTTTGTTTAAGATTAGTTCGAATACGATTTTTATTATGATCGTACAAATCGTTTAATTAATACGTTTCTTCTTATCGCTTCTTGGGATAGAACCAAATATTAAAATCTTTTCAGCATAATGCAACATTTTTTTAAAGTTAGTCTTAATTCGAATTTTACCTTAGAATGATGGGAACTGAAATCACTTCACCATGCTTCAAATTACAGATCAAAAAGGTATTCGTGCAAATCACTTCTTCTGATAGAGCCATTTCAGCGCGATGCAACATTGCTTTTAAGTTATTGTAAACTTTTGTGCATAGAACTTTCCAATTGGCTTCTAACATTTTTAGCAAAATGCAACATTTTGATTATGGTTTTGTTTGAACTATTCGATTGCAAATTTTCGTTTGCAGACACAGATAAAAGAGTCTTAATCGCTCGTTTGATAGAGCCATAAATGATTAAACCTTTTCAATACAATACAACATTTTGTTGAAGGTTAGCTCAAATTAGATTGTTATTCTTATCTTACAAATCATTTCATCGAGCATGGCAATCGTTTCACCAATCATGCAACATATAGGAAATTCGTCCAAATTAGATTTTTTTTTCTGATCGTATTAATCGCGGCAATCTGGCAGACATAGATACAAGAGATCGAACCAATCTTATTGCTTCTTGTGACAGAAATAAATAATAAAATTTATTTTCAGCATTACATTTTTTTCAACTTCGTCTTAATACTCATTTTATCTTAACATGAAGGGTGCAGAAATCTCTTCGCCCAACTTGTAGTTACATATCAAAAATGTTTAATTCTTATCGCCTCTTGTGATAAAATCTTTTCAACACAGTGCAACATTTTCAATACAGTGCAGAATCTAGAACGAAAGGAGTAGAAATGGGATTTCGTCACCCATTCAGTTCCAAATCAAAGAGGTTTAATCGTTCTGATTACTTCTTCGTTTAGGATAGTCCAAATTCGATTTTGCATCGCCCAAATCGTTTCGTCTACTTAGGCAATTACATATTAAAGAAATTCAATCGGTCTGATCTTGAAAAGATGAGAATCTTTTCAACTAGTTCGATTTTTACCTTAGAATGGTGGCAGGAGGAAGGACAAATATAAGATTTCTGATCATAGAAATCGCCACTGTTTTTTGAAATCGTTTTTGGGATTTTAGAATGGCACGGGCCGTTTACTAATGAAATTGTTCACATAGAGGGTGTCCCAAAATTAACGCAAGATTTGAATTAAATAGAAAACACAGTTTTTCGTCTTCAGATTGTGATTTTTTTATTGAATCATAAAATACATAGGATAGGGTTATTTATGGAATATTACATTGGGCAAATGGCCTCCACAGCTTTGCTGGCACATACGCACTCTTTTATCGAAATTCTCCATGACCTTTTTGCATAAATATGGCTGAATTACGTTGATGCAGCGTTTAATTTCCTCCTGTAATACACGGGTAGTTATGGGCTTGTTGACATAGACCTTTGACTTCAAATAACCCCAAAAAAATAAATGTAATGGTGTTAAATCACATGATCTAGGGGCCAATTCTAATCATAGAAACGAGAGAGTACACGACTAGGAAATGCCTTATACAGTAATTGAATTGTTTCACGGGCTGTATGGCATGTGGCACCATCTTGTTGAAACCACATGTCGTCTATGTCAATATCATCCAACTGAGGCAGAAAGAAGTGTGTTATCATGTCGCGATATGTGTGTTATCATGTAACAGTTACTGCTTGACCAGCCTCATTTTCGAAAAAATATAGTCCGATGATGCCTCCAGCCCAAAACCCGCACCAAACAGTGACACGCTGTGGACGACCAGTGTATTTAGCGTCTCCAACTGATCCAGTCTCCTTTAATTTTTCAATTAATCTCTTAACAGTTGACGAAGTTAAAACACTATCCCGATAGCTGCGGCTGCCAAACTTTCATTACTTTTAAGATATTCTTCAATAATGACAATACGTTGTTCTATCGTGTAACGCCACATTTTTACTAACCCTAACCTCTCAGCTGTCAAATTATTATTTTTTTTTTGGGGTTGCCAACACTTTACTGCACAAATGGCGGCAAATTCAAATCTTGCGTTAATTTTGGGACACCCTTTAGATACTTATGACCATTTTCGAATAGTTTAAACCAACTAGAATATTTGTGGTTAAGAAAATAAAATTCTGATGGATTTTACAAATTCTCATAGATTCTTGCAATTACATATCTGATTTTCAAGCATTTTTAAACATTTTCAATTCCGAAACATCAAAAAATTTAATTTAAAATACTAGCAAAATTTAACACTGTATGACTTTTTATTATTTTTTTAGTACTAACTTCACAGTCTTTTTCTTGAGCACATCTGTTGATTACAATTTCTCCATCTTCATTAAGACAACAAATTTGAATGTATCCAACCTGATAATCACAATTTGTTGAACTACACGAATTTCTAACATTTAAAATCGAGTTCTTCATGTTATCCCATTATGAAGTAATATACAGACTAAAACTTAAATAGATAACCTAAAATACTATAATTCATCTTTAATTTAAAATACGTTTTTGTAATACTATTCTAATGTCATATAGGTACAAGTATGTATTTATGTATATATGAGTACGTCTGTCTATAATGTATAGGTTGTATGAATACACGAACGACAAATTTATATTCAAATTTCATTCAAAACGAAAATTGTGTATAGTATGTATGTGCTATTAAAATAAATTTATCTTATATCTTAAAACAAAAATTGTTAGAACAAGACGACAACGATAACGAAAAAACCTTAAATTTATTTACTTACAAATTCTAGAAATATAATATATACATAAATAAATTCTATAGCTATTTGCGAGATGTGCAGGCGACGGGAGTGAAACTAAAAGCTCCGATATATATTGTATACGAAATAAAAGTTTATGCAGCGCTATTCTGGTATATACATATGTATGTACATATGTATACGAACAAAGAATTTAATTAAATTTTTTAAATAATATTTATCTACGATATTTGTATACCGGGTGCCTCATTACTAACCTCAAAAACGCGGGTAAGCTCGTTACAAAAAAATGTTTTAAATAAAATGTTATTCATTTGAAAGCCCCATTCACTTTCAAATCGTTGTGGGGTTTGGACGTGAAATCGATGAAGTAAGCGATAAAATAAAAAATAGTCAAAAAGTGCAGTGATAGTAGTTTCTTTTTAATTATTTCATTTAAGTACATATTGTGAAAAAATTAGTGTTAGCTTTTTTTTAAAAATTATTTTATATACAAACCAGGCTAAAATTATTGGGTCGATGAGTTTATTGTCAATCTATATTAAGGTGGTACACCAATATCAACATTGGTAAATCCACGCTCTATGGAGATTGGCCTCTATGGATTCTGAGGAGGACAATCTGGTGTATAATCAGGGAACATCAAATCCGGTCGGTCAAATGAGTAACGAGTAACAATTTTCATTACAAAGGAGCTGTAGAACGCTCAGATCTCCAATGAAAAATAACAAATTCATATTTGCAAAAGACGCAGTCTCCACTGATAAAAAAAACATTAGTGTCAGAACAAATTCCGAGTACATCAGCAAATAATATAAACAGCGAGGAGCTGTTGAATAAATTTCAAAAAATGGAGAAACAGCAGCTCAGTAACGTAGTCGCTGAGCTTAAGAGAGAAAACTCTACACTAAAAGAAAAGGTTAAAAAGAACCGTTCATCATGATCATTCAAATAATTCCAACTGGTTGGTGTGGCTACAACAAGTTTTTCAACAGAATAATAGATTCAATGCTCTGAGTCAAGAGGGATATTGCACGGATGAGAAAGAACTGGAAAACGAAGTTGACAGTACTGATAACAGAAATACCAAAATACGTAGGCGCACAAAAACGAAAACGCCTCCAAAACATACTACACAAAGTGTGAACAATAACACTGAACAGAAAAACAAAAAATACCACTGCATCCACCCATTAACGTGAGCAACATGAACAATTTCGAACATTTTCGACCAAAAAAAAAGAAAAACCACAACCAACTAATTTTAAGACGCTTTCAAACAGCGACTTTTAAAATTGAGCCACCTAACAAGACAAGGGGCTTTCCACAATGCACAAATTGTCAACAACTCGGTCTCGGACATACCAAGAGTCTTTGCTATCGTCAAACCAAATGCGTGAAATGTGCTGAAGATCACCACACAACAAAATGCAAAAAACAACCAGATAGCGAACCTTTATGTGCTCTTTGTCATCAAGAAGGACAAACTGCAAATTATAAAGGATGCCCCGTATATCGGAACAAAATTAAAAGTCAACAGAGTAATAGAACAAGCGTAGTACATCGATTACAAACCAAAGCAGCTAGACCTCAAACAACGATTACACCATCCACAGTTGAATTATCTTATGCGCAAATCACCAAATCAGCTAATGAATTAAACCAAAACAACAAACACCCAGAAGTTAATAACGAGTCTAATAACATTGAAATCATTAAAATGCTCAGTCAAATTCAACATAGACACTTGGTCTGGTAATTTCTATCCCCCAAGTAAAAAAGTCAGAATACACAAAAATGATTAACTCGATCCTAAGCGTTGTAACTTTGAACGCCAATAGGCTCAACCAACGAGCCCAGGAACTGGAAATATTTCTCCATACAAACAATATAGATATTGCGCTAACTTGCTAATTTCAGAAACGCACTTCTCTAGCAAAAGTTTTATTAGAATAAAGGGATTCAATTCCTACTGGACAACCCATCCTAGTGAAAGAGCTAGAGGTGGTTCAGCGGTATTAATTAAAAATAATATCAAACATAATCAACAAGAGGATATTCGGGAATGCTATATGCAAGCAACGGTTATCTCAATTCAATGGCGCAGATTTAAATATTGCGGCAGCATACTGTCCTCCACGGCGTACACCAAAGATTTTACAATTTATTAACGTCTTCAATAAACTTGGTCCAAGATTTATTATTGGAGGGGCCTACAATATAAATCATACAGCTTGGGGTTCCAAGGTAATTTCCTGGAAAAGGAAATGCTCTGTTCAATTCCATTCATGAAAACAAATGTGAATATCTGTCTCCAGGGGAGCCAACGTATTGGCCAATGGATGCAGGTAAAATACCAGATCTACTTGATTTCTTTATCATAAAGGGTATTTCATCCAGTTACAATAGAGCCGAAGGGATTAACGACTTAACATCTGATCACATTCCTGTACTGTTGTCAGTAAGCGCTATAGTAATCAAAAAACAAAAAAAGCGAAACCTTACTAATAAATTTACGAATTGGAATCTCTTCAGAGAAAAGTTAGAAGAGCTAGTTGAAATAAAAGTGAGTATCAAAAGTAATGAGGAATTGGTACATCAAACAAAGAATTTCATTGAATACACTAGAAAGGCCACCAGCCTCGCTACTCCAGAATTAAAAGAAAAAGCGAACATGGAAGTCATATATCCTGCTGAGATCAGGGAACAAATCAAGGAAAGAAGAAAGGCAAGGGCAATATGGCATCTCACCAGAAATCCCATCGACAAAACAGCCTTCAATCGGATAAGTAACAAAGTCAATAGGCTAATCAAAAACTTTAAACAAGATTGAAATGGATAAAGACTACTCGTTATGGAAAGCCACCAGAAAATTTAAACGACCTGTAGCTCGGATACCACCCATTAGAAAAGCTCAAGGTAGTTGGGTTCGACAAGACAAAGAAAAAGCGGTACTCTTTGCTCAACACTAGCAACAGTATTTCAACCCCATGACATTCAATCCAACATCGACGTAACACCTGTTTAACAACCAAGTCAGGATTTTAAAAGGGTCGCGCCAATGGAAATTGCCGAAGAAATCGATAAAAATCTTAACCAAAAAAAGGCACCAGGAATTGATGAAATATCACCGGATCTATTCAAGGAACTACCACGTAAAGCAATCATCATGCTCACATACATATTCAATGCCTGTATGAGGTTGAAGTATATGTACCTAAATGCTTCAAAACGGCCCAAATAATTATGCTGAAGAAACCAGGCAAACCTGATGAAGAAGTAACATCGTACAGACCAATCTCAGTGCTCCCGACCTTATCAAAGCTGTTTGGAAAACTTCTTCTGAAACGTCTCAAGCCAATGGTAAACGTTCCTGATTCTCAATTTGAATTTAGGAGTAACCACTCCACAATAGATCAAGTCCATCGAATCACTACGATGATAGAGCAAGCGTTAGAAGAAAGAAAAAATTGCCCCGCTGTATTTCTGAACGCTTCCCAGGCCTTTGATAGGTTTTGGCACGAGGGATTAACATTCAAGATGAGCAAAATGTTACCACAGAATTATTGTCAGCTGCTTGAATCATACCTCTCTGATCGCAAATTCAGAGTCATCCATGAAGAAATAAGTTCTGATTTTTATCCGACGCTAGCAGGAGTTCCGCAGGGAAGCGTATTAGGACCCCTCCTCTACCTTCTCTATACTGCAGACATATCTACAAAGAACAAAATTTTCATCGATATCACGGGGTACAAGTGCCGCAGGCTGAATCGGCCAAATACCTTGCTCTGCATCTAGACTGAACCTGTAGAACCTGCAAAAGACTAATTTACCAGACCATCTTCAAACCATTATGGATGTATGGGGCTCAGCTATGGGGTTGTACTCATAAGTCCAAAAGAGACATTACCCAACATAGCCAAAATAAATTTCTTCGAATGGCCACCAACGCTTACCGATTTGTGACTAAAAGGGAAATACACAATGAATTATAAATACAATTGATAGATGACGTCATCCGCGAATGTGCCATCAAACATGAAAAGAGACTTCTCATCCACACCAACGTTGAAGCCGTACAACTACTGGATAGTACAAACGAAGTAAGACGGCTCAAACGAACCAAACCACATGAGCTAACCGAATGAATATCATACCTCAGGGGAACTGGACACTGGTACAGCAAACCCACACAAGTTTATACTTATCTCGCATAAGTACTAATGTCAACCTTACTAATGAATTAAACGAATTAATAATGTTTAAGATTGTAGTAACCATAACCAATAAAGGTGTTTAAAAAAAAAATAAAAATAATAATTTGAAAGCCCCAATCCATGTACAAAATATTTTTTTTAAAATTTGGTGTAGGTTTTTTGAAGGTCAAACCAAGGTTTGTTTCTCAAAATGTTGCTTAACTTTACATGTAAAACACGAATCTGCACAAAAAAAAATTGGTTTCTATCAACAAAAAAAAGTTAACCTTGGTTTGACCTTCAAAACCCCCAAGCAAATAAAAAAATTTAAATTTTGCCCATCGATTCGGGCTATCAAATGAATAAACTTTTATTTATAAAAATAAAATTACGGAGCTTATTATTCGAGTTATTTGCGGTTAAATGAAACACCCGGTATGATAAACATCTTAAATTATCATACCCTATATACTCTTGTATAACATTAATCCTGAAATATTAATAATCTATGTGTGTGCTTTTTCCATTTAGCCAAAATTATTTATTTTTCAAAATCCACTGTACATATTATACGTATGTATATGTATTTATATGAAACCATCATATTATATGCAAATTGATAATCGGTTTTTCATGTTATTTTTTGCGCCGGAAAAAATTAAATCAACATTTATTTGTAATTGATTAAACAAAAAAAAAATTCAAATTTATTTTTATCCTTATTGTTAACCAACAAAAATAAATTTAAAATCCTAACCTAAATAAAAAAAAAAAATCCGATTTTTTGATCTACTTTTTTCCTGTCCTCGTCCCCATCCCCTAACAAGGTTGTTTCGTTATTATAATTTCATTTTTATGTGATATGTTGTGAAATATTTTTGGGTTTGGGAGGTTTCCTATGTATATATATGTACATACATATTCCCATTAGAATTTGCCCCCTATTCCATAGCATCTTTTTTGTATAAATTTCGTGCATTGCCAAGTTTTTTGTTATTGTATTATTAGCATAGGTGGTACAAAAGTATAATCGGGACGTAGAAATAGGATGTTATTTGTATTATTGAGGATTTATTAGATGTATATACATATATAGGAAAAGGAATTTACTGAGCTTTCGTGTGCCCTATATTAAATACGTATATATTCATATTGTGCTTTCTAGGTCAAATGAAAATGTATAGCTCAGGTATTTTCCTAATTTATTTTATATTATACAACTTTGTTATTTTAACAACAATGTGCAGCCATATAATACAATTGTACAACATGTTGACTACAAATAATATAATTTTAAAACTAAATTGTGAATTCCAAATTATGTTCAGTATAATGTATGTTGATTTTAATTCTAGGTTTACTGAAATTAGGTTGCACAGTAAGTTACAGAACCACTCGCATCGTTAATCATAATTGATGGAAAGTGACAAGTTTCCAATAAAATAAGTCAATTCACCGAAAATCGAAGTATTCGATGGAATATCCGTTATTTATACATTTCGATGAATTATAGTTTTCGACGATTTAACGTTTTCGGTGATTTGCAGTTTTGAGTCAAGTGTGTTTTCGATAAATAGATTTTCGATATATTGTCGAGCTACCATCAAGTTGAATGTTTGTTTGTTTATTTGTCCGCTAAGCTTTCTCGTCGTTGAAGCAATTTGGCTATCCCGAAACCATGCACTTTGAAATGTTTAAAAACCCAATAATTTTAAATCAAGTACATATACAAAATCATAATACATTTTGCAAATTTATCGTACTTGATGTGGTAATATTTAGCGGCAGCATTATCACTATTTTTGGCAAGATTGCATGTATGTTTCGTCACACCCATCAAAACATAAATTTTGTCAAAACTCAGTCATACAGCAGTCCAGCACGTTTAGCGAATAAGTTCTGGTTACCTGAACGATTTCGTTTTTTAGTAACTCGGTAACTTTTTTGACCTTCCTGAACTGGTATTCATCTTATCATGGAATGGAATGTATTTACTAGATTTTATAGAACAGTCATAATCGGAGGTCCTCGGATTCTTTTTAATGGAAGTTATAATCTTATTGTAATGCTTTTTATCATGGTTGTAGTATGTTTCCGATTTTTGTGATCTGCTTTTCTAGAGTAAGGCCTTTTTTTCGCCGTTTTATAACGCTTTATCGTTGTTTTGGGCAAATCTAATGATTTTGCTTTGTATAAACCTGACACTAAAAGAATCAAGGTATTTGTACATAATTATGTTTCGATTATAAACTATGTTATATTTGATTCCCGATTTTATTTGAACTATTCTTTAGCTTAAAAACTAGTTATCTTAAATAAAACAGAAATTAAAATGCATTGAAGAAAATTCTTTTAAATTATCACCACCCGTATCGTATTGATACTAAAAAAATTTGGTTCCCTTATAGTTTCGAACTAATTCACAAAATCATTCTAGAAATTGTCTACATTATCGACGTTGTTTACATTGTCGACGTTGTTTACAGGTTGTCGACACGTCGACGTAGAAAATAATAGATGATGCGGAAAAGCACATCCCTGGCCAAGAGAAAGTCAACGGGGCCCTGTATATAAGATGATGAGTGGATTAGTGAAATCCCAAACATATGGTTCCAGCCACTACTCACACAGCCAGAGCAAAAATGAATCTACTCTATAAAATTTTTGATGAGCGACTTATCTCAAGATATTCAGATTTCACTTGGCTTTCCTTAGAAATTTCACGCCAGATACTCAACACATAGCTGATAAGTCATTTACCATTACAGTCAAGTTCTTTACTAATTTGCAGCCCCCATTCGAGTCTCCTAAGAGTGTTTTAACATCCAGTCACATAAACGTTAATGTTTTTTTTATTATCCAAATTTGCAGCAATCTCGAGGGGCTATACTTTACTTCAAAAATATTAGAGCATCACAACATTCTGTCTCGATCAATGGCGGTTATGCTATTTTCCGTTTCATCCTATTTTTTTTTTGCCAGAGTCAAATAAGAGCCCCCATCTCAATGACTAATAAGTATAGGGGAGGCTTGATTAAACCTAAGAAAGACTTGTCGATGTTACAACACGAGCCTGGAAGTACTAAGAAAATACCAATAACTTACCTGACGATGTTCGAACAAGAGGATAACGACAAGAATTCTTCAGATTAACGTTAAATTTGATCTGTGAAGACCCATGCCGTAATGATAGACACACAAATAAAAAATTTGTATCATAACTTTGACGCAATAATTTATTTAAAGATGTTACTAAGAAAATAGGTTGCTACTTTTTGTTTCCCAAAATACGATACGTTTTATCAGAGATAAACAAACAAAGCAAAGTCAAAGTTTTGAGTTCATCGACTGACTAATATTATATATGAACGTCGATGTTCAATAAAAGCTTCTAATTTCAAAATCTATAAATATTATTGTTACCAAAATTCATATCAATAAATTCACAGACAATACACCAAAGAATTCAGTGTACATACAAAACAATAAAAATATGCCTTAAACCACCACCATATACCGTTCCATTCGATGATGGAATCCCTCGACTATAATATCTCCATAACAAAACAAAAAAAAAACATAAAAATTGATTTTGGCTTTATCGTGTTTACATACCCTCATTGATGGCAATCGAATCTCGTCAACAAATTTTCTAGAACCACTTTTATCTCTGTATATCAAATCGTTGTGATTTGTTTTTGAAACCTAAAAATAAAATAAAAAGAATTTTGTAAAATTAAAATAAGCTCATAACAACAACAAAACCAAACAACAAAAAGCTTTCAAAAATTGTAAAAAAAAAATTTGTTTATCGTTCGTTATTATGTTTTCAGTTTTTTGTTTTTGTATGTGTGTGTGTGTGTGTTATCATCATGGGATCAATTAATGTTAAAAATAATAAGTTTTATGATTGAAAAAATAAAAATGTGTATGTTAAAACGCCATCAATAATACTTCACACACACACAGACACTCCATTTGAACAAAATGGTTATAGTATTCACAACATTTTTTTTTTTAATATTTTCCAATTATAAACAACAAACAGTTTCCCTTTCAAATTTTATTTAGTGCTATGTCCTTCATATTCGGGGAGCTTTTCACGTACAATTTTATTTGATAGACGTTACATAATTTATGTGTTATCTGTGTGTGTATGTGTGCGCTTAAAAAGGAAAGCGCACATTCTGATTATGTATATACGAGTACATGAATGTGTTTATAACAATTTGGGGCATAATTTTCACAAAATTTTATAGACATTTTTTATCGACCAATATAATCTTGTACATGTGCAGTAACACTTTATGCGAGCAAGGTCAATTTATTTCCATAAATTTGAAGTTCATTTTCCACCCACTTACGTATACATATACACGTATATGTACATAAATAGCAATTTAAATATTTAACCGGAAAAACGATAAATTCAAATTAAGGCGGAATTTTCGTGTGCAACCAGTACACCTGTACAATATACATACAAACAATATGTGTACATGTTAACGCTATATAAGGTCTGGGGTCAAATTAATTAGAAGCTATTTATACACAAATGATATATGAACACCTAGCCAACCTTCTTTATAAAATCTTATAAACATATGCGTGATAAACCATATTTTCTTCGAGTAAACAATTAACGAAAAAATAAACAGAAACACTAACAATTTATGGAAAAACTTTAACAATATGTCATGCAATAAAATAATATGTTACATAATGGCCTTTCATATTGGAGTATCGGGTACGTAACTAAATATAAACTATATTTTCTATATGCATTAAATACAAAGTTTTAAGGTGAAAAGTAATTGTAAGATTTAAGTTTTATCATATATCGGTGGTATAAATATTATGCACAATTATAGTTTCTTGACGTAAATAATGATATATTATGTCGTTGAATCGGAGCCTTGGCCCGAATTTAAATCTAGTACGCAATAAGTCAGTAGTCCTGGATTGAAGGATTTTGGATATATTTTACGGAAGTCGTGATTTTCAGACCATAATGGAAATTTAATGTTTGTTTTTAGTTTTATTTGGATTTTTAAAGTATATATGCATTTCTTTAATTCAAAATTACACAAAATAATAAAAATTCCATAAATATGTCTTTACTAAGTAGACTGCCATCTATTGAGCAATAGATTAAATATTCCAATCGTTTACATTTGTAAATTCGGAAATTTTTTGTGAAAAATAAAAAGTAGAGTAAATTTTGACACTTAAATTTGCTACCCACATATATTTGGCTACAATACTGATTTTGTAAAGACTTTAATTCAAAATATGTAGTTTTGGACAGAATATAATCAACTGTTCAGATGTTTAAAACATTTGTTCAGCGAGTCTGCCCAAAAATAAACTTTTAAAGCGAGATTACGATTTTTTTACCATTGGAGCAAGTTACAAAATTGTTTGTGGAATGTTAACATAATATTGTCTTTCAAAACTTTGTGACAAAAAATATTAGCAGCCCTCATCCAAGATTCTGGAACGAATCGATTAAATCTGAAAATCTGATACGGTTCATACGTTTTACGTTAGGGTTAAACAATGTTTAGGATTATGAATTTTAGTAGGTTTTTCTTTAGCATTTTTAAAATTTTATCAGATTTAGGAATTTCCTGAATTTCCAGAATCATCAATAATATTATATATATATATATGTATATATATATATATATATATATATATATATATATATATATATATATATATATATATATATATATATATATATATATATATATATATATATATATTTATATATACGTATATATATATATATATATATATATATATATATATATATACATATATATATATATATATATATATATATATATATATATATGTGAAATTTGAGATTAATTTTAAACCTTTTAGAATTTTTTACTTTATGAATTAATTGTTTTTTGAGGATTTAATAAATTTTCATATGTATTTATGGGATTTAGAAATAACATTTCAAACCGTAAATTTAAAAATATTTTAAAATTTTAAATAGTAAAATGTTTTAAAATTTTAAGTTTTGAAAAATCTAGAAGATTAAGCAGAATTTAATGTATTACTTAACCTTTTTGTAGAATAATTTAATCCAAATGTATTTCATTTAAGGATGAAATACATTTGGAAAAACAAGGCAGCTCTTGCAAGAAGGGCAGCTAAGCGGATTTGTAGACGGAAGAAGCGAGAATGGTGGAAGGCCGAGGTTCTGAAAGTACAACAACTCAGCAATGAGCGTAGTTCACGTAATTTCTTTAAAGGAATTACTGGATTGCACCATACTTCCAGGCCTTCGTCAACCGCCATTCGGGACCGGGATGGAAACCTCTGTGTCAACATCGACGCAGTACTTGACGCATGGAGTGGACACTTTACTGAGCTGCTTGATGTTCATCATGCGTCACAGACTGTTGTTGAGCCACCTCTAAAACAGTCTGCGGAGATTTGCACTGAGGAGCCATCCCATGAGGAATTCACTAAGGCCATGCAGAGAATGAAACGAAACCGCTCACCTGGAGTGGACTGCATTAATTCGGAGCTCTTGATATTCGGAGGGGATACTTTGTGGAACTGTCTTTTCGACCTTATTCGATTAGTATGGCAAACCGAAGTTATGCCTGATGAATGGAAAGTGGCCGCGATGTGCCCCATCTTCAAGAAGGGAGACCGCTTGAAGTGTGAGAATTATCGCGGTATAGCTCTCCTTTGCACAGCATACAAGTTACTGTCATACATTTTATTGGATAGAATCACTCCTCTGGCGGAGGGCTTGGTTGGTGACTATCAGGGAGGATTTCGTCCGAATCGATCAGTCACTGATCAGGTCTTTTCGCTGCGGATGATTCTATCTAAATATTATGAGACATCCATCTCCGTACATCAGGTTTTCCTGGATTTCCGGCAGGCCTACGACTCGATCAATCGAGAGAGTTTGTGGTCTGCCCTGGAATACCTAGGAATGCCAACAAAATTGGTACGACTGTGTAGGATGACAGTGACGCAGTCTCAATGCTGTGTTAAAGTTGAGAACAGGCTATCGGCAATTTTTGCAGTTAACTCGGGTGTTCGGCAGGGAGATGCTCTGTCCCCGATACTCTTTAATCTCATGTTGGAGTACATCTTTCGTAAAACTGAAACACCTCAGCGCAACATCTTATATCGCCAGTCCAATCAAGTGCTTGCATATGCAGATGACATATGCGTGATTGGACTGAATAGCAACGGAGTGAAAGAAATACTTGATCCGCTTGTAGAGTTTTCAGCTTCTGTTGGACTCCAGATCAATGAGTCCAAAACGAAATACCTGATCTCTGGTTTTAGAGACAATGGCACACCAGATTTTAGTAGTGGCCACCACACGTTTGAGGGAGTGAGGAGGTTCAAATATTTGGGCTCTCTTATCACTCACGATAACAGTGTGGGTGAGGATATTAAAGTGCGGCTGGCAGCTGGCAGTCGTTCTTTGTATCCTCTAAGGCCACTGCTAAAATCTAAACACTTATCAAGTGCCGTGAAGCTGAAGCTTTACAAAGCGTTGATCAGGCCCGTTGTTATGTTTGGATGTGAAAGTTGGGCGCTGACGGATGAGTACGAGAGATGGCTCCTTACATTTGAGAGAAGAATCATGCGTGTGATTTGCGGCCCTAAACGCGAAATAGATGGTACATACCGAGCTCTGTACAATTTCGAGATCAGAGATCTGATGAAGATCCCCGATATTGTACATGAAGTTAGATCTCAGCGAGTACGCTGGCTCGGTCACGTTCTGCGTGCTGATCCGGAACGAATTGTGCAGCGATCTCTGAAAGGAGAGCCACCATATGGTAGGCGCAGAGGTCGTTGCAGGCGACGATGGCTCCACGATGTAGAGAACGACTTGGCCTCTTCAGATTGTCTAAGACAGTATGAAGACCAAGCTCAGGATCGAAACCGTTGGAGCCAGATTGTTGATTCAGTAAGGGGCCAGTAATGGCCTTTAACACTGTTATTATTATTATTTCATTTAAGAGATTTTCAAAAGTATAATAAATTTTATAAACTTTTAAAATATTTTAATTTTCGTAAATTGTAAAATTCAAATATAAATAAAAATTTTAAATTGTTTAACATTTTTAATTACCGTAAAAATTCGTGAATATATTCTTACGGTAATTAAATATGTTTAAATATTTGAATTTTACATTTTACGAAATTTAACTTTTTTAACATTTTAATGAAAATTATTTAAAATATTTAATTTTTAATATTTATAAAATTGTTAAGAAATTTAGCAATTTTACATATATAGTAGGCTAAGTTTTTAAAATTATCAGAAGGGTTTATAAAGTTTTGTAAAAGAAAGGTAATAAATAATTCACGATTTTATGATTCTTACGAATCTTAAAATTTCTAAGTAAATAGTAATACAATTTAAAATGTTTAGAATATTTATTAAACTATTGAATTTATCGCAAATCTTATATTAAACGTAACGAAAAAAATTCGTTAGATTCGTTTTAATTAGCAAAAATAAAATATTTTTAAAAAATTGTATAGGTTTTACTAAATTTTACGATTTTAAATAATTTTGTGCGTTATATGTGATTTACGAATTTTAAACTCAGTAAAGAGTTTTAAAATATAAAGTTTAAAAAATTAAACTACTTTTTACTACTGTTTCTAAGAGATTCGCAAAATTTATGTATATTTTTATGAATTTTCGTTGATTTAAACTCCAAGATTTAGTTGGGGAAACAATGTTGGAAATTATTTTTATTTTAGAAATAAAAATGTACATTTTATGACATTTAATATAATTAAGAAGTTTACGAATTAACTAAAGAATTTGAGAATTATCCTAATTTTTACAAAAATCATAATGATTATAGACATTTTAATAATATAAAGTTTATCCAATTTTTTAAATTTAAAGATTTTATCAGAAGATTTTATAATAAATATACGAATTTTCCAAATTTAAAAAATTTTAATTTATTTTTGGGAAAGCAAAGAATTATAAAAATAATTTAAAAGGTTTAATAATTTTAAAAAGTGTAATAATTTCATAGTTTAAAGTAATTTTTAAATTTTAAATTTATCAGATGTTATGATTTTAAAATTTTATTTTTAAAAAAACATGTATTGTAAATATTTTGAATATAAAAATCCTATAGAATAATAATTTTAATTTTCTAGAATCTTAAAACAAATTCAGATCCTAATTTAATAAAAGTACAGATTTAAAATAAATTGAAATAATCAGTCAAAGTATTAATATTTTTTAATTTTAGAATTTAAAAACTGTTCACATTTTATGAGTTTTAATAATAAATATAAGAAGTTATCAAATCGTAACAAATTCTATTAGCACTTTTAAAAGATGTAAGGTTTTATGAGTTAGAGCTATAATTTTTTAACTCTTAAAGAATTTTAAGAAATTTTAATTATTTTGAAAATGTACTTTGTACTTAATTATTACTTGAAATCAAAAAAAAAATAAATAGATTTAATTTTAATATTTTAAGAATTCCTAAAATTTTCAACTAGTTTTACTAAGATTATTTTATTATTTTATCAAATTTAATAATTTCAAAGGGCTTTAATTTTTTTAATTTTATAGTTTCTACGATTCTTAAGAATGACTTCCACATTTGAAGAATTTAAAAATTGCACAATTTTATTTTTACTAAGATATTAAACTTCTTTATTTTAACTTTTTAAATTTCATGAGATTTAGCCTTAAGAATTTTCGAAATAATGAATATGAATATGAATTTCGAAATAAAAATTCGAAGCATTTTAATATTTTATAAAACCTCTTTTTTGTAGCTCACTGCACTTAAAGTTTTAAATATGTCAAAAATATTTGAAGATTTAAATAATTTGAAATGGTTAGAAAATACTATTTTTTACGTAACAATTGTGTTTTTAGGTATTTTTATTAAAATAAAATAAATTTACAAATAATTAGAAAAAATGAAACTTACAATATTTTAATTAAATTTATAAAATCTTAAAATAAATTATGAATTACTGGAATGAATTTTAAAATTAACTATTATATGAAAAGAAAGATTGAAATGTTGAAATTTTAAATGTAAATATGAGATTTATGAAATTTAAATATCAATGGTTTTAGAATTTTAAGAAATTTAGAGATAGTTCTGAGTATTTAAAGTTCCAACTCAAATAAAAATGTTAAACAATTTAAAAATTCTACTTATATATGAATTGTATTATTGTTTTAAATGAATTTAACAAGCTTATTATTTATAATATTTTTTTATTATTTCACAATATTTTCTAGATTAAAAATTAATTGTTTTATAATTATTTAAATTAAAAAAATATAAAATATTGAGAAAGAGTTTTAAGACATTTTATATTTTATTTTTAATTTAATTTTAAGAAATTTAGAATGATTTAATGTGACTATAATAAGTTCACAATTAAAGATAGATTTTACGAGTTTTACGAAAATTTAAATTTACTTTTTTATAGTTTCTGAGATTTTCTAAAAAGGTTTTCTATAATTAGCTCAAGGAATTTAAAATAGTTAACAATATTTACGAATTCAAAATTCAAAAAAAGTCAAATTTGTATGCATACATTATACATATATACATAATTATAATTATATCAAACATTTTTAAAGAGTTTTATTTTTGTTTTATAATAAAAATTTCATTATTTTAGATTAAAATTAATTTTAGAATTTTGTTTAAAAATGTTAAAAAAATACAAGAGTGAGTTTTAAATTTTATTTATAGTAAAAAATGTAAGGATTATAAATTATAAATTTTATTATTAACTAGAGTCATGTTATGGATATTATTTTTTATGTTACCACTTTGAAATTATTGTTGAATAAAACTAATTTTTGTTTTGTATTTTGATTTTTTGAATAGTTTCTTCCTATTTATGTGATAATTAATTTGTTTTATTTTTAATATAGATTTCGAAAATTTATCACATTTAGAGAAATTTCATTTTTCTATAATTTTAAAATTAATAATTTATCAAGCTTCTACAATTTATAAAGTTTTTGTGAAATTTACAATAATCATTGTAGGTTAAGATAATTTGTTTCTTGAGTATTAACAATTCAAAAAAAAAAAAAAAAAAATATTAAACAACAATTTTTAGAGTTTTGTTTAAGAATGTTAAAAAATTTCATAAAGTTATAAATTTAATTTTAAGTTTGGTTTTAAGAAATTTAGAAGATTAAAAATGTAAGACAATTAACTGTACTTGGCTTACAATTAACGATAAATTTTAAAGAATTATATGATTTTTTAGAACTTAAGAATTTTTTGGAATTTAATTCAAAAATACTTAAAATTATTCAGGTTAAAAAAATTAAATATTTAAATTTAAAATTTTTTGAACTTTAAATATTTTTAGTTTTTAAGATTTTCAAAAATATAATGAATTTTAGGAATATTTAAAAATATTTACGAGTTCTAAGAGATTTAGAAATTTTAAAAGTACAAAGAAAAATTATAGCAAAGTTTTAAAAAAATTTGAATTTTACGGTTATTCAAAATAATGAACAAATAAAAAAAAATAATTTAAATAGTTTTATTTCTGTATTTTAAATTTAGTTTGGTAAAAATTTAGAAGATTAAGAGTTTAAGGCAACTAAGTGTAAAAGATTTACGATACGTAAAAGATTTACGATTAAAAATAAATTTTAAAAAAATTTACGAATTTTAAAAACTTTGCAGATAATGAACTTTTATTAAATTTAATTTTTCGCATGAGATTATTATTTTCTTTTTATTGACAATTATTTATATTTTTTTAAATATTAAGCACCCACCGTTAGTTGGATGATTTTCAAAATTTTTACGAATATTTAAATTATAAGTTTACATTTTACGACACATAGTTATTTTAATAATTTAAAGATTATTTTAATTTAATATAAATAGAGTTTTATTTTATGTATGTATTTTGCAAATTAAAGAAATCATAATTTTTAGATTAAAATCAATTGTTTTTGAATTTAAACAATTTAGAAAAATAAAAAATGGTAGGATAGAATTTAAGTTTTATTTAAGAATTTTAAGAAATACTACAAGAATTTTATTTCATTTGAGTTGAGAACTTTAGAAAATTTAGAATTTAAGCCAACTGCGTGTAATACATTTAAATCAACTGTTTTAGATTTTCTTTTTTTTTTAAATTACGTATTTAAGACAACGTTTCAAAAACTTTCGTGAACTATATTTCAACTCTGCAACTATAGAGAGACCACCAAATGTGTCTAGTATACCTCTACGTGGTACCCGAGCTACGTTTTTAAACATCGGCTAAATACTAGAGGCGAGTGAATTACACTATAAATATTCAGTATGAATTGAGTAAAACAGAAGGAAGAAGGCAATCCACTCTTCGATGAGACTGGCTCTAAGAATTCTGGGGAGGGCCGATCCTTGCATACACAAAACAAGAATAGGCAGCCAAAGGGGCTCCAAAGGCGAGAAAAGGTTACTAGATCTCCTGAGAAAACTTGTAATTTCTCATTTGAAAATCTTAACATGGAGTAATTCCAAAATAATATGGGCGCAACAGCGGTACCCCAATAAGCAGGCATAACATCCTCCTATAATTATGGTGAAATATTTGTTCTTGTATGTTGTGCTTCAGAAAAAGAGCGAATGTTATACAAACAATGACAAAAAGTAACTGTTGAGAAAAGTTAGCAAATCAATTTATAACAACAAATTGACGAACTAAACAAAGAAACGAGACAATTAAAGCAGCATTAAACCAATAATGCAGAACCAGAATTCCAAATTTAATGTCAACAATGGTAAATGTCAAACCGAATCACAAATGATACAGAACTAAAACACCGATTCTAATGTTAATAAAAACATTGAATATCAAACCGATGAGGAAGACTTAGCTATAAAGGAACAGAATGTATTCGTGCTATGTCTATATAGGAAAAAAGACAATGGATCAAAATACTCAGCCTCAAAAGGTTGGGACAAATGTCAAAAAAGATTACAAAAAAATACCTCCCCCTCCACCTACCTTAGATGATGTTAAAAATAATCACGTGTTCTATGATATAATTAAGGCGAGTATCATTCATCACTAAATTGATGCACATAGAAACGTAGTGAAAACTTTGAGCGAAGGCTCATTTATCTTTCACGCGTATGAAAATAAACATGAAGGGCCAATCAGAGTCATGGCAAGGAACTTACATCATGCATGTAGCGCAGAACCAATTAAAGCTGAATTATCACCAAACAATTTAAAATAATCAGCTTAATGAACAAAATTAGCTGGAGAAATAAAAAGAAGCTAGACATGTTTGTACTAGCATTCAGCTGTGGCGAAACTAAATAACTAAAAATTATAAAATCACTAGTTTATTGGGTTGCAAAGTGAAAATTAAACCTTAGAAAATCTAAACTAATTCCGCAATGCAAATATCACTCGCAAAAATATTGTGGCCAACATCCGAAGTGTATTAAATGTGCCGGACATCACCTAACTAGAGAATGTGACAATCCTCAAGTTCATTTAAAGTGTGTACACCGTGGACAAAGTGATCCTGCTAATTACCGAGGATGTATTGTTGCAAAGGAAATTCAGAAAATTAAAATCCAAAGGACGAATAAAACTCAAATGTATGATCAGGCAAATCGATACGAGAGGCAGACAAAACAAGACAATGGGCAACCATTACCCAGCCATCAGTCAAATATTACAAGATATTCTCGTGATAGTAACAAAATTTGATGAGAGTCTACGAAAATTGGAAAATAGAGCATATAGGGAGCTAATTCACACAGAAACGAACAGCACAATAAAAACCATGTCATGGAATGTTAATGGTTTGCTCCGGCATCAGCAAGAACTATACAAGCAGTCCTCTACATTGAGTATATGGATATCTTCAATGCGAAGAATACTCACTGGGGTTCTAGATTAACTACAACTAAACGAAAATAATTAATGATTGCCATTAAAGAAAATGGATGTGAATCCATTTCAACACGCAAACCAACATATTGGCCAATTGACCCAGGGAAATACCGCCTGATCGATTTTTTTGATAACCAAAAATATTTTTAATAATTTTATGAAAATCGAAGAAAGCCGAGATATGAGCTCAGATCATTCTCCAATAGTCCCAACTCTAGGGGTCTGACCCCACGAGTCAGTTCATTTCTACTTAAGTAAGTTGACGAATGATAGTAATACGGATTACTCGCTCTGGAAAACAAGTAAAACTCTGAAAAGGCCAATAATGCCGATATCCTATCAGGCTGAGGTTATCATGATTCCCAAACCAGCAAAACAGCTACATCTATAACATCATATAGACCTATATCGGTGCTGCCGATAAACTTAAACTCTTTGAAAAGGTACTATTAAAAAGACTCAAACTAATAATCGAAAAAAATTACCTAATTCCGAATAACCAATTTCGTTATCGCAGTGAGCACTCAAATATTGATCATGTGCAAAGAATAACCAATATTATTAAGAAGACTTTAGAAGAGAAAAAATGATAGTAGCGCAGGCCTTTGACAAGGTTTAGCACGAAAGTTTAATCTACAAAACTCAAATTAATCCTACCTAAACAGTCCTGCATAATATACTGGAATCGAATATAACGGAAATATATTTAATTATTTTGCCTTAAGCAAGAAGATGAATATTCTGAGCTTAAGGAAATAAGAACACTATACTACAAAGAAATTACAAACTGCCATAAAGCAAGTATACACTGGGCAAAAAAATGGCGCATACAATTCAATGAACCTAGATCTGTACATGTCGGTTTTACGAAAAAGAGATTAGAATACAAACCAGTGTATTTAAATAATCAAGAAATACCACATGGAAACACTGCCAAATATCTTGGTATGACATTGGACGCTAAGCTTCGCTGGAAAAGTCTTAAAAAAATAAAAAATAGACGAGTTTGCATTAAAATATAATAAAATGGATTGGTACTGGGAAGAAACTCTCATCTACCAATAAGCCTCTGCTTGATAAGCAAATATTGAAACTTGTTTTGACTTATGGTGTACAGCTGAGAGCTGAATAGATGTACCAAGTAATATGGATATAGTAAAAAGTATTAAGAAATGCAAGAGTTTTATTTTTAAATTAAGAATTTAAAGTCACCTCGGAGTAATAAATTTAATAGATCTGGGGCGAATTTTATGGCACACAAACTTAGAAAAGTTGGTTACCATAAAACTTGGCGGTTTGCTCATTTCTTTTAAAAATATTTATTATTACCCGAAGACATGTAAATCCAATCAAAATAACATCCATTTCGTATTCTTCTCACAATTTTTAAAAATACATATGTATATACTCGTATATAGCTTATGTTCTTAGATTTCCCATGAATCACGCCTCAAGATGTTGTTATTATGGGCGACGAAATTCCAGTCATCGTACATCCTTTTTATTTAATTTTTTTTTTTTTTTTTTTAGTGGCAATGAATTCGACTTTCTCGCACTTATAAAATAAATTAAATTTGGTTTTTATGTGTTTGTTATTATTCCCATTTTATTCAATTACAAACATAAAACTTATTTTTCCTAATATAAAATTTTTTTTTGAGCTTATGGCCGTTGACATGAAATTTCCATTTAACTTCCCCCTTGCACCCTTCCCTCATACGGTCTATATGTATAACAACAACCGAGAACACAACTTTTAAAATAAATTAAATTTTTATTTTTATATTTTAAAATTTCCATTGGTCATCAAAAAAAAAAAAAATTCAATTTTCCAGTATTTGTTGATACTGTGGTTGTTTTTGGTATTCTGTATGCGTGTGCCTCCGTTCGTTTAGATTTTTTTTTTTTGCCACAAATTGTTGTTGTAAATGAAACCCAAAAGATATCAATTTATAATACGAGAAAATATATACATATATATAAACGGAAATTATAATAATAATAAATTGGTTTCTTCTTACAGTTTTACATTTTTTATTTTAAGAAATTTTTTTCTTATGTCCTTTATTTTGAGTCTTGTTCAAAAAAAAAATAAAAATAAAACCGAAATGGAAATAACATAAAAACACACCAACAACCAACCAAACCGTACCAAAAATATCTTTCATTTTTCATTATGATTAAGGAAGGATATTATGTTCCTTTCACTTAAACACTTGGATATACCATTATGTACATATATTCATCGGGTTGCTAGACGATAAATGCGGATTGGTAATTTATTTATTTTCTTGTAGAACTATATATACTCGTATATGCTACTAAAAGCGATTAGATCGATATCAAACTACTTACTACATATATAGAGAGTGTGGATGGTAAACTAAATAAAAAGGGTTAATAGAACCATAAATAGCCATACATTTTCATGAACCACGCAAACCGAGGAATTATTATATCTTTTTGGAAAATATTTTCATTTTTTCTATGATAAATGGGAAAATTGAATTTGAGTTTTTGTTGTTGTTGTTAAACATAATATTATCTAAGAATAGAAAGTATATTTTCTCTAAACTTTGTGTTTGTGTAGGTATTGTTCTTCGTATGTTTGGTTATAAATGTATAACCGAGTTCTTTGTTTTGTGTTAGAACAATAGGATCTGCATAGAATAAATAATATAAAAGAAATTATAAATTAATTTAGGTTGGTTTAGGTAGGTGGGCGGAAAGAGTGTGGTTGGTGTGGTGGCGGCGGCGGCGGCGGTAAAAATGAATTCTTTTCGGAATTTTATGTGCGGTCCTAAGAATATACTTTTCAAGCCTTTAGGGATAATTTAGGTGAATTTTTATAAAGTTTGTGGTAAATGAGGTTTTCCAAAATTATATTGTATACGTGGAAATTAAAGAGCATTGTTTCAAATGTAATTTAAAAATGTATAAACTTAATGTAAAAAAAAAAAATTCTTTGAATTTTTTTAATTAAAATTCGTTAATACAACAATTTTTTATGAATAATTAAGTTATCGTAACTTTGGAGACTTTTTCAATAATCTGCTTCTACGTATTTATACATTAAAATATTAAAATTTATTTTTAAAGTTGTAAATCAAGCGCTATTCAAGAAGATTTGGAATTCTACTGGAAGACAGGGGCCCAGCGGTGGACGCACCTATAGGAACTTTAGTCTGTTTTGAACTAAACTCGGCCGGACTATTACGCTTGAGGTACTATTGCCCCATTTGTCATTCGCCAACCTACCGGCTGCTTCCAGAAGCAGTAATTTGCAAGATGCAAGAGGCATTTCAATATTCCTTCATTGGAGATATGGCCTGAATTGCCCAGTCGGGTGAGCTCGCACTCATATTGGAAAACCCTAATGGCTATATATATATACATATACCTGCCAAATGTCTGGTACCTATAAGTATGGAAATATTCTGCGTATAGTTGTCCCGGGATGAATGTAGATGGATCCGAGTTATCATTTTATCTTTAATTTTTAATAAAACATCAACAACAAATCATTTATGTGTTGTACCGGACTGCAGAGTCTTACATGAAGAATTTTTTTTTTAAATTTCCAATTAAACACCCGTTTTGAAAAACTAGTTGGGGGCTCTATCTCACGAATGACGCGTTCGATATTGGTCTTGAAACCTTCAATTGATTGTGAGTTATTCTCATAAACCAATCTGACACGTTCTTGGTGACCAATTAACATCTCCTCTTAGCGAAATTAATGGTCCATCAAATATATATTCTTGCGGCTATAATTCTTGAACCAATTGAATATTTGCGGAAAATTCGCCATCTGGTCGTTGTGGGCACACGAGCACATGTCCCGGCCTGTATGTTTGCCTCTGAAACAGTTGGCTCAAATGGACGATTTGGTCTACCAAAAATAATGCGAACCAGATGCATCATTTTCATAATGGATTTTAATAATTTTAATACGATTTTGTGGTGAAATTTAATTTATTTTATTAAATGGTCAGCCTTCTATTGTTAATTTTTAAAACAACTGAATAACGGAACTGTTAAAATACCTCCTGGAAGAGCCTTTATAAATTGCTCGAATCATAGGTTCGCCGCCTGTCATCCTGAATGTGATAATTTTATAAATGACCCTTCGAGACTAAAGACCAACCTTAAATGAAATTTAGCGAAGATGGAACTAACCATGTTGTATGGAAATGGCATTATAAAACGATTTTTGGATAAAGTTCTGGGTATGGCTAACTAAGCGATTAAAAAATGATTTTTGTATAAAATTCTAGATTATGGCATTCTGGCATAGAGCTAGGCTATTTCTTAATAGTTTTGATAAAATTCGAACGATTATAAAGAAATTTGACCAATTATGTAATATTTGTAAATGTTAAGTTAAGTAAATTTAATTTAATTTTAAAAAAAAATTTTTGTTGAAAATTGAAGGCGAATCTCCCCCGATAATGTGCTAATTTACTATAAGGACAAATTTACAGGAAGGTCATATTTTATTACATTAAGCAAAGGACAATTCTTTTACGTGAGAAATTTAATTTAAATCAATCTTAGTCAATAAGGTCAAACTGCAAAAGTTATCTCAATATCATATTTGGATTCTCAATTTAACCGAACAAGTTGAATTTAATCATAATTAGTTAACGATTAACCTAGTTCCAGTGGAAGTTTATCGAAATATCATTTTATAATCCCGTTTCATCATAATCGGTTAAAGGATAGACTAGCTTCATTCTATTTGTCTCATATATTCAAGAATCATTGTAGTAAACTTTTTTTTCGAACAAATCGAGTTTCAGACAAGTTTAGTTGGCTTTATTCCGGAGTATTAATCAAACAATCGGTAAAGGAATAGACTGGAAACATTATTTTCCTATTTCCATCAAACATGCCAAATTTCATTATAATAGATCGAGGAATAACCTAGTTCTGTCCTAATTGGCCATATCCCAGAACATTTTTCAAAAGTCATTTGAAAATATTATTTCCATCCAACATGTCGAGTTTCATTATAATAGGCCAAGGAGTAGCCTTATTCCGGCCCAGTTCCATTGTTGTAAATGGTCAAATAAAATGCTCCGATTTAGCCGTTGGGAAAGGGAATTGGAAAATGTCGTATTAAATGACTGGCTAAGCAATTCTATTTCTCTAATATGTTTTACTTAGAATTAGCTAAGCCAATTAATTCAAGGTCTGAGATATTTTTAAGTACTAAGTTTATGGAGATTCTATCTAATTTTCTATATCTAAAACGTGAAAATTCAAGATTCACAAATTTGTAAATTCGAATTGTGAATAAAATTCTAAAAACGCAGGTTGAATTCTATAGGATTTCTTATTAAAATTCTTAAAATTTGAATGCCGGTTCAATTTGACAATTGCACCTCGAACTTTAATCAATGAGGTTATTATAAAATCGGAATTCATAGATTACGAGATTTAATAAATTCTTCTGAAAATTTAATCCAATTCTAATTTTTAAATGTTTGTACTATTTTCGAAAGTTTAAATCCCTGTAGTTATTTTTTCATATTTTTTAACATTTCAAAATCCTTAAGAAAATTGTTGAATCTATCAAACTTTTAAAAATTATAAATTTGCATCAAATTCTTAAAATTGTAAAATTCTTTTGTCACTTGTCATTGCTAGAATACACTTTTGGAAAAAATCCAAACGCCATGAACATTGTCAAAAATGTAGAATCCTCAGAACTACCAGAGAAATCCAAAATAAGGTCACTACCTCTAGTTTTCTACAATTACTTCAATTCAATTGAACATTTTTGATGATCAACTGATGATAAAAGCTAAAAGCATGCTGTAAAGGACTCTTCAAATTAATTTATTATTAAATAGTTCCGACATCGAATTTGGAAAAAATTATTCTTCTAGACATGTACTATTCTTATTCCCAATCAGATGCCAGCTTATTAGGCAAAAGAGCAGAATTACTTAACTTTACTAAAGTGGTTAGTCAGACCTCGTACAATTGTTATCATGGGAATAAACGTTAACCCTTATCCTGCACTACCATTATCTCGATATTTTTACTTTTCCCATTTTGTACCTTTTTGAAAATGGTGCAATGGGTAAAAAGATAGAATTCGATTACTGAAACATCGTAAAACATAATGTGTGTTGATCCGTTTTGGAAATAGTGAACCAAGATTAATTTTAAGTATAAAAGACAAAAATGTCGAGAACATGGTTATCCGGTTGACAGAATAATCGAATTTGAACGTAAGTAATTTAGATTAATTATAAATTTTATTGTAGTAAATAAAATTACGTTACAAATTAATTCAAATTTTAGTCGACCTTTGCGTTTATTTATTATTATATGCCAGTAGTGACATCTAGTTGAAATAACCTAACTGCGATAAACTGCTATACCTTGATACACAAATCTGCAATAATTTCCATTATAACGGGTGATTCAATAAGAACTTCCGGAAGTTTTTTTTGAAAATAATTTCTTTTAAATGTTGTCCGCGACTGGCTCTTAGATGATCCATCTATGGGTCCAATTTTCGAGCACTTTCTAGCATTTCGTCCGATATTCCGTAAATTACGCGTGTTCTGTTTCCTGCTTCTAATGCAGGAATCGATTGTGGTTTATCGATATAAACAAGTGATTTCTGATACCCTCACAAAAAGTAATCTAACGGCGTCAGATCACAAGATATTGGAGGCCAATTCACACGGGTCCCTTTATTGATATGATGTTCTCATTAAAATTTTCTTTCAACAAATCGATGGTTTTTCAATTCTTGAACAAGCTGTATTTTGTATGCCTTCAAACCAAGATCTCTCTTCAAAATACGCCACAATGTGCTATGTATATGAGAGACCCAGAGCTTGAGAACGCCGTCGAATTGATTGATTGCGGCCTTCACGTACACTTTCAGCAGCAATATTCACATTAGATCGACTTGTATATACACTCTAATCGAGCGATGAATATCCAATAATCAAAAACTTGTTCGAAATTTATTGATTGTTTCGCGAATTGTAAACAAAATAGTAAAAAATTGTGAGCACGAAGACAACTTTTCACTGAACACCGAAATTTGAAATAAATTTCCTCAATTTGTAAACGTTGTTCTAGCGTAAGTCTATTCATGGTGAAATGTCAATGAACACTGAACTCAAATGTCATATGAACATGACAGTTGTCACGCATTGGAAAAAGTACTTCCTATTGGATCACTCTTTAGTATTATAAGTCATTTGCTATTTGTACAAACAGATGCTTAATTTATGATGTAAAAAAACTTTTAGGGGTTGATGGGAAGTAGGATAGATAATACGGTTAGTATCGGGGGATAAGCCTTTTCCACTATTACCCAAGAGGTAGGCTCCATTGCGTTTTTGGTATAGGGGCATCCCTAATTAAATCAGGCTTAATCCCCTTTTGTAAAATAAAGGCATGAGTAATCGTGTGGTGACATTTATCGTGTCTCAAGTGAGACCCTCCTGGCCACCCATTGTAACGTGTTGCACCAACCCTGTTGCTAGTCGGACGAACGGCTAATTTTAACGCAACCGCTTTAATGTTTGTAGTGATATTTTGTATAGATGTGGTGGAAGTTGTATCGGTTGGTCTAGGCCTCTAAATGGGCATAAATCCGGCAACGGCCACGGTCATGGTGCTATAGCCAATGGTGAGCAAGAGATGGGAAGGGGCGGAAGAAGGGCTCATGAATTAGGTTGAATTGGTACTGGAGTGGTTGGTTAATCGGTTTCTTCACCAATTGACTCACTAGAGTCCGATTCACGTGCTTAGATTTCATTGGCCACCTGTCTTAATTCAGTACGTAGCGGGCCCAATGTCTCCCATTCTATATGAGGTCTACCAAAGTAATTTAAATCCTGCCTTAGTGAGTCATTCCAGGTGTAACAGGAGCGTCCCAACTTTTTGGGACCGGCAATGTAGGAGGACGCTGCTCTAAGAAGGTGAGTAGGATTCCTACGATGAATGTGTCCCCAATAATTAATTCGGTGTACCGTGATTCTTTTGGTAATAATAATCTTACCATGTAAGATATCCTTGATTTTAAGTGAGCGAGGATGGTAAAGACAGAACTCGATTAGTTTCTTTAGAAAACAACTCGTATTTCCTTAGCCGGCGTCGGTTTGCAAAGGTTCGAGCAGCTGTCTGTAAACCATATGTCCACACAGGGGAAATAATGGAGCGGTACATAGAGATAACCGTCTCATAGGGTACTTGATTTCTATGAATGAATTTCTGCATTTCTGATGAGTTATTCCGAGCGCCTGATGACACCGAGTACCAATGGTGAGAGGCCGACTTAACTTGGAGGTTAAATAAGTACCCAAATATTGCATCGTATATCAACACGGTTGAAAGTGACACCAAACAACACTATGCTGGGGTGTGGTACAAATGATGCTGAGGGATCTCGGATCAGAGCGGTGCATTTATGGAGGTTCTAAGCCCGCCAATTTTGAGGCACCTAGTAATTCATCCAGAATGGGTTCTAGTACTCTAATGTCTCGTGCGATGAGTATAATGTCACCTGCATAGGCGAGTATGAGAGGAAGTTGCAACTCAACACGCATTATCATTCATTACAGTGTCTATCACAGCTCAAATATATGGAATTAATAATAATAATAAATTGATTTAAATTACAGGATCTCTGCCCGTTAAACTTAAATGTAAATTAATTAATTAAAGGTTGGAATGCAGAATAAAATAAATCGGAACTAATTTGAGTTGAATTTTCAGGAGCATCACATAAGTCTCATCCAGCAAACTAATAAATTTTATTTCAGAGCCCAGTGATGCTGAAAAAAGTTATAAAAGTAGATAAGAACTGTATCGTCCTGTGTTACTAACTATTGGCTAACCAGGTGTCTGTTACTGAATCAATTTCTATCGTACTAACTGAACCTATCCAAATCCTCTTTATGTTATTGGGAAATAAATTCCAACTGGAGGGATTGTCATTCTGTCTTTGTATATAATCATATTATATGGTATAGTCAAGGGCAAATGGTCAGTATATGCTGTGAACATATGACCTAATACGATTAAGAATGTAATTGGCCCCAATAACTGCATGTGATGTCATCATTTTTCATATTCAACGACCTTGAAATAAATAGTTTTTATTATATTTATATGCATGAACATATTTATCGGATTTTCATTTTTGGATATAAATTTATTTTCTCTCCTTGGAATTTAATTGATTTTTCCAATTCGAAATTTTCAATTAATTTCCAATCAATCACGAATGTATTGGAAATAAAATTATAATCCAAAATAAATTGGTAAGCACATTAAGTGGTCGTTGCCTTGGTATATTGCTTAAATCCATACATATATAACTATAAAAGAAATACATGTTAGGAGGGATTTATGTAAATCGAATGAAACCGTTGGGAGTGTTGTATATTTTATAATTACTTTAGTAATTGTATACCACGAACAAGAATTATTGTAATTATTGTGCCGATATAGTTTTTTTTGTTTGTAATTTAGATAAATATTGTCATTAATATTTCTTCTTTTTTTTGGGGGGGGGTTGCTTCTTAATTTAAATAATGAGAAAAGAAAAGAGATTATCCCCATTCCTGTTATATGAATATTGTCAAGATTTTTTTTTCGTTTCCTCGCTCCCATTTTAATTGTATATACATAATATATATACGAGGGTAATTTTTGTAAACTTGTCTGGTTAAGTTTTTAGCAAAATATAATTCTTACAAATTTAATGAGAATATAAAATAAGGATATTCTTTTTAATAGGCAGCACAAATTTTTATCGTTCATACAGTGAGAAAAATGGAATGTGGACTAATTTCCTATAATACATAATCGATTTACTTTTGGCAGATTGTTATTAATCATCCGCCATTCACAAAACTTTGGAAATAAATTAAACAAACAATAATAAGACATCAAAAGTTTTATTATTGTGCAAAGGAAATTATTTGTTCAATAACAAAAGGATCTAGGTTTTTCTATATCTAATCTGAAATAAGCAAACAAGCATATATATATATATATATATATATATATATATATATATATATATATATATATATATATATATATATTTATATATATATATATATATATATATATATATATATATATATATATATATATATATATATATATATATATGTATATATAGATAATGTGTCTAACGTTGTTGTATACATCGTATAAGTATATATGCTGCCACCCAAAGATTGGAACAACAAGACAAAGTGGCGTTGTATTGTTATTTTTATAAACAGAAAGGTCAATGTATAGTGGTATAAATTTTTAGGTGAGGCTCGTGGTAATCATTAGGCGTAGATACTTGGATATACATATAAATCGTATGACATTTTCAATAAATCATAACATATAAGTAATTTATCGGCTAATAGCAGAATTTTGTTTAAAGCCGACGAAGCATTAACACAGAATCAGGTAAGAGCTTAATTTATAGTTCTTACAGCAATTCTTTGAAAACTTTATAGAATCCACCCAACCTTTTGTAGAACTAATTATTAAAATTAGGAAATATTTTAATATTCTGAAAATTCGTATAAATCTATGGCTAAAAATATAATCATAAATTTCACTCCGAATGTACAGTGTTGTGAATTAAATAGTTGCTCTTTACGACACGGTTCGGAGTTCTATTCTCATCTAACTAAAATGCAAAACCAATGAAATTCTTAATCAAACAAATCTATCAAAATTTTTTTAAATTCTTAAATATTCTTATAACTTTTAAAATTTGAATCTAATATTTCAAACACTGATGAAATATAGAACATAAATTAAATAATTAAAAAATTACTAACTAAAATTTTTAAACTTTTTCATATTATTTAAATTCAATAAAATTAATAAAATTACTTGAAATAATAAAGTTAAAATTTTGTCCAATTATTTTACTCATAAATTTATTTAATCGAAGTACAATAAACTTTAAAAAAATATTCTAATTCTATAAAAAGTATTAAATTATTAATTTTTGTATATTTCAACACTCGTAAACCTCGTTAATTTTTTTTTATATTTATAAATTATTATCACTTAGGATTTGACAATTAATAAAAATTCTATATATTTGACAATCATAATTCTTGAGCTTCTTCATTTATTTTAATTACATAAAACTCATAAAAATCGTGAAATCTCTAAAATTCTAAAAAATTAGTTAAGCTTTTAAAATTCTTGTATCTAAGTAAAATAGTTTGAACATAAACAAACGCAATAAAAAAATTCTTGGAAGCGCATTTAATTGTAAAAATGATACCAAAGATTAAAAATGAATATACAATTCTTAAAGTGTTAAACAACATACATACTTCATAACACACATAAACATTAAACCTTAACCTTTAACTTGTGAAATCTTTCTAAAAAATTCCGTTAAAAAAAATTTTAATTTGAAATCTTAAAATTTTATATTTAGAAAACCAAAATAAAATTATTTGTAAAGTTTAAAAAATCATGTAAAATATTTAAAAAAGTTCCCTTCAAATTTTCAAATTCAAAATACCTGAAATCAATTTTGTTTTACAGAAATACGTATACAATTTTAAAAAGTGTATAATTCTTCACTGAACTTAAAATTACTAAATGGCACATAACACTTAAAACTATAATTTCATAAAATTGTATTTCTTAAATAATTAAATCGTTAAATTTCTGAAAATTCAAAATATCTTAATTATTAATTTCTCAAATTATTTTATAAATTTGTAAATAAAAAATAAATAATTGAATGTATTAAAACTCTAAAATAATAAAATAATCGTTTACTCAACAAACTCTTATAGTTTAAAAATTACTAATCAAATTTAATTCGTAAAACGTTAAAACATTGAAAAACAAACATAAATTTAAACTGTACTTTTATAAAAATTTAATTATTTTATAACCATAAACATTATAAAATTTGGTTTAAAATTCCAAACTTTTATTAAAAATATTGAAAACACATTTAAAAAATTATTTAAAGTCGTAAAGTTTATTAAAACCTATAAAAAAAATGTATAACGCAAATTCTTAGAATATTTATGTACATAAATAATTAATATGTTAAATTCTAATTAAAAATTGTACTTATGTAATTTAAACGTTTAATTTAATTAATTTGTTTAATTTTAAATTAATGACTAAAATTTGTTTTGGATTTAAAATTTCTAAAATCAAATTCTCTAAATAAGAAATACATTTTCTTAAAATTATTAAAATTAATCGTGAAGATATACAACAAATATTTTAGTTTTTGGAAATATTAATCACAGTCTCAAAATGTCCTCGATTTTAAAAATATCCAAGACACAAATAATTTGATTTTTCAAATTTGGCAGAATTTATCTGAATTTATTTTGAATTATAATTAACAAATGCAAAAATTTGGAATACGTAATCTATTGCTCAATAGATGGCAGCCAATTTAATTAAAAATTATATTCCAAAAAATACGATACGTTTAAACACAAACAATTTAATCAATCATAAGTTTTGTACAATCGTGTTCAATTGTGTGTGAATTAATTAGACTATGGTTAGATTTTGTTGTGTGCCGAATTGCCAGATTATTCAAAAAGTTTGTTAATTAAATTCCACCATTTTCCAAGTGAACAAAAATTTAAAAAAAATGAGTCATTTGAGAACTGGAAAGACGCCATCAAACTGATCTCAAGTTTGTAGCGTTCATTCTAAAGAAGTTTTTACCAAATATATACAGTTTAGGTAAATCGGCTGAGTTTGATTTATCAAAAGTAAAAAACATAGAGATCCCAATTTCAATAGGTGCATTTAAAATTATATATCAAGGCTGGATTCATACCATCCCAAAATATTCCACTACGTACCTTTGGCATAACGAGAAGCAAATATGTAAGCAGAGTCCTCTCGATCAATCACCGTATAAATTAAAAATAATGATAACGATGGAACAATTATTGTTTCCACAGAAGATCAAACAATACAAACCCCTATTAATACAAACAACAGGACAACACAAACGCTTTCTAGTTCCGGTTATTTTTTCGGTTTTCAAATATCACCAACGAGCAATTACAATATTTTACCGGATTGGACTCAGATCGATTTAATTTATTATTAAGTTTGATGGTAAAAGATCAAAGTGAATTAATTCATCCTGAAATCGAAATTAAAGATCAACTTTTAAAAACGCTTTTTAAGTATAGAGACTGCAATGATTTTCTATTCATTCAAAATATTTTTTTTGATTAACAGAGATGTGATCAAAAATCATTAAAAATATGGTACAGAGGATTTACATCTCTCAATCGCAACGGTGCTGCCACGAAAACAACGGCAAGGATTGAACCCTAAGCATGCCCCATTGCTGTAGATCAAAATGAATGTATTCTGGAAATTCCGAATGAATAAAAGAACAGACAAAAAAAACGAATGGAATACATGAATTGAGTAAAAGATTAATGTACTTTTCGGAATGTTCGGAATATTGGTAATGAATTAACAACAACACTCGAAATGTGTAGAAATAATTGAGCCAAATGTATCCTGGCACAGTATTTACAGGCTCCGAGACCTTTTAATAGAGGTATAAACCATCGTAATCGGATTTCTATTACGGATTTTGGTCAAAATTCCTGATGATTAGTTCAAGTGATTTTGAATAAATTTAATTTATATATAAAAAAGTTCACCATACGTCGGTGGTCAAGTGGTTAGAGTGATCGACTCTGCATTCGTGGACAAATTTCAAAAACCAACCAGGGCTCAAGAAGATGGGAACATTACAGCCCTTAACTGCAGGAAGATGGAGGAGGCCTTAGCCGCCACCCATTATCCTAAACATCATGAGGGAGAATCCGGGACCTGCTCGGTCCTTTCGTTACGGAGGGTGGTACCAGAATCACGTTAAACTGACTGATATTTGTTTTAGATCAATGTAAAAACAGGCATCAATAAAACAACACTCAATATGTATGTTAAAATAGCCCCAGGGTACAACTTGATTACTTGCCAAATTATCAAGGCGCTACCTGATAAAGGATTTCGTAAGCTATTACACTAATCAATGCGACCTTTCGGTTAAAATATATTCCGCGGCAATGGAAAGTAATCATGATCAACCTGATAAACCACCTAACGATAAAAAATCATACGGGCCAATTTTTTGCTGCCAATTGGGTGAAAAAATTTTGAAAAATTATCACTAAAGAGACTTAAATCAATAATTGAGGACCGACAACTAAATCCTCCACATCAAATAAGATTTAGAGAAAAGCATTCTATAATTGAAAGAACGCGTTAAAACGTAAAAAAGTGTCCTGAAGCATATTCCTGGACGTCGTCCAAGATAAAGTTTGGTATTGTAGTCTAGAATACAAGCTGCATAGAGATCTGCCGAGGCAATTCTATACCATCGTAAGATATTATTTATCCAATAGACATATTCTTGTGAAATATGAGGATGAATACTCCGAACTAAAGAAAATCTCTACAGTTATACCGCATGGGAGTGTTTTAGGACCAGTCCTGTATTTACAATATACAAGGGTTTTACCAACCACAAATGAAGGAATCATAGCCATCTTTGCAGATGACACAGCAATTATGGCGATTGGAAGTAATGTCGTTGATGCAACGAGCAAACTCCTGTAGATTACTAATGCGGTTTGTAACTGGAAAAAACGTTGGCGAATCAAGTTTAATGAGACAAAATCTACGCACATTAACTTTACATATCAAAAGGCTTACTATCTATAGAAATTATAGATAGAAATTAACTCACGACAGGTGCTAAATACCTTGGAATGAAACTCGATGCCAAACGTAAGTGAAGAGAGCAAAAGATAAAAGAAGAACTTATCGTAAAGTTCAGAAAAATGTATTAACTCTGGGGATGTACCAAGCAAACAAACGCCAAAACGATACAGACGTTTCCAAATAAGGTCCTTCGTAGCATTGTAAATGCTTCGTGGTACTCAAGAAATGAAGACCTTCACGGGGACTAACGGATGAAATGTAATTTTGAATTCGAAAAATAAATTGCTAGATGAGCCTAGTCTCACTTGTAATAAAAAATAAATTAATTTTAATTCATTGAGAGATGCCATAATCGTCCAAAAATCGAGAGTACCTACACATTCAGACTTGGTCAACTAATATTCCACACAAATTTGAGTATTTAGGAATTATAGAACACTACCCCCCAAAAAATCCTTGATTCACATAATATTTATCCAAAGCACAGATTAAGTTCATCAAAACTTTTTTCAAATTTGTATAATGATTAAACCACATAATCCGCACAAACATTTTTATTTTCAATGAGATTATGAGTTTTCTAATTCAAGTTGTTGAGAGATAATTTGTAGATTCTAAATGGTTTATCGTGAAAATTTGAAAATCTACTTTGCTACTTATTTAGACAATAAGTTTTTTTTAAGTGAGATCTACTTGAGATCTTTAAATAATTGTTATTGGCTGGCACATAGCTGAATATAAAATTAATTTGAGGTGTTGAACGACGAATACGAAATTAATTAAAAAATCATGTTGATTTATGTTATTATGTGAAATTTTGGGCGAACGGCGTATAAGTGTTACTATAAACAACATTTCGCGTATACAACTATTAGTAGTATCGCGTGTAGTAATCCTCCCCTAAATAATCGTAGAGTAATGCGCGTCTATATACCCCATTGTATAAAATAAGTGTAAACTACCTAATATGTTGAACAAAGTATTTCAGAATCCCCTTTTTATGTTTTATTTTATACGTATTTATTATAAATGATGGGGAGTGTGTGTGTATGTTTGCTAGTAAGACAGCAAACCCGAATACAATAAACATAATTTTTAAAATACGAAATCGAATCCAAAATAATCACTTTATAAATGGAAAAAACTACTTTATTCAATATTTTATTTGTTCCTCAAACTACCATCACCGAGCCAACTATGTATGTATACCCGCATTTCGTAAATGAAAAGATTCGTTAATTTTTCCAATTCTGGTATGCTGTGGAAACTATTATTGTATATATGTATTATGTATATACTATCGCATAGCATAATATAATGTTGAATTCTTGTTAGATCGATAATATGATAAACAATTTAAATAAAAGTTTTCGAATATAGAAATAAGCCTCCCGAAATGGTTGAATAACATAAAAAAAGTGGGATGAAAGTTTGTTACGCAATCGAGAACAAATAGTAACGAACAAAACAAAAAATAAATTAAATTGAGTTTCTTAAAAAAAAAAGAAAAGTTGAATGAGGATTGGAATGGCTCAAGTTTTCTCCAATTTTTTTATAGACCTTTTGTCAGATTTTTATTGATATTGCAGGCGATATAAATTTCTTAATTAAGTTTATAGTATATGTGCGTAGAAAGAGACACAAAAGTAGATATATGTATGTATAAATTTAACCAATTTGACTAAATTACGAACTTTTAAAATATCATTGATACTAATTAAATTATGAATTTATGGGATAGACCTGTCTCCGGATTACTGCTGTGAATAGTATACAAAATATAAGGCAGCATAGTTTTGAATTTTTAAGTAAGATTTAATTAATTATTGGGGTAAGTATAATTGCTGCAGCGGATTCGATTTTCATCAAATATTTTAAACTTAAAATTTTAAAATCTTTGGTATACATAAGATTTAGCGTTTAGTATCGCGTTCGTTGGCCCTGGCGACTTAATGGCCCGAAAATTCATATTTAAACTTTCTATCGATTTATGGCTGAAATCGACGACCAACCGGAAGTAGCAGAAGCTTATGACTATACTTATTATACATTTTCGATTTTGTTCAGTTTTTTTGTATTTTTTATTTTATGTACCTGAACTGTGATGCAAAAATATATGTGCTCCAAATCAATGAAGATTTTTAAAATCAATATTCAAAAATTGAAATTCAGAATTTTAAAAATAGTTTTAAATTAATGTTCCAAACGATTCAAAACTATCAAAATTTCAAATTCGGAAATTTTAATAAATCGAAATTAAAAAACGCCAAATTGTCGGTGGGTGTGTTTCAATAGGGTAGGTGCTGACTGTATATAACCATCGCCTTATGGTCTATATACCAACGTTGTAACATGTAGAAACTACCAAATGTGTTTAGTATACCTCCACGTGGTAACACCCGGGCAACGATTTAAACTTCGGCTACATACTAAATGCGAGTGCAATGCACTATAAATTAAGTAGCAATGAACACAACGAATGTGGAAACAAATACCACATGTGGCAGACCTGATTTTCAGAAAAATCCATTCCCGTCAGAGGCCGGTTCCAAGGATTATGGAAGGGATAAGATACGTTGAGGAATCGTAATACTCAAATGAGTATGAAGCAGAAATGGATAATATCAATCCTTTCCAAAAGAGTCAGGTTCTACCGAGATCTCCTGCGAGAGCCTGTAACACGTTCACCACGAAGATTAACAAAATAATACCTGCAGAAAATGTGAAATTACCGAAAAATGCTTTTCCAGGGAACAATAATTGTTCTAAAAAAGAAGAAATGCTGTATCAGCAATTGCGTAAGGCCAATGATGTTTTGGTTGAATCTAACAATTTAAACAAGCAATTAAATGATACAATTGCATGGGATGCAAGAACACATAAGGATTCTTGGAAACGAAGTTAAAGCCCATAAAGCAAAGGAAAACGTAGATTCTTCTCCTACCCGAAAAGTAATGGAACAAGAATGCCATACGGATGATGAAGAATTAGCTCAAGAAACTGAGTGGATTAGAATCAAAAGCCAGAGAAAAAAAAGGATAAGGAATGATACACCTACTCCCCCTCAACTATAAAAGAGACAATTTCTAAAATAATCCAAAACAATCCAAAAAAGTTACCTCCACCACCCCCAATAGTTATAGATGGAGTTAAAACCTATGATCTATTGTATGAAAAAATTAAAACAATAACTAAACAGATAAGTTTAATACAAAAGTGATGAGTGGAAACAACATCAAAATAAACATCAGAAATGACAAAAAAGTTAAACGGAGGGGGACAATCTTGGCATACGTTTAAAACAAACCGACCAATTAGGGTAATGGCTAAAAATCTGCATTCCATATGTAAACCAGAAAAAATAATTGAGGACCTGAAAGGCAATGGTTTTAATGCAACTGAAGCATCAATTAAGCTAAAACGAAGAAGTAAGGAGCCTCTAAACATGTACATATATCAAATCAAGTACATCTTGGGGTGCAAAGTCAATATGGCCAAGTAAACACCATACTAGAGATTGTGTCAAACCCACAGATCTACAGCCTAGATGCGTACATTATGGAGAAAACTATCCCGCTAACTACAGAGGATGCAGTGTTGCTACTGAATTGCAAAATATCAAAAATAACTTTGTGATGAAATGTATTATTTATAATTGAAAATGACTTAAGAATTTTATGCTGGAATGCCAATGGACTCCAGCAACACCAACAGGAATTAAATGCCCCTGGACGCAGAGAAAATCGATGTCTGCGCCTCATCTCTGAAACTCACTTCACTAGACAATCAATTATCAAATATAGAAATTGTAAAACATATCACACTATTCACCCGGGTAATACTGCTAAGGGAGGTAGTGCTGTTATAATTAGAAATAGTATTAATCACTTCGAGGAATTAAAACACGAAACAGAAGAAATACAAGCAACAGCTGTTAATATCAAGACCAAAAATAACTCTATTAGTGTTATTGGAATTTACTGCCCACTGAAATACTCTCTAAAAGAAAAAGATTATGTTGAATTTTTCAGTAAACTAGGGAAAGATTTGTAATTGGAGGAAGGTAAAGAACTCCTCAATGCTATCAGAAAATACGGTTACGAAGCCTTATCAAATGGTAAACCGAAATACTGGCCAACTGATCCAAATAATATACCAGATCTAATTGATTTCTTTATAGTGAAGAATATATCTGTAAATTATATATACATATAGATGAAAGTCTTGATTTAAACTCTGATCATTCCCCAAAACTTTTGACATTAAGTTAAAGGATCATTCAAAAAGAAAGCTATCCTAGTTTAGTAAATATGCACACAAATTGGGAATGCTTTAGACTGTCTTTAGAAAGGAAAGCCATTAAAAAAAAATGTTCACAAGTTCATATGTGACATACAGAAGTCAGCTTGGGAAAACACCCTGAAATTAAAAAGAAAATTAAGGGAAACAACTACCCTAGAGAAATTAGAGGGCTCTTGGCAGAAAAACGAAGGGCAACGAGCTAATCAATCTGACTCAGCTACAAGGGAAATCAAAGATCTGAAAGACGAATCTATCAGTAATTACCTCAGAAAATTATCTAATGATACTAGTACTGATTATTCTCTCTGGAGAGCAACCAAAACAATTAAAAGGCCAATAATGCAGATTCCTTTCGAACAGAAGACAAAAAATGCGCCAGAATTAACGAAGATAAAGTACAAAGTTTTGCTGAACACCTGGAAAAAATATTTAAACCACAAGATGGCCAATCATTGGAAGCCGAAATAATAACTGGAGAGGTTGTACAGGAAAGTGAATTAATCCTACGAACAACACCAAAAGAAGTCATGTATGAGATAAAAACAAATATGAATCCGAAAAAAGCGCCTGGTTATGACAGCAGAAATTTTAAAAGAACTACCAAGGAAAGCTTTAGGACTTAACTATAAGTTAAGAACTGTACTACCAATGCAATTCACTACGATATTAGAATCATACGTGAAAGATAGATTATTTTGAGTTAAATTAGACGATTCCTATTACGAATTGAAAGAAATCAAGCCAGGAGTACCGCAGGGCAGTGTATTAGATCCGGCCCTATACCTATTGTACACTAATGATCTCCCTCTTAGCAATCTTAGCTGTTGGAGATAGCAACGAAGAATTAACTCAGAATTTACAGTTAGCTATTACTCAAATACATAACTGGACCAAAAGATGGCGAATTAAAACTTAACGAAACTAAATCAGTTCACATCAATTTTACAAATAAACGACTCGAACATATTCCGGTTACAATTATAATCAAGAAATAATACCGTATGCCAACACGGCTATGTATCGTGGCATGACACTAGATGCAAAACTACGATGGAAAGCACACGTCAAAAAGAAAAGCGAAGAACTATTGCTTAAATATAGAAAGATATATTGGCTAATAGGAAGGAGCTCCGCTCTATCAACATACAACAAATGTTGATCTAAAATCCACAGTAACGATGTGGTTTACTTCAATTTATCAGACACTATGGAAAACAAATGGGAAGAAGCCATAGATAGATTAATACAACATAGTAAATTAAGTTAGAATAAAATTGCTCATTAGTCCAGGTGACTAGATTGTAAAAATTGTTTATTTAAAATATTAAATAAAAACAAAAAAAAATAAAAATAAAAATTGTCGTTTGAACTCCACTCAACCTTATCTAATAATAGTTTCACAAATTTTAAAATTGATAATCGAAATTTGAATTTTCCAATAATCAAACGAATCAAGTAAAATTAAATATCCAGAACAACGTTTTTACGATAAAGATATTTTTTTATAGGATATGTCAATCGACAGATGCCCATCTATAATCGAAATGACCTATTGAATGCAGTCGTCATAAATTTAACTCAAAATTAGAATTTATGAATGATCTTTGATGTTTTTTAATTTTTTTTTCCATTAAATTACGAAATTTTGTATTTCAAATTTAAATTCGATTAATACTCTTACGAGCTTTCCAAGCAATATTCAAAATACAAATTCAGAATTGTAAAAATTATCATGAATTCTTAATTCTATACATAAAAATTCGATATTGCAAATTCATCCGTAACAATGTTGAGTTATCAGTGAGAAATTCACGAATATCCACAACATACGAGTACATCATTTTATATGATCGTTCAATAGATTGCTCAGCGTTTATCTACCAGTGTCCTTTCTTATCAGTTAAGCCAATACTGATTTAGCCTAAAAAGTTATTTTTATGTTTAATTGTTAATTTATGGCTAGATTCGGCAACCAAACGGCTTTTTATAATTTTCATTAAAATTTCAAAGAATCACATTTTTTTTAAATTCAAATTTGAACGAGAAATTCAGTTTCACCAATTTAAACTTTCATAATCGAAATTTTCAAAAGTTCTAACCAATAATCAAATGGCAAGTTCAGGATTTCAGAAATTAAAATGTCGGTATTAGTGTTTCTCGAAATTTAATCTTCCAAGCGTTTCAAAACTATAAAATTCGAGAAATTTTAAATTCGGGAAGTCTAGTAAAATTTAAATTAAAAATTGTCCCTTAAATTCCGCTCAACCACATCGAATTTTAATATTTCAAAGGATCTATGATTTTGAAATGCAACCATTTTAAATTTTCCAATTTAACCAGTTATCAAAATTTTAGAACATTAATTATGCATTTTACACCTAAAAATTCGATATTGCAAATACAATAGATACCAGTATCTGTTGATCGATAAATTATTCGAGTGTCTACCCGCATGTATTCCTTCTACAAGTAGAACAGCTTAATTGATTTGGCCTAATTTATGACTGAAATCGATGACAAATCGGAAGCTTGGCTTTTGACTATATTCAATAAATTTCTATTTTTTTAAGCCCATTATTCCTATCTCGTCTATATAATCTAAAATGCCAACTCGGCATGACTCATACATTTTATTCAAAATTAGACTTTATGAATGATGCTCTCTAAATCTTTGAAGTTTTGGTTCTTTTAAAATATTTACCAAATTTTTAATTTACTATTTACTAATTTTACTAATTTAAATTTTACAAATTTTTAATTTACAATTTCAATTTCGATATTTTTGTCATGTGGCAACGCCGAAACCCGTGATAAAAAATCATGAATTAATTTCATGACATTTACTTGAAAATACCGAACACACCCAAATTATTCGAGTCTATTACTATGATATTATTTGACAGCTATCGAAAAATTTGTGTACGCATGTGCAACGTGTGATTTATACATACATAATAATATATTCTAAAATTATTAATACATATATAATAATAATAACGTGGCATTAAAAGGATTATCGGATCCATTATTTTAATATTAATTTGCAATTTATTAGTTATCACACAAAATTTTAGGTTATAAAACTAAAATTGACATATATAACGTGGGGAAAACACTTATGAGGTGGGGGAGATTTATTACACATTTCGGACAACATAATAAAAAATCGTGAATGTAGGAGAATAATTATCAAACAAATGTCAAAAAATTAATTCACGATTTCTTATCACAGGTTTCGGACACAGTCTTAATGAGAGCATTAGAGCAAGCACCCGTTGTTTTATGTTCAGTTTTGTGTGTATGTGCCATTCCAAGTTGATTTATTTCATGTAGCGTCAATGAGTTAATGTAGCCTCGTGAAGTTTTTATATATTTAAAATACATATAGCTATTTAAATATATGTACTATCGCCTTCAAAATTTGGTTGTACACTAAAACATAAAACTACTTAGTTTTCACGATGTTGATGGCAGCAACAATCGCCTTTTATATATAAACATTACATTACGTGATTTACACGTTCCAAGAAATTTTTTCCAACATTTTTTGTAGACATTGGGTGTATTTACACTTGGTCTCATGAGTCCGGATTCTTTCTTCGTATTTCCCTCCTTTACCTACAAAACCGGTTTTATTGAAACCGGTTTTGTAGGTAAAGGAGGGAAATACGAAGAAAGAATCCGGAATCATGAGACCAAGTGTAAATACGCTCATTGAGTGTATTTACACTTGGTCTCATGAATCCGAATTCTCTGGTTTCAAAAATCCTATCGTCGTTTACACAAGGATTCATGAATCCGGTTTCATTTAATACATTCCTATGTATGTGTATGAATCTTGAATTTCATAAATGCTTTTCTACTGGGAATATTGCTATGAGGGCAAAAATAAGTTGTTTTTGGTTATTATTTAATTTTTTATTACTGACGCTCAAAAACAAACTCTAACTAATCACAAGAATATGAAAAAAAAAAATTATATGTCCTTGCGAATTTTTATATTTCATTTTTGTTTGTGTAAGTGCGATGAATCCCGGGAAATACAAAAAAATTTGGTTTAAAAATGAATCCCCAACATGGCGGCAATAAAAGCGATTTAGTAGGTAAAGGAGGGAAATACTAAGAAAGAATCCGGATTCATGAGACCAGATGTAAATACGCTCATTCAGAGCTACACGCAATAGAACAAATGTGTATGCGATAAAAAGAGATAACGCATAATACAAAAATGGCGTCGTGCTATAATTTTTTGGCGGTGTCAAATTACAATATAATTTTTAACGGATAGTTCTGGTGCACAACGCTCTTTCTTGTAGCTATATTTCTTTTTCTAAAACGAAAACAATGAATAAACAGTGAAATCCTTGCTGCTCATGGCTATTTCGGTTTGTTTATTGGTTTTGCGCTATAAAAATTTGGCAATAAAAAAAAATCGCCATTTTAATTGTGTTTGTTGCTATAAAATATACTCGGGTCGAGTATATTTTATAGCAATAAATTTTATTTTTATGGAAACAAATTTTAAAAAAAAGAATAAAAGTCCAACAAAATTTTATTTGTTTATATGTTTGTTCTTGTCTTTCAAATGAATTTTGCGATATACTAATCTCTTCACTTTTTGTTGGCCAACATTGTTGGAACGTGTAAATCACGCATAATTATGATACAAAATAGGATGATCTGATATCTGGTACAATGCAACAATGCATACAGAAAAAAAGATTTAGCCATTTATTCGGTTTTATTTTGTTTTGCAATCTAACTGTACAGAATGGAACGTGATTCAATTCACAAGTAACTGAATGTTGCACAAAAATGGACTATAATTACCCTACATAAAGAAAATAAATCCATCGGATACATTTCACGAAAGCTTAGCTTTTCAGTAAGTTGCATAAACTTGTCTCGTAAAATGGTAAATTATATATTTTTTTCGTTTGAAAACTACTGTAATGAAATGGAGGTTTTCAGAAACAAGAATCATTGATTTATTATATTTTGTATATTTATATTTGGTTACCTCAGAACGGTAGACCAAAATTATTAAATGAAGTTCAACGAGAAAATATTGTAGAGGAGTTTACTCTGAATCCATTTATGATTTCAGCTGAAACTGCGCCGGCATATAACTTCTCTGCATTAACTATTTCGCGAACATTGAGAGAGATTCCAGCTCAAAAACAAATTTTAACCAACGAACATCAAGCAGGGCGGGTAGCTTTTGCAGAAGATAATTTAAATACGGACTGGGAAAAAGTTATTTTTACGGCCGAAAAAGTGTTAAGGTCCGATTATCATGCTAAGCTGCACATGCATCGCCCAAACAATTTGAGATAATATACCTAATAAAAAATGCAAAGGGCAAGAATATGTGGCCAAGTATCCTGTGGAATGGGATGGATAATTGCAGGTGGCGTCGGTTTGTTATGGGAAAATTCACAACACATGAACAGACGGGAATATTTGGAAATGAAATAGTGATATCGTCAGTCACTACTGTTTATCCGGAGGAATTTCCAATTAAATTTATGTATTTATCGCTTGGCCAGCGTATAGCGCCGAATTAAATCCAAAAGAAAATGTTTGGGTTACTCAGGGTTAGGTACTCTTAGAATTTGTTTCTCAAAAATGGAATGAGCTAAGAAGTAACCCGATTTTTGCCAACAACTAGTAGCTTCGCTGCCAAATGGATTACGTGAAGTAATCGATAATGATGGATTCTAGAAACATTATTGAAATAATTACGTATATTCCTTTTTTTATTTCTTATTATAGTTTTAGTATTTATTAGTTCATTACCTTTCTACTAATTACTAATCCTGGAAATACATATTAATTGAATAATATAAATTTGCGAAATATTTCTAAAATATTTTCTTTATACTATACTTCAATTTTATGTTTTTAGGTTTACCCTATGTTTTCAATACAAAATAATTCATAATTTTAGTGGGCTGCTTGTTTGAAAAAACACTTAGGTTTTCTCTGTGTATAACCAATTTTTGGAAGCGATAGTACATTAATTCTTCGATTTTCTTAATTTGGATCTAAATTTAAAACAAAGTAAAAATTATATTTTGTGTATTTGTATGTGAAAGTATTATTTATTTAAATTGCTGAAATTACTCCTGTCGTGAACTTAAATGTCATCAACAAAAAATGTCGATTTTACTACAAACGTCGTTTTAGAATAGGGGTAATCGTTATACAAAACAGCATGTTCAAATATATATAGACAAACTTTAACATAATATCAAGACTTATCGAAGCTTATCGAAATGTATAAAGAGAGCGAGCTTGCTATATGCACAATTATCGATGGGCAACTTGTTTTATATAGCTTACGTTCATATAGTTTGAATATATTGTTCATGTATCACTAAGCCCGTATGCCCTTGAAGCAGATTTTATTTTTCACTTGAATAGCAAATGGCAACCAAAATGACTATTATTTTTTATCTATAGGTAAAAGTCATTAAACTCCGAAGGCAAGGTTTATAGTTATAGACATGACTCTTGGGTATAAGATATTCACGTTAAAAATTATAAGTAGGTACCTGTGTTGTTTGTTCCGTATAATGATGGCGTCACAAAAAACATCTTAGACTTACCTGAAAATATCAAAAGATAAATAGATTAATAATAATAACAAAAATTGAAAATAAATGTTAATCTAAAATCCTGTAATAAACTGTAATAAAATTCAACTCATATATCTCCGTATTCTTCTCCATGTATTCTGTTTATTAATACCAAACACGCACACACACAAACACCCAAAAAAATTTATAGCAGAATACACTTGAGGAAACTCCAAGAAAATTCAAAAATAAAAGCTCGCTCTCTTCACTTATGTATATTAAGAAAAAGCTTTTTATTTTTCTCGTATATACATACAAAAATTATGAAAAGTCAATTTATATTTATTTATTTCATTGATTTAAATATTTAAAAAAAAGTATGTTTGAAGCTTTTTGTTATAAAACCAAAATGTTTGTTTAGAAACTTTATCGTTATAGTTTTACCGTTATATCACACTTATATACTGCATTTAGATTATACATATAAATATACAAAACAAAGCTATCAATTTTCGGTCGAATGTCAAACTTTTTATTGTGGTGCTAGAAAATCTTGTCTTGTCTACTCTATATATGTATGCATATATGTATATATATGTATATTGCATGTAAGCTTTTATTACTATATAATATGAAAGCTTACATAAATGAACGTACGAGAGTATAAAACTTAGAAATTTATATATGCATGAAAACTATAAAGCTCATAAATTTTCATTTATAACATACAACATGGTAGTAAAATAAACACTATATATACGTATATACATATATCTATATATATATATATATATATATATATATATATATATATATATATATATATATATATATATATATATATATATATATATATATATATTCATATTGATTATTTACACCCACTAGTCACCAACCCCTACATATACGATTATACTATAGGCAGTCCTCCCGTGTATACACACAGAATTACAAATAGTAGTATGTATTAAATTAATACATAATATTTATATATATACATATGTATATACGCGGCCCACAAATCAATGTGGAAATGATAAATTGGTAATTGTAGAAAATAGAAAGAATTTTTTTCATTTTAAATGTATGTTATCTGCGCTAATCCAAACCACCGTCACCCACATACCAATAATAAACAGCTAATTTAGGCTTGAATTTTTATCACAATGAAACCGATGTTAAATTCCCGTGTGCAATCTCAATTATTTACGTCATATTCTAAAATTAATTTATTAAAAATTCATCGAGTTGGACAATTTGGTGCCAATTCCGTAGGTTGTTCTGTGTGAAATTGCAGTAGTTAGATCTAAAAACTCATTTAATTATCTGCATTATATTATCACACAGTAGTGTCCGTGTGTCTTAAACCAAAGTAGAGAACATTGTATTTGGTTTTTATTCCTGAGTATTTAAATTGTGACCAAAATTTTTCTAAATAAATATGAATACTACTAATATAATAATAAATAAATAAAAATATTATTTCAACACCAAATTTTAGTCGACCTATCCAAGCGCTCACATAGTAATACACACAAAAATGTATCCACCAAGGATGCAAGACTATTTTCCGTGTCTTTTACTATGTGAGTGTTTGGCAAGGTCGACTAAAACTTGGTTATTAAATTAATAAAAAATACTCGATACCAAATTTTAATCGGCCAATTTTAGTTGACTAGCCCTCACATAGAAAATACATGTAAAAAATTTTCGCTAATACTGCAATTACTCAACAAGGAGTTGTACATAAATTTACACAGTTTTATCTTCAAGGGTGATAAATTCTCAACAACATAGCTAATTTGAATTTGTTTGGAAAGTTCGTTCACGCAATAATTTACTCAAATAAGTGATTATAACAAAATTAATTAAATTGAATCACAGTATCATCAAGTAAATAAAAAAAAATTCAGTTTACCAGCAAATATTTTTTTAAATGCGATATTTTATTAAAGATTGAACCGTTTAAAAATTAGGTATTTTTTCGACAAATTTCGCTGTTGCGGTTTACAGTCATACGTTCCTTAAATCATAATCTCCATATCGACAGTGTTATAGCAAAGTGAAAAAGGCAGGTACACTCTGCGTACAGTACATAGTTGCCATCTGGTCACCCTTTAAGGCTCTACTTTACTCAATTTGCGAAAACATGTGTATCTTACAAATCGTTTTATGCCCATATAAACGTAGACATTGGCTTAATTTTTTTTTATAGCAAAGTTAAATATATTTGCAAGCGAGTAACACACGCCTTTTTTTAAATTCGCTATAGTTTTCTCGTAATTGCGTCTCAAAGTTGATGAATTTTTGACAAAAACCATTCACTCACAAACCAAATTTATCAATATTTTTCCACTAATCTGTAAAAGTTTTATATATCGGTACGTTCAGGAAGATACTATCTAGCGATTAACACACGTTTTTATAAAAATTCGTTCTAATAAGCGAGAAAATTGAAAATTTAATTGATATCGATAAGCTGACAAATCAATTTATTGAAAAAAATGTATCTTCGATGTAAAAATGGTTTAAGAATTAACTAAATATCGTGTATTTTTTAGTTTATCCTTTTTTAATTAGATGTCATAAGTGGCAATAAAACAATTTTTTCATGGAATATTTTGTAATTTTCGATAGTGGAGATTTACACTATTTCAAATTTTATTTTAGACGCATTTTTGGCATTTAAATATCGACATGAATTTTGATTTTTGTTCTAGGTAAAGTAGAGCCTTAATCATAACTATTCAAATAGGACCAACAACATTGAAAAAAAAATCTATAAATACGCGCGGCTTGCCTCGTGATTGTAGTTGTCCGGAATACAATTTACCATCTTATAATGGGTGTTCAAAGAGAGGCGGCGAAAACTATGTTTTCACATGACGTAATTCGACTTTTACAGCTTTACTCGTTTTATGTGCCTTTTCGTAACTTGAGAAGAGGAGCCTGTTTCCAGCTAGAAATCTAGAATGAATTGATCTACAAATTAACCCTTTTACCGAAGTCAGTTGAAGATCTGTCTAAGACCAACAGTCTTGCCATTAGCCATTGTCTAAAATATTCCAGTATACTACAAATTCTGAAATAACTTGGAATTCCGATATATGCAATTACAACGAGTATAAAGTAAAAACAGTAAAAAATTAAAATACATATACGTATATGTATGTACGTTGTACGCATGTTCCAACCGATTAAGCCGTTTTTCGTGTTATTCTAACAGTCAATGAATATAGTAACATTTGACATACAATATATAGCCATTGTTTTAGAATATAAAAGAAGTTAACGAAGCCACCTGCTCCATTTCAGATCCCAGATCCGATAAAACTTATACCCAATTTCGATGGAAATCGAAAGCAATTGGTAGCATGGCTGAAAACAGTCGAAGACACCTTAAATTTCTTAGAACTAATGGTACAAGAACAACAAATGAAAACTGTTTGACCAGCGATACAGAACAATATTAAAGGCAAAGCAAAAGATATTCTATGTTTAGCTGGAAACCCCAAACATTTGGGTAAATTAAACAGATATTAACAGAAGCCCTTGGGGATAAACAAGAGTTATCGTTTTACAAGTCCCAACTTTGGGCAGCACAACAAATGGACAATATGTCTATTCACATGTTTTATAATAAAACAAAAGAAATATTGCGCAGCATTAAAAATCTAGCAAAACAAAACCCAGTCTACAATCATTCATGGATAGCTAAGAGTACATGCATCGAAGAACATGCACTTGCCGCATTCATCGAAGGCTCAAAAAAGTCTTTTTTTGGCTATGCTGAAGCAGCAAGGCCCAAAAATCTCGAAGAGTCTATGCATTTTTATGCAAGTTTAACGCCATATCGAGACAAGAAAATGTCTGAAATAAAAACTTACAATCAAAATAAAGTTTCACAAAAGTGAACAATTAAATTTCAGAAGACAGCAACATCCTGTCACTGAAAAGAAACAAGGTAACTCTAAACCAATCCCAATGGAGGTAGATCCATCACTTAGATCTAGGAGGACCTTCAACACCAGAATAATAAATAATCACGAAGTCCCAGAAGATACAGAAGACAATTAATGTCTTCGAAGGCAGCGCAATTTCATAATTTTGTTTTAAAAACACCTTTGGCTGATCCATCAGAAATAATTTTAGTTACTGGGGATTTTAATCCGTCAGATATTAGATGGACATATGACGAAGAAATAAACGAGATTATGCCTCTAAACGTGAGGTCGGATGATGGGTATACCTATTCATCGACACTGTCTTTGATTCAAATCTAAGCCAAATTTGTGATTTAAAGAATGGATTAGATCGAATATTATTATCACCAACACCGTTCGTGATTAATGATGTTCACCATAAAGCCATTGAAACATTTTTTGCATGTGAAGGGAATAATGATTTAAGCAATTGCCTCAACCGGAAACCTTACCACAACTTCAAAAAAGCCAACATAATCCATATTCACCAATATATTGACCAAATAAATTGGGAAGATGAACTCAACAGCAATAACATAAATATAAACGTGAAGAAATTTTATAACATACTGTTTAAAGGTATTGAATTATTCATTCCCGTAACCCCGAGCAGACCAAACAAATACCCTCCATGGTATGATGGCCAAAACTGATCAACCTTAAAAACAAGAAAGACAAGGCTTATATAAAGAAAACCTGAAATTCTGTTCCCGGGATAACAAATTGAAATTCACTAAGTGTAACCAAGATTTTGAGTCCTATTTTGAATTAAAATACAAGAGCTATACTAGCGACTTAAAGGAGAAAATAAAACGGAATCCCAAACACGTTTGAGGCTTTTATAGAACCAAACGCGAAATTGATGGTTACCCAGCCTGGATGACATTTAATGAACAGAAGTCCTGTGACCCGCTGATCATATCCAATATGTTTGCTAAGTTCTTCCAGTCCGTTTATAAACCAGAAGATATAGATAACTACAAAGATGCAACAATTACTGATTATAGTTCATCAATATTTACCCCACACATCCAACCCGAGGACATTCAGCGAGCATTGGATGGTTATGGAGAAGGATGTGGCCCAGATGATATTCCTGGTTCATTGGCAATTCCCCTACGCATGCTATTTAATCAATCATTGCTATTGGCAACATTTGCTCTTTGGCCAACACTATGTTCGCAACTAACTTTTAAAACAAAAGAGTACTTGATGAAACTAAAATGTATTTTATACCCATATTATGATTCTCACCTCACCTCACCTCTCACCGTGACATCTAGAGTCGCGCGAGTCAAATTTTGGTATTATGATTCTCACTTTAATTTGGGTGAGTGACATACGCAGCGCTATGCGTCATTTATGATATTTTGGTTTCTTTAAGTTAGTAGTTGTTATTGTTTTGAGAATTTTTGACATTTGGTCAAATTCAAATGTGATCCTTTCACACTACCGGATGACTAGTACTTATCAATTGATATTTAAATGTACACATTTTTAAAATATTCTAAAGAATGGTGTTATAAATTATAATTTCTTGATTTACAAGCATTTTTCGTATAAATGAAGATGGACTTTCTTATCTATTGGACAAGCTAGAAGGAAAATACGAGTTTTGTGAATTGTTCGCCATTAGCTATTTTTGGTTTATTTCTATGTAGTTATGAAAAATAAAAAATTTTATAATACATACAACAAAAATATTATTTATTATAATGCAACAATTAATATTTATTACATTATTAATTATTGTAATACATAAACAAATAAAAAACCTTACGATTTGCCTTTCATTTTGTCTAACGTTATAAATACTATGTATATCAATATCAAAAATTATTTTCTCGCTCAGTCTCGCCACCAAATTGTAGGTGAGGATATGTGACATTAGACTCGCTCACGGCGAGAATCATAATACCAAAATTGAAATACGGTGACATCGCGTCGCTCAGTGACGCGTAAGTGAGATTCATAATAGGGGCATTTGTGTAAATAATTCAACGCACCTTAAACTTTTCTCTAACTGCAAAAAATCATATATTAGGCACCCTAGTCAATTGGCACCCTTCAACTTCTCATATCATCGTTAAAACATGTATAGCAGAATAACCTTTCTATATAATATGTAGACATTATATAAATCTTAACACTTCCTTCAAGCACTTCGATCCATTTATATTGTACAAACATATTATAGATACATATCAAGGATACACACACTGTACACACACATACATACCTATCATGTTCTAAAATATAATTTTTCACTTTGGTTATCATCATGTTCCATTTCCATATTTTAAGCGAAGTACATCTTATATACACACATTATAGATACGTAAGATTAGATTGTATGTACATACAGATACAGAGCTAAATTTAATTGAAAATTTATTTTTTGAAAATTTTCTTAGTTATAATGTAAAAGAAGTACAACGACAAAAATGAAATTAATCAAATATTTGATATTCTTATCGTCAACATCTACGAGCGATGCATTGTGTATATTATATAAATGTGTTACACGATGAGTTTAGTATCTACTCATATATATAAATTGGGGCCGAAACGACCTCAACCTATTCTCAAACTTTAAATGGGTATAGAATAGACGTTAAATAGATGACTCATAAATCATTAAAAAATTTAATAAAAAACCTAACCTCATAAGTATTATAGATACGTTTATAAATATGAATCCTTTTGTTCTTAAAAACACTTAATTTTATATAATATAGAAGGACGTTTTGTGCTTTATACCAATATTTTTTCTAGGTAGCTATCTAGTACATGAGTATCTATACATCACACCTTTGTATGGAATGATTCAGCTATTTTTTTTTTAGGATACCAAATAATCCTTTACAAGGACGATATAGAATTAATTTGTGGACATTGAGATAAATTGTTAAGGGTACGAGTACGAGTATATAAAATGTAATATACCCACCCGCAAATAGTGTGATGCTATCATAATATTATATATTGTATGTCATGCCAACAAAAAAAAAAGAAACATTTTTGAATTAATTTTTTATTTTTTTTTTGAGGAAAATTTTCTTTGTTTGGTTTGTAACAAAAAAAAATTAACTTTTCATTTTCTTCATATATGTATGTAAGATGACAGAATGTTCATTTCAAAAAAAAAAATTCTTGGCAGATATAGGTTAATGTTATGTTTATATATATATATATACATACAAGTATTAAGTGATCTGTTGACAATTAATCTAATTTCATCAAAATATACATCGCATAATAATTAAATATGCAAGAAATGTGCTTTGGGACAATGAATAAACGCATCGTTGTCGTGTCGTACACGTCTGTGTAAATGGAAACTAAAATTCATCTAGACGGCGCTATATGTACATACTAATTATGCGGCGAAGTGAGTTAGCAACATTTTCAGTGTCGTAATGCTGCACCAGACAAATCACAACATGACACATAATTTATTACAATTTTATTACATTTTATTACATCAGGCCCGAATTTTATTACACTTGCCGTTCATGAGTGATACGTGGGCGGTTTACTTCCTGAATTGAAGCTGCACCGCCACTTTGTAACTTTTGATGCATTTGTAATGTTGTATCACAATTTAATTATTCAAACTTCAATTTAATGGTTTATGGTTTAATAGGTATATTTCGTACTAGAAATTTAATTTGAACATCCGTAACTAGATTTATTATTTTTATTTGTTTTAAAACGCCTAAATGTCCACTATAAAACCTAAAAAACTAACTCATTTACATTTTCCAAGGTTAATATGATATTAGTAAAAACTTCACACGCATAGTTCTCAAATATCTCATTAGATAAGCAAATAGAGGGATACTTTAAGATATCTGTGATATCAATAAAGAATTTCCAGTATGTAGTATTTTCTTTAAAAAAATATTAGGGCGTTATTTTTAAATCGTAATTAATTATAGTAATAAACTACGAGTAATAACATTAGTAATATTTAAGTCACCATATTTGTATGTATTGTTTTTGTTGTCTTTGGGTGTTATGTAATAAAAAATATATAATTTTGTTTCATTCTTAATTAAAAGTATTTCAAATGTATTCGTATATAGGACAATCTCTAAATTGAATAATTTTAAGGATTTTTTTAATAACGTTTTTTTTCATCAAATGGTGAAAAATACATGAAAAGATGGTAGAACTTTAGGAAACGCATCCAACAATTATTTGTTTGTCCATAAAAGGACCTGTAAAAATCTAAGAAAATGCGAGCGGACGTTTATTAGGTCTAAATTTGTTTTATTTTGACATTTCGACCTAAAAATTAAACCGAATTTCCAAATATTAAGACAGTTGGGCCTAAACCCATAGAGTGTGATTACAAAATCCCAAATTTGATTTAAGTGTAACTGGTTTTTCAGTGAGAAATTCGACCTAAACCTGTCAAGTGTTAGATCTAAATTTTCTATCTAAATTAAAATATTAAAATAAATTAAATTCGCCTAATTTCCGGGATTAGACAAACAGGGCCTAAGGGTAAAACCTTTATAGTTGAACAAATGTCTGATAAGTCACTTTATTTAGTTCCGTCACACTTTTTTGTCACACTTTAAATTAAACACACTTTGAAACATTAAAACTTGAAATTAAAATATGTACAAATGGAATGCGCTTGTTGAATTTCAACTAAAGATTCATATCGTTGCCCCTATATGAACTCCAGTCCCCGTTTTGATTGACGATGACGTAAGGTAAAAGCAAAAAGTTCAACCAAACAAGATTCTAAATCTAATTAAAACTATTAAACTAAACTTAAATACAAGGTGACTTCAATTGAAAATCGAATATCTCAAAACTAAGGGGTGATGCTCATACGTTAATTTTGTCGTGTGTCAAATACATAATTAAAAATTGAAATGTTGACAGAAAACTCATATTTTTGTTTATTCACCAGACAAATAAATCGAAAAATTTAATTTGTATGTGAAAACTTAATTTTTAATCTTATTTTTAACTAATTAACACACCTTATCATAAAATGTCTTAACTTGCTATAGTTTTTAGATAGCACTATTTTCATGTTTTTTTTACTGTCCACTCGCCAATATAAATCAATTCGAGAAAATTTCATTTTAGTCTTATATTTGACTAGTAATTGCTTTGCTTGCTAAAACATCATACATGTACAATAGAAATTTTGCACAGACAGGCGAGAAGCGAGTTTATGTCCCTTTTTCTATGTTTAGATTTGAATGCTTTTTTTTTGTATTGCTATCTCAGCTTACTAGTCTGAAATATCATTCTACTTCATTTTACATTTTTGTCTGTGTCACTCGCGGCGCCACTATACTTTCCGTTGTAAGATAGAGTAAAAATGAAAGAGCACAAATTTATTTTAATTAGCTGTGATCACAATAGAAAAAGAAATGACCAATAAGCGAGATAGTGTGCATAAATACATTTGTCAAAATGGAGATGTAAACTCGATCTCGTCTTTTCTGCAAAATCTCATAGTACTGCACTGTAATTAAGAATCGAATAGAACAAAGAACTCAGTCCTCATTTTATGAAATCAAGATAGTAGCTCATCAACAATGACCTTTCGTGAGCAGGATAGTGCGATCTGTTACCACGCAGAATTTCGAAGATTTCATTCGAAATCAGTTTAACTAAACATCGTTCCGTATCAGTTCACGCCTGTAAAAGAAACCGTTAATGCAGTTAATTCTACATTGTGACCTACACTGCTTGTCAAAGAATTTGAATAGGGACCACGTCATCAAAAGTTTCGGCCTACAATGATCAGTTTGTAATTTAAATTCTACACTCCAAAACCATCCCTCAAAATAGCTTTACAATGAGATTGTTTAAAATCGGCCATTTTTGATGTAACTGAATTAATGATTTCATTCGTTACAAATTGACGCCCACCACAAAGCATATGTAAATTTCATTGAACACAGCTGAAATCTCTCTCAATGTTATCCCAAACACTAATGTGTAAACTTGTTTCATTTTAAAGAAAGTTATAACGTAACCGATTTGTAGAAGAGCTTTTGGAAATCCAAGGGTCTGACGCCCAGGATGATGTGTTTCATATATAAATCGCTTGTCTTACCGATATTATCTTACGCTTCTATTGTGTGGTGGTCAGTAGTATACCTAAAGGCTTCTATAGCCAAACTTAATAGAATACAATATATTTCGTGTAGAGCTATTACTGGAAATTACTGGAGCTATTTACTCTTGGCACTGATTGCTCCTGTTAATGTTGATAAAAATTAATATGGTTAATGATAGGTCACTATACCCGAATTTAACTGCTCAAATTTATTCTCGGTGGTTGATCTATCAAGGGATCTGTCGATTTCAGAGAAAGTAGAAGGTAGTAAAGCTACACTCAATTCAATAAATAATTCCTAGACCATTTCCTGACTAGTTTGGATTGCAAACATTTCATTAACCTTCTTGGTTCGAACAATACCGTTACGGACATGTGGGTACCAACACAGTGTGACATCGAACGCACTGAGATCGCGGAGTGTTTAGCCAAAGCCGGTTCCCAATTAACACTATAATTTGACCTGAATTCCGCTTCTAGCTGTCGTATGGTTATCTTGTCCAGATTGATAAGACTGTAATATGGGTATGCAAATTATGATAGAATACTGAGTTTGCACCATAAGTCTTTCTGGTATTGAGTGTGCAACCCTCATGGGTTCCAACCAATTTTAATAACTAATAATAATAACAGAGTTGAAGAACAGCTGCAATAACATCCTTGGGCAGGACAACTGTCTACAAATGTCCTTGATATGAATGTCAACTTGAAACATAGGAAGAATAAAGATAACGTCGCATGTTTGCGGAGTATTTTAGTACTAAAATATAAAAATTATATTTTGACATTACAAGATATAACACTAATAACTAAGTACTTCTTAAACTTCAAAAACTACCCCACTTCCGGCAGCTAAACTTTATAATATAACCTAATGATTCTTACTCTGGCGCTATTCACTTTTTCCAGTTACATATTTGTTGCTAGAAATAAATTCCTCATGGTCACCTTCTGAAGTGTATTTCATCCTATGAAAAACTTAGATACTATTTGATGATAATTAAAGTAACTGATAGATAAAAACTAAGAGATTTATTGAAAATTGTCAACACGATCATTATAATTTTCTTTGTCAAGCTGTGGCATAAATAACCTCAGTTAGTTTTTGGCAATCAAAAAAAATTTGTTAAAGTTGCAATAAAATTCTTTCGTCAATATACTTTCCCACGTACATAATATAATATACTGACTAATCTGAGAAGAATAATGAATTTAATCGAAAATTTTCTTCACCAAAATCGATTCATAATCATATCAATTACGCAGCATGTGACAGCTTCGTCACCCAACCAAAACAAATTACCAAATATACTAAGTATTTAATCCAAAAATTTGTTTATAAATTGGGATTGAATTATGTCTCGACGTTAACAAGTGGTTGCCATTACAGAAAGAATCTCATCATCCCACTATGATACCATACCCACGTATACGTATAAGTATAACAGCTAACCTTGAAATACAAATCAAAATTTAGATGAAACATTTTTATTGAATAATTTCTACTCGGTGCCTAAGATCAAAATACTATTTATATTTACAAATTTTGCCCTAAATCAGTTTTGTAGTTTGGCCGGGGTTATACATATATTATGACAAAAGTTTTATTAAAATAAACTATTTGGGACATTATACGTATATTTATTAAAAATTACCTTGAAAATTATTTATAATAAATTTCGTTTGCTGCCAACTTAAATTTTTATTTACGCAACAATAAGTTGGAAAAGTTGGAAAAATATTTTATACACTAAATATTTTTATGGTAGACAAAATATTGATAAACGCGATACACCCCGGAACATGATTACACACACTGTATAGATTTATTTTTATTTAATTCACAACCATAAATCTTGCTATATGCGGTAAGGAACGCGCGAAGATAAATTCACACAAAAAAATCAACGACCTCGCGCGCGTATCTTATCCATTTTTTTTGGTTTGTTTATTTTTAGATTACGCGCCAAAGATTTTTACAGAATTTTTTAATATGAAATTTTGTGATTCATATCAATTTGTGCGCACACACATGAATTGAAAAATTACTAACATCTGTTTGTGGAAATGCGGTTCAGAAAATGTACAATTTTCGCATTCGCATGGAATTTTTAGAAATGCAAGTTACCATTTTTAGATATTTACTGGAATTTCATGTGCGTGTATAAATTTGCAGCATGATTCAAAATAGAAATTGGTCACGAGCTATGATTGACTATATATTATGGTATCGGTCCTAAACGTTAATATCATGTTCACCAATGAAAAAAGTGTCCTCGCGTTAAATAAGTATTTTCCATTTCGAACGCACCCGCGTTTCGTTGAAACCCTAAACGAATTTAAATTGAATTTTCCCAACGACCGTTAATTTATCAACAAAACACAAATTATCTCATCTAAGTAGTACTTGATTTAAATTTCTCGATTCCATTTTGTTTTTTTAGCAGATTAGTAGACTTTTGGAATAGAAATGTAGTTTTTGATTCAAAACGTGTAGAGTCTTATCTTCAATAAGAATCGCTCAACAATTCAACATCGTAAACACAACGAAAATACAGCAGCGTCCAAGAGGTTTATATCATAATTATAGAAATGAGTTAAATGGTTAATAGATATCACATAGTTGATGAAGTATGGTTCCATCTATATAACAGATACCGATGGCAATTGAAGAATTTGGTACAGTCACAGAAACTCGTCAAAGGAATAAGAGAATCAGAATAACAATCCGAACGTAATTATGGTGCTCATGGGAATTTCATACTGGGATACGTATATAAAAAATCTAATTTATAACAAAGGAGGAAAACGAATTTCTAGAACTGCCAAGATCTACTTTTAAAATATAATAATAATGATAAAACAGTTTTTAAAGGCCATTACTGGCCCCTTACTGAGTCAACAACTTGACTCCAACGGCTTCAATCCTAAACTTGGTCTTTTATCTTCATATTATCTTAGATAATATGAAGAAACCAAGCCGTTCTCTACACCATGGAGCCATTGTCGCCTGCAACAACTTCTGCGTACTCGCTGAGATCTTACTTCATATGCAATATCGGGGAAATTCATCAGATCTCCATATTGTACATAGCTTGGTATGTAAAGGGTTTTCCAATAAGACTGTGTTCGAAACCTGTGATAAAAAATCGTGAATTAAATTTTTGACATTTACTTGAAAATACCGAACACACCCAAATTATTCGAGTCAATTACTATGATAATTTTTAACAGCTATCGAATAATTTGTGTGCGCATGTCCAACGTTTGATTTGTAAATACACACACAAATACTGTAAAATCAAATATTAACGATTTTAGATTACTTTTCTGTTTTCTTAATTCATTTTTTCAGTTAAAAACTACTGCCAGTCAATTTTTCTCATTGAATAGTAACTTTAGTCTTCCTAACCCTTATATCTCAAATTAATAAATGTAAATAAATCAACACAAAAATTGTCCTATTTTTTGTTTTAGTATCAAACTTTTGAACCAAAATGCTACTAGGATCAATATAATGACCTAAAAATAATACAATTTTTGTGTTGATTTTATGAAACGCGGCTATACAAATGAAAGGAAAGCATATATGATCTAATCCGGATCAGATCATACGCCAAGAACTACGGCTAATGTAGGACAATACCTTGTAAAGTGTTCAAAGGAGTGCTATACCCCGATAATTCTCACACTTCAACGGAACTCCCTTCTTGAAGATAGGGCATATCGCTGCCACTTTCCATTCGTCGTCGAACTGCGCTAATTACTGAGTCGTTGTACTAAAAATCCCGGCCCTCCGCCAGTTTTAATCTTGATAATTGGAATTAATATTTATAATACAAAATTTGATTAAAAACGTCAGAGATTGAGTACATTTTTAATTTGAGTGTTAAAATATTGAGAAATGAGAAAAAAATAGAATTAATGAATTAATTAATTGTGTTTTAAGAAATTTTTCGAATTTACATAATTTAGAAAATAAGACAAAAATCTGTCAATTTGAGAATTTATAGGCAATTAAGGAATTAATTTAATGTTGGGTGCTTAATATCAAATTGATATGCTTAGTTATGTTATTAACCAATAGGCGACTGCCAATTGGATAATTAATTTAGCCTCGATTTAGCTATCACTTAACTAAAACAAGTTCAATATAATAAAATTTGTAATGTTTACATATTTTGAAAAAAAGAATCATAATTTAATTAATTGATACCAGTATGACTGAATCAACTAATCGGCCATTTAGTCAGCGATTTAGTCGAAAGTTTTGGTATGAGGCACAAAGCATAATCATTAAACATTCAGAGAAGAATGATCATCATTCACACAAATTCAGAGATGAATGTTTTAGGAAATTTTGAAAATTTGGGATATTGATTTAAATTCTAAAAATTGACGAATTTTTTTACTGTTTCTAGAATTTCTAATAGACTTCATTAATAAGTCTAATACATAGTATTGTATAAGTATCTCTGGTATATAAGTATACAATGAAGTAAGTACATATCTAGAATTGAAACTTCAAGAAATGTCAAACTCAGAATTGTGTAGGTTAGAAAAAGTCAAAACTCAATTAATTGAATAGAAATTCAACATTATTTTCAAAAAATTTTAATTATGTCCTATACTTTATAATTAAAACTAAAATTTCTAATTCAGAATTGTATTCAAAATGCAGTTAAGAAATTGGCAATTAAATATTGATAGGGACACACACACGGGACCGCAGTATCAAAACAGCAAATTTCAAATTCACTATTCGAAAAAGGAAAGTAATTTTTAATGGAATTTCACAATTTGAATAATAATTAGAAATAAAAATTCATAATTTATTTATTTTTAAATTAGAATTTGTTACAAATTTGATAATATTTCACACTGTTTGATGTGAGACGTTATAATCTAATACAAATACAAATATCGTAGTCTGAAAAGAAATTGGTAAAATTTCACAATTATAAAATTCAATGTTTGTTCATAATTATTTCAGAATTTCTTTAAATTTCAAAATCTGAAATTTTGAATATTTATTTAATTATTTCAGAATTTAAATAATTTCATCACAACATCTAATTACATATGTGCTAGTACATTATGATCAGACACAAATTTATAATTCAATTAAATTTTCACAAATTAATAAAATTTAATAATTTCATAAAATCAAATATCCGAAACTGGTAAAAGTTTTAACAATAGTTCATCACAACATTGTTCAATAATTTATCTAACGACAGCTAAATTTTCTCTTGTCTTCAAGAATTTCAATATTTACAATTTGAATACATTTTCTTGAAAACAGAGTACCCGCCGATAAAATGACTGGAAATGCCTAAATATCTGAACTTGGTAAATCACATTTAAAGAAATGGTTAGAATTGGATTTCAAATTGAAAATTGAAAATGTTTTCATCAAAATTTCGTTAAAAACAATTAGGATTATTTTGGTACAAGGTTCATTCACAGATCACACTTACTGTTCACACTAATTCAGAAATTTTCAATTTTATGGCCTGAAGAACTATTAGCAAAGTGGTAAATAAGGGATTTTAATCGGTCTAAGCTATATAAATAATCACGTATCGAAATATAAATGGTCGAATTTGTATCCAAGACACATTATAATGCATTAAAAAAATCAAAGCAAAAACAAAAGCGCAACAAAAAAACTAACGATTTTGTTTTAAATACGATTTCCGATATTATACGGCCATCTCTTAACTAATCCCAGAACTTTTTGATGATATTGAATTGGAAAAATATTTGCTAAATATTATCAGAGGATATTAATTATTCAACAAAATTTTAAATTTTATTAATTTTTGAAATTAATAATTCGAAATTCGAAAAATGCCATCGGTACGGTACGTACACCCAATCTAAGCATTTTGAATAATTTCTCTATATGCGCACATATAAAAAATGTAAACCATCGATAAATTTAGATTTGTTTAAATTAAAATTTTATAGTTTACGTGTGATCTATCACATTATTATGTATTCATTAAATTCTCAGAAAATCGCTCATAGAAAATAAATCGAATCATTAGATATAAATTAATTTTAACATCACCTATTTAATAAAAAGCCATCGTCGCCAACTGAATCGCCCGATATAAATAGAAATTAAATTTCATCCTCAATATTTTTATAAAAACGAGTACGCATATAATATATCGTGTAGATACCTTTACAATTGGTGAATATCAATAACACTTAATTATATAAAATTCTTATTTATTTCACCATAATATTCTTATTCGAGAAAACGATAACAATATGCATATATACATATGTGTATACATAAGTACTGCGCGACCGTACCCATTGAATCATCCACTACGCAAAAAATTTTTGTTTTTCTTTTCGAATTTTGCTATTTTTATCGTGAATGGTGAGGAAAATGTGTTAAAAATAACACTCAAGGTTAAGAAAATATATAAAACAAAAAAAAAAAATTGGATTTAAATTAAATTAAGACACATAGTGAAAAGAAAAATTAGAAATTAACCGACACTAATGATTATAAGTTGTGTTTTTTTCTCAGGTGTACATACTCGAAAACGTTACTCTCGCGCGGTTGCTGTTCCTTGGCAATGGTTCAAGAAATTTGTTTTTATTGTGTACATGAATAACATTTGAATCACGTGTGGAATTTTACGGTAGGTATATGTAAATTTATATGTCTAGTGGGTTTTTGATTGGCAAGGTTGTATAATATGATTACAGATACATAATATTTTATCGTAATACTCATTGGCTTCGAATGGCTAATAGCAACATCAAATTTACCTTTCGAGCTACCCCGTGAGAAATCGAAAAAAAATTAATGTAAAAACGTTGATCTAAACAAGTAAATAAAATAAAAAGGTGACGGGAAGGAAAACTTCAGGACATTTTATTTTTCCACGAATGAAAAAACTAGAAAATGTTAATTGTATTCAATTTACAATATAATTTATGTTTTTATGAACTTTTTTTTGTGCGTTGTTGTGTAACTATATACATATATAAATTATGTAGGTATATAGTTTAGTGTATCCTCTTATATACCTAACCTTTTCAAAACTTAATTTGATTGCCTCTGAATAATTTAAATTCGATTTTGAAAATAATCGGTAATAATTTGCCTAAATATTTAATAAGATATTAGCCTAATAGATAATTATTTAATTAATTTTCAATTTAACTGCTATTGTAATTATTTACTTTAAGCTTATTGTGGGAAAGGTAGAGCTTTGATAATATACACTTTGATTTCATTTCAAATGCGTGCTGGCAAGAGAGCTTCCTCGATTTTAAACTTCTCTTCAAGTTTTATATGGCTGAATGCCATTCCACTTACTGTATTATGGAATGCCCATAAGTTGTGACGATCTGTGGTTATAACTATGTATGTTCGTTGTACGATCTGTTCGAGCAACGTTATATAGACACGTGAACATATTGAAAATACAAATCTTATTGGCTCCAACAGGTGAACTTTTATTTGTGAATATAATTTCACATTATCAACTAAGTGACTTATTAATTAGTGCAATAAATTTATTGTAAATTTCAACTGTAATGTTTTCAGCGTGCCTGAACTTTGATGTGAATCATAACCGCAGAGCTCTGAACTATAGAATAACCGAATGTTTCCCATTCAACAACTGATGTGTTGATGCGTTGTTCACTCAAAGAATTTTCTATTTGTGCCATATAGTGCACTCATTCCAGATATCTTGCTTATATTACAATTAAACTTTCGAATTTACAAGAATCAGGAGTATTTTGTTCATCTGTAGCACCCCTAGATGCAATTTCTCATAATGTTTATATATTGTGGTTGAATTTTTGCACGTATAGCAAACTAACTAAACATGTTTTCCAGTTCCTTGTGGTGCATTTTAGATCGCATTTTAATGAATATATGCATTGTGTAGTGTTGTTTGTCAATTGTTGGTAACTAAGAGAGATTTATTCGTTTCTAAATAAATGTTTTTAACTTATCAATTAGGCGCTGGTAATCAAGAAACAAACTTGCTGTCCATTTTGTGGAGACACTCTTGACAATGGACAATTGTTGGTATAACTTATGCGTAATTGGATAAATGTATCCCTCCAATTCTTGGTTTTTGTTAAATTTAGCTCGAATGTGTTGGTGACCGGAAATGTTGTTTGATGGCAAATTATTGTTGTATACCTATTTTCAGCTGTTTCGTGAGCGCTGGCGAACACTTTCAAAATAATCCGATGCATATATATATATATATATATATATATATATACGCTATAGTTCAAAGAATCTGGAATCAGACATGACCTACTCAACAAAATAGTTTTTTCTTGGATAGCAACAAACAATGTACACGTACGTTTCGTTCAAAGAAAATTATTTCAAAAGTGTCAAAACTATTACACATAGCTGCTGTAATTGTTTGGTTCGATACAAAATGCTATCATAATTATTACAGTAAAAAATAATTATCACTGAAATCGGACACGGCCAATATTCGAGCTTTTAATTTGGATTTACCAACAAATTGCCCAATGTGGACTTGAAATTTTTGCTGATTTAGCCGGATGCAGTGAACGTTTCGTTTTCTCTCAAATTGATGAAAATAGGGTTGGATACAAATCTTAAAAAGCCAATATTCGAAAAATAAATTGGAATAAGATTTACTTAAAATTATATCAAAGACTTATATTAGGTACCTTTTTTTATTAACAGCTCTGAAGATCAATTTTTAATTTTTTTCCGTATTCTGGATACTGTTTGTAATCATTATAAAGTAATTGGCTTGACTTGGCTTAAAATATGCGACTAACAATTAACGTTTTGATAAATAAAATAATATATTTTGGAATTTTACGTCTTGTAATATAGTTTTAAGTACTTCTGAACACTGAACTTTAAAGATGATTTCAAACCATTAATTGCACTCATAAAAATTTCGAGACCGCTCAATAATCAGTTGAAACAACAGTAGCGAACAACATGGCTTTTGAGCGATGCATCAATTGTGGCTTATGCAATTACTTACTCCCGTATTTTAAACGCCGATGGTAATATTTATTATGATCAGTTTAGTAGCAGCCAAAACAAAAGTGGCTACTATAAAATAAGTGTCATTGCCGTGACTAGAATTGTGTTAGGCCCTTCTCTTAGTTAAATTGTTCAAAAAGAGTAATATTCAAGAAATAATAGCAAAAGCGTACTATGCACGCGTGGCCGGATTCTATAGTTGTGTTATACTGGGTAAAAGGACATTAAAAATCGAAGGAAAACTTTCATTGTTATACTTTCATAGGGTTGACGAAATTCTCAAAGTAACGATCAGCGCCTTAAGATAAACTCTGCATTACAAAACCATTCTCTTTGGTGGACCGATACTTCTAGGTTGCGACTAAATTGGTCTCTATATGCTCTACACAACAAGACTCAGTACAGGATGATAAATAAACTTAGAAGCACGAAAGTGTTAAAAGCGGCATTGATCAAAAATGATTCTTGAGTTTTGATTCGAAAATATTTGTACCTTTCGAATTTGATGCGCATCGTGGCAAATTTATTACGTTTCTTGCACAAGTATTCACACCAAACCAAATAAGACATTTGCTTTTTTATTCACAGTTGAATTCAAATCTACTATATGCTTTTGGCTGAAATAAGAGAGCAAAGCGCTCATTTATATGAAGTTATATTATGCTGGACCAGAAATCTACAAGCTAACAGAGATTTTTTGGCAACCAGCAATCACTTCTTGGGCGATGGTGGCCTATTAAGAGTTGGTGAAACTTTGGCACATACCGGAGTCGACTATGCTAGCCTATTTTACTACGAATATCAAATGAAAAAAAATAGTATGACATACAAGGGCTATATTTGTTTGCTTTTGCACAAAGGCTGTTCAATTAGAAATCGTAACTGATTGAATCACTAATACTTGCAGCTTTTAAAAGATGTATCTCTATAGACGAGATAAAATCACTGATATATACAGTAATAATAACACAGGATCTGATGGACTAACAAGAGTCGTTATATTATTTAAATCAAAAACCGATACCGTAAAACCACCCATATAAAAGATATACCATTTGACAATCCACTCTATCCATGAAGATGTAAACACCATCGTGGTAGAAAAGTGAATCGGAGGTCGGAGCACTATATCTCCCAACGTTCTGTTTTCATAAAAATTTAAATTGTTTCAAATTAACTAAAGAAGTTTTAGCAAATTTTGATTGAGTCCCTAAAGTTTTATAAAATTCAATAAACTTGTTACGTCAAGAAATTTTATAAAATTATATTAAATTCTGTAATTGGGTTGTAGTTTTAGAAAATTTAACAAATTTTATTATTCCGTTCTAAAGTGAACTAAATTGAAGTTTCACATCAAGTTCTAAAATATTTTCCAATTATTCAGTTTTTCATCAAATCTTTATTTTAAACTCCACTCAAACAATACATTTCAAAATTCATAAAAATTATCTTACACGAAATTTTTGTAGTTCCTATTTCACGTTCAGTGGTCGGAGTTTTAAACTGTTTTCAATTTTACGATAAGCTTAATAAAGCATGTATATATGTATATGGCACTTAATTATAAATATTCACCCAAAGTTTTATTTAGATTTTATAAAATTTTGATTAAATTACCATAGTTGGCCACAATGAAATAATTTAAACTTTTCCATATATTCGAATTGTCCCAATGGGGCACTACTGCAGGTAATAAAACTTTTTCAAGTATATTTGACTATATACGTAATAATGCTAACTACATTAAAAACTATTCTACAAATACATCTACATAAATATAGATAACAAAAGATGAATATACTTTACAGTTTACATTACACAGATAAGAAAAAACATATTGCGACAGAAATAAATTCCACCCCCGTACATCTAACTTCCACTGTTGCTCATAAAAACGTCAAACTCATCCCCAATTTTTTTTTTCTTTACTTAACAAGTAAAGTGTTTGTAATTCTCAAGAAATCGCATAAGAACTTCTTTTAATTTAATCTCAATGTTTTTTTCTTCTTTTAGAATTTTTCATCGTCTTAAGTAGTGTATACACACAATTCATACATACACGCTCGTAATGAAAATTTAAATTTAAATTGAATTAATTTTTATTGGTTTGGTGTTTTAATAATGTTTGGTACATTCATCAAGATCACGAAAAAGAAGGAAGCTGCAGTAGTTGGTACATATAGATGTATAGCAGGAACAACTGTTTAATTAATTTTAATAATTAAAAACAAGCGCGGTGCGGTTTAAGAAAAATTATATTTATATATATATATATATATATATATATATATATATATATATATATATATATATATATATATATATATATATATATATATATATATATATATATATATATATATATATATATATATATATATACGCATGCAGCATATAGATATTGTAGAATTCCTTATTTAAAGAATTTAGTGAGAAAAATAATAATAATTATAAGGTGTAAATAGGGGTGTGGAGGAAAAATGAACTTGAAATACATTTTTCATTATTATTTTCCAAGTTGAAATATAAATTTTCTTATGTAGGCGCCTAGTACCCTCACAATAATATAACGTTATATTTTTAGAGCTTCGCATTATAGAGGGTGTCCCCCAATGAACAATTGTATTTTATTATTTCGTGGGAATTTCGCGTGTGTAACGTACGAATGAAGGATTTTCCATTGACATAAAAGTACATTTATTTCTTAAGAATTAATGCATCTTATTGGGGCACCCTTTGTAAGTCGCATGTACATGGTGAACTCGTATGTATCGTAAAAAACAGTACTCATAGTTAAATTATTTTCGTAATTTTTTATTTTTAAATTTTTTCCTATACAAAAATCAATATAAAATGTAACTTGTATTTATGTAGTTGGTATTTTATGTACTTTCGACCATAAAAAACTTTTCGCCACATCTCGTTCCGGAAAAAGCTTACCGAATTTTCATTACACACATACGATAACATAACTTTCTCTCGAGAATATTATCGTCGTTTTGGTGTGTAAATTTTAATCCATATAAGTTTTTGTTTTTATTTTTTTTTGTTTAACATTTTTTACTTTTTATGTTGTGAAATGAAATGAAGACACAAATTTTGCCACCGTTCTCGTACGCTTCGCTTAAAATTTATTTACGTTTATTGGCAAAAAAATATATTTTGCCTCCTTCTGAACGTGTGCGATAAGATTTACGATTGTCCAATTAATTTTTTTTATTTTTTATGTTGGAACTTTGTTTATTTACATAATCACTGTTGTATTGTTCTGATTGTAGAAATCTAATAGAAAACTGGATGTTGAAAATGGTAATTTACACGCCAACACGAATCACATATAAATAACACATATATACGTTATGTAGTGACGTTGGATAAGGAAGCACGTCAAAGATCCTTCCAATATTTATGAGGCTTCCGTGCAGGACATCAACTTTATGAAGGAAACCAGATATTTTCGAACGCAAAAGAGTATGTTTACAAAGTTAAGACATTCCAACCAAGCAACAAACAATTTTTGAAGTTCGTGCAATCCAGCTACAGGCAATTATGTCATTCGATATTTTTTTTTTTTTTTTTTTTTTTTTTTTTTAAAAAAGGACTTGGCATAGACACTTTTACGGTCCATAACCTTACATTCACACAACATTCATTCAATCCATTCATTCATCCCATTCACACAAGTACAGTATACCATCTGCGCATTGCATAGCTCCATGTCACCCTGTACAGTGACATGAAAGATGGGTCGGCCCATGAGTTCTACATTCCAACAGAGGGTCATAGATGTCCCTGATCTAGAGCTAAATCAATCCTTCGACTGATCTCAGGTCCTATATAACCTGATCCAAAATTCGGTATTTTATTTGAATTTTAACACGATGTTTTATCAATTAGAAATCGAACCGATAGAATGATCACTGTGTTAGGAGTAAGACTATATAAAAATGTTAACACTGTATATTTGGATATAAGTATGTAACAGTAATGCCCGCAAATTTCATAATCATTGAAATTCTGCCTTTCAAGCTATAAAAAATTATCTAAATTCAATCGTGCATCCAAAATTCTATAAAACGAACTGAAATTGTACAATTAAACTTGCGAAATTGTACGAAATTATACGAAAAACTTGTTAAATATTTGAAGAGTTTTAAAAATTTCCTATTTATATTTTACACAGTTTTAACATTTTAAAATTTTTTAAACTAAACAAATTTTTAAAATTTTAATTTAATTTTTAAATCTTTAATTTTGATTTTAATTAGAGCTCCTTTTGAAAATTTAATGAATTAGATGATGAAAATTGGCCAATTTTAAATCCAAAAATCCACTTTGTTTTTTTATATGACAGTTATTTTAAATTTGAGATTTTAGAATGTTAAAAACATTTGATTATAAAAATTAAAATTAAACATTTTGGCTCATCATGTCGAATCTCAAACGTCGTTTTGGGTCTCAGTTTTAAGTAATTTGAATTATGATATTTAAAATTATTAAGAATTTAAAAGTTATGTAAATTTTAAAATTAAAAATTAAAAAACAAATTAAATACAATTTTTCATCTGGAGTTTATAATTTAAATTATTTTGAACAATTTTCAATCTGAATATTTTAAACTTATAATTATTAAATTTGACATCTATTAAGTACCGAATTTTAAAAAGAGTAATTTTATTTCAAAATGAAAAACTTCCTTTATGAGAAAACTTTTTTTAAATTGTCAAATATGTGTCTTTAGAATTAAAGTTTAGATTTAGAAATTGTATAATTAAATTTATTAAATTCTTTATAATAAAATTTTAATTTTAAAAATTAAAATTTTAAAATAATTTGGCATCTTAAATTATTGAAATATAAAATATAGTATTCCAACATTTTTCAAGCTTAAAATTAAATTTTATTCATTTAATAAATTAGATTAAATTTTTTAGAGCAAAATTCTTCATTTTAACATCAAAATTCTATATACCTAAAGTGTCCGTAAAGTGCGTTATTTCATATCTGAGACTCTGAATTGTTTGTGATTATTCATTTTACTTCGAAATGGCTATTTCTTCACAATTCTATAAACCTTTCTCGAAAATCGAGTAATTAATTATCTAAGGATTAATTAAAAAAATTTTAATTAAGAAAATACTAAAGATTATGAATTGGAAATTTGAAAATTTCAGAGATTTAAAATGTGAATTTCTAAATTTAAAAGTAAAAATGTAAAACTTTGGTTTAAACTTTATTTTTTAAACTTTTCAATCAATAATTAAGCCTATAAAATTTTAAAATTTCCAAATTTTGAATTAATAGTTTAACCTTCTTTGCTAATTCTATAAAATATATTCAAAATTTAACAATTACTCGGTTCTAAATTCTTTCGATTCAAAATATATTTTCCAAAAATAGAGGAATTTCAGATCTGTTCATGCTCTTAATTTTGTATTCCAATATTCTTCATATCACTTATTCTTAAAAACTTAAACTCTACTGACTAATACCGCTTATTGCATTTAGTTATTGAATTAGCCTAAATTATCAATTTTTAAAATACAATTTTTTGAAAATTGACTTGGGCAAAGATGCTAGGTACTTTTGCTAAAATCATTCTATCCAAAGCACAATATGTGTATCAAGCCTATGTGGTACCCGCTGCCCGTTATATTGGGCACGTTATATGCACAGTCTCACACCATTCATTTAATGCCCAAGAAATAACAACAACCAAGAAAAACCTATTTATAAAACCAGATATGACCAGATATATCAAGTATACTATTGAATACCAAATTTTAGTACACCCTGTCAGGCATTCAAAAAGAGAAACACACGAAAAATTGTTTACAATAATAGTGTAAATCTATAGTTTCAATATAGTTTCATTGATAATACTTTTCACCGTGAAATACGCGCGTTCCGCATGTCGAGTTTTTTAGACCATTAGGTATTTAAGTGCCAACCTGCGCATTTCACTAAATTTCAACTTTGACAATTTATACGGCAAAAAGTGATATTGTATCATTTTCTACTAAATTCTCCATTCTAAATTCGTTTAAACGCTATCAGCTACAAATATTTTAGTATGGCACAGCATAAGTACACTGAGTTTCTAGCTTAACTTCGAATGCCATCCAGTTCAAATTGGAACCTCAGGCAAGTTAATGTTTCTTTTAACTGTTAAAACAATAAAACTCCTTCGAAACTATGAGTATATCTTCAATAGTCGAGATACTTTGTTTGACTATATATTAAGACTTGGATACGATGAAGTGTTAATGTACGCCTAATGTCGATAGGAATTTTATCTCGCATAAATGTATTCGTTTACTATTATATACTATTATATATCTTTGTGGCATAAAAGCATCTACGTAATATGTCGATTTAAAAACAAAATAGTGCATTAACTCAAAAAGAGTATATTTTGATGATTTTTACTCAACAAAATAGTAAAGATTTAATCGAAACAAAAAGAGTACTAATACTCTAGAAAAGTGTATATCCGGTCACCCTAGGAAACATGACTGTAAAAAAACTAGCTACGAAGGAAACTTTACACGTCAAAGAGCATATCACATTCAAAGAAAAGCGTACACACCTTTATTTTCAAGGAAATAACTTTGTAATACTATATAAGGGAGATTACTGCAGATTTCCATAGTAAACTCTCGTGAAATCATGTTATCGACACAAATTAATTTCAGCCGGGTATGGTCAATTTGGTTTTGTTTATTTAATTTTTTTTTTTTAGATTTATTTACATTATTTTTCAAATTTTCGTTAAAAAAATAGTAACATCGCCTTTATTTGACAGTGGTGCCATCTAGTTAAAAAGGGTAAACTACGATAACCTGCCATATCTTGATACGCAAATCTGCAGCTATTTCCCATAAGTTATTTAGTTAAAAGTTATGTTTATTCAAAACAATTCGAGTTCGAAAATAGTTTTGGATGGAATTTTTCTCATTTTGTCATTAAAATCCAAATGAATTTATTTGTACATATATAAATATAATACATTTAATGTTAAACTACATATTTTAATTCACGATTATCAAAATAAAATTAAATTTAACTTTATTTTTCAATGTACTCGAAAAAACAATATTTTCTTCATAGGCTGTTGCTTTCCATATTTTAGACCTAAACAAAGATCATACCGTACAATTAAATGGAATTAAAATCCATACAATGGAATTAAAATCCATACAATAGAATTAAAATCCATACAATGGAATTAAAATCCATTTCAATAACGAAATTTCTAACTTTCATTTTAATAAATAGCAATTCGTTAATCCCATCTATAATTTAATAGCTCAAACTGAACGCCGTGGTTTTAGATGAAACGAAAAGTTTGGACCGCCATATTTCATTAAAACGAATAGTTTAACGGTATTTCCATTATTCATTGTTATGAATTTATGATCCAATATCCCGTCCCGTGTTAGTTATAGTAACGTTAAGTGACAGAAATTCATAAATCAACCGAAAATGTCCACCGACAGTTCCAAATCCAATAAACTGGAACTCCATTTCGAATTATTGTATATCGAGAGTCGGAATATAAAGGTAAATCCCGAAATACAATGAATTGTATGAGAGATAATTTAATATTGAACATAAATTTAATATAATTTAATAATTGAACTATACAGGACGTCGTGAGACAGTGGCAAGATATTTATGATGCAGCGCCGAATGAAGCAATCTGGACTCTAATCCAGTTCTTTGTAGACGCGACCGGATATTTAGATATCAAAATAGACCTCTCTAGTAAAAATTTTAGGTTTGCAAATATGATTGAGATCTTAAAAAGGATGTCAACGAAGGTGAGAATGATTTTATTTTCGCAAGGCCAATTGAATAAATAACGTCCATGTAAAATATTTCCAGAATCACACAAAAGCAAGATTTATTTTAAATTCATCAAAGTTAAGAGAAAATGTGAGTTTGTTTCTAAGAGAAATTGTATTGGCTAATCGTGAGAATGAATTATTCTTTGAGCCATACATCCAAAACGTCGTTCGATTCCTGTTTCAGCTGGCTAAAAAAAAGGGCGAGATATTTTACACCACCGGATCAGTCCTTTTAGTGATATTAATATGCATTTTAATAGATGTCGGACAAGACTATTCTGGAAATGGCATCAAGAATGTGACTAACAAACATGCTCCCTACATATTTGTGCACGTAGTAAAATGCCTCGAGTTTCATGACTGCGTACAAATTATGTGCACGTTGTTTCTAAATATTTTTGAAAATTTTCAAAAATCTTTTTTCCAAATAACACATTTAAAAAACATAATTTTACAAATGCTGATGATCGCCGATCCTAACATCACCTTAAAAGTTTTGCTGGTAATGAAATCGGTTCTCGAAAAGGATCAACCGCAATCCGATAAGTTGTACGTGGTCGATCAAGTTGGGGCCAAACAAATTATGCTCGTGCTTCTACATGATGCAATAGGCGCAAATAAGCGTATTGCGGTAGCGGCACATGAAATTATAAATATTGTACTAAACAATTGTTCAAAATCGATCCGCATCAAACAGCATGACTATACACCATTGCTAATCCGAATGTGCGATACGAATCAGATAATTAGAAAATTGGCAGGTTCAACTTTTCATATATTGCATCATGGCCAGAATATCATGAAGCAGTTGATCACATTTTATATGCAGTATCCAAAACAATGCGGAAATATTACGTATGTAGTGGACGCATGTTTTCCACCTCACCAAATCGAGACGCATGTTAACGATTTACTCGCGATCATGACAGAAGTTGCTACACCGGATGAGTATAAATCTATCGGTGGCCAAATGTTACTACATTTATATAAAAATATATTGCGAGAGTATAAAAGCCACTCGACCAATTTATTACGACGTATATCCGAATTATTATTTGTATCGAAAAATGTGCCTCACCTAACATTAAGTCTGTTGGAAATTGTAACATACGATACAACTGATGCTGATTCAAATGTCATAATTCCTATTATTGAATTTCTGGCTGAGCTAGTTACAACCCATACGGATTATAATATCTTGTGTACGGCCAATGTGGCTTTCCTCACATTAAGCACACACCATGAGAACTTATTTATGGATCAATTTTCTCATGTTGCCGTTGTGCAATCGATTTATAACGATTACAATTTATCACGAATGACAGTCCGTGAACAACCCGATGCTTATAAAATTTGTTTGGTTCGCTTTCGAGCAGCAGCCGAATCTACTGAATGTGTATACGATTATTTTAATGAAACATTCCAAAGTATTTTGGGCACACTATTTAATGAATTAACGGCGCAAGATGTCGATGATACGGTTCGAGAACATCAAATAGTTTTATACACAACGTTGATGAATGCCGCTTTTGCAAAAACTAAGTGCGTTTCGTTTGTCAAACAAATAAGACCATTTGTGGAACACTTAATTACCATGCTGGCTGATTCTTCAGTGGATTCTAATCTGAATGCACTATTAACGAAAGCCGTTATACCAGGTATTTGTAATTTTTATATAATGGCCAGCTATCCAGTCGACCTGCCAAACAATCTCAATCGTATCGAGGATATACCGTCGTACGTTTACAGTAATATTGGGAATGCACTAACCAAAATTTCGGCCACGATATCCGAAGCCGAAAGTAACATGCGCATTATGAAAATGTTGTTAGAATACTGGATCACTTTGCATCAAGTACAGAAAGTTCCGAGATGCCCCGAGGCTAATAAAATTTTAATTTTATATGGGAATGTCAATCAGTTGTCTGATCTACTTGAAACGTTGTTGATGAGTTTGTACCATTCTACACCTGACCATGCTCTATTATTTGCCACTATTGGCCAATCATTTGTTAATTTACATATGTTTGATAAGCCCATTGCAAGGAACTACACAAATTCGCTCTACAAATATCTGATTCGAAGGACGACGGAAATTCAGGGCGACGAGTTACTAATTTTATTTACCTCAATTTTGTTGTATGTATTCTCTGCTATTGAAATACAACTCAAGGTAACCGATCTGGAGAATAAGAATCGTTTGGTTTTGTTCAATTATTTGCATAATTATGTTAAACGGCTCGTTGGAAATCGGGATGATCGTATGTAAGTATTTTATAGATTCGGTTTACCGAAGATTAAGGCCATTAAATAAAAAATAATTGTTTGTTTGGTTTTAATTTTAGAATACAAAGTATAAATCGAATTTTACAATTTGACACCATTTCGCAACAAGAGATTAAAACACTTAACAATATTAAAACTCAACTCGGATGTTAAAATGGACGATTACCAGGACAATTAAAATGTTTGATTTTTTTTATGTATTTTAAATATTTGAATTGTTATTAAAATCTTTTTATTATTAAAAGTGTACATTTGCTACTATTTCATTTGACCACTTACAACAGATATTCCTAACAATAATTTTTAATCCTGAAACATTTTGGGATGTAAAATTTTTTGTATCCACAAAGAATTCTGCTCCTTTTGCTCAACCATTTCATTATATTGCTGAACAAATGTTTCACCGTGTCCCAAACAATTGACTAGATGCAATTTTGTCTCCAAACTAAATTCCTGATCCAGTTGTGCTTGCATACATGTTCGCATGACAACACCGTTAAATGAGTGTAAATCGACAAGAAGCGCAGGAAGATCAAAATACAATTTATCTATATCCTTCTTTATATCGAGTATGCTATTTTCTAGCGTGCTTAGTTTTGAATTGATGTTGTTCAACTCTAGCAAATTGAATGCAGGCGACGGCTGATTATTTATTTTGGCTGGGCTCGGTTCTTTTGGCAACTCGTCCAGGATTTCTGACTCCTCTTTAATCACATCGGAGATAAGTGTCGCAGTGGCTACAGATTTTCGCAAATTCACCTTGCGACGATGTGTCACAAACGAACTACTTAAATTCTCTGGTTGTTGATTTGAAACTTCAGATAGTATGTCTCGAGTCTTGTGGCCAGGTATGCTCATTAATTCGAAATCCATGCTGTACTGGTTCTTTCTCATACTGATATTACTGTCGAATAAAACGTCACTAATACGTGGGTTTGTATTCCCAAAATCAAAAAAGCTGTCAGGGTTTTCATTTTCATTAGTAGCCCGATCTTCAAAAGAGTTTTCGCCATATTCCGATTCGCACACTTCTATATCATTAATAGGGCACTTCATGGTTTTGCACTCATTCCGAGGTGGGACAAATGCCAATTTTGATATAGGACGCCTTGTAATTCGTTGCGAAATCAATGGCAACTTCATATTCCGCATATCGTAGCATGTAATTTCACCACACTTATCACCGGCCGCAAGATACGTACCACAGTGTGACAAGGTGATCGATGAGAGTGGATACATTAACGAAAGTACATTGGTACGTTTTTTCTTGCGAAGATCATATACATTGATCGTGCAGTCGCCGGCTGAGACAATTAAATTTGAATGGCTTAGCGGACAAATTATATCACAACAAAAGTCTTTGTGTGCTGTGGATAACTCAAAAATGTTTGTCTTTGCGACTAAATCATGCACGGTAAATTTTCCCGTGTATGAACCAACTGCCAATTTGATATTTGGTGACGTATAAAATCTTGCCACCATAGGCATATGACGGGCGTCTACCGGTAGCTCGTTCAATTTGACATTGGTCTGAAGTCCAAAAACACTGATGTGCCCATCATCGTTTACGGACGAGAGATATTTATTACAGTAGCTATAATCTAAATCCACTACTCTACTAGGAACAGATGAACTAAAGGATTTTTCCACTTCTAAGCTTGGTGTTAAACAATTATAAAAGTTTATTTTACCATTTTCAGTGCCCACGGCAAACACAGCTTTTCCACTTTTAATACACGTAAAACAGGTGAATTCCTTTGAAATTTTACGATACTTTCGAATCATTCTGAATTCTTTAACAAAGAAAAAACAAATTATAATCTACAGGCCACGTTATGCGCAATAAATACTCACCATCTGCTCTAAATGTATATAACTGTAAATCGCACTGGTTGAAATGAAGAAAGTGCCTCTCTTCGCCAAAAAAACAAAAATCATTTAAATTATCATTTTTTGTATGTTTTATGGTTTGAATAGAATCCAAAGATGGAAATTCATGTAGTATTGTTTCTTCGGCACACGATAATAATTCGATCATTTTTATTTAATATAAGTTTTTGCGTTAAATAAATTAAAGTTTTAGCAGATCGCCACACAAAAAATTCCGTTTGTTTTTGATATTTGACGATCTGTCATTTATAAAGTAAACCAATTTTTTCGTTTTTGTGAGACATCTGTATATCGGCATTGATACTAATTGAATATTTTCGGAATCAACAAATCGCCTTGATTCCGATTCCGAAAATTCAACGATCTTTTTTAAAGATTGTTCTCTATTCGTCGAGTGTATATCGTTATTTTTAAAATACTAATTTGTTTAAAAGCATTTATAATAATAGTTTAACATTCAACGTCCAAAATCTGAATCTATATAATAAATAAACCTTGAAATTGTTTAATGATCGAGATCACATTTGATTTAAACAATTTATTGAATTTATATTTACTCAAAAAACATTATACAAATTTGATGATTATTGTGAATTGAAAAGTTAATAATCTGTATCGAATGGTGTTATTTACTTTTGCTGGTTGGTGACTAAATCGCATAGACAAACAAAAAAGAAACAATTATATCTCAATAAATTTTAAAATTGATTGCCAGCGCTCACGAGACAGCTAAAGGCTAGCGGACATTTGCAGACTATAGGTTCGATGAAAATTTAATTATTTGCCGCCCATCCATGTTCCTTCTGTTACCTTTTAAGTAAGGCAATATCTCAAAAAAACTATATTTAACAAGGCCACGAACATTAGTTCTTATTTTTTGTCTGGAACTAGTATTTATTTACTCGATATTATTTACAAAAACTATTTTAAATTCGATCAGCATACCTTTTTCTGCAATTTGACTTGCCTCCTTTTTCTGTCCAGTGGAGGCTGTTTGTGCACTTAACTTACGCAAAACTAACACAGCTTATGTTAAGAACTACAGCCTTGCAAATTTCCTTTTGACAACACTTATAATCTATAGCCGTTTGTGATATATTTGTTGTTTCCATAATTTGTGCGTTTAACTTTCTATTTTCATAACGTTTTAAGTTTATCGATCTCCAACCTATCAAAATTGTTAAAATTATCATAATTCTGATATTTAGACAGGATATTTATAGGATCAGATACAATTATAATAATGTAAAAGCCCAATCTAGAATCTTTCAACAATAATTGTGAAAGTTTGTCTGTTTGTCCATCATATCGAAAACTCACGAATGGCGTGGTGTAAAGATGTATATAAAATGAATGGAGCTCATTCGAAATCGATAAGTTTATTTTCCCTTATCAGGAAATACACTTCAAGTTAAATAAATACAAAACATTATTTGAAGCCAGTGTTATTATTTCCTAATCAGCTGTATAGGCCATAGATTCATGTCTATATATGTTCGAAATTCCGAGTCAAATCTATACTTCCAAATTTACTTCCTTAGAGATGAATAAATTGCACTTCAACATCACTACACTGTGGTTTCTGGTCCATACAAGCCCAACATCCAAATGGTGCGATTAAAATCATCATTAAGGCAGTCACCTGATTAGATCAAAATCACTTTCAAAACAGTCACACAAGGGAAATTAATATGTTTACAGTACACCAATGGTGAATTATATTGCTAATTTTTTGGATGGATAGACAATATAGGATTTAAATGCAGATTTTATAAAATGAAGGACAACTACTTATTTGGTTCTTATGCTAGAAGTTATAACTCCTCAGTTCATCACGCCAGTGAATGAGTTATTACTCAATGACAAAATTATTGGTAATATTTTTGATTAACAAGAATCCGAAGAGATAAGAAAATTACACTTGCCTTCTAGGTTTTATTAATAACAAGACTCCCGCATGTGTGGGATATCAAAATACTGGAAAAGCAGAAATATTGTGAGAAAGGAAATTGTTTGGATCAAACGCCTTAAGAGAAACGGAGAATGCCGTCATATAGGCAGAATTAAAGTACTTTTTAGATATATATCTCACAAATGCTTCTAGTCATGAAACGCGAGTCCGTGCTAAGTCCGAATATTAAAAGAGAATAAGGCAACGAGTTATTCAATCAATTCGCGCTACATATACCAAAGATAATTACATACTCGTATATAAAAGGATTAGAAACGACAGTGTCGACAAAATTTTGGCACGCGCAGCCAAGTATTTAAAATGGTTATACTCTTGGTTATTTATTTAGGAAAACAATGATAAAAACTATTAAATTAACATTTCTAAATACATAACCGTATATCTACATTACCGAATTGTATGTGCCAACAAATAATAGGCCACACAAATACACATGTTTGGCATACTATAGCTAATCCCATGTACTTAACATAAATTACATACATATATACAAATATAATTTAGCACTGTTTAGTATAAACACAAACACAAATTTTATTCATTGTAATTTTTTTTATTTGAACATAGCCCATTCACTAAAAACCTTACGAAAAGTCAAAAACACTACAACTTAATTATGTTTTTTTAAATATCCACCTGTTTTATTGTTATGAAAGGCGCGGGTACGTACAAAGTAAAATCTATCTGCGTATATATCGACATTGAATCACTTTTATGTGTTTGTTGTTGTGTTCGAAAGGCAGGATTTTTCATTAAAATATTATCGTCGTTTTTCATTTTACATACTTATATATACATATATATATATATATATATATATATATATATATATATATATATATATATATATATATATATATATATAAAGATATATATATATATATATATATATATATATATATATATATATATATATATATATATATATATATATATATATATATATATATATATATAAAGATATATATATATATATATATATATATATATATATATATATATATATATATATATATATATTTATAAATTATAATTAAAAGAATTTATAAATAAATGATGTTCTATAAAAACCAAAGATCTTAATCATATATATGTACGTACACACACCCACACACGAAACAGGTAGAAAAGGAAATCACACACACGCGATTTTTCCACAAATTTTCCTCGTTTACACTTAAAATAAAACTTCCATATATATACATACATAATATATGTAAATACGAGTACATACATAAACTAAGTATGTATATAGTATGGACTGGTAATTTAACAGAACAATTTTTTTTAATTAAAATCAATGTACTGGAAAAACGTACAACAATAACCAAAAATTTATTTAAAAAAATATTTTCGTTTAGTTTTTAATTCCCAAACTATATGTAAGTAGAAAACTACATACCGCATATCTCCACGACATTTTAAAATTTTATTTATTTATGTTTTTTTTTAATTTCCCTTGTAAATTTTAACAATATATTAAATATTATTAGCAACAATATTTTATATCACAACAACAATTATTATTATCTATAATTTTGTTTAGTAAAACTTTTTAATTTAAAAACTATAATAATATATATTTAAATATATTTAACAACAAAAAATTATAAAAAAATAGTTTACAATAAAACCAAAAATTTAAACGATTCGATTTGAAAAAAAAATTGGGAGGTGAAGCACACACAACCGCGTGTTGAACTTGTTTACTGTAACGATTAAACTCAACGACTGAAAATGGTTTTTATTTTATTTTCTTCAAAATTTCCAACTAAATAAAAACAAATTTATAAATGTGAAAATTGTGAAAATTGTTCGCTCACTCTCTCGCTCTGTCTGTCGTTCTCTTTGTATTGGAACTATAAAATATGTATAGATAGATACACAAAAATAGAAACGAAAAAATAATATTTTATTTAACATGTTCGATGGCGTGACAATTTTTCTTGGATTTGAAAATTTTGTATTTTCAATTGGAACAAAATTCTCTTCAAATCAGATGAATGAAATAGCTTAGACGAATCTATGCAATTCAAGTAAAGTTAATGAAATTAAAGAAAAATCAAAATGCAGTTGTGAAGATAGTGAAAATGGGGGCGTAGGCCTCGCAAGTCATGTAGTAAATAGGCCGGAAATCCTTTGGGTAATAAACAGGTTTAAGCCATAAATGTCGGCAAGACCTGATGGCATTATCCCTACGGATATTCAGCGAACTATTGACTTACCCTGGCTGGAAGTCATCGTAGTCAAGGTAGCGTAGAACTTTGGCACATTCCTAGTAAATGGACTGAAGTAAAAATAATATTTATTCCTAAGGCGGGAAAATGCTCTCATTGCTATCCCAAAGACTTTAGGCCTATAAGCTTATCCTCTTTTTTATTAAAATCACTAGAAAGACAAATAGAGGCTTACATCAGAGGCTCAATCTCCATTCTACTTGAATATAAGGAATAATCCATGGTAACTTTCTTGGATATAGAAGGGGGCTTTAGCAACGTCAGACCGGGGGCAATCACTCGACCCTTTGCGTGTCGGGGGGTAGACGGGTCACTCAGGGGCTGGATAGATCAAATGATTAGAGGCAGGATCGTGACAGCTCATCTGTGTGGGGCGTCTGTCGGCAGATACGTGAGCAAAGGGACAGCGCAAGGTAGGGTTTTATCCCCCCCTCTTTGGGATTTGGTTATTAATGACCTGTTACTAAACCTGGGAGGGCAAGGCTTCAGGGTGGATGCCTACACGGATAGCAGGCAGTATCTGCTATTGCGGTCTTCGGTAAATATCCCTACACGCTGAGTGAGCGCATGCAATGCGCACCTGGCTATCTCTCTAAGTGTGCAAGCAGCTGTGTACTGAACACCAACCCACAGAAAACGGAGCTAGTCGGCCTATTTACCAGGAAGCACAAACTTCCTGAGTGTGACCCGCCAATATTAAATGGTACGCATTTGGTCTTTACCGATAGAGCGAAATACCTCGGGCTACTTTTGAACAGCAAGCTAAGCAGGAAACCAAACATCTTAAAAAGAGTATAACGAAAGCGACTGTAGCGCTCTACTGCTGCAAAAATGCCTTTGAAAAGAGGGGTATGGAGTACACTGGCTGTACATCTTACTGGTCAAATCTATACTGCTGTATGGTATTGTCGTTTGGTGGCCAGCGTTAAAAAGTATGCCCTTGGATCTTGCGTACAAGCAGGTTGCATCTTTCACAGCCATTTAGCTCAAATTCATAGCTATATGAACCTGTAACAACATAAAGCACACATCTATCCCGACTATGCTATCCTTTCGCCATCTGTTGAGGTGAGATTTCAAACTGAGTTTCCCACAAAAGACGACTGGATGCATGAGACGGTTTTGGACAATCAGGCACTAATCTTCTTCACGGGTGGCTCAACAAGGGATAGAAGGGTTGGCTGTGTGGTATTCTGTGAGGCACTAGGGGTTAACCTCTATTTTCGTCTTCCCGATTTTTGCAGTGTTTTTCAAGCTGAACTTATCGCGATAATGGAAGCCATGGACTGGTTAAGAATAATGTAATATCTACGAGGGATATTCGTATTTCTACGGACAGCCAGCCAGGCTGCTAATAAAACGCTACAATCATACTCCCAGACGTCGAAGGTAGCCCAGAACTGTCTGGAATCTTTAAATGAGATGGCTGATCAGTTCAACATCCGCTTGATGTGGGTGCCAGGACACTTCAATATCGTAGAGAATGTAAAGCGAAATGACCTTGCCCACAAGGGCACAGCACACCTTATATCATAAAGCAGGCATGGATACAAAGATACCGCTTGCTTACTGTAAACTGCTGCTTCAGGAAGAATCCATAAAAGAAACGAACGACAGATGGTCCAGGCAAATCTGGCCTAGACTTAACCGGTCCAGATCCGGCCAACTGATTTCGCTTCAACGGCACCATATTATGGTCGTGGGAGCTATAAAACATGGTTTCATTGAGGTACACGCGAGCAGACCGGGTATCCCCGCCCATGATTTCTGCCGTAGCTGTGGTTATGAGAAGGAGAAGACGTAATCGTCTCTGACTTTTGCTTTTGCTATGTTTCCTTTTCTTTAAGGGATAAACTGTAAATTAAAGAATTTCATTTTATAGATTCCATCTCATCCCATGAAAATCAATAAGTGCGAAGGATTAGAGAAGACAATTTTCAGTGCTTCACAAAGCGTTAAATGTATTATTTGTGCCGATCGAATAGTCATTGTTGAAACTCAACAATGAAACTCAATAGAGGAGCTAGTGAGACTTCTTCATATACCAAGCAAGAAGCTAAGTTTAAGGAGCATTTTGTCGTAATCCTCGAACCAGTTAACTCTTTGGAAGGCTAGAGGAACTTTAATCTTCCAAAAATATAGATTCAATGGTGTCTTGCTTTATTAAGTAACTTGGGTAGGGCTAATTCGAAATTTATCTGACAAATTTACTGAAGTTGCTTTTGGTAATTCATATATAGGATCGAGAAATAAGGTTCTAGATTCTAGTGTCTTTAATCCCAAAAGGTTTTAATAATAAGAGTAGCTTTTTATATGGGATCGAACCCGACTGAATACAAAAAATGGGTGGGATCGGAGACGGTGTGGAAATATGTTCCATGAAGCGAGATATCGGTAAACGGTACCTTAACTCCTGCCGTTTGTATAACAGTTTGAACCTTTGGTTCCAAGAGAAAAACTCTGCTAACTATTTCTAAATTATGCATTCTCAAAGTTCCTATTGAAAGGTATTTGTATAACAAATTAAAATATTATTACAACAGAAAATATTTAATTACAATAATAGCGGCGGACCAATCTGGATGAGAAAAGTTATACTAATAATTTAACTAATGAAACCTTTGGGTTTCATTCTTCAATTATAGAGTGGTTTACAAGCAAATTCGCCAAAGCTATAGTTTAGATAAAGAACTTCGTTTGGTACAACACAATTTCATTGTGAAAATTCACGGTAAAAGAAATGATATTGCAAACATTTTAGTTGCAGGTATGTATAGAGATGACAAAACACAAAACTTACACAGTGAAGATAGCGTTCCGCATTTACTTCTGTAAGTTTATCAATAATACCGCAATCTTGAGCTATAGACCTATCAATCATTGAGGCACAGTATAGGCATCAGAACAGAAAATTACTATTTACCTTTCTCGTCTATTCCCACCAAGTATTTCATCATATTCTTATTTTTGTATTGCAAAGTATAGGCGCCTTGCTTCTGAAATCATAGCAATCACCAATTGACAACTTTGAACGCGGCATTCCTAATGTGTGGTTCAATGGGCAATTCTTTTTTGTTACCACAAAGATAGGCCGTACATATCTTGCAATGATAGAGAACATGATATTTTGCCGGATTTTAATTAGACACGCACAATTATTAGTTGATTTGGTTTTGTTAATTATTATTAAAAGGAGATGATGTATATTGGCCCAGAAATGAAAACAGTATCTCAAATCTATTATATGGCAGCCCAGTGTAACGTTTGAATTGTTCATTCGACAAGCGATCATAATAGAGCGCAATTCAAACTAACTGAGAGATTTGTGTAAATCGGGTATGATTTGTGTTTTTTTTCCACTAAAGTTGACTCACCATTTATATCACCGAGTCTGGCACTTCCACAATTTCAGCGTCTTCTAACCAACCAGCACTTTGAGAAACTCATCCTGTGTAAAATCTTGTACAAGCTCAGTATATTTTATGCGAGATAAGCTGGATGTATTCACACTGCAACTGGGCAAATGCGGCTCATGGCTTGGTATTGGCAAGTATTTGGTTGCAATAGATTTTTCTTTTAAAACACAACGTTAACGTACGTTAACATTGCAGAATAAATGGTTGCTAAATTAAACCACTAAACTCAAAATTGAACATATAAAATTAAAAAAATGTAACAGTTCAATACCGCAACAACCGCATTGGAGACGTCTATACTTTATTTGTGTTTCATATTGCGTATACTTGCGGTCATACATTATGCTTAACCTTCCAGAGTGCTGATACCTTTTAGAAATATTTGCAGTAGAAATGAAATGCCTCTTAGCTTTTATCAATAATGTTCGAAATACAGAAATTTTAGTCTTTACACAGTTTTTGTATCGCAGAAAAATACACTTTCATTCCAAAGTTTTATTCCTTTCGTTAACGCCATATTTGTAACTGAATTAAAAAAAAAAAACAAATGCAACATCGATAAATTTTAATCGAGTACTAGGTGAAAATTTGGAACTTTGTTGAAATAGTAGTATGTCATAGGTAATAGTGGGTCTTCAAGAAATTTGAATTTAAATTCAGTCAGTTTTTCATGCACCTGTTTTGTTTAGACTAAAACTAATTGTTATGTTAAATTTATTTCCAAGTTCAAATGAAACTTTACAAAGTAATAAATATACTAACATTCCACACTGCATCAGATCATGAATCGGTTCCCTATTATGTCAATTAGATTTTAGTACATTTATAGCAGATAACTTGTGACTCATATATTACCAGTACATCTTATATAAGTATATACTATAAATAATATTACACGACTAAAAGTTATATAGTTTTGTATCATTGATCTTTCGATTACGTAGTAATTAATTCAATTAAACAATTGCGAATCTAATATAATCCGTATATAGCCAATTTTAATTATTTATGCTTCTTGAACTCAATATATACGATAAATTTGATATTGGAAAGATTATAGACATGTTCAGTAGTTCAATAAAAGTTTTTGATTAAGCTAATTTAATTTACGAGTGTACGAAATAATTTGTATTTACTCATCATGACTCACGGCCATCATTTAATAAATCATCAAGATGACCTTAGAAACTAAATAATTTCCTATTGTTTATTGCGAGTTAATTTATTATTGGAAAATCGTTAAAAATTATTCGATTTGTTACTACATATAAATATAAACAAACTCGTTTGAGTTTTTTCTCTTACTAATTTTGAGAGCACAGTCGTTTTTTAGGTTATGTTTGGTTCCAGTAAATGATTCACGTTCTACCGCGATAATATGGGTGATATTTAAAAAAAAACGATTTGAATAGATTAACTAACTCTATACAGTATGTGTTGCTATATAATATAAACAATACATGTATTTACAATATAATGTGGGTGATGTAATGCAGCGCAAAAATGTAAATATTATTCTTATACAGCCCAATGCTAATTATAAAATATTTTCGTTATGGTTGTATCATTTTCTTTCATTGCACTTGTTCACTATAAAAATAAATATTTTTACACGAGTTACGAACTTAATGAAAAATTAATTCTTGTTCAAGTTCAAGGGTTTTCGTGTAGAAATAAAAGCTAATTCAATTAAAAAAAATAATATTGCCACATTATGTAACGATATCGCGTATATAAATTGTTACAAAGGTAAATATATCGAAATAATATCCAGCACAATGTTACTGCGCGGTAGGTTTATCGCTAAATTAAAGAACAAACTAATCAAAATATTTAGTCAACCATTTATAATTCAATTGTTTGGGATCGGTTCAAGTGCGCATATATCACATCAATTTATTTAGTAAATAATTGCGAAACAATTAGATAATCAACTAATCAACTGCACTACACATATTAATCGCAATCATGCAGATCGTGATCGTCAGTATTATATATAGTTATTATTTAGGTATGGAAATTAGTTTATTCATAACATTTACAGGTTCGTACAAAATTAGGCAACTCCATATTCGTTAACTTCCCGAGTTTTAATATCTACCTGAACTAGCTATATACTCTTATAGAACCTATGCAGCACAGAAATGGGCGCAGGCAAGAATGCGTGACACGCAACTATTTTCAGCGTACTCAACGTGCGTCTATGGATTTACGTCGGAAACGTTCAACTCAGTGGTTGGATAAAGATGAGATGACGAAACATACCGAAAACTCAAATATTAAGCGAATATATTACCAAAATTAGATAATAGCTCCGTTTGGTGGTGTAGAGTTGGAGTTGTCCAGCTTCATGAAATCCGGCCAATCATAGCGGATGTGTTCAGATGGAACAAATGGTAGCTTGCGATTAGCCAGCCGGGAATTATTAAGATAGTGACGGACTAATCTTCTATACATAAGAAAACGCTGAAACCACAGGAGATCGAATTGGAATTTCTTTGAAAAGGGAACACTTTGATTAATTAATGTATTACTTCTTAATTTGAAAATTTTGAAAAATAACATTTCTTAATTGGTGATCTAATATATAAATATTAAATAGCTTATGCGTTTATACATCAAATTAAATAGCTTACGCGTTTATATATCACAAAATGTATGAATGCCAAAACCATATCTTAGACCGTTTTAACCCCAAAGTCGCTATGGATGTTGCGATTTCGGATATGCCACATATTGAGCATTTGTAATAACTACAGCGAAGTATTTTTGATTGAGTTCGTTGCACAAGATCTATATTTGATGCGCTTGCACAGCCTCATAACTGTACTCCATATGTTCATATAGGGATTAGGATCGCTTTGCATATAGTAGAACCTCGCATTCTATAGGGAAAGTTTTAATTTTCTAACAATCAGCCATTTCATTTTTGAAAATTGTATTTTTATTTGGTTGCGTTTTGATTCCATGTGCTTTTTCCAATGTGCTTGTGGAGGATTTGAATTTTTTATTTTCACCTGGACATGTAAGTTTATTCAACGTAAATGTTATGTGCGTGTTGATTCGTTTTCATTCGCTTTTATCCGCCACGTTCTTGCCAATTCTGCAAATGTTGATGTGACAACCTCATTAGTTGTTGGTAGATCAGCTATATACAGCAAATACAAAACTAGTCCCATTACACTGCTTAGGAACTCCCACTAGTTCAGTAAAGGACGACCATTAATTCAACTTGTTTCAGTAACTTGATATTTCGTAATGATAAATCATACGTGGAAATCAGAGGTCTGGTGATGGTCAAATAATTAAAAAATTATTGGGTACAATCTTCAGTAATGAAGGTAATCTGTGACCCGCACAATCAAGTAAAGCGCTGCATGCAATAACTGTCTGCCAAACGAATTGATTGCTTAAAGTTATAATGAAAATAAGCTGGTTGCATATCCCCCATACTAGGACTTCCACATGCCACGGCGGAAACTTTTGGTTCTCTTGATAATTGATCAATATCACTATTTGTTGAATTTGCCTCTTGAAAATTTTCCTCCGATATGCAATAATGTATAATGCTTTCTCACTGCATAATGGATGTGGATGTTAAGTCACATTACATCCTGAGCATTACATCACACACGATTCGGCTTGATTTTCGAGAGCGCGTAAACCACGAATGACTTCATCTGATACATCTCATAGCATTGTCAGGTTGTTGACATTTTGGATGTTGGACATCCCGGTGTTGCATGAATGTTTTATTGCAGGAATTGATATATTTTTCCGATCGTAACGCTCTTTCAGCTTATATTGAACGCACAAATATAATTAATTCATTCTGTTCTAGAAATATGGCAAACCAATAAAGCCGCCTCTTTCAGGATTACTTTAATGTAACTTATTCTTTAATCGTTATATTAAAAAATCGAAAAAATGCAGGAAAAAATGAAAGTTACGTATAATTCCTTTTGTTAATTCCTTAGGGAGCCACTTCCTCATAGTACTCATAATCGGCATCTTCAGTTTCACTTAAACTAGTAATGTCCCATCCCATCAATTGTGGCGTGCAACTTACTTAACTGGTCAAGTCATACTTAGCAAGCTGATCTAAACGTGGGTTTTGGTTAGCCTCATTTCTCAAAGTAAATTTGTCTCTATCCATCATGATAACTTCTTAACTTCCCACAATGAATGTAGCTGAACCAACTATAGACGCTTATACGTATGTATAATTATGCCAAATATATGGTGCTATAAAATCTATCTGGTGCCAATAACCAAATCCGGATCACAGGACCATATTTGGCCGCATAAGCATTTTATTTGCCGCCTTATGCATTTGTTAACGAAATCTTTTCGTAATGTTTTGTATGTGGTTGACAGGACGCACATCCCAGATCATATGAAGTAAGTTGTATATATTGGTATAGCCTTTTTAATGAGTTGGTTGATGTCTTATTCTGGGCCTCCTTATTTTGCTACAGTACAACCAAAAAGTATACGAAATTCTCGATATCTATTACGGTTTTTTGGTTGATGTAAATTGCTATTCTTGCGGATGATGTATAACTGTTGTATTCATTTTAAATAATACAATTTTTGCGTTGCACGTAATTTTTTAAATTGTGAACCGGTCTTGCATTCGCTGTATATTTAGATAAAAGTAAAAATATTAGTTTTTCTTTTAAATTACATTTTTAACTTACTAAAAGCAATGTGATTAATAAAGCACTTTTCATATTAACGCCTCGGCTTTGCGCTGCGAAATTTTTTTTTATTTATTTAAAGTACTTAACTTTATAAATTAGATTTATTTGGTTAAAAATGTTAAATTTTATAGAAATTAATAAAAATAATTATCAAATAATTAAATTGTAATTGATAATTTTGAAAACTAAAAATATGATGCAATGAAATTAGTTACGAGGCGTACGCAATGCGTTCCACACTGCGATCCACACTTGACTTCAACAAATCAAAGTCACGCAAGGCGCTGTCATTTGTCAACCTTTCAGCTAATTTGAATGTTTTCCGTTTTATATATGTGTAATTATATTTGGCAGCTGCAAAAATAAAACGACGAAGCGTAGCTCTAATATGAATGATTGGCTTCGTATTTGTGGAATATGAAAAAGTCGAGGCGAGGCGGTAATATGTTAAGTACTTTAGTGTCTTGTAAAAACCGGTAAAAGACCGTTCATAGTTCAATTCTATTCAGTATACCGGAAATGTTCACCATTAATTTTTAATTTATTAATTTTAATACATAGGCACAACATATGTTTATTAACATTACATAATTCAGGAACAAACAAACAGTTTATGATAAGAGCAACTTATTTCGTTAATTAGTATCTATTATAAATTATTTAATTAATTATTAAAATAAACTTATAAGTCACCATGCCCCAAAAGGAATGCACTTTTAAAAATAAACAAATAAACAAAAATGGCGGTGGCTGAAACAAATTTTGACAAATAAAATTTAAAAAATTCGGGTCACTTGCACAAAAATGAGTGCGTTTTATATTTTTTAGTACTAACGTTTGTACTAAAATTTAGAATTTATTAATTTGTAAATTTAAAGTCAGTTAATTTTGTAGCAACCTGTCTTTGACAAAAATTAAAATGAATGCAAATCTGCATTAGATTTATATTAAAGTTTCTTATTAAAAATATAAATTATTAATGAATATAATGCATTGTTTATTATGATCACAATAAGTATGACAATGCATCTATCATCTGTATGTAGGATTTATGGATGTACACTTTGTAAAAGTCAAACAGATATTGTTCGTATTTTTATTTTGATTTGTATATCAGTAGAAAATACTCTTTTTTATATAGAAGAAACGGTATAGTTAAGTTTAATAAGATTGAGAGTCAAGAACCTAATATTGCGGTACTGCATCAGTTCGACTAAAATGTTTAATACTCAATTCGAGTAATGATACTCCAATGTGCAAACAAATTTCCATTTGATTTCCCAGAGATAGCTTGAAGCTACGTTATGCTGAAACTTAAAATATGTATACGATGTGCGGAATATACGAGTGCTTATACCTTACCTGCTTTAAATAGATTAGCCATATACACAGATACGACTTATTTCAGTATATATCCTCATCATATCACTGAAAATCATGCAGAGCGTGCATGTTTCAAAGATTATTAGATGGGTGTGTATTACATATATTATGTACTATCCATATAGTATACCTATACATTATATGTATATATGTATGTATATGTACAACATGTATAATATGACTTACGTGCTGCATATAAAAAGAGAAATACTGAGGTGGATATGAAGTTTTCCGTTTATTTTATACAATGACGTCAGAGAAAGAAACAATAAATACAACTAAAAGCATCCCCGTACTGTAATGTAGAGTGTATATACATACATATATGTTTATGCTTCTTAGATTCTACCATTGCCACCTCAACGAGAGCATATCTTCCCACCTATTGGTATTATGAAACAGACTAAAAAAAAAACAGTAACGTTATTCACAAAAAGGAAAAAACATATTTTTTCTTAACTTTACCCCATCTGCAGATAGAGACATAATTTTACGTCATCATTTGTAGTCATAGGCCAGTGTATAAAGGTGGCAATGATTCTACTATATAGTAGATATTTATGTACGTTACGTAGAGGGCTTTCACATCATATTACAAATCTTACATTCTCACATAATTCGAGAAGCCAGTCAGTTAGTTAAAACAAATATAATTTTTTATGAAATATTCGGTCGATTAAATCATCACAATATAAGTATAAAAATGACAACAACACTACAACAACGAAATAAATTTATAACGATGACATTTTGTGGAGGAGTGTAATTGGAACAATCGCAACAACAATCAGTCTAATGAATTACAATTACAATTACAATATATTATATAAATTAAACCTTGTATCCACATTTTATTTGAAAACCAAAAATATTCCTAATGATGACTGGTAAAATGGCTTTGTCCATCCCGATGACGCATGACATAGGTGACAAAAATTTATTCAGAGTTTTTAATTTCAGTTATCGTATATATTATATAAAATAGATGATGACTAAACGATTTCAATTTTATATTATATATATATATATTGATTGGTATATGATCCATATACATATGTATATAGCGACCTAGGTCATTCCACAAATTAGATTAATTAATTTACAGAAAGCCATACGAAGAAAAGGTTATATGTATGTATACGAATACATTCATCGAGGTCGTTGATTAATTTATACGTACGTACATATTCACAAGATATATACGTATATAACAACATATGCGGTCGAAGATCCACGTCCTGTCTTAACCATATTCTTAACGAACTCTATTGGATAATTTGAATGGTCTGCTGAGAGTACAACAACATCAATAATTAGTATAGTTCGCGTATTTATCTAAAAAAAATTAATGGAATGCAAATTGAATGCCACATGCAAAAACTAAAGAAAATTCGTTCATTTGGATTACAAACTACTCAATTATTAGTTTATCCATATTACTGTCTTCATACTGTTACGATTGTGCCTTGTAAATAAAGGTTCGATCACTGGGATTGTGAATAAAACAACTAATTTAAATTCTAAACAACCACATTTTATTTATTCTCGAATTATTCCACAAAACACTAATTCACTTATTTAATTTATTTTACTTTAATCACTTTATTAAACGTTAATAACACTTTTACCTCTTTCACTTTTTATTCACTACTAATTATTCATCACTTATAAAATACTACTAACTAACTCCTTATATATCATCTTCTATTTATACCAAAATATAAACTACACGAATATTCTACAAAATTCGTGAATAAGTGTCTTGACTATTCGTGAACATACAGTCTAGATACTTACTTAGTGATTAACGTGATTGCTCGATTTATTATTCCAATCAGTTTCCGTTTCGAATTGAACTTTAAACATCGCGAAAGATGTTGGGCCTTCGAATATTCATGGCTTAAATTTTCTCACGTATTACGCGTTTCCGTTTACTTTGATATATAGAAGCTCCTCCTCGAATCTTAGAACTTTCTGCTCCAACTCTTGAAACTCAAACAAACTCAACGTTTGCAATTTTTTATTACCGCCAAAAAAATTCCGTGCCAAATTTTTCCTACTCTGTTTGGTTAAAAAATCTATTGAAATTCTAGACAACCACAATTTACTTATACCAGAATTATTCCACTCATCTAATTTATTTCAAAATAATCACTTTATGACGCTATTAACTCTTCCACTTCTTAATCGGAAATTAACCGATTGGGGTCTCTCACTCGAGCTAGGTTCTTTACTTGCGCCTCCAAAGGTTATTCGCTCGAAGAAGGACATTGAAGATCAAGCATCGTCGCTTGCATTGGCAATTACGATAGCCTTCGAAAACTCGTGTCCTTTTATCACTAATCAAAAGATTCGGAACACACCTTTCTGGAACTCTGACCTTAAAAAATTGAGGAAATCTAGTAGGAAACTGAAGAACAAAGCAAAAAAGTCTAAGCAACAGATTGATTGGGATAACGTCTTGTTAACACAAAAGGAACATAAAAGAAGTTTAAGATCCACTCTATGAGCCTCATGGTTGAACTACTGCGAGGAAATCAACAGCCCATCTGCTGTCGCTGGACTCAATAAAGTTTTAGCTAAGAACAGTATGTGTAAACTTGACTCTCTTCGTCTACCGGACGGACAGCTTACCTCTTCCAACAAGGAAATTGGTGAGCTGCTCCTTTCGGCTCATTTTCCTGGTTGTGATATCGTCAACTCGGATGCGGGATGATGTTACTGCCGAGCTCACTATAGGACGTCTGTTTGCAAGTCCCGGTTTTAGTTTGGCTCACAAGCTGATCAATCGTGATGTCTAGCGATGGAGCTTATTTTCCTTTGCATCTTATAAGACTGACAGCCCTGATGGTATTTTTCCTGCTGAACTACAGTAAGGCTTTCCTCTAATTCAGGATCATTTGCCACCTTTTTCAAGCGTGTATTGCGTTTAGCACTGTTCCAAATTCTTGGAGCAGAAGTAGAGTTGTTTTTATCTCGAAAGCTGGTAAGTCCGATTATACAGATAGTCTATCCTCAACTTTCCTTACAGCTCTGGAAAGAATTGTCGATAGATTCATTAGAGATCAATCCTCCCCACTCAGTAACATGCAACATGGTAAGTCCTGTGAAACCGCCCTACATGAACTTGTAACCAGGATGAAATCTCTTAATAATAAGGAGTTTCTTGTGGGTACTTTCCTGGATATTGCGGGAACTTTCGATAGCACTTCGTTTGCTACGATCACTACTGACTGTACCAATTTTGGTATTGATCGCACCATTATCTTATGGATTGAATCTATGCTCAAGTCTCGCACTGTGAAGGCGGAGCTCGATGGGGTGTTAAGGTTACCAAAGGCTGTCCTCAGGGATGTGTGTTCTCACCTCTGGTGTGGCTTTTGGTCATTGACGAGTTACTTGTAAAGCTGGCTACATTGCACAGAGCTACGCTGATGATCTCGTTTTGACAGTCTCAAGCAAACCTTTCAGTGTCTTATCCGACCTATCTCAGCATGCCTTAACTAATGTGGAGGTATGGTGTGTTGAAAAGGGTCTTCAGGTCAACCCTTCTAAAACTGATTTAGTTGTCTTTACAAGGAAGAGGAATACTCTTGAACTATCTGTTCCCTCCTTTTTTGGGAGAACGATCACTAAATGTGACCACGTTAAGCAACTTGGTGTTGTCCTGGATAGTAAACTTTCCTGGAAGAAACACCTAGATTATACAAACTTCAAAATTCAACTGCCATTTTTTGGCAATGAAGAAGAGCTTTTGGGAAAACCTTGGGCTTAAGCCCTAGGATGCTTTCTTTCATTTATAAATCACTCGTCCTACCACTACTATCGTACGCTTCTATTGTGTGGTCAGTGGTTGACCTGTATGCTTCTTGCTTGCAGAGCCATAACTGGGGCTATGTCCTCGACTCCACTTCTTGCTATGGAATCCATTCGTTCCTTGCCAGAAATCAGTTTACCAGAAATCGATATGGTTAATGACAGACTATTACCCGAATTCCATTTCTCAGATCTTTTCTCGCGGTGCCTTATCCTTCGAGAGATTTGTGGAGTTCGCAGGATTTTCTTAACAAATTATATTAGTCCAAAGTCTTTTTCTCTGATGGCTCTCGTTCTAACCTCAGAGCAGGTTTTGATATCTACTGTCCTTGGACGGATCTGAGACTTTTCGGTAGTTTTGGTTGGCATTTTACTGTTTTTCAGGCGGTACTAATAGCGCTGGCACGTAGTGTAATTGAGGCTTTGCATTTTGCTGTTAAAAACAAAAGTATTCTACTGTGTAGAGATAGTAAAGCTGTACTTAACTCTTTAAGAAATCCCTTGACTGTTTCTAAACTCGTCAAGGAATATAAACATTTCATGAACCTTCTTTGTTCTGACAATAAAGTTATGGTCATGTGGGTACCGTCTCATTGTGACATCGTAGGCAATGAGATCGCGGATTGTTTAGTCAAAGCTGGCTCCCAATTGACTTTTGTTGGTTCTGAACTAGCGGTTCCTGTTTTTTTTTGACTATGGGAAGAAAGTTATAAGGGACTACTCCTTGAAGGACAGAAGGTCTCAGTGGCTTGAGACTTTTAGTTGTCGTAAGGCGAAGTACTTTATTAAGGAGCCCAATTTGAGGTCAACGAAGTATGCTTTATCTTTAAAAAAGAACCAGTTAAGAATCTTGGTAGCGATTCTCACGGGACATGGCCGTTTAAAAAATCATTTACATCGTTTGTGTTTAGCGTGGACTGCCTTGAGGAAGATAATGGCTGCCTTCACTTCGTGAGCAGTTGTCCTGCTTTCAGTTCTATACGAATTCAGGTATTCAACTTTAATCTTTAAATTTAGATCAGTTGTCCTCTCTGCCTTGGCCGAAACTTGTTCAGGTTGCGAAGGCAGCAGTGCGCGTTTGTAAATTGGGATGGAACCCTAGGTTTCCACCATGGGCCTTTGTGGCATTGAGTGCGGAATCCTCGTGGATTCCAGCCAATTTTAAGAATAATAACTCTTCCACTTCTTATTTGCTAACTCTATCTTATAAAACACATCTAACTAACACCTTGCATTTCATCGCGTATCTAACTAATATGTAAACTACAAGAATATTCTACAATATTCGTGAATAACTGTATAAACTATTCGTGTTTACAATTTATATATGCGGTAGTTTTCCTACTCAAATAGAGCTGTCACTGCAATTGTACCAACCCCAACTAAAAGAGTGTGTCTTATATATATTTGGAAGTATTCCACTGTAAGTTCTTATACATTTTATTGCTGTACCATTCATTGAAGTTGTTTTTTATACCAAAATAGTCATGGTATAAAAAACAACTAATAAAAAATAATCTATTATTTCGTAACATAGGTAAATAACAAAAGCTCTTTTGTAGGTGTTACGATTTGAAAATCGTATACATGAAGATTTTTGCGATCGCATGAAACATTTAGGTGAACGTGATATAAAGGTTGACATACCATGCAATTTGGGTTTATAATCTATAATTCATGTTGATCTTCCACCTTGCACAATCATTTTTTGTATTTCTCCTCTCGCTTTATATGCAAATGTAAAAACAATTGTAATGATTATCGATGACTATCACTCTTTCTGGTTTTCCCGTTTTATCTCACTCCACCTTTAAGCCGCTTTCCAATATAATTTTTGCGGACTTATATTTTATTATTAAGAACAGCATTCTGTTTTTGGACGTGATCATAAAATCATTAAAATATTAAAATTATTGTGTACTATTTTTTGTGTTTCGGATTATAATTGCCGAATAAAAACAAATACAATTATTTGCAACATATACATTATTAAAAAGGAAATTTCATCCCGAAATAAATTTAAGCCGCGGAATAGTGCCAACATACTTACGATAGAGCAACCGTACCGTCCAAAAAGTGGAGATCACCACTGGACTATTCCGCGCTTATAAAATTTTTGGAATATATATTTATACACTTATATATATATATATACCATACGATATTCACAGCCTGAACTATTGGCGTAAATAAGTTGGGTTCAAGGACACTGTACGTCCGTTACCAGCCTGGAAAAATCGGATACGCGAATTTACAAGGACATAACTGAATGCTAGCAGTAGTATAATTGAGCATGTTCCGATAATCATCGATAATCAAGTTAAGTGAAATTCCTAAGTTTTACTATATTACCTAAATTGATAGTTATATAAATATATCTAATAGTCCCTAGTAATAATACAAAGTCTCCATTAAAGTTTAATGATTAAGTGCTATTGTACTTAAATAATAAAAAAATAAGAATGAAAATTAACTTAAATATATATATTAGAAGCGGTCAGCAACCAAATACGTAGGCAGCGATCATTATTTGGTCGCTGCAAAGCTACGGTGGAAGTTTTCGTACAGGTCGGGGAACACAGCGAAACGGATGGAACGTTTCGACTGTGAAGGTCTGATAAATGAAGATCAAAAGAAACGATATCAGGATCTTGTCAGCGACAACATTGAGGGAGCTAATTACCAGTCTGACTGCGTGAACTCTGTCTGGGAGGTACTGAAAACTTCGGTTGTCAGTGCTGCTCAACAGACTTTAGGTATAGTGAAAGTCAGACCCAAGAATGATTGGTTTGATGACGAGTGTCGTCTTGCAGTTGAGCAACAAAATATAGCCCATAATGAAGTGCAACAACGTCTCACAATCGCAAGGAAAAACAAGGCAGCTCTTGCAAGAAGGGCAGCTAAGCGGATTTGTAGACGGAAGAAGCGAGAATGGTGGAAGGCCGAGGTTCTGAAAGTACAACAACTCAGCAATGAGCGTAGTTCACGTAATTTCTTTAAAGGAATTACTGGATTGCACCATACTTTCAGGCCTTCGTCAACCGCCATTCGGGACCCCGGATGGAAACCTCTGTGTCAACATCGACGCAGTACTTGACGCATGGAGTGGACACTTTACTGAGCTGCTTGATGTTCATCATGCGTCACAGACTGTTGTTGAGCCACCTCTAAAACAGTCTGCGGAGATTTGCACTGAGGAGCCATCCCATGAGGAATTCACTAAGGCCATGCAGAGAATGAAACGAAACCGCTCACCTGGAGTGGACTGCATTAATTCGGAGCTCTTGATATTCGGAGGGGATACTTTGTGGAACTGTCTTTTCGACCTTATTCGATTAGTATGGCGAACCGAAGTTATGCCTGATGAATGGAAAGTGGCCGCGATATGCCCCATCTTCAAGAAGGGAGACCGCTTGAAGTGTGAGAATTATCGCGGTATAGCTCTCCTTTGCACAGCATACAAGTTACTGTCATACATTTTATTGGATAGAATCACTCCTCTGGCGGAGGGCTTGGTTGGTGACTATCAGGGAGGATTTCGTCCGAATCGATCAGTCACTGATCAGGTCTTTTCGCTGCGGATGATTCTATCTAAATATTATGAGACATCCATCTCCGTACATCAGGTTTTCCTGGATTTCCGGCAGGCCTACGACTCGATCAATCGAGAGAGTTTGTGGTCTGCCCTGGAATACCTAGGAATGCCAACAAAATTGGTACGACTGTGTAGGATGACAGTGACGCAGTCTCAATGCTGTGTTAAAGTTGAGAACAGGCTATCGACAATTTTTGCAGTTAACTCGGGTGTTCGGCAGGGAGATGCTCTGTCCCCGATACTCTTTAATCTCATGTTGGAGTACATCTTTCGTAAAACTGAAACACCTCAGCGCAACATCTTATATCGCCAGTCCAATCAAGTGCTTGCATATGCAGATGACATATGCGTGATTGGACTGAATAGCAACGGAGTGAAAGAAATACTTGATCCGCTTGTAGAGTTTTCAGCTTCTGTTGGACTCCAGATCAATGAGTCCAAAACGAAATACCTGATCTCTGGTTTTAGAGACAATGGCACACCAGATTTTAGTAGTGGCCACCACACGTTTGAGGGAGTGAGGAGGTTCAAATATTTGGGCTCTCTTATCACTCACGATAACAGTGTGGGTGAGGATATTAAAGTGCGGCTGGCAGCTGGCAGTCGTTTTTTTATATCCTCTAAGGCCACTGCTAAAATCTAAACACTTATCAAGTGCCGTGAAGCTGAAGCTTTACAAAGCGTTGATCAGGCCCGTTGTTATGTTTGGATGTGAAAGTTGGGCGCTGACGGATGAGTACGAGAGATGGCTCCTTACATTTGAGAGAAGAATCATGCGTGTGATTTATGGCCCTAAACGCGAAATAGATGGTACATACCGAGCTCTGTACAATTTCGAGATCAGAGATCTGATGAAGATCCCCGATATTGTACATGAAGTTAGATCTCAGCGAGTACGCTGGCTCGGTCACGTTCTGCGTGCTGATCCGGAACGAATTGTGCAGCGATCTCTGAAAGAAGAGCCACCATATGGTAGGCGCAGAGGTCGTTGCAGGCGACGATGGCTCCACGATGTAGAGAACGACTTGGCCTCTTCAGATTGTCTAAGACAGTATGAAGACCAAGCTCAGGATCGAAACCGTTGGAGCCAGATTGTTGATTCAGTAAGGGGCCAGTAATGAACTTTAACACTGTTATTATTATTATTATATTAGAAGCGGTCTAAGTACCACTACCTATAATATTAAGATTATAGAAAAGAGCCGGTTCAGTTACTTATTATCTAGATATAGTTAGTAATTAAGTGTTAAATAGATATTAAAATAAATATTTGCAAAGCTACCTAATATTGTGCAATAAAAATTTTAGTTCGTTAATTTAAATGTTTCAGTTTTTTTAATAGTGCGGTCATGTGAAGTTTTCGTATATATGATTTTCCTTTCTTTTTGATTTATTTTATGCTAAATCTAAATTTTCGTTTGTTATAATGTGCGATACAGTGTTTGAGTGAATATAAGTGAGTGTGTAGTGACATAATTCCACGTGGGCGGGAAGCGTCAGTAACAAAAAATGAGTGCTTCATTGGGTGGTGTATGACGTCAGCGATCAAATCATCGAAGATCGTCCATTATTAAAATAATCGAGGTAAGTTAAATCCGCCATTTGTGCTATCCAACTTCAATTTTTGTTAGTTCTCAACGATGATCATGGAGAATTGTTTATGTAAGTTATCCCTTCTTGCAGCACTACAGGCTCCTTGGAATTAGTGGCAAAACCCTTCACCACCGCTGTAACCTAGCAGGCAAATGTGCTGCAGCCACTAATAACATCATTACATATTTCAAGGAGATTTCTGATTACGCCTGTCCTATAAGTTTTTATATTTTTTTGTTGCCATTTTTTATATCTGGCAGGAATGATGAGCATTGCTATAGGCCAGACGCGTAACATAGGTTATATTAAATTTATCTAGATGAGCTATTTTAAATAGCCCCAAAAATAATAATCATAGAGTGAAAGGTCTGGTAACGTTGTAATTCATCTAGCAGATCGCGGATGGAAAATATACCGTTCGGTTCTATAGAAATTATTAGGTCTTCTAAGGAAGCGTTCTCAACCATTCTTAATAAATTTAATTTTGAATTAATGTGGGTTCAAGGCGATTAAAGATGGACGTTGTGGTTCCAAAATATGAAGTTCTCATGAACACCACAGATAGAAAAGAATGTATTTCTTCGAATGTGATATATTTTGCTATTTATCACATTCCAATATTTGATATAAGCCTACCAAAATACTGGCGCCTTTTCGTAATATTTGCTTCAGAAATGTGTGTCTCCTTGTGGTTTTTTTATTATATTTTTATTTAAATTACACCAAATAGTAAATATTGATATTTTGAAATGATTTGATCTTCAAGATTGCCCTTGCCACGGCTTACAGGTTCGCTTCTGTGCTAAATTCTATTAATTAATAATGTGAAATTAAATAATGATTCCATTTTGATTTCAAGAAAAAAAGTTATTTTGAAGAAGAAGTGAAAATATTCGCAAAATTGTATATTGGCACAAAGATTCCAAACAGATTTTGAATTTGTGGGACCAATCAAAAATCTATTTGGTAAGAAATGGAAATTTAATTCACAAATTTAGATCCTCATGACGTTGTCATGTTTCGATGTGAAAATTGTTCCTGAGATCTGAGAAAAAGGTGGTTGCGTAGCACACATCGAATTCTGACAAATCACGAAATTATAGAAATGTATTCATAATTCTTAATGTTGTACTCTACCCAGTTTAGAACACGTACACGCTCAACATTGAAACTGTTGGTGCAGATTCTTGATATGAAGAAGGCGCACAATGGGTCGTAACCCAAAACACAAAGATAACAATACCACAACACCGCATGTTTTCCCATTTTCACTTCCATCATTATCACATTATTTGTTATTATTGCAAGTTTCGTAATTCGTTGGAATACATACATTTTCTGAAGAAGACAGCTTATTTTTTATTTTATGTAAACAATAAATAAAATTGTTGGTCATTCATTTTTATTTTCGTATTTACCCCAAAAATTGTCTTGGTCATGCGGACAAGATTAATAATGTCCGCAGATAGAAGTTTAAATTGTAACATTGATTGCTTCGGGTGCGAGATTGCGAATTTGAAGCAAGATGCGCAACGTTAGTTTATTTACCAAATTAATTTCCATCCATCACAAAAACGTAACTTTTTAGGAATCTACGCGGTCAATCAACTTAATTTCAAACTGAAAACTTTTATTGTGTTTTTTTTTTGCTCTGCGATGTGTAAAGGTCATACATATACTTTATACATAATAAAAATCTTTTTTAATTTTATTAAATGTTCCTTTATTTAAAATTCATCCGCCTACACGAATTTCAAGTATGAGTTTAATATTAAATAAAAGCTTTTTTTGGTCGTTTTATTATATATAGTTAGTGTTGTATGTGTCGGTATGTGTGTGCCAGTTTTAAAACATTTTTAAGATCATCAATCATTTTCTTATACAATTTGCTTCAAACAGTACACGCATATAGCGATAGAAACAATTTTGCAATTTTGTGTATATATTATGACATTATCAGTGTCAAAGACCGATGCTCCACCATATATGGTGGGATGAGATACTAATTTAACGGAAAGTCATTTAACAGGCGTCATACGATTGATTTTTTGTCATATAATACATCGTAGATTAAGGATTAGTTAAAATTTGATAAAAGTCTAGGTTCAATTTGTCAATCAGAGATCATTGATTATTAAATCTTATTAGTGTTTTACGTTTAGAGTAACTTAGTTGTTTATTTCACAAAGATTTAAGTACTTGATAATAATTAGAGTAACATCAGTGGCCCGAAGCAAACTCAGCACGATAAGCAATAATTTGTTCAGGTTAACGAAAAAATTAGCCATCTGTAAACTAATAGCAGAACGAATTAATTGATTTTTAAACTTTTTGGGTAGATTGTTATAAAATATAAAAAATATCTTTAATTTATACCATAAATTAACTTTAGTTAATTTATTTAGTTTGCAAATTGAATAACCGATAAATCTGTCTATTTTGTATTATTCGAAAACCAGCGCATTACGAATCTGTTGTAGGATTTAGGATATAGTATCCGTTGTTATAGCAGCGAAATAAATCTCAACATAAACCACTCAATCTGAAACTGTAAAAAAGAATAGTGGCGTTATTCAACACGACTATCTGCCCATTTAGATTTGTTTTAATTACTCTTACAAATTTCATCGATAATACTCAATTTTAAATGGTACGTTGAATATGGTCACTTTTTCTGAGTTAGTATAGTTCATTCGGAATTGAATATAGAATTTTTAAAGAATCCAACTGTAGATGTCGTACTATTTAAACTGCACAATTGTAATACTGACATATCGACTATAACAATCTATACTATCGACATTCTATAATCTATTTTACTACAAAAAATTTTAAGCTATCACTATCACTAAGTAGATGTCAGGTTATTTATACAATTTATGTATTGTATTCTCGCATATAAAATATTAATTTAAGTTTGTTAATTAAAAACATAATAAAAATAATAATTTTCTAATATATTAAAATTATTTGAACTTAAATGAAATTCTCTATAAATTTTCAAAATTCTGTTAAAAACTTTAATACCCCCGAGAAATATATTTTGTAGATATCGGCCGAGAAAATACTGAATGGTATAATTAATGTCGGTATCGAACATAAAATGGAATTATTTGATTCATCATCAAACGGCGATTTTTGTTGGTCGGTTTTAATTTAGCTAACTTCGTTGGTTTAACTGTAGGAAATCATTTTTAATTAACGAATATTTAATTGATTAATTAACTTAAACATTTCAGATTTAAAAAGGCGGTAAAATCAAACATTATTTTTTAGTTTATTGTGACGTAATAATCGTCTGATTTCCTTTTACTTATGTCAATGTGACGAAATACTCCTCACCGGCAATTGATCATTCCACTTCTACAACGCTTCCACGCCAACTGTTCAATATTATTATACGATTTAATAATACTAATTACTGGGCACATAAAACGTACTCATTTTATATAATCGTATCGTTATCAATTTTCCCAATTCTCTCTTATTTTACAACAAAAACCAACCAAATAGTTAATTTTTCTCTTTGTTAAGAGCATAAACCTAAATATATACATAAATATATAATCACTAAAAAAGACAAAAACCGAATCGAAACAAGTTTAATTCTCGATTTCTTGCACTCTCCCAGCTCCCACTAAAAAAGTCATAACAAAAATGGTCGCCGTATTGTTGAAACATAAAATTACTGCTTTTATCGTCTGAAATAGAAGACAAATCAAGTAAAAAACAAAAATGTGAATTTATAGTTTAGAAATCCAATTAAATGTGCTATCAGTGTTTAAAGTTATTATTAATTAAGTGTTAGTGATTAAATTAGTTATTTAAAAAAAATTTGTGAAATTTTTAACAATTTTGTTGATATCTAGGTAGAAAAAAAATTGTGTGCTCTCCTTAAGAAAATGTCAAAAGATAAAAAATAAAAATTGACCCAAAGCCTAAAGTGAACAAAAAATTTATGTTAAAAAGTGAAAAAAATACCAAATTATATGTTATTCTAGTGGTGTGTTTTTTTTCCCAGCTACGAGTAATACTTACTTACAGAAATATTGTTTTTGGATATATTGTACGTACCTATACAACAGCCCGAAAACACACGTCAAGAGCTATCACCTCTGGAATTTTTATTTGTAAGTTTTCCATTTTGTTTGCTTTCGAAAAAAATAAATATAAATTCGGAATTTCTTAATAAATTGTAGATGGTTTTGTAAACATACTTGAAAATATGCAAGCTATTTACATACAAAAATCTAAAATTTAATTGTAAACTATGCATAATTCAATCAAAACATAACTACTTACATACAAGAATGTTAAATAGCAAAAAATTGAATCTGAATCGCAAATTTGCAACTACTGTGGAAAGCGAAAAATCCTTAGGTCGCTATAAAAAATTTTCGATCGTCATATTACACTTTACTGTGTTTTGCTGTTGTTGTTGGTGGTGTTGCTACAGTACACTGCAGAGAAAAAATATCGATTTTCTGGTATAATCGTGTCGGTTTTCATTTTGGAGATGTTTACTATTTTTTTTTTGTTTTTTGGTCGTTTTATTTTGTGTGAAGGTTAAAACAGGCAAAACCATCTGTTGAATGTTTTCATTATCAAGCGAGACTACACGCAAAAGAATAATAACGAAAATAAAAATTGAATTCAATGGTTTGAGTGGCAATGGCTAAAGGTTAAGGTTAACGAGTAGATTGTACCCCTATTTATTTATTTTTTTGGGGGGGATTTTGGATCTTATACGCAGGTTACTTGGAATCAAATGAATCAGATTTGTTTTGATTTTTGAAAAAAATAAATTGGATGACTTTGGTTTTTACTAAATGACTAAGAGATCTACTCGGTTCAGGGATACCTAGATACGGAATTTCTTCTTAAATCTCTTATATTCCGAGAACATTTTTCTTAATATGAAAGCCTTCGGAATTAATATTAAAACAATTTGAATAAAATTACCGGGATTTGTATCATCTGTCTCTCTAATTGTATTTTTTTAAACATTATTGCTAAATTTTAATAATTTTACATATAAAAAATCTTGCCTTTATCAATTTTCGTAGCATCTAAGAATGGTTTTTTAGCTCATGAAAAGGCTAGATGTAATTTAACAATAACTATATATATACATACTTATGTACATACTTTCCATAAAATCGTACATTAAGCTGAATATAATATTACATTTCTTGCTGCTCGTTTATTAAGTAAAAGCAACTGACGTAACATTTAGCTAACAATAAGTAGCACTTTACGAAAATTTAATTATTCCAGTCTGTTAGTCTGTTTCTTTATGGTTTGTTTGTCTCCATAATGTTCACAGTCAAGAAAATTCTATGATATATGTATCTGCAAATATCATTTTCTTATCGGAAAAAAGCAAATTTTTGATCTCAACTTGATTTAATTATGTCTATTACGTAAAACTGAGTTCTACTAAGACGTTATATTGCTCAATCCACAACTAAAAGTTAATACTGCGTCTTAGTTAAATATCATCTGCGACTTAAGTAATTATATATGTACTTAGTTAATCGTAAATATCGATCTGTTCTATCGTTCGTATAATTTTGATAAAACTCATAAGACTTAGTATACTCAAACATAAAATCCATACATCCACACTACCTTAAGTTGGCCTTTCATATCCACCTTGAAAATTGGAAATTCTACCACATATTTTTCTTTACCGTTCATTCACAAGAAATTTTTACTTTCGATAATTCCAATCACTTTATCTAAAGGAGTTTCCTTCTGAGACTTAATAATTTAACATTAAATGTTCGCAGAATCTTATCATCTACATATATAATGTTCGATTGTTAAGATTTTCCATATTTAAAAGGTTATCATGGTTTTTCAATTTTTTTCTTTTTAATAGAATTTCATTTCGAAATCCTTTTTGCAGCCTTGATGAATTTTGGGAATATTTTTTAAATTGAATTGTAATAATTTGTACATACGTGTGCCCAATTTTATTGGGTGAAAAGCGATAATATTATACCAACAAGGCCAGTATATTGATTCTGGTTAAATTTTGTTTTGAATTTCTTTGATGGTATTTTCTGGAGAATTTTATCTAATCTTTAAGCCATTAAATTTTGAGTTTTAACACATTAACTAAATCTATTTGAATTTGAGAAAAGTGTAGGCATATATATGTATATTATATATGTATATATGTATATACTACATATATATGTATATTTGTTAACCACATTCTTGACTGACTAGGTGAACACGATATCGCATTTCTCCAGGAAGCCCGGAATAAATTATTCTGTATGCCTACGTATTCTTGAAGCAGATGTGCATCACTTTGCATCACCAAATTTGATTGTGAAACATAAAATCAAAGTATTTGCATTATTCTTTTCCCAATCTTCGACGTGGTTTACAATTTCGTTGAATAGGCCGGGTTGAGCTAATTTATGCTACTGTTTTGCAAACCTCGATGGAGATGATTAAATGTGAATCCCACTAAAACCATTCTCTAACAATATTTTTGCAGTTTACTAAGCCAATCCTTTGTCATTGTACTCTCAAAACAGTTTTAATCCATTTCATTTTCTTTCTCTATATTTTTCCATTACTTCATCTTTTTGTAAACGCATTGAAGATCCATGCAGTAGTTTACCTTATTTCTTTGCTCATCTTGTTCGAGATGAGATAAAGTTTGTTCCACGCATTTTACAGTCTTCTTGGAAGTATTTGATGCTATTTTACCACTCTTGCCAACTGTTTGTTATTTAGAGAGACTTGATAGATTTGAATCGGAAGATTTTTACAACATAAATTTAAGGAATTTAAGAAATAAACTCAAGAATAAAAATTTCGAATAAAATTTCAGAATAGGTTTCTTTTAGAATTTCTGATATGAAATGCGAATATTCCATTCGTTGCGAGGTATCACATTTCGGCTTCTGTGATTGGTATTGCTGGGATTTATTGTAAAAATGACGAAGCCCATTTAACCCTGTACTAGAAGTATTGTTCTAGCCATGTTTAGGGTTTGTTTATATAAATTCGGTGTAAGTATGTGTACTCTAATTATCGCTTTTCCATGTCAAATTGAACCTTTTCCAAGTTAAAAGCAATATTTTCCGAAATAAACGAACCTATTTTCAAATTGAATGCAACATTTTCCGAATTAAATGAAAATTTTTTCAAATTGTATTTATTTTTTAAATATGTCAAGGCTTGTCGATTTCACATAATTCGGTTAATTATTGGTAATATTTTGTATATTACCATTATGTTAACAAATTGTTAGAAACCAATTACTGGATTGAAAGAACATTTGGCAATTAGAATGAAATTTTTGTCCATTACGAGTATTTAATTCAAATTCGCTCACCATTAAAAAAATCATTTTATTTACTATTAATATAGGTCAATTATAATAAAATTCGTTAATTTAATAAAATTTTAAAGTTCAATCATTTTTATGTAGCAATATAATGTAGCTAGGGATCCTCATTTTAGACAAAACCCAGTTTGATATTTTAATTAAATCCTTATAAATAAATTGACAAACCATAAACAAAACACTTTATTACTCTAAATTACTCGAATTAATTCTATAATATATACATACATACATACATATGTAATAACTTGTAAATGGGATATGCCAATGGGGTTTACCTCACTAAAAGTGTCAATTGATGAATTATATTCAGTTGCAATAAAATAATAATAAAAAAAAGTTGTTGCAAAATGAGTAGGAAAGACTCTATCGTTCAAGTATATACATATTATTATAGGATGAATCGAGAGATGTAGCTTGTAAGCAGTAAGGTTAGGAGACCTCCGGAGCCCAGACAAATTTCCAAATTGGGAAAAATTCGTTAAAAAATGCTCGCAGAATTCCATGCGCTTCGGGCTAGGTGGCAATAACATGGCACATTTAATGATACCATATTATTCCATTAAGATGGAGCACTTCCTATTCAATTCAGAGCTGAATAACACTTTGATTATTTATAATCAAACTATTTATATCAAAATAAACAAAAATTCGATTAAAATATAAATATAATATCGATTAAAATATAAATATAATATCGATTAAAATATAAAACTTCTGATTCCCACCCAAATTAGGTGTCATTTTCGTAAATTTCTTTTTAATTCTAACTCTCTAAAATCCATTTAAGAATGTATATAAGTATTGTATAATAATACCATTATTAGATTTTATTCAATCAATCAACCAAACCTGTAGACTGGCGTAATTTATTTTAATGGAACAAACCATAAATAAAAATAAAAATCATTAAGAAACATAAAAAGGATTTAATTTGACCCAAAAACTAATATGTATATATACAAAAAGTCTCTACCATCTATTTATACGTACGTATAGTAATATATAAAAAACTAAATAAGTTTATGAATCGTCATATAGAAATAGGTCCGTGCTCAAAAACTTGAAATTCAATTTTTTGAATGACACCATTAGAAGAACTCTAAATGGTTGTATTTAATCTTAGATTTTTAATGTACTATTTTCTATTAAGACTGCGGATGGTAAATGGTTTATTGTGTTTTTTGTTCTTCAATTCATGAGCTCAACATAAATTTTTGGTTGCATTCGACGACGAAATCAGGTAGAAAATCATTTTTTTTCTGCTCGTAATCTTAAAAGATAAACATACTAATATATAGAATATAAAAAACATGGTTTGCCTGAGTTTAAAAGTAAAAATAGTATTAATGTATACGTATATGTATATATTCTACTTTTACATGATTGAAAGTTTTGTTATAGGTTTAATGTATTACGTATGGCGCCATTAATAAGTTTTACTATCTTACTCAATATTTTACTATCGTGATTATGTATAGACTTTGCACTAATTATGTTTAGTAATTGGTTAATAAACTTTTAATTACTTAGTTATATATATTTAAGCTGGTCTTATATTATTTCGAAGAATTGACTATATTATATGCAATATATGATAATGACAATAATATTTAATAAAACAACATATTTTCAAACAAAGCGGCACCAACTGGCAGCTCGGTATTAATGTGCACGCTACTTTATAACTATTATATGCCAAGCATATGATTGTCATTCAAGTATTAAATTACACTTTGATTTAAACCTCAAGAGTACTGATAACTTCCCCATATATTTAATAGCGAGCAACTTATGAATCATGAATATATTTTATAAACCCAGATGTAGCTATCAAAAACCAGTTTAAAATTCCTAGAACAAATACTTAGGGTTTACATAAGCCTATATACGCAAAATTTAACGAATAAACTTGCATTTCTCTTTCTATATGTGTATATCGCCAATTCAAAAATAATTATGTAAATTAATTTAAATTCATACATATTACATACAATATGTATTCCACAGATGAAATCAATTATACAATCGACTTAGTTGACCAGTTAAATTATTTCGTTATTTTCTATCTTAAACTAAAGAATTAATTTGAAATTCAAGTTATATAGAATATCGACGAGTTAAATGTATGTATGTACATATATATGTATATGCAACAGAACAAAAATATTGTCACGTTGCCATATCCGATGATAATTAATTCGAGAGAGAAACGCAATATAGAGATAGTGAAAACTATTTTATTAGAATTTATCATAAATATTATTCCTTTGTTATGCTAATAACTATAAGTTTTATATTAATTTTCTAATAGTTGTAGTTTTTTTTAGGTTATATTTAAATGTAGATGTTTGTTATAAATGTTATAAACAAAGAAAAATAATTTTTTATTATAAAGGTTTAACATTAAATAAATTACAATATTGAGGGTTGGGTTGGGAATCGAACGAACGGATAGTTTCATGTTACAAAGAAACAAAAAAAATGGTTTAAATGTTTATATAAGTGGAATGGTTGGAACAAAATTAACATTACAATGTTAATGCATCGATTACATTTGTAAACATGGGTTATATACTCCTTGTATACTCGTATCTATGTATGTTTTTAGAACAAAAGGATGTTGTAAGCACAATAATTCTGAGAATTTTTTATTATTTCTAAAAAATTCTAACAGAATTCATAGAATATTTATCTAGATTCTGTATGTACAATATTTTTTAAACCCCTTAAGCCTGTGATTTTTTTCTTTTTGCATGTATACAATTTGCATAATATTAGTATTACGAGCAATTTTTATGGATGCTGCTCGAGAGTATAGAGTTTTTATGGTATATTTACAGAATAAAATACGAAATTTAATATTTTGCTAGTGGATGTTTATTATTCTTGCCCAACGTAAATTTATAATTTAAATGTGTGGCCAAAATTTGGGAGTTCGACATTTACCATGAACTCAACCTGGAATTTCATTATTATGAAATTATTGTTTTTAAATACTTAATGTTGTATTCCAATCAAAGAGGGTGCAATCAGAAATTCCGCCATGCAGTCTTTGTTGTACAAAAAACCGAATGAAAAGCAGCTATATGCGCAAAACTGAGGCTGCATTTTTGAACGACCGAATGCATGCTATATAAAATTTGTAAAAATTGACTAAAAATTAACATAGTGTTAAACATGTCAAATTGTAAATTATTTTATTAAGATTGTAACTCTATTTCATCCATCTTTTCTTGGTCACTCGATTTGCGCAACTTGAATTAATGTTAACGTGAACTTCTCTGAAGTATACATTTATTCACTTTAGGCTTAAGCTCTAACAACCCGTAGGGAAACAACATGTAGGGAAAAGTTTGATATAAGTAAGCCACTACTACATGATATTTTTGGTTGTATACAAAAAAGCAATCGTCATCTTATACGGGAGCCGTTGACAATTTCTCGGTTACCTTCTTCCTTCTGTACTTCGATATCTATATATAGGGTGGGCCAATTAAAAGTTTAAATTTAAAAATGCAAAAAAACAAAAACGGTTTGAAATTTTGCCAAATTTATTTTTTTATTGGGAAGTACAATTGTTCCGATTAGAGATGGAATATTATTTCATTCATATGGCTGCCGCGGCTGGCCTCACAGTACCCCATTCGATCGGACCAATTTTCGAGCATTTTTCCGAATGTATGGGGTAGTATCTCGGCGATGGCATCACGAATGTTGGCCTTCAAATGCTCAATTGTCTCTGGTTTGTCGGCATAACACTTGTCTTTATAGGCGCCCCACAGAAAATAGTCCAATGGTGTTAAATCGCAGTTTCTTGCCGGCCAATTGACATCACCATTTCGGCTAATTAAACGGCCATCAAACGTTTGACACAATAAATCGATTGTGGCATAAGATGTGTGGCAAGTTGCACCATCCTCTTGAAACCAAACATCGTTCACATCAATACCATGAAGAGCGGGCGCATAAAAATCGGTTATCATGGTGCGATAGGTGTCTCCATTGACCATAATGGTTGCGTAATGGAGTACTGTGAGGCCCGCCACGGCAGCCATATGAATGAAATAATATTCCATCTCTAATCGGAACAATTGTACTTCACAACAACAAAAATAAATTTGGCAAAATTTCAAACCGTTTTTGTTTTATTGCATTTTTAAATTTAAACTTTTAAATGACCCACCCTTTATATATATCTGTAATATTGTTTATTAAATTGTTATTTCAACGCCCGTTTTTTCAAACTGTCAGATTAAGTTCCTAATCATGCTCAAGCGGTGAGTTAATCTATTTACATTATTTTGATGTCTCACGATATTTTCGTTGAGCTAACATAAAAGAGCGATCTGAAAAATAAAAAAATTGGACAATCTTGGCATGTTACACTACATAGTTTGCCATCATAAATGTCCACATAAACAAAATTAGAAACAAAAAGGGCACGATTATATTAAATTTTTTGTTAGTTTTGATTGGAACCGAAGTAGGATTAAAGAAGAATTTAATTTTACTATAATGGTTAACATACACTTTGGATTTTTAAATGTTGCACCGAGACTTACTTTGAGTTTGGTTTAAATTTTCAATTCCGATTGGTTACTGATAACCTGTATCGAAATTTCTGATATAGAATTAAAGTAAGAAATCGAAATAAAAATTTCAAATTTCAAATACATATTTAATAAAAATACAAAATTATCAAATAGCACATTTTCAGAATTTAATGAGAAAATCTCAAAGTGTGCATAAAAACGCACAAACTTTACAACTACATATTTCAAATATCAGGATTTTTCCAAACGTCTGAATTTTGAACAATTAAATTTTTAAAAGATTGAATAAACGTGATCATCGAATTTGGTATATTTTTATAATTTGCTAAAATTATGAATTCCATTATGCTCAGATTAGATAGCTTTTCAAAATTTGATATTTCATTAGGCTGCAATATATACTTCAAAATTTGAGGTATTTGGAATATATCTATACTGAATTTAATAAAATCTATACATTAAATCAAATTTGATGGAATAATAGAATCTGTACATATTTAATATGTCGAGCGATTTGGAGGTAATAACTGCTTTGAAACTAAATCATAAAGGAATTTATTTTCTGCTTGTATCAATAACGAAGCATTTGAAATAGCTCAAATGTCAAAATCTGTTCAAAACCACGGCTCATTTTATCATGAAATGCATTCTATTAAATTTATTATTCATAATCCGCCAGAATATTCACGAAATACGTTAATTAATTTAACAAAGTAAAATAATTAGTGAAAACTGTGAATCTTTTAAATTTGTCACCATTGCTATTGGTCGAAATTATCATTTGTTGTTTTAATAATTTTTGGTGACGTTTTGTATTATTAGCCAAAATATATGGGTTATTTTGATGATGATATACCGAAATAACATATTCTAATTTTAGAGTTGGGATGATATCTTCTAAAAATGTGAGAATTAAGATAATAATAACAGTGTTAAAGGCCATTACTGGCCCCGTACTGAATCAACAATCTGGCTCCAACGGTTTCGATCCTGAGCTTGGTCTTCATACTGTCTTAGACAATCTGAAGAGGCCAAGTCGTTCTCTACATCGTGGAGCCATCGTCGCCTGCAACGACCTCTGCGCCTACCATATGGTGGCTCTCCTTTCAGAGATCGCTGCACAATTCGTTCCGGATCAGCACGCAGAACGTGACCGAGCCAGCGTACTCGCTGAGATCTAACTTCATGTACAATATCGGGGATCTTCATCAGATCTCTGATCTCGAAATTGTACAGAGCTCGGTATGAGAATTAAGATAGGTAGGTTTATTGCGCGGCTTCCCTGAAGTATAATTTTTATATAATTTCCTACTCGCTGGTTTCTTGTTAAGAGCTCGGGCCATAAGAACAATATTATTTACACAATTTTCCGGATTAAAATTGTTTTTTATTTAACTTTAATGAAAATGATCGTAACTATTGTAAATGGTTACCAATAAAACGCTGACAACAGTAATCGACGTTTAATGATTGTCCAACTAGGATAATTTTATCTACATATGTACCTCGTTATTCTTTAGGATATTGAATATTAAGATAAGTAGCCTTAATTTTAGAAAAGAAATACTTAGGCTAATTTGGAAATATTTGGAGCTAAGAATTCTTTAAAATTTAATATTAATAAATTCTAGTAAGTAATCTACAGAAAATGTTCAGAGTTTAACGTAATCGAATAATATGAATTCCGAATAGTTATTTTGATATTTTAATTTTACTAAGTACGTAATTTATTATTTATTATATATTATGTATTATAATTTTTTTAGGTTTTTAAAAAATTCAGAATATTTCTAAATATGTTTAAGAGTAAACTTAAATATTGTTTGGCCAATAAATATGTTAAAATAATTTTTTTTTGTTTCACATAGTTAAGTTAATCCGTATTCAGCATTCCTCATTCTTAGTGAGACTCACTTGCTTTATAATTTATTTTCCACATAAGTAGTGAAAGAATTACAGTAATTAGTCAAAAAAATAAATCAACGACACAATTTTTGATGAATCCCAAGCATCCATTACAACTGTTGTAATTTTTGTTTCTTCGATAATGTTCGCTGTTCTATCTGTCTGTCGAGTAAAGTCCACAAATGCTTGAAGTATGCTTCGGGTCGGTACCGTGTTAGAAGATGAGTGATTATTACTCAAGTCCCAAATTTCATGGAAAAATAAACTATCAATAAGGTCATCATCGTTGATAAGTCCTTCGGTTGATAATACTCCGCTTAAGGTTATAAAACCCCAAGCCATGATCTTACCTCCGTGGAAATCCAGAACTTAATTTATATGTTTCACCTGGTTATCGCCAAACACGTTGAACACCATCAGAAGAAGATTTGAGATTAATATTCGACTGATCTGACCATAAAATCTTTTGGTAATGGACATTCTTACATATAGTTTTTTGCGAATTCCAGCCTGCACAAATATTTGAAGACTGTGCGCATTTTCAATAACGCTCGTATTTTTGTGATACTAATATATCTATTTTGTTCGTCGTAAGTGAAATTTTAGACTTCTGGCCTCTGCCAGCCAGATTGGCCATCAATCCGTAGGGTTTGAATTATTCCGGGATTTCGGTTAATTCCTCTATTTTACTGTAGAAGTTTATTTGCTTTACGGTATTCACCATCAAGTTTCCATGAGATTCGTTTAAATGGATTTTAGTCGATATGGCTTAACAAATTTTCAAGAAAATCTTTAATTTTTTCAAGTTCTAAATAAATTTAATCTAAAATAAAATTTATAACCATAAAATTGTGTTATTACACAATATGAAAAATTGACCCAGTAATACTTATAAGGTCCTCATAATTTTGTTTCTCGGATGCTTAATGTTAAAATAATTTTATTTATTTAAGTATTTAAAAATCCACAAATTGCATATATGAAAGATTGAAACAAATGTGTAAAGATATGAATTATTCAGAACATAACACAGAATAAATAGTTTCTATGTTCAATCCAAATCTCTCGTAATTCTCAAAATTTACCTAATTCTATAAATTAAAAAAATTAGTAAAGAGTTTGAATAAAAAAATGTTGAAAATTAATTAGAGAACTAACTCACTTTCAACCTCTTGCTAATTATATTTACATGCAAGAACATCTTCAGTAATCAAATAAAAGCGAGAAATGGTTTGTATAGTAGTTTAAAGATATTTAAGATTTTCGGGAATTTGTGTTGTAACAACATGTTTTACAAATCAAATAATATGTTAGAGGCAACAATTAATACGAATATATGTGTAATGCAATCATGTTTCAAGAATTATTTGAATAAACTAAATTTCTCTATGTAAACACAATCATACCTCATCACCGTGCACACATCTATAACATTTCATCACATTTTTATTCGAATTAATTAATCAAAAGATCTTTAAAATCGAATAAATGAAGACAAAAATATAAATAAAATAAAACCTCAAATGATAAGACGTTGAGAAATATCTATCAACGTCTTTTGAGATGCGACATAAACCAGAAATTTTGTTCATTGTAATCAAATCACTCTATAGATATTTTGGGGAAGATAGAGCAAAGAACCCAAACAATTTTTTAATGTTTAATCTATTTTTCTATTCCAAGAATTTTTAGAACTTATCTATTCATGTTGTTTTACGACCTTTTTTATTTTATTTTTTTGATTTTTTATGAAACTGATGCATTTGGTATTAGATATATAAAAGCGTACATCCACATCTTCCCGAGATTATTATTATTTTATTAGAAAATTTAGATCTATCCAATTTTATTTTGTATATATATTCTATAATAGTATATAATTGTAATATATATATATATACATAAGTTGTGTGGCTGTTGTTTATATAATATGTGGGATGTATGTTATATATAATTCCGATTTATTACGAAAATGGTGGTTTAAATATCGCAATATATACATATATACTTATATAACATCTTAATATGTTTGTACTATCGAGCGAATACGTTTTTTTACCTCTATTGACAAATTTGTTAAAAACCTTTTAATTTTCTATTCGTATACTCAAGTATATGTGACCTTAAAAACACGTTTCTTCGGCGTTTCTTTAACCGAAAAAATTTATGCAAGATCACAAAATAAAGATCAATTAAGTTTTTATTTTGTTTTGTTGTTGGGAAAGAGTCAATACACATAAATAACAAAAAAAAAAAAACTTAAATTAGAAAACATAGAAATGATTTTAAAAAGTAAATTTTTTTTCAAACAAGGATAGATGTTTAAGTTGGGTATCTTTTGTGTGATTAGAATTTAGAAATTATATTAAATGCCTTTGTGTCCTTTTTTTTGTGTGTATTTAACGAAATCCCGTATACATATATGTAAGAATGTAATTTTCGTAATGCGTGTGTGTATATAAAGGAAGTTGTTGGTATTAAATAATTTGAAATGGTAAAGCACGTACGCCTTTATAGAAAAACAGCCGGAAGATAGAAACCAGTTCAAATTTCTAAAACTGAAATTTATTAGGAGATATACTTATATACATACATACAAACAAATATTTTGTTGATCTATTTTAACAACGATTACTATTTAATTATACTCTCATTGATAACAATATAATGAATATTTTTCGTTGGCTGTCTTATCTCACGATTTAATTGACATTCCAAATGGAAGAGGTGTGGAAGTGCAATTATATCACTAACCTAAATATTTCAAGTGCTTTGTTTATTTGCAAGTTTAATTTTATAGACGGTGGCATGCGGAGAACAGTGAACAAACCTCAATTAATGGCACAAATATATATTGCCATTCACATATGATTATTGAAGTGAAATAAATTTCTTGCTAAGTAGTTCAATTATTATAGCACTTATTTGTTTGTGGTTTAACCGATCTTCAATACATAATTTGCTGAAAATTAGAAAAGTATTTTGCCACTTATTCCTTTATATCGAATCATTTTATTACAACAAATCTCCATTTGAGCCAAAGATAGCCAAGGTCGAATGTTTGAAATAATGTTTGCAAAATTCTCAGGAACTAATTTAAATACATATAAGTATGTACTTATCTATTAAATTGTATATTGGTTTTGGCATTGCTGAACATCTCATTGTCAACTGACAGTCAATTTTAAATATTACTGTGTATACTAATCGTAATTCGGTTGCTTTGCCAAAAATCGTTTATTGTTTTTTACAACTTAATGTAGGTTTCGACTGCAAAGTTGGTTGTTATTTTTACAAAGCACCTCACACGGACAGTATACATACACAAAAAAAATGTGTCTCGACACAAAATATGTGACCCACACAAATAAAAAAAACATTGCAAATTACAACCGATTTGTACTAATGCCTAGATGTTTTTTGGTTGTTATTTTAACATCAGTACTAAAATATAAAATTTCCTAAGGGAAATTTTATATGTGTACATGTATAACCCTTCATTTCTGACATTTCTCGTGTGTTTATTGACAGTGCTGGGATGTTCTATCATCACTTCGATTCGCTTCGATAGACATTTGTGTCTCTTTTTTTACGAACAAAATTGTGCTCCATTGCGTTTTTTGAATTACGTTTTGTCTATTGCGATCTCAGCCTGTTAGAATAAATTTGCAAACTATCTCTTTTTCCTCTTTTCACTTGCCATCGAAAATAAAAATATTGGTGATATTTTATCGAATGAATTTATAGAAATAGGATCGAGTAGGCTATAATCACAATATAAATTGCGAAATAGAATACAATTTTGTTCGTAAAAAAAGAGAAACAAATGTCTATCGAAGCGAATCGCAGTAATGATAGAACATCCCAGCAGAGATTTGTATAATATGAGTGACATTTCTGGCATAGTTGTTTCAATACAAAATACTCTTAACACAAAATACACATAAATTTCAACACAAAATTCACAAAAACTTAAACACAAAATATACACAATTTTTATGAAACGTCAAAATTCTATACAAGCAAAACCCCACGCATACTAACATAATCTAAAAAAATTTCCCTTTGTAAAAATGACACCCGATTTCTCGGTCGAAAGCAACAATCACTTCAAACGACAGAACTAATTTTTAGCAACTGATGAAGATTCTGCTCATTTTATCATGACTATGAAAATTTGTGTGTAGAGCTCAACATATGCTTTAGTTTCCGAATTTAGATGCAATATTCTTCCACATTCTTTTGAGACGAGTTACATATCTGTAATTCTTCGTATATTTATTTATCAGAAGATACGTTTGTCTACAAATAAGATTTGAATAATGATACATATTGATATGTATATTCTTAAGTATAAATTGTTAATATAAAAATATAAAAAAATTTGAAGGAAAATGATGCTTTAATCTACGTTATAGTTATATAGTTATCTCTACTTATACAAAAGTCAAAAAGGTAATCCGTTTTCTTACAACTTTTGGCCACCATGTTTACAGCTTCAATATCATCAATTATTTCGGTTCATGTTTGTGATTTAGCAATTCATGACGTCGTAAGTTTCTGTAAGGTATACCTTTAATTTAATTATTTCCAGTATGGGTTTTTCGTCGATATGTTGGAGTAAGAGCTAATAGCAACAGCTAATAACGCACTTTTAAGCAGTTCGCGTCTGTTTTTTTTAATATCGGGAATCTTCATCATATCTCTGATCTGGATATTGTTCAGAGCTCGGTATGTACGATACACTTCACGTTTTGGGCCATAAATCACACGCGTTATTCTTCTCTTAAATGTAAGGAGCAATCTGTCGTACTTATCCGTCAGCGCCCAACTTTCACATCCATACATAACAACGGGCCCTATTCAGTCCAATCACGCATATGTCATGTGCTTATGCAAGCACCTGATATAAGATATAAGATGTTGCGCTGGAGTGTTTCAGTTTTACGAAATATGTACTCCAATTTGAGATTAAAGTATCAATGACTGATCGATTCGGACGAAATCCTTCTTGATAGTTCCGAACCAGACCCTCCACTGGAGGGGTGGCTATCCAATATAATGTAGGACAGAAACTATTATGCTTTGCTATATCGCGATAATTTTCTTGAACATGAGCATATCGGGGCCACTTTCAATTCATCAGGCATAACTTCGGTTTGCCATACAAGTCGAATAAGGTCGAAAAGACAGTTCCACAAAGTATCCCCGCCACCCCAGGTGAACGATTTCGCTTTAATTTTTACATCCAGCTATAGTTGAAAGTTAAATTTTAAGAGCCGGATGAATATTTATTTATATGAAATGCATGTACAGCTGATGTATACTTACAGCTAAAGATAATTACAATGATTAATTTCGCATGTAATGTCTCTGATAAATAATGAAAATAAAAGCAATCCCATTACGGAACCCTGTGAAATATCACAAATAATGCTTGAAAATCACATTTCTTTTTTTTTAATTGTTTTAATTATTGTTACGATTAAATTATATTAGAATTTTTATTATAATTTTTCTAACAATTTCGTTCAAAGAATGGCAGCAATTTTTTGTGGTAAAAAATGTTTATTTTCTTATGATTAATACTTTTTTCTAATCGCTTTAATTTTCCTTTTATATAGTATGATAGTGATAACATATGATCTCAGACAAGCTTCCATAATGAACACTATAAATGACAATTTATTTTCTTCAGTCGACGTAATTCTTCAAACTTATTGGGCTTCTAGCATTGAAGTAATACTACTTACTCGATTAACTCTGAGGTTTAGATTTACCAGAAAAATGCTGATCCTTAATACATTGCGGATCGCGATTCAACTTATATTTTTTTGTTTTAATTTCTAATTTCAATTTTAATTTCGCTAGCTCTTCAGCGATTTTCTGAATACACATTTTAAGGTTGAACGTTTAAAAACAATTTTATTCGGCAAGTTTTGCACGAAACTTCCAAAGTTACGTACAGAAATTTATACAGAAATTTCAATCAAAAATAATTTAATTTGGAATCAACATTAAATTAAGTAGGTGCAAGGCTATGTAGGTTCATTTAATTTTTTGTTTTTCACAGAAAACAATAAAACAAACGAGATTTTATTTATTCCGGCTTTTCGAACATATTTTTATTTCTGGAAATTTTAAAGGTAACATTACATTGGATTTGGATCTTTTGTTAAAACAGTTTCTTTTACTATTGCCAAATTTTGTTTATGTTTAATAAATATTTCATCTTTTGTCTAGGTAATTGTTTTCAAGTCAACAGTTTTTTTTAGCTGCTAGACTGAACTTTTATAGGAAGATTTTCCAATAGCTATGTACATATACAGAAGTTTGTCTTATTTTGTTTTAATTTTTTATGAACATGGTATGGTCCAATTAGGACGAAAATTATTGAGATATATTTTGAGAAATTATAATATTATTTGTGTTGGGCAAACATAAAAATTAAAAAAAATTTGTTCTATCCTTTTCTCTAATTATGAGGGGCCTTATACGATGCATACATTCAATTGCGCTATGTCCTATGATGATTGTTCAATAATATTGAAGTATTCTTAGAATTTCATATAGATTGAAAAATAAAGTTTGACAATTTTGATCTAATCTAAGTATGTATAAGGAATTTTTATTTTTATTTTTCAATTTGAAGTAATATTAAATATGTATTAGGAAAAATATCATGAATAGCTGCTATATTCATATATGGAAAATTTTATTTAAACAGATTTTATGAGCTACCATGTAATTATCAAACAACCTACATCCTGAATCAAATGAAAAGAATATGCTTAATTATTCAATTACATATGCTTCGTTACGTTACGAGTACACGAATTTCTTAAATATGTATATGGTGTTATCTTAACTCATAACAAATGTGTATACAAATTTCATTTTATCACCAGCTTACTGATAACCTCACCAACATTATAACACACATAAATGTATATATTTTATATAAATAATGGCTATAAACATATTTTATAATAAATAATAATAAAAAAAAATGACAGTTGATCTATTTGATAAAAAATATTAATTTTCGCGTTTTCTCGCGCATTTACTGTAATATACATAAATACGTACGATATCAATGGAAGTTTATTCATATTCCCCCCATTATATAGTGAAATATAATATAAATTATTAAATCGTACATAAATATGCATGCACATATAAGTATAAATAATTCGTTCTGTCTGAGAAGAGATCTTGAAGCACTTCATAAAGTAAATATACATTTTTTTTTTTAAAAATTATTCATTATAAGTGTAAAAATCAAAACAGATTAAAATTGCATTATTTTCGCGCGTCGTTGCGAACTTTGCACACATTCATCTAATCTAATTAATAATTTTTTTTTTTTTTTGCATCGAGCACGAGTCGACCTTGCACAAAAACGAATTTTTATATTATATATTATGGAGATAAAAGAATTCAATTTATTTATGTTTGCAATAAAACAAACGTCTTATAAACAATCGTGCGCGATATTCGGAAAACTTGTTTATTGAATAATTGTATAAAAGTATTATACTCGTATTTCGAGCCGTGTATATATATTCTTATATAGCTGAATCATATAGTACAAATGAAAACGCGACAAATGAAAAACCGTTTGATGACTTCTTTATGAAATACAAATACTAAATTCATTTTATTAACATAAATAATAATCAGACGTGAAATGAAATTATTATTACTTTATTATTATTATTAAGTATAAACAATTTCATTCAATAATACAATTCGTACAATAAGTTTGTAGTAATCTCTTATTTTAAAACAATAGGTTTTGGTTTATGAATACTTTATTGGTCATTGAGAAATTTTTGTATGTTTTGAAATGCAATTTTCAATGTTGGTTTTAAACAATTCAATTAGCTTAACATTAAAATTAATTATGATTACTTACGCGCGTTTGTTTTTGAAAGAAAAATACATTTTGTAATATGGAGATACAAATGTCAGGGCCGAGTTTAATTATAATCACAAATATTTGTAATTATATGTTTGCGTCGGCTATATGTTATAGATAAATTTGTGTTGTAATTGTTTACTAACACTTTGTCGCTGACTTATATTACAGTTAGGGCATCTAATGTGGAACGCACAAATCGTTATTCAAAAAACAAAATCCACTGAAAAAGGCTATGACCATAATTTACTGACTGTACTCTAAAATAATTTATAATTTTGATTTTCCATCAAATTGTTATCTACTCTTAAAAGTTTTTACTTTACCCAAATTGCTCAAACATGAACCAATGGGATTAATTCAGTTTTCAAAAACGTTAACTTTGGGGCCATTAACAAAAGTTTCTTAACACCATTGGCGATTGTGGTAAATATTATAAAACTCAAACTTTCAGATCATTTCCGCTAAGACTTAACGAACCATCTAAGGCCACTGATAACAACAATCGAATATGATATTGATATTGTTGCTTAAATCGAATATGATCTTGAATCAATATCGGTATATAAAAAATCAAAATTTTTTCGAGATATGCTATTATCAAAAGATGATAATCTAAACTTTCAAAAATTGTTCAAATTACTATTGATATTGTTGCTTAAAATTGTATTCTGAAACCCAATTAGATGAAATACAGTTTAAACAACTACTTGCCCTTCTGTATTTACTGGCGTATAAAAGATATAAATTTGGTATTTGGAATTTTTATTCTTGAATTTATATTCTGGATCATGCTGGGCAATGCAACTCGTCATTCAAACAATGTGAAAGCTCATTTTGTAAGGCATACAGATACAAACTCTTCTTTTGGCTGATTTAACCATTCTGTTTAAACAATATACATATGTGGCAAAACAAAAGTTTTCGTTTTACCATTATCACCTAAATAATAAAACATCGATTATCCCTATAATAATGAATCCATAAACTAAAATTATTTTCAAAAGAAGCTTTACATTTGTATTATTGAATTATTTTTGACATAATATTATTTGTAAGTATACAAGTATTTTATAAACTTCTTCTAATACTCTAAAAAAAAATATATACTTAAGCTACACTTTTAACCATTGCGATAATATTTAATAAAGCGATATAATTGTGAGAAAAGCGCTCTCAACCAAATCATAGTCTGCGACTGTATAGTTTGTTGTCATGTCTACCATCAAGTGGAAGTTTAAGTCTGAAAATAGAGCATGTTAACATTACTTTATCATGTACGTAAAGATGAGTGGAGTGCACATTAAGGATATGTATTTGTAAAAATCAATAGATCAATTTCAGAGTGCACAGAAAAGCTTACAAAACTATTTGTGTTCTTTTCTACATGACAAAATAATCGACAAAGAAATGTATTAATCTTTTTCAAATTATGTCCATATACTTACTTGGAAATTGCAATAACATATGAAGTGTTACAATTTTTCGAGGTACTTTCCCAGTTGTAATTGTCGCGATATGCAGACATAATTAATTTTTAAAAAAGTAAACTCTAACTTCCGAAATTCTTAAATTTGTATAGAATTTAACACTGTAAATTCGTAATTTGTTTATTTAGAAAATTTCCATAAACTGAAAATTTTAAATTGTAAAAATTCTAAATTCCTTAAATTATTCTTCACTTTTTCTCAAAAAAATAAATCTAAAATCACTCAGGAATTTTGTATTCCTAAATATAAAATTGAATTCTTGAATTAGTTAAAATACTTTAATATTAACTAAGTACTCTAAATTCCAAGTTCTTATGTCTGATTATACAAATATGTATATGTTTCACTTGACGCCTATCTCAGAACATAATTATATTGAGAATACTCGTATATGTACCATTCGAATAATCGAATTTTGGAATTTTTTCAATGTACCGAGTGTCCTATTGAATACGCCTCTCATTTTTAATTGCATGTTGTATTTTTTACTAAATTATCAAAGATGTCTTTGGTTTCTGAGATATTCAAACGATCAACAAATCTTCATTGTAAAATAATTTATGAGTAAAAAGGAATTGACGAGATAAAACAAGGAGTTCATCAAGAACAATTTCAAGAAGTATCGTACAATATGTATCTACTATATTTAGGTTGGTTAAGAAAGTTAAAGAATTCGAGATAGTTAAAAATGAACATTGAGGTCGATGTGCACAATAAACAATGCTCAAAATCAAGAGCGAACTTTTTGGAAACCTCAATAGAAATTATACACCATCAAATGATAATTATTTGGGGCGCTTTATTATATTGGTCGATGTAAAAGGGAATGTAATTTCAGTAAGTTATTTGGAGCAGCTCCTTGATTCCAAGAATAATAAGAATGGGAGAAAATGTGATTGACAATTTATGGTTAGTATAGTACTCGTCGGCATCCTGTAGATATTTTGAATTTCCTGCATGATTTCTCTGATATTAAAGTCATTCGATTTCCTAATCATTTTAATGGTGGTTTCCAATGTCCACCATACTCATCGAATTTAAACCCCTGTGACTTTTTCTAAAAGGCTAAATAGCTAAAGATATACTGTACGTTGACCACCCATGACATGTGAATGGATTAGACAACGCGATTCGAACGAACCTTAAAGTCAAAAATGAAAATGGTGGGCATATCGAATACTGCAGCACTTAATACTTACATACGAGGACATTTATATGCTTTTTGTAAAATTAAATTGTATTTATAAATTGCAAATGGTTGTTTTACAATTTTAAAAGCAAAATCGATTTGTGTTTTGAATAAACACAATCGAAATTAAACTTTACAATTCTGAAGATTTAGTCTCGAATGAATGAATGCTCGAACGAATGAATGAAATGGCAATCCGTAAACTCCTCTTTGACGCGTATAACATCGAATTTTAAGTTTTTGTGTGTTTTGAGACGTCAAATTTTTCCTAGCCTATAAATTAATTTTTATATTGGCATTTCTAAATTTTAAAAATTCTTTTTGATTAATGTAACTAGTCTGGATTGAATATAGATAATTTCCATAAACGAAAATAGATTTGAAACTTAGATTAATTTTAGATTCATTTTTGTTAGAAACAATAATCATCCCAAATAGCGTAACACATTTGCTCTTCTGAATAAGAATTTAAAATTTTCAACTTGAATTTTGAATTCATCCAACTTTGAATTAATTTTTTTTTCTAAGTTTGCATCAAATGAATTTTCAACGAAATTCAAAATTTAAAATGAATATTTTTCATAAAATTTTAATTAAATTTAGGATACGATTTATAAAGTCGAATACATTTAAACTGACTGCTCAACTATTATTTTAAAATGGATCGATGATATGTAGATTTGAATTGTAGATGAAAAATAAACATTTTAGTATAATGAAAAGTTAAGCGATTATACTTAATCCAAATTACAATTACAATGTTTGGCCCTTATCGAACAATCGTCGTAGAATACAATATGTAATTAGAAGTAAGGAACTAATAATGAGGATATCAATATTACATTTTAATTACCTGCTAAATTTGTAATTTGACGTTGCTTAAAAAATTTGTAAATCGATTGGAATTCTGAACAGACAAAATTTAAATAATTTATCAGTTAAATAAAATTATGCGTTATAAATAATGTAGGAATTTAAATTGGAACTACTTGGAAAACTACTGAAAATTTCCGATTGCGAAATATGCCATTTGTCGATAATTGTCACAAAAAACAATCTGCGAATTTTAAAATTGTTCGGCAAATCTTGTTTTATTCAATTAAAATTGACTTTTTAAGTCAATTCTCCCAAATTATGAAGAATAATAATTTTGGGCTTTGCATGGAAACTTGGAAAGCACTTGTTCTTGAACAACTCGGATACATAACCAAACTTACTATATACAATTACTTAACACAATTTTTTTTATTTTTATTTGTAATAAATTGAGTGAACACGCGCACAGATATTTTTAGAGTTGCTGCTTACAGGCCGTGGCCTTTAGTTCCACTCTCGACATCCACACGTAATAAAAACTAGTTTCTTTTCTAGGGCTGAAGGCCCCCCGATTCTTTCGCAGTTGCTTAGTTGAAGTCATTGCCTCATGTCCGATTTTATTTGACCATGTTCACCATGTATAGCTGCATGCTAGGCATATCGTTTGTATCAATAATATTGGCGTTTTTTATATTTCTGATAAAATATTGATCATTGTTCAATTTCAATGGACTAATTTTTATAGCCTCAGGATTTAGGAATAAATATGTGTATCGAATTGTTAAACTTTTATTTGAGTAAGCAGCAAAAAATTAAATTCAGATAAAGTGACGCTCGACATGTTTAAAAAATAATTCGAGATTACCGCACACTTAAACCGGTGACGGTCCATTGTGATATTGGAGCCATCTGTAAAAAACAGTAATGCTTCTGTTTCCGATAACGACTCGCTCCTCCAAGATACTCTTGAAGGGCACGTAGTTCGGAACCCCTTCTCGAAGCATAATGTTGGTGTAACGTAGTCTAGATTCGCCAGTTTCTTCATTCTGAAGACATTTTCACTGAGATACGGCTGATAGTCGGGTGGCCGTTATTGCCGCCATCGGCATACCATAAATATCGACAGGGAGAAGGTGCAACGTAACCTCTAAGACGCGTGTTGGTGTTGTTCTCAGCGCCCTGCTTATAAGCATACAGGCCGTTCTTTCCACCTTCTCGATCCCCTTCCTGTATGTTACTTTTCAAGAGCTGGCCACCACACGCTCTCCCCATACGTACGTAAAGGTGTTACTACGGCAGTGAAAATCCAGTATATCAGCTCCGGCCTCAGCCCCCATCGTGCGTTTCTGCACGAATACATGGCTACATCAGCCTTGTTTACTCTTTCTAATATGTTGGGATTCCAACTAAGCTTACTGACCAAGCTTACTGATTACGCCAAGAAATCTTGCCTTATCAGTAAAAGCTACTCCTATGCAGTTTAAGATAGGTGGGTCTACTACCGGGATTTTATATTTCCTGGTTAAGAGTACCAGTTCAGTTTTGGACGAGCTGATTGCCAGTCCACCGTGTTTAAATACTTTCCAGAGACAGCTATCACTACGCCGTCTGCATAAGCAATCACTCCAATCCCTTTTCTCTTCAGCTCTAATGGTGGATTCCCCCAGCTCCGAGTTAACCTTCCTCCCCTCAGCATGTGATTGATTTATCCACTTACAGAATAGTCCATCACAAGGAGCGATAATCCCTTCAGAATTTCGTTCGTCTTTACATTGTTAAAATCGCCTTTAATATCAAGGAACGCCACCACATAAAACTTTTGCGAAAATATTGATTTCTCAATCGTACGTACTAGGGCATGTAGAGCTGTATCCACCGATTTGCCTTTACAGTACGCATGTTGAGACTGTGCCCAGTCACTAGACTTTATTTTTGATCGTATATAAACGTCTATCGGCGTTTCTACTTTCCTGGGGTTTTAACAGAAAGGATAATAGAGTTATGGGTCTAAGTCCTTTGGGTAGCCATGTGGGCTTATTCCCGCTTTCCGAATAAAGATCACCCTGACCTCCGTCCACCTCCTCGGAATACATATTGTACCAACTTTAATCACCCTTTTAAGATTACTTCCAGCCAAGGGAGAATAATGATGAGCCAGATTCAAAAAAATAATTTTTAAATAGCCGTAAACTTAATGTGCATTTATAATTAAATATTATTTACTTCTCACTTTTGTCTTGAATTTTTACTCTTAAAAAACCCAATGAGTAAAAATCAAATTAAAATAAACTTCATTATAACAAATTTTGAATAATTTTGTCAAAGTCATTTTTATCACAGAAGTTTGGATAAGATTTTCTAGTGTTTTGAAATGTAGTTGACTTTTCGGGCTTAACGTACAGTTTGGAGCCTGTTTTTTGCGTTTAGGCAACCACCAAGCAACGAATAAAACATTTAGTTTATTAATTATTTAAAAAATTATTAATGTACTGTAAAACTGTTCTGTTTTTCCTATTTCAGTAATTCAGAGGTCACCCTAATTACCAAAATAATCGAATGTAAATTTAGTCTGTCGATGAAACTTTTAGAAAAATTGTTCGGATTACCCATACTTACAATAGGTGCATCAAACCGCATAATCAGTAGCATCTAGAAAAATGTTTCACGATTCATACATTGTCTAATGTAATATAATATGCACATATTTGCTTTTTTTATGACGAACTCATTCATTTTATTTGTTGATTGTGCCTATTTGCTGTAAGTTAATTGGATATGTACTTTTATAATATTAAAAAAATTAATTCACCAAGCTTGACAAAAAAAACAAAAAATTCTTTTCTTCACAACTATTCATAATATCATTATTATTCATTGTATTTGTGTTTCCAAATAATATTGAAATCTTGTAAGTCATATATGTACAGTATGTATGTATATGGTTGTTGACTGTGATCAATGACTGAGAAATACTAGTAAATTTGTGTACAACAGAGACCGGCGACATTCATTTACATATTTCGATAAAAATGTTCTGGCTGGGCATATATGTATGAACATACATATAAAGAGGTATATGGATTGACGTTACTTTCGATCGACGCGTTAAATATTTATTAGATTCTTGCAAGAAATGAATTGAAATCGTGTTTCGTCAGAAGATTAAAAATTATTTTTTAAGTAATGTTTGTTGTTAGTTTTTTTTTCATATATTGAATTGAATTGTTATCTAGGAAATGATTTATTTTTGATATATAACATGTAGCTCATCCGATTTTTGTTATCAGTTTGTGTTTGTTGTGCTTGTGAGATCTTCAAAATTTAAATTTAAAAAATTGTGGGTTTTTAAAATTTTAAAAATTATTGTCTTATCATTTTATTTTTGGATTAATATTAATTTTAGTTTATTTATTTAATTTTTCGTTATAGATTATAGGTGCTTCACCAAATTCGCGTCTAATTTTAACTAGGTAAGTACTTTTATGGTTTAATGGGCTATATATATATACATATATTACGAATAACAAACATTATTTCCTATACACACATACATATATGTATTTATTAAATTATACATTTCTACTCAGTCGATAAGAAAATGACAAAGTTGGTATTTATCAACTATTGTGCGATTCAATATAAGTAATTGTTAATGGAAGTACACACCATGCAATTTTATTGTGTATGTACAATATATAATTAACCAATTATGACAAAGTAGTAAACTTGTAATTTATGAAAAAACACACACTGTAATAGGGCAGTGCAGCAATATTGTTATTATTGTTGTTAATTTTTTTTTTAATTAAATTATATATCAATGGTGAAAGTAAATTGTGATTTTTAAATTCTGTGAAATTTCTTGCAATTTATACGCGCGATAAGAAATGATACGACGACACGATTGTGTTATATATTATTATGTGTATACTTATGTATATACAGAACATAATATGTATGTATATTTGGATCATTGTTCATCAAAGTTTGCCGTTATAAATAAAATTCTGCAAATTTTGTTCAAATTTCTTAGTAATTCCATAATATTTTAGTGTAAACATTAAATAACATAAAATTTGCGCAATTGTGCGATTGTTGGTTATTATCGCGCGCGATAAGACAGCTCAAAATTTGGTATTTGTTTGTGATTGTATTATATTATATACGCATATTATGTACATATGTTGAAAATGGCGAATATGCAATTGACTTCTCTAGTAACACTTGCCCGTGTATTTTTATTACTCCTTTGACTGATTATTGATAATAAATTAATTTTTTTTGTTATCATATAGCTTATATTTATTATTTACGTATGTATGTATACGTATTCTGATGCATATATGTATACATTAACTTAAACAAATGTTGTTGGAAAATTGTATTCGAACCACATTTTTAAAGATAATATTGACTTTGAAATATTTTTTTTCAAACTCAATGTTTTATGTGTTTAATATTTGTGCTTTTATTCGGTATATAACAACCAAAAAGTTCATTATATGTATACTTACTCCGGTTGAGCTTGTATCACAGTATGAAAAACAACTTGTTTTTCTTTCAATTTTATTGTTGATTTATCATCATCATCATCTTCAATTAATTTGCAAATCGAGAGAATTTGTAACATTTATTCGAATATGTATATGTATATTTCCAACATATAAAGCCAAATCGAATGTTTGGTTTAAACTATTAAAATCGTGCACGTATAACTACAATTTCAAGGTCTTTTTAACAACTATTAAAATATTCTAGTATATAGGATTGATAGAAACTAGTTCTCAAATTTTAAATACAAGCGCTAATTATGGAACTACACTTGTTGTGTTTAAATTAAATTATGTTGTGCAGGATTCTTTGGAGTGTGACAAAACCTATAGCAAATATGATATATACATACGTTTTGATTCGATTTTCTAGATTGGAACGATGTTTTGCCGCATAGATATATACATTCATCAATTTCTAAGAATTTTATGAAATTGTCGATTTGATAATTTCTTTCTCTGTAATCAATTATTGCTTACTCAATTTTTGATAAGATACGGTGTGGATTTGTTAAACTATAAAGATTGAGAAATACATATTTAAGTAGATTAGCGATTTTCTAATAAAGATCAAATGTGATTTAGATTGATAATCCCGGCGGATTAATATTAATTAATTCGTTAATATTCTTATTGAACACTATATAATAGCTCTTGATATTGAAGAACAATGTTATGTAACAATTCAATCCGTCGACAGTCAGTATTGTGGTTTTTATCCCAACGATACAGTTATTTATCCCAGTTTCTAAACTTTTAAAATATTCAACATTATTTCTAGGAACTAAAAATTTTTCTTTTAAATAACATAATTTTGTAGCAATCGTTAGAATTTAATGGAAAAATTTAATGAATTCGTCTACATAAATTGGTAAAATTAATTCGAAAATTCTTTAAAGTTTGAGTAAGAGCTTTGATCCAATTGCAGGATTAAAAAAACGACGCAACACCGACTAAAAATCTCTGAACTATATACAGATAACTATAGTTCCACCTCTGATTTCTATATATGTCATATATTATTGTTGGTTTTTAACTGGCATTAAATAATCATTCTGATGAATTTAAAAAAGTTTGTAAATTCATTTAAGAATAAATCTTTAATATCATTCTTATTTTATAAAATTCAAACCAAATTCTACTAAAATTTTGAAGTTCTGGTTAATGGTTTTCAAAACTACTTCCGTTACGTGTATTGTGAAATATTAAATTTTATTTCTCAGATGTATGCGTATCGAAGCTGTTTTTCTGTGTAAACGCTCGAGAATCTTACATATAAATAAATTTGAATAATTTTCGTAATTTAAGTAATCGGGCCATATAACAATACACATGGTTGAAAATTTAGAAATTTTCCGAATTTTCCATTAAAATTTCCATTTTGTTGTTACAACAAAACAGCAAAATCCTTCAAATTCATTTGCATTTCGAATTGCTCAAATTTATTTCGAAATCCACTCAAATTTAATTCTCCATTCAATAAAGAACGAATGAAACTTAAATTTGAATAAAACGGAATAATCTGAAATTTAAAATAAAAACAATTTTAATTTAATTTGAAATAGTGCAATTCATTTTGTAATTTTCCTTTTCCAGTTTATTACTGGCAAATACTATAAAATGCCTTTTGACAAAATTGATTATAGTTTGAATATAGTGGTGAAATGTTATTTATTTCGTAAGAAGACTTCAAATTGAAACCCATAAGAAATTTCGAATGTCGGTCGATTTCAATAGGCCACATAGCAAATCGGAATTCGATTTTTAAACTATTCCGTTCTATGTCCAATACTTCAAGACCTGGCTACCAGACAAATTTTAAAATTCAAGGATGTACCAAAATTAATTATTAAAATTTTTCATTGAAATTCAAAATTATATACTTCCAAACACCAACTGAGTTTGACAGGATAGCCATATACGATTAGCTATACAGTTCCTTTATTTGTTTGTACCAATTAAAAATTAATATACACTACCAAACGGGACCAAATTCGTTTGTTTTTTTCGATTTTTTTAATTCGAATGTTGAATGAATTCGTCAAACCAAATAATGCTGTTCCAATAAGATCGTAGAATATTAAAAATACTCTTTGGTCAATGGTAGGGATATCATGTAGGTAATTTTTTGAATGTAAAATTATTTAGGCCCAGTGCTCTTAATTTTCTGCGAACAGTCCATATACTGACGCGCCCAATCGCAAGCATCCCTTTAGTTCTTTAGCCAAAGTACCTTGGTGTAAAATTTCCCGTTTTATTAATGTTTGTTGGTGTTCAGAAATTTAGGGTTGCTGACCTTCTCCATATAAAATGTTTCGCATGTACCTGTCTCCTGGTATTTTTGATAAATCTTGCAAGCTCCGGTTCCGCAATTTACTGGTATGTTTTCGCCGTTTTCGCATTGTGGCTGAATTAATATTTTATATTTTCAAGCTTAAATAAACATAAAGAAAAACAATATTTTATTTTATTTATTATTACAAAAATCAAATATGATTTTACAAAGACATACATATATAAATTATAGATAAGACAATTTACATATAAAAGAATTAAAACCTAAGTAAAAAAGCTTTCTAAACATTTTTTTAAAGAGTATTTAGATAAATTAAAGTTGAATGTATCGCTAATTTCGTTCAACTGTTTGGCCATTCGGTTGATTGGTGCATTATCACCATACTCAGTTCGATGTTGATCAAGTTTGATCAAATTATTTTGACGTGTTATCCTGGTTGGAATGTGTAAGGAGATGTTTTCCAGGATACATGGTGAGTCGATGTACTCTAGCAGAACGTTTCCTATCATTGAAGCATCGAGTTGCTTTCGTCTGTTATCTAGTGTAATAATTTGATAATTATGGCATCTTTCGATGTAAGGTGGGAGACGGCTAATATTCTCGTAGTATTTTAAGCTTCTGTCAAAATTCCATCCATCTTTCCGGGCGATATATTGTAAAAATTTCTTTTGTACTCCTTCAATGCGACTAATATGCGTTTGTTGATAGGCAAACCACACAGAAACAGCGAATTCTAATTGGGAGCGGACATAGTCAAAATAAAGATTAAATAGAGATTTGATGTCCGTTAGCTCTAATGACCAACATTTAATAAACCCTAACATACAGTTGGCTTTGGCGACTATTATGCCAATATGCTTATTGAACGTCATAATTTCTACAAACGTTACTCCCAAATCACGAATTTCATTAGTTCTATGAAGAATTGTGCTGTTAATATGATATTCAAACTGTAATGGTTTCTTTTTTCTAAAGTAAGAAATAGTTTTACATTTATTTGTATTTAGCCGCAATTTATAGGATCCGCATCACCTACTAACTCTGTTTAAATCATCTTGCAGTTCAGATGCATGGTCAAGATTTCTGATAACTTCGAATGTTTTTAAGTCGTCGGCATATATTAAAACATCAGAGTTTTGGATAACCCTGGTTACATCGTTGATGAAGATGATGATAATCCATGGTCCTAGATGAGAGCCTTGTGGTACCCCAGAATGTGCTATAATGGAATTTGATTTTTTACCACCAACTTCAATATATTGTTGTCTGTTGCATAAGTAAGATGAGATCTAGTTGATTTAAATTTTGCACAAATCAATGAAAAATATTAATAAAGGGTGAATCCATTGAATATTTGATAGCCCCGGAAGTTTTGCTGCATCTATTAGTATTCGTAGTAATATATTCTGGTTTAAATCATCTGCCATGTAGTTTACACTTCAGATATCTAACGCATACAGCGAGATCATGAAGTATAATTTGTCCTCGCGTTATCTTTTAAAAGCAACTGGCTATAAATTTGTACGACAACCAAAGCAGAATTTTATACTTGATTAAATTTGATGATGGCGACCGCCGTTTATCCCATAACTGAAAATTATAAAACTTTCATCAACAGAAAAATAATCGAGTATAATTCCAATTAAATTTCCAATATATTCTTGCCTTGCCTCTTTGGCTTAAATTAAATATAATCAATATTTTTCTATATCATCAGTATGCCTAGATTCTAAAGTGCCACGGATAACATATTTCTTTAACATTTCTTAAAATTCTCATTTCTCTTGTCCGATTTCAACTTACCACTAAGCACACATATCCAAACTTTATGGTAAATTGGGCAAGAAATGAGATAAGAAAATCATAAAATTTGATATGATTGATTAATGTTCCAGTTGAATTTTTGTTAGATCCTTATCGCTAAACATAATTGACTGGCCTCTAACTTGACTCAACTATGTACTTGTAAGTTGTAATATGAATATATATTTATGCAGCTAATTGTTAAATATTGTGTCTATGTACTATCTTCTTTAGTCATCTATTTAATTAAATAGTGCGCGCGACTAATGCCAGTCAGCTATATACGGTTGTGTCGGAACGCACACTTTGAGAAACTCTCATTGCCTGTATTTAAAACAGGTGGCATTTTCTAAATACATTTTTTAACATATTTATTTTGCCATTTTTCAGTTTCTTAAATTAGAATTTTAGAGTTTGAAACCCTTAATAAAAAAAAAGGTCAACATTTTACAAAGCTTGAAAGGGCGTTCAGAATCTTCGTTTCAGGTCAGAATTTGATAAAGTAAGATGAGATTTTTATGAAATTCAGGTTCATCACATCAACTAATTTATGTCGTAATAAACATATTTTCAATAAATTTAAGCCAACTTTTTATCTAATTTTGACTGTACATTTGAGTTAAATGTTAGCGTAACAGCATAGTACAATTTTTTTGATATTTAAATCGTTCAACAACAATAATCTGTATACCGAACAGAAAAACGTAATTTCGATATCGGAGCACTAATATTATTTATTCCGTTTCAAAAAAATAAAATATATTATGTATGTATATACTTATATGTTAAACCTAATCATAAATTTATAAATTAAACAGGAAACTCTGGCACAAAAATAAAATCAACGTCACTGTATTTATGCTGCGCTTAAAAATATTTAATCTATTTTACATATTTTATTCAGCACGTAGCCAGCCGTACACGTATGTATGTACGTATGTATATCTAATATACTTACATAGTCCAGCAAGGCGGAAGCTAAACAAAATAAAATTAAATATCCTCTATATAGCTTTTAAAATACGCGCAAGAAATATTTCACTAGAACGCAAAATTTACCATTTACTCTAAACTATTAAGTAATAAAAACTTTTAACAAAATGCTGTTTTGTTTTACTTTAACCAAACGTTGTCGTCGTCGGGCGAATTCATTTAAAAGGAACAAAGTCCAATAATAATAACAACAAGACACAGCAAAATGTAAACATACTTATTTTTATTAAAATCCATATGATTTGTATTTTAGTTTTTAGTTTTGTTAATTCTTTCTACCAAAAAAAAAAAACGCTATACATCTTATATATGACAAAATATATGCTAATTTTATTGTATTCTTAAAAAAAACAACAAACATTGTAATAGTTTTGCCAACACAAAAACCATCAAAAATACATATGTATATATATATATATAAAAATACATATGTATATATATATATATATATATATATATATATATATATATATATATATATATATATATATATATATATATATATATATATATATATATATATATATATATATATACGCATGTGTTACCTTAAAATTATATACTATACAGGGTGATTAAACCGCACTTTTGGCGGGCTACCAAAATATACACCAAAATAAAATAATGTTAGCGAATGTTTGCGAAACAATTTTGTGATTTACCTACCCATAATATAAATTTCATTTTCAAATGAATCGATTAATAAATGCAATCTTTCTCAATATATTCCCCACAAAAATAACAACAATTCTTAAAAATAAGAAATTTAAACAATTGTGGCACCAAAAATATAAAACCAGTTTACAAGAAACACAAAAATTAAATAAATCTCGCGGGTTATGTAGGTACAATAGTATATTATTATATGGAAATGTATATCGCGCGATCTTGCTGCTTCTTTAAAGGAGATAAATTATATATATACATATATGCTGTTCTATATATTTATGCATTTACCAATTCGGTAAACCATTTATGTATATGTATTTATAAAATATAAATTGCAGTTTATAAAATATAATATGACAAGTGACAACCAAATCCCTATAATTATGTTTTTGCATATTAAAAATCGTAACAAGTCAATCAACAATGATATGGCAATATACTTTCATTTTACATTATTCTGCTATATTGTATAAGGCAGAACCAAGGTGAAATCAATTGTACAGCAGCATGCATGTATTTTTATATTTTAATCAAAAGTGTCACTATCGACAATCAATTATATGTGTATATGTATATATTGCACACATTTAATTTTTGTGATTAAAATTAAAATGTTTAGTCGCAACTGGATATAGCATTTTTATATTTTTAAACATTTACTTCAATCAGCATGAGTGTGTGATAAATATGTTTTAAATTTTAATAAATAATCATAAAAATAAATAAATATTTGTATATATAAAGCTATGGTATTATTCGATAGCTGTATAAATATGCTACTGATAAAAAATTTACGTATTCACATTTATTATAACGCGCATTATATAGGTATGTGTGTCAGATAACGATGCATCTGAGTTTGGAAGTTTTTTAGCGATATCAAATTGAGCCCATGAATATCCATTTATGACATAATTTAATGGGATAACTCCTAGTTTCTAGTCTATCAACTAATTTAAAATTTTGAGTAGCATTGAGCCGCAAGGTAAGCGCAATGATTATATATAAGATAAAATAAAGATTATTTATTGTTTTCCATTTGTACAGTAAATTAATAACAACAAAGATAATATAATTTTCCTATTTTTAATTTTTTAACGAGATTTGTGGAATTACCGTTTACTCATAATACTTGAGACGTCAGAAGTAACATTCATTCATAATCGCAAATCGTAAACACTTTTTGAAATGCAAATCTGTCAAATTCTTTTTTATTTTTGTTTGAATTTTGATTAAAATGTATATTGTACTTAACGTGTTTTAATATAAAAATCATACTTTCTCGGAAAATTTCCATTTCTAATTCATTAAATATTTATGTGAATTTATTAAATGACGAATCCTGCCACTAAGAGATTTTGAATTAAAGTAAAATATAAGTATTTATTTTTATGGATTATATCACTTATATTAAACGCTCAAAAAAAAGTTTGGGAAAAGTGTAAGACGTAAAAAAAATGTATCAAAACTTAGAATAATGTCAGCAGTGGCTTAAAACAAAACATACATAAAATGATATCGATATACCATTTGATTTGATTTGATTGGACTGTTCGACCAAGCTATAAGCAGGATCTCCCGGAGATGGTGGGGCCTCATCGAACAACCCGTTTACACATAACATAAAGAGAATTTGGATAGGTTGAGTTAGTATGATAGAAATGATAGAAATTGACCCAGTTTCAGACACCTAAGTATAGCCAATAGGTAGTAACACAATGACGATATATGTAGTTCTAATCTATACTTTTATAATTTCTTAACGGCAAAACTAAGCTCTGAAATAAAATATCTTATTTTGCTGGATAAAACTTATTAGATACTTCTGAAATCAATTAAAATTAGTTCCAATATACTATATTCTGCATTCGTTCATATTATTCGGCAACATCTGAAAAAAATTCATTCATTCTGTTTTTCTAATGAATTTCGCTGTACGATAGGTAATTTTACTAGTGAGAATCTTAGTGATTGTATATCAGCATTCCATTGAATTCAAGTCGCACTATTTGCGGTTCTGACCTGGTTATAAGTTGAACCGAAAGTTAACTAATTCTAAGGTATAGTCCTCCTATAGATTTTTTAAATTCCTTACATACAATAGCTTGGTTTGAAATAATAACTTAACATAATTAAATCTAAATCTAAAATATGGTCCAAATATTTATCGGATCTTCGAACTGATGATTACCACCCCAAAAATCAATGTTTTTCTACTGTATGAAAATTATGATGGGACTCAGTGTATAAACATTAATTTTTATATTTTGACAGCTTCATTCCCACTCTTAACATTACCATCCAATTCTACAAGAATTCTTATATTCAAAATATCTCAGAATATATCGTCCCATTAATAATCCCTATACAATTGATGTATCACATCATGTTCCGTCCCATTTATTACGCGTAACCCGTTCCCTTTGTTTTGGCATTTGGAATTTTCGCGAAAAGCGCATTTAATTGATCATATTTTACTAAGAAATAATATAGGGGCTTGTAGTATCCAAGAAAGTAACATTAGCGCAGTTCCATTATATATGGTATCTTGGCAACCATCCAAAGGCCCGGAGGTGTGTAGTCGGCATATTGATCAGGACAGATCCAATTATAAAGTCAAAGCGGGTCAAACATTATTTTCGATCCATTATAACACTATTAGGTTATATTTCGAACCTAAGTGAGCTCCTGTCATTGCATCTTTGTACCACCTCACATCTTTCAGTTTAATCGTAGACGATCGTCTAAAATTATCTGTTTTGTTTTATCGATGCTCCAAATCTCGCGATATAGATTTATTCGGCGGTTTCAACGCCCATCGGGGTTATAATGACTCCTGGGATAAAAAAACCATTGGTTCAAATTTGTTCCATAGCAATTCTAACGAAAACTGTGCTTCCCTAGGATTTCTTTCTAGATCAACAGAGATACGAAAGCACCCTATAACCAGTATAAGAATGAACTCAAAAGGATCCCTAAGGACGTATGGAACAAAAATGGAGCAAATTACACAAAAAATTTAGTTTCGTCTATGTCAAAGCGCTTAAAACAAGTTTTGAAAATTTATTTAAATGAAAACTATTTGTGTTAGCGTATTAATTATAACAAAAGTTTACTATTAAAAGTGTTGTCAATTTTCAATTATTCGCTATAATTTAATGCACAACTCTTCAAACAACCAATTTTGTGAAATAACATTCTGGTGAAACCTTAAATTCGTTTACTTAGTTGGTAGAAATATATGTATGTATATATTGTCAATTCTCACATGTAAAACCTATTTCAAATATACATAGTAGACATATAATTCATTTGCGTTTTCGAATTAAATTTGAATTTGCATTGAAACTAGAATTAGTTCGTGTTTGGACCAGTATATGACGATTCTTAGCAGTGTCAGTAGATTGTATCATCAACATGGCATAGACCTAGACAAAAAATGATTATGTGTGAAATAAAGAAGCTAGGTTTTAAAATATTCTGCATTTAATAGTTAGCTTTTTTTGTGAAAGCAGTAGAGGAACAGGGCCCTTTATGTAGATGTTGGTTGATTTCTCTCCTCGAAAGAACAAGCTCGATTTTGGTTTCAAATAAATATGAAAATCTTCCTCCTTTTGTTTTTTATTTAAAACGTCGTTCGTAATCCCGGGGTCCCGTAGTATTTTATAATTAAGATTTCTATGAAATATTAACTAAATGTCTGTTACTTTTCATTTTATGTTATCACTTTTCTTTTGTATATTGTTGTCATTTTATCCCGGTTCGTTCAGTTAAAATGTTGATGTTCAGCCAGCTTCATAGTGATATAATATTTTCTGATAATCAGCAAACAAAAGTGTTGAGGCTAGTGATTTTCTTCTACATTTTCCCAATTTATTCCCACCCTATAGTTGGCCTATTATCTTGAGTGTTAATTAGTTGATCGTGCTAATATTCAATGGAAGGGCCACAGCATAAATACAAAACCATTACGAGCTTCGTTGAAATGTTGAATGAAAAATTTACATTTTTCAATCTTCCGATGTTCAAACTAGTATTTCTTCAGTTTACTTCGATAAAATATTATTCTACAATTATTTCCCACCCTAATTGTGCCTAAATCAAATTCCATCTGCTTGACACCGATTGAGGAGGTACATTTTTTAGACCAAATCTTAACAAATGATTTTCCGAATTGTAAACTTGAATTTAAGAAGTATCTACAAATCAGGCAAAACAAATGTCACCAACCTTTCGTCCTTTTTCCAAAAATTTAATTTTGAAAATCTATTCATACTCTAATCAAATTTTAGTTTATTGTCTATGGCAGCCGTGTTTCTTGACGTTTGATCTGATCCGGATCAGATCATATATGCTTTCCTTTCATTTGTATAGCTGCGTTTCATGAAATCAACACAAAAATTGTATTATTTTTTGTTTTTAGGTTATTATATTGATCCTATTAGCATTTTGGTTCAAAACGTAGATAGAAAAACAAAAAACCAAATTTTTTTTATGTTTATTTCATGAAACGCAGCTATACAAATGAAAGGAAAGCAGATATGATAAACAAAAAAACAAAAAATTTTTATGTTTATTACATGAAACGCAGCTATACAAATGAAAGGAAAGGAGATATGATCTGATCCGGATCAGATCAAACGTCAAGAAACACGGCTGGCGTAAAAGTTACCAATATCTTACAGACTGTATTTTGTTGGTATATTAAACTGTGTTTTTAAGTTAATAATCAAATATTCTTTAGAAAGCTCTAAGGATACCTAAACCATGCCACAATAAAATTTATTAAATTATAGTTTTCTAAAAATATTTCATAATTTTATTTATTTTTTTGATGTAAAACGTCAATTTACGAATTATAAATTCAGTATGAAAGTCACCCCACTTACTTTGCGATGTCAGACTGTCGCGTTATCTACGTTTGCTCACAGTGCTTCGTCTTCATACTTCGGCCTATAAAAATGAGATATTTTGGAAGGTAAGTGATATGGATTAAAAATAAATCATTTCTAAAATGACGGTTATATCAAAAAGGCCTACGATTTCACACTCTCATATTCTAAAACATTTAATATCTCGTGAACTACTAACATACGATAACAAACAAATACTGGTTACAAAGTTGTATTGATATTGCACAACATGAAAAGTGTCGATATAATTATTCAGAACGATTCTGCGAATTCTAACATTCAAGATCGTATACTATGCAACTGACTTGGCCTACTCATTCCAGAGACATAACTACACACAAGTATAAACAATTTGTCTAAAAAATGTCTAAAATTTCAAATGTAAGCCCCTGTCACATAAAGTGGCGAACATTTTCAGTTTAAATGAATGAAATCAAAAATCATGTCTATTGTGTCAGAATGTTTAAATAAATTACAGAAAGTGATAAATTTGATAAATATTCCATAATTCTAGGATTCGATAATCGAACATCATACATCATTCAGATTTAAATATGAACGTAATGTAATATTCAAATATACATTTAGATCTGATTACAAACATGAATGAAATCATTCTTATCAACATTTACACTTCACGCCTTCAACATGTGCAAAATAATAAATAAATACGTTTAGTCATTATCAATTTACGAAAGATTTGCGTTGAATATATCGTAAGAATTATTTTTGATTATAAAAAGTGTGGGATATGGAAAGATATATTATATAGATTTAAAAAAAAAAAAAATATAGATTTACTGCATATAAAAAGAAATTCACAATTAATTGTGTATTTGAAAATTGTGCGGCCCCGTAAACTTGTTTACTAATTTTCAAATAAGAAGTAATCTGAATATTTTGAATCTTCTAATGTGGCGCCTTCTTTTCTAATTGAAAAATAACTATTTTTATGCCAATAATTTGAAAGTTTGATTTAGGATTTTTATATAGTTCGAAATTTAAGAATGAAATTATTTCGTTTATTCAAAACAGATCCATCAAGATAATACCATTGAGACTTGAGAGAATATTAATCAAAATAGATTACTTATTAGAATTTTCTGAAACATATTATATCCCAATTATCCTGAGGATGTGGGATGTTTGTATGTATACGTACTTCAAAATAAAGTCTACTAAATATCTCTGTACATATACAATTCATATTGTCTATTGACATCACATAATTTAAATAGGATCAACCAACATTGGAATAACACAAAAATGATAATACAGCATTTAGATTTAGATAGATATTCATTCTGTGCTGTATTGATATAGTTAAGTGTATATAACAATTTTCGTATCCATGATATCAAACATTGATCTTGAAACACATATTTCGCGTTTTGTACAGTATAATGAATTTATAGAGTTATATAAAAAGGTAAATTGCTTTATTGCAGTGCATATAGAAAATTTAATTTCCAATCAATTAAGAATTAATTTTTCTTGAAATCTATTTAGATATTTTCTTGTTGTAGATATATTTAAACGACATTTAGTTACGGTCAGAAATGGTAAATACAACTTCTATACATGTATACGTGCTTTATCATAAAATGTAACAAAAAAAATAAAAACAGAATGTAATACGCATATTAGTATTTTTGTACAAGAATTTTATCTTGTATTTATGGATTTGTTACTGTTGTGTGTTTAAAAAGTAAAATTTAGATCTTTTCGATGACAAGAGTGGATTGGATTTCTTCATTTGAAGATTGGTATACATTATTGGTGTTCTGTATACCTCTCCAGTCTCGATATTAGTATATAATACGTACATACTTTTACTTGCAAATGTATTTGTGTTATTTTTAATTAAAAATGAGGATTATTCGACGTAAGACACTACAAAATAAGTTAATGAATATACATATGTATATAAATATATAAAATAAATAAATATATATATTTTTTAATTTTGTTGATCTAAATTAAAAATAGAAACGTATTTTCATCTATACTTATGTATAGAAAATACAGAATTTTTCTTTTGCAAAGGAAAACAATTTTTATTTTCATGAGATTTTTTCGTGTTATGTTTGGGAATTTTGTATATGTCTGGTATTGTTGTTAAGTGTGTGATGTGTTACACGATATTGCCTCACAATGTACAATAATTGAATTTGTATTATTTAATATAATCAACTGTCGATCATTATTATGATTTACATGTACGAGTACCTATTGTAAATATTGAAAAGATGATTTATCGAAACACTTTAGTTTAAATACAAATTGGTATTTATTGGCAAACAATATTTTTCTAATGCTAAAAATTTAAAAAAAAATCGTTGGTCACCTTCCTTAGCATTTATTTTAGTTACTTTTTTATATATGTATATATGTTTGTTGGTATGGTTGAAATACAATTCAACCACACTAAAAGAAAATTCGTTTACTACGGACCGATTAAAAAATATTTTAAATTTTATCAACATTTTTATAAGAAAATATTAAATTTATTTGTAATCGTCATAATTTATTTTTACAAAAGCTTAATATATATGGATCTACATACTTGCGGATCTTAATAAAAATTCATTAAAGACCAAAAACTATTTATACCAAAATTTATTTATTTCCGTAGTTAAAATCTTCAGATTCAAGTCTACAAAATTTTGCAGACCTTTGAGTTAAAAAGAATTTGATGTGTGAAACGTTGGATTACTCTTACTCTTACATCGCGGGCCTTAGTTCCCTCATCAGTGCTTTCCTCATTTGACTTTAATCTGAAGAACCCGAACTTTAAAATTGTACGAATATGAATGAACCTTTCCGTGAGCAGCTGATTGACTTTGTAACCAGCTTTAATAGTGCTAAACAAATGTTAGACTAGCGCAACCATTTTGGGTACATATTCTGCTAGAATAACAGAATGCTGAACTTGAAAATGATATAGGGCAGTAGTGTCCATAAAATCGTTCAACCTATAGTCTAATAAATTGTGTTTAATTTTCATAATTTCTTAAATTTTCTAATTTACAAATTTCTTACATTCGCACATTCATAAATTTATACATTTTTAATTATTTAATCCAAAATTTTAAATTTATGTGATCTACTAATTTCATTTTAGTTTAAGAGTTATAAAATTTAGAAATTCTGAAATTTCTGCATCTTCTTCCAATGTATGTAATGAATGCAATGAATGTAATTTTAAATGGATATCGTCAAATAAAAATTCATTACTTTACCAAACTTTTCATTTTTGAATTCGAATTTTAAAATCTCAAGTTTAATTTCAATTTGATTAATAAAGATCTAGGAAGAAGACCATAAAATTTCTACGCATTTCAAAATACTCTTATATTTTATTTTATTGGTTTTAAATTTAATTTATATAAGCTACCTACTCAATGACGTAATGGGGTTACGTGGGGCTAACCGCATTTCACACAACCACCATTAGTCGTGATATTTTTACTCTTTACTAGGCTCTACTACTTAGAATGACGATTTTCTTTTCGACAAATTTTTATTTGTGAAACAAAATTTTACAGACACAATTTGAATTTTGAACATTTTGAATCTTAGTCCAAATACAAGATTCGCGTGTTTTTGGTTCTTGTGATGTGGAATTTTAATTTTTAAAACCATTTTTTACAATTTTGGGTAAATTCCCAGATATTTTAAAAAACTTTTGAAGTTTATCAAATTTTAAATTTTTAAAATCGAATTTTACAATTGCGAATTTTTGTATATTATTCAAAATTATCAAATTTTTAAATATTAAAATTTGACGATATTTGAAACTTAAAAAGCAAATTTTAAATATGAATTTTAGAATTTTCGTGCTTAACCATAAAAGATAAAATTTTAATAAGCTGATTAGTTAGTAAAATTTGATGCATCATAAATATAACTTAGGCATAATATGTATGTATATGGTGAAAAATACATCAACTCACAAATTTATAAAAGTCATATTTTAATTATGTGATTTTTCTTTTTTTATTGTTTATAGTATGTACTTAATAAAAGAAAAATTTTATGGAAGACAATTTTATTTTATTTTTGTCGTAGCATAAGATACAGGGCGTCAAATATTTGAAAAATTCGCGAATGTGAATGTATTTGTGGCTGTCAAATAAAAACTAGTTGTCGCAAAATTATGATAGAGAGCTCATTTTTTAGGCAAAAGTGTAATAATTAAATTAAAATTATAAAAAATGCATCATCTTTAAATCTTTCCCTCTTAAATTTCCCGCCAAAATTTTGTTTTTCAATTTTCTAAAAGTGTAATTTTTATTTTTTTTTGACCATTTAATTAATATTCTTACATATGTATACCAAAAAACCAGAGTACGGAAATTTTTTGCGAAAGCTGATTTAAATACGATCGGGTCACATTTGTGTAACATTCGTATATATAATTAAATTCTAAGAAAAAGATTGTTGAAAAACAAAAGTTTGGTGGGAATTTGAAGAGGGAAGAATTTAAAGATGCAGATAACCTAACAACGAGCCGCTAGTTTTTATTTGACAGCCACAAATACATTACCATGTCCGTGTATTTTTTAAATATTTGACACCCTGTCTTAGGCTACAACAACCACAACAGAAAAATCGTCATCCATAAAATTTTTCTTTTATCAAGTACTAAACAATAAAAAAAGAAAAAACAAAATTTTGATATAACTTCAAGTTTATATACTGAATTGGCGAGTTGACGTATTTGTATAAGATATTTATAGAATATTTAGAACAGATTTGAATAGGTTTATGAATTTTATAAGAGTGATTAAATCTTTAAGAATTTTAAGATTTTGACAAATTTAAAACAATTTTCAAGATTTCAAGAATGCGTTTTAAATTTTGATATTTCATCATTTTTTTGGATTTTTTAATATTAACTGAAGTCTTATAATTTTTATTAATTTTTCAAAATAATATGAAATTCTTAAATAAAATTGTAATTTTATTAATAATTTGCTGAAAGTCTCTAATTATTTTCATTCCCTAAATGTGAAAACAATTTTTAATTTTTTTTACTGATGATTTTATTAAATTCTGAAAACTAAAAAATTTGAAAAAATTTGATTTATTGACCTGAATTCATTTAATAATTTGTTTACATTCAATTTTTGTTTGAGTAAAATTTTAGATACAGTTTATTGTGAAAATTCTAAATAATTTGAATCATCATGATCTTCAAAATAAGTTGATTTAAAATTTAAATGGTATATAATGGTTGGTTTGTGATGAATTGGCATATAACTAAAATTTGAGAATACTGTTTATAAATGTAGCTTGATAATTAATTTGAGGATAGTGTGACTCGAATTTCCAAAATTTTAAAATTTGTCTATGTCCAAAAATTTTCCTTTGACTTTCTGTGATTTTTTTTTTTCAATTCTTATACAGTACTATCCAGTAAGAGTGTGAACTCTTCATATTTCGATAATCGATCAATTAAGGTTGACTCGAAATATTTTTCAAGTTTAAGTTTGTACAACTAAAATCATCAAATTTAGCCAAAAATGTACACATTACAAAGCTGTTCATTTAATAGTAATTGATCCAATATCAAAACTGGTTTATATAAATAAATCATTTATATTTGACCGTACGTTCAAATTTACAAAACTGGATTTAATCTTAGATCACTACCCCTCGCTATAAAATTAAGCGCGAACTCCCAATTTTTCAACCACATGACGCCGCCGTGTGCACAATAGAATTGAAATATAATTAAATTAAATATTAAAATTATATTCATTATTTATTGATTTACATTTTTTTATTTATTTAATTCAAGAAGAAATACAAAATTTATTCTTCAAACTCCTAGCACACAAGAAATTACAAAACAACATTCGTGGGCTGAATTATAAATTAGTCTCTCGATCAACGTATGTACATATAAATATGACATCGCAATGATGGAAATTAAAAATCTATATAACAGAAAATAAATAAGTTAAAAGGCGGAATGGTTTTGTTGTGTGTATATATAAAACGACAACTTGTTTTTCAAAAGTATCGCCAAAATAATAATTTAATATAAATAAATATATTTTTACAGTTCGTATGTTTTAAACGTATATTATCATTGTCAAAGTTGTTTTAAAGTTTAAGTCAATATCAATTTCGTATTAAATATTTCATCTGAATTCAATTAAATAGAAAACCACACCTATCCACCTAAAGCATATCCAACATCAATATTAATCAACAAATAATTTATTCGAGTAAGTATATCTAAGTAATATTAATGAATATTGCAGTATATTTGGCATTGAACTCTGTGCGTATAATCGGCACAAAATGGTCACCCCTAATTGACTGATTACGACGAAATCATACCACCGATATTTATATATTCATACATACATGCATTCATTTTTATCAGTTATGGCAAACAAATAATTTATCAATTTTATTTTTTTATTGTCGATTAAAATGTACACGAATAATAAATATATTGTCTAAGTATGTATTTAGAAACAAATTAACTATACTCATAATAATCATATAAAAAAAAATAAGACGTTGAATGGATATTCTCAGATCACTGAAAAAGGTATCAATTTATCAACAATCATGAAGATGATTGATTATAAATGAGTTATATTACTAAATATAATGGCGCGACGTTTATACTTACATTTTCCCGGGAAGTATGTGCATAGTTTTGTTGGTTACAAATTATATTGATGTATATTCGATATGAGACTGCAATTGCATTTAAATGAATTATGTCTCTTCTATAATTCTTAGCTCACATTAATCAATTCATGTTATTCATAATTTTGCCGCCTTCTAAGTTAAAATGAATACAAAATAATGTCAAACATTTAGCTATTCATTTTCATTTAAAATTGTTACATAAAATAACATTTTGAGATATAAAATAATAAAATAGGATAATACTTATCGAAAATTGATAGTATTGATATACTCGTATGTATTCTTCAAGTAAAAAAAAAATACTAAACATTTTTCGTACGAAGCCAGCCAAAATTAAATTTATAATTCCAATTAATTAATGGCAAAATCTAAAATATATGTAAAATACCCAGGCATATTCCAATCTATATTATGCAGATAAAATAGAACTATTGTCCTGTTATAGTGTGGTTTCTTAACTTTGGTGACGTGATGTTTCCAATTCAGATTACAATAGAAAATAATATTGTTCAATGACTTTAATCCATATACAGCGGAACTTTAAACTACAACATCAGGTCAATATTATTCATATGGCTTACATTAAATAAACTGTACAAAATAATAATATGTAGCCCTAAAACAGAGCCCTGGAAAAAACCACAGCATTACCAGTATCATTAACCTTTACAATATGATTACGATTTATCAGATGGAGTGAATAAAAACCAGTAAATGCTTTAACTTCTGCTATTTCAAAACATGAAATTGTTCCAAACAATCAACTTTTGAGATTTGATGCTTATACTCGTATTTGTAATATTCAACGATAGAATTATATTTCAATATTTAGTGGGAGATTTTTTCTAGTCTAATGCAGCTTTCATTCTTCTTGTTATCGATTTTACTAACCTTTAATATACTTAACCTTCTTCTTTTAATGCTCATTCTAGATAATTTTTAACCAATCATCTTACGCGAATATTAAAATTTTCTACCAATGTCCTGTCGGATTCAAATCCATGAAAATTGGAAAATCCAATTCAAACATAGCTTGAATTTTTCCACAGATGGATTAAATTATTTTAAGTTCCCATTTTGACAGTTACTAATTAAATTAAGTTTCGCTAAAAAGGTATCCATTCTACGCTTTGTGATTTTTTGCACTACTTTCAGTGAAAGGGTTTGATTAATTAGAACAGAACGACCTGGTTATATAAGACAACACAATTCCAATCTACTAAATTACATTGCTGACATTAAGGAGGTATTGATGATTGAGCAGAAGGCAAAAAAGCATCTTCGCCTCATTCATCAACAGCTCCATAGAAAAACACAATAAAACATTGAATGGTTCAGCAATTTCACTATCGAATCAACTACATCCTGGTTACATAAACCAGAAATGGGACTCTAGATTTTAGATTAGAAGCCATATGATTACTTTAAGCAAACAACTTTACTAACACAACATATTGCAGAAAACGTTCATTATTTTGTGCTTGTTTAGTTAGCCTTCGATTCCATACACGCCTAAATATAATTGAATGCATATTTTCAAAAATTCAAGCCGCTAATGGATCCGTAATTACGAAAACAAGCAAAACGTCAACAGTACTTATGATTTCTCAAAATTTGCGTGATATCAACAAGATGATGGTTACTTTTACAAATAAAGTCTAACATTGAAACAGAATTATTGTATGTTAATCTACAAAAACAATTAACAATATAAGTCGACGCTGTTGCTATTATTCTGGTGAATTTATTTATAAATGATTTATACAGCTTCAGAATATATCATTGCAAACATTAAACCACTCCATCTTCCGTCTCGCAGACAAGTACAGAGAAGATGCAGTAGAGTTTCTTCTTCTTATTTGTCTTCACAGCTGAGCTAAATAGAAGCTATGCTTGCCTATAAGTTCCAAGTCGAGCTAGCTCGTTGCTTTTTCAGAGTAAAACAGAGTGGCTGCGGTATTTTCCCGCACGATTGAGAGTGAGAATTTAATTAATGCTTTGGAAGTAAGGTTCTTCAGCATTGGGATTGGGGCACAACCAGAGTAATTTTCCATCCTCATTCCTCAGGATTATTGTATGAGTTTAGCATTTTTAATGTGGCAGATCTTGATAACGTAAAATGGCAAAAGTCGCGTCACATTTACTAAAGACATCAAACAATTTTTTGTTATCCATAACTCCTCAGCCACATCATTAGCTATTTGGAGAAGAACTTCAACATCTTCGCTAGACGCATACTTTCAGAATGTCTGCACCGTCTTTAGCCTGACTAACTGTGAATTTAGCAATGTGGGATTCCAACATTTAACATAGACTTAAAACGAATTTCATTAATATGTTAAACACATAAATCTGTTTCTTAGATCTACCAAGTCGTTCAACTGTTCTGCTTTTGTTAGCTGCATTTAGGTGATACTAATCAAAAACGATACTATTATATCCTTGTGCTTAATCTGCACATTATAAAAATTTTCATTGTCTTTTTACAAAGTATTATTGTCTTGAGTTGCACGTGACGGCAATGTGTAACCGAAGCGCATCGATGTTAGTATCAAAAATACCAGTGCTTTAAATTTGTTACTTTGAGCCGCTGTCCATAGCACGACTTCTGTGTGCAATCTACTTATACAATATACACACCACAGCATATCACCAGTGATTTCATTATAAATAATCTGTGTAGATATTTCGAACGTATCGTATAAGCAGTTCCGTTCTTCGGTGATATTTTTAATCAGAACATGCGGAATGGGTTGTGTTAGGTGTCCAACTGTCCATAAATGACAAATGTTATAACAATTAAATTTCATTGACACCATGTAAACGATTGATTTGTAATTTGTATAGATAAGCTGATAAAATACATTAAAAGCCAATCAATGAATTAATTTTTGGTCAATTTAATTTGAACCGTAACAAATACATATATTCGGAAATCGATAACAAAATTTATTTTAATTAATTAAGACCGAAAAAATTACAATCAAATTTCAAATTTCGTTATCCAAATTTATAGTGCTCTTTGTCAAATTTACGAGAATGAACGGAATAATCGTCCATTTAAAGAAACAATTTGACTATTTCTAGATCGTTGGCAGTCCAAAGAAATGCACCAAACAATAATTACTAAAAGCTTAAAAGAAAACTTGCAGTGATTTTTAAATATATTTCTTGAGTGGTCAAAATCAAACGAGTCATGTTGATCATACTCTATTTTAAAAACCAAAAGGTTCTGAATAAATTTTGTAGACGTTTCAATTCTACGAATACGAACTTTTAACTGTCGGACAAATCTCTTCATCATCTTTTCAAAAAATTTCAGTTAAACAGAAGATAGATTTATTTTTTTATTTATTTATTTAAAGAAAAGTTTACAAATTGGATTTGAATATAAACCATACCAAAATGTGTAAATTCAAAAACAAGCATAGAAAGTACAGAAAAAAAATAAAAGTAGCTTCATGTGGCGTTTTATTAAAACTCTTGGACAATCGGTTAATTATCACCATAGTTTGTTGTGTTATAGATTTTCAATTCTGATGTCGATGGTAATTGCTTCAGATTAAGATGGTACGGTATATCGTAGTAGAAATCACAACATTCCAGCCCCGCATTCTTTTTCCGAGGTCTCCATCGTTCTAAAGATTTTAAGATCATCTACAAATATCAAGATCTTAAAATGCTGTATTAGTTCTGTAATCTCACTGATGTAGATTATGAAGATTCAAGGACCAACATGGGAACATTGTGGTATTCCACAGGTAAGCTACCTTACGTATTAATTTCGATATTTTATTTCCTGGTTCAATTTATTGAAAACGGTTAGGTTAGGTAAGGGTGGCCGTCCTAAAGGACTAGCATAGCGACAAAATTGTTCCGTAGCTATACCACATTCGCACTGCCTCCTCTTCGCTCGTTAAACCATCCTGAGCTTACCAAGAAGCGTTTAAAGTCCCTGATCTCGATCTTACTGAGATCCGTAAGGTCGTTCAAAGGGGAAGTTCCCATAAATTTTGTTCTGCTGTACGCTAGACTAGGACAGGTGCAGAGCAGATGGAGCATACTTTCCTCCCCCTCATCACCGCAGCTGTGGCAGAAATCATGGGCAGGGACACCCAGTCTGCTCGCATGTATCCCAAGGAGACAATGTCCCGTTATAGCTCCCACGGACCACGACCATACCAATATGGTGCCATCGAAGCGATATCAGTTGGCCTGATCTGGGCCGGTCAAGTCCAGGCCAGATCTGCCACGGAGAAGGTGGTTGTACAAATACGATTTAAACCAGGCTATGAACTGTTTAGAAAAACCGAATTTATACAGGCATTCCAATGTTTTGCAATGATTGAAATTAAAGGTCTTAGCCAAGCCGGTATACACCAGATCAACTTGCTTGTGATTTTCGATTTTTTGGAATGGAGTTTCTGGTAAATGCAATTCTATTTGGCATAAATTCGCGCTTGGGATGTAAAACAGACCTTTGAATAAGTCGCATAATACCAGTTCAAATATCTTAGATACTGAACTTATGAATATTATGAACTCTCCTGATTTGAAAACTGGTGTGACTGGTTTTTATTACATTACTGAAGAAATTCTGTTAATTTTAATGATTGATTGAATAGTAGACACCAAGATATTGCCAAATTTTTGAAGTCTTTAAATAATGAAGCCGGAATGCCATCGGATCCACATCCTTCTCCGAAAATTTCTAGAGCTCGATGAGTATCCTCATTTATTCGTTCGTATATTCTCTGATTGTTTATTTGAGCCACTCGAAGCTGATCATCAATTTTACCGTACATTTTTATTTACTGTTGCAGGTCCATTATTGGCTCAATGTTTATTAGAATAAGTGAATCAACACCATCATTATCCACACGTTTTGCAACAAACTGCATTACATTAAACAAAAGTGGGGGTGGTACAATGGAACTATATTTCTTTTAAAATACGGTCAATAGTATTCGCTACAGATCAAAGTTTGTTTCTGAATTTGTATAATATTGATCCGCCTTACTACAATCAAAATCAAAATTGCATTGAAACAAATATGTTATGAATTCATTAAGGCCAATAAACCAGCTGATTAAAGAATCGATTCGTGCAAAATAACAACTGATAACAAATTTTTCTCATCTCGTACTTTTTTAACTTTTCTTGGTGATTTGATAATTTATTATGCGAATCGAATACTTTATTAGAAAATTGCTAACATCTATTTGGTAAATCTAACCAGCTGTCATGTACAATTCAATTTTAATATTAAAAAGAAAAATTACGTGATTTTTCTTAGCTGCCCACACAGTTCATAGGTTTTTTATATGAGTATGTATTTTTTTGTTGTAATTAGAATACTAGCCCAAGGAAAATGGGAACGAAAGTTCTTTTAAAATTCAATTAAAAAAATTTATTATGATATGAGCCTAACCACTTTCGCGTTTTGAAGTCAATGAAACACACACTTAACGATCAGTTTCTAACAAACAATTTTTTTTTAGGTGTTTGGTGAGAATTATATTCTAACTCATTAATTACAAAATGATTAATCTACATGGTGCCCGACCATTGGTTGGCTTTTATCAAATTTATATATTTATATGTTATTGATTTTTTATTCTAACTCAGCTTTGACACAAAAAATTCTTGAAATATTAAACCTGTTTTCGTATGCTGTACAGAAATGTTTTTGGTTTTGTTTGGTTCTCTTAAGATTTTTTTCTTATATATACATACATATGTACGTATTTTGAAGCATATTATATAAGTCCAACAGGCACGACAAAAAAAAACAACATTAATTTAAAAGGGCTGTCTGTTCGATCGTCTTTAGATATGTCGATGATTAATTGTTAATTAAGATCTTAAATACGGATATATTCCGTTTTTGTAATCAAGTTTATCATCTTTAGCAACATTTTTTGTTGTTGTATTTCTTATTATGGTGAAAGCTCATAACTTTATTTTTGTTTAAAGTTATAATTAAAATCTAATTTCAGTAATAATTATACATTGTTTTATCTGTATACATATATATGTACTGTACATAAGTAAAAGAAAGGTTATCAACTGTTTCGTCTATTTCCCCGGAATCACATTTTTTTTGTACTCTAAAATTAGAATAAATAATTCTTGGAATCCGAGAATAATCTCGATTTGGGAAAATTATTGTACAGAAACAAAAATGCCAACTGCATTGTGTATGGCGGAATATTTTTGATAAAAATAACCATCTTTTGGCGTATATGTGTGTTTGTGTATCCGGTTAAATGTTTGTGTCTGCAGACATACTGTCTACTAATTTATGCAAATAGATTTTTTTTAGTATTGTTCTTAATAGAGTAGTATTGAACAGCTTTTGTGGTTCGAAACATGATGTATTTGTATGATAATGATAAGCCGTCAAGGATGAATAAATTTAATTTTGATTTCACATTTGGATTTCCCAAATATATATTAATTTACGCATTTTGGTAACCCTAGATTTGGATAGGTCAAATTACGAAATTATTTATAGACCAAAAATAATTATAATTTGCTATGCAATTAAATATACTCGTAATTCTTATCACTATCAAAAGATTATCTCACATATGCCGTCACAATTGTTATTTATAAAACACGCCCACCACATTAAATCGCGCAGTTAATATTGATTATTTTAGTAACAGCGCACACAGCAGAACCCAAAAATAAACTAAATGAATAATTTAAACCCATATAGAGTTTAGTGTCGATGATAAAAACCTTAAAAGATTACTTTTGCATGGCTACCATAAATCAAAAATAAAAATTCTTAAACTGTTAAGATTATCATTCATCTGTGACCGATATTTTATAAATTGTTGTTGGTGGTAGCAACGCTCGTGTATATACTATATATACACATTAAATTCATATCTTATGGCTGTAAAAATTATAAATATAGTAGCTAGGTCATTTAGATAAAATTTCTAGTATGATATATGAACTTTACAGGTTGTTCGCTATCTCTTCAAAAAAACATTTTTTGTTATGTTTACATCCGCGATTTGATTAATGAATCTTGAGGGTGACGCATCAAATAATTCTTTGTAGATGAATATTTTGTTTATATTTAATATAAAAAAAATCGTGTTTAGTTGACACATTGTAAATGCGCGAGTGTACATATTCATTTATCTATCTTAGTTGCTGAAATCTTAAATTATTTTGTCAAGTCTCGCGATCAAAAATATTAAACATAAGTTTGATGATATTTGAAATATCACGGGCGACGCATGTTACACAAATTATATAAATTGCTACCAATATTAGAACTGGAGATTTCTTTCTTTGAAAGTGTGGTATTATGAAATTTGAAGTTATCAAGAATTTCTGTTCGTATTTCACATACTATTAAAATTAATTAATTTTTATTTCTAAGTACAACACAATAATTCAATTTTATAATAAAAATTATATCAAAAAAGTGTTTATTAATATCATTAATATTTTGATTGGATTCCTTGTCGAGTAATTTTCTCCCACAAAGCATCTTTTAATGTGTCATGAATGTGTCGACGTATGTTATGCGTCTTACTTGACATTTCAGTAGGGTCCAGATGTGCTCGATTTGATGATTGATTGTGGAGGGGTGTGCAACTACTGCTGTGGAACATTAAATATAAACCATTCTTTAAAAATTAGTGACGTATGTTTTGGATCGTTATCCTATTGAATTCAAACACATAAATCGATAGTTATTACGACTCATTTTTTCCTTACTATCCATTTAATTTGCCTACAATGTTATGATAAGCATGTTTGTATATCTTACTATCTATACAAATTAAGTTACGATTTTTTTTTAAGCTTATTTGATTGACTTTAATTTAAAAATAATAATTCATAAAAAAGGTAATCGAAACCCGAAGATCACCAACTTTCTTCAAAATACTTAACTTGAAGATTTAAACCAATTTTCTAATCTCTTTATCATATGCAGGTTTGCCATAAAAAATTCGCCAATCTAATTTGTTTTCTTTTTTTTTTAGTTAAAGTGCGTTTTACAATTGGACAAATTGCGCCTATCTTTTCTTTCAGAGATCACTGCACAGTTCAGTTGCTGAGTTATTTACTTTCAGAGCCTCGGCCTTCCACTATTCACGCTTCTTCCGTCTTCAAATCTGCTTAGCTGCCCTCGTAGCAAGAGTAATCTTATTTTTCCGACCGATTGTGAGACGTTGTTGTACTTAACCACGTTCTATATTTTGTTGCTCGGATTGTAAGACGATACTCTTCATCAAGCCAATCATCCTTGGGGCTGATTTTCACCATAACTAAAGTCTGCTACACAGCACTGACAACTGAAATTTTCAGGTAATTAGCTTCCTCAATGCTGTCGCTGATAAGATCCTGATATCGTTTCTTTTTATCCTCTTTTATCAGATTTCCACAGTTGAAACGTTCCATCCGTTTCGCTGTGTTCCCAGACTTGTACGAAAACTTTCATCGTAGCTTTGCAGCGACCAAATGTTGGTAACGTATGTTTTCACACAAGTCGGCCTAATTTCTACCAACTCTAGCATTAAAGCTCGTAATTTTCAGTCTTACAACGTGTTCGGGTATGGACCCGATGAAATATTCCAAGTCATTGTAAAATGAGTCTTTATCTTGTGGCTGGCTAACATCTGTGTAGGGCATGCGGGGCATACACAATCATATTCATTGTTTGGAAATCCAACACACCCTTGAGGATATTCAGTTCCAAGATTTCCGAGGTCATCTCCACTGTAGAGCAAAGCATAGCCCTAAGCATATGTGTCCCAACACATGGTCTCCACTTTTAGGCCAGCGAGTTTCTTGAAGAACAACGAGTTCTAGCCGATACTCCTGCATGCATGTGCTTAGGGCTCAACCCTCCTCGTTTTCTAAGTGATTTCAGTGCATACCCTAAATCTCGTGTCCGGGTACTTGAGCGGGCGCCCGATATTGGTTTGACGGTATCGATTTTGTACCTTGTTGGCATTACAAATAGTTGATTTTTTTACGGATGCGGATCGTCAGCCCAGCGATGCAGCAGTTTAGTCGCATCCTACGACAAGCCAATAGCTCCCCGATCATATAGGCCAAAATTTGTATTAATATTAATTTAAAATGATACTTCAAATTTTAACTTTGGTCCCCATTTAAGAGTTGACCTACAAACGCTCATTCTAATTTATATCGAATTTATTCCAAATTCTTCTTCCTAATATACATTTTACATGTATTCTAAATTAGTATTTTTAGGTCGAATTCTACTCCAATTTGTTTCTGAACAGAAATTGCACGCATTTCATTCATTCTAAAAAGATTCTTTGATTCACCCTATTCCAAATTCTTCTTATAATCCAAATTTATAGGAATTATTAAACTCCACTGCAATCCTAATTTTATTGGAATGTTATTTGAAAGGCTGCCCTAAATTTGTAATCGCATTTTAATTTAAAAATTGTATTTTTATTTATACTGATGTTTGTTTGTACATATTTGTATGTATGTATGTATATTTAGCAAATTTAATTCAAATATTTCTAAGAATGCTTAATACAGTTATATATAATTATATATACATAAAGCCATACCTGCAGCCATCTATAAATCTTCATTAAGTAATTGTTATTATTTCATCCGTTATATTGTTTTCAAACTTGAATTTTTCAAAACTCCCATAAATAATATGATAAATAATTATTTAAAATGCTCATTCTGTGCCTGGTCGGATATCTTTAAAATTTCAATGGATCAAACTAGAACAAGATTCTAATTTGTAGAATTTTTTTTGAATTTTTCAGGGTCTCACTTGGTCCTGGGGTAGGATTACTTTGAAATTTCAAAATATCCAACGGAAACTACAAAACTTTAATTGCTTACAATTTGTAAAAACTAGTTTTAACAATTTATATAGGAGTTCAGCTTAGGTGACATTCCATTGTGATACCATAGAATTTTACTTCTCTTTCCCATTTATGGAACTTTTCCAGAGCTTTTCCGTTCCAGAGCGAGCCGTTCGTAAAGGATTGTGAATAGCTTTGGTTTCCGATTGATTCGAACTATCCAGCATTCTCTTGAAGGGCATATGTTTCGAAATTTTTTATCGATGTAGAAAGTTGACCGCGAGTTGCATAACCGCATTTCCCGCCATCTGCTTAGCAAAAATATCGACCGGAAGATCATCTCTAAGGTGCATGTACGTATCATCTTCAGCGCCCCTCTTAAAAGCATAGGGTAGAACTGGGTTTAAAAATTTGTATGGGAGTGTCGCAAAAGGAAACATATTTACCAAATTTTAATTCTCTGCAATGTAGGGAAGTTTAAAATAAAACCATAAATGTAGATTCTAAACTAACAACGGAAAATGTTCAACTAACTGTTGAAAAATTGATATGATCCCTCTGAATTTTAAGTAGTGGGAAACTTCAGATCTTGTTTGTCACTCGTTAATATCACCTTCGCGGTTGTGGATGGAGCGGGTCCGTATTCTAGTTTAAGTCATATAATTTATGGTGAATATTTTATGCTAAAGACTTACAATTGCAACTAAAGTTGCTTAATTTATCTACACATACATTTATCTACAATTTAAGAGAATAATTCTGCTTGACACATAATTATAAAGCTTAAATCAAATAATTTTAGATAAAGTCACATAATTCCAATTTAAGTAATATTAATTTGGATTAAATATATATCACAGCAATTTCGGTGAATTTACGTTTTTCTAAAATCATATAATTGTGGCTTAAGTCACTTAATTTAAGTCACATAATTTTAGATACAGTCACCTCTTAAGTTCATTTACATGATCTGACTTAGACATACAGTAGAGCGTCAATTATCCGAAACGTCAATTAACCGAACAATGTTGTTACAATTTAAAAAAAAATTGTGGAATAAATTGTTAAACAATAATGGAACAAATGAGGAAAACCAAGAAGCCAGCGAAGTATCTGATGATTTAAATGAATGCATGGGCATGCTTCAGGAACTTCCAGGATTTATCGATTGTGATACCGAGGATGCCCAAGTTTGGCTCGAAGACGATAATACCGATCCTGGTTTTCAAATTTTGCACATGACGATGAAATTGTTGGATGTGTCCTAGACGAAAATATGATAACCGATGATGAAGATGGGGACGATAACGAAGATTGTTTAAGAAAAACAGTCATAATGAAGCCTTTACAACATTGGAAACTGAACAAGAAGACAGCTGCCATATACAACTTTTTCTCTTGAAGCGATTACGAGATTCAGCCGCACAAACAAGACGAGCTAATCTTATACAGAAAAAAATCACTCACTACATTTAGTAGTTTTACTTATATGTATGTTTGATTATCCGAACAACCCACGGTCCCAATTAGTTCGGATAATCGACGCTCTACTGTACTATATAATTGCAGCAAAAGGGAGAGCTTCTGTCTTAGATTACAAAGTAAATATGTAGTATGTGTGATGAGTAAGAAGCCTTGATTAGGAGAAGCGTCCATTACTTTAATAATAAGTGAGCTTTCCAATAAGAGCCAAACAATAAGCAAGCTAATGAACATTTCAGCATTTTTAACTGCCGAACTCAGATATAGTTCATAAAACCCAGTAAGACATTGTTGTAATTTATACAGATGTTATTATTCCCAACTTATTTAATTACGTATTTTTGAAGCAATAAATTGGCACACCAGTTGCATTTTTTATTTATATACAGTGTTAACATTTACAGAAAATCAAATTTTTCGTTCGCATACCGGCATACCAATCCCACCAATAAAATATCAATTTTATTACCGCAACCTCATCTGCACTCAATCTTAATACATATTGATTTAAAAATTTCCCCCTCGTTTCAAATACAGAACAATAATTAAATTTTCATTCAGATTTTCCAAGTGTAAATAATAAATATTTTTTTTTTTTTTTAGTTTTTAAATATACATATTGCAGATTCGAATAAATAAAGCAAATTTATGTGAACAACTATAAATAATTTTTTTCTTTTTTTTTTATATTTTCAGTTTAAAATTCAGCACAAATCAAATGAAGGAAAATTAATGCGAATGAATTGGAAAATGTACTTTAGACGACGCATTTATTACTAGTGTATCTAGACATTAAAAAATAGGTGGCATATTTTTTGGGTTCGCAGACGAATATAAAAATGACTGTTGGTACATGTTCAGTATATTTATATACAACATCCGAATACAATGAATTTGGACTGGAATCCGAACTTAAGAAGTGCGAAGATGTCTGCATATTCTATTGCAATTCATTAAAAATATCACCAGCCGTTCGGCTGCTATTTAGTTTAAGGATAAATGGTACAAATACATGGGTGCCACCCAATTCAGAACTCGTACCGAGTACAAAATATGAATTTCGGTTACGTTTTAAAGTACCAAATTTAGAACAATTTAAGAAATTAGATAAGAATGGATACAATTATTATTATTATCAAGTACGGAATGATTTTATATCGAGTAAAATACCTGAAATAGAATATTGTAAGCATAAGAGTAAAATTGTTGGCCTGGCTGTGGCCGATATGTATAAGGATATGATCGAGAAACAATTTACAATAGAAAAATTAGAGAAAAATTATAAATCATATGTTCCCAAAGAAATAGTAACAAAGCATCCGATATTTTTAAAGAAAACATTTGCAACTAGTTTAAGGCAAATCAAGCATACGGATTACGAACCAGAGTGAGTATATACTTATTTATTTTTTAATGATATCACATGAACCTTATCTCTAATTTGAAAACACAATGACATTCTTATGCATAAGTGGGCGCAATAACATTTTGAGAATTTTCTTATATTGTAAAATAGATTGTTTTTTTTGTTGTTGTGTCTATATTAGTAATTAATTAGAGACATCAAATAAAAAACAGCTTAGAAATTCCCGTTCAGATTAGATCATAAACTATTTTTATTCTAATTAAAATGAATATCTATAAAATTATCTATCACCTTTGCAAAAAATAAAAACAAAAAAGTGTGACATTTTAATATGTATGCATGTTTCAAGTGAATTTATAGCAGACGCGAATTTTTAATGACAGCGCGCGCTAATCAAAAGTCGTTTATACATATGTATATAAAAAATATAAATAAATTATGAATAGTCATTTTGCATGTGTGTCGCCGACAGGATTTTTATATTATATATGTATATAGTTAGATCAGCGTTTCTTAACCTTTATATAATAAACAAAATTAATGAACGCCAGTGCAAGTTTGTTAATAAACAAAGGAATCTAAAATTGTTATTAGTTTATATAATTTTTTACCAAATTTAACACAAATATTTATAAAAATTGTAATATTAATTCATAACTATTATCGAAGTGTTTTAGATTTAAATATTCTACTCCTAAGAGTGCAGGGTCCCTGTGGTCGGAGGGCACTCACATGTCTCATAAATCTACATTACACGAACATGTTTCCCAAGAATACCACCACAGTATTCTTTGCTTGTCGTAGGAGGCGACTAAACGGTTGGATCGCTGGGCTGACGATAAGCATCCGTAAAAAAAATCAACTGTTTGCAAAGTCAACAAAAAGGAAAATGGATACCGCCAAAAAAACACCGGACTCCCGCTCAAGTACCCGGATACGATATTTAGGATCGCCACGTGGAACGTGTAGTCACTTAGAAAACCAGGAGCGTTGGAGGGCCTATTCACTTGCATGAAGGAGTATCGGCTGGAACTCGTTGCTTTTCAAGAAACTCGCTGGCTTAAAAGTTCAGACCATGTGTCCCAGGGCTATACGTTGCTCTTTAGTGATGGTAATTGGCGACTTTAATGCTAGAGCTGGCAGAAATCAGACCGACTTGTGTGAAAACATATGTAGGTCCGTATTCCCGACACGAAACTGCGACCGATAATGGTGAGAGAATGATGTACTTAGCAATTGCTCATGATCTTAGAGTAGTAAGCACGTTTTGTGATCTGCACTGGAATACCTAGGAATGCCAACAAAATTGGTACGACTGTGTAGGATGACAGTGCCGCAGTCTCAATGCTGTGTTAAAGTTGAGAACAGACAATTTTGCAGGTAACTCGGGTGTTCGGCAGTGAGATGCTCTGTCCCCGATACTCTTTAATCTCACTGAAACACCTCAGCGCAACATCTTATATCGCCAGTCCAATGTCATCTGGACTGAATAGCAACGGGGTGAAAGAAATACTTGATTCGCTTGTACAGTTTTCAGCTTCAGTTGGACTCCAGATCAATGAGTCCAAAACGAAATACTTGATCTCTGGGTTATAGGGATAATGGCACACCAGATTTTAGTAGTGGCCACTACACGTTTGAAGGAGTGAGGAGGTTCAAATATTTGGGCTCTCTTATCACTCACGAAAACAGTGTGGGTGAGGATATTAGGGTGCGGCTGGCAGTCGTGCCTTGTATCCTCTAAGGCCACTGCTAAAATCTAAACACTTATCAAGTGCCGTGAAGCTGAAGCTTTACAAAGCCTGCTGCAGCTTTACGAAACCGTTGGAGCCAAATAGTTGATTCAGTAAGGGGCCAGTAATGGCCTTTAAAAAACTGTTTATTGTTACTCCTAGAGTTAAATAAATTCACAATGATTTTCTAACATGCATTACAAAATTGTTATCGAATTCTCTTAAAGTTATTTAGATTTAAATATAAAATTGGTTTCGATAATTTTAGGTTTGAAATTAAAGAATTTAACTGTAAAAAATAAAATTAAGAATTGAAAATTATTCAGTTATTCAATAATAATGCCAGTTTGGTGCAAGTGAGAGTAGGTGAATCAAATTTCAATGGGGCATTGCACGGTCAGATCATCGATGAACACACAATATTGTCGACCGCACAATTGGCAGCCCCGTAAATAAAACTTTGTGAGCTTTATTTTGATCCGAAAAAAATCCGCTAGAGATATGCGTTCATAAAACTACAAATTTTGTACCATTCAGAAAATTGTGGGCCAATAAAACGTTTTAGATTTAAAAAAATGAAATTATAGAATTTTATTCTTCGCATTTTAAAAAAGTTTTAAAATTCACCAAATTCTAAAATTAATTCGAGAAAATTTCCAAAATATGAACAGTTGAGGTTTCGCCATAAATTGTACACAACTGGCAAATCTGAGAGATTTTCTAAATTACCATAATTTTTCCAAAATTCGATGATATTTCCAATTCTGCTTAAATTCGGCAAATATTGTAATATAGGAAATTCCTAAAAATTTACATATTTTGTCAAGTTTTGTAAGACACATTTTTAAGTATTTTGAGTTATCTTCAAAAATTTACTTTCTCATTTCTAGAAAAATTGTGATAAATTTAAAAATACATATCTAATTTACAAGTTTTCTTAAATTAAGAACATTTTACAAAATTTAAGAAATAGTTTAAATTTTGTAGAGCCTCGATTCGATTAATCTTCCGAAATTCAATAAACAAATGTATTTATAAATTAGACAAATTTTCAAAATAATCGAACCGTTATTGAGCGGTTCTATTCACTCGAGAAATCAATAAAATATTTTCTTTCGATCATAAAAAAGTTAGACAGAGGTAACTATTCAAGAAATTGTGAAAATAGCCTATCTGCGTCCTATTGCAACCGGTAATGCCGAAAAAAACCTTTACCATTTTGGTCTATCCAATAGGGGAATGGAAGTCGACATTTTGTTAAATTTTAGAAAATGTTTCCAAAAACCAAATTTCTATCTGGGATGCAAAATTTTATTTTGAAATAAATTTAAATTCGAGTTGCAGTTGAATGACTTAAATTTAAATTTAATTTATATAAAAGTTGAATAAAATCTATGGTAACCAAGGGCCAAAGATTACGTTGAAGGATAATTTGATTAAAATACCACGAAAATTTGACAGAACTGGAATAAATTTCACGGACGCTAGATGGAACTGAAAAGGAGGTCAGATATTGAAATACAGCACGCTTCAAGCTATGAGAGCAAGGAACAACAGATGGTCTAGTGCCAACTCGTGCGTAGTAACATGACCAAAGTTAGACCAGTTCCGATCCGACCAGCTGACGGCGGCATCACATTAGTATAATTATGGCAGTTATCAGGGAACATTACCCCGTAGGGGTGAAGATGATGAATAGGAAAAAACCGTACTCACCTGCTATGCACCTGTGACCGTCTAGCAGAATGAAATTTATAAGAGCCCCTCACTTGGAGAATTGCTAGATTTTACCGAAATCGACTTCAAGGATATTCATACCTTCGTGGAATGCTCAGGATGGTTCGGTGAGTAGAGAAATTTTAAATATGGTACAGCTGCGGACCAGTTTGTATCTATCCTAGTCGCATTACACTGGAGAACCACTTAATCAAAACAGCAATGAAATTTGACAAAATTAGAATACATTGGACATTATATGCATCATTTCAATTCGAGGATTATAATTATATTAAATTGTCGTTCGACTGGATGCAATTCCAATTACTTCTTTAAGCATAATTCAACATCTCCATAAACAAAAATTTGTGATGAATGATTCATTAAATTAAATGTATGTAAAGCACAATTAATTTGGATGAAGGTTTTGTATTTCTCGACAGTATTACCATGTTTCCATGCAAAGATTTAAGACAAATTTACAGTTCCGTTGAGTTAATAATATGGCGAAACTAATCCGTATCGCTTCCATGAAATTATGTTCATTTAGTTTTGACGTTTCAGCGTGGTATCGTATCGTGTTTGCAATGCCATTTTGATTTAGATTATTATTTTTGCTTTGAACTGATAGAAACTCTTTCAACCTAACTAGTTTCGTTGTGTTTAGTTGGATAAACAAATTTAACGATAACTGTAACCATGATGAGATAATCCGAGTATTTATTACTAGTTAATTCCACCGTGGAATCATGGTATGTGTGTATTTGTTGTCAACTTTTATTAGTCTGTTTGTTTTTAACCCTTCGAAAAATCTTAAACTTAAACCATTTAAATTTTAAAATTCATCTACATACATAACTCTAAAATATGAAAATTCTCTAAAATTATAAATTTCCAAAACACAAATTTTTAAAATCTAATTTCGAAATTTATGATTTTTTGGAAATATCTAATAATTTAAGGCGGATAAATTCCATAAATTGTAAAACAATTAAAAGCCTGATTAGATTTGAGAACCTTGTTTTTAGAAACCTTTAAACTCCGATACTTCGCCTCGATCGAAGTTGGGTAATTATGTAAAATCGACGACACAATAGCTAGCCACTAAGTTTTTGTCGTTTTCCAATTTTGTGTTTGTCATTTTCCATTTGTCGGTTTCCCATTCGACAATTTGTTCTTGATGATCCTGAAAAGTGGTTGCCGGTGAACAATTACTGAGATTTACAGGAGCATTGTTAGATTCATTTAGATCATTTCTGCCGCCTTTTGTACAGCTTCGTTCAAGCGGTCGACCACTCTAATCGGTGTTAGTGGCCCCTATCTTTGAGGTTAAGTATATTTAGCAAGCCTCGGAATAATTGTCTCGCGTCTAAAACATTTTGGTTACGAGTATCATTTTCTTTATAAAACGTTCTAAATGCGTTTTTCGATAAAATCGAACATATTCGAATCAGTCGATGGCATTGCATTCATACTAGAGACAATATTTGTGCGATATGTATTACTTATATAATTCTTTCAAATCTGTAAAATTTATCATTCGCCATCGCGTTGGCCTTTCTAAATGAGTACTTTAACGTACAATAAATGGTTGTTGCACAATTCCTTTACATTAATCTTTTACATTTTAGATAAAATCAACATTGGATTTAGCTTTGATTTGAATTTTACTTTATCAAATATCAGAATTCAATGTATAAAAAAATTCGAAAATTTAGTTTAAATTTTATAATGTTTTCCCATCTTTCAGAATTTATTAATAAAAATTTAACTAGAATCTATAAAACGTCACAATTTCGTAAAACTTTAATATTGTTCAGTGATCAAAATATTTTGAATTTAGAATTTCATTCCCAATTATGATTTCGATTGAAAATCAAAATAACTTATGATATCTAAAAATTTCTTACCTAGATAGCCCAATTGAACTAAAATTAGGGCCTTCTGTAATTTGTACTTTAGGATTTTTTAAATTAAATAAAAGTTGGGCGGATTACTCCAGCACTCAATGCCACATGGGCCCACGGTGCAATACCCGGACAAACACATATACTTACACATTAAAAACACCCAACCGTGATTTTTGGTCACCACCGGGAATCGAACCCGAGACCCTCGAATGCAAAGCAAGGGCGCTACTTACTGTGCTAACGAGGGCGGTTTACTTTACTTTAGGATTAAACTAATATGTATATTTCATAAAATAGTTATTCTCAAATTTCCATCTCAAATTCCATACTTAATCCAGAATTAGATCGATTGTTTAATTTTAGGTGTAAATTATTTGATAAATTGAGAAAATTTCAAAATACATATCTAATTTACAAGTTTTCTTAAATTAAGAACATTTTACAAAATTTAAGAAATAGTTTAAATTTTGTAGAGCCTCGATTCGATTAATCTTCCGAAATTCAATAAACAAATGTATTTATAAATTAGACAAATTTTCAAAATAATCGAACCGTTATTGAGCGGTTCTATTCACTCGAGAAATCAATAAAATATTTTCTTTCGATCATAAAAAAGTTAGACAGAGGTAACTATTCAAGAAATTGTGAAAATAGCCTATCTGCGTCCTATTGCAACCGGTAATGCCGAAAAAAACCTTTACCATTTTGGTCTATCCAATAGGGGAATGGAAGTCGACATTTTGTTAAATTTTAGAAAATGTTTCCAAAAACCAAATTTCTATCTGGGATGCAAAATTTTATTTTGAAATAAATTTAAATTCGAGTTGCAGTTGAATGACTTAAATTTAAATTTAATTTATATAAAAGTTGAATAAAATCTATGGTAACCAAGGGCCAAAGATTACGTTGAAGGATAATTTGATTAAAATACCACGAAAATTTGACAGAACTGGAATAAATTTCACGGACGCTAGATGGAACTGAAAAGGAGGTCAGATATTGAAATACAGCACGCTTCAAGCTATGAGAGCAAGGAACAACAGATGGTCTAGTGCCAACTCGTGCGTAGTAACATGACCAAAGTTAGACCAGTTCCGATCCGACCAGCTGACGGCGGCATCACATTAGTATAATTATGGCAGTTATCAGGGAACATTACCCCGTAGGGGTGAAGATGATGAATAGGAAAAAACCGTACTCACCTGCTATGCACCTGTGACCGCCTAGCAGAATGAAATTTATAAGAGCCCCTCACTTGGAGAATTGCTAGATTTTACCGAAATCGACTTCAAGGATATTCATACCTTCGTGGAATGCTCAGGATGGTTCGGTGAGTAGAGAAATTTTAAATATGGTACAGCTGCGGACCAGTTTGTATCTATCCTAGTCGCATTACACTGGAGAACCACTTAATCAAAACAGCAATGAAATTTGACAAAATTAGAATACATTGGACATTATATGCATCATTTCAATTCGAGGATTATAATTATATTAAATTGTCGTTCGACTGGATGCAATTCCAATTACTTCTTTAAGCATAATTCAACATCTCCATAAACAAAAATTTGTGATGAATGATTCATTAAATTAAATGTATGTAAAGCACAATTAATTTGGATGAAGGTTTTGTATTTCTCGACAGTATTACCATGTTTCCATGCAAAGATTTAAGACAAATTTACAGTTCCGTTGAGTTAATAATATGGCGAAACTAATCCGTATCGCTTCCATGAAATTATGTTCATTTAGTTTTGACGTTTCAGCGTGGTATCGTATCGTGTTTGCAATGCCATTTTGATTTAGATTATTATTTTTGCTTTGGACTGATAGAAACTCTTTCAACCTAACTAGTTTCGTTGTGTTTAGTTGGATAAACAAATTTAACGATAACTGTAACCATGATGAGATAATCCGAGTATTTATTACTAGTTAATTCCACCGTGGAATCATGGTATGTGTGTATTTGTTGTCAACTTTTATTAGTCTGTTTGTTTTTAACCCTTCGAAAAATCTTAAACTTAAACCATTTAAATTTTAAAATTCATCTACATACATAACTCTAAAATATGAAAATTCTCTAAAATTATAAATTTCCAAAACACAAATTTTTAAAATCTAATTTCGAAATTTATGATTTTTTGGAAATATCTAATAATTTAAGGCGGATAAATTCCATAAATTGTAAAACAATTAAAAGCCTGATTAGATTTGAGAACCTTGTTTTTAGAAACCTTTAAACTCCGATACTTCGCCTCGATCGAAGTTGGGTAATTATGTAAAATCGACGACACAATAGCTAGCCACTAAGTTTTTGTCGTTTTCCAATTTTGTGTTTGTCATTTTCCATTTGTCGGTTTCCCATTCGACAATTTGTTCTTGATGATCCTGAAAAGTGGTTGCCGGTGAACAATTACTGAGATTTACAGGAGCATTGTTAGATTCATTTAGATCATTTCTGCCGCCTTTTGTACAGCTTCGTTCAAGCGGTCGACCACTCTAATCGGTGTTAGTGGCCCCTATCTTTGAGGTTAAGTATATTTAGCAAGCCTCGGAATAATTGTCTCGCGTCTAAAACATTTTGGTTACGAGTATCATTTTCTTTATAAAACGTTCTAAATGCGTTTTTCGATAAAATCGAACATATTCGAATCAGTCGATGGCATTGCATTCATACTAGAGACAATATTTGTGCGATATGTATTACTTATATAATTCTTTCAAATCTGTAAAATTTATCATTCGCCATCGCGTTGGCCTTTCTAAATGAGTACTTTAACGTACAATAAATGGTTGTTGCACAATTCCTTTACATTAATCTTTTACATTTTAGATAAAATCAACATTGGATTTAGCTTTGATTTGAATTTTACTTTATCAAATATCAGAATTCAATGTATAAAAAAATTCGAAAATTTAGTTTAAATTTTATAATGTTTTCCCATCTTTCAGAATTTATTAATAAAAATTTAACTAGAATCTATAAAACGTCACAATTTCGTAAAACTTTAATATTGTTCAGTGATCAAAATATTTTGAATTTAGAATTTCATTCCCAATTATGATTTCGATTGAAAATCAAAATAACTTATGATATCTAAAAATTTCTTACCTAGATAGCCCAATTGAACTAAAATTAGGGCCTTCTGTAATTTGTACTTTAGGATTTTTTAAATTAAATAAAAGTTGGGCGGATTACTCCAGCACTCAATGCCACATGGGCCCACGGTGCAATACCCGGACAAACACATATACTTACACATTAAAAACACCCAACCGTGATTTTTGGTCACCACCGGGAATCGAACCCGAGACCCTCGAATGCAAAGCAAGGGCGCTACTTACTGTGCTAACGAGGGCGGTTTACTTTACTTTAGGATTAAACTAATATGTATATTTCATAAAATAGTTATTCTCAAATTTCCATCTCAAATTCCATACTTAATCCAGAATTAGATCGATTGTTTAATTTTAGGTGTAAATTATTTGATAAATTGCACACCCTCCTTTCAAACTCGTTTCAACTAGCTAACAGAGAAATAAAAAACTGTATAAATTGTAAACAGAGCCGAGTTTAATCAGCAATTCTAAAATTATTTTCTCAAATCGATAAACAAAATGTTATGTGACGCAAATTCGTTTCGTTCTCTTTTCTTTTTTTATTATTTTTTTTTATTTCGTACATGTATATGCCGAACCGAACAGTAAAAAATTCTTAAAGATGCACACACAATAAATCAAAATCAACAAATAATAGTGAATTGTAGGTCACGATTTATTTAATTACCAATAATATATTGCATAAGAGATTTTTATCTTATATACCAAGAATATTTATTTGTCTTATCTCTAGCTTAGAAATTGATTTGGTAGTCAAGCAATTTTTCAACATTACAAGTGATTTATGGGTATACTTTGGGAGGCAAATTATTATCCGGTTTGTTGAGCGGCTCATGTTTCAGTTTAAATATAGAATTAATTTTTTATTTTTTATAAATGTCATTCTGGGATTGTCCCTGTGTATAGAATAATAATTAGTGTGGTACACAAGTCTTTAGGATTTAGTCAAGTCGTTCAACTTTATATTGAATTTATAAAACAAAATCAATTTCCAATACTACATTGTACTACAAAGTCATCATCACCTTGACAAGTTTTTGTGTTACTATTTTTTCCATAATATTATAGTCTTGGTCGGGTTCATTCGTTTGGTAACTTATGTTGTTTTGATTTTAGAATATGTATTGTATGTACATATACACAAAACTATTTTTGTGCAGACGAAAACAGCGAAAAATATTTGTATTTAGATTTTAGTCACGATTTATTTTTTTTTTGTAATTATTTACTTGCTAAATGCACATTTACATATGTATATATGATATTATGTTTATACATATGTATATCGCATAGCCCTCGATTCAAGCGGTTTATGAGTGCTCTGACTGCTAATATTTTGGGATAAGATATAACTATTTATTTTTTCTACTTTTCTCCGATTTCCAGCTATGTGAAAACATCATATTTAGAACAAATCAATAAATTGGCACCAAACTATTTAACTGAAGAATATTCAGGCAATGCACAATATTCGGATTCTGATGATGATACATTTCCATCGTACCATATCACACAGCGTACATGCCCGGTTAAAATACAGTTTTCACCATATCACACCGAAGAGCCAGGATTGCGAATATACTATTCGTACATTAATACATGGAAGCATATTTCTTGCGTAGAAGATATATATGCGATTATTATCGAGAATATGCGTATCACAATTGAAATGAAACATCAGCCACCTGGATTTTATTTGATTATGCCGAATAAGGAGTCGCTGGAATCACTAGTCACTTGTATCGCTGGTTATTATAGATTAATGTGCCGTTGGACGGTGGATTTGTGTCGTGAATTACCAACACCATCACTTAAAATGCTGAAGGAGATCAAGAGTCATGGCCCGATTGGCGGCCAATTTTCCTATACCAAACTGAAAGAGCGGAACAATGAGCCGGGATATTATATCATAAGGCAATGTAATAAACAGCATAATATTTACTACATAGATATGATTATTAGAACGTAAGTAGTACCCCCTCTAGTCTAATCATTTTTAAGGTATTAAGCGATATACGTTATTATTTTCAGTAATCACCTGGAAACGTTCAAAGTAACCAAGGATTCAAATAAATGGATTCTACAATTGCCAAATGGGACTCAAGTGTCCGACAGTTTAACTGAATTGGCGAAATCCATTAAAACTGAATCAAAACAAAAATATCGTATTGCTCCATCGGAATATGATAAGCCACCGGCACTACTCTTGTGCTTAGCCACTAGTCAACCGACAGCCAATAAAACAGTCGAAATTTTAAGTGATATCCGCGAGCACAAAGCTCAGTGTATCGATGCGGGCAAAGAATTACAATTATACAAAAATTCGATCAAGGAGTGTAACGACGGGATTTTGACACAGATGCGAGCTGATTGGAAGCTACCGGGTAATAAGAAATTAGAGGTTACATTAAAAATGTTAAAACCGGCTCGAATGGATTATTTACCCCAAGTACTTAAGCTCGGTAATTTGTGGTCGAAATTGAATACGTCAGAGATTTTAAAATTATACGGAATTTCGCTCGATCAGCCGATTGCGCTCGTCCTGGAATCGACTAAGCTAGGACCATTCGATGAGTTTTTGAGGAATAGAACATCAATTGCACCGGTTTGCTTAATTGATGCGGCTTATTCATTGGCACGAGCCTTACACTATCTACAGGAAAATGATATTATACATGGGCGGGTGCGATGCGCTTCGTTGCATGTGGTACGATATGAAGCGCCGAATTTACTTGTGGTGAAACTGGGTGATCCTGGTTTTAACCAGTTGTTTTCTAAGTCTGAGTAAGTAGTGGCCCACTTCAGTTCGCAATGTCTCGAAGATAATTTTATATATTTTAATATTAAATATTTTATAGTATACCATGGATTGCACCCGAATTCCACAAGAATATGGAGGGGGTACGAAATAATATGAAGGCTGAAATATGGGCGTATGCAACAACGCTTTGGGAAATCTTCGCAATGGGTAAGAAACCGAATGAATATCAAAATAGTAGAACCCAGCCGGCGTTAAAAAATTGTCCGACCGAGATTCGGGAGATTATCAAAGAGGGTTGGGACCCAGATCCTGATAAGCGATTTGCACCGCAAACAATTTTCGCTCGTCTAATTACAACCAGTAAGTCGTTTTTCTATTTACTTTTATAGATTTAATACTAATTTGTATGTTGGATTAAAAAATAGAGGAAGCATGTAGTCATCCATACTCCTCAATACCGTATCATGCGACCAATGGTTATAATGGTGGTTCTCGTACTAGTGTTGTAACAAATGACACTGAACAAACGGACATTATATCGACTGATTCAACTGTAAGTGATCATTCTTCTTCGTCGGTCGAAAGCCATTCGGCACAATTCAATAATAATCAAAGCCATCATCAAAATCATAATGGCGAAGATGCGGCATCCACGAATATTGGTAATTTTTCGTTTCCGATCGGTATCGATCATTTGGAACAGATTAGTGAAAAAGACGATATTAAAATTACATATCAAGGGATCATTGGATACGGGCATTATGGTACAGTGTTTCGTGGTCAAATGGAATCGATTAATGATTCTGTGATACGTGAAATTGCAATAAAACAATTGACAACGTTACCCGTGAACGATCGTAATGTGATGACGGATTTTTTGCGAGAAATCGAAATTATGAAGGTAAAAACGAATTATTGGTGTGTTTCTGCTAATCTTATAAATTTACCCGCGTTTATTTTTCCTGATTTTCAGAAATTAGATCATCCGAACATTGTAAAGATTATTGATTTCATTGAAGAGCCCCAAATCTCAATTATTATGGAGTATGTGAAGCATAGATCGTTTGAAATGTATCTAAATTGCAACCGTCCTTCGATAACAAATCAGAGTTTACTAAAATTTGCCAAAGATATTGCTAGTGTAAGTTGTGCGAGTGTCTATAATACACTGGAGTGTAAAATTGGGCTAATCAAAATATTTCTTTTATCAATTTTAGGGAATGGAATATTTAAAACTTCAGCATATTGTACATCGTGATTTAGCCGCACGTAATATTCTAGTTGATAATGATGAATGTGTTAAAATTTCTGATTTTGGTTTAGCCCAAGTTGCCGGCGAAAAAGGTTATTACACCGTAAAAAGTTCAAGAGATATACCAATTAAATGGTGAGTACTAAGTAAATCACACGAGTTTGTTTGTAAACTACAAAGATATAATATCGTCGGATTTCGTAATCATATTTTACAAAGAAATATAATATCAAGCCTTACAAGCATTCAGATCATGTTTTCTGTCACGTTGCCAAATCTGGATTGCTACAGAATCAAATTTTATTAAGCCATTGGCCATCTGGTTTCGAACATGAATTTATGGTTTAGATGAAAATTATGCGCATTCCACATCAGATAATGAAATGCGCGCTACATTCAAACAAAATTCAAAATTAATTGAATTGAATTTGTGAAATTTCCAATTTTCTTGTTTTTTAATTAGCAATAAAAAATTAATGTGAATTTGTAGTCTGGCGAATGGAATTTTTAGTCTAGATTTAGAATCTGGAAACTGGAGACTAGAATTTTGAATACTGTGTATATCATAAATTGAATGATAAGATTAGATTGCAATTATAATTTTATTTATTTTTGGAACGGTAGACAGTTGTAGTTGGGAGGCAGGAGATTTAACTATGGAGTAGAGGGATTGGAATTTGAGAACTAGAAGTAGTACATTTAGTATTTCTATTCCACAAAATTATACTTTGGATTTGACTTTCAAGAGATTAGCGATTTTTAGTTGAATTTAATTTTGGAAAGAATTGATTGTTACTAAATAAACCACATAAACCTATACGATCTTTTCTGAGTATGATCTACTCATTATTGGGTATGGCTACTTGGTAGTTTTCTAGAAGTAACAGATTGCTTTGATTAAAATTCAAAATAAGTTCAAAAGTATTAACAGAATTTAATTGAGCATAAATTTTCCGATTACGAAATCAGTCGTGTCGGTGTAGTATAAAAATGATAAAATAAAATCGAATTTGTAATTTAAAATATCTATTCATCCGTTTAGGTATGCACCCGAAACGCTACGTACAAATAAATACTCATTTGAGAGTGATGTCTGGTCATATGGTGTAACATTGTTTGAAATGTTTTCACGCGGCCAACCGCCCGATTTAGTTCCCGGTGTTGAATTAAAAATCCTCGAACTAGCGGAATATCTGACAAATGGAAAACGATTACAACGACCAATCCAGTGTACAGAACAAATTTACAATCAACTGTTGATGCCATGTTGGCATGTCGAACCAAAGAAGAGGCCTAATTTTACACATCTAATAATTGAGATAGATAAATTGATTCCCGAATATGGGGAATGTGTGTAAGTACGAACAGTAACGTTAAAGGGGGTTCGAAACAATGAATTTTCAAAGTGATCATAATTTAGTCAATTTTTATTTTTAAATGTGTGTCTGTATATGTGTGTGCCCATTTTAGTCCTAATACTAAATCTAGTATAATATTATATAAATATCACTTTAACGAGTTAAGTGTAATCTACTATTCAATAGATACTACTACTAAAATCTGACTTAAATTTGAAAAAGAAAATTAAAAAATACAAAAAAAAATTAAAACTAAAAAATTATTCGACGCGCTTGAAATTAGTGTTCTTCTGTTTTATTATTAATTGTAAAATCTTGAATTGTAATTGTAAAATTAAATGTAAATGTTTTTTAGTTTAAAAAATAATTAAGAATTGGAATATGTCGTGTGTTTAATTTTATCTTATGTACATTTTTATTTTGTAATTTTTATTATTTGATTAGTTGTTTTTTTTTTAAATTGTTATATATAAGTTATATAAAGAAGAAGACTACTGATGAATTTAATTTAGTCATCGTTTTTTATTTAGTTTATTTGTTTTTACTTTTAACCACCTCAAAAAAAAACTTGTGAATATGTTCTTTTGATTGTTATGAAGAAAACAAAATATATTTTTACCTTGCCCTCAAATTATATATACATATTATATAAAAATAATATATATATATATATATATATATATATATATATATATATATATATATATATATATATATATATATATATATATATATATATATATATATATATATATATATATATATATATATATATATATATATATATATATATATATATATATATATATATATATATATATATATATATATATATATATATATATATATATATATATATATATATATATATATATATATATATATATATATATATATATATATATATATATATATATATATATATATATATATATATATATATATATATATATATATATATATATATATATATATATATATATATATATATATATATATATATATATATATATATAAATTAATTATAAAAATAAAAATATTAAAATAATGATTAAATATTAAATATTTTTTATGTGTAATAATTTTTATTTTTATTTTAAAATTGTTTTGTTTTAAAATAAATTTATTTTCTCGTTTGTTTTTCTTATTTCTTCGTTTTTTTTTATTCGCAAACAAAAAAAAATATTTAGAATTATTAACTAATTATTAAAAATAATTAAAAACAAACAAAAATTTATTGATGTTATAAAAATTAATAGAAAAACAAAACAAACAAGAGTATACAAAAATTAAATATAGTGTCTTTTTATTTTATATACCTTTTATACTTTACCCAATCCTTCCTCCCGAATTTCAGAACCATATAATATAAAAAAATCGAGTTTATATTTAACACGTTCTAATAAAATGTATTTACTTGTAAAAAAATTAAATATTTTGTACAAATTGCATCGCGTTTAAAATTAGTGTTAGTTGTTAGGGTTTAGGCACATCGGTTTGTTTTTCTACTCGTACCATTTTTAATTTCTACAAATTAGGAGCAACATTATTTAAAAACTTCATACATAATTCAAAACCAACAAAGCATGCAGCATTTGCGGGGAATGCACGCAACATAACGGGTACAACACCTTTGTACAGTGCCAATGGTCCTTCATGCTTCATGAGTTCGCGGAATACATCACGAATACCATTTTTATATGTTCCTTCGGGTGCCGTTTGTAAACGGCTTTTGAGCACATCGGCTGGCATTCCAATAGCCCAATTTGCGATACCGGCACAACCACCAGCAAATATAGCGCCTAACAGACCCCAACCACCTTCGCTACCCCAACGATCTGTGGACATTTTTTTCACAACTTCGTACGCTAGGAAGTACATACCGGAGGCGGGCACATCTGTAATGAGTAATTTAATATAGAAATAATTTTAAAATATAAAATTCGTACAAATGAATTAGACAATATAACTTAAACTGTTAATTTTATTTTTTTTGTTTGTTGTCTCCCACAAACCAATAATTTTGAAAATGGGAACTATGGAAAAACATCGTCTCTATACGTTTCTTGATTTTAATTACTAGATTTCATATTTACGGTCACTAGTCACGCTATAATAACAGAATTATAGAATATGTAGTATAGTTTAAAAAATGTAGCAAAAATTTTAGGTCATTCGATGTACAAAATACATGCATATATCTTCTGACCCCTATATTATCAAACTTCCAATTTGTAAAATTTCAATTCTTAGACTCTCGAAATATTTACAAACATATACTTCAGAATTATAAAATTTAGGCAATTCAGTTTTTCCAAATACAAATTACAGCTCTGCTTAATTCGGTCAACCAACTCTAGATCGATTGAATTCGTCATAATGAATCTCAGTACTAAAAATAAAAAGAGCAGGATTTACCATAATTCATCTTGATTTTCAAATGTCAACTCTAATCAACACTTAATTCTCTCACAATGAATGGAATTTTTGAGAAAAAATTCTCGGAATATCCAAACCATCCATTTGAAAATTATGTTTTTTGCTTAACTGAAAAACGCGAATTCGATTTTGTTTTCGAATTTTTAAACGGATTTTAGTAAAACTCACAATGGAATTAAATTTAAGAAGAGTTCAATGGATGAAATTTCAAACAATGTTTAGTAATGTAATAAGTCCCCTTGATGGTGTTCTAAGCCTTCCGGGACTATTCATCATTAAATGATAACCCAATTCATAGTATATTCCTCAATTCAGGAGCAGGTTTGAAACAAACAAACTTGGAAATTGGTAAAACTGTAGAGTTGTTGATACCCAATTCATCTTCTTCTAACAATGCAATATTTCATAGCATACGATTATCTCTATTTCCTTACTTCAGTTCGGAATTCCTTATTACATTCAGTTACTGCTTGCTGCAACACTTCCGTAGAGTCAATTACTATAGGAACCGCGTATCATTAAATTTCAATTCCTCATGATTGCAGTGAATTTCTCTTCTAACAGATCTATTGGATCTAGTCCATACAAGAAACGAAACAAACTGGCGCTAAGCTATTCCTTTGTACTATTCTCCTCATTTAGCCAAAGCACTGATTGGATTGCCGTTCAGCCTGACTATTTGTTGGGTTTCTCTAATTTCAATTTTTATTGTTCTAAACTAAGTATTGTAAAGCGTTAGTAGTTAAGCAGTTAGCATGGTTAGTAGTTAAATTTCTCGTCAGATATATTTTTATCAAAAATATTTAAGATGAATTGTAAATTACGAACGAACTTCTTAAAAACCCACCACAGTTCAAAACTTTAAACTCTTCATCAAGTTTTTTCTAGTTGTAAAACAATTTTTTAAAATTTGTAAATATTTAGAATTTGTAACTTTGAACTTAAACCTAGCACTTACTATGCCTTTAGAGCGGTAGTTTTTCCACACCCTCAACTGAATCATTTATTTAAAGATTGGAAGTTTAGATTACGATTTTTTAAAAAAATAGCCGCTAATTATCACATATCCAATGATGAAATTTTTTTAACAACATGACGCCTAGCCCATAGGCGCCTCAGTCTTTGATATTTACGCTAAACTATTGATAATATAAATTTAGCGCGAAAGCAATGAGCATTGCAAAAAACTATGCTTATCGCATACACAAACATTCCGTCTAACAAAACTTCCTTTAAAAGCAAGGTAAATCAATTTTTTTACAAAATCCTTATCAGCTCGCAGAAAACTACGTAGCAGCCAGCCGCACACGAAATCAACATACATGTTATTTTACAAACCAAACTTTTCATATCTCGAAAATGATGAAAAATATGTACAAGTTTTTACTATAAAAATTACAGAAACTATTTTTGGTGTGATAACAGCAAAACTAGAGGATGTTGAAAATTTTTTATTTCCTTTTTACACATAAACAATAATTTTGTTTCAACCTAACGTCCAACACAATTCAGTAGACGACGATATCAAGTGCTCAAAAGATGTATCTGAATTCAATAAAACAAAATCTAGTATATAGTGAAAATATATAATTTTAGTGCGGCCTATTAAAACTTTATAGAACAATTCTAGTATAAAATGAATTTAACGGAAAATTGGTGGAAATTTATAATAATTTTTGTGATATTAATTGTAAGTGAAAAATAATTGATTAGATTTGTTAACTCTCTAGAATACTGAAAACATTCAACTGCGTATATAAAACCGTGATAATTGTGATAAATTATTGATGTTCTATGAACCAAAAATAAAACGTGTTTTCGACAACGTGTTCAAGTCTGTAGATAAATATCTAAGTGGACCACAAAATTCTTTGTAGACCTTAAAACAAAATCGACAAGAATTTCGTAAACAAATCAACCAACACCAACCTATACATTTTTTTCTATTTGATAAGCCTGCAATCATCAAGCGTAAATTAGATATCACAAACGTTTCCGAAACACAAAAAACATGAAAAGTCGTTGACGTTGACATACAGATATGAGATAAGTGATCAAAAAAAAAAATTTATTAATTTTGCCTAAATTTCCACAGAAACGATCGTATTCCGAATGGAATGAAATTGCATCGATATGCCCGAATCAATGTGTATGCCAACAGTCCCATTTGCATGACCTGTCAATAGCTCGATGGACCAATAATTTCGATAATATTCTAAGTGATAATGAAAATTTGTATACGACAAATGTGGAAAAAGATGATCACGAGGATAACGAGAATGAAAATGAGGTGAGTAAGCACCGTGTCTAGATATATAGTGTATCGTATCGAATACCTAATTTATATTTATATTTTTTTATTTTGAAGGCATTCTACGAAAACGATTCAACACACTTAAACAACCCTCTTATAAAATTTATCATGTGTTTCTTGCAACTAGACACAAATGTTAAAATTTTATTATCACTGATTCCCCAGGATGTCGAAGCGTTGACGTTACTGTATACCGGAACACAAAATAACTATACTGGTATATGAATATCAAATCAGTCTCGCTGTTTATCTATTTTCAATGTCATTATTCTATCTATAAATTCCAGTTCAAACCAGCGACATCGTAAATTTACCCGAACTACAAATTCTCGAGATACGCGGCAATCCACAACGTGATTTACATTTAGTCATCGATATGGCGATATCAAAATTAAAATTCGCTAATTTCGAATCGATCACCATCTACAGCAGTGACTCGTTAAAACGGCGACATGATAAAATTGACCCATCACAATATTTCGATTATACGCCGGAGAGTGAGAAAAATACGGAATACAATGTTACGCTTGAAATTACACAGAAAGATCAAATCGAAATAGTTCCGTACGAAATTTATTTGCAGCAACTGCGTAAATCGCGAGAAATTTCGTTTTTCGGGTGGACCGATTTAAATGTGCTACGTATACACGAATGTAAATTGGATGAGTTGCAGTGGGAAATTTTTGATGGCCTCGAGAATGTTAAGCATTTATCGCTCGAACATAATGGCATCAAAATTATTCCACCGTTTTCATTTTTTGGTGTACCCAATTTGAAAACTTTATCGCTTGCGCATAACCAAATTTTAGATTTGAATTATCGTTCGACAGCGGGATTGCTCGAACTGATTTTGCTCGACTTAAGCTATAACAATTTAACCAAGTTATCGGAATTAACGTTTCCGCCATTCCCAAAATTAAAAATTGTTAATCTGCGCGATAATCCAGTTCGCACGATTTATCCGTACACGTTTTCTGTTATGAACGATACACGAAAATTAATGATTGGTAGCGAACAGGTAAGTCTTAAAATATCGGGCAAAGAAACGTTTAAACCGTTAAAGAATTTGAAATACTTATCGATCAAAAATTTTAATATTCCGAGCCTGACCCAAGAGACATTTCATAATCTAAAAAGTTTGGAAGTTTTACGTATCGCGCACGGGTCCATTAAAACAATAGAGTTCGACGCGTTTACAGAAAATTTAAACCTAAAACACCTTTTCATAACGAATTGTGGCGTCGAGGACCTATCAATGGACGCATTTTATGGCTTGAATCAAATCGAAATTATTGATCTATCGCACAATAATATCTCAATCATGCCGCCTGGTATTTTTGACGATAAACCACGCCTCAAAGAGATCTACTTGCAGTACAATCAACTGGAATCGCTTCCAAAAAATTTCTTTAACCGGAATTTGTTGAATGTTAAACTGATCCGGCTCACGCACAATCCATGGTTTTGTACATGTGAAATGATGAATTGGAACCAAGAGACAACAAACACGGTGCGTGCAGGTTTAAAGGTAAAACAATGTCATGGAAAAAATAATTTAAAAATTATGGAAAATTGTAATCGAAACGAGTACAACTACATGTACAATAATAAATTGACACCGCGATGTGATGGTGGCCCGGACAATGCTAAGCATCGTTCAATTTACTACACAATTAGGCGTACTCTAAATTGTAAACCGATTGTCCCACCAAAACCGACTAAACCGGTGGCAGTGCAACCAAATCATGATAAAAAATTATCGATTCTTAAAGCGAAACAAGCTCGGGCCGAAGATCAACGGCAACAGTTACTGGCGCATCGACGTTCAAACGATCCGAATATACATAAAATCTACAATTCCGAAAAATCGCATCACTACCAGCATAAATTCGTGTCGAAGTACGAAAAAACTATCGGCCATGAGAATAATCTTCATTACCAGTTGGATTTGATAGATAAACGAAAACCGGTGCATGATAAGCCCAATAGTTATGGTTACGATAAGAATTCTATTTTGTAAATCCTGATTTATTTTAAATATTTTAAATTGTTTTTATAAACTCGAAATATATTTTTTTGGAAATTTGATTCGAATTTTATTATATAAAAGCAACTTTGAATTCATGCTTACAGCACCGTTCAACACTCTAGGAAGAAACAATCAAATAGTCGACTAAGAATAAGCTTACCTCTTAAAAGTGTGGCACAGGTTCCCTTATACAAACTTACGAAACCACCTTGAGCGTAAATTTTCTTGCCACAGTCTAGCATGCCACTATATTTCTTAGGGCCCTTATCATCGGCTTGAATTTGTAATAGACATTTAATCCGTTCACCTGGGGCCATCACCGATGTTGTGAATATTCCGGAAAAGGCCCCGGCAGCGAATAACTGTGTATGTGTCAAAGGCACATCTGCATTTGATCCCTGTTGCAATCGTTTGCCGAGCCCAAAACCAAAGAAACTTATAGCAAAAATTGGCGCTACGCCAGTCAATGGAGCCGACATCCCTTTATATAATCCTAGTGCGCCTTCTTTGGCGATAGTCTGTTTAGCACAGTCTAATGTACCAGCATACAATGGTTTTTGTCCCGCTGCTGGCCTTGGCATTGTTTGTAATCGCACCTAAATACACAAATTCATAATTATTTCATGCACTATATGCGTAAAAAAAATTTGACAGCAAAACTGGAATTTAACCTTTTCGCTGAATGTGATGGGAATCAATGAAACTGATAATGAAAGTGAATTGCCTTCACACACATGCATACATACATATACACACCTTAATTGTATCAAGTGGATGGCCTGCAACCACGGTGCATATACCACCAAATCCACCAGATAAAAAGTATTTAATCACACTGGTCTGCTCAGCCATTATTGCAATATTTTATTTAAAAAATTAAATTTTCATCAACGTTAAAATTAAACTTTATTCACCAATGGCAAACTTCTTAATTAAATAATCAGACACTAGAAACCAAATAATTTAATATGACAATGACATGACAACTGCCAAAGGCTAAACGAAACGTAAACGTACACTGTTTATGTCACCACTGATCGTTGTAAACTGATTCTAATAATCTGATTGTCTTTGTCTAATAGGATTATGGGGGAAAGTCGAATTTTTTATGTGCGCCGAAGAGAGAACGATATATATTTCGTGGAGCTGTGAATGAATTGTGAATGTGATGCAAATGCAACAATCAACATGCAAGTTTAATTTTGGGGGGAGAACTAGGTTGAAAATGTGGCAAAATTTGTTGAGCAACTGTACTGTTTTTACCGCCACGCTTTGGAAACCACTAACAATAACAAATACCTAACGATGTAACTCATAACTTTTGTATCTACATTCTACAGCTATAAATGGGTTATTATTATCAGTCAATTACTCGATAAGTCAACTAAAGAGAACTATTAAACGCGACTAGAGTATCGCTGTCTCAAACAAACGTTTACAGTTACGTGAATAAAATTTTGTCAGCCAATTTCAATTTGCAACCATTTTGAATTCAAAACAAAAACAGCTTACCATACCGGTGTTCTTCCAGTTGCTGCCGCTGTCATTTTCTGTCACAAATCTGTGCTGTGTGAACGCAGAGTAGGTGCAAATCGTAGAAAAAGTAAAATTAAACTTTACGATAAAAATGAATTTGGGCGATCAATTTCCCAATTTTAAAGTGGACACAACTATTGGTGAAATTGATTTTCACGAATGGCTAGGAAATTCGTAAGTAACTACTTAGTAGCTGTAATTTTATTACGAGAAATATAATGAGTTTTTCGTCACGATTTTATAGTTGGGGCATTCTATTCTCACATCCTGCTGATTATACGCCAGTGTGTACCACCGAGTTGTCACGTGTTGCCGCACTAGTGCCTGAATTTGAGAAGCGTAATGTGAAACCAATTGCCTTGTCTTGCGACAGTGTTGCATCACATAATGGCTGGATTGAGGATATCAAGGCATATGGAAGTATGTACATAAATATAGAAATTATATGAGAGAATTTATTAAAAATCTTAAATTATTTGTTAGAATTAAATGGAAAATTTCCATACCCCATCATTGATGATGAGAAACGTGAGCTTGCGGTTAAATTAAATATGTTAGATAGGGATGAAGTTGGAATGGCGGGACTACCGTTAACTTGTCGTGCTGTTTTTATTATCGATAGTAGCAAAAAATTACGGCTTTCGATTTTGTATCCCGCTACAACTGGACGAAATTTTGAGTAAGTTTTTTTTATTTACAGTCTGACTCACAAAATAATATATACGATTGAATTGTAAATGTAATTTGTAGTGAAATTCTTCGTGTAATTGATTCAATCCAGCTAACCGATAATAATAAAGTAGCAACGCCAGCCGATTGGAAATATGGTGGGGAATGTATGGTTTTACCGACAATCAAGGATGAAGATATTCCTGGTTTGTTTCCAAATGGGGTTGAACGTGTTGATTTGCCATCTGGAAAGTCGTATTTGCGGAAGACTAAATGTCCAAAATAATTTTTTTTATAATATATTTTATGTTTAAATTCTGTGACCTAAGAATAAAATTCGCACACCAAAATTTCGATTCAACATGATTTTTAATAGTATCGAATGTATAGCAACTCGATCTCGATATCCAGAATTAAGGTTGGGAGGGATCCCAAACTAAAATTTTAATTTTGTTCACTTTGCCTAACAACAACAAAATAAAATGTGCCTATCTCAGCACGTCAAACAATTAATAATCGTGTAGAAAGGCAGTTTGTAAATGGTTTTGTTTCGAGTAAAACCGAAATAAACTTTCGAACTAAAAAGGTAAATTACTTTTACAAGCGATTAGCTCCATCCCGAATTAATCATCATCTCTTACTTTCAGATTAGAATATATTTATTTGAAATTTGTAATTTAATTTACTTCAAAATTCACTAATATGTTGAAAATAATCACAAATGTGCGCTTGGGTGCCGTTGATAATTATCTAAGGATCCCCAACCACTATCCAAATTTTTCTAGATGCTATTCGAAAGGTAGAAGATCGAAGAGTGATAGGAATGTATCGGTTAAAACATTTGGTACACCGGCTAAGACATCTATACCGCCTAAAGCATCTACACCGTCTAAAACATCTACGCCGCATAAAATATCTACGCCGCCTATAATATCTACGCCGCCTAAAACATCTACGCCGCCTAAATCATCTACAAAGGCTAAAACATCTACACCACCTAAAACAGGACCTAAAAATGTTTTTAATCGGTTGAAAAGCTTAATATTCGGTATTCCATCGGCTCCGTGCGTCAAAGGTAAAACAATGGACAACTCAAAGTGTTTAATCGAAGATTTCTATGGCAATCCTCTTAATTTACCCCGATGTATTGTACCACCGATGCAAGACACATTAACCCGATTGCTACGATCCGTTCAACCATTTCTGAGCGAATGCGATTTTTATAAAACACAAAAACATTGTTGTAATTTCGAGAAACAAGGTGGTACTAAACTTAACCAAGCATTAATCAAATTTGCTGCCTCACGCGAAGACTGGCTTGATCATTTATGGAAGAAATATGGTTACTTGTTGATTCGTGATCCGATACTCATTCATCGAAATCCAACGATTAATTTTCATAAAATGGATGTGGACGGACTGTGTGGCCAAATGCAGTTGGCCGCTCGATTAACGGTGCTCTGTTTGAATTTTCAAAAAATGGCTTATCAAAATAAATTGCCACCGGAAAAAGGGCGTTGTGGAGAATATGAAATGGAATCATATAAAAAAATATGGGGCGCGTGCCGCACAGTCGGTGAAAAGATAGACACGTTAGACTATTGTCCAAAATCGAAGCATATCATATTGGTTATTAAAAATAATGTACAAAATCTTGATTCATTGTGTAATACTTAAATTTACTAAAAAATTTTATAAATATATTTCAGTACTTTAAGATACCCGTCTATGGATGTGAACCAGAACAATCGCTCAGTGAAAATGACTTGCTCAATCAGTTTAACGTTTGCTTGGAACAAATTCATGAAGCGGTGCCAGTTGGTATTTTAACGGCTGACCATCGTGACTGTTGGTATAAAAACAATCAACTACTTCATAAGGATCGAAATAGTATGGTAGCCATTAAAGAAATTCGCGACGCTTTATTTATGATATGCGTCGATAAGAAGATGCCGGGCCAAAAGGATAAATATGACATGGTAACGCAAGGTCATCAAATGTTACATGGTGGCGGTAGTGAGGGAAACACGTGTAATAGATGGTTTGACAAAACACTGCAGATAATTATTGGGCCCACGGGAATGGTTGGTTTTAATTACGAGCATACATCCGTGGATGGATTGTCCTATACTTTATTGGCTGACTATTTAATGCAGTACTCGTAAGTGGCTGAATAATTCTAATCAGAAATAATTATCCCTGGCATTATTTCTATTTATTATCTCTTTAGCGGTAAAGATTGTAAGCTTGATGTACCGGACGCTTGCAGTTTTGCATCACCCAATCGATTAGAATTTTGTTGTTCGAAAGAGTTGCTCGACGCGATTGAATGTTCCAAAAAAAATGTGGACTGCTCGATTGCTGATTATCACCACGAAATTTTAGACTTTAAAGGATATGGTAAGGAGGCAATCGAAAAGGCTAATTTTAGCCCGGATAGTCTTATACAAATTGCAATACAATACGCATATTTTAAGTAAGATTTTTATAGGCGCAATCACTTTTATATAACTAACTTCAAAATATTTCGTTCTAGACTACAGAATCATCCTGCTGGTCAATCTGAAACGGGAACTACGCGAATCTTTAATTATGGCCGAACCGAACCAATTCGATCATGTTGCATTGAAGTTATCAGGTTTTGTACAGCGATGATTTGTAGCGACAACATTCGGTTACATACGGATCTGCTTCGAAAAGCTACTGAAGCGCATAACTGTTTAGTCGATGAGGCAGCTCGAGGTTTGGGAATAGATCGCCATTTCATGGCTCTAAGAGCAATGAGTATTGATCATAATATATCGCTGCCAGAATTATATAAAGACCCAGGATTTATAAAAAGCGGTTACTTTAGACTTTCAACAAATAATTTAAGGTCCAAATTTAAGGTCTTTGGAGTCCATGGTCCATCCGTTCCAGATGGATATACGGTTTGTTATAACCCGCGTGCTGATGATATTATTATTGGCATATCATCGTGGAAATCGACAACGGGAGAAAATCTAACAAAGTATAAAGATATGCTTGAAAAATGTTTGATGGAATTTAAAAAGTTAATAGAATGTGGACCATCTAAACCGAAAAATTAGTTCGTTAGTTATTTAAACTCGAGTACAGTTTATGTTAGAATCGGCAAATTTACCGGACTACCGGTTTGACTGTAATTTTGAGTAAGGTATTAGTTGCAGGCTAATTTTCTTTGTGTTAACCCATCAAGCTACCCGATAATAATAAAATAACAGTACCAATCGATTGGAAACGTGATGATATAATCAACGAGGAAGACAATCTACAAGTGGTTTTCATTTGGCATGTAGAAAGTTATGTTTGCGAAAGGCAATGCCCAAAATATTTTTTTAAATATATTTATGTTTAAATTCTGCCTATGTGACTTAAGAATAAAATTTGCAACCAAAATTGTTGTTGTTTTAATCAGGTGTCTTATTATGTATGTAATTCATCAATATTCGATTGGATTCAAGTGATATGGTAATAAAAGGCAGAATTTTTGAACTAACAAAATTTAGACAAAAATACCGATATCTCGATCTAAGCTCGTCGTTTGAAAAAATTCTCAGGGTTGGGGCCTCTCAAACCAAAATTGTATTTTTATTCACTTTGCCCAATAAAAACATGTTTGCCTATCTCAGTAGCACGTCAAACAAAATTTAATGTAGAAAGGCAGTTTGTAAATGGTTTTGTTTCAAGTAAAACCGAAAAAAAAATTTCGAATTAAAAAGGTAGACTGTTAAGAATATCTGCTATAGATTACATCCAGATTTAATCACATCTCTCGTTTGCTTTCAGATTAGTATATATTTTTTGAAATTTTTAATTTAATTACTCCAAAATTCGCCATTATGTTGAAAGTTATAAAAATTGTGCGCGTGGGTGCAATCGAAAATTTTCTAAGAACATCCAACCACTCTCCACACTTTTTTAGATGCTATTCCAAAGATACTAAATCGCCAAAGAGCGGTGGGGATGCTCCGGCTAAAACATCTACACAGCCCAAGGCAGTAACAAAACAACCTACAAAATTATTAGATCAATTGAAAACTCCAACATTTGCCACAATGCCACCAGCCCCATGTGTCAAGGGTAAAAAAAAGGACAACTCAAAATGTTTAATCGAAAATCTGTACGGTAATCCGCTTAATTTGCCCCAAGCAATTATACCACCGATGCAAGATACCTTAACCCGCTTGCTTAGGGGTGCTCAACCATTTGTGAATGATTGTGATTTTTATAAAACTCAAAAACATTGTTGTGATTTCAATAAACAAGGTGGTGCTAAACTTGGCGATGCACTTGCCAAATTTGCAGCCTCACGAAAAGATTGGCTCGAACATTTATGGATGAAATATGGATACTTGTTGAATCGGGATTCGATACTCATTCATCGAAATCCAACAGTTAACTTCCATAAAATGGATGTGGACGGGCTCTGTGGCCAATTCGAACTGGCCGCTCGATTTACAGTGCTCTGTTTGAATTTTAAAAAAATGGCTTATCAAAATAAATTGCCACCGGAAAAAGGGCGTTGTGGACAATATGAAATGGAATCGTATAAAAAAATATGGGGCACAAGCCGCACAGTCGGGGATAAAATAGATAAGTTAGATTTCTGTCCCAAAGCGAAGCATATCATAATGGTTATTAAAAATAATGTACAAAACTTTGACTTGCCCCGTATACCATAAATTTACTAAAGCTTACTTTAATTTCAATTTCCAGTACTTTAAGATACCCGTCTACGGATGTGAACCAGAACAATCGCTCAGTGAAAATGATTTACTCGAACAGTTTAACGCTTGCTTGGAACAAATTCGAGAGGCTGTACCAGTTGGAATTTTAACGGCTGATCACCGTGACTGTTGGAATAAAAATAACCAACTACTTCATAAGGATCGAAATAGTAAAGTAGCCATGAAAGAAATTCGAGAAGCCTTATTTATGATATGCATCGATGATAAGATGCCGTGCCAAAAGGACAAATATGACATAGTTACGCAAAGTCATCAATTATTGCATGGCGGGGGTAGTGAGGCAAACACGTGTAATAGATGGTTTGATAAAACACTTCAAATAATTATTGGGCCCACGGGAATGGTTGGCTTTAATTACGAGCATACTGCCGTGGATGGAATATGCTATGTTGCATTAGCTGATTATCTAATGCAATACTCGTAAGTGGCTAACTAATTCTAATCATAAATAATTATCCCTGACATTATTTCTATTTATTATCTCTTTAGCGGTAAAGATTGTAAGCTTGATATACCGGACGCTTGCACTTTTGCACCACCCAAGCGATTAGAATTTTGTTGTTCGAAAGAGTTGCTTGCCGCGATTGAATGCTCCAAAAAGAATGTGGACAGTTCGATTGCAAATTATCACCAGGAGGTTTTAGAATTTAAGGGATATGGTAAGGAGGCAATCAAAAAGGCTGATATTAGCCCGGACAGTTTTTTACAAGTTGCACTACAATTCGCATATTTTAAGTAAGTGTTTTCTATACAATCACTTTTAAATCACAAATTTCATAATTGTATGGTTTTAGACTTCACAATCATCCTGCTGGTCATTATGAAACGGCATCTACACGGATCTTTAATTACGGCCGAACCGAAGCAATTCGATCATGTTGTATTGAAGTTTTAGTGTTTTGTAAAGCGATGGTTTGTAGCGATAACCTACGGTTACAGTCGAATCTGCTTCGAAAAGCAATTCTAGCGCATAAATGTTTAGCCGATGAGGCAGCTCGTGGTTTGGGAGTTGATCGCCACTTCATGGCACTCAAAGCCATGAGTATTGAACACAAATTACCCCTGCCAGAATTATATAAAGACCCGGGATTTGTACGTAGCGGTTACTACCAAATGTCAACAAGTAATATACAATCACGATTTAAAGCCTTAACAGTGTATGGTCCGGCTGTACCAGATGGATATGGTGTTTGTTATAATCCGCGCGCCGATGATGTTATATTTGGCATATCCTCCTGGAAATCAGCAAGAGGAGGTATAAATGCGGCCAAGTATAAAGAAACGCTTCAAAAATGTTTGATGGAATTGAAAAAGGTAATGGAATGCGGAGCACCTAAGCCTAAACCAAACGATGATGGTGACAAGAAATCTGCTGCGAAATCGAAGCCGGCTTCCAAAAAAAAGTAGTAGTTTCGGTTGTTTTCGATGGTATGATGTGTGTGTCTGAAAAGAATTGAAAAATAAAATTATTTTTTAGTGTAAGTTGAGCAGACTTTTTAATTTTAAATGGCTCTTTGGCGCTTCGTTAATAATGAATCGCATAGCTATATGCGTTCTGTAGGCCCTATATTTCATTTTGAAAACGTATTTTTTTTTACATGCAATTTAATCATGTTTTCCGAAAGAGATAGCACGACCATAGAATAATTGATCATTCTTCCGAGCTGAGATGGTAGCAATAAACAATAATAAAAAACGGAGGTTGCTAAATAACCATGATTGTTTTTGTTTTTGGTTTGTCGTTGATAACGATCGTTATAAATTTTGATATATGTATTTTGAATTTAGCCAAGCATTTGAAGTATAATCTTGACAGTGCGACATACAGTAGGTGTTTATAACCTAGTTATAAACGTCATGTATGTATAAAATATTTTTATTTTAGAACTATTAGTGTTTAACCTGACGTTATCCTCATGTAATGTGTAGCAAATTCTTTCGAAGTTATTAATATAGGCAGCATAAGGTAGTATGTATGTTATACCACCACCCAACCACACATACTTGTCTGAAATATATGACTACTATTCGGCTTCAGCGCGCTTACTCGCGTAGTAATTACAAAATTTTGCAACCTACTATTTTATAGTACTTGCTATACTTGCACAAAAATAAAATAAAGAAGGAATGTCAAAAACGAAACAAATATAGGAACGAATTATCTAATGTTTACGAAATTGTTTTTTTAAATCGATCAAATGTCAACTATTATGTATTGATTGAAAAGTTTAAATAAAACTAAATTAGTTTTTAACTGTGGTAAGTTGGAATTTATGTGGTTGTAGTGAAATTCACGAATTTTGTTAATAAAACGATTGAATTCAAACAACTTTAGCCTTCATAAAATAAAATCTCACAAAACTACTTTTACTTTCTTTGCCAGCATAGCAAACAGGCACCCAAAAATACTAGTTGCTTTGTTTTTGTGGTAAAACTACTTTCAGACATTGATCTTGTTAAGTTGTTGTTTTGGAAAGAGTAAAGGGGAATTCTTATCACATCGTACACTCATGGTTATATTATTGTTAAATAACTACTTGGTATTTATTTATGTGAATTTTATCTAACCACGTCTGTAATCTGTATCTTCGTATTTTATCACTGCATTTTTTTTTGTACGTGGAACGTCAATGGTATTTTATAGAGAAGTGGGGCTAAACCACGAAATAAAAATATTTCGTTCATACAGTCAATTTGCTTAAAAAACATTGTATTAGTGGAAAGTTCAGTATGGTGAATAGTAATAAGTAATTTAATTTAGTTTCCTATATTTTCATTAATTCAAACTAATTAAATTTGTCCTACTTATTTTCTCGATTTTAGTTTTGATTTGGAGAAAAACATGTTGCGGATTTTCAGCAATTCTGGTGTTAGTGCCGTGAGTATCTCAGATCAAATAGTATTTGTGTTATGCAACTTGTTGATTCTTGGCTCGCTATAATAATATAATGTGAAGACGTGGGTGATTGTTGTGTGCAAACTTCCCGGTTGAATGAAATTGTTTTATTTATGTTACTACTGGTTGAATGAAAAGTGTAAACATTCAATTGGTTTGTTGATTGAATCCATATTTTTATTTAAATAATCAATATTAATTATTTTTGTGTAATTTATTGATAAAATGATAATGTTTCTTATCATTCATTCATACAGAATACAGCTAAAACATTGTTCAATCGATTAATGAATGAGCAATCACTGCGCAATGCAGCGATAACACATAATTATTGTAAATCAATTACAAATCCAGACGGTTTGCCACGACTTCCAGTCCCGTATTTAGAAGACACCATAAAACGTTTTTTGAAAACGACCGAAGCTTTTTTAACCAAGGATGAGTATCAGACCACTAAGGATTTGTGCAAAGATTTTGAAAAAGGCGTTGGAGCTAAACTACAAAATATCCTTATCGAACGGTCAAACAAGCGCGAGGATTGGATGGCAGAATGGTGGGTGAAATATGCGTATTTAGCGTACCGTGATCCCGTAGTTGTCTACTCAAATCCTGGCCTTGCATTCCCGAAATTTAATATAAAAAATTTAAACGATCAGATTGATTATGCCGCCCGTATGGTGTTCATTGCGTTGCAATACAAGAAATTGGTGGATGAAAATAAAATTCCGCAAGAGAAAATGGGCAAATCATTATTGGATATGAACCAGTATAAGCGTATTTTTGGTACGTGTCGTATTCCGGCTCGAGACATAGATAAAATTGAATATCATCCGGATTCAAAGCACATTGGATTATTTTACAAAAATAACGCATTTAAAATACCCGTTTATGGTGGACCATCGGGTAACGACATTCTCAGTGTTGATGAACTAATTGAGCAATTCCGCGATTGCATTGCTAAAGTTAAGGGTACAGTGCAACCCGTTGGAATTCTATCAACAGAACAACGTGATAATTATGCAATCGCGTATGAAGCGTTGACTAAAGATTCGCGTAACTTACAATCCGTTCGTGAAATACAAACGTCTCTGTTCACGGTATCGATCGACGATCGCCTAGTTCCAAATCAAAATGGTGATTACGATACGGTCGCCGCATGCCATCAACTGATCACGGGTGGAGGTTCATTTAGTAATTCAGGAAATCGGTGGTTCGATAAAACAATCCAAATTGTTATCGGTCAAACGGGAATTGCTGGTGTTACTTATGAACATACGCCGGCCGAGGGACAACCCGTTGCCATTATGATTGATCGCATCCTATCAGAATTGTAAGTTATTTATAAATCCTTAATGCGGATGGATACATACTAATCTAGGATTTTTACAGAGATAAAATACCACAACTCGCGAAAGTTGGAAATATAGCAGCACCTACCAAATTAGAATTTAACATCACGCAGGATATTCAAGCCTATATTGATTCTGCGAAAAAAAATATTGACATGTAAGTAAATTATGTCATGTAATTTGGGCATTGCCGTACTCATCGAATTATTTATAGCCTTGCAGGAAATCTCGATATGAACGTGGTACATTTCAAGGATTACGGTAAAGGATTCATCAAATCGCAAAAACTCAGCCCCGACAGCTACATTCAAATGGCGATTCAATACGCGTTCTATCGACTCCACAAAACACCCGGTGCACATTATGAATCAGCTCATACTAGACTTTATATAAATGGCCGTACCGAAACAATTCGATCGTGTTCGCCGGAATCAATAGCGTTCGCTAATTCAATGCTTCAGCCGACATCTGATGCTGAACGCGTCAAACTTTTGCGTAACGCTATTCAGGCGCATAAAGATTATACAGCACTAGCGCTACAAGGACAAGGTGTTGATCGGCATTTCTTTGCACTAAAACACGCGGCAAACGAAAATAAAATTCCACTCCATCCGATTTATAGCGATCCTGGTTACGTACGTAGCCTTCACATGCGTCTATCCACCAGTCAAGTCGCATCGAAATATGAATCATTCATGTGCTATGGTACCTTAACCGAGGATGGTTATGGCTGTTGTTATAATCCACGGGAAGATGATATGTTCTTCGGGATTTCATCGATGAAAACGTGTAAAGAGACTGATGCTGCAACATTTGGCAGTGTGTTGGCCGAATGCTTTAGAGAAATGCGGAATTTATTGGAACGTGCGACTGAAATTAAGGTGGCGCAAAGTAAATTGTAGACGCGATACAAGGCAAATAATATGTCTACATCATGTGATGATTGTGCCTTATCATTGAAATATTTTTTATAACTGTTATTACCTATAATGTATATGGTGTTTGATATTTAATAGCTAATATTATAAAAAAATATGTAAAATGTTAAATGCTGCCTTTTTTATTATCTACTTTAATTAAGTAAAAAATTCATATAAATCTTTATTTAAAGTGGTTTTCGTACTGCTCCCATATCGAGGCCAATATTTAATTCGTTGAATGCCCGTTTCATTGCGGTGACCCAGTCGCCTAGAAAAAAATATGCATCAACCATTATTAACGAGTTACGGAGAACAATATGTTTATAAAACCTACCGTATTTAAGAATAAATTCAACTCGTGCTGTTAAAATTCGTTGCACTTCCCGTGCCTTATCGACATGACCATTTTGCATATGATTGTAAATATCAATCGATAGTTCTGGGCATATATTGAGAGTAGTCATAATAGATGAATCGAATCCTAGTGCTAAAGCACCACAAAGCGTTGTATCTGAACCTAAAAATATCGATTGGCCATATTTCAAACATCCCGCACCAGCCTCCAAATTATTCGACGTGTATTTAATGCCGGCAAAGTTAGGTATCTTACCAGCCAAATCAATAAAGCGTGGCATATTCACTGGAATCGAGAGATAAAAGGTTTACGTGTTAGTGTCAAGGTTATTTAAGTACGCGCTTAACAATAATAAATAATGGCAGCTTAACAACTAGAAAGCTGAGAAAATAATGTGCTAGATAAGATAAAATTCTGCGCTAGTAGTCTTGCATCATAAAGATTATTAAAAAAAAATCGCTAATCATGCGAACAATGTTCTTAATGATGGGGAGGTATAGATTATCAGACACTTGTTTACGTTAAATATACTCGAGTGTTTGATAAAAATATGTGTACCCACCTATGTTGTTTTAGGTAATTGATTAGAAAATATATAATCAATAAATTCCAATACACTTTTGGTTTGAATTTATATTTTAACTAAAGTAATAATATATAAATATAATTTGATTTGTATTTCGCCGAGATGAGATATCATTTTGGCCATCATACAGTAAATACAACATCCAATTTTTATGTGCAAATTCATTGCCAAATTTATCATCGGTAAGTGATAGCAACGTATAATTAATTACCATTCTGCTAATCCGCACTACATAGTAAACAATAAAGTAGACATTTTGGCTTATGGCCAATGAAAAACAAAAAACCCGAAATGAGGTTTCTCGCAAACAAAGCGTTTTCATAAAGTTATGAGTTATGAATTACTTGTGATTAGTAATTTCTAATTTGCCATTGACGGGATTACATTTTTTTTTACATGTTATACATATTATATGAAGTGTACTTACATTCAATCTGGGTAAACATCGGTATATGATAATACAAGATTGGCGTATTCGGACAATATTGCGAAATCACTTCAATATATTCCACAAGCTTTTCTTCGGTCCGTGGTTTGAAATACAACTCGGGTAAACATAAAATTGAACCAACTTTTAACTCTTCCGCATGTTTAGTTAACTCGATCACATCGGGTAGTGGACATCCACCAACTTGGACCATCATTTCGATTTCATATTTTTTACACGCATCCCACCATAGTTCCGTGACTTTTTTACGTTCCGCTACGCTTAGGCACATTCCTTCGCCTGACGTGCCATTCACCAAAACTCCGGGAATTCCTTTTTGTTTTAAATAGGCTGCATATTTATCAATTAGCCCATAGTTTACGGATTGTGTTCTAAATATATACAACAAATCGTATGATTAGTAAAATTATTGAAGGGGATTTTATTGTTTGATTTTTGTGGAAAATACTCACTTATCGTTATTGAATGGTGTGAATACGGGTGCCATTAGTCCCTTAAATTTTATTTGAACCATTTTTGTGATCCGCTGTTTTTGTTGTGTGATGTTGCAAACTGAATTGAAATTAAACGACTGAGAAGAGTATCGAGTATTTTATAAGACTAATATATTTTTATTTGGCTTTTTATATACGCGGATGACTGATAAGAATATGTGTCCAATACACTAACGCGATAACACAGTGTGTAGTGGTGCGGTGCCGAGATACAAAATTTTTTAATTCGGAAATTGCAGTTCTATCTATGATCTGAGTGATTAGTGCGGATAATTTATAATATACTGTTTGGCCGAAGTACGAGTTTTTTTTACGTCAATTTTGAATTAAATATTTAGTGTTTGTGTGTGCGATTTGTGCTCGAAGTTTTTTTATACACTCATATGTATATTGAAAACAGAGAATTTGAGCATGTATGTATAATAAATTCGTGGACGTTTACAATTTAGCATATGATACGATGATGCGGTGCGACAGTGAATTTCATTCGATTATATCACATTCAAAATTTATGTGCGACAGTTGATTAAGCAATACATTTGATAGTCGTGTTGATGTTGTCTGCTCGTTATACAGGCAAATATACTTTTGGCTAGGAGTAACGAAATAAATGTGTGCCAAAATTAAGCAAAATACTATTAAAATAACTTGAATAACTTGTAATGGGTGAGGTAAGATTATTTCTATGATTTGTTTCGGATCCAGCAGGTAATAAGTAGAGTAGGGTGATAATAGATAACCAAATTATTTTTACGTTCATAAATAATAAATGACGTGAGATTTTTTATCAGAAATTTGAATTTCTACAAAGTTTTTGGTCCAACAAGACTGACGAAGTGAAAATCTTTCCTAGTTTTTATTGTAATTTTTTTAGTGGGGTACACTGGGCATATTTGTGCTTTAATCGTTCGAACTCCTGTTCAAAGATGTTAAAAAACCTCAAATTTCATCCCACTGTCGAGCTCACATTGCTCTGTACCCATGCTTTTAGATGAAGCAAGCAATTTGTCGCTGCGCAAGCGTAACTAGCTCACCTTGACCAATAAGGTTTGAAAAATGAGTTGTTAAATTCCACCATCTCGAAATGAAAAATTCTCAAATTGTATTTTTAAATCTCGAAATTTCAATTAATCCTTTGAATCAATCTAATTTCTAATTCTAATCAGGTTTTAATAAAAATGAAATTTTGAATAGAATATCGAATCAATTTTAGGACAATCAAATCAAGAGCCCACAAATATATTTAAAATAAACTTATACTGGATGTATGCTGCGCACTACACCTATGTATATACATACGTTATGGTTATGAATGATTATAAATTCGGGGTTTCCAATTGTTTTTTGTTGATTTTCTACCTAAACTATTGGACTTGATAGTTCGTTTTGAAATGATCCATAATTCTTCAATAATAATAATAATAACAGTGTTAAAGGCCATTACTGGCCCCTTACTGAATCAACAATCTGGCTCCAACGGTTTCGATCCTGAGCTTGGTCTTCATACTGTCTTAGACAATCTGAAGAGGCCAAGTCGTTCTCTACATCGTGGAGCCATCGTCGCCTGCAACGACCTCTGCGCCTACCATATGGTGGCTCTCCTTTCAGAGATCGCTGCACAATTCGTTCCGGATCATAATCATAATTCTTCAAACTCATATTAAATATCCAATTCAAAAACCTGCCATCCCAAACGGAAATCAGTTTTACAATGCAGGGTCAAAAATTAGGGCATTCTATTCCAAACTCCCTGCTTTGTGCTTAATATATGGAGCTAGATGAAACAAATCTGGATGATAAGAGATCAGCGGAGAAAATCATACTGCTAACTGTAGAGGATGTGCGGTGTACAAAGAAATAAGGAAAAAATTGACTCCAGAGAAAGGAGCGGAAGTTATATCGACCAATTATACAAATGTAACATAACTATTGTTTATTGCCCACCAAACCAAACTATTAAGAGGGACCAATTTGCAAATTTTTTGAAAAACTTGGAAGATAACTTGCAGGAGATGATTACAACCCAAAACATCCTCAATGGGGGTTAATATTAGTAACACCATAAACGTAAACAATTGTAGGAATATATGCAAAATCAAAAGTTAAACCACATCTCTATTGGCCAACAAATAAGAAAAAAGGGTTTCTGATATAATACATCTTTGTGTAACCAACGAAATTGGCAAACATCATGTAATATCGGAAACATGTTATGAGCTATTGTCGGATCATACACCAATATTAATTAGACTTAGCATACAAATTCTAAAATCAACATTACTTATACCGTTAATAAACAAATATACAAACTAGACACAATTTAATAATATAATTAATATATATATATATATATACAAATATGTATATATATATATATATGTATATATATATATATATATATATATATATATATATATATATATATATATATATATATATATATATATATATATATATATATATATATATATATAGATATATATATATATATATATATATATATATATATATATATATATATATATATATATATATATATATGTATATATACATATATATATATATATATATATATATATATATATATATATATATATATATATATATATATATATATATATATATATATATATATATATATATATATATATATATTTATTGAACAAGATAATCTATTAGAATAACGAGAGCGTTACATGCAGCCGGGTAAGGCAATACGACCATACATTGCGACCTACATATTCAAACATTAGGCATTACAGCAAAAAGTACCAGTCAAAATTACAACAACATTCCAATGCATTAGGCAGGGAATGACTTAAATGGCCCAGATTTATTCAGAGTAACACTATACTAAGTTGTAAATTTTGAAAACTAAAATTCCTAATAAATTTGTTAAGGCTCAATCGGTTTCATGGGCCCCCTTTACATCTTCTTGAAAATATTTTAGGAATGTTGAATACAATTCTACTTTAACACGTTTTTTCAACAAAGTGGTATAAAAATGCATATCAATTTCTCAACTACCTTGATAGTATGGTTGTACGTCGTATATTATCCTTGATTAATCAGGCAATTTAGACCACAGATTAGGTGTGATTTCCAACCAAACCAGCAAAGACTTTTTATACATTAAAATATTCACGATATAAATGTATACATCCATTAAATTCTCAATAAGTATAAATCTTATGCAAATTAAGCGGCGCAGGCCTATAAAAAAGCAATAAAACCTGTCAAATCAATCACCTGGTGCTGTTCAATGACATTTTGTTAATCCAAAAATTAATTTTACTCTCGCACCAAAACAATGTGCTGAATGCTGATGCGCGATATATAAAATATATTTGCAATGGAAATTCTCTTATGATTGTTTGCCGACTATATATACACACAGCAATAATAATCATATTATAAAATGTAGAACATAATCGCGTATTGTAAATTCAAACAAAACAACATTTTTTGTTGTATATAAATGTACATATATTTAGAGCGATAATTACATTTAAAACGATTATAATTAAAATCGCGCCTTATCTACAAATTTATGTTTAAGTACATACATATTTATGTCGCATTGGAAAGTAAAGCAATCAAACAGTCTCTTTAGGCTAGGCATGTGTTTATGTATTAGATGACAGAGAATTGCGATTATTTACCGCACTTAGAGTGTATGGTTTATATTATTATTTTGTTTGTACACAAATCGAAATTATTGGAATTGTTTTGAAAATATATCAGCCGTTTGCGATATGCATACTAATTATTTGCATCGATCACGCAGTTCTTTCACTCGCGCCTTTGTGATTTTTTTTTTGTATATTTGGAAATGCTTTTGAATGATGCGATTATGAATAAGAGATATTTGCTTATACGGTATGCATACCGTACTAGTTAGGACATAGTTTCATATTTGTTGTATATATAGAGAGTTCAAGGTGTTTGAATTTTAAAATTTTTTTGAAGGATTTTGTTTAGTTTTGGTATTTTCTGAGTTTGTAATCAAACTATTTTTGATCTGAACCATAATAATATAGTGAAAGGGTCAGGCAATGTCACTTCCTGAATATGTATTTATTCAAACCTTCACACACAATTGGTTTCAGTCATGCAAAATTTTGTCAATATCAAGGTAATAAATAATTTTCGGTAATATATAGAAAGGTACATATATGTATGTGACAAGGCCAATTTCGCTTATTTCATGCATATAATAATAAATTAGGTAATTGGCTGAAACATATCAACAATATCACGTTTCATCCGCGCGCGGTTACCTATATGGAGCCGCGATAATTAATTTTAAATTTCTTAATTGCAACATGAACGTTTCATAATAATGTGTTGCAATTACGAATTGATTAAATCTTATGATATTAAAAGATTGGCTTTAAGATAAGCGCTTAATGATCGAGTGGTATAAAATACTTTCAAAAAAAAAATTTCCTTTTTATGGTTGCAATATGCATTGTTGTAAACTAATCACAACAACTATATGCTGAACCAAACTCTAAAATGACTTGAAACGCAAAAAATGTCTGCATTCTAAAAACCAATGTTTATATATGCATAAATATGAAAGCTTGACCCAAATTTTTGTTGTATACACATATTTTTAGCCAGCACAGCCAATAAACTATAAACAGACAGATTCTTGATTGATTTCTTTAAGCAACCAACAAAATGTATTTTACTTTTATTTTCTTTGTAGACTTTATCGCGTGTTTTTTCTTCAAGTAATCGTTCGTCTCATCGACCCATATCATCTTTTAGCAGTTTCGCAAATGGATGGATTTTCATTCAAGATTCATACTCAATTATTTTGGATTGAAGAATTTTGGTACCGTCTGTTTGACTCGATTGGACGTATTTGGAGATCATTGTATAGTAATGATGAGGCTGACCGGAAGTTGGATGATTGTGAAAAGGGTATACAACTAACAGAATTTTTACCATGTGTCAATCAATCAAACCTCATCGACGAGACAGCCATTTAAAGAATATATATAAATAAAACATGTTTAAATTATTTAAAATAACGTTTTTTTATTAATGTTCCGTTTCCTAACATATACATAACCAATTTATATCTCTAATAACAATATTTTACCATGAACCTCTAAAAGTCACCTAACGAATATCACAGCCATATCTAATTTTAACTCATTTCCATAACCATATATGGTGAGGTAAAGGTACGTAACAACTTAATAAAAATAAAACAATCTTTTTTGGACATTTTTATTAACTTTAACCTCAAACTTCAAATAAACTTTATATGTATACACAAAATAATTTCAATTTCGTGATGAACCATGAATTAATTGAGTTATTAGAAATTATTATTTTCATTCCTAGAAGAACGATATTATATCGAAATAATATTGTCTTGTATGAAGAAAAAAAGCGCAAACATTTCTTTCCGAAAATATAACAGTTTTATATAATATTATGTATGTATGTTACATAACCATTGTAGACCGATTAACGATCGTAATTAAAAAAAGATGTTTATTAAATTAACATTAAAATGAATTAAAACTACAAATTATACCAATAATGAATTAAAAATAATTGATTTTATAACTATTAAAACATAAATTTTATGATGAAAGCAAAACGAACTGTTCGAATTTTTAAAAAAACCGAAAGTATTAGAATCCCACAATTTAAAATAAAATTTGAATTAAAAAATTGACAGCTCAATATTCTGTTTCTGTATAGTAGAGAGGTATCCGGTTAGCGCTGCTCGGTTGATTGTTATTTCTGCACTCACTATTTAATAATAATAATGATATAATTAATAGTAATTTTATAGTGTTATAATATAAAAATTGACTTAATTGGGTGTTTTACGTTTAATATTTTCGAAACGTGAGATACATGGCCATGTGAGATATCATTTAGTCTAGATTATTTTCTGCAGACCACTTAAGGATAAAAAGTACAATTAATCGTGTAACAAGTAATATAATTCAACAAGAATTTATGTAGCTTTAGATTTATAATTTAAGTTATGTTGTGTGTTACGTTACATCTATGTCAAGTTTCTTACTTCAGATTGGCCATTTGGTATACATATACATACATATCTCATAATGGATTTTGAAACCTATCAAATATTGTTGTGTGAATGATAAAGGTTTGTTGAATCCTTCTGTTTTATTTAAAACTTGCTAACTTTATAGAACCATGAAATTTTTAAATTCAAATAATTTTAAAAATTCAAGAAATTTGTTTGATATAGGGAATTTCAGAAGCATGTATTCAGCTCGGCAAGAAATAACCACATTCAAATTAGTATAGAAAATGTATAATCTTTAAAAGCATTAAATATACGAACTGTTCTATATGGGTCTCAGGATTAGCCAATGAGATTGACCATATATTTTTCAATTTAACAGCCGGTAAATTTGGCGACAATTCAGAAAACAATCTGAATTCTTCGGTTTCGATCTAAACTTTACACTTAAAAATAATTTATCACGTCGCCACTCAAATTTTTTTTAAAACCATTGCGACCTAGGGATGTTTCGCCAATTCATTGATTATAAATAGGGTGTTTTTAACTCCAGTTAACCGATACGTAATTACCCATTTAGTTCGAAAATTTAAAAAACCGAATTGCTTGTCTTGTATTCAATTTCAAAGTATTCGCTGTTCTCATTTTATATATCAACTAATATTTTAAATTATCAATTACAACCAACTCTTCAACAAATTCGGGTATTTTAGTATATAAGTATATATGTGCCGCATATATGCTGGTACGGTCTCAATTATAACAAAACTCTTATGTACTTGGCCTCTTGTCTTTTGAAATTTCTATTACAGTTAGATATATCCATTGTATGTTACATTATTTCTTAAAATACCGATAATAAAGTAATAAAGATAAAGTTAACGTAATTTGCTAAACTGTATAAACTGTGGGATCTAATATTTTTAAGTTTAACTGATTTCGATAAGAATTAAAATTTAGCTGATTTCTAGAAAGGAGCAAGAGAGGCTGTGTTGTAAAATTGACACAGTGAATAAAACATTCACTAAATAAATTTTTGAAAGATATATACAGAAGTGAATAAACAGAGACTTTGTCGTGCCATAGTAGCATGATCGAGGCGTTGAACAAGGCCATGGATGGTCGCTACTCTGCAGAAATACGCTGGTTACTGTAAATTAAATTATCTGATTATTTAATTATTATAACTATGTTATCTATAGAGTTAGTGAAATTAAATATTCGCGTGGTTTTCAAAATCACAATATAAATTGTGTGGTACAAACTTTAATTTGTCTTGCTATGACAGCGTAGGTACTACTTTGCGAAATTTTGATGTGAAATTTTCATTTGTGTTTTTGCAAATTGACTTTTTATATGAAAATTTTCAATTAACTGCAACAGCGTATAGATCAGAACTTAAGCTCAACTAATCTGTTAGTTTCTACTTTTAAGTTAAACAATTAAGCCCCGTGTGCAGTTGGTCTGAAATATAATTTATAAAAATGACGCAAGCGAAATCGAAATTGAAAATTTCATAGCTAAGTTTCGCTCCATACCTATAATAGTATGCGCAGTTTAACTAGCGACATGGATGTTTTTCGTATTAGAGTATACATAATGCGGGTACATATAATACCATAATTGATTGGTGTAATTAAAACTGCGGGTAGTAACCAAGAAATACACAATTCATATCAGTGAACAAATTATAAAACTAATTACATCTTATATTTTGAGGGTGAACAAGTGCATTTTCCATACAAAACACTAATTTGGGTACCTACCCATATCGAAAGCTATACCTGAATTATTATTTTTAAACAATCAGGCATGTATTATAACTATTCTATAAGGCCTTCCTGTCACGTTTTGAACGTTTTGTAAAAAGTTACGACAAATTCGATTTCGTGTTTCGGGTAATTATTTCAGAAAATAAGGAAATGTTCTGGTTATAATATATTGAAAAAATACATAAAGTATTTATACAGACACAACTTGAATATCTCAAGAAAATATTGATATACAACTTGATAAATTGCACTTGAAGCAAGAACATCTCTTTTGTTGTATCAGTTTGTGTAAACTTATATATTTTAGAGGTCAATTTAAAGTGTGCACAGGTAAATAACATTACAATAAAAAATATTTTATGCTAAGGACATGGTCAAATTAATATGTCTGAATCATATGTATGTACCTACGCGTAAGAATTACACTTCGCTTTAATCACCTTCCTATCTTATCCAAAATAGAAATAAGTTATATATATAATTGATGCGGACACAATGACATATCTGCGCATATATATGTACATATACCACCACCATACTTTCATTAACAGAAACAAAACAGATCAATGAAGCAAACGTTTTAAACTTCCTCAAACCAAAATAATTACTCGTATACACATAACAATTAAAAATTTATAAGACGCGAAAAATACAATCACTTTGAATATTTCCGGAAATTTCACACACTTAAAACTAAAATCAATATCGTTAAGTTGTTCTTTGATTTTTTTTATTTATAATAATTTTTATTAAAAATACAAAAAATCAATCAAAGTCCAATTTTATTACATAAACGAAAACTGGCATGCATAGGCTTAATCCTTTTATGGCGTAAGATGAAGGTAAATTATTTAAATTATTTTCTTTCAATCAAAAATGAAAATAAATTTTTGTTAAAAAACAATTCACAATTCAATAAATTATTTAATGCCGCGAATTGATGAAGTCAACGCAATTTACAATAATCATTTTTTTTTGCTTTTATCTTAAAAATTGTGTACATATATAAGTATCTTCGCGAGCTTGAAGACCATGAATGGCTATAAAGGAAATTATTATGTAATTATATGCTATATTAATGGCTATCTTGTAAATCTGTTGGATTTAAGACCAAAAATTTATCATAAATAGGTGCTAAAAATACACGTATTTGTAATTACCTATGTACATAAAAAAAAATATGACGACTCTATAAGAACGTGCAAATATATAGGTTTTATGCCATTGAAGATTTTTAACTTAATGTTAATGAGAATTAATTTGTAAATTTTCGTGTTTACAACAGTTTATCTCGCGCAAATCATATATATAATTACAATTTATTTTGGTATATGTATTTTTTGTTTTGTTTGTAATCGATTTGAAAGTCATTGCAACATTTATAATTAGAGGTAATAATATAACTAGACATATGTATATGAAAATACAATGTGTATTGCTGAATATATAACCTAGTTATCTTAATTGGGTAAATGTATTCACACATATATGTATATATAGAGACGTGTATTTCATGTAAATGAAGAAATATTCAAAATTGCTATATAGTTACCATCCATTATAGTTGGTTAGTGAATGCATAGATTATATCGCACCCACCAGAAAAAGCTGATTAAGAAATTAACACATCCGAGTGAGGCAGTTACATATTACATTACTACTTTCGTTTTTTTAATGCATGATACTTTTCCACAAGTATCTTAAAGATATTTAATATCTTTATTTATTGATCTTGTATGTTTTATTATTTTAAAATTTATGGTAACATTCACAGTTTAAACTACTCATTAAGCTTACTCGATTATAATTCAAGTGAGCTTATTGAAGAAGATTGTGCATTATTCCAAACTGAACCGAATTTAGTTTCAAATTTCGTGGTACGGCCTTTTATTCGCTTAAGGTATTTCAGAATTTTATTAAGATTTTTGAGAGAAACTAGTCATGCGTTGGCTAAGTTCATTCTGAATAGGAGTTCTGTAGGAAATATAGTATGCTTTATAGTATAGTATGCTTTAATATAAAAAGTATTTTTCTCCGATCGTAGGAAAAATATATCTTTCCGTCGTTTTTTCGAAACGAAAAGCTCATGATTCCAGTATGTTGTATTTGTTGCTAAGCAACTAGTAATAATAGTACGAGAATATTTTTTTCTGGCCTTGGCCGGGAATATATTCCCGTATGGATTTAACGAAAATTATTTATGTCTTATGATGTCGTGGCTAACTAAGCAATAATTTTATGTTATTTTCGATTTTTTACTTTGTTTTGATTTCTTAATATGATAATTAATGAATAATACTAAAAATTATTTTGGGTTTATATTCGTTTTAAAGTCCGATCGGAGAAAAAATAGTATGTACAATCCAGAGGAAAAGTGCATTCCCGGACTCCCGTGGTGGCCAATTTCCACTATAGTCCGGGAATGCAGTACTTTTCCTCCTAATTATACAATATACTATTGATTTATTTAATCGGTACCTCAGAAGGTACTGGTAAAATTAATTTTACTCTATTGAGATTTTTATAGTTCTGTTATGACGAGACAATTAATCTAGCAGTTTTGGTGGAATAAATCATTTACTGTACAAAAATTATTTTTCTATGTTGATCTTTTTTGTCATTAAATTTGCGCTTACTGGACACTATAGATCAAAATTTCAAGAACCTACATTAAAAAGGTTTAATTAAGATTTTTTCGAACGAGTATTTTCAAGAAGCTCTTTTTCATCGTCATATGATCAGACGTCTTCCTTTAAAGAGGACAGTCCTCTTTTTCTAATCATCGTCCGATTTAAAATTATTATCATTTTTGCTTACTTTTGTTTTTCCACAGCATATTTCCATAGTTTCTTCAATAGAGTATTATTATTAAAGTTGGCTGGAACCTAAGCAGGTTCCGCACTCAATGCCACTCTGGGCCCATGGTGCAAACCGAGGATTCTATCATAATTCGCAAATGCGCTCGGCTGCTCTGGCAAACTGTAACAGCTTAAACCATGGCAGGGATGACAATTGACCTACATTTAAAGATCTATAATTAAGAAATCGGGACCTAACTATCTAACTAAAGCGGGACAGCCGCAGACAAAGTAAATGCTGTCATCGTCATCTTCAAGACAGTTGTCACACAAGGAATCTTGGACAAGTCCCATTCTTTTTAAATGGAGAACTCTCATTTGGTCTTTCTTCAAGGATACAGCAAACTTTGTGAGTCTCAGATTAGGTTCACAAATGAACTACTTAGCCACTCGGCAAGTAGTAGAAGCTAGCCAATTACGCTTAGCCTGCAAAAACATATAGTTTTTAATAGCTTCCTTACCACAATTAAAGGTCAGGGGCACTACCGGTTCAGGTCCAATGAATTCCATCCTTGAACCTGTTTTAGCTAAAACATCAGCTATCTGATTACCTTCAATGCCACAATGAGCCGGAACCCACATAACTCTGACACGATTATTAGAACAAAGTTTGTATGAACCAGTTTGGAAGTGATCATAGGATTTCGTAATGAATTGAGCACAGGTTTACTATCACTGCATAGAATAATGTCTTTTCCGGAAACAGCGAGATTAGAAGCGTCAATCGCACAACGTGTGAGTGCAATCAGCTCCGCTTGGAATACAGTGCAGTTCCGGCCTAGACTCCCACATGATTGTAGGTCATGTTCAGGACAATAGGTTCCAAAACCTGTCCTTGAATTCTTGAGACGACCACGAGTTCCTCGTTGAATAAACCACCGAGAAAGAGATATCAAAGCAGAATTCTGGCAAAAATTTGTCATTAACCATATTAATTTCTGGTATATATGAGCTGAATAAATTGTAGATTAGTCTATGCCCTATTATCAGGCCGAGAGCGTTTCACGCACCAATAAACAGCAGGCGAAAGGCAGCGGAGCATGCCGAGCCTAGGATGACCGACTGCAGTGGGGGCAGAAATAAAATGCCTGCAAAGCAAGTATAGAAGAAGAGTAAATAGCACCCGTAATAGCTCGACAAGCCATACCTTGTATGCTATTAAGCTTCGCAATGACAGAAACTGACTGAACCACAGGCCACCGACAACAGACGCGTAAGATAGCATAGGTAAAGCTAGAGATTTGTAAATAAACATCAGTATTTTGGGGGTCAGACCCCAGGACTTCCCAAATGCTCTTCTACACTGCCAGAAAATGGAAGTGACCTTTTGCAGTTTTGTTTCAATATGAGATTTCCAGGAGAGTTTACTGTCCAGAATGACACCCAGATGCTTTACTGTGTCGGTTCTAGCGATCGTTTCTCCAAAAAGAGGAGGAGCAGACAGCTCTCCGGTATTCCTACGTCTGGTGAAGACTATCAGACTAGTTTTCGATGCATTAACGTACAGCCCTTTCTCCAGACACCACATTTCTACAACTTGGAGAGCGCGTTGCGTTAAGTTTGATTGTATGCAAACTATTGTATGGAAACTATAACTAGTATGTACATTAAGGTATTTACCCTGAACCAGAACGACTAAGTCATCAGCATAGAGACACAGGAGAGGTGACAGAACACCTCCCTGGGGACAACCTTTAGTAACTTTGACCGAAATGGAAAGGGAGTCCAGCTCGGCCACAGCAATGCGCGACCGCAGCAAAGATCCAATCCAAGTAACAATGGTTTGGTCAATTCCAAAGTTTGAGCAGGCTTCAGTGATGGAAGCGAAAGAAGTACTATCGAAGGCACCCGCAATATCGAGGAAAGTGCCCACAAGAAACTCCTTAATACTAAGCGATCTTTCAATCCTCGTAACAAGTTCATGCAGCGCAGTTTCACATGATCTCCCAACTCTGTAAGCATGTTGAGTGCTACTAAGTGGGATGACAGATAAGAGATGATCCCTACTATATCTGTCAATAGAGTAGCCCAACTCTTCAAAAATTTGAGGTTTTTCCGATCCGCCCATATCAGATTTATTTTATCTGCATATATCAAAATTCATGTTGTCTCTTACTTTATCCTGTTCACCTTTATTAAATTGGGAACATTTTGATATTTCCACCGCCTGGAAGTTCAGGATCCTCTTCTGTGCCAGGTATCATAGCACGCAGGAGATGTATGTGAAGCTGGCCCGCAAAAAAGGCGTTACTACCGATAAATTTTTTTTCAGAATTTAGAAAATTAAGTATGGAAAACAAAAATCCATCCCGAAAAATATTATACCTATAAATATTATATTACGACGATTCAAATGCGAATATAGAAATGAAACTACATATTAATTCCGAGCAGAAACTACATTAATTCCGATATAGACTGGCAATGAGAACGGTAATTTACTGGCCTAACTTTATTACAATGGTTAAGCTATTTAAAAACACTCATTGTCATTGTGCTTTATTTCATAGGGATTGATATATTTAGGAGCAAATGGAACAGATATGAACAATCCACCACCATCGAATAACTTCCACCTCTAAGCATACAGTGTGTGAGTTATCGAAAAATGCTCATTTGCCTATAATTGTTTCAATGGCAGGAGATATATGTGAGGTTAGCCCGAAAAAAGACTTGTAAAAAGATGAGAAGCAACATTGAAAAATTATTAAAGAAAAAACGAGACAAAACTTCATTTTGTTGAAAATCAACCGATGAAACAAAGAGAAACACACCCAATACAGATTTTCGTTTTCTGGCACAAGATAACGACATTCACCTTTCTGCTAGAAAATATGAAAAAAACGCACGTACAAAACTGTTAAATATTGTAGCACTTTTGACCGTTTTTGTTTTGATCAAAATTAAAAGTTACGCACGTTCAAAACTATTAATATTGTAGGACTTTTTGACATAGTTTTATTTTGTTTTAAATTGAAAAATTAGTTTTTGGCAGTTGTATACGTAGATCTTGTAAAAGGAAATTGCCTAAATTGCAGCAAAGATTATTTATCTCCGTTTTAAAATTATCAACTATACCTAAGCTCAAATATATTGATATATATTTTTAGTACAATCTGCTAAAAAAATGATTTATAATTATAATTAAGAAACTAATCAGTTTTTGAGAAGCCTTTTTCCGGGCTAAAATTTCTGGGTTAACTTCACATCTGTACGCAAGAGCAGTGTTCATGTTCATTTTACTCAGTAATTATTAAATTTACTAAGCTATTCCATTTGGCTGAAATTTCCAATCGTTTCGATAAATTTTGCTTCTTTGCTTATCGTCGTATAGGCTAAGCTGTTCTTTGCTTACTCTAAACGATGATAAGTAAGGAAGTTAAATCTCTCTAATGATTGGACATACATAGATACAAGATTTAATAAGTTTAAATTTCATTGATTGATGGTATATACGTCGATTCGTTTTAAATATCATAATTTTTAATAGTATTTACAATTAAAATTGCGATATTATGATTTTTGAATAAATTACTTAGTGCATTTACAATATTGCAATGAGTCAAGACTAACAAAGAACGAAACATATAGTCATGGCGACAGGTTTTATCGATTAAAAACTTGACATTATATTTGCAATACATATATTTTATATTAGCGGAACAAACTTATAGACAGACAACAATTATGTAATTTTTGTTATCAAATTCAAATAAAATATACAACAAACAGTTTAACTTTCAATTTCAAAGTCATTCAAGTGTGACGTGTATATATATTTGCGATATCGTATTTAATCATGTTTTGTGACATAACCCCAGGCGCGCGCGTTTACCGCGCGCATTACGTACATACATTACGAATTATTTCATTTAGGTGCGGAGAACTAATTTGAAATGTCTCTATATTAAATTCAAATATGCACTTTTCGGGGATCTTCTTTGTACAGTATCGCATCATTGTATATAGTTTAGATATAAGAAAATCATTGACTCACTTATTTTTTTTCATAGAAGCGTGTTTTTGTGTTAAGCAGTACGCATATATTGTTATAAACACGTATATATAATATTATATATGGAACGTACTTACAGAAAAAAATCTTGAAAAAGACCAAACAATAAATTTATCCCAAAACTACTCATACCTTGTCTATTACCATATGTGTAAAGTTGTTTTGTCTTAAAGCAGAAAATATAAAGATTTTTGTCTTGTGTCATATATTAACGTGGTTTTTTATATATACATACACATACATGTATTACATACGAGTTATATATATTTATTGTTTTGTGCGGTTCTCAATTTGCATATAAGTATATTCTCTATATATACAGACAAAAATATTGAATAAATTTATAAAAAGCGAATTTCGATGAAGTTATCGATAAAAGTAATCTAAATAGTCTTATCACATTCTTCCATATAAATGCGCGAAACGCAAAGAACATAATTAATTTGTGTTGGGAATAAATGCCGCGGAATTGCATATATAAATATATATTATGAATATTGTGTATATATAATATATGTATGTTATAATCGCGGCTTAAGTACATCTCCAAGAAATTAATTATATTTATAAATGATAAGACGAAAAAATTATACGGGGAGACATTAATAACGAAATATATAGAACAAAATTAATTCGTTTTGCTATAAATAAATTTATACAAGGTTTTTAAACCCAAACGTTTCGTGTTGTTGTTTTTTTTTGTATCACGCGTTGTATTATATTTTTATGTCTTCGGCTCGTTTTCTTCTTATATAGATGTAAGATTTATATTTTATTTTATTTCTTTTAGTAAAAGAAAAATCAAAATGAAATAATATTATTGATTTTTCTATGTATTTGAGATTTAGGTAAACTGCGGTATAGATGGGATATTATAATTTAACATTGATGTTGGCTTATAAATATAAGAAAGATTTCAACGCTGGTGATTCGGTCGGTTATAAGAGAGGAACCTTTTTTTTGTACTGCGGAAACAAATTTTGCTACTCGTGCTTAAAACATACAGTAGTGTCATTTCCGTATTCTTAATTTACTCTACTCTGAAGAAAATTTGTGTTCTTCACCAAAAAGCTTAGTAGTTATCACCAAAAGTTGAGTAATTTTTGAGCCAACTAAGCGCTTTTCAAATAGTTGTAATAAGGCAATTCAAATAAAACATTATGCTTAGTAAATTAATTTGTTTATATTTTTTTTTGTGGATAAGCTACATTTGCTAAAATTAGATTTTAGTTACTGGGCACTATTAAATTCAAAATTAAGCTCAGTAAAAATAAATCTTAATATTTACATAGCTCTGTAAATTTTACAACATACGCGATTACAAAATTTAAAAATAATTTACTAAGCGCCTGTAGATAATGAAAAAGCGACCTTTTGTTGGTTGGTTACGAGTCGGTAAACAAATTAAAACTATGTTTATTATGATCATTTCTTGATTTGTGATAATTTTAATTAAAGCAACACCTACCTAGATTTATAATGTTTTCTTGTTCATATACGTCACGCATTTTGTGTTGTATATTCCCATTCCGGCATTTTGATTTTTACTTGAAATTCACTCCAAGCTGATGTATCGAATGGGATAAATTATCATGAAGTTACTTAGTGGTTTGAACTGCAACAATAAAAACATGCAAGAATGTATTAAGCTAAAATTAGTTAAGTAATATTTTGTTCAGCTGATAATTGATTGGATCAGAAACGATGCTAAAATAAAAGAATCCCTTTGATTAATATTTCTGAAATTAACTAAAATTAAATCCATGTCAGTATTTATATGAAATATAGAACTTTCATTTGGAAATACAGATTTTTTATTTTGTTATAGTTGATCTTCACTCCACACTGCACTGCTTAATAGAAAATAAACTGTATTAGATTGTTGAATTTTATAATTGAAAACCATTTAAAAATTACTCATCAAATTTTAATCAAAAATCTGTTGCAAATGTTACACTGCAATTTTTTACCCGGCACATACATATTTTAAAAATGATATGTGATATTTAAAATTATTGGTTTACTCAGCAAAATTAGTAATTAGCCCACAACTTTTTTTCAGTGATTATAATTTTAATAATAATAATTATGAAATTTGTGTAAATATTAAAAAAATTCCTCTTCTGTCAAATAAACTCTGCAGTTTTATTAAATTTTTTAGTTTGTTACACAAATCTGTAAAATTCGAAATTCTATACGAGTATTATAAGTTTGCTTGTTAAGCTTAAATTTGTATTAAAAACTTAATTTTTGATTTTGTAGTTTGTAATAAAATTCTGCAATTTGAATAAATTCTGAAAAGTTATCTTTAAATTTTACCAAATTCTGATATTTATTAATCTTTAAAAATATATATTTGAAATAGTTTTATGAATTTATTTAAGCAATAAATCTTTTGGAGGTAGACTTTGCTTATTTAAACGTTGGTTTTAATTTAGCTGTATAAGATTTACACTCATATACTTCAGAGCTTCCGGTACCAGAATCTTACGCCCAACGTCCCTATTTCATAAACTAAACGTACAATTACAAGAATAATTGCATAAATCACCCCAAGTTTTAAATAACCAATTTTTGGGTGAAAATTTGATTTGCTTAAAGTAATAATATCAGATATTTCATTATGATACATGCCGCTAGATGTCAAAATTTAGATTTTATTTCGAAAGATTGGTCCTGATGATAAAACTGGGATTTATAAAAGCGATTTAAATTTGTTTGTTTAAAAGTTTTCTCTATTATTCTTTGTAAGTTTTTGACTTGTATGTTCTCCGCTTAGTTAAATTTTAATTTGAATAAGTACCATAATAGCTACACAGTACAAATTTGGTAATTATAATGTGCGCCGAACTTCCGCAACAGATTTAATAATTCAGAATGTATTTTTTTTTCAAATCTCAATCGGAGAAATCTAAAATTGTTAAAAAGATTAAACAAGTTGTGCTAATTGGTTAAAACAAGTTGTTATAATGTTGAAGGGGATCAAAAAGGCCGAACAAAACGTTAAATTTGTATACCTAAACGAAAAAAGATCTAAGCAATTGACACTCGTTTTAAACCGTCTACAGAACTATAAAAGCTTGATTGCTAAATTTGAAAACTATCCGAGCTATGTATACTAAAACCTAAAAATAAAACGGAAATTGATTTGTCGGTTTGACTCTAGAATAAAGTATAATCAATTACCAAAAGTCCTTATTCGGCACAAACTATAATTATCATCATGGTCGCAAAATGAATATCCTGAGCATCCATATTCCCGAGCATCTATAACACGATAAATAATGTGCAGAAAAATCCAACCATAAATATATACAACAGATTATGCACATATCTGTTTGTAATGCGCTGTAAACCGTAACAAACATCTTTTCTGCGAATGAGCTTCGAAACTTTTTACAGTTTCTTCAAAGTTAATAATCTGTTTAGTTTCGACAATTTAATTTAATCAATTTGTCTTATTTCGATATAAATTAATTATATCGGTGTTATTCCTACCTCTTTCTCTGCACTCAAGTAAAAGATTGCGTCATTAAATCTTTGTATATAGCTATTCTTGTAGCAAATAAACCAAAAGAAAAAATATAAGTTTAAGAAACAACGCAACAACAACAATTTAAAAGCGAGACAACACCTTGGCTTAACAAAATTTTATTCTTATATATGGCAATAAAAGTTTCGGTCACTATTATAAGTAAAATACTCTAAAAATGTTTTTGTTGCTTAATTTAAATTCTGACCAAACATACTTTCTATTAAAATTAAATTGTTACAAAATTATTCGCAAATTGTGAGCTTTTATCTTTACTGGCAGCAAAAGCTTATGCTCATACCGTATCTTAAAGACAAAAAGAAATTTTTGTTTTTCTTTTTAAGCACAACTTTGCTATTTTTTTTTTTGTTATTCTGTTTTAGTTTGTTGTTAACATTTTTTTTCTTTTTAAAACTTCTTTTTAGTTTCGCGTTGGTGGGCAGCCCAAACGGTTGTTTTATTTATTTATACAAAAACATTTTTTTTTTACGTTTTTTTAGTTTTGCTTAGAGATTTTAAATATAAAAAAAAATTTCATCAAGCAAAGAAAATAAGTTGAGAAAAAAAAAAATTTAAAAATGAAAAGACAATTGAGTGAAAATTAAAAGAAAAGTTTTTATTTTTTTAAATAAAGTTTTGTTAATTTTTACGATTTTTGCGAAAATTGTATTTTTCACGAGTGTATTAGTATATAGCATAGTGCGCTTATTAAAAATAACAAAATAAAATAAAGAAAATTTATATACATATACATACGTATAGAATGAAAATTTTTTGTTATTTTTTGTGTGAAAATTTTATCGAAAAATATTTTGACAACAGAAATTTTATTATAAAAACTGTTAAGTGTTTTGTGTTTGATTTTTAATTGATTCGTGCGCGATTTTTATATCGACGAGATAAATCTTTGCACGTAAGTCAATATTTTATTTAAAGCATATTGGTCGCCGTGACTCATAAATTATGAGCAATAAACAAAAAAAAACAAAAAATGACCGGTCTTATGGTTTGTTTGTTTTAGTTTGTGACGAAATTCGTTTGCGCTCTTAATATTGAGGTATACATATACAAGACTTCATGGCTGGATTTGTTTCACGTTACAAATAAATTTTTTCTGCGCTATCATTGAAATCAATTAACAGTTTTTATTATACATATCAAAGTGTAAATATAAATAATATAAAATGTAACTTACTGTACAATTTTTTTGTTGTTGATTTTTTTACCATCTTGAACCAAACATTAACAGAGAAAACGGTTATACACAAGAAGAAAATAATAATAAAAAAAAGTTGAAATTATAGATTTCTTAAGACATATGGAGAATTCCAGTTTTATGGAATACAAAAAAAAACTCGAGTATGTGTACACATAAGAAGAAAAAGGGTTATGTGAAGTCAACATTTTTTTGTCTTTTTTTTTGCTGTTTTATTCTGTTGTTACAGTCTTTTGCCGTTAATGTGTTTTATGGTAAAACAGAAATGTAAACTGCAATTATAAACTATTTAATTTCGTCAAAACATTTATAAGACACAAATCAAGATACGCGGTTATTTTATATATATGTACGTTGAGTAATGATGCCAATTTATAAGAATATCAATTGAACTGGTTTTGGACTTGTATACATATATTGTATATATTGTGTAAGCACACATGCATGGTAGGCCGATTTTCTACAATTTTCTTCTTAATCACAAAAGGAAGATGTAATTTGATTTTTCCTGTTTTGTATATAAGTATATGCCGTATATGTGTACATATTTATAAGAGGATGAGTAACCGGTCGCAGATACATAATTTTCATTGCGTTTTGTCTAGTTTATTTATAATTTGTTGCAATCACGTTAATAAAAAATAGGTGTTGGTCTCACGCGGTTTTTGTACATATGTCGTTATTATCTTAAAGGCGCCTTCCGCCCACTATATAATTTGGGTGCACTGTATGCGGTGTGAGAGAAGGCCAAACTTTCATAAATATTTATTTTGAATTATTGACCTTACCGATTTTGAAATATAAAAGTGACCTTGTTTGTATTTTTAATGCTGTCACGCTAATAATTTTATTCGTAACTGTTTAGTCTTTAATTAGTATTGAAATTGACAAATTGGGTCTACACAGATTATATTCATAATTTATCGATTAAAAGCGGATCTCTGGCCCTTTCATATTTGTTCTCATTTCGCTTAATTTAAATGTCGTTCGATGATACGTTTAATATTCAAGATGTTCGTTTTGGAATAGAAATTTCAATTGAAAAAATTATTTATTTATTTAAGAGCTGGAATATCAAAAAATGCTTTTGACCGATATCTTATATGATTTAGAAATTGTTTGGCCAGCAAGCAGTATGAAAGCTGCTCGCTGGCCAAACAATTTCTAAATCATATATAGATATCAGTCAAAAGAATTTTTTTATATTCCAGCTCTTGCTAATCGAAAACGACTAAATGTACTGTGATGAGATTAAACATATATGATTACATGCTCTTAAACTCTAGATTTGGATAGTTCTGCCGGATAATTGTAAATTCAAGACCCTTTATAAGAACCTTTATCAATAAACTTATCATTTTATAGTTATATTTTCATATCTGTTAGATCAGAGCAATCTTTTTGCACTATATTAAAAAGTTATTAACAATATCGTTTTCATTGATCAAAATTAGCTTAATTAAACTTCTAATCAAATTTAATTTAAAATGAATTACAAACTGTCAAAATTTAGCTGACAAGATTCAATGATTATTTCAAAACCCAACATTTTTATGATAGAATTTAAAATAAGTTTGAATAGAATTTGAATACAGTTTAATTAAAATATGAACCTTTTATGCAAACAATTTGCTCAATATCTACTTAAATTAATTTTAGAACATTTAATTTGTGCCAATTGCATTAAATTCAGATCATATCTATAAATTCAAGTTAATTATGATTTGAAATAAATTTGAAAAATAATAATTTAAAAAATTGAGGCTATTGAAATTTAAACACATCTAAACACATCGATAACACATCTTTTATCAAGAACTATCGATTTATTTAAATAATTAGTTTCCATTCTTGCTATTTATATTCGAGTTTTTATGATGCTCTCTAGCTTATATATAATTTAATAGTCACATTTGGTAGAGTTACATTTTTTTTTCAATCCGAGCTTGACATAAAAACTTTAAAAATATTAAAATTTTACTATCAAGCTTTTATAATTTTAAATAGAGTTTTTCGTAATTTCAGTTTATCTACATAATATAGGTATTCGTGCTTTTTGAATCTGCAGCTTATTTCAAGCTGATGCTTTTTATAAGGTAATTAAAATGCGGTGATTTTAAGTTAGTATAAGACAAAACTTTTGACGCTTTTAAAATGTTAAAAATAGATTTCCGTTTATTTCAAATTTTAGCTTTAATAATATAGGTCCTCTAAAACATGAGATTTTATTAGATTCTCAAAACGCGCGATGATTTTAACAGCCTTTAAGTCGTAAAATTATTTATCTTTATATAACTTTTAGTTCTTTCAAAATTTAATATACCAAAGTTTTTTTGCAATTTAATATGATTCAATTTGAGCTTTTATAAAATCGTTAAAAATTGCTTTTATGTTTAATTTGTTTATATGCTAGTGTTAAAAATTAAGAATCAGATAGTGTGTACCTATGTATGTATATGTTATTTACAGAAAATACAACCACGCACCACAAGTAAGCACCCGTTTTTCGTTCAGTTTGTCCAGCACTGCAAACGAATAAAAAAAAAAGTATCCAATTACTGCATGCCAATATATGATTGATTCCAAATTGATAATAACAGTTGGATGATATACTATTATTATGGCAAATTACGAGTAATTTTTGGTAATTAACGAGTTAATTCTGGTTTTACGGTTCTTCTTTTGAGATAATAAAAATATTAATTGCTGTGTATAGTCGACATTCGTAATTAGCCTCGAAAGCAGCTAATATTTCAAAATTGTGTTGCAATTTTTTCGATTAATATCATATTGTGTAGATCGTTAATTTGCTTAATTAGTGTATAATTGATTAAAAATTCGGGTTTTGTTTTAACAGCGATGCTATAAGGGAGCGCGCATTTTGTAAATTGGTAAGTTATAAAAAGTGGCGTGAGACGCTCGCTAATTGTGTTATAGCGAAAGATGTAAAATCCTTGACCGCACAATGTTTAGTTTGAACTTGCAAAAAATAAAAATAATAATTGCAAATAATAAACCACAACCCTATGTATTGGATACACGATATTTATACAATTGTTTTCTTCTATATAGATACATAATATATAGATTCATTATATACCATAAGCATCACTATATAATTTATATATATATATATATATATATATATATATATATATATATATATATATACATATTATACTCTCGAAAGATTAAGTCATGGAACTAATGATTTTCAATTGTTTTGTGAATTCCTAAAGAACACAAAACGCAAAAAATTATATAAATTGCTATGTCTTGTGTATATATACATACATATGTATATAACTCGAGTATCTATCTATATGCAGAATACTGTTGCTTTTTTCGTGTCTTGTGTTCTCTTCAAGTACATTGACTTCTTATGAAATTTCTTATTTATGTTCTTTTCTATAAAATACAAAATAACAAAAAAAAAAATATATAAAATTAAATCGAATTTATAATTTCTTACATGTTCTCTATATACTCTATACAAGAACAAGATGAATTGCTATATATCTATCTATCTGTTATAATTGCCTAGTGTTTGTTTAACATCTTTTTTTTTATAAACGTAATCATCGATAATATTTATGATTTCGATAACACCAATTAGCATTGAACTCTGAAAGTTCATTATAGAAATAAACTCGATTAGTTTGTATATAATGTAATATACTCGTATATATGTACATATCTCAATTTATCCATTTATATATTTCAAGATCATCCCAATTTTGGTGTAAATTCCGTAATTTCACGTCACCTTGCTTTTGAGTAGCGCAGCAGCTGCGTATATATATTTAAGAAAGGAAATCAATTGTAGATAATTACAAAACCATGCCATTGAAATTCGCGTATACGTATATATAGTGATAGATTTTTAACCCTGATTATCCCTCTCATGAATAGCCAACACACCTCTTTTTTGTTATAATCGCACACTTAAATATTTTTTATTTCTTATATACATATATGAATTATATAGACTTTGACAATTAAGGTCATAGCCAAAAAAATAGTTTTTTTTTTATATACCTATGTACATATATGTTATGTATGTACAATTATTGTGGCTGCGCGAGATAAATAAGTTTTTTGTTGCGTTGGAGGCACACACACACACACACACATATTATTATAAAAATTTATACAAAACTTATATACACGAGTGTACATTAATTATTAATTAAATTTATTTCTCTATGATTTAATTATTTTATCTCGCACTATTAAAGGTATGGTCATATAACTATGTGTATATATTTGTAAAAAAATAAAATTAAAATAAACTCAAATTGTTATTTCTTGTTCTTGTCCTTAACTAGTTAAACCAAATTACCAAAATTAGAAGCAAACAAAAAATCAAACCACTTATTGATTGATTCAAGTTTTTGACGTTGCTCGATACGTATTTTAGATTTAATTTTGATTTATGATCTCTTCTTTATGTATAAAATGATTGACAGATTTTTTTTTATATATAATTTCTTAAGGTCTCTGAACCTTTATATATATATATATATATATATATATATATATATATATATATATATATACATATATATATACTTATCTGTTTGCTGATAAATCTATATCGTGATAAAATTAATTCTATTATTAATTCGAAAAAACAACAACAACATAACAAATATAAAGCTCAAAATCAAATAATAAATAAATTTATCGTTAAATCTTTGTAACATTGAAATATAAAACTTGCAATGATGCTGTAAAGAACGACAACAAATGAAGAAGAGTACTATACTATATATAGTTTCAAGATCATTTCCCATGAAATCGAAATTTAATTAATTTAAATAATCACGATTTTTATTTTTAGTTGAATTTTATATATTAAGTAAATAATAATATATAGAAAAGTTTTGTTTTGTTTAGATTATCATTATATATTTATTATGGATATAGAAAGTTGGTTGAGATTAGTCGGTCTAATCTTAAAAAGTTATGTGTACATATATACTCTCTTTTCAGAATAATACATACATAAGGGAATGTGATGGTCGTGAATAAATTATCATATATTTACTTACTTACTAAAATATGAACATACTGTACTTTCACGCAATATTTTTAATTTATGTACGTGATTTGCACACTTGGTGTTTAGAAAGCTCTAATCTAGTTTGTTTAATTTTTTTAAAATTAAATAACATTGCTCAATAATTAATGGTCATGTCTCATTTGGGTTAGCTAATAGCTTCAATGTAAAATTCCAGAAATTTTATATATGGACAACTTCTAATCTTGATTTTGTTTATCGATATATGAACAGTTTAAGTTCCACCAATAGTAATTATTTAAAAGTTGAAAGCTGTTTTATTATTTGATCTAATTGCTTTTACTATTTGTTCAACAAAATATATTATTAAAATTACGATAATCAAAATCCATTACAGATTAGAACCGACAATATTTTTATGAATTGAGAGCTTTTCACTTTATAAATTTATTTATTAATGGATATTTATTTAATTTAAATACAAACATACAAACAGGGTCTCACTGTGAAAAACGAAGCTTCCAATTTGGATGTGTTCACTCAGCTGTTTTATATTTTTGATATAAAATGTAATTAAGTGACATTTCTAATATTAGTTGAGCTGCCAGATTTAAATTAGGTACATAACAATAATATAGGTTTTGTTGAAAATATGTTGATTATTGCGATATGTCAAATGAAATTTTTTAAATCTTTTACTATTGTTTTTTCTTATATCGCTTATAGTATACAGTAGCGGTTTCCTCACTCCAATTGCAAATGACTCAGCGAACAGTAGAGCCATTGGTTTGAATACCAGAGTAATATTATTATTGTAATTATTTTTAGATGTATACTTCGCATGACTAGAGAATGTTCGGCTCCAGTTCGTACTTTTCTTATTCCCTTCAAAGTCGTATACTTATATGTCTTAAGGTGACTTTGCGAGGTCGCATATTTACCCGAGCTATTTACATCCGACCGTAACATAAAAATATTTTAACTTGAAAGTGGGGAAACGGATGAATTTTTTTGGTTATGGATGAGCTTTTTTGGTGATTTTATTTGTTTAGAGCTCGGGATGTAAATATAGGGAGGGTATAGTTCCGACCTCGTGAACTTACCTTTAAAGTGCTAAATAACTTGAATATTTAGGCTAATAATTTTCTAATGGGCCTATCGTGAATTTTAATTAAAAATCAAAGTCCAGCTCAGACTTGCTTTGCCCATTAGAATGTTCCAAAATCTAATATAGTACAAAACGTATTATAACTTCTTTTGTACGTGCTACTCGACTTGGTCTACGCTGCCCGATATTTTTAATTTTTATAATAATTCAAGTTAATAGAACCTTGGATGTATTCTGGCGCCTAATAACGATATATAAAAATATCACTGTTTTTTAATTTTCAGTAAAAGCTATATGGAGTAACATTATACTGGCAGCTCAACAAAAATGAAATATGTCATGAAAAATATGATAAAGGTACAATTTAAATTTAATTATTTTTCTAATTTGTTCAGTGGAATCAAATATGTGTGGAAATCAACAAATACCTAATTCCTGTCAGTCAACAAATTTCAGAGTTAATTACATTTTAAATAAAAATTTTGTGATAAAACACAAACAAAAGCTCGTTGAATTATTATTTTTGAAAAATCAGGCCAGTTTTATCAAGAGAGGTATTTTTAACAGATTCAATTTAAACAATTTTACGTACACGTCAGCTATTCTATTACCGTTTTTCGATTACCATTACTTTAGTATAGCAGATCTGCCAGATAGATGCGTGATTGTAATCGTGGTCAGAGTACCTTTGAATGGGGTTAATGGTTTTATCTGGTTTGAAAATTTAATTCAAAGGACTAACGTCTTATGTTTGCATATGAAGTTTGGTGTGAAAATAATAAAAAGTACATAGTTTGCGAAAACTGATTTTGAAAATACCTCGTAACATTGAGCTTACATTTTAAATTAAATTAATCCTTACCATGCATTTCAAATTTAAATTGGAATAAATAAATTCTTTAATTAACTAATTTTAAGAAAAATCAAATGTTGAAAGCTTGTAACAAAATTGAATTTAAAATTTAATTAAATGCGTAACCTTTAATGTCAGTTTAGTTTTTCAAGCCTGAATAAAATTTTAATGAAAATCGTCCAGTTAAAATCTAGCTTAAAGAGTTAAAAGTTTATCTTATTAAATTAATTAAAAAATGACACTTCTCAATTAGTTAAAAAATAAGGTTGGTAGTTTTGTCTTTTAAATTAACACTTGCTAGAGAAGAATTTGTATACATTTACGTTACGCGCTATACTTGATTGATTCTAAAAATTACGATTTTTGAAATGTATACATTTAATTACATTTAGCTAATATAGTCAACGTATAGATGTATGTCATATCTCTACTAAAAATTGGAACCTTCTATTGCAGCAAAGGTAAAGAACATTTATTGGTGTGATTGAGGTTATAAGATATTATGATAACTTAATTTTTATTTTCTGCATTGACTAAAATCAACCCGCACTTCTTGAATGACCTTTTCCAAAAATCGATTCTTTGTCATTGAATGCTTATTACATATTATATCATTTCCGTGGTTTCTCAATTCTATTTTTAAATTTAATAAGCAGATTTGTTTTATAAGTGAACAAGATTTGTCAACTCTTTGTCAATTTATTGCTAAACATTGACACAGTTATAATCCTCAATATAGTAAAACATGTTATCCCCTAGTGGATCCTTACTGTGTACGCAAATAATATATAGAACAGTAGCATGCTGGCTTAAAATAAATCACGCGGGCCACAAATAAATTTATATTAACGTGGATGATGTAATAAAAGTATCTTCATTTTTGAAACCACAATTCTAAGAATTTCTTCAAGTTTTTTTTTATAAATTTCATTCGCGGAAATATTTGTTCATATGTAAGTGCCACCGAAAGATACCTGTTTACTTACGATTTTTCAATAATGTTTATTGATTTCTCCAGGCAAGATAAAAATAGTTCAAAAAATCGAACTAAATTTTTTTAAAAACTGCAATTTGGTTTCCCATCTCCCATGTTTAAATAAATTTTGGTATTTTCATATTGTAACAAATACCTAATCTGCAATAGTTTTTTGGAAATGAGACAAGCCTAATATTTTGTCTTTAAATTGCACAAAAAAAATTCTATTATTTACGTCTCATCAAATCTTATTATTTTAAAAGAGGTCATATACATAGATAAAACTTTAATTCTAAGTATACATACGAGTAGATACATATGTATATGTATTTCTAAAACTGGTTTGCCGTTTATCAAAATGTAGGACATACCTCACAAAATATCTTTCTTAGCTTATATACTAAATCACAAATTTACAATTAATTTCAAATATTCCTCAATGTCACCGAAACGCATTTATTGGTGTCACAAGTTTTAATTCAGGCAAACGGCGGACCAAAAAATATGGGTTTTGATCGAAATTGACATTTCTCCGATGGAAAATCTATATTTTCTAAAAATATTTTCAACATAAACGTCGCAAAATCGTTTAATGATTTAAAACTAAAGCTTACATGTAAGGCTAAACAATTTTAATCATAGAACAAAGCAACAAACAATGGTTTTTTGCATCTAGCACATTTTATTAATATTGTTTTGTTGCCAAATTGAGTCGCAAAATCTGTGAGCCCACTTCTGTTAGGACTTCTATATACTTAAGTCAGTGAAGTCATTCTGTTACCAGTTGGAGATATGGCCAGAGGCGCGTTATGGTACATATATTGTGGCTCTATAGGCAATTAATACATTTGTGGCCTCTATTTTTGTAAAAAGAACAATATTATGTATATCGATTAGACTAGACCAATTTTTTAATCATCTTTACATTTCGGCTTAAGATGAATTTGTCAATTCATTTTTCATGTCATTTTTGGATAGAATTACCCCTCCAGTCCAATCAGGGTTTGCATATGCAAATGGCATATGCGTGATTGGACTGAATAGCAACGGAGTGAAAGAAATACTTGATCCGCTTGCGTAGAATTTTCAGCTTCAGTTGGACTCCAAATCAATGAGTCTAAAACGAAATACTTGATCTCTGGTTATAGGGACAATGGCACAACAGTTTTTAGTACTACACGTTTGAGGGAGGGAGGAGGTTCAAATAGTTGGGCTTTCTTATCACTCAAGATAACAGTGTGAGTGAGGATACTTATTAAAGTGCGGCTGCATCTAAACACCTGTCAAGTGTCGTGAAGCTGAAACTTTACAAAGCGTTGATGGGGCCCGTTGTTATATTTGGATGTGAATGTTGAGCGCTGACGGATGAGTACGAGAGATGGCTCCTTATATTTGAGAGAAGAATCATGCGGGTGATTTACGGCTCAAAACCCGAAGTAGATGGTACATACCGAGCTCTGTACATATGGTCGAGATCAGAAATCTGATGAAGAGCCCCGATATTGTACATGAAGTAAGATTTGAGCGAGTACGCTGGCTCGATCACGTTCTGCGTGCTGATTTTTAAAACTGCTTATTATCTAAGTCCTTAACCTATGTCAAATACTTATTATTATAGTATGCATGAATAATAATTAATTAATTTAAATGTGTGTTAGCTTAAATATGTATGTATCGTTAAATTAAATTTTATAAATACTCTGGTGGATCTACTCTGCGAACCCGTCTATATTTCGGTGGCCTTAATAGTTGCCTTGCTAATTCATTGGGTGAGTCTCCAGTTTCGAAAGGTACTTGTGTGCTTGTATCATATCTTTGACCGTTTTAACCCCAAGGTCTCAATAGCTAAATTCCCTATGTCCATATAGGAATTTGGACCATTTTGTATAGTAGAACCTTGCATTCTAGGAAAAGTATTGATTTTCTTCCAATCAACCAGTACATTTTTAAGAATTCCAATCTTCTATCAAGATGAAGACCCAAGTATTTGACATTTATTTGTTAAGGGATGGTAACATTGTTTAATTTCACCGCTGGACATGTACGCTTAAACAACGTAAATGTTATGTGTGTTGATTTGTGTTCATTCGCTTCTATCCGCCATGTTCTTTGTGAATTCTCAACTTTGTATAAGTGATCTTACGATTCTCTTGATGCAGTTTGAGGAGTTTTGTGTGAAAACATGATAGTTGTGTCATCTGCAAATGTTGATGTGACAACCTTATCCGTATATACAACAAATACAATACTGACCCCAGTACGCTCCTTGTGGAACTATACGGTGTAATATACCATTACGAAGTTATATTTGTATATTTTATCAATTCTGTACCTAAACTTTGATTAATTTAATTAAATATTTTCTAATTTCAGGTAAGTTCATAACATCAAGTACAAATACTCAAGGTAACATTAAAATTATATTTTCAATTTCAAAAGCAACGTAGTGAAAAAATGTATACAAATTACAAACATAGATATTTCACTAAACTGACAACGTATTACCACCCATTTTTATTTGGTATCTCGTGCCCAAGAAACACCCTATCTGTTATAAATGATCAAAACAATTTATTATGTTCAGTGAGACGATCAAACACGATGACGACGTAATTAATTGATATATGGTCTGTGCGAAGGCCATGGCATTTATGTGTATACGTCTATATGATGATCTTATTTTTTAAATCCAGAACAAAAGGATTTTTTTCTTCTATATTATCATATTGAGCTAATTATTTCCTCTTTAAGAATACTAATAAAAAAATTTTTATGTGTTGTATATTATAGATGTGCGAAATAGCGGCGGCCGAGAAACCGCGTAAATCTAAAAACCTTGAATTTAATTATTGTTTTCGCTTTTATTTATTTTTTATTATTTTGAGTAATTATAAGTATTTTTTTCGTAAATAATTTTTTGCAAAATTAATTATATATATTAAATATTAATTTAATGAAGATTTTAGTTTTTTTTTTTACTTGGTTTGTGTGTGACCATGACTGGAATATTATGGTAAACCGACACAATCGAAAATTATTTAGTTAAAATGAAATAAATTGTTTATGCGCTTTATTTTGATTTGGGTGTTATGGTTGGTAATTTTGCGTCAAGATTTTTATCTTACATCTATATATCATATAGGTAATATATAGCTATGTAGGTACACCGTTTTATTATGAAATGCATTCAAATAATTTCTTTTACACAAAAATGATTGATCACGTAAAATTTATCATGAAATACACAAATTGTTATAGTATGCGCAGGAAGTTGTGTCACAAAAATGTAGGTTACCATATAATATGATACCGCACAAATTTTGGCGGATCACAATAATTCGTATATAAGCATACGTGTATGTATATAATATGAACACACGATGACTCATCAATTCCAAACATAATCACACGCCACTTATAATAAGCGATAATTATTATTCTATATATCTTACAACCTACACGAGCGCGCCGCATATTTAAAATTTCTTTTCAAACTCTATTTGTTTCACATCAAATCCGGTATTCGGGGGTATATTAAGTAATACGATATATTGCATCAAGAATACAAGTTTAACGTTCTAAATACATTGTATATGTATGTAGTTAAAATCAAATTATCTCTAATTAATTTTCAATTAATAGTTTTATAACAAAAATTATATTTGTATATAGATTTTCATTCGTTACGTTTATGTTTAGAAAGTTTTAAAACCAATGGATTAGATATTGCAATGCAATCTCTCTATGAACTCAATTATTACGATTTTTTTTTTATATTCTAACGAAAGACCCAAATGATTTATTGGAAAATCGACTAAAATATATAAAGCATATTGGAAAGAAATATAATATGGAAAATTTATTGTCTATTTATATAGCAATAATTTTGTTGTTGTCAGATTTTTTCTAATGTATACATTTAAATACGTAATGAAAATTTATTTCTCTCGTGTATAATATACAAAGTGAAACTGGATAAGCTTGTATTCTATAGACAATTTTCTTGAGGATGGTGAAATTGACCGAATTTGTATTTGTTTCTTTTTAATAAACTTGTTTTTATATATGTACTCACGTTACCTGTGCGAGTCGGTTTATTCTGATTATTAATTGATATATCAATTATTGGTAATACTGGTTGCAGAAATTTGATACATTACAACAGTGTTAAAAATGTTCGTAATAAATTAATAAACCATTTCAGCACTAGCTACCGATATCGTTATGTTTTATGTATGACGACTGGAATATTGATTTGTTCTACTTTTGGTCGACTTATTATTGATCAAGCTATTATTGATAAAATATAAACTAACTTTAATTATAAAATAATGGATGGCTCCAAAAGTTCTGGTGTCCCATATGAGTCTAAGAAGAGGTATATTTCCCGATATTTGGAAAATATCTAACATTATATATCTATCTACAAAAACGGCTCCCAAAGTGTCGTTAGTAATTATCACGGAATTGTATTTCGGTCTTGCATTCCAAAATCTTTTCTAGTATGTAAAAATATATGATAGACCAATTAGGTCTCCTTTTATTTATACTGTTTAACCGACGTTGTTGATTGTTTCGAATGTGCAAATTGTATTTTGCTTGCCGATAATTTTTGATAATTCCTTAAATGGCCACATTTTGAGAAGAGTTAACATAGAATGATTTAGGATTTACTTTTAGTTCGGGTTTAACCTTCAACTCTTATGTTGACTCATTCATCAACAAAGCCTATTCAATGCTAAGATTTATTAAAAGAAACTTACAGTACTTTTATGATACGTTAACATACGGATAAAAAATTATCCCAGACTTTCATACCTATATCATATGTATATAATGCATATAAAAACTAAACCAGTAAATTCAAGTTGTAAAGGTTAGGTTAGGTAAGGTTGAGTGGCTGCTACGGCACACTTAGACCGGTGACGGTCCATTGTGATACCACAGGATTTTACTTCCCTATTGCCCTTATATGAACCAGTTTGATCTACGTATACTTATGTAGCGTGCTATATTTCGCACCTTCCAGTTTTCGAGATCAGAGAGGCAGTCCATTATGAATTTACCCAAATATTCATGTCTTTTGTGTGCCAAAGCTAGGCATGAGCATAGGAGGTGGACTACTGTTTCTTCCTCGTCCTCGTCCATACAGCTTGTGCAAAAGTCATTACTTTCTAGACCTAGCCTCCTCGCATGTTCTCCAAGTAGGCAGTGTCCAATTGAAGTTGTATATCATTACAAATTACGTTTAAAGAATACAATTTTAAATTAAATTGGCATGGTAAACTGAAAAATACTTTCAACATAAATAATTAATTTATATATACAAAATTTAAATAACATATATTTTTATTATTTTTAATTATTTCACCGCAATTCCATCGCCTCCAGAGCCAATTAGGTAAAAACGACGGACTAGCTCGGGTGTATATTCGCTGACACGGGTGGGATCGTTAGTTTCCTTGATGAAAACGAAGGTGGCCTTAGATGTACCATTTCGCACTGATAAGTCAGCTTTTCAAGTTATAAACTTTTAAACAGGAGCCTTCTGACTTAGCACCCTATCTTGAAGAAACTGCTATAATAGAAAAACTGCTATAATTATAATTTTAAAATAGTACATTCATTTAAAAGCTTAAACAATTTTTTTTCAAACAAATTATAGCCGTAAAAATTTTCAGAGCTTTCGGAAACATTCATTTGATAAAATTTCTCTGTGGCTACAAACATTTATTAAGAAAGCTTTATCTTGGAGCTTTTCGAAAAGTTGAGTTTATTAAATAAAGATAATGTAAATTTAACAGTAAGACTTTTATGTTTTAAGATAAATTAATATTTACATTTATGATAAATTATAGTTTTTCGAAAAGCTCTAAGATCAAGTTAACTTAATTTTTAAAAGAGCCATAGAAAAATTTTAACAAGTGATAGCTTCCGAGAAAATATTTTTTTGTTCTTTATCATGAAGTATTTTTTGAGATAGCCGTTATAACTTGTAAGCTTTATAAGCTTTCCATTTAAGAAAATTGTATAAGCTTTCAATTGAATGTAATATTGTTACAGCAGTTTCTTCAAGGTTGGTTGCATTAGGAAGGCTCCTGTTTAAACGCTTATAACTTGAAAGGCTGGTGGTACATCTAAGGGCCCCATCGGTTTGATCAAGGAATCCAATGGTATATATAAAAAAATATGAAAAGTATATGAAACGTTTAACTTAAAGCTAAATTTGCTCGATCCACGACCGTATATAAATTTTTCGAAACGAAGAGGAAATATTGGTGTTAGTATGCCAAACTTGAAAAATACTCGAGCTAGTCCGACACTAGTACGGGTATTTCGAAATAGTTGTTTTTGCGTGCCAAGTTTAAAAATACCCGACGTAGTCCGTCACTTTAAAACAATCTTTTCTGAAACCGATTTAATAAATCAAATCATTGAATGGTTTAATTTTCAGTTTTTTTTGATACTTTCTTGTGTATCTATTTTTTCGTGATATTGACATGGCTTTGATGCGAAATTCAAAATGATAGTGATTTTGTGGGATGATAGTTTTATAAAACTATCGCGACATTAGAACATATTTATAATAGGATGGGACAAAATTATAGGATGCTAGTTTATCCTGAGCTGATAGCTCTTATAAAAATGTCGATTTAGTTATTGCGTTGCCATTGCGTTTTTCCGGGATGAATACTGGGCTAACTTTATTTACATTGTTAACTTTCAAGTTATTGTACACTTCCGACTCTCACTCTAACAGGATCAAAAAGCAATTTATTCTAAAATAAATTACCATGGCTATAGCGCGATAAAAATATTAAATTTGCTCTGATTTGATGACACTTATAATTCATATTGTGTGAGCTTTGTGAAACTTTAATTATTTTAAAAATCAAGTTTTAATTTGAGATACTCAAATATCTGGAAGCTTTGTTGAAAGATGCAATCGTTTGAACGTTTTGTTTTACTTTTATTATGTTAGAAGCGTTTCGAAGGTTTTTATTTTTTGAACTAAATTTACAAACATTTATGTTATATTACCAATATTTTTGAATGTGTTTAAATAAAACTTAATTTTCTCATATCCCAAGATAGTTTTCCAGTTAACATTATCGATTCTTCCAAATCAAAAAAAAAAATGACAACACCGCGTATACAGAAAGATAATGTTTTAATAAGACTTCTATTAAGCTTCTTTGGATTATTTAATTTGCCAAAATATGACGAGAGATTATAAATTATTTTTTCCAAATTTATAAAGACTATACAGGCGTACAAATTATATGTTTCTGTCAAGCTGCTGATTTAGGTTTGAAATTACCTATCTCGTCTCATAAATACAAAATTATTGTCTGCGTTGAAAATCACAATTAATTAAGCTTTATAATGGCATACCACCAAACAAATTTGATGATGCAAACTGTAAAATAACAACAAGACATAATTCAAGAATTAGTTTCATCATACTATGCTTTGTCAATTTTTTTTTAACATTTTTTTTTATTTAAAATCACCAAAACGTATATGCCATTTCGAATTAAATTTAATTAACAAAATAAAATTGAAATAAAACTGGGATTTTTATTTTAGTTTATCTCAATTTGAATCAAAAAGAAATGCAGTTTTTTGCGGTACCACCAAAAATCCAATTTCGCAATACAATATATTATCTTATAGTTCAGTCCAATGACAATGTGTACACGCAGGCCAAAACGAACAATTATTATTATTTTTTAATACAAAAGGCAAAAAAAAATGAAAAATATTGTTAATAAAATTACGGAACCACGAAATTCAAAGAAATCCACAAAGAAAAGACATATAACATTTTTGCTTTATTCTGCATTTTCAAGCACCATATTAGGCTTTTAGTCATGGTCAAAAAAATTTATTATGCTTGTAATACCATACATACATACATATATTCTCAGCTCGCTTTTTTTTTTTGCTGTAATTTTTATTATCAATCTATATATTATAAGATTTTTTGTGTTTTAGCATTGTGTATTGTCTATAAAAATAATAAAACAGTTAAAATTGTAATTAACTATATAAACTTCCTGAAAATTAATTTTATGCCAATCGCGCGGCGCAAAATTAAAATTATTGACCCCAATTTTTATAATATCATCCGGATAAAATTCCGACTTCCGATTGAAATCCACTGTATGTATATAACTGCTTCCGTTCATTTCACTCGTTGTTCGAGCGATCACTCTATAATTATTATTTATGCAAAATGAAAAGTGAAAATTATCATAAAATTAAAAATTATTATATTTGGTTTATACATAATTTATTTTACTAACAAAATCAAAAACACTCACGATTGTTTAATTAAATTAAATTGTTATTTCCTTTACGGTGTATGATGAAGTATATATATGTAGATATGTACATTGTTTGATGATCGGTAATTATCTTAAGCGGTTCACTGACATTTCGGGAATCTGGTATATACTCGTATATATATATATACATATATATATAAATATAATTCGCGGAATTATGTGTGATGTCATATACGTATGTATGTATGTATGTACATATGTACCATCTATACGGACATTAAGGAAATTCGGCCTGGTTCACTGACTTTTTAATCATTATATGAGTATATGTATACATGTTTATTGTCTAATCAGTTCTATATACATATATACGAATATATATATATAAATTACAAACCAAACAATTCCAGATTTTACTTTCTCTCTGCGTGTTGTTTGCATGACTTCGCGGTTTTTGTTTTCTGTGTATGACTTTTGAATTTTTGTTTGATTAATGACTTTGGCTTTTTATTTGCATTGTCCGATTTATTCCTGTGAGAGATTTTCATTTTTAACGTCATGGTATTTCTTTTTTTGGATGATAATGAATGTGTTTTGATTTTGGAGGTATTTGGGTTCTTTTGGCCTCTAAATAAGTTCATTTCCGCTTTAATAAAAAATTGATGGTAAAATTTCCATTCCTAGCTTCCTAAAAATATTTTTTCAAACTTCTACAAAAAGCACCTAAACATAAACTCTCCTAAAAACTGTTTAATGTTTTTTTCATTTAAAAGATTTCACGTGTACACGTACCTATATAGTCTTATAGTTTACTCAACTTTAATTTATACAAAATCTACCAACGTTTAGAATATTGTCAACTTTAAACAATTTATCTTTAATAACTAAAGCTGTGTATTTAAAATGTTATTTAATTAATGAGCTTGTAGTCCCACTTTACTAAAAACATAATTTTACTTCTATACAGAAGAGAAACAGTCAAGCATGAAAGAAAACCTAATAACAAAAAAAAAAAAATTAGTTAGAACACCGTTAGAAATCTTTTGATATGAGTTCAAAAATTTAAATTTACAGTTTGTCAATATACATATACCGGCGATGACGGACATGCTCAATTTATTATAAGTATATAGCGTTTCTTAACCTATTACTAACTACGGTATATACGTCAAATAGCAAAACTATTTATTATAAATGCGGAACCTTCAATTTAAAGTCATTGTTCTCATTTTTAACATATTTTCTCATTTGATTTCGTTTTCATTATCAAAGTATTGGGTTTGGTGACCTTGGGGACTAATCACGCATCGAAACATTAAATTCGAATGATTTTTAAGTTTCGAATTTATTTAGCGCTGTATCTGCTCTTAATAACTGTACAATTTCTCTTCTACTATGCATAATATACAATTATTCTTAATAAAATGATAGGTTTACTCGAAAATTTTATATTGCCGGATATAGGTAAGCATTTCCTATAATAGTAATTTTATGTTCCATTCACTAGATCAATTGGTTTGGTTCTTGGATTGGAGATGTCTTACTGCCAACGGTCTATCCCGCATATACGGCATATCTCGATGTTTTCGGGCTGTCAGAGGCGTGAATCATGCTGGAGAGCATGATACGTTGATGTTCGTTTTCTTGGTACAACCACAACGCAGTATACCATAGGTCCATACCGGTTTCAGTATTTGCCGTCTTAAAAGCAATTTATTGTGTACGGATAGTTCAGAATATTTACCTAAGAGCCAATACATATTCCTATACTTCATGTTCAGTTCTTCCTTTTTCTTTTTGACATGTTCTTTCCACCTCAACTTGGCATCCAGCGTCATACATATTTCGCCGTATCTGGCATAGGCAACTTGTTTAGAGTTGATTATAATTGGGATTCTATTAGAAACATTTTTATTAGTAAAGTTCACATGCACAGATTTAATTTCGTTCAGTTTTATTCTCCACTTTTTCATCCAATTGTCGACTGAATTTGTCGACTTTTGCAATATCGTTGGTTCTTCCATTGGTGGTATATCCCGAGTATACAGAAGGTACAAGACAGGGTCCAGGTCCGAGTATTCGTCTTCATATTTTACACGGAAGTGTCTATCGGTTATGTAAGATTTCAGAGTTTCATAATATTGTTTGAGAATATCTCGCTGGAGCTTGAACTCCGATCCTCTGTGCCAAACTCGGTCAAATGCTTGCACTACATCCAGGAAAACGCTTGAAAATATTTGTTTAGTTTCTAGTGTACGTTCTATAATATCTGTGATTTTATGAACTTGTTCTATAGTCGAGTGGTTTTCTCTGAATCCATAGTAGTGGTCAGGAATGAGATTTTTGTCCGCCATTATGGGTTTCATTCTCTTCAGGAGCGATTTTTCAAAAATCTTTGATATGGTTGGGAGTATGGATATCGGTCTGAAGGACTTTTTATTGCTACATTGTTTGTTAGGTTTTAAGATTGGAACGTATCTTAGTTTAAACACAGCATTAATTATATGGAGAAGTTTTTTTTTTTTTTTTGGTGTAACTCTGGAGCCCCAGTATGTGTTGAAGTAGCCACCAATGATAAAACAACCTCCCATAGTGTTAAATAGTTCTTCATAATCGTCTCTCTTCAGATTATGTCGTGGTGGACAGTATATTTCTGATATATTCATTTGTACTTTGTGCGAGTTTTGATAGTTGTAACTTGTATAAATTTATTTTCAATTTTTAATTCTTCGTTGTGTTTTATATTCTCTTTAATAAGAATGACAGATTCGTCTCTTGCTTTTTCTGATGCATGAATGGCATGATAAAATCTGTACCGACGTACTCTGGCATATGAGCAGTTAGTGAAATGGGTATCAGAGATTAGACATATTATATCAATTTTTGGTTTAAATAGAAATATTTCCAGCTCAGGGATGTGTTGGATCAGCCCATTCACATTCCAAATTACTATTCTGAACGTTAAATTTATTTTGTTTTTGGTTTCTATAGTCGCGTTGGGTAACGATGATGACAAGTTTTTCAAATGTTCAAATATGACTTTATTGTTCTCAGCCTGCTCATCATGTTTTTTACATCTCTCAAAATTTGACCGTCGTTGTGACCTTGGGTCACTTGTGCATATGCTTATTTTCCTCGTAATTTATAAGATTCCCGATTTGTCTGTCGATTGGTCGGGGCTTCACTAACAAGGTTTCCACGGTTTAGATCAGACTTTCTAGCGCGATTTCCTAGATCTTGTAATTCTTTAGCTACCTCACAGTAACAGTAATTAGCTGGATGTTGGCCGTTGCAATTAATGCATTTTCCTATCTGAGTATGATTGAAGGCCTGACATTTTTTGCATTTTACTATCAGCACTGACTTTGTTTAATTTTGAATTTCATACTTTAAATTGGTCGAATATCATAATGAATCTTTTGAATATTTTGCTCCTTGCCAAACGTTAGCATGAAAAGCGGTAGCCTTAACACTGTTTTGTGACGACACTTTTACCTTTATCATACCTCTATCTCTTTTTTAATGATGTTTGCAGCATCCTTAATGTCGAATCCTTTACTCTGTAGCTCGGCAATTATATCTTCACTCTCGCATGTTTGATGTAGTTCTCTAGCCATAACCTTTAATTGGTCTCTCCTGGTTGGCCTCATATGTATTCCACTGAACTTTCTCAGCATTAAACTCCATAGAGAGGTTTCTATAAATAATGGGTAATTCAAATTCAGCTTGAAGGAAGATGTATAAATATAATTATTTCTAGCTAATTTTTTTGTATTTCTTGGGTTTCATTTGTTGATTTTTTACAAGATGCATTTTTTTGTTTAATTTATCTGTGACCTAACAGAGTGAAAATTATTGCTAAAATACTTTCCAAAAGCTCACATGCTAATGCATGTTTAATTCTGTAAGTCAATCAATTATTCTTCTTTCTTAGTAATACCACAAATAACTAATTAACTTAAGTAATTATTTGTGGTTATAGATTATAATCATCACAAGTATAATCCGCTATAGCAGACTGGTTTTAGAGAGATCATCCAAAACCTGAATAGTTTATCAATTTTTGGATCAAAATATTCAATTCAGGCCATGCATGCTAGTTCAATGAACTAAATCAAGCATTGCATAAATGTTGCAGACATCCTCTTCAATTTTTGGAAAAAGTTATATTAAAACAACCAATTTAATGTTTAAAATATCGCAATCCCTGACACCCAACCTAAAAAACTGACACAATCTTCCTTTTGTTAAATGAGTGTGCGGCGACCCATCCCAATTAAAAATTAAAAAAATGTAAAATCATTTTCATTCAAAATACAGAGAATGACATAAAAACATATAAAATTTGGATTAAAAATTCCAAGATCAATGCTTTTTATAATGAGATTACAACGAATTTTATAGATCAATTTGGAATTATAAAAAATAATGTATTTAAGAAGACAACACAGTTAAAAAGAAATTCGATTTTGATTGGTCGCATTGCGTTACGATAAATTAATATAATCGCAGAGAGGTGTAACAATTTAAATTTAAATTTTAATGGAATTTTAATTTCGTCGACGTTGCATGTACGAGTATAAATTTGTATCAGAATATTGTATAAGCGGTAAATTAATAAACCTGTATACTATGTGTAATGTAATGTCACCCATCCATATATAATATGATATAATCATAAGGGAAAAAAATTGTCTATTATGTCATTAACTTCTTATATACATCGTACGTACTATACGTACATAACAATAGCACACAACAAACGTATCATGCGGATGATCTAATATTTAATATAATTTCACGTAAACATAAAATTAACTTAAATTACTTTGAAAGGTAAAAAAATAAAAAATAAAAAATTTCGTAAAATAATAGAACCAATTTTCACACCAAAATATATTAAGCAAAACACAAATAAAATTCCGCTAAACTAAAATTAGCCCGCAATTTGTTTTCAATTAATCAAAACAATCGTAGCGCTTTTGAAAATTATCTGAGAATTTCCAAATTAATTAAATTAAACCAAAATAAAATGATTTAATTTATATAGAAAGTTTTTTTTTTTTTGTTGCACAAACAATTTTCCTTTCCAATTTTACTCGTACATATACTACAGTACCTATACACGTTGTTTTCTCTTGCTGGGTGTGTGTGTGCGCGCTGTGCTAGGGAATGAAAAAAATCTTGGCAAATCTTTTTTTTATTGCAACAAAACACTTTGAATTTCGTTATAAATATTTTCATTTTCTTCACAACAAACATACATAGTATGTACATATGTAATGTAAATTATAGACCAAACATTACATTAATTATAATATTATTACTTGAACATTACTACAAGTACGTGATTTTAGTGAAAACTAACTGCAATGGAACCAATTATGTATGTATTACATACATATATACAAATAAGTGAATGTTATGGTTTCGACTCTCGTCACAACCTTATACTTATATTGATATGTTAAATAAAGAAAAATAATGAAAATTTGTCCACGAACCAAAACAACCATGATGTTGTTATACACGAATAATTTGTTGTTCTGTACATCGAATTATTGTTATATTATTACATGGCATATGTATGTACAAAACAAAAGACGTTGTATTAACAACGTTCTGTTTATTAAATTTCCTGGAATTTTTGTGATGTGATGACATACATAAATGGAAAACCCAAGGTTATGCATATATATGTATGCACGCGAGCTTGCATATATACCATTTTGTCCTCATCCACAATCTCATTTCATCGCGGTTTGGTGTGATGTACGTATATGTATGTACGAGTATATATAGATTTATACTCGTAGAAGAAGAAAATAAAATGTTTATTATTATTCTTAAATTGATATTACATTAGTAATGCTTTAACCTTCTACAATTTGCATTTGTTTTGTCCTTGAATCATATAGACAACATGTTATTCCCATAGCTCATGCATGAAGCGTTGGGGTTGAATGACGTCTTATGGTATATAGTGTATATCTAACATCAAGATTTGTTTTAAAGTTTACCTAAAACTAGCTACATTATAAAGTCTACCGAAATTCGTCTACTTCCAATCATGACCGATTATTAGATGGCATATACAAAATAAATTAGATTTTAACTTGATTAAATTATTTGGTAATTCAAAATTTAAATTCGAATTTCAATGTATAGTTGATTTTGGATTTTAGAATTTTATTTTGATTGAATTTTATGCATTATGTTGCTCATTGCCAGCTCTCGGGTGAATATGTTAAATTGGGTCATTATGTAAAATTATATTTCGGTTTAGACGCCTCGATATCGGATATCGAAAGTATTTTCAATAAATAAAATATCGAATAGATATTTCGTCGATATTTCTAATTGAACAAAAATATGTAGAAAATCAGTTTTTGAATTAAGCGCTCTTTAAACGCCGTGTTCCGATTCCTTGTACCTTTTGCATCCCGTGAGTTGATACTGTTCAACTTGTGTGTGTGTGTGTGTGAATTTTGAGATGGCTTATCATTTCCGTTAATCTAATGGGATTGAAAATTATTGTTTACCTCCCAAACATCCACGTTAATTAAGTATTGGGTGCATTAAAACAATCATTAACAATAATCTTTCGAATTTAATTAATACATGTTTCACGAGCTTTCAATAAGTAAAATAATTTAAATCGTACAGTTTCAAATAGGACGACTAAAATATATGAATAAGATTCACTAATTAAATTATACCTTTTTATACGTTGTTTAAGTGCTGTTTGTAGTTTCACTTTCACAGCGGTTTACTTCAATTTCAATGTTGTATCCTAGTAATCCTTGGCTTCTGTTGTATATACTTCAGCCAAGAAGTGGAACTCAACTAAGTGCTTGTTACTTCTTAAAAGGAGCAGAGTACATTTTTAAATTACAACTCAAGATCAATCAGTCGAAATTATTTAAGTTGATATTATCAACCCAAATTTCAAATAAAAATTTCAGAAGGGTTAAACTCCGAAAGAAAGTATTGATTATAAATAATCAATACATTTTTATACTAATCAAATTGCAAAAATTATATTACGTATAGGTTTGTTACCTTAATTTGATTTTCTTTAGTACGCTACATTTCTCCTAATACAATCCTCATTGTTGAGTTTTAGCACTTGAATGGTCTGCGGCTTGTTTACGTATTAGACCAGATATTTTCGAATGCAAAAGAGTATATTTTACAAAATTTAAATATTTGAAGAAATTCGAACCAAGCAACAAACAGTGATTTTACGGCACACGTTTTTTTCTTTGACGATACACACTTGAAAAGGCTTGTCAACGTAAACAAACCGCAGACCATTCAAGCGCCAGAACTCAACAATAAACATGAAGATCCAGCCCGAAATACTAAGGAAGACTGTATAAGACGTAGAGAAAAGAGCGAAGCAAAAAATCGAGGTCACCTTGATATAATTGATTTTACCAATTGAGAAAGTTCAAAATCAATATTTTATAGAAACTATAGGGTAAACGAACCGCAGTTTGCTAATTCTGGACCACACTATGATTGTATATAGTGTGGCCCAGAATCATTAGTTTTTTCCGTTATCATTCTAAATCAGAAATTTTCCGGTTTGCTATCAAATAATATCGAAATTTGCTCTTTTCAGCGAAGATTTGAATATAGTAAACTTGATCGATTTAGTATTAAAACTATTTAATGGTCATTTAAATTTGACTGTGAACGTCTTTTGTAGAACTTCTTCTTCTTTTGTAGAAAGTGGAAGATTTCAGTACAATACTCTTAAATATTATACATTTTTTCAAATATAAAAAAAAAAACATTGAAGATGCCTCGACCAGTTTTTGGTTTCTTTTATATATTTACTGCAATAAAACTACTGACTGCATGTTTCCTGAGTAATGCGCAAAGGTGTTGTGCCCTATATGCGGTACTTATTTTTGTTTAATTTTCTGCTTGTTTCAAATTACGCGATACACCAGTAGATTAGTATATACCCAAACAATCTAACATTGTATGGGCTACTGGAAAATAATTCATACACCCAACCAGCCACTTAATAAAATTAAGAACACAGACAGAAATGCAAAATTTTATACCACATTCCAATACATTTTTAAATAAAAATAACTGGCCCTAGTGTGTGGTAGCTTAAGCTCAGCAAAAATAAAAATAAGTGCGGCAAAATATTTGGAATGAAATATTTTCTCGATCGATAAATTTAATAATAAATTTGATGATTGGAATTATTGGAATAATGATTTGATATTTAGTAATGTAATTGGAACTTTTGGTTAAGAAGGCTACGATTCAATTATTACGATACAAATATTGATCACACCACAAATCTTGATATTCATGGCGAGTTTATGCATTTGTATCTTGCTGCAAAATTGTCTGCAAAGCGGTATGAAGTTACCCGCTTTTTATTCTAGTATGTTGGTACATGGCTTTTTGCTCAATTTGCGGTTGTCAAAAATTATGTCAGTTTGACGTAATTTTGACATAATATTGACATAATTTTGACATAATATAATGTCGATTTTCTTTGGTCAAAAATAATTGATTATTTTGACAAATAATTGATATTTTTCAGGATTTCATTTTTCTTTGGCGAAAATAATTGATTATTTTTTGATGTATAATCAATTTTTTCAAATCATGATTTTTTCTATAATCTACTACCACTACATTGAAAAATAGAAATGTCAAATATGACAAATAGACGCCTCGCAATTTTTATGTCAATTTAATGGTTTTCTTGACGAGGTAGTCTGCATTGACAGTGGCGATTTATGGGATGAGGCATCAAACATTACCTCAGATCGTACACAAGATCAGCAGATAACATCGACAGAACAAAATGATTCAACTGATAACTCGGGAGAAAATGTAACTGGCAATGTATTGAAGCATTTGGGCGAAGTAAAACGCAATCGAATTGCTTCTAGTTTTTAAAATTTAAAGCAAAAATATTACAAATAAATTAAAATAATACATACATAGATAGATTATAATAAATAAAACACAAAATGATTCATTATATTTATTTCATTCACATGAAATTCACATTAAACTGACAGAAAACAAAATGTCAAAATACCAACACAAAGACAAAAAATAATCAATTATTTTTCGTTTTCGATTGGCAAGAAAATAATTGATATTTTTTGTAAAACCAAAGAAAATCGACATAAATAAATTGATGTTATTTGCAAAGCAAGTATGATGATAATATATCACATAAAATACTACTGTTGGTAATTTCTTTGCATAAAACTTTGATTCTTGAAATCTTTCGAGAGGGAATTGTACACACTGTAATTTCACAACCAAACCCACTCTAAATACTGAATCATTGTATGTATGTGCGTACCTTGTAAGGATGCACCAGAAGAAGGTATAATAATCAAGAATTAAGACTATATTAGAAAACCAAACGACCTTAGAACCCAAATAAAAGTATAAACGTACATATAAATAAAATTTTAATTAATTTAATAAATTTTATTTTATTGTTCATGTATGGTTTATTGCAAATCTTACGGATTTCGGCCTTATTTCTTAGCTGGCGTTGAACCAACGTGCACTCGAATACAATTAACATGCTCAATGTGAATAAAGAATAGTACCAATATTCATCTAAGCACCATATACCGACAGAAAATGTTTGGAAAACAAAAAATGGAGCTGTGGCACGTTCAATAAATAGTTGATAAAATTCTGGCACAACCATTGTCATCTGATTCTTGCCATATGTTTTCTCGGCTAGGCTAATTTCATTCTCATCTTCATGTCCTTTCGATTCAATATATTCACGATACGTTTTATGAACTGGAAATTCGAGCCCTCTGAATTGCTTTTTATCTTCATTCCAGATTTATTTGGTTTTCTGGAGCACAAACCAGTAGACTACATCGTTCTTATCGTTTTTCAACCTCGTAGAATTCAGTTTGAACATTTCGGATGATCCATTATTAGACGTTGGTACTACCTTTGCCACCATCGCTGTTTGTGGAGTTTTCGCCTATATAATTGATACGAGCATGAATAATTAATCAATTAATTACTTTAATAGATATTTACTTACTGAGCGACAATTTAAAAACGTATGAACGTTAACACTACAGTAACAGCATAGCGATATATTTATTTGTAAAATTGCTACCACCACAATTGTAACAATTCATAATATTCTTCGACACCGAAAACAAAAATCCACAGGCTAAACCAAAGGCCATACAATACAAAAATATGTTCCCGTTCATCAATATGATTGGATTTGGTATATGCAATGTGATGTATTGGATTAATTCATCGATTCGATTATCATTTTTTATCGCTGTCATTTTAATGCATTACATTTATGTGTACTGGCCTATTAATTTATTTAATTTAAAATATTCGGAGATTTATAAAACACGGTGATTGTTCAAATTTTGTTTAACTTCCTCGCTTTTAGTCTTGACAACGTCAAGACGACAATGACATTTCGGTTTCGCCAAGATATAGCAAAAAAAAAAAATTAATTGAAAAAGAGCTAAAATTGAAATAATGAGTGAAAATGTGAGCATATTTTTAATTTGTAGCAGTTGCCAGCCTGCTGCACATTTTGCATCGATTTGAAAATATTTTAATTTGGAAGGGGAAATTTGTTTACGAAATGGCTTGTTTTGATTGGCTTATATATGGTCGGTGAACATTTTGCAGCAAGATAGAAATGCATAAACTCGCCATTAAATTCAAAAATTTAGCGTATATTTCATTACTCAAAAATGGTATAACGAGTGCCGCATGCGGCATGACATATACATGACCCGAAATTAATCTATCTAAAGTGTAAACGTTACTTATCGTTGACTTGTGCTCGATATATTTCGAATTAACATTTACATTAAAATCGCCGCTGGGGATAATAGATATTTTTATTTGTGTCTCCTAAGCCCTATTTGCTGCCCCATGAATGAATTCGACAATTTTTTCGACTGGTTAATTTGGCGAATATAAATGACTCTCGTTAATTCTAACGTTCTTTGGGCACGTTTCCAAGGAGATCGGGATGGTGGAATGCTCTGTGATCTTGACTTGTAAGGAAAACTTAAAATTATGTGTTAATGATATGATTTTCTAATAAAATTCAAATTCGATTTTCGGCCAATCAATGAATGTTTGAAACCATTTGTAATTTTTTATGAAAATTTTTTATTTGTTAAGATTTGTATATAATTATATGAAAACAATAAAAACTAAAAATTATTAGATGCAGAGCATTGGCAGCAAAGAATATTTCAGCGAACCTTTCTAAATATCTACATATATGTATACCAATTTAATAGGTTTTGAAAGTCTAAATTATTTTTAATTACACAAACATTAAATTGACAGACGGCAGTATGTATATATATACATATAGTAATTGTAATGTGAATTAATAAAATTGATTTAGTAACCCAAAAGTATTAAATTCAATCAATCTACTTTTAAATTTAATGTACACATCTAATTTATGTTCATATGTACATATACATATATTATGTAAATTACATGTTGTATATACAAACATTATTTTACATAATTTATTTTATTTAATAACAATAATAATATATACATATGTAGCTCAAAAAACAAAAAAACCTTCAAAATTTCGTTTAATGTAATGTTAATGTATTCAAAGTACCCTATGCATATACATACACTATATGTATATATACAGACACAAATTGAATTTTTATTTTTTATATCTTAACTCATTCTAAGACAACGTATTTAATTTATGTATCGTATAAGCTCAATGAGTTAAGATTTATATTTATTGATTTTACTTCAAGTTTGAATAAATATAAGAAGTTGTTAAGAGCAGAAACTTTTGTATTTACTCGTATTTATATAAATTCTTTGTGCTGCTTCTATATAGATAAGAATAAATAGGAATATGTATACGTACAGTAGATTTTTTCTTTTTAAGAAACTTTATTACTATTATTATACTCCATGACAGTTAATTTATTATATACTGATGAAGGAAGGATATTGTAAATTACTATATATAGAGAGACGCTATTGTTACTCCTAAAGGCGGAGACTATGTATATAAACACTTTGTGTTATACACAAAGAGAAGACACATTTTATACCTTTTATTAAAAAAAAAAATCAATTTTATAAATTAAGATGATACGTTTATGAGATCGATAGCAACGCGCATCTGGCAATAAAAGCTATATAAATATACTGACCTTCGAAATAAATGACTTTTAAATATTTTGTTGTAATATTTTTACTTTCGTTTCGTTTCAATTAAGGAATAATAATGCGGATGATATTATTATATGAAGAATGAAGAGGTATGACTTTTAGCAAGATGTATAATTAATGATTAATCAGATCGCTATAATAATCATAATAAAAGTAAATATTTATTTATGTCATAAATCTGTCAATTTGGAGTGGACAAGTAAAATTTTAGAAAGTTGTGCGCATATTAATGAGATAAGGGCATATTTCAAAAGTCGTCAATACATATTTGAATGTGTTTATATAATACAAATGAACTAAGACTATTTTATATAGGGAAAACCATTTTACAAATTCAATCAAATTACGGTTGACTTTGTGAATTCTATAGGTTCCAGTTTTGAAGTAAACTGACGCCTTTGTATTATATCATAATCATAATATAATTGAATCATAAATCACTTACACAAAAAACAAAAGAATGCTACTTCTAAATTTTGATGAAAATCTCACTAAACTGGTGAGAGTCTCAGTGCGCTGGATCTGCCCACTTTTTCATATAAAAATTGTTTGCTTGCTAGATGAATGAGCATCCCTACCAAAAGATGTGCTCTGTATTTTCTGAGCTTAAAACCCCGAGCTTATTTTCGCATTAAATTGTAGATAACTCTTTCAATTTAATTTAACTTGGAATTTTTTTGAGATTTTCATTAGCTTTTATGAAAGAATATTAGATTTAAATTTACAAGACTTCAAGTACTGTTCAATTTTCATAATTTTGGAAATATTGATGGCTTAAAATTATTAAAATTACAAATTGTTAAAACCAGTTTGGAACCAAATGAGTTATGGTACGAGTATATAAGACGAATTTTCAGATTTTCGAAATTTGCTCGAAAATTAGAGAGTTTAATAAATTAACTTAATTAAAGATTTACATAATTTGAAAGTATAAAAGGATTCGAGTGAAATATTCATCAATCCAGAAATTTAGAATAATTTATAATAAATTTGAATGATACCTGGTATTCAAAATTAATTTATTTTCAAGTGCTTACACTATTGTGAAAGTACATTTACATAAAAATTAAAAAACACGGTTTTCCGCCATATTCTTTGTGCCCCTCTGGTCTAATACTACTTATTGTTCAAACCTAAATATTAATCGAATTTTCGTGTATAATTTGTATACACTACTTCAGACCCTGCATTATATTTACCTCGAGACGTGGAATAATTATTTTACAAGTTATGGAACGACATCTAGGTTGGAAAATTCTTTTGCAAATTACCACATAGTTTTAATGACAGGTGTACTGTACGCTTTTGCAGGATTTAGTTTAGAGTTTATGATTTTTACAGTGGAAACTGAACTAGAACTTATAACGTAACTATTTTCCTTATTGGAGGCATAATTTAAATTATTTTGAGCTGTACACTATCATCATTATTCTTTGGTTTCCTGTGCTTTTTGCTTTCTAATATTATTTGTGTATATGTTGATCTAATATAAAACCCACACCATCATTTCCTTTGTAGCTCCCCAAGCCACCATGTGATCGGTGCCAGCAGTATTTATTACTTTAATACTTTACATGATATTTTAATTCAGTGGTTTTCCCTTGCCTTCTGTATCGTAGTGTGCAACCTTCTGCGTAGGTATACGTTCAAATTCGGATTAAACTAGAGATCATTTTACATAGTTATCGATTCAACTTTCATGTTTTTATTTTAAATTCATAAATTAAATTATTCAAATTATGAATTAAAATTGCATTCAATTTAATTCAAATCCACTAACATTTTAATTCAATTTTTTTAAAATTTTGACCGTTTTTTGATATAATAAAATCAATCAAATTTAAAGTGATTTAATAAAATTAATTTATTTTTATTTAATTCGATTGTGATATTTTTTTACTGACATATATGCCTTGAAATTACCCCAGAAATTTTAAAAATATCACAAGGGTACAAAATAACACAAGGGTACACAATCCATCATACACTTTTAACAATATTAATTTTAAACTGTTGGCGCATCGTAGGATTTTGTTGGTGTATGAAACCGCATCCCAAACTTTTTTATTAAGTAAAATTTACAGAGTTCAAAAGAAAAATCGGTATATTATTTGGCACTTTATAGACTGTCTATGAGCCAACTATGAATAAATTATCAATAAATCTGTCAATAAATATTCCATTCCGCAGACATTTCCCATTAAAGCAGAATTACTATATTAGGCTACGTAGAATTAAATATTAGTTTGATTGAAATTTGAAATAAGTTTGATTAAGCCGGCCGGCTACACACGTTCAGGTAGATGTGTCAGGTGTACCTGTGCTGGTTGACCAGAGTGTGTGTATGATAAAATTGTGCTGTTATTTTGACCTGTTCAGGCGACCGAAGTAAATACAGAAATTCAATAGTTGCAAAGGCTTTACCTGCGCAGGCAAACCAGAGTGTCTGTAGAAATTTTCATTCAGTTATCGCGTTCCAGAATATCGAATAAAGCGGTTGAATGCGGTGCGATATAAATATTAAGATTGATAAAATTTAACCTCTATCAAATGAACTTGGAAGTCTTTTATTATCACTTCCATAAAGTTATTCAATTCATCAATGATACTGGTATATTATCGCATTGTATGGGTGGACCGGTCATTTAGAATAGCATATTTTCCAAAATATATATATTTGGGGTATAGTATATAAGGGGTTTTCAATAAGGACTTGGCCACTTTTTTTTAAATAAAACGCAAACCATTTGAGATATCAAAACATTTATGTATGGAATTCGACATCATTCATTTGTCCACCACGTGTCTAAAGTTTTGCAAGTGTCGAATCGTTGAACCCAATTTTCGATGACTCGGCCACACATTTCGACGGAAACGGCCGCTATCTCTCGGTCAATATTGGCTCTGAGCTTCTTTAGCGACGCCGGCTTGTTGATATAGACCAATGATTTAAAGTAGCTCCATAAAAAATGTCTAGAAGTGTTAAATCACACGATCTAGGCGGCCAATCGACAGGACCATTTCGGGATATAACACGTTCATCGAATTTAGATAAACAATAAGTCGATTGTTAGACCCGCTGTGTGGCATATCGCACCGTCTTGTTGAAACCACATATCATTAATGTCTAGCTCATGCAATTTACCAAAGAAATAACGTTACAACATGGCTCTGTAGCGATCTTCATTCAATGTAACGCGATTGTGATTTTCATCAACGAAAAAAATAAAAAACTGTCCAATGACACCAACAGTATGAAAACGACGCCATACAGTTATTTTTTGTGGATGAAGTGGTGTTTCTTGACGCACATGAGGGTTTTCACATGACCAATAGCGCATATTAAGACCAAAAATTGGAATTAACGCTCTTGAAGTTGCAGCCACCGACTCGAAATTTTTGTACACTGAAAAAAAAAAGTTGGTGTATTTGAAAAAAATATAGTTTAAATGGATGAATAAGGGATTGATAATGCTCCAAAGCAAACAGGTTATCAATATGAAGAATATTCTATTGTTTGATAAATTTGATTCTTTCAACTAAAATAAAAAAAATATTATGCGTACACATTGAATCAACAGACGTTGCGGTTTAATTTGAAAATGTGTTTTTAATTGAAATATAATTTTCATCCAAATGACGCTTCATTTGCTTTAAAGAAACCGAATGATGCAACTTTCGAAAAACAAAAACCTTTAAAGTTACTGCTAATTTTATCAATTTGAATAAATAATTTATAATTAATGTACCACCACTTTATTAAATTGAAGATTTTGTTTCAAAACTAGAAACCTGTATTATCAAAATGAGAATAAAAAATTGAAATGAGTATTCCACTGATGATTGTTTTACTAAAATTGATGATAGTTCCATCAGTTGGAATACTGACAATATTTAATTCTCTCTTTCTTTGTCCTTCTTTCTCTCTCTCTCTCTATTCTCTCTCTCTCTCTCTATAATATATATATATATATATATATATATATATATATATATATATATATATATATATATATATATATATATATATATATATATATATATATATATATAAATATATTTATATAATAAACCTCAGGAATTCAAGAAAGCATTACAAAAAATATTTCCAAGGTAAATGACTGAACAATCTTATGTAAGTGAAACCAATTTATTAAATTCATTATCAAAATACAAAACTTAACTTAGCTTAACTTAAACTTAACTTTTTATTTAAACCCTTTTTTTTAATAATTACTATTTTCAAAACTACATTATAATATGTATATTGATGGTTCTTTCTGCTAGGTCATCAACAAATATAAATTCAACTTAAATGTATTGCGTATGTATTTACATAAATTCTAATAATTAAAACAAATCATTGTCGAGCTTAGCAAGAAGCAACTCAATTGCCGGATGGTTTTTGGTCAAATTTTGTTTCTATTTTATAAAAATATTTTTGAATAAAATTCCAAACTAATATGGATGGTTTCGGATACGTCAAATTAAAAATTTGATAAATTTTGAAACAAGCATCAACTGCTTGACTCATTAATCCAAATTTAAATTTTATTCCGTCAAAATATGTACAGATTTCATTCGGATTTATTAGTGTTCCAGTAATTAATATTAGTGGTTGTAACGGCTCAGATTTTTTCAAAATATTCTGCAATAATTCTTCTGTTTCAGGAGCAGTACTCCCAATCACCATAAAAGAATTCTGCGAATCTTTAATGGAATGCTTAGTAAGGGTTCGCTTATTATTTACAAACTTGAATTCTCTTGATGTTGGGGTCAATATTGCATGAAAAAGATAAAAAATTACTGCGTCTCGTTCATCTGTAAATAGGCAAATTAAATATTTTCTTTAGACTTATTTAACGATTGTACATAATATATTTGATCTCTAACTCTTACTTTCTGATATATTTGTTGATTCTTTAAACTGTTTAAACAAATTGACGCACGCTTGATCTTTAATTTTTTCTTTGCAGATTTGTAGTATTTTGGGAACAAATAATTGATATTTTTCCTAAAAACTGCTCGCATTTGGATATAAATGCTGAAAATCAATATTAATCTGAAAAATAATAAATCATTATATTGTTGTATAAATATTTTCAAATATAATAGATTACCAATTAATATCCCAATGGACTTTTATATTGTTTACAATGGTGTGTTAGCTCGGATGTTGTTTTTGACATGTTTATATAATTATTTGACTCGATATGCTGCCGTTTCAGCCCAATGCAGCTCCAGGTCTCTCCACGAGCTATTATTTCCCTCGATTTCTTCTAAGTGAGGTGTTAAATATTCATCTATTTCTACAATTAGAAAATCGTACAGATCACGATAAGAAAATTAAAATGTTGACGAATATATGGATACTAATAAAAAAATTACTTGTATAGATAGTATAGATAGTATCCATGAACCACGCGTTTTTATAGGGAAATGATAAAAATCTTACCGGAAGTCTGTGGGTCAGCAATTTGCTCATCGCAACTTGAATGACTATAAGACCTTTTACCCTGAACACCACCTTTTTTTAATATCCTTTGTTTATTAAAAAATCCACTATATAAAAGCCCCTTAGGTTTACATCCTTGACATTTTAAATACCAAGTGCTCTGAAATGTAATAATGTTTTATCATTTAATTGTATTATTCCTCTAATTGTGTAATTCGTCTATAATATACATGAATGTATAAACAATATGTATATTATAAAGGAATACATACCTGTTTTTCTGAGGGAAAAGTAATAATAATATTTTCTGATAGTTGCTTTGCCAGAGCAACTGACATGCTAATTCCGTTAGTGACGATATAATTTAAAATTAAATTTTTCAAAATCTTTCGGATGCTATTGATTAAGTAGCCAGCTATTCTATAATTGGATTTGATTTGCCTACCTAACTGCACCGACTCAAGAATGGCATTTAAATCGACATCAGTTGTATTTTGGTCGATATGTTCCTCCGTAATAAATATTATTTTTAATGTTGCACTGTCAATAGCACTGGCTGCGAAAGAATGATGAAAATTCGGTTAGTTAATATTTTCAATAAAATTACCGTTACAAAAACAATAGTAAATCCAAAACCATCACTAATGCATAAAAAACGCGCGGTATTATAGATTTCACATACGCAGTACTTCTGCACTTAGTCTATCAAACAAATATTATAGTCGTCTTGCAAAAACAAAAAGAGAAAATAAGGACTGATATGTATATGAAATATTAATAAAACCGTGCTAAATCTATTGTATAGTTAAAAAAAATATCTCAGTTCGCTCTCTCAATAAAAAAAAAATAATAATAATAAAACTGTTAGAAAGAACAGCAAAACATTATTAAATTTTGTTCACTATTTCACGTTCTATACTTACTATTATCACAGACAAATCGAATTAACAAATTTAACTTCTTTTCTAATATATGTACATATATTCTGAATTGCATTTCAACAAAAATCCATTTTAAGATAAGTTATTTTATTTTTTTATGAAACACTTTTTATATAGCACGGTTTGAAAAATAATGGACCGGATTCAATGTAAATATTATAGGCATCTATTTTCTTTATTCTGCTATTATTTTTATGTAAAACCGATTTAAAAACTTTTTAGAAATTCTAGTAAAATAGAAGAAAAATATAGATGACTTACATGACAGCATCAAGAGACTAATTTATGCTTTATATGAAATTATAAATAGAATTTAACTAAACTTACCCAACAAATTTTCCGAAATATTATATCGTTGTAAAATATTTTCTTTTATGTTTAGAAACTTAAGAAGGTTTTCTAACTTCAATTTTTCTTCCATTTATTTTTTTTTTTAATTTTAACTGTAGCACTTTCTTCACAGACACCAAATGACGCTCTGAAACAATTTTAACATTTTCATAATTTATAGAAAAAGATAATAAATTGAGTTTTATTCAAAATAAACTACCTATTACTCAATTTTATGCTGAAATCATCAGCGAGATAACATTTTTGTTCAAATATAGCTTTTCTTTTATTCTGTTATAAATTCGAAAAACACTGAGGATTAAAATTGAATAAAATGTTATAAATCAATTACGCATTTCTAATAATAAAACAAATTGATACTTTTGTGAATAAAATTAAAGATTTATTTTTTCAATTTGGGTGTTAAGGATATTAAAATAATAATAGCTTACAAAAAATAATTGAATAATATTTCTTAATTCAACAGAAATTTTTTCAAATTAAGTTTTAACGTTTTAATTTAAAAAAAATATATCTGAAAATATATATCTTAAAACAGGTATACCTAAATGAAAAATGTTCCATCAACATTAGTAAAAACGATTTTAAAGTAGAAGATTATTTCATGAAGTGTTATGAGAAAAATACATTAATGGAAAGTTTTTCTAATTGAATAAAACTACCTTAATTTTGAAGCAAAAGTATTTCAAGAAGATGGAAATGTTTTATAAAAATCGATTACATGAAAGTATTCATTTTCACCTATTTATTTTTTTCAGTGTAGTAAATAATATTATTAATGTGTTGTCACTTTGGTTATTTGCTTAAGGGTACGTTCACAGGGAAATTTCAAAGTTGTCAAATCCCAAATGGAAAACCCGATATATATATTTAAATTTGGCCATGTATACAGACATTACTTCCATTATCCATATAATAATCTATAAAATTGCAAGTTGATTGTACTTAAATTACGATCTAACCACTTTCAATCGTATAAAATCATTATGATATAATTATATTATTATGTAGTTTTTAAGGTGACAATAATTGTTTGGAAAATTATACAACAAAAAACGACAAACGATAAACTATAATTTTATATCTACATACTTATTTTCCATATCTTACATTACATATCGCGGTTAATTAAAATTAACGAACAAAAACTTGTATTGTATATACATACATATGTATATACAATAATAATTACCTGGATAATTTCAATGAATATAGTAAGTAGCTATGTTATATGTTTGCTCTCTAAGCAAAACGATAAAATAAACAACAACAATATTGTGTTTAGAGTAGTTAAGATTAGATCGTTTGGTTGGCTATAGTGTACATATGTATATATACAATAACATAAAACATGAAACGTAAGAAACATGACCCCATTTCTAATAACTATGATTTTCTGGTCGTTGATTTTTTTTTTCGTGTAATGCTGCCGTACAACTGACTTATCATATTTTTGTGGTACATATCGTATATGTATGTATATACATATGTACATATATACATATTGCGTTATTGTAAATTGGGTAAATCGATATCGCGGTTATAATTGCTATTGTTTTCTATAATATATTATATGGAATATGTGGTTTGTGATGGATTACTAAATTAATCATTAGTGACTCGATAAAACTATATATGTACGTATATATTCTAAATTTAATAATGCGGTATTAGAATTATTTTGTCATCATAGTTTTATATATATGCGCGAGTATACGCGGCAACAAGTATAAATATAAATTCAAAAGCCATTATCTACAGTGTATGCATGAAATATGTTTTCTATTTTTCTGTTCAAGGTGTTGAATTGATTATTTCAAATTGAAATGTGGTTTTGTTAAATAAGAAAATTCCTATTGTATTGCTATTTAAATTAGATTGATTAGAAATATTGTAACATGAATATAAAATAGTTGTGTGCAAATTGTTGTGTGACAAAGCTGTCATAATATTGTAAACTATATATGGATACTTTTGATTAGCATATAGCAAGGTGTAACCTCAATTCAATACTATATAATATATGTGATCATCTAAAAACCTGATTTACCACATAAATTACTAAATTTGAAAAAATATTAAATTAGTTTATATTTATTAAATATATGTATTGCATTTTAATCTAATGCGATATGCGAGTTAAAATAACTTCGCAAAAAGCATAGGGATATCGAGCTTTTGATACATATTTGACCAGATGAAGAAAATGTCGTTTCTGCTTCGACGCTACCTGGCGGTATGGTATGTATAGATATTCGTATACTCTTTTTAAATTTTCACACCGACACCCTCCTTTTCTGAAGAGCACTAACTCTTTCCTAATGGTCTTCACCAAATCTGTAGATTTTTTCGTAAATTTTGTGTGGTCTAGTTGCTGTTGCAAAGTTAAATGTTCAATCCTGTTTTGTTCTATAACTGATTCATTGGATGTATTTGATAAATTTTGCGGTTCATTCAATAATTGGTTTTGTTTTGAAAGAGTACGACGCTCGACTAAACTAACTATTAATTGAATAATATTTGATTTGGATAACTGCTCAAATCCTAGTTTATCCGGATTATCGTTTAATTTCTGTTGGCCTTTATGTAAATATTATAATTGACTTGAAAAACTTGCCCGCCGTTCAATAATTCGTGTAGACAACGCAACTTTATAGTTGTTGTGTGGAGCCCAAGTTGTTCATCATAAAAACAAAAGTGGCATCTGCAGAAAGAAGGGTGGCATCACGTCGACATAATGATTCCATTTAATTGGAATAGTAATGTTGTGACTACGGTTGAAATGGTGTTTAATTCTCTATCATCAAATGAAATGTTAGTGTTGAGGTCTATTATGGCATTTAATATATAATTTTTCAATTTGCAAAAACGTTGAAGCATAAAAAACAAACCTGTACCTACCTCAATTTTGTTGCCTTTTCGAACGTTTCAAGTCTTATCTTCGAGGAGTTTTATACAGTTTAACCCCAAGTTCCAAAACTTATTGTGAATATGCACATTTAGGTTAATATATCGCCGGTATTTCACCAAAATCAATTTATCGAATGTAAGGTTAAATTTAGCTTGTATAATTTACACAATTCCAATTAATTTATTAAATTGCCACGAATATATTCACCGTATTTCATAACAAATGTGCGTATATTTAAATTTCGTGCGGGTATTTATTTTCTTAATTCTACTGATGTGCCAAATATGTTAAATGATAGTCCATCAAAACTGCTCTCATTTTTGATAGGACGGTTTGCAGTTTATTTTTGGGTTATAGATAAGCGTTTATTGTTTTTGATTCAGATTTCATAGGAACTGATGATGAATTATAGATATCGACGGCAGTTTAGATATGTAACCACTTTTATACCATGAGAAGTACTAACATGAGTATGAAGTCCACTTATTGACCCATCCGTTGTTTTATTATGTTCCCGCATTGTTTAAATTTAGCACAAGTATATTTCCAAACAGTATTTTTATTTAAATCCAAATTTCCTTTTGTGTATTCTGAAAATTCCATATAAGAGGGTTTTAAGAATGAAAATAAAATCATTAAAATTGGCAACAGACTATAGCAGACGCACGTTTACTTACAATTTTCGATCGAAACAAATTACAAAATTTTTATTCTTCATATAATACGTTTAACACGATCAACCACAGAGAATGTTTGTTGAACTGTTGATTTTCAAAATTGATATTCATCTTTTAATTTACTAATCTGAACTCTAGTAGTTTATAATTTAAAAAACACTAAACCTAAGAAAAACACTCAATTCTTTGGCAAGAAACCAAATGCGTAAATTTTTGTTTAAAAGCGGCCATGACTAAATCTGTAAACATTGCTTCCGTTTCGTTGCCATATACAATACGTTCATTTCTATCCGGTGATCGCATGCTATATTGCAATATAGCGTGATTTATACTTGTGACCAATACGAACCTTCAGTCATCTATAAAGTCCAATGGCGTTGCAACGGATGAAATGATAACGTTCTGTTCGATGAGTTGGGTTCAGATTTTCAATTGATTTTTTATTGAAAAATTTCATTTTTGATTTAATCAATCATAATTAATTTTAAATAAAATTTTTGTTGGAATTTGGGTATTTACAAACTAAAAATTTTAAAATTTTGTGGTGACTACCTTTTGTAGGTAGGTTTCAGTTTCCTCGATTGTCTTAGCTTTTTTATCTTTATAAATTAAGACTTAGTAATTTATATATACTTATTATTTATTAAGCATTTTATTTAATAATTTTCTTTTCTTTTAATTACAGGTAAGTCGAAATCATACGGATCAATTGTAAAACTATAAATTTTGAAAGTTAGACTGTCTATTGTTGTTAACTATATAACTTAATATCAGTATAAGTAATCAAACTGTAATTATTGACGTTTGCGACATATATATGTATACATAGTATAAAGAATATTTATGGTTATTCCATCATATCGCGCGCATTTTGACGTAAATAAATTGAAAAGTTTCTTATATCATTTGTAATACGCGGTTTCGTGACAATCTACTTCTGGGAATAATTATCTCACTAAAATAATCTCGTACGATCGTTTACCAGTTTTTCACATTTTAATTATTTCTTTTAAACATTTATACAAAATGTATCTTTATATATATACTCGTATGTACACAAAAAACCTTTATTTAATCCAAAAATGGTAAAACAGCATTTTTTATACTATATTATACACACACAGTATATTTCTTATATTAAATTTAATTTCTTCTTAAAATATTTATATATAAAAAATATACAAAAATCAAAGTAGATTTCATGGTAGCTTTTTAGATTAAACATATTTAATGTAACTGACGATTTTAACGGATTTTTTTTTCGAACCAAACCATATATCCATATATGCATTATGCGAGTTGGGTACGTAAATCAATTATAATTTATATGCTTCAATCGATATATACATATACATATGTATATGAATTGGAATATATATTCCTAATTACGTATAAATCTTAGTTAAAGTTAATAAAGCTATTAACAGTGAGTCGAGTATAAAAAATATATAAAGAAATAACGTATAATTATAAGAATTTGTTGTTACCAGACCAGAACTGAATTATTTAATTAATTCATATATGTACATATACATACATATGTATGTATGTACATTCGTGAATATATTCATGATCATTATTATTGTTATGGTTTTTAGTATTTTTATTATATATTAAGACGGTGATGATACAGGTAGTTAGTGTTTTTTTTTATATAAACTAAAGTAAAATAAAGGAAATGGAGTGAACTGTTAATATACGATTCATGTGAAGAGTTTGTAATCCGGATTATCCGATATTTGAATTCTAAATTTGTCTAAAATAAATTGAGTGCTTTAAAAGCTAGCATGATTTTTACAAAAACCTGTATTTCATTGTTTGGGTTTAGCTAGGTGGAATTTCATTAATTGGTCTAATTAATTAGATGAAGTTGAATTTTCCTTAAGTAACTTAGAACTTTTATTAACGTATATAATCTCATCTTATGTAATTCTGGAAGTCTATAATTTCAATAAAGATATGTTGACATTTCAAAATCAATATGATTTCAGTATAGAAATAATTGTCATTGATTTAACAAACTTATTGTTATAAATAAAAAAAAAATATCTTTTAAAATTAGTAGTGGTTCGTGACATTATGGAGACAAATATTTCCTGTTTAAAATTGCCGATGCTAAAACTATAAAATCGTTTTCACGTTTGTCCACACTCCTCCAACCAATCTGTCTGTCACTTAAAAATTTTAGGCGACGAAAACTGACATATCCAACTTTTCAAATGTCTAATGAAACACGACATGAATCGAACTCTGTCATTTAAATTGTTGATTGTTCTTGAATCGACCAAAACAATAACAATTTTTATGTCTCGATACAAACGACAGATGAACTAATTGAGTAGGGACATTTGTCTTGAGTGTATACAGTACGTTTTAAGTGGGGCTTAACCTTTAGAAAAATCTATAAGCCTAAATCTAGTCTTCAATTAAAATTAGATGAACTATGTCCATATACTTTTTCATATTTTATTTCAAATTTAATCTAGAAACGTGAAATCAAATTTAATGTAAAACATGAGCATAGGAGGTGGACTACCGTCTCTTCCTCCTCCTCGTCCAGAAAAAATCATTAGCTTCTAGACCTAGCCTCCTCGCATGTTCTCCAAGAAGGCAGTGTCCTGTGAGTATACCCACGGTCGCTTTAAATTCACGACTACGTATAGGGAGATGAGTGTCTTTGAGCGATTCAAGTCCAGCTTTGGCTAGACTTGCCTTACTACACTAGATGAGAGAGTGTTGGTCCACCTTTCATTCGCTGAGGCTACTGCCTCCTTTTTAAGCACTGTCTTGAGTGCCTTAATAGGTCCCCCAAATTTGCCCTTTCCGGTAGCAGTTGGTAGCTAATTCGCCCGCCCTGCAATTCCCCATGACGTCCGAGTGGCCGGGGACTCAGTCTATCTGAATGTTGAAATGCTCACTCATCTCATTCAGAGACAAGTGGTAACCCAACGCCACCCTAGATGTCAGAGAAACTGAATCCAGCAACTTGATTGCCGCCTGCCGTCCACTTAAATTGCGATAACAACCGAGGATATGTCTCAACCAATTCAAGACCTCCTCAATCGCTATCACCTCTGCTTAGTACACGCTGCAGTGATCAGGGAGACGAACTGCTACAACTTCCAGTTTATCGCAGAAGACTCCAGCTCCTACCTTACCGTGTAGCTTGGAGCCATCCGTAAAGAACTGCAATGCTTCTGTTTCCGAAACCGACGCGCTCCTCCAAGATTCTCTTGAAGGGCAGGTAGTTTGGAATCTTTTCTCGAAGCATATTGTTTGAGTAACGTAGTCTAGATTCGCTATTCGCATTCGTTCCTTTCTTAGCGATCTAATTATCGTCGAGTGTCTTGTCTGAAGACATTTCCACTGAGATATGGCTGATAGTCGGGTGGCCGTTATCGTCGCCATCTGCTTACCATAAATATCGACGGGGAGAAGGTGAAACATAACATCTAAGGCAAGTGTTGGTGTTGTCATCAGCGCCCCGCTTATAAGTATGTAGGCCGTTCTTTGCACCTTCTCGGTCACTTTCCTGTAGGTTATTTTACCAAGAGCTGGTCACCACACGCTCACCCCATACATAAGTACAGGTCTTACTACGGCAGTGTTTCTGCACGAGTACATGGGTATATTAGCCTTGTTTACTCTTTCGAAAATGTTAGGCTTCCAATTAAGTTTACTGTCCAAGACTACGCCCAGAAATCTTGCCTTATCAGTAAAAGCTAGTCTCTTGCCATTTAGGATAGGTGGATCTACTAATGAGATTTTATATTTCCTAGTAAAGAGTACCAGTTCAGTTTTGAACGAGCTGATTGTCAGTCCACATCTGATGGCCCACCTCGTAATGATTAGGAGGGCATTTTGGATTACCTCCTTCATTTGCATAAACAATCACTCCGATCCCTTCTCTCTCTAGCTCTAACAGCAACCCATTGATTGCTATGTTCCAGAGAAGAGGAGACAGGACACCTCCCTACGGGGTTCCCCTAGCCACCCGCCTCCTAATGGTGGATTCCTCCAGCTTCTAGTTAAGCATCTTGCTTCCGAGCATATTTTTGATTAACCCACTTACAGGGTAGTCCACCCCAAGGAACAACAATCCCCCCAGAATTGCCTCCGTCTTTACATTGTTAAAGGCGCCCGCAATATCAAGGAACGCCACCATACAAAACTCTTGCGAGAATATTGATTTCTCAATTGTACTTACCACGCCGTGCAGAGCTGTGTCCAGGTTTTCCTTTGCAGTAAGCATGCTGAGACTGGGCCCAGTCACTAGGCTTTATTTTTGATCGTATATAGATATCTATCAACCTTTCCAAGGTTTTCAATAGAAAGGATGATAGAGTTATGGGTCTTAAGTCCTTTGGGTAGCCATGTGAGCATTTACCCGCTTTCGGAATAAAAAGCACTCTGACCTCTGCCGACCTCCGCGGAATACAGACCAATTTTAAACAACCTTTGACGATTACCTCCATCCAGGGGAGAATAATCGACGAGTTGTTTGAGTCTCTCTTAAATAAAGGTCCAACATTTTATTTTTTATAAGAACTACATAATGTAAAAATGGTGTTTTTTACTGCACGAACATACATAACGAAAAAAAGAATGATCGCATATGAACAAAAACACGTAAAAATAACAGCGCGTTTTTCTCTTATAATCTATAGATTTAGGTAAAATATGGGTTTTTCATCAAATATTTAGATAAAATAATTATAATTATTTTTGATTAATATTACAACAAAGTGCTTAAATAATTTAAATAATGTGTATAAGCTGTCATTTCGGTGTCAGTAAAAACGCCCTAAATTTTATTATTTTTATTTGAATTTTGTTTCTTAGAGTGTGCGTCAATCGGTTAAAAAGTAGTTAAAAATTAAAATGTTGACAGCAAAATTAAAAAATAATTATTTATTCACCATAATTATTTATTTATTATTATGTGCACAAAAATTGGTTCCGGCTCATTGTGACATCATAGGCAATGAGATCGCGGATTGTTTAGCCAAAGCTGGCTCCCAATCAACTTTAATTGGTCCTGATCCAGCTACTCCTATATCTTTCAACTACGGGAAGAAAGTTATAAAGGATTACGCTTTGAAAGGCTTAAGGTTTCAGTGGCTTGCGACTTTTGGTTGTCGTAAGGCGAAGTACTTCATTGGGGAGCCCAATTTGAGGTCCACGAAGGATGCTTTATTTTTAAAAAAGAGCCAGTTAAGAGTTTTGGTAGCGATTCTTACGGGACATGGCCGTTTTAAAGATCATCTACATCGTATGCGTTTAGCTCATGATGTTATTTGCGAGTACTGCCTTGAGGAGGATGACGACTCCCTCCACTTTCTCCCTCCACATACATCTTGTATGAAAATGGTCTGTGGTAAACGTTTACTGTTGTTGACAAGTTCGGTGACTTTATAATTTTTTAAGAATTATTTGAAAGCTCAACGTTATAATAACTCTGTTTGAACTCTGTTAAAGTTTTTTAGATAAACTTAAGTTAGACATCTAATACTATAAGCTTAATCGTATTAATTTTTCTTCGATATCCCGATACTAGCAATCGTGGTGACATTATCTTTAACATTTATAGTTCATTTGGCGTCAACAGTCTATTACATATCGCACATTCTGTATATTTATTGACATTTCGATTATTATAAGAAACAAATTTTTTTATAATTAAACCATAAATTTCCCAGTATTTCTATATACATACATACTACCCACAAACATTTCTCTATTATTAATCGTAATTATATAGAGACGACTATAACAATCAAACCTACTTACTTTTATTTTCTAAACACAAATCTCTCGAGAAAGAAGCAAAAAAAAAAAAATAAATTATGCAAAATAAAAGCCAACAACTTTCAATATCATCTGTTATTTTCTGCTGATGATGTTGAATGAAGTTGAAGAGTAATTTACATAAATTTTGTCACAATCGTGCAATTATAACTATTAGTGTTAAATCAACATATATATAGAAAGCAAATTTGAAGATTCTTAAAGTGAAATCATACACGAATTTTAACGTAAATTCTGACTTATGTAAGCTGAGCGTTAATTTATTACTATGTGTGTATATAGTGTAGAAGAAGCTGTTTTGTTGTTGATGATGATGATTTCATTTTTATTGTCATGGATTAAAAAAATTTAACATGTTCGATAGCATCATAGTACATGAAAATTATATTCTGTAAAATCATTTGTTCATCTTTTAAAATTGCAATAAATTAAAAATATGTTATGTCGCGCATCTACACACGCGGTTTAATCTATTCATCATATTATTGTATTTGGATTATATACGCAGAATATACGTTCATTCATTGTTTTTGTTACACGTTACGAGAAGTAGTGTGTTAAATATAATATTCTTCTAATTATAATATGCGAATGGCCTCGTTATTGTTCATGGTTGCGGTAGCGACTTAAAAGAGCTTTTTGTGTTTTGTTTTGTTTTGCTAAATAATTATACAGCTTTTGTTGTCTTATTTATTTTTATTATTATTATAGTAAAGCTTATAAAAGTCATCAAGATTATAAAAAAACACACAAAATTGAGACATTCAATAAACTTAACGTAATTGTCCATGATCAGCATTAATGTCATTATAATTATCCCGCAAACACATATGTATAATAAAAAAAGGAGAGACGCATTATCGCATCGTCGATTCGTTGACCAAATATTTCTTTTTTTTTTTTGTGATTCACTTAATCTCTTCTCAACATTGTTGGTTAAGCACAGGCAAAAAAAAAAAAATAATAATAATAAAATGAAAATGTCAATGTGATTATTTTTGCAGATTGCGAATTTTGTGAAAGGGATATCTTGTCGTAATTTTTTTGTCACCGCTTAAATTGAATCCATGGCTATATACAACCACAACAACAAAAACACTAAAATCGGTGTTAGCTTTATTATCAACTGTAATAAGATTATTATTAAATATGTACACCACCATTAAATGTCATAATATTAATTGTAAATGTTCGTGATTTATCATAGCCATAATGAAGTTTGTAGAATGTATAGATATGCGTGGTTACAACAAAAATATAAAATAGTAAAGTGTTATGCCTACAGACAAAACGAAAAAATAAATAATTGTTTGTTGACCGATGGGATTATGTATATAACTATATGTACATACAATTAAGGTACAACTAATTGGGTAGATTGAATAATTACATCTCTGTGGTATACAATACTACATATACAATAACAAGTGGTGAGGTACATAATGATGATGTGTTGGAAAATACTCGTATCTAGTCCATCCGTAGCAATTAAAATTTATAAAATCGTTTTATAATCAAGATCATATTGCATGCGACTGTATGTCATTCATATATACAGATATGCATGTATGTAAGACACAATTTTAATAAATTGATTTATTTTGTTGTGTAATGTCATCATTTTCCCATCAAAATCAATTTTTATGTTTTCTTTCTTCGATCTTGCAATGCCAAAGTCAATAAAACATCAATTTTTTATCGTGTATATGTATATAGCTACTGATCGAAAATGATCTTAATTCTAATGACATTTATGGAGATATATATAGAGATATTTGAATACAAATTTGGTTACAGTGTTTCATTTAGATTTGTATCAATTTTAAAAAATCTTGTCACGATTTTGACGAATCAACAATTTATTTATTCTTCGCGGTTTGCATGTAACTATTGTACTATGTATATAATTGCGCTATACACACATTTTATATAATTTACACATCGTTTGTACGTTGCACGGTTACGAATTATTAAGAATATTTATTTTTTATATCTTTAATGTTTTAAGAACAATAAACTATATAATTTATATTAACTTCCGTATTTAGTTAACTCATCATAAAATTTATTTTACAAGTTGTCAATTTTAATTTTTGATTAATTGCAAGAATTCGTGTTTTTATGTGTTGTGTGTGTTTAGGAGGTAATGACATTTTTATGGATTTTATTTTAGTTCCTCTCAAATAATAACATAATTTGTCGTCTCTATTTAGAAATTTGAAGAAGTATAAAATATGAGGTAGCGTAGGGTGTATCCGCGAGGTTTATTATTATCGAATATATATGTTTGTGCTAAAGTGCGTCCAACAAGGTTGGGAATTTTACAAAAGTATCAAAGATTTAACAACCAAATAACACTTTATAATAATATAAGGTAATCCCACCAATATTCAGGCTTAATCATCGAATCATATATGTATATGTAGTAGCAACGAAATACGAAAAATGGATTTTGAATGTTACTGACTTAAAGCTGTATCTTACGAATTTAACTTATTTATCTGCCACAGTGTGAAAATTATCTTGATATCTTTATCAATTCTGTAAAATTGCAGTCCGATTCATATAATATGACAATTGACAGTATTGTCAGTCACCGAGTTATATGCAACAGAGAAATCAAATTCAAGTGTGCGATTGGGATAGCAGCACTGCCCAAGTTTTAAAAAATGAAAATCAAATTGCAATAGATCTCACGAATTTTAAATAAATTTCTAAAGTAAATTTGTTATAGGTTTAGATGGATCGTTTGGTTCACATATCCACATTTTAGAATTATTGTGATTCTTATAGTTCTAACTACACATATATATGTTCATGTTCACAGTTTTTTCATAGTTTCCTGGACTATCCTTTTGCCTAGCTCGTTTATCTGTGTTTGCATCTGCTGAAATTCGTAAAATTTTCCGTTGTTCATTGTCAAGCTAGGTGTAAAATCAGATATGCCTTAGCTTAGCTAATCTACACTATTTTTAGTTGTTAGTCTGACAAGTGAGGTAATGTGGCCAAATATAGCATGAAACGGCTGTCAAGTTATTGGGCAATTCCACTCCTTAATTAAATAATTAATTCATCTTTCTATATACCAAATTAATGTGTACTTGGAAGTCAGCCACGTTAATTTTTCATTTATTAAATTTTCATTCGTTTCCATCTGTGAAATTTACGAGTGGCCAAATTCAGAACATAGAAATTTCAAAACAATTTATCTATAATTTGAATCCAACAAACTTGAAGGTATTATAGTTTGTTAACAGTTTTATAAGCCTTTTTATAAATTATTTTGTGGTTGAACAGTTTCCCAACTTAGTTTGACTCGAATTTGTGTAAAAGTCCAGAATCTGACCGTCCGAATTTAATGTAATATTAATTATTCAACGTTTTCGCCCATTTTCTTATACATTTTTCCATATTCATACATTAAAAATACAGAATTTATCCTGAAAGTGTCTGGCCGGAAATTGAAATTTCACAGAAGCAGTAAAATAATATCGGATACCACCAATCCGATAATAATTTGAAAATTTTAATTATTTGTGCCACATTTGAAAATTCGCGACCTTATTTTAATAAGGTTGTAACTGACCTACTAATAGTTTTGAGATATCAACCGCCAAAGTTTTTAGGCTCAATATTTTTAATACTATTTCATTTATCCATTGGAATTGTGAATGGAATGATAGTCCGTTAGAAGGTTAGTAAAATAAAAGCTTGGTTTTTGATATTAATTTATTGCTTTTTCCCAAATTTGAGAAATAAAATTTCTGCAGATACACCTTTCTTCTCATGTGAAATGATTAAAAATAATTTTACATAGTTCTATCTATCCAATTAGAACTTTATTCTATACATTTTGTTGGAAACATAAAATAATATGATTGTTAGTACAATACGTTATAAGTAAATTATACAAATAAAATAAAAATTAAATAATATCATATATTTCAATTGTTGCATAAAAATTCAGGTACAAAATCACATAAAAATACATAAATTATAAAAATTAAAGTAATAAAATAAAATAAGATCTAATATCACGGCTTTTGGAGTCTTTTAGTTCCGGAATCTACTTTAGGGAGCATCTGATATTTTAGTTATTTACATTTTTAAAATTTGCTTATAATAAGCAACGTCCTGCTGGGACATGTATTTGAACATTGATCTTAAATGTTCAGCTTTAACATCAGATATCTCTCGATTGATATCAAGGTTGTTTGGGTCAACCAAAGCTAAACTGGTGTTTATTGGAGTTCGCGTTTTTCTTGTGCTTTTCATTTTCGGCCTAATATTAAGCTCAATGTAGTTTTGTGTGTCATAACTTAGGTTATATTGGATTGTTGGTATCTCTTGCGTAAACTTAAGCATCCTTACCGATGCAAATGGCACAGGTTTAAAATGAAATGCTTTAGAACAAGATCCATAGTCTTTAAAATCTTCTGGCCGCATTTGTAGAATAGTGTAGGGCCGCCAGCGATTTATGTTCTTCATAAGTCTTAAGACGCCAATTGGAGAGGTAAATTCATATTTGGACAGTACTCTATCGATTTTGCTGTGGGCGTGATCTACTTCCCGAATTGCCGAATGCCCTGGAAGTGAATACCGCATTTCAATGGACTCAATGTTAGGATGTTGAGCCAAGAACCATTTAACTGCGTAAGCCATATAAGAATTTTTATTTTGAGGAACGCATGAATCACTCCATGTAATTATTTTTTTAAACTCATTGCTCTCAAAAATTTGTTCCAAAATTTTAATAAAAGCCGACGCATTGTCGTTTCCCGATCGACCACCTGTGTACTCGCTCCATACTGCACAATATACCGTCTTTGATGTTGATAAATGAGCCGTAAGGTTATAAAAATTTAATTTTGAACGGCAACAAATTTCGCCTATTTCAGATTTCGGGCAGGTGATGACATTTTCAAGATCAAAGCAGATTATTAGAATATCGTTTTTTTTATCACAGTCCTTTAATGTACGCATTGCTTGTTTTAATGTGATATGTTCTTCATATTTTCCTTCTTTAAGCTGATCCTTGTTGGTGTTAAATAGTTGACAAACCCCACAGCGATCCGATTTTGGTCTGTGGAAATCAATATTGAATTGGGTGTTAAATATGTATCGGTAAAAACTCTCCTTGACATGTGGCACATTGTTCTCGGCACACTGGGTTACGTATAGATCGTACATTTTGGTGATGTTTAGATTGCTCTCTAAATACCGCTTATTCGTTTTCATTCTGCAGTAATGGGATGCTACTGCAGGAAATGATTGAATATGAGACATTATATGACATCATATCGTCCGGTATCTTTGTTGTTTTTTTTTTTGCCCTTCACACTGTCCAACTGGGAGTGTCCCAGCAATCTGTTTTTTTCTGTTATGCACGGTACATACAGGCTTTTGGGAAATAGCCAAAGTAGAGAGATAAAATTGTTTGCATACTGTTACGCGATCACTGCAAACATTAAAAAAATAGCGGAATGTAAACGCTCGTCTAGAATTGATTGCTTTGGTGGTTGCCTGGTTTTTCAAAATTTTTTCGGTGGTGGAGGCTATAAAATTATATTTGCCGGATTGATTTAACGTATAATAGCTCTTGAAGATACCGTCTCATTCAAATTTACTGACAAAAGTTGCACATTTATACTTGCAGTCAGTAAGGCAGTTCTTGGAATTTATTAATTTTTTCGAAGGTCTTATTTTTCCTTTATTGTTAATAAATTCCTCACCAGCTTGATATTTCCGCTTTCCTTCATTTACAAGCCATGTTTTCTCATTCCTTCCAACTTTTCTTGGCTTTGAATGTAATGATATAATTTAATTAATATATTAAATGTAATAGTTCTTAATAATCGTACATTTGGCTGTGTATTTTGCGATCCAACAAATGATATAATTTGAGGATAGTCAATAATTATTAAAATACTATCGCTTTTAGCTGATGTAGCCGGTAGTTCAAATTCTAAGATTTGTTCAACCTCTTCAACCACAGCGTACTGAATATTAAAGTTTTGCGACATCACATATCTGATTTAAATATCAAATAAAATTAGTTTCACATTCGAAAAATACAAAATTTTAACTTAGTACTTAATACAATTAGGTACAAATTAAAAATTTATTAACATCCAGTTTGAATAATCACAAGAATTTGTGTATCACAATCACTACATCGCATGACAAAATATAAAACCAAACTAAAATATAACCGCGCAAAATCTGACGTTTCACATATTTTTAAGAGAAACAATGAGAATAAAATAGTTGTAACTCAGAAAAGAGTGTAAAAAAGTTCTATCATTTACATGAAAGATTTTTTTTTAGGTAAAAAGGTTGTATGTAACCATTTTCATGCAGTTAGAAATATTTTTTATAAATTATTCATAAAATTTGTTGGAGATACAACTTTTTTACACATCTATCTTTGAAATGAGCAATTTTTTCGAAAATCTGACAACACCAATACAAAGATTGAGGTAAAATTAGTGGGTATACATGTACAACTTATTTTTTAAAAAAATGTCACTTAGAACTTTTTTACTCTAAGGTCGCGAATTATTCAAAATTAAGAAATTCCATGCGCAATCGTAATATGTAATCCACTACGAATATTGGAAAATATATTTCAATTTATATACTTAATGAAATCCGATTAAACAATTCGCTAAACTATCGAAAACGGGGGCCACATTGGATGCTCAGACAATCATCAAATGGTATTTTGTTTAAACGGTCATAACAACCTATATACTTGTACATATTATATAGGATTCAACATTAACTGTGATGAGGTAATCTCGACGATTTTCAGTTCTACCGATCCTGAACCGCATTTTATTTAGATTTTCGAATTTATATCAATCATATAGGGTGATCTATCCGTCATGGCAGTACCTAAGCTACTCCAGCAATGGCGGGTTGATCTTATCTGCAGTGTCATGATGTAACTCAGCCTTTTGATAATGGTAATTTTTTCCAGTTGACATTCTCATGCAAGGATAGCTGTTGTTTAATTCTCGGTTCAGTAAAAATATTGTGTACGCATGACTATAAATAGTATTTTGTTTTAATTTCATTAAAAAAAACCCATCAATGTCGTTTAAATTAAATGATTAGAATATGTTTATATATGTAATAGAATCGTGTTTGGCCATATATAATATATTTAGGAAGTAATGTCCTTGGACGATGAGAAAACAAAACAAAACAATATTAGTTCAAGATAAAATCCACGTGTGAATAAAATAATTATTGAAACTATAACCGATCTAAAGTTATATTGCGTGTCGCAAACACGTACCTGCTATAGTAAATTAATAAATTTCGATCCGCGTTTATAATATTTTCAATGAAGACTCATTTTCTTAAACACATTTAATTTTGACTTGTAATCGCATTTAAAAAAAAAAAAATTAAAATTGGGCGGACTCCAGCACTCAATGCCACAATGGGCCCATTGTGGTGCAGTACCCGGACAAACACAAATACTTACACGTTAAAAACACCCAACCGTGATTTTTGGTCACCACCGGGAATCGAACCAGAGACCCTCGAATAACAAGGCAAGCCCGCTACTTACTGTGCTATCGAGGGCGGCGAATCGCATTTAGTTTGGCATGTTAAATTATAGGGACCGATTCATCTTTCATGTCAGTACAAGTTGTAAGCCTGATGCTTATATCGCGCAGATATTGTCATACAGATTCGGTTCTGCGTGGTAATTCCAAATCAAATTTTGTAACTTGAGCCCTACAAAGTTTATTATAAAACAATTTAATGTAAACCAAATTGTTGTTAATTCGCTTTCAAGCTGAGATTAACGACATGGACGTGGTAAAACTCAAATTCAATTTTAATTTTAATTTTTTTATTTTTAGGTTTTTCAGTCTTTTATAGATTCTTTTTATGGTTTTTCAAATTCAATTTAAAATTTCATAATTACAGGTTATGGAAATAATAAAAAATCAAAGGTAAATTGTAAACAATTAAAATATAATATTGAGAGCAAGTGCTTCAAAGAATTGCATAGGGTTGTTCTTTATATAATTATATGGTTACAATTTAAAAAAAAAATCAAACTTCGCTTAAATTAATAACAATATTTCTGTACGTCAAATTGCTTGATATTCTGCAGCCAGTTTAGTGCTACGTACAGTCTACATGCGGCATATAATTCAAAAATGAATCAAAAATTTCATTACTACGGCAATATGATCTAAAAGATTTGAATTTTCAAGATATGATTTGACTGTTTGTTTATTATAAAATGTTAATTAGTAGGTTTAAATTTTCTTGACCACTTCTGAAGTTCTCAGTTATCGCACAAATTAACATTCAATGCCAGTCTATAATTTCTAATCAATACATACTATAGTATCACATAAAATAATAACATCTGTAATTATTTGCAATTTATGTTTCGCCTAAATTCTTCGAAATTAGTAGTGCGACATTTTTGGTCGATTCTCGCACGGGCGGTGGAATACAAATTTGAATAATCACAATTGCTTACTACCTCACATCACAATTGCTTACTAAAAGTTAAAGTTTGATTTTATGTATACAACTCAATAAATTACATCCAAATTCTACATTGTAATTTAACAATTTAAATTTGATTAACTTTGAATAATACTTAAAATTTGCAGAAATCCAAAATTCTCAAAATTCAATAAAAATTGGAAATTAAATTTTTATTTAGTGGTATTCGAAAAATTGGGAACAAATAAATGATATGCTGTAGTTAGATTATAGATAAAAAAAATTTTAAGTTTGATTAATTTGTTTTTTATTTTAAATGATATTTCATCAAATTTCGAAATTTATTTGTAAAATTTTGATTGAAAAATCTGAAATTTTCAAAATTCTATAATTCGATTTGAAATTCTAGAGAAAATGCTCCACGGCTTTTACCACTGTGCTATTTGCTCGGTCAGTACATATGTATGTATACGAACTATAGAACTTTAGAATCATACCGGCTATTTGGATTCAAAAATAAACAATGATAGCTTTTTCATTCGATTTTAAAATATTTTCAAAATTTAAATTTAAACTCGTTCGTGTTCGAAACGTAATACCAATTTTCAACCACATTCAAATTTTATAGGAATAATGAAGTGTGAGATGCGAATATTTAGGAAATTTTTCATTCAAAATTTCAGATTTTGAAAAGATGAGAATTTTTTTTAAGCTTTACAATATGTTGTGTCACCGATAGCTGAAGAATAGCTACACTAAGAGGGGTATATGCCATAAAATCTATGCTTCTAAAAAATCAAAAACATATATTTTTATTGACATTGATTTTGTGAATTCCAGAAAATATGTATACTCAAATATGTTTGTTTGCAATCTCTATTTTATAATAGTTATCTACATGTTTCCAGCCTCCAGTTAACGAGTTGAATTGATCGGGGTTTTTCAATAAATTTTACCTCATCCAAATATTCCGATTGGTTACAATGGATGACATTTTTTGACCAAATACATCAAATGTGTATACAAATGTTTCAATCATAAAACTGATTCATCTTAAGAAATAGATTTTTTTCAATATGATGCGGGTAATCGGTGGACAGATGGTAGAAATTGCGTGAATGTTTCATTTACAAAAGCTGATTTATACACAAAAATGTGAATTTTATTATCAAGTATGGACAATATTACGAGTTCATGACGGAATCTGACCAATTAATTCTGGTACTACAGACAATATTAAATACAAATTTAAGTGTTGAAATTAATTGGTCAACGAACGATATTAGATTAAAAAATCTTGGACGTTTTACAAATACTATCTGCTTAGAAATAATATAAAAAAAAATATAATGTAAAACTCAGATGTGGGTCCATTACTTAATGAAGTTCCTCAAAGAAAATTGTGTTTTGGAATTGTAGTTTTTAGTTTTTTTCTTTACCATAGGCTAATTATAAAACCTTTCGTTTTAAAACTGTCGTCAGGTGCCAACTCCATAGGTACAATGACTGCAGCTCACTTGAATATGAAAAATTGTTTTTTTATAATATTTCAGGCCAACCTTTTCAAGTTTCTCGAATACTACTTTTTTCTACTATACTTCTACTATACTTCATACTAAAATAAAAATTGGTAGGCCAGTTGAATTCAATAACTAGTGGCCGCAGGAAGCGTTGTCTCTTCATGATGCAAATTGTACTTCCCTTATACCGGAACAAGTAAATAATCTAACTATGCAATTTTCTATGAAAACTGTAGCAGTTTCCACTAGAAATGAACAATCCGACCGCCTACTTACAATTAGTGTGGTAAAAGCTAGACAATGGTTTTTTATTAGTAGGATTGACTCGTCTGTTACTGATGATCAGTTTAAAGAGTTTAATCAATATGATTCCTAAACCTAGAAATGGCGACCATTACAATTATATTTCCTAATGTAATTGAATATAAACAAAAAACAATTTTTTTACTGAATACCTAGTCTACCAATATCACAACGTAACTATAAAAAGAATTTGCTGCACTCACCAGTGATGAAGATGTGTCCCCTGCAGTTGTACCGGGTTTTCTCAAAACTAAAATCAAAGCATCTGAACAATCAAGCAAAAAACCAGTAAAAGAAGTGTTCACAATCTATTATCGGAATGTTAACAAAATGGCTTCAAAAGTGTATAAATTTTATAATTTTGTTCTACAATCAAACTACTTGAAATATGTTATCGGTAAATGTAATTTCAATCCTGCGATTCATAGCTCCGAATATTTTGGACATTACTATGTTGTCTATAGATTTGATCACACTTCTCAAGCATGTCGTGCATTCCAAACTAGGGAGTGCTCGAGTTGAATTATTTCCATTACAACGATATATACTCATCTACACTGCGTACATATCACCTCATGCTCATATTGATTCCTATATGCATCATACGTTGACTCGATGGAGGAAGTGATGAGCATATCAAATTCATCAAATTTATTTCTTGTACTGGGTGAATCAATCTTCCAAATATCATCTGGAATTTTGATCCTCAATGAGCAGAATGCAATTCAATTCTACCATACAATATAAAATCAAATACAACATTTTTATTTGTTGATGCCATATGCTCGGTTATAATTTAAACCTAATTAACACCGTTGTTCAATAATTTCATGAGGTTTTTGGATCTTGATCGAGCTTGATGATTTTAAAGTAGCTGAGTCACTCAATTTATTTGTCGCACAAGTGATATCAACCACAAACCGCTGGATATTATTGGTGGTATACCGACAATTTCAGAACACTTACAACAATTCAAATGAAACATTAAAAAGATATCCCACATTGGCCAGGGCGATTACTTGGTTGCTGTGAATTGGGATGAAAATCAAAATGCAAATGATGCGAATGAAAATATCGACAACTTTTATGAGAGCATACGTGCGTGGTTTTGAACTCTACGTGACTATCTCGCCCCAAGCACCACGTATTCTTTCGTCATGGTTCGATGATCTAATAAATCTAAAACTGACAAGCTGTCCTTTTTAAAACTCAGTGAAGAATTCCATATATATTTCAAATTATTTAGATGCCATTTAAGAAATAATTAAAGAAAATCCTAAACAATATTGGAAATACTTTAGGTTGAAACGTGAAATCTAGGGATACCCCGCCAATATGAATCTGATGATAACATTCTAACAGCTTTGAAAGGTTTTGGAGATGGTGGTGGATCGGATGATATAGCCTCTTCTATGTTAAAAATGTTTGGTAGTAATTTGGTAAAATTTAAATCCACATTTATCCGTCCTGTACCCTGTACAGTGACATGGAAGATGGGTCGGCCCATGAGTTTTACATTCCAACACAGGATCATAGATGTTTTTCAATTTACTCACCGATCGTCGTAATCGGGAGATGAAAAATCTCTTTTGCATCCTGCCTCTGTTGGGATTCGAAGAGGTAAGTAGACGTAACTTATATACGAATTTTAGTAAGGCATTTGATTCTGTCTGTAATCAAAAAGCACTTTGAATTTTCTTTCAAATACATTAAATGGTTCAAGCCGTAACTAATTAACCATCGGCAAAATGTATTAATTTATGGTAAGAAATCCAATGGTATTAAAGTGGTGTTCCTCAAGGATCTCATTTTGGGCGATTTTTATTGTTTCCATTGACCGAATAACGAAGATAATAAAAAACACAAATGTTCTAATATTTGTAGATAATGTAAAATTTTTTCATACGATTGAACAAATGTGTGATGAACTACAAAATTATCTCAATCGAATTAGTGAGTGGTGCTATCAAAACTCATTGCACTTAAATATCAAGAAATGTAAAATTATGCCGTAACACCGTAAGAAGAATCCGAGGCAAAGAAATTCATAGAGTAAAAGAGGTTACTGACTTAGGCAAATGGCACTTTGAACAGACGTAGCATCCATCACTGGGCTGGTGACTTTAAGGATCTATACATGCTGTAAACACCAAAAGAATCGAAAGAATCATAATATACCATTCTGTGAGAATCTCGTGTACCTCGATAATATACACTCTCGAAAATGGACTTCTTCTATATAGATGCTAATTTAATCAATAACGTACTACTTGGCTATATCGATTCATCTTACATATTGGAAAACATATCGTTTATACTCGTAGTGCATTGCGTGACCATCGTTTTTTGGCGCTGGAGCAGCACTTTACCAACTATGACGAAAATAGATTAGCAAAGCCATTAAATATCATAGACGATCAATTCGAGGATATCAATTTTAATTCTTTTATTTAAATTTTCATCAATTAGAAATTTTTAATTTATTTAAACAAATTATAGAAATTAAATCGAATTTGTAATTATTTTAAACAAAAATGCCCACAACGGCTAAAATTTGAATGAGTTTGAAGAAGTTTTCTTTATAAAATTAGCTCAAATGAATTAGTCATGCTATTTTATAATAAACTTGAATAGGATAATCTAAAATAATTTAATTCGGTTAATGATAGATAGTTAATTAATTAAGAATTAATTTTGAATTGGACATGGAAATTTAAATGAAGTTTGCATGGTAATTTGAGTTCAAGTTTATATAATTTAGAGAATTCATATTAAAAAAAAAAATGTATCATCATTTTGAATGAGAGTTTTATACGATAACTAATCAATTAACTCAATTTTGAATAACGTTTGAAATTTAGTAAAATAAATTATAATTGTAATTCTGTTCAAGTCTATAATACTTAAATTGTAAATCTTATATATATGCACGAGACAATCAATTAATATTGTAACAATTATAGCTCCAAATAAGCCAAGTTAATCATCTTCATGACCTTGTGCGTATAACAATTGATTGATTATCTGAATATTACCTCAATCAAAATTTATAAATTAATGATATCGCATGTTGTACTTATATACGAGTACATATACTTGTGTATGTTATATAGTGTAAGCAAAGTACAAGCCCATTTTAAATGACTTATAATCACAATTAAATCATATAAAGAATATAGTCTTTAATATATATATATTATTAAATATCAATTCTTAAGGTAGTTTTTCAATTTATGTAGTACACAAAAGAGATGAGGCAATCTCATATACGTGATAATCAAAAGTGTGCGAATACATACAAAAAATATGTTATTTTTGCTTCTTATATACGAACAAAAGCATCAAGATCGCTCGATATAATCGTATTATTCCATCATCATCATTTATGACTTAACTAGTTTATTTATAATTTTTTTTTTATTATATTCTTATTTTTATTCATAATTAAATTACCTTTATCGTCTTGAGTATATATACTGTTCAAGTTCGTTGAAATGTATACATATGTATACGTATAAAAGACATGATGGCAGCAGCAACACATCGATGCTTAATTCTTTCCTGCGCTAATTGATTTTTATACATGTGATTGGAAATATTAAGCGTAATTGAAGGATTTTAATTATTATATATTTTGTAATTAATTTGTTTTATATAATTGCGGTTCAATTAATTAATAGATAATTAGTGATATTATTAATCACAATTATAATAAAATAATTATCGATGGGATTTGTTTTTTGTTATGTCTTGGGATGGGATTGGTGTCAATACACGCGGTATAAATATATGTATGTATATTTGTTCATCGAATTATTTGCAACAACAACAAGAAAAAAATTGCATTTCGCGATTGAACTATCGATGGCCCTGAGCTAAATAACCAATAAATTGTGCGCTCGCATAATAAATGATTTGAAATAAAAATTAAAAATCGATTTAATCCTTTCACTAATTATATTGACATCAGACGCGCACACACACACACAGCAAATCATTCACACTTTCAATAATTATGTGTGAGCGCGCGATGATGCGAGATAAAGTTTGTATATCTCATGTGTATGTACGTACATTATAAACCGGATACGGTAATTAAGCCAGCCATAATGCACATTTTATAATCGAACTTATAATCTTTTTATTAAGGTGCAAAAAAATAAACAGTAGAAGGCAACTTTACAAGTTTCTTTTATCTATAACTTATTATCGTTCGTTATATAGACGGTACATATAGCTACTGTATGTATTAATTAATTTTGTGCGCCGCGATACGATTTTTTCAAGGAAATTTTAATTATTGTAAAACAGTTTCCAAACTGATAGTTTTACAAAAATCCACTTTAATTATTAATGATTTAATGTTTATTATTTTTTGTCGCGACAACATTTTTTATTTATTTTTATTAAATAAACATGTACGCGAGAAAAAAATAACTTACAAGATGTAACAAGTTCTTACATAAAAAAAAAAAGGAAAACACGATTTAAAATTATTAAGATGAATAAACGTAACAAAAAACTATACACTTTGTGCAAAGTAGTTTTGTCCAATTTAGGAAACCAAATGTTGAATTTCACTGGAATTTTTAAATGGTTTTGTTTTGAGTTTTATATATAAAGAAACTTGGTTTAAAATGCTTCTCGGAAATTGCGGTATATGTGGTTTGTTGGGTGGCTTAGAGCTATCATATAGCATCGCGTTGTTGAAATATTATAGTTGGGACAGTTTATCCCAAGACTGCAGTAAAACCATAAGTCATAAGTTGTAAGCATTATAGAACTGCAATGAAACATATAGATCGAGTTGTGTAACCGGTCTTGGAAGAACATTTGTTTCAATGAGGCAATTTTTTAATGTGGTTAATTTTGATAAATAATCTTTTTAACTTTCTTCACCATCTTATCTTAATAAATTTGAATAATAAATGTAAATATCTTAACAATCCAAATTCTTCCTAATTTGGATAAGTGTGACTATTTTCAAAATTTAACTTTTTACAACGTGATTTGACGTCTTGACCAATTTCGAGATCCTCCTTGAACATTTTATAATCGTAAAAATATCGAGTATCTTGGGATATTGGACAGGCTAATTTTAATGATCTTCCCAAAATGAAAAATCTATTTTAAAAATCTTCAATTAGTTAAATTTAAATAAACCTTAGAATATGCTATATATAGACCAATTGTCCAATTTTAAGGACACGTATTGCCATTTCATTATTTTACATTACATTTTAGCAGGAAATATTTAAAAGAAACAAAGACGGAACTTTATCGTTTCGTTAAACTCTTAACAAATTTTGAAATGTCATGGTACTGTTAAATTTTGATCTTAATATTGTTGAATGTTTGAAGATTTTTTGAAAATATTAATCAATTGTGAAGTTCTAATAATTTTATAATACATATTATCGAATTTCTAGGGCTGGTGATTTAAACTTAAGATATGTATTAGAGCTGACTAATTTAGAAGCACGAAATTATAACTTTTCAATTTCATTGATGTTTTTTAATTTCTTATAGGGATTTAAACATCATCGAGTATTAATAGATTTTAACGCTATTAAATATTTTAGTTTTTGGTATATAGTTTTAAGAGTTAGCCAGAGTTTTAGAATCTTATAATTTTAGAAACTGTATAATTTTAATTGAAAGTACTTTTCTATGCGTATAGTAGTATTGCCTCCCTAGAGAGAATACAGAAAATTATTCGAATTGCTTTAACTCTTGGAAATTGAATTAAATTTATCGCGCGTGTTAATGAGTGGGTATAGTTTGGTTTGTTGGATTTCGTCAGACTTTTAATCAAACCACATCGTCGGCAATAGTGACAATGGCGTACACCCAGAAACAGTTATCGTAACACCTCGACAAACGATTTTGAGTGGATATCTCTATATTTGGGAGGAACATTTTTTATATTCATTTTAATTAATAAAATTTTTGTTAAGCGATATTTCTTTTCAAACTAACAATATTTACGTTGTGGCTTTCACAGTTGCTAAGTAAATTTGAATAGTCCAAAGATTGTTCTTTTGCATTTCAGTCAACGTAAAACAATTACGAGACATTTCCATTAAAGACAGTTCATTAACTGTTCATGGTTTGCTATATTTGGAAAAATATAAATCATGAATAATCAGAAAACCTATATAACTTTTCTAATTGTAATTCAGGCCGTTTTCTATCAACACCTTTTAGTCGAACAATCCTTGTATTCGCCGAACTTAATTGTTAAATCGATAAACCCAGTTTCAAAATAATTTCTTCACAACAATCACTCCCACACTCTTTTAAGCATTATTTCATAATTCCCATATACTATTTATTTTTATATCATGCTACGTAGTGGTTATATAAGTGCAGAAGGGATTTGCATTAATTTGCTTTCGTTGGTGGATTTGTCGCAGCATATCGTACCAAATTATTAATAATAGTCTGAAATTCATAAAAATATATCTTTTTTCAGATATGCGACTTTCACAGTTGTATAATATGCGGTAATGATTATAGATTGATTTATAAATGGATTACAGCTTACTTACAGTACTCTCATCAAAAACGAGATTTTTTTTTTTAAAAGACCGGCTATATATCATGAGGTTAACCATCGATCGATTGCTTAAGCCACAATTACAATTAATTGAGATTTTTAACAGTATTTGTCACAGCTTTAAGTATACATTAAATACTGTATATTTAATGTATACAGTCAACTTAATGAAAATTACCGATGGTTTTTGATTTCTGACTACTTCATTACGAATTCATTATTTTATTCGAAGATAACTGCGCCCAAGTGAGTTTTCTCTCAGTTTTCCAAAGCGTCTTAATCCAAATCCGTCATAAAACATCATTGGTAAATTCGTTTTTTGGAGAATTAACACTCAATTTTCCAGACTTTTAATAAGTGCATATGCAGTCAATGGGAATTAGGGAAAATTGGTTATATTTTATCCGTATTCCATGTTGTATTCCGAATTTTTGTGCCTGCACAAGAAAATGGCTGTTGTTAAGCTTATGTTCACGAGGTATAGTCCTGCATGCAATCGGCATGGTTTGGGACATAGAGTACGTGTATTTTTTTGTGTATTTCTAAAAATTATATTTGCCAATATAAAATAAACCAACCATCGTCTTCTAGGATATCCCATGTATAATCCATTAACAGGAACAATCAAGGTATATCTTTAATGCTTGAAACACATATGTACATTAGCAGAATGTATTGAAGTACATATTAAAAAACTTGTCAACGGTTTAATCTTGTATTGCCTAGGTCTAGAGCTGAACCCGACTCTAACGACTGATTCTATGGATAATAATTCTTACATTTATTTATTCCTAAAGCAGTTAATTTTTAAATTCAGAAATTTTTAATACCTAATTCATTTATTCAATAAATTCTAAATTCTTAATTTTTAAACCAATGAATCTGTTAAATCTAAAACTATCTGAATTCTTAAACTTTAATCTTAAAATTTATTTGTTTTGATAGGTTGAATGTCGTTTCAGTTTCAATTATGTTTTGATTTTAGAAACGATGCGACCTATTTTAGAAACGAGATACCTTTCTCTAAAGGATTTTCCCATTAATTCGGTTCGGATTGAAATTTTGGAGGGAATTTTAAGGATTGTCCGTTACAGGTATCGAAAAAATTATACCGTTGAGGACAAAGCAACCAAAATTCATAATTTCAAGTTAGCATATAATGTCAAGTTAGCAAACGTCAAACTGCACTGCTTATATAAAGGTTATACAGCTGGCAATATTACTCTGCTTTCACAACAGCCTCTCCTTTGACCTATCAGACCTTCTCAGCTAAGCTTCTCATCAATATTTGTAGTTTATTCGGTTATTTGTTCAAATCAGTTTACGAACCGTTTCAGTCACCACATGACAAATCATTTGGTCATCTTAACCTTCTGGAATTTTCACAACTATTTATTTTCAGTAAAACAATGTATTCCGCCTGCGCAAAATGTTTTTTTGGCGAATCGACAGCTACTAACCTAGTGTCTGTTTGTAGCCATCTTCAAAGAAGAATCTATTCCAAAAAACAGTTCAACTTTTCAAAACCTTTCGATAAAGTCGACCATTCAATTTTTATAGAAGTTCAACTGCGTAGTTACATCCCAGTCAGTCGGTTGCGTTCAGCTATCTTTTAGGTCGTTGGCAATTTGTAAAGAAACATGATTTCTGTTCCTGTTTGTGATCGCAAGGTTTATGGGTATGTCTCATTACCACTATTGTTCTCGGTATTCATTAATGACTTTGTTTGACTTTTTGAAGCTCGCAAATTGTTTGCTTTACGCAGATGACATGAACATTTTCGCTTCGATTACTAATATTTCGGAATGTTCAAAATTGTAAATGGATCTGGTAAAATTTGATGATTGGACAGCCAACAACAAGTTGTTAATTAACCGTATGTGTAAATGTAGAACAATTTTATTCTATCGAATCTGATCTCCATTAATCGACGCAAAGTTCAGTCAATCTTTGATCTGGATGTCATGTTCTCGTCTGACTTTACATTCTTCACATTCAGTTATTTCGAGAGTGAATATTATATTAGATTTTATTAAAAGGAACTGTGTAAAGTCTTCTTGGACCCGTTAACATTAAAATCGTTGTATATAACGTTTGTTGGCTATGAATCTGATCTCCATTAATCGACGAAGAGTTGAGTCAATCTCTGATCTGGATATCATGTTCTCGTCTGACTTTACATTCCTTACATTCAGTTATTTCAATGTGTGTTCAATATGTTGGCTAAATTGTCTATTTAATTAAGTTTAAGGTACAGGATATTTAAATACTCACTTTTCGTAAAAATTTCGGTTTAAAACCAAATTTTAACCATTTTAATTTGTTTGGTATGCGAATTGACTTTATTATTGAATATTTTCAGAATATCATTTTTATCAAGAAGTTCGGCACAAAATTTGTCGATCTTGGATATTGATACATCCCACTATATAACAACATTTCTCATATGTTCATTCCACTTCTGATTTACATAGACATTCTTGAGCAGATTTTAAATGCTGCCCAAATATTTTTTCTCTGATACTCTAAAAATGATTTATAATTTTTAAAAACTTGACCTTTACCCTGGAAATTTTAAATTCAACCTAAAAATCATTAAAAGTAGTAGTAATGCACCACTCTGAGTGTCTAACTGTCCTTCAAAAATTACAATCTAAAACTAGAAATAAGTTAGATATAAATATAATAACAGCAATAAAATACCTAAGGCCCGTGAATCATGGTGAACGTGACCATGATCAGGCAAGGGGCAAATTTATACATGAAGATGATTTTCATCCATGATTGTAAAATCGATATAACTTTAGCAACAACATTAAGCGTTATGCCGAGGCCCCAGGAATGCTTCCTCTACTTTCAGTATTCGATTAATAAAGATTACTTATAGAATTATGAATGCTAAATTTGCTAGAAGCTTGTCTAATAAACATTCTAAATATATAATTTACCTTGAAATGTACACCTTTATGTATGATTGTGTATAGCATGTTGAACTTGGCTTACTATAAAATAAAATCACCCTTTGGCTATTTATGTATAACAAAAACAACCAATTTACTTAGGGTTACGCAATATAAATTTTGTAAGGTGTGAACCATTTATGTGTTATATATTAATCTCTAATCTATGTATAAATAAAGACAATTATTCCAATCAGTCATCGTTTTTATTTTTATAATACTTACGTGCGAGCATTGAGTCAAATTTATTTCCCAATCGAAATGTAATTTTTTCGTTACATTCAAGCAGATTAAAATATTATTACGCGATAATAGATTATTGTAACTCTCGTCATGTGGTAGGTGTCGCTCATATACATATATAATATAACTAAATAAATACACTCACGGTTATGTCACGACGTGTGGGCACTATGAATATTTATATCTTTGTAATAATAATCTCAATCAATATTAAGTTATTTAGTTAGTATAAAAATATTGTATATTATGGATTTGATAAATAATTTTATTAGATTTATTGAAAACTCAAACTTCTGTTGTCTATATCTATGTATCTATATAAACATATATATATCGATAGAAGTAATTTATAATTTTATTGTATATTTACAGATAATTGGATAACAAACGCAAATTACAAACAATGGAGGTAGCAATTGGTAGTACAAGTGGACCATTCCAACGAGAGGTGCGTGAATGGCAACATGTTGATCCAAATACAGGAGCATTATTAAGTGGCCGTATTGAGGCTGATCGATGGATTGATGGTCCATTGAATAAATATGGCAAAGTAAGTTACATATAAGTATATACAATAACAAATTAATTAATTTATTTATTTATTATCTCAAACTTGACTTTGGCCATAACACAATAAACGAAGTCTATAAATAAAAATTAATGAATTCATTAAGAAATCATCATCATCGTATATAATGTATAACCGACGCATAATATATGCTCAACGATGCGGGACACGTTGTTTATATTTATGTATGTATGTTGTAATTTTATTTTATTTTATGTTGTTTGTTTTTCACTGCGGCATGGTACTTTACTGTTCATTCAAGTGATTCATTAATTAAACGTAGCTTTATGCATATTATATACATTTCGGATATGATATATTCTTGACCTTTCCACTATCATTTCGGTATGTATACGTTAAACATATTATTATATTTCAAAATGACACAAACTGAGGAAACCTTTCACGTCCATAGTATGTATGTGATATATAAAGTTCACCCAGTATCCGATTACATTCGCGCAATGATGTACTTGGCCCTTTTGAAATCCTTGGTCTTTTGATTACATATAAAAAAAAAACAATCTAAACGAAAAGATTAAACAGCGGCTATATATAATTGCAGGTAATTTATACTGTTGAAAGTATAATTTAGTGTACGTAGTATCCGCATACAGTGTTTCGTTGATTGATTTGTTGTTTTTTTTATAAATTTGTAATACAATTTACGAACGATTAAATTTATAATTTTACATAGTGAAAGTGATGAATTGGATTCGAAAAATCATTTATTTTAAAATTAAAATCCCCATAAACTATATATAAATTGTTTTATAAAATAATCGCGTTAAAAGTGAATAGTTTTAAATTTTTTTGTTTTTAGTTGATAAGAATGGAACATACATAATACGGCTTATGATTATATTTGCAATATTGTACATTAAATCGTGTCATAATGAGAACTTAAAATTTTAATCGGATTTGGTGATTATAAACGTGATGACGAAAGGTTTAGATTTAATAAGAAGTGAAATTTTTGTTTGGCAAAAGTGAAACCGATCTATAAATCGGTAAGTGTTAGCCTCAAGCTAATTTAAATTTGTCAAGTTTTGTATTATTTAATAAGTTGATAATTGAAATTATTCATTTGAGATATAAAAGAAAAATGCTAAGCAGAAACATATATTTCAAATAACTGTGGAACATAATTTAAAGTTTTCTATTCTAACTTCGACTACAATTCGTTTTCATCGCTGATTCATATCCACGAAATCATCGAAATCTGAACTAATCATAAATATATATGGTTTGGTAATTTTATAAAGCTTTGATGATGTCAACATTGAAGGCTAAATTATATTTGATAATTTGTTATTATATAAAAAAGTTGTGATCACAAAAAAATACATATTTTGTTTAAATTTTATTGAACGTAAACAAAAAATATTGTAGCTTAGTCTGGTTATAATATTATAATGTAACTATAAATAAGTAAATCCAAGCGACAGTTTGAAAAATGTAGTACATTGATTTATAAAAGGCTTAAACACAATTAAGTCGACAAGGTATGGAAGGGGCCCCGTAAAATAATTTTGAACCTTATGAAGGTATAATAATAAGAATAATTAATTTCCAACCTAGATTGACAATTTTTTTTCAAAAAGTGTTTTTAAACTTTCATTTCAGATCGTTAAGCAATAAAGCTTTCGTTTAATGTATACTCGTTATGTATAATGAGCAATGAACTTTATACTTTGATAAAAGTATTTAGTATATTTTAAATATTTTCTACTTTAGCTTTGCGAGTTGTAAGAAGTATAGATACAAAATGTGCTTTCGGTATTTGACCTTTTATATGGGATGTAATTTTGCATAAAAAGCTTTAATTGGAAGACCTTCTTTAAATCTATTTTTTTCATCTTAATATAACATCGCGTGCCAACGAGTGCATAATTGTTTTCAGAAACCTCCATTGTATATATGCAGAATTTTTTGATTAATAAATAATTTTAGACAGAGTCGTCAATTTTCAATTCTTAAATAATCAGATTAATAGTAAAATTTAAGTAAATTTTATTGGAGCTTTCTCGGTAGATACATAAGAGCTTTTAGAAAATGGTATCAAATTAAAATTTTGAGTATTCTTGTGCAGTGTGCTTTTTTGATCATTTCTCGCGCTACGAGAAATCTAAATATGTTAGTTTTAAAGCTTCCACTTTTAATCATTGCATTGTCTTATATTTACGTGTTCATTTGAAATATATAGGATTAAATAACACTCTAATTAACTCTAATTTCTCATGCTAATCATAACTAATTTTAATTAAAAATATTTAGTCGATTTAGTTGTGAAAATTATCTCTGTGGCAATGTTTTTATTTGATCGGCTTAAGAATAAGTATTCTTTCTATATTCAAAACAAACCGTAATTTTTCTATATGACTTTTTCTGATTTTCGGTAATAAACTTTTATTTTAATGAATATACGTACGTTGGTTAAGAGTTTCATACATAGTTTTTTGACAAGTCTAAAATTTAATTGTAACTCTCTTGGTGAAATTCTGTTACATTTGAAACGATAGAGTTAAAGAGTCAAACAAAATAAGGTTAGTATTATTGGGAGTAGACCGTCAAAAGAGTGAAATTGAAAATTAATATCATGCCTATCGAAATTGGAATTTTGGTTTTATTGAGCTTTTTATAAATTGGCACAATTAAATTTTGAACACATCATGGTTAAATTTAATGTTTGGTGGAATTTGGAAGTACTTGGATTTGATGTAAGGATATTTATTATTTAAAATGTGATATTTGCTCACATTTAAAAAGCTTTTGTTCTAACGAAAATCATTATTTTGTTACTTATAGTTTTGAATAAAAATTTTCGACTCCTCTTTAAAAAAGGAAACATCCTCTTTAAATCATTTAAATTTCTGAAATTTAGTCTTATTAATATAATTAATAAAATCCACAAAGTTTTAATTTTGTAATAAATATATGAAATTTTTGGTTAAGTTTTAAATTTTACAAAACACTTAATAATTGTATTATTCGCACAATTAAATTTTGAAATACGAATTTTAATACTATTTTTAAACTGTTAGACGACTGAAATCTCATTTAACTTGAAATTTAAAGCAAAAGAAATGACAAAAATTGTTTGTATGCTTTGAGCAAGCTTCCAATATGTTCATAAACTCTACATTGTAACAATATTGTTAACAATGACAATTCTAAAGCGTTCATAAACTGCGATTGTAACAACAGCCATGTGCTTTTTGTTGTTCATAAACCCTAACCAAAATTTCCCCTTATTGTTAGAAACGTCATTCCCAACTCTACTCGATACTGCCTTTCTATACGTCAAAAGCATTTGTTATTTGATAAAATGAATAATTCCGGCCAAAACACGCGCCTAGGAAATAATAGTAATGGATATATATTATATTTAATAATAGTAATGGATATATTATATACACATTAAGCATGTCTTGATTAAAAATTAATTATCCCATAAGAATTAATGTAATGTTTCGGGTAATTTTTTTGCATTACATATGTTGTGTAATTATTAAATTATATCAATTGATTTTTCTTTTGACGTTTACAACAATATCGTTATTAACTATATACGTAAATTAAACAATGACAGTCGTAACAATATTATTACAATGTAGAGTTTATGAACACACTCCTGTATTTTTTTAAATTTTTTTTTAATGTATACACTAATACCAGAGCCACATATATAATATATATACAGAGCCGTAAGGATCAGCCATGTTTTTTGTCGAGCTTTTTCTAGAGGAACTACTTTTTGCATTATCCCATAAGAATCAATTTAAAAATGACCATTTTCGAATTACTTTTCATCAATGAAAAGTTAAATCAAAGATTATTTATATATAAGATAGGAATACACGAACAAAAAAGTACGGATTTCCACTTTTGGATTCTAAAAGCATAATTGAATGGAGCCATCTATAAGAAGATTTATTAATTGTAATAGCTAAGTTCAACACCTGTCATTATTAGCTACATCTACAAAAGACAATCTAAGCTTGTACAGCAATTTTATCTTCTTTTTTTTGTCTGAAAAATTTAAAATGAAATGGTAAATGAAATAGAAGCTAAAACCTGTCTATGTGTGTAGTCAGGTTTTAGCACCAAACAGTGTTTTTATTTAGTTTACTATTTCATTTAAAACAAAAGAAAAATAGAAAAAATAATATTAAATGCATATTATGTATGTATATACCTATTATACTCGTACATAACATAAATACAAGACATTTGTTTGTGTATTTTTAACGTATTTTCGATTATCATTATTTTGCTAGATATCGTGGAAGAAAGTATTTCACCGAGCAAATAGCGCAGTGGTTAAAGCTGCGACGTTTGGATCGGGAGGTACCGGGTTCTCGAATCCCAACAGAGGCGGGATGCAAAATGAATTTTTCATCTCCCGATTACGATCGGTGATTAATCGGTGATTAAATTGAAAACATCTATGACCCTCTGTTGGAATGTAGAACTCATGTGCCCACCCATCTTCCATGTCACTGTACAGGATGACATGGAGCTATGCAATGCACAGGTGTGGTATACTGTAGTTGTGTGAATGGGATGAATAGGTTGAATGAATGTTAGTGTGAATGTGGGTATTGTCCCGTGGGCCCATTAGTGGCATGAGTGCTAGAATAAAATCCGCCCAATTTTAATTTAAAAAATTTTTTTAAAGTAATTCATTCAAAATGATTAGAAATTATGTAAGATGTTATTGAGAAAGCGTCACAGAAATTCTAAATATACAGATGACGAAGGGCGGTTGGCAAATTATAGAATTTCAATTAAACTCAACTTATCAGTATTTAAGAAATACTCTTAATTTGCAATTACGCGCCGTAAGGACAATTTGCAATTGAAATATTTTAACCCAGTTACAACCGGGGATTAATAAAAACCTAATTGAGCAAATTGAAAATAAGGTTAAGAAAATGTCTAACCGAGACAAAGAGCATGTTTTACTGTTCGACGAAATTAAGATAAGATCTGATCTAAAATATAACCGAGCAAATGATCAAATTATAGGAGTAGTCGACTTTGGAGATGGTGAACGACAGCATAAAATCGCTGAATACATAAGTGTATTTATGTCAAGAGGATTATTTAGCACAGACTAATTTGTTTTAAGCTATTTTGCAACTGAAGATCCCATATGTGGAACAAAACTAAAGGAGCTAATTTTAAAAAATAACACAGAATTACAGAAATTGGGGTTAAATATTAGAGGAATTGTGTGTGATCAAGGTACAAATAACCATAGTACGTACAAGATGTTAGGAGTAAGTAAAACTCAACCATTCTTTATTGTGGATAAACAAAAATTGTTTGCCTTATTCGATATACCACATTTATTTAAGTCAGTTCGGAATACTCTTCTAGCATATGATATTATAGTTACAGCGGAAGGGTTGACTACGTGGATTATACTTAGTGAGCTATACTAAATAGACAGTGAATCTGTTATAATAGTTTGCCCTAAGTTAACTTTAAGGCACATATACTCCAATATATTTGAGCGAATGAGAGTTAACTTAGCTACACAAATTTTAAGCCGTAGTTGCGCGACTGAAGTTCGAACTTTCGACCATTTAAAAAAATTTAACACCAATAAAACAAAACAGCATGCTTTAGCAACCTCAATATTTATTGAAAAACTGGACAAACATTTGACGCGTTAAATAGTAAAAGTTATGTGTGAGTATTTGGAAAACATTAAGATTCACACTGATTCACACAATAAGAGGTATTTTAGACTTAACTTCTGCGATAAGTGATACAAACCTGAATATCTCATACATCTCAACGTCAAAATTATAAACGGATGCGGTAGAAAATTTATTTTCTCAAATTGGTTCAAAAGGAGGTAACAATTTTAATCCATCGCTGTATGATTTTAATTTTTTTATTGCTAAAATTATATCAAGTAAGTTAATTTTTCATTCGTCGATTTTAAATTATGAACCAGATAAATGCACTTTTTTGGAAACTGACCCGTTTGAGATTACAAATAATACAAGACAAGAAATTGAAAATTTAAGAAACGTGAAGGAAACCGATCTTATAGATTCTGAAAGAGAAAGTGATAATAATGTAGTAAACGAATTGAATGAAAAGTTTGAGAATTTTTCGATATTTTTTAGGATATATTATTTATAAGTTGACAAAATAAATGAATTGTCAATCTTGCCTGGAATATATGGTTAAGCAAGATAAAAATTTGTCGTTATCTGAATGTTTAATAAAATGTAGAAACTATATAAATACTTCTAATGATTTATACATAGGAAATCCGACTGACTTGTTCCTAAAAATTACTACGCTTCATGTATCAATTTTTGCAAAATATTTTATCAAAATTTTGGATAACAGAAGATTAATACAAACCATATTTAACAAATTGCTTAAATGCGACTAATAAAGATGATAGATATAGCGAATGGTTCACAGGAACATGTAAGGGATACAAGGAAAATGCTCTAAAGTTCTTAATTCCCGTTTTAATTAGGAAAAACTGTATATGGAAACTAGAGAATATTAAAAATGATAAGAAATAAATGATCGAATGATCGTATTGAAAATCCCAATCGAAGAAAAGCATTTTAAGTCACAGAATTATCATTAAAACAAAATTATACAGTTAAACATTTAATTTGATTTAATGTTAATATCAACTCATAAAAATACCAAAATATCCAAATTAAACCGGCCTATGACAAAATACCAGATTTAGACATTTGTTCTTATTTTTTTATATGTATATTTTTAATGAAATATTTATATTTAAAACTGAAAACAATTTTTATTTTCATGTAAACTCTGGCCTCTCTGGCACTGCGATTTTATTTGTTGATATACTTATGTATACATATACATAGAAGAGGTTTTTATGCCCAATGGAATTCAAGATTTTATCAGTAAATAATAAACTTCAAATCTTTATGTCAAATAAAATTATAAAACAATTCTATTCGTTTTTAATTAATATATCTGCAATATTGCAATATTTTGACAAAGGAAATCACACGTTGGTTAATAATAAAATATTTTAAAACAGATAGTTCAATTGTTACATTACATCAGATAGTTCATTTGTACCATAAAAAAAAGTTAAATACCTATTTATGCATATGGACTTTAAATCAAAAATAATAAGTTAATCAAGGTCGAGTAAGTATATGTATGTAATTATTTCCATATTTTTAATCAAGAGATAATCTGCCGTATTATTATGATAATATCGTCGATCAAAAACGGAATCTATTCAGTTTTTTAGCGAATTGTAATATTTACTAAAAATTGAAATCCTTTGCGAATTGTACTTAATAAAAACATGGAAGAGATGCGAATGAAAAATACGAAAAAACAACAAAAAACCATTCCAAGGTTGAACTTTTTCTATTTCATTTTAAATTTTTCGAACAACAAAAAAAGAAGATAAAATTACTGTACAAGCTTAGATTGTCTTTTGCAGATGTAACTAATTATGACAGGTGTTGAACTTAGCTATAACAATTAATAAATCTTCTTATAGATGGCTGCATTCAATTATAATTTTAGAATCCAAAAGTGGAAATCCGTACTTTTTTGTTCGTGTATTCCTATCTTATATATAAATAATCTTTGGTTAAATCTTTCATTTCGATAAACACTTTGTGGAATTGATTCTATATTATTGAAGCAGCACATATCTGAAAGCCAGAACCTTAAACCTTTTATTAATTTAATAAACATTAAATCAAAATTAAATATGAATTTATCATATGTATGTAAACATGAATTTATTTGAATGTGTAGGTAAAATAAATAAATAAAATATATATTGTCATCCTTTCGATCGATGATTTTGTCTCTTTTTTAAAAATTAAATCTCACATTTTTTTTTTAATTTCGCTTTTTCTATTGCGATCGCAGCATGCTCGTATAAAGCATTATTCTATTTCCTTTTATACATTTGAAAATGTATCACCACATATTTCTATTTCATTACCTTGTAGCGAAATCGGAAAAGGGATAGAGTGCAAAATTATTCCAATAGGCTGAGATCGCAATAGAAAAAAATCAAAATTGAATTCACGAAATAGCGTAAAATTTAAAAAGAGAACATAAACATCGATCGATAGAAAAAAAATTGTGATATTGACAACTTACAACATATCATAGGGAGTTCCAATAACAGCTGCACAATTTATTCAGAACCATAATTATGCACTAATGCGTAACAAAACTTTACCAAAATAAAATAGAACCGTGCCAGAAGAACTGTGATAGTCATGGTGTTCCATTTATAATCTAAAATCCAAAATTTACGTTGATATTGAAGTGAAATTAGTTTGAGATTTATTCAAGCAAAATCATGCTGCTTTTATTGAAATACCCTTTAAATATTTTATATTATTCACAAAAATATATTTCAAAAGGAAACATAACCACATTTTTACTATTTTCTCTTTTCGTCTTGCAGTTTAATTTTATTGCGTTGGTATTTGTGTGTATTTATATCAATTCAATGGAGAAATGCTTTTTTTTCTATAAATGTTATTAATAAATATATCAAAAATTAAACAACTTCTTTGATCAAGCTTTGAATCAATTATAAAATGATAATTGTAGATTCTATTTCAATGTTAAAATACTTAATCCATCGACATTTTCATTGAAAAATATCGCACCGAAAAAAATTTAATTTTCATATGTTTTGTATGGAAAAAATGTTTTTTTCGTCAATTTTAGTTCCTCTAGAAAAAGCTCAATTTTTAACCTTAGGGCTCTGTATATATAGGTGGCTCTGCTAATACTCCCAAAACTCGCAAACTGTTAAAATTAATTTCAATTGAAGCTATTTCAATTTTGAAGCTTTTCATTAAAATCTCGTTTTTAAATAAAAGTTAAATTGATTGAAAACTATAATATACAAATTGTCAGTGGATTGAGTGTGTCAGATTTCGAGTTGAACTATTTATTCCGAAACTTCAGGATTAAAGTTTATACAATTGAATTTAATAAACTCACGAACCTCTATGAAAAGTTAAATTATCCACAATAACTATATGTACTTAAAAATTAGTTCAATTTCGTCTGGCCGCGTTAGGATTCGTAATTTGTGTCAATGCGGCTGAATAAAAACAGTTCTAATTTGGAACGTATTCGAGTTAAAATTTGAAAACCTTAGTCGTATACGCAGTAACACTTAAGGCTCTACTTTACCTAGAACAAAAATCAAAATTCATGTCGATATTTAAATGCCAAAAATGCGTCTAAAATAAAATTTGAAATAGTGTAAATCTCCACTATCGAAAATTACAAAATATTCCATGAAAAAATTGTTTTATTGCCACTTATGACATCTAATTAAAAAAGGATAAACTAAAAAATACAGGATATTTAGTTAATTCTTAAACCATTTTCACATCGAAGATACATTTTTTTCAATAAATTGATTTGTCAGCTTATCGATATCAATTAAATTTTAAATTTTCTCGCTTATTAGAACGAATTTTTATAAAAACGTGTGTTAATCGCTAGATAGTATCTTCCTGAACGTACCGATATATAAAACTTTTACAGATTAGTGGAAAAATATTGATAAATTTGGTTTGTGAGTGAATGGTTCTTGTCAAAAATTCATCAACTTTCAGACGCAATTACGAGAGAACTATAGCGAATTTAAAAAAAGGCGTGTGTTACTCGCTTGCAAATATATTTAACTTTGCTAAAAAAAAAAATTAAGCCAATGTCTATGTTTATATGGGCATAAAACGATTTGTAAGATACACATGTTTTCGCAAATTGAGTAAAGTAGAGCCTTAAATTAACGTGAAAATGAGACTATCGCGTAAAGCAGCGGCTAAAACAAAGGTACCCACAAATTTATTTATTTTTAATAAATCTAATCTCTTCGACTCTTAATCAACGGTTATGTTTTTAGATCCTTAATTAACGGCGTTTAGACTCGAATTTCGATAAACTTATGATAAAAACTTATTATTTGATTTAAACAATTTATAAAATTCGAGACTTGCACATAATATGTCCTACAGAGCTAAGATTGGCTTAAAATTTAGTACTATTTTGGTAAATATTTTAAAAGAATCAACATTTGAAAATTAGATTTGTAATCGAATTTTCTAAAGTTTTAAGAAACTTTTTTTTAAATACGATAATTAGAATTGAAGTTAATATTGTCAAGTTAAGTTCCGAAACTTAAAATTTCCTTTGAAGTTTATAATTTCATTAATTTTCAAAAGCATTAAAATTAATTTTATACACTCGAATTTTGGTAAATATCATTAAACCTTTGTGATTTAAACAAATTTTAAATTCTTAACTGTATCAAAAAGTTGAATTATAAAATTTCAAATTCGGCCCAGTATTTTATTTTAAAATTCAATAATTTGACATACAAATTTAATTATGGATTTTGTTCGAAATTCGACATTTCAATATACAATCAACAATTGAAAATTTTTGTAATTTCAAAAATTTAACTAAATTTTCAGAACATTAAAGCTATAATTTTATAAATTAATTAAATAAATTTAAAAAATTTAATTATAAATTATTTGATTTAAAAAATTTTAAATAGATAAAAAAGCTCCAAAACTTGTAAAAACTTTAATAATTTGACATGCAGTTTCAAATTTTGATTTTTACATGTATAAAATTCGATAGTATGTATTAATTTTCTTAAAATGTCTATCCTAAATTTGAAATTTTTTATAAATATAAAGATCATCAAAAATTAATTAATTCGCCAATAATAATTAGAAACAGATTTGTATGATTTAGTAGAAATTGATTTGTTTATTTGTAGGTATAAATAGATTTGTAATGGAATTTTCTAAAGTTTGAAGAAATTTTACAAGAAATCAAACTTTTTAAATATGTTAATTAGTATTTAAGTTTATTTGAAATGCTTAGCTAAACGTTAAAATTCGGTAAACTACGAAATTGAAATTTTCGACAATACTACCAACAATTTTCAATAATTTAAACTATTGTTTTATATTTTGAATTGTCAAATTAAGTTCCAACAATTAAAACTTAATTTGAAATTTACAATTTCATAAATCTTGAAGAGCATCAAAATTAATCTCATAAACCGCAATTTCGAATAACAACATTAAAACTGGGTATATAGAATTAAAATGTAATTTGACATCAAATTTTAAATTAAAATGTTTACATGTTTCAAATTCAATATTTGTTTTAAATGTCAAAAATTTAAATTTTTTCTAAATTTATAATTCAGATTTAAATGTTATACTTGAAAAAACGAACTCGAATTTTCGTGGTATTTTATATGTGTGGTATTTTATATGTGTGCTATTGAAAGGCGGCTTCCTAAATTCGATGAGTTATCGGCACTTTGAAACTTAGAATTCCGTACTAAAAAGTGCGGGGTTTACAACTAGAATTTAAATTAACTTTGATAACAATAGAAAAGATTGGTTGAAGGAACATATGTAGAAGCTTCTTATATGTTGTGTTTTCAAAATCTTTAATTTTAAATCCAACAATATATTTTAAGAAAGTATTTGATAAAATAAAGATTCTTAACATTTCCGATCAATTTAGATTAAATAAAATGATTATAGAATTCCATATACAGGCGATGTCAAATTTATTAGTATATACTTCGACAAATATTATACAAATTAAACATATATTTGCCCAAAAATTTAAATAAACACATCAACATTCCACACAAAATGAGATAACAGCATAATGTTATTTGATAAACCCGCGCGCGCGCACACATATTTGTTTTATGACCAAATCAGCATAATATTTTTTAATACTCATAATTTTTAATCAAAATACATAATAGAATTAATAGAAAATTAATTTATTGGTCATTTGATACGACACATATGATAACGAGATTATAACAGTTTATTATAAAATAGACGTGATTCTTAAAATAAACCAAGTTCGTGTGTCTTCATCACAATTTCATAATTAATTTAAAAAAATTTGTGTGTGTGTTGGGCGCGCAAAAACAAATGATATATTCGATAATTTATAAATTTTATGTAAATTCGAAATATACAAAACCGTGGCTGAAAAAAATCGTAAAGCATAAAAAAACCTACACATTTTTTTAAGAATATTGACTTAACAAAAATTTATATATTTTGTTTTCTCCTTGTATATACATATATCGACATAAAAAAAATCGATTTTATTAATAAACTGGACAGCTGACGTCAAAATATGTATATACATATACGTATATATACATAAATATTATACAGTAAAGAGATATAATTTAAGATCCATTAACTTCCTGATACAGATTTTTATTTTGTGAAATAAATAAATGACATCCGGTATATGTAAATATCCTCTGGTCATTTTATCCAATATTACTTCAAGGTTCAGTAAACAATTAAATAAATAATTATTATTGATCAAGTTTAAGGATTTTTTTTTGTCTCGTGAGAATATTTTTTTTTTATTTCGCGCGATATATTAAGTAGCTGTGTACATACTACATACAAACATAATTTGTTCTTCAAGCACGATTTATTAATTTGTTTTAATTAAAACACAAATATTTTTTCGTCATCTCAATTCGCGTATAAAGTATACATATATATACATACATACATATAGATAAGTATATAAAGTGTTTGATTTGCTATTTTAGAATTGGATCTTGATATTTGCGTGGCGCGCGCATACAAATATTTACTTGTCCTTCAAGATGCATTAATCTTAAGTTTTGTGCGATATACCAAATTTGTACAGTGATCGATTCAAAAAAGCTTTTTATTTAAAATAATTTGCTTAAACCGAAAATCGTTTAATTTTCACTTTTGTTTGTGCGGGATTTTAGTTTTGTTTCAATTATTTGGTGTGGTTCGAGCATCGATATATGTACGAATATTGAAAATCATCGTAAATAAGATCTTGACATCTACATAAATATATTGTATGCCCTACATCCGTAACGTATTAAAAATTAATAAAATATTTAACGACTTTCCTACTATGTATATATTATATGCACATTATGTATTGTAATCTCGTCACAGACCGCGATTAAGGTCAACAACACACACTCTTTCTTCACAAATGGAAAACAATTAAATTTCTTCTAATCTTATGTATACGCGTATACAATATACTCGTACATACCTATACCAAAGATGATTATTATTGTTGATTTTAAAATGCAGTGAATGCGTATATAGAAATTAATTAATTCATTTAATCAGCATTTATTATGATTATAATTATGGCGATATTCATTTGGAATTATTTATAGATTTCTGACTGGAAAATAAAATATGTATGCGTGCTATTAAATGTAGTTTTGTAACAAAATTATAATTAATTTATTATCGCGGTGTACATAGTTAACGCGGATTAATTTTATCTTATTAATTAATCGGTAATTGGGTTAAAATTACTTTTAGCAGTATGGATTCAAATCGTATATACTATACAGTTCTTGGTACACCTCCAGATAGATTTAATTGTAGTGCCCTTAGGTGTGAAACTGTATGTCTAATTTAAGGCAGCCACGGAAATATGTATTGGTTCGTTTATGATTTGAATTGGTTAATTATAATTAAGTCATAGCTAAGTTAAGATACATATTTGTAAAGAATTCAAGAATTCAAATAATGCGATTTCTAGGCTATAGCTTATCAACCGGAATTATTTAGACATACATTTGGTAGGAATGACTAGATTACACTTTACGTGGATAACTTTAAAAATTAAAAGGAATTACATTAGGGTTCACTTACTAATAGAAAAACAGTACGGGAGGAGAAAAGTTTTGAGTATCCTTTTGAATTTTATAGATTTTTTAAAATTCGAGTAAAACACTTTTATGTAGATAAGCAGGTGTTTCCCATTCTTATACCAATAGATAACAAACATTATTAAAATATCACAATAGATTAATGTGATAGCTTATAATGTAATATAATAACTTATCTTAATAACTACTACTCAAAACCCTGTAAATCTTTATTTAATATTTATACATTTATTATATATTTAGTACGCTGGCTCGATCACGTTCTGCGTGCTGATCCGGAACGAATTGTGCAGCGATCTCTGAAAGGAGAGCCACCATATGGTAGGCGCAGAGGTCGTTGCAGGCGACGATGGCTGCACGGTGTAGAGAATGACATGGCTTCTTCAGGTTGTGTATAGGACAGTATGAAGACCAGGCCCAGGATCGAAACCGTTGGAGCCAGATTGTTGACTCAGTAAGGGGCCAATAATGGCTTTTAAATACTGCTTATTATTATTTATTATTATATACATATTTCAATTCAATTTAACTAATAGAATGCCAAACTTTAAAGCCAAACTTTAATGATTTTGAAAAATGTAGAAAAGCTATTGCACATCCGAATATCGAATGGTATTGTATGTAACCGTTCCATTCAAAATAATGATATTTTGCCTGGAGATTGAGTCTCTCTAAAATGTAATAATTTCGTTTTCTGGCTTAATACAAAATTATGTGCTTTTAGCCATACAGACAAGATATGTAAGTCATGGTCTATTTGAGTGATGTTGTCTTGCAAACTTGGGATTAGCGTATGTAAATGAGAAATCTTCAGCAAAATCAGTGCGGGAGACCCACTAAATTGCTGTCTAAATATACCATTTACATACATCAAATACTCCTGGAACTCCTACATTACTTGGTAATTTAATGCTTAATTAATGATTTACTCGTACTACTTGGGCTCGTTCATTCAAGTACGAACGCAACCATTTATGGGTTGAACCTCTGAAGCCACAACAATAAAGTTTTTTTAAAACCGTATCATGTTTAACTCGGTCAAAGGCCTTTGTGAGATCTATAAAGAGTGCCGATACTTTTTATCCTTTATCACTATACTCCGTAATTTGGTCCAAGAATGATAACACTGCTTGCTCACTATTTCTGTTTTTCCTAAAACTATATTGAGCGTGAGCGAGAAAATCCATTTTGTCCAAAAACGAACGAAACTTTTTATAACTTTTTCAAAATTTTTAGAAAAAACAGAAAGCAGTGAAATTGGTTGATAGTTACCGAGACTAGTTTTATCACTCTTTTTAATGGAGTCATATAATGTTGACTGATTATTTGATATTTTTCAGCTTCGTCCATGCAGCGAGAGGTGCCATTAGAAATATTAAAATATTCTTTATTAAATATATAAAATATTCATTAAATTCAAACAACCTTCCTTATTAATGATTTCTTTAATTTCTACTGGATCTGGGGTGTCCAATTATTACTTCATTGACTGTCCTCCAATTTTTACGAGTATCATTACCGTCATTAATAAATTGCCGCAAAACTTTTTTTTAGTTGCGTCAATTTGTAGATTAACTGTGTCACACAATATCAGGCTATATCTTTTTAATCTTCTGTCGTTTGTATGCTTTTTAGCAAGGACATACATTTTGTTTCTTATGTGTATTAATAATAATAGTGTTAAAGGCCATTACTGGCCCCTTACTGAATCAACAATCTGGCTCCAACGGTTTCGATCCTGAGCTTGGTCTTCATACTGTCTTAGACAATCTGAAGAGGCCAAGTCGTTCTCTACATCGTGGAGCCATCGTCGCCTGCAACGACCTCTGCGCCTACCATATGGTGGCTCTCCTTTCAGAGATCGCTGCACAATTCGTTCCGGATCAGCACGCAGAACGTGACCGAGCCAGCGTACTCGCTGAGATCTAACTTCATGTACAATATCGGGGAACTTCATCAGATCTCTGATCTCGAAATTGTACAGAGCTCGGTATGTACCATCTATTTCGCGTTTAGGGCCGTAAATCACACGCATGATTCTTCTCTCAAATGTAAGGAGCCATCTCTCGTACTCATCCGTCAGCGCCCAACTTTCACATCCAAACATAACAACGGGCCTGATCAACGCTTTGTAAAGCTTCAGCTTCACGGCACTTGATAAGTGTTTAGATTTTAGCAGTGGCCTTAGAGGATACAAAGAACGACTGCCAGCTGCCAGCCGCACTTTAATATCCTCACCCACACTGTTATCGTGAGTGATAAGAGAGCCCAAATATTTGAACCTCCTCACTCCCTCAAACGTGTGGTGGCCACTACTAAAATCTGGTGTGCCATTGTCTCTAAAACCAGAGATCAGGTATTTCGTTTTGGGCTCATTGATCTGGAGTCCAACAGAAGCTGAAAACTCTACAAGCGGATCAAGTATTTTTTTCACTCCGTTGCTATTCAGTCCAATCACGCACTTGATTGGACTGGCGATATAAGATGTTGCGCTGAGGTATTTCAGTTTTACGAAAGATGTACTCCAACATGAGATTAAAGAGTATCGGGGACAGAGCATCTCCCTGCCGAACACCCGAGTTAACTGCAAAAATTGTCGATAGCCTGTTCTCAACTTTAACACAGCATTGAGACTGCGTCACTGTCATCCTACACAGTCGTACCAATTTTGTTGGCATTCCTAGGTATTCCAGGGCAGACCACAAACTCTCTCGATTGATCGAGTCGTAGGCCTGCCGGAAATCCAGGAAAACCTGATGTACGGAGATGGATGTCTCATAATATTTAGATAGAATCATCCGCAGCGAAAAGACCTGATCAGTGACTGATCGATTCGGACGAAATCCTCCCTGATAGTCACCAACCAAGCCCTCCGCCAGAGGAGTGATTCTATCCAATAAAATATATGACAGTAACTTGTATGCTGTGCAAAGGAGAGCTATACCGCGATAATTCTCACACTTCAAGCGGTCTCCCTTCTTGAAGATGGGGCATATCGCGGCCACTTTCCATTCATCAGGCATAACTTCGGTTCGCCATACTAATCGAATAAGGTCGAAAAGACAGTTCCACAAAGTATCCCCTCCGAATATCAAGAGCTCCGAATTAATGCAGTCCACTCCAGGTGAGCGGTTTCGTTTCATTCTCTGCATGGCCTTAGTGAATTCCTCATGGGATGGCTCCTCAGTGCAAATCTCCGCAGACTGTTTTAGAGGTGGCTCAACAACAGTCTGTGACGCATGATGAACATCAAGCAGCTCAGTAAAGTGTCCACTCCATGCGTCAAGTACTGCGTCGATGTTGACACAGAGGTTTCCATCCCGGTCCCGAATGGCGGTTGACGAAGGCCTGAAAGTATGGTGCAATCCAGTAATTCCTTTAAAGAAATTACGTGAACTACGCTCATTGCTGAGTTGTTGTACTTTCAGAACCTCGGCCTTCCACCATTCTCGCTTCTTCCGTCTACAAATCCGCTTAGCTGCCCTTCTTGCAAGAGCTGCCTTGTTTTTCCTTGCGATTGTGAGACGTTGTTGCACTTCATTATGGGCTATATTTTGTTGCTCAACTGCAAGACGACACTCGTCATCACACCAATCATTCTTGGGTCTGACTTTCACTATACCTAAAGTCTGTTGAGCAGCACTGACAACCGAAGTTTTCAGTACCTCCCAGACAGAGTTCACGCAGTCAGACTGGTAATTAGCTCCCTCAATGTTGTCGCTGACAAGATCCTGATATCGTTTCTTTTGATCTTCATTTATCAGACCTTCACAGTCGAAACGTTCCATCCGTTTCGCTGTTTTCCCCGACCTGTACGAAAACTTCCACCGTAGCTTTGCAGCGACCAAATAATGATCGCTGCCTACGTATTTGGTTGCTGACCGATAAGTTCTCACATCCTGCACAACCCGAGCTCGCCCTTTTGAAATTAACACGTGGTCAATTTGGCTCCGGGATGTTTTGCGAGGATGTGTCCATGTCTCTAGGTGTATCTGTTTGTGAGGGAAGAATGTGCTTGCTATTCTAAGATCATGAGCAATTGCAAAGTACATCATTCTCTCACCATTATCGGTCGCAGTTTCGTGTCGGGAGTACGGACCTATGTTTTCACACAAGTCGGCCTGATTTCTGCCAGCTCTAGCATTAAAGTCCCCAATTACCATTCTAACATCGTGTTCGGGTATAGATCCTATCAGATCGTCCAAGTCATTGTAAAATGAGTCTTTATCTTGGGGCTGGCTGACTTCTGTGGGCGCATGTACACAAATTATCGACAGGTTGGCTAACTTCATGCGCAGGCGAAGCATACACAATCGGTTATTGACTGCTTGAAAATCCAAAACAGCCTTCTTTACCTGCGGCCCAAGAAGAAATCCAGCTCCAAGATTTCCGAGGTCATCTCCACTGTAGAACAACGTATAGTCCTGGGACACATGGTCTCCACTTTGAGGCCAGCGAGTTTCTTGAAGAGCAACGAGTTCCAGCCGATACTCTTTCATGCACGTGATTAGACCCTCCAACGCTCCTGGTTTTCTAAGTGATTGCACGTTCCACGTGCCGATCCTAAATCTCGTATCCGGGTACTTGAGCGGGGGTCCGGTGTTGTTTTGGCGGTATCCATTTTTCTTTTTGTTGATTTTATAAACTGTTGATTTTTTTACGGATGCGGGTCGTCAGCCCAGCGATCCAACCGTTTAGTCGCCTCCTACGACAAGCAAAGGATACTGTGGTGGTATTCTTAGGAAATATGTTCGTGCAATTAGATTTACGAGACATGTGAGTGCCCCCCGACCACAGGGGCCCTATGTGTATTAGTCTCAGTATCTTATGTGTATTAGTCTCAGTAAATCATCAGACATTAATGGCTTCAGCTTCGGTAATTTCAATTAAACAATGGTCCGAAATTTTTAAGTCTAATATTCTGTAAGAAAGTTGCGGAAAATATCTTTGATCAAGTCTATGCAACACATTATTAATACATTTAGCTGTTGTATCTGTCATTCGTGTTGGTTCAGAAATATAGTTAAAATTAGACAATAAAACTGAGCATTCAATTGGGGTTCATAAAATCAATGTTAAAGTCACCCATGATAAATAACTTTGTATGGGGTAAGTCAGCCAAAAACATGCTGAATTCCTCGATGAATCTGGAAATATCGGTATACCCAAGTCGATAAATACATGCAATGCAAAGTAATTTCGAAATTAAATTAAAGTTAATACCAACAGCGTTGAATGTTTGGAAGAGTCCTAGGGTAAATTGTTTACAATTTAAACTACTATTGGTATAAATTGCAACACCACCCGATTTAAACTATAATCTGCGGTTTCATTGTCTTAAATGAATTGAACAGCTTAAATATGGTCGAAATTGACACCGTTACAGAAACCTTGGTAGTTCATAAGTTGATAACATAATCTCATAATTAGCACAATAAAATAAAACGTTATCGAATAGTTTAAAAATTTTTACAAATTTTTTATAACTAGGAGTTTATCGAGCTATATCAGAATTTACTGAAATTGTTGCCTTAGTTTCTACCTTGGTGTAACTGTCAACTTTTAAAGTTTAAAATTGCTTGAGGTACATATGTTGAAACATAATTCTGGTTTTTTGATCTTAAACAAACAGATAATTATTTGAGCTTGTATTTTAATGGAACAATTATCTTAGCTTGACGTTTTTTTCGGAAAAAATATCTTCTTCGATAATCTTTAATTATCGAGTATTAAAATAGAACGTAAAACTAAATTAAATTTTATTATTACAAACTTTAAAGATACCCCATTTTTCCTTTTTTTTTGTTATGCTAGAAAGTGTAGATTTGGCTAAAAAAGTGCAGAAGTGGAAAATGAAAATCATACTTTAAATGATAAGGAAGTTTTGATAAAAATACGAACAAAATCCAAAATCTTTTATTTTATTACTGTACCACATTTGAATTGGCACAAGTTATTGCGAAAGTTACCGATCTCTCGATTTTTTTTCTGCTGCATAGATAAAAGTGAGCCCGATTAACAGTTTAACGATTAGCAGTTAAACTATGTATAGATATAAGATAATTCCTTAAAAAATTGAAATCATATAAATAGCCCTTCATTCTTCTTTATTATATTTTTGTCTTTCGTATATCATTTCGTTAAATGTTTGCTATTTTCGATTTCTCCTTATAAATTTGTCTGCATTTTATTGCTATTTTCTGCCAGTCTATGTGCCATTCATTGATCGCATAAGGATCAGTTGAATTCCTCTTATGGGTTCAATATTTATCCAGTTTGAAAGTTTCAACGTAAATAAATATTTCACTTTGAACGATTATAAGACTTACTGTAGTAGACATAGAACAATTTTGAGTATTAATAAATTACATATAGAATCGTCAAATACCTAAAATACCTGGGGTAGGCGCATGAGTTTGTTTAACTCACCTGTATTCTGGTTTATTTACTTCAATCTTCTAATCCAATGATATAGACTATCAACTATAAATATTTCATAAACTCGAGATTTGTATTCAGTATACCAGACAACTAGCTTAATAGAATTCTGTACGATACTCGCGAAGCAGATTTTTTTAAGTTAAAGCCTGGGAGTTTAAAATAAAAGTTGTATTCTTATTTTAAAAATTTTATAATTTTAAATTGATTTATTGTGACTAGAAATAATAAAATTATATTGAGAAAATAGATGATTTTCGGTTATAAATTTAAATTTCAGGCTTCCCAATTTTTGTACAACTTATTAAATTCGTTCAGAAATCACGCACAGTAAATAACGGAGTACATCAGATAGTTTAGTGGTTAAAGTGTGGTGTGCTGACGTTAAATTCTAGTAAAAGCAGGATCAAAAACGATGTTTTCATGGAGTATGTTGAACTCATACATATGAATGGTTCTCTGTTGGAGTGCAGAAGTGATGAACGAGCTATCATCAATGTGGGTACTAAACGGACCTGAAGTCAACGCAATGGCTAAAGCTATAACAAGAAGAAAAGGAAAACTTTTGGTTCATGACAGATTGTGCATAACGTTCGTAATGTTCGTTATTATTCTAGCGCAAATTCTAACATATCTAAACAGCCTTTACTGTTTCTAAATTATACATCTTATCATTTCAAGCGTTGATTAAGAATAACTCCTAAATCGGTTTTATCAACTATTTCAAAATTAAATGTGAATCTTCTATTGCCACCGTACCCAAAATTTACAAGTTTAAATTGGAAGTTTCAATACTCGTATAAATATGTATGTTTGTATATACGAGTACATATTGTGATGTTGAAAAGTTTGGGAAATTAAAATTGTTTTTGTATACTTGAAAACTTGGAGTTATATTTGAAATAATAATTTTTAAAACAATATTATGCTACTGTGCAATCTGAATTTCCAAAACGGACCCAAATTATGGCAATTTTCATCGAAACTTATTTTCACCAAATCGTTTAAAAGTTCGAATAAGTTCCTTTGTTATTAAACTTTTAAAACGCCTAAGACTGTGGTTGTGGAAATAGGTTTGAGAAACTAAAATGTGCCGTTTGATCAACTTTAACGCATATGTGTTGTTTGGGAATGGTAATTGTGTATGTTTAGCTTGTATTAATTAGAGCAAACTAGCACATTTTTGATTACCGGTATTTGTCGCTTTGGGACATTACAGTGAAAGTCAACAATCAACCAAACTTAATTAAATTAATAAAGAAGACATTTTTTCCACAAAATCGAATTAAGGCGGATAAGCTTAAATTAATTTTTGTTTTTATTATAATTGAATAATAAATTCCGATTATTTTTGAAACTATAATGTGAACCAAAAATACTTTAAAAGTTTTGTCTGTCCATGAGACCATTCATCTGTTTGTTTAAAACCAATGGTATAGCAAAAATTGTCGCAACAAAACGACTAAAGCTATAGGCTAATAAATATTTTTGACGTTACGCACTGTATAGCTATTCTTAAACTCTAATTTTATGAATCTTACAACCTATTAAATGAGTGTATTTCTAGCGACTTTAAAATAGTTTTACAATGTTTAAAAATCAGCGAACCATTTTCCACAGTCAAAGTTAAACTTAAACGAAATAATCCTTTTCGAATTTTGCAATATTCAATATTTTATGTTTTTGGCGAATTTTAGTTATGAAGTACATAGTTATATTCGATTTTGACGATTTCTACATATTTTAGACAGGTAGAATTTTTCTAGTTTTACGAATTAAAAGTTTTACTAATTTACTAATTTAATCAAAACACATAATAACAATTCCAAATAATAAAATTTTATAAATTTTTAAATGGAGTTAGGGGAGAATGTTGAGTTTTTCATGAAAATAAAATAGTTTTATGTTGGAAGCTAAACGATTCTGTCTCTCCGAGTGATGTGAATTCCATCAACATTCTTCCGAATGCTGGTAATACGAGTAATTGAAAAGTTATGTTGATTTAACTTTTTTTATTTTTTATTTTTTATTTTTAAACTGCCAATGGCTTTATTCTTGAATCTTTCTTTATACGAAACTAAAAAGAAGTGAGCCAAGCTGACAATCTAAACCTATGTTATATATACTTATTATTAGTATGCATGAATAATAATTAATTAATTTAAATATGTGTTAGCTCATATATGTTAGGTTAAATTTATCAATACATTAGAAATAGTGGATCTACTCTGCAAAGCCGTCTTTATTTCGGTTGCCTTAATAGTTTCCAGTTTCGAAAGGTACTTGAAACTGTGTGCTTGTATCATATCTTTGACCGTTTTAATCCCAAGGTCTCTATGGATGTTGCAATTTCGGATATACCACGAAGCATTTGTAATACAGCGAAGTATTTTTGATTGCGTTCGTTGTAAAAGATCCATATTTGATGTGCTTGTACAGTCCCATAGCTGAATTCCATATGTCCATAAAGGAATTAGGATCATTTTGTATAGTAGAACCTTGCATTCTAGGGAAGTTTTCATTTTCTTCCAATACACTTTTGAAAATTTTATTTTTATTTGGTTTTTGAGTCAATGTGTTTTCTCCATGTCAATCTTCTATCAATATGAAGACACAAGTATTTGACATTTGTTTGTTGAGGGATGGTGACATTGTTTAACATCACCGCTGGACATGTAAACTTATTCAACGTAAATGTTATGTGTGTTGGTTTGTTTTCATTCGCTTTTATCCGCCACGTTCTTTGCCAATTCTCAATTTTGTATAAGTGATCTTGCAATTCTCTTGATACAGTTTGAGGATTTTTATGTGAAAATATGATAGCTGTGTCATCTGCAAATGTTGATGTAACAACCTTATCAGTTGTTGGTAGATCGACAGTATACAGCAAATACAATATTGGCCTCAGTGCGCTGCCTTGTGAAACTCCTCCGTTTATGTCATTTAGTTCAGTAATGGTTGAATTGTGTTTAATCTTGTATTTTCTTTGAAACTAGTTCAAGCTTTCAAGGTCTGCATGGAATTTTTTTGGCTGACTAGTTTTATGCCATACTTTGTCGAGAGCTTGCGCAATATCTAGGAAAACTGCCAAACAATATTTCTTTTCTTCTAATGCAAATTTAACTGTGTAACAACTCTGTCCAAAAAATAGTATTATAAAAATTAAAACCAATATTATCTGAAAGACTAATTATACCAGACCACAAATTTTGATTTCGAGACCAACATGGTACTGTAGAATTTCATTTGAGTGAATAGTTCGAATAACTATTTCTTCATATAGTTCATTTAAAAATAACTTTGAAATTTGGAAATATAATGTGGTGAAAATTCTAAATTTTGAGGGGTTTTTTACAAATAAAATCCAACCGATCGAACTTGTTGGACGCCTAAGAAATTTATTTTGATTTGGGACATAACTAAAAATTATAACCAAGGTTATCATAGTATATATGTATAAAGGTTTTTATCTTCAAAAATGAAAAATGTCAGTTTCATGTCATATGTTCACGCTGTAAGCACTGTAGACCCATTCTGAAATTCACACTTCATGAAATTTTTCGTCCTATTAAGTTAGCCTAGTTCTAACGACTTTAAAATAATATAAAACGAAAACCAACAAACCATTATGCTCCACAATCAAAATCAAACTTAAGTCCTCTTCGAATTTTATGATTTTTGCAAAAATTGTGAAGTATTTCGATTTTGACGAGATCTAAATATTTTAGACAGATAAAATTTTTCTAGTTTTACGAATTTATAAATTTGAAATTTAAACTGCATTTTTTAAAGATTTGTAATATTTGCAATTTCTTATGAGGTGACACTAGAAAATTTCCGACTCTGTTTTTCATTTGTACTAAGAAGAATAAAAAAAATAATTTAAAATTAAGTCAGATATCTGAGTTGGGTCTTAACCAAATTTTATAACCAAGTTTATAGACTATGTATTAGGGCTGTAGACTATAGTAAAGTTGATTGATCTTCAACAAATGTCAGTTTTACGATGCTTTCAAAATTTTTCAATCAACTGTAATTTAAATAAAACATTTTAGCGTGAGCTTAATAATTATATAACTAATTAAAGCCTACGAACTATCTTACATTTTCCAAAAATGAAAGCTTTTATATTTGTATGCATATGTGATAATTACGAAATATTGCATTACATGATCTCGAAATTTAGTGTCACCGATCTTAAATAAAGAATAAAATATTTCGTGTGTCTCATATATAAAACACAATTCTATTCATTTTTATAACATCCTGCATTTCTTAACTTTTCTATATATTGATTTCATTGAAAAGAAATGTGACACAACATCAATATACTTCAACATCACGTATACTATATATAAGTATACAACAAAATACAAAACATTATGTCTTAATTTATCTAATTTATTAGCAACAATAACGAAAACGACGACGACGACATCAGTCACAAAAATTAATTAATTAACATCTTAGTTGTATTGAGTATCTATAGATATAGAAAAGAAGAAAATATTACCCAATCCATTTACATATATACTATATACAAACATATATATTCCACTCCTATTTGTAATCATTTCATTTGATTTGATTACGTATATAGAAATTAAACTCGATATACTTATATTCTTAAATTATTAATTTCTTGAAATTAATCAAAAAGAAATAATAAAAAATCACTTTAATAACACCTACTTGAAAGTGTATTCAAGCAATTCTTACGTTATTTATGTCAAAAAAAATAAACTATCATCAATATAGAATTTACAATTTTACCTATATATGTACAAAACTATATATACATATGTGCAATTAACTAATGATAATTCGCTATGACATTGTAAATCATAACGTGCAACACCTCTAACGATTCGTACGTGTAATGTATTTGTAGATATGTATGTATGTATATATATATACAAGCGATATTTAGCGATCTTGAGAATTTACTATACAAACACACATGGCACACCGTATGTGATTGTGACACACACTTGGTATGTAGATAAATCATAATTATTTTAAAAGCTGTGTATGTACATAAGTGTACGGCAGGCAGCAGCAGCATACATATTAGTTATATAAGAAATGATTGATTTAATTTATATGTGTATCTGTTTGTTAAGATGATTGCTCTCAAAAGATTGTGGTGGGTTATAAATTGAAATCGGTTTTTTTTGTATATAGTTTGCTTCTTGTACCATATATATACTCGTATAATATAATCTTAAGTTATTATACACAATTTGTGTTGGCAAACATTCTAATTAGTTTCGGTTTTTAGAATTTGTAATTAATTTTTATGTGATTTTGGTTAGTGATGGGAAGAATTTTTGTATTGGCGCACGCGGTCAATGAATTTTTAGTGCGATGGAATTTTTCGATATATATCCAAGGGGGGTGTTGAATGTGAATGTGACACAACATGATAGATGTTTAAGGATTATAGTTGCTTTATTCTATTATCGGTCAATAACACTATATACATATATATATATATATATATATATATATATATATATATATATATATATATATATATATATATATATATATATATATATATATATATATATATATATATATATATATATATATATATATATATATATATATATATATATATATATGTATTAGAGCTATACAGCTTACACACACACACGTATGCTATTTTATTTGATGATAAATCAATTTAATTAATTACTCGAATGTGAACTTTCATCTAATTTAAATAATACTTCATTTTTTTATTAATTATTTTTTAACAAAAGTATTTAAATAATACATACATCTTGCGCAGATGTCTCGCCTCAGTTCGTTTTTGAAAGATGAAATTTTGCTCTTTTATATCGAAAAAAAGAAAATGAGATTTCTTATCGCATTTGTAATCGTTGGTTACAAAGTGTTGATTCTGGTTCGCTGTCTATTTATTTTAGAAATGATTTATTAAGTGGATTTTGAATTTTCACTCAAGTTTAGATTGTATCTATATATATATATATATATATATATATATATATATATATATATATACGTATATTGATTTGATATGGATCTGACATTTTATATCCGCGATGAACTTACACTTATATATGTAGGTGTCAAAATTTAATTAGTTTTGTCGGCATAGTGTTTATGTTCATATGTATATATAAATAAAATGTTATACAGATTATTTAAATTTGTTCTACTTAAAGCTTTCATAGGATTATAATATTATATATATGTACATATATGTATGTTCAATTGTATATGGTATAATAGACTATGATTTGGTAATTTGTTTTATTTATGTCATATATTTATGACAGACATAATTTAATATTTCATAACGAAATACCGGTTCACATGACGAACGATTACAGCGATTTCCTGAATTGGTTGAGTCTTTTTCCGTCTTAAGGGGATTTTAAAATGGCAAAAGGTACATGATTTTGAAAAATTGATGCAAGCTATGTAAAATAATTGTTTATTTTTACAAATTTTCAATTTTGATCATTTGTTACGTATCTAGGTCTTATTTTGATTGGTGAATTTAATATTAAATTGGCAAACCTACATTAATCTATCTATATCTTAAAACAGAATGAGTATGAAACAAACATTATAATTCAGAAAGCTATTTCTTAACCGATTATGATGAAATTCGACACCGAGTAAATAGAATGACGGTTATAGCTGAGCCACAAGGATTATTGATCCGTAATTTTGATCACGATGATGAGGAACAAATCTATGGCCCTCTGTTGAGAGTACAGAATCCATGGACCCCGAAATATTTTTTAAAAATCAATTTTAAAAATATCGCATTTTCTAAAATTTGTCAAATTCCATGCATGTTAGAAAACACTTTCGAACTTCCATTTTAAATATTAGAAATTTTTTAAACTCCCCAAAATATCTAACAATTTATCAATATGTTTCAAAATTAAGCAAAACCTAAATTTTGTAAGTTGAATTAAAGTTTATGTTTCTCAGTATTTTGACGGATTCTTTAATTTTTTTTAACACGCTTATGGTTTTGTGAATTTTAGTTAAATTGTTGATTCTTTTATTTGATTTTGTGAATTTAAAGACTTTTTAGAGGAAGTAATTTTTATGAAAGTTACTATATGCCAAACCCAACCCTTTGCCAAATTTGTTGGATAGGTGAGAACGATCTTATGGCTGAAATTAAATATCTTACTCCACATCTTCATTATGAGTGACAATGAGGCTACAGACAGTCGATATACCTATGATGAATTCTACCTATATTATAATATAGGTAGAATTCATCATAGGTATATCGACTGCCTGTAGCCTCATTGCCACACATAATGAAGATGTGGAGTAAGATATTTAATTTCAATATACGTATACGCTCATTGGAAATGTGCGAAACGAATTATGCTTTCCAAAGATATGTTAATTTCATTTCCTACTGAGCTATATGATGAATCATAGGAATTACAAGTGACAACAGTGTCAGCCGGAATAAAATTCAGAAGTACATTAGTAATATAATATGTTTGTCGTAATTGCAAAACTTCGAATAACAATAACTATAATTTTTAAATTTAGTTGTAAGCTTTCAACGGTGCTTGCAAACCCACAGTTTTGCTTCAATTTGTCAAAACTATACCGTAACACGACATTGAAATTGTATAAAACGTTTTAAAATTTGTAAAATTCTCCCATACGATTGTGAAGATTAAAATTAAAATTCGAATTGTTAAATGTTTAAAATTTGAATTTAAACACTCATAAACATTTCTAATTTATCAAATTTTTTTAATTTTAGAGCATTCCTCCAATTTTTTATATAATCGAAATTTACAAAATTCGAGCAAGTTCTGGGATATGTTTTATAGAAATTTAGCATATATGCCGAGCAAATAGCACAGTAACTAAAGCTGGAATCGGGGGGTATCGGGTTCGAATCGTATAGTAGGAGTTCGAATTAAATCTGACATAACAAACTTGTTTGGAAACTCTTTAATTAATCGCCTGGAGTACCTATAGTCGAGCACTCCAAAGCTACCACTAAGGGTTCTTGTTATATTTGTTGTATTTCCATCCACTATATTTGCCAAGAAAAACGTTGGAAAATATCTTCAAGGCTACTTGGATAGCTATTAATTAATTATTCCTTAATTTCCTTGATTAAAACTTTTAATTAATTGCATAAATAATTAAATATTATGTTGTTTTGTGACCGCCATTCATTGGCTAGGCTAATCCTCTAACTTCCAATGGATATCTTATACTTCTGTTCATTTCTTTTGGACTCTTCCAGAGGTTGCGTGTTTTATGTTATTGTTGAGAAGGCCTAGTTCGTTTTGTCTAGCTTGGTATGTTGGCAAGTGAGTGAGTCAACAATAGTTTACCGCTATTTTCTATAGACATATGTAATTTACGGATATTGTTACAGTTGAAGTCTAGTAAAATATACCAGATCTTAAAGACCAGAAGTCTATAGAATGATCAAGGGTGTATAGAGTGGTAACAAAGTATCCACGAATTTTAACGTATGTTGTTTACCTAACAAGTTAACTAGTTCTGGAATTTGTTTGTCTACTCGATTAGTTAAAGTTTCTATTCCTTTCAGTATCTTTTCAAGAGCTTCTTTAAAATCACTGGTTCCTTTTGTTTCGGTACTTCACACATTACTTCACTGTAATTAGCAGAATGATGTCCCGTATATATCATATACATTTTGGATGAAAGTTTTTACTTAAAAAAAAGGTGTTACTTACACATTAAAATTCAACCTTAGCATTTTGACGTAAAACGTCTTAGACTCGTAATTCAGTATAAGGCTCACCTCATAGTTGTGCAATGTAAGACTTTCACATTACCTATAAGTTTGCTCACAGTGCTCCGCTCCTACGTTGGCTAGAACAGTGAATGATACATTATTTGAAAGGTAAGGGAAGTATAAAAAATAATCATGGAATAATCTTACCGAATACATACCGAGCTCTGTACAATTTCGAGATCAGAGATCTGATGAAGATCCCCGATATTGTACATGAAGTTAGATCTCAGCGAGTACGCTGGCTCGGTCACGTTCTGCGTGCTGATCCGGAACGAATTGTGCAGCGATCTCTGAAAGGAGAGCCACCATATGGTAGGCGCAGAGCTCGTTGCAGGCGACGATGGCTCCACGATGTAGAGAACGACTTGGCCTCTTCAGATTGTTTAAGACAGTATGAAGACCAAGCTCAGGATCGAAACCGTTGGAGCCAGATTGTTGATTCAGTAAGGGGCCAGTAATGGCCTTTAACACTGTTATTATTATTATGGAATAATCTTGTTCATTTCTAAAAGGACGACATGTCTAAAACAATTACGATTTCACACTCATCATTTAAAACAATTAATAACTCGTGAACTACTCAGCATACGGTAAAAAACAATTACTGTTTAGAATGCTAATAGAATGCCGAAGAAGATGCAAGATTATAATGTCCATTTCGATATACATAGGAGTCATGTGTATACATTTTTTCACAATGCTCCTCTCCGTACTTAACAAAATAATCAAACGAAATAATATGTGAAAGGTAAGGACTATACGCTTACACTCTGTTAAATGGACCATCCACTTTCGATTTCACGCTTCCATCTAAAGCTAATGCATGTTATTTTATGATATAGTAGTCATACATGGTACCCGTAAGAAATATTGCCAACACTAACTTATCGATGTTACTTTGTACATCAAATTTGCAGTTCAATAGCTTTCCGGTCTCTTTTTATAAAAATTGAGGTATGAATGGAATTTCAATCCAGCGGTACGACATTGTTCCTGCAGATATCATTTGGCCTCTGGCCGCGAAGGACGATAAGTTATCTGCAAAGTCACCGGATGGAAAGAACAAGTTTAAATCTTATTTCAAATGAACACTACTTTTGACAACTCTATACGTAGAAAATGGGATCTCGTTAATCTAAACAATGTCTAGTTTCTCTGAATGTTCCTGCTCGATTAAGAGTTGCTATATACTGAATAGATATCTGGTGAATATTTTAATGACTTTTTTCAACTCGGCACGTTAATTAAAGAACACATTTTAATGGAAAACATTGATCATTATTATTATATCAATAAAAACTGCATTTATGGCGATTAAATGGGTAATGTAGAAAAGTTTATACTAATTTTTCACACCACAGCCGGAGAACACAATTTCAGTCATATAACCACCGTCGCTTCGTTTAAAGGCGATTCTCCTAAAGTCGATATTTTCAATAAAAGTGGGTCTATATGGCAATTCAAAGGTTATTGGAAATCCATTTTTTGAAATTAAGAATTATCCAGCGCAATCAAGCGATTCTCTCACGAATTGTTTCGAGATCAGTAGAGCGATTATGTCGCCTGAACGACCATTTTCGTAGTTAGTTTGGATTTATATGTGTTGTACAATTTTTACTCCATGACTAAGTTGCCGTGGTCTACTTAATATAAAAAAAATATGTGCCCAATGTACCCTATGTCTAGGGTATGAAGGAACCGACGCCAAACTTTTGCATTTTGATTTTTCTTTTTATCGCTAGCGGGGCATCAATATATTTACGTTTTTTTTGTAACTTTTATCTTTGTTTGATTCGATAGGAACTTGGGAGCATGCAATAATCTATATTTCTGTGTAATAAACAACAACAGCTTGTATTTTCATCAACCAATTTTCATCAATCAATTAATAAAATTGAAAAAACAATTTAATTGCTCGTTATGTGTTTAAGGTATAAATAATTTGTGGCTAAATATTTATTCCCTTTAATTCCCTTCGAGATCAAATGGGGATCAAATCCCGAAATCTCTTTCAAGCTCTGTCAATCATGATCAGAAGCAAATAAATAGAATTTCCTCATAACTCTTTATCGAGATTATTGAATCTATTTGGCGGAAAATTACCCATGTCGGATCTGCATTAAACTGCACTACCTCGAGTTGAGTTGAATTATATCAAACTGCATTAAAAATTCTCAATTTCATTTTCTGTTTGTTTTCCTGTTTTAATGTTTATGCGATGTAATTCTTACTGTGCGCCTTTTAAATAATTGTTGATTTTCTTATAGATATATTGGTGTGCTTAACATTTGGTGGCCTCATTTAAGAAATTGTGGGTTTTCAAAAATTGATTTTCGTTTTTAATTGGTGCTTACATCATCAGGGCTTCAGATGTAATATACTGGATGTTCCCGGGCCACATCTTGCATGGTATATTAAAAGTGTAACCCGCATGGTCTTATTGAACAAAGTATAAACTGTTTTTATAGACATTCTGCCTGGTCGCAAAAATCTTCACAATAAAATGTAATGCTCTCGGTTGAACACACGGATTTGAATAAACATGGATACAGTATCGTCCGAAAATAACATTGAAAACAACAAAAAGAAATGGAACAAATTTTTTATATAGTTTTACTGGTCTTTTTATATTTTCTTCTTGCTCTAAAAACCTATTTCCGAAAAAGTGGTGTACTTCCACAAGTTTAATGTCGAAAAATAAAATTTTGTAATTGAATTACAAAAATATTATATAATATATTACAAAAATCAATGTATGTAATTAATTATATCAAATTTTAATCAATAAAATTTGGTTTTACCTATTTTCTTTCAATAATTTGATAAATTAATTACCATTTCCCCCTTGAAATTTGAAATGCACCCCTGAAAAATAAAATAAAATTCGAGTGAAACGTCAAAAATTAAATGTGCATTTTATTTATGCATACATATTTATTGATACATTATTTATAAAAACATTTGATTATAATTAATAAAATAAAATTAATTTAAATTTAATAATTCTTTTTAAAAGCTATTCATGTCTGAATATAATTAATCGGGTTAATTGTTGCCTTATATGTGTTGTGTTGGCTTCGTTTATTTGTTTGGAAATTTGAGAAAATTTTATTTTAATATAACATTTAATAATAGTTTTTGCCAACTTACGAGTTGTGACTAAGCACAAATCAGTCACATCTTTAGATGGAATTATCAGTTATCCTCTAGTTTTAGAAAACAATAAGTTTAGAGCTGTTGGATGAGCCCCACCAAATTCAGAATGCATTGAGTTAATACATTCAGGACATTTAATAATTTTCTCAACCATTTTGACTACATAGCCGGTTATGTATCCTATAACATTTTCTTGGAATGGAGATGAGCTGTTTTGTTCCAAAAAATCCGAAACATCATTCTATTGACCTTAATCAAAATTTTGAATTTGATTTTCGAAAATTCGAATTTAAAGACAAGGACAAAATTGGATTCTTTCTCTGTCACACACTACATAGGTTTTATTTTTACCCATTAATTTTCTTGTATACTGTCGTATAATGTCGACACAATTATGAGTTCTGAGATTTAACACCTTAATCTAGTATGCGCCTATACGGTAAACTCCGCCTTTTAAAAATATATTTACCCCAATTAGTAAATATATTTTTGAAAGGCGGAGTTTACCGTATAGGCGCATACTAGATTAAGGTGTTAAATCTCAGAACTCATAATTGTGTCGATTTTTCCCAGCTCAAAATTGTTGACAATATTTTGGGTAACAAAAGCAACATTTCTAATTGAGTTATTGGTCATAAGTCTTAAAGTTTATACAACTTTTTGAATTTGATTCGGATTTGATCCGAAATTTGATTTACCGTTGTTTTAGTGCGCTTATTGGTGCGAGTATTGAATTTGCATCGGTATAGTTTGGTAACCAAAATTTCCAGTACTCCAAAACTATTTTTAATTTCAAAACAATATTATCTAAACGTCTAACGTCATTAATCATTATTTCATTACCAATTTAACAATTAGTTAAAAATTAAACTTTAGTATTTTATGTTCAAACCAACAATCATCTATCATCGTGTAATTCGATGATGTCAATAATTTTTCCGATTAAACAGCGATTTATGGCTGCGAGTCTGAGAAATTAGTTTAAGAACTAAATATGTATGTACGATGATATACTGTAAAACTTGTAGTACGTATTGTAGAATTATTATTTAATCATGTTATCGCAATAGTTTTTAGAACGCAATACCTCATCGAAAGGTTAATGGCATTGTACCCATATTTGGTCAAAACCCGTATACATATTCTTTCTACAGATGGCAGAACAATAATTAAGTAATAATTAATTAATTTAAAATGCAAATTATACTTTTATATACCGAATTTTTTTTGTTCGATATGCCTGCATTTCACGTATAGATTTTGTGTGTGTTACATCATATTGTATACCACATCACCTTCAACAAAATTTTTGATTAATTACATAAAATGGCACAAACTTCAAGACACAGAAAATTGTATCAAGTAAACCACAACAACTGTTTGTGCAAAAAATAAAATAAGAAAAAAACATTTATGCAAAATTGACAGACGCACACACACACTTACTATAGTATGTATATGAGTTTATAAAAAAAGTTAAAAACTCGATTTGATAATTTCGAGTTTATTAAATTTTTTTTCTTATTTTTTTAGTTTTTTACTCATGTTTTTGTGTTGACCAAATTTCATAAGAAGTGATTGTTTTATGTCTCAAGGCCAAGACAATCGATATCGAACGCGAAAAACAATCATATTTAGGATAATTATTATTTTTAATAGCTCGATACATAAATACTTAGAGTGCTTATACATTGTGGCTATATATACGAGTATGATTGACAGTTTGAAAAGACGCGAACGCGAAAGATAAAACGTTTTTTTATTTTTATTGTTTTTGTTTTTATCGCGGTTGTCAAAAACTACGTATGGGGTCTTACTATGTGATATGTGTAATTTAATAAAAATTAATGTTCAGATTATGCTTTATATAAACAAAAAATGAATAAATATGTGAAATGGTTTATTATGTATATAGCCTTCGTATACGTTGCGTTTGCTATATAATAAATTTGTAATACAAAAATCGTGAACTATTAATCAAGTTTTGTAGTTTGAGATTAGTAGAATTGTCTCACTGGAGTAAGGCATATGTCATTCGGGGTTTTAAGGTTTCTATTTTATTGTGTTCTTAAGTTTTTTGAACTATATTGTTTTCTTAGAATCTTATCGCGTTTCGTTGTCGTTTTTATTACACGTGGAAAAAATATTATACCTTTAATACTAGAAGGCGATTAATTATAAGAAGGCGAAATAGAAGGCGATTATTTGTCTTAATGGTTGATTTGAATACGCAATTTTTATAAAATACTTTCGTTTTTCGTTTTATAAGTTTCTCATTTCGACTTGTTTAAAATTGAAAAGCTAGTTTGAGCTTTAAAATACTATTACAAAATAATGTTCTATGGAGAAGATGTCCTAATGTTTCCATTAGCCATGTCAAAAATATTGCTTGCTGCGTTACTGGATACGATCCTCCCATTTGCAAAATGATCGAAGTTATTTTACTGTAGCTTTTCCATTTAAAGTTGTTACTATACTTTACCATAGCACTATATAGTCTATATAGACCTTTTATAGTTATAAATTCCACATCAATAGAAATATAGGTTAAAACAGTGAGTTTAGTCCTATTAAACAGATTACAGTTTATATGCGTAATATAGGGAAGGTTCCACATTGCCAAAAGTAATGAATAATGATGTATCATACAATGTTTGTCTTGCATCGTTTGTAACGAAACGACCAATACGTTCATCGAGATCCAAATTTTAAAAACACGTTCCACAATCCAATACAATTATTAAAGTTCGACCTTCACATTAACCAGAGAATGTAAGAGAAAAATTTAAAAAATATATTTGAACATGTTCCACAAATTTCTACCAGTATACTTGATCTCAAGAAGAACAAATACTAAAACTAAGAGGTAAGTAAGGTAACCACATTTTCCTTAGAAAAATTTTAAAGGTTAAAATTGAGTCTAGTCAGCATCATAAACAAAACGAAATTTACTTATGAGTGAGATAGTATAGGTTCCACATTGCTTAAAATAATGATGTTTCACATTGTTCGTCTTGGCTCATCACACAAATATTGCTAATCACTTTTAAATATTAACGTTCTTGTTGATCTTATTCGAAAACTGAAAACAAGTCCCACAATCTAATAAAATTAATAAAATTTATGCAAAAAATAAAATGTTCAATTGGAGCATAACTAGCATAATCTAGTTCTTCAAATCTTTATCAGATTTTAAAAGAGTTCCAGACGAGGCTAAGTAATTTTTATTAATTTCTCCAAACTAAGAATTAATTTGATTTTATATTTAACTTCAGAGCGGTAGTCTCTGAATAGAAAATTTTAATAAGCTTGCCGGGGAAATCGAAGTCTGAGTTTTAGGCGAAAAATCATGCAATAATCGTTTTATACTATTAAGCGTTCACATTTTCGAGATTTTTGTTTGCCTTCAGTTATATAACACGCTTATTGTCAATGAGACTTTAAATAGCAAATTAAGCGTGTTACATTAGAATTTTAGAGGAACCTAATCGTACATTAGTCCTCCAATTTATTTATAAACTAAAAACAAAATTAAGGCAAAACCGTTTAAATATTTTTAATTATTAAAAGCTTTAAATTGATAACACTCTTGTTGATGAAATCGCAATCGTATGCATACCTTTACTTTCGGTCTTCTCGAGTATCCAGTAAATTAAATGTAAAAATTAAAGTATACTACAAGCTGAGGCTTTCCGTATGTTTTAAAATAGATTTTAAGAAAATTGGAAATCTTAATTAGTAGTCTACCAAATATTAAAGCAACAGTTTGGCTTCTAACTTTTAATTAAGATTTTAATATTTCAAGCTAAAATAAAAATAAAAATTAATTCCAAAGAAAATCCTCAATTTGAGAAAGTATTGCATCTATACCGGATGAGCACTTATGCGAAATCTAAACCTGCTGAAATTAATAATGTATATGCCTTGGAGGATCATTACATTTGTTAATCAACCAGCAACTTCAAAAAAACACGCTCTTGAAATAGGAGAATTTAAAAGAATTTAAAAAGAGGAGAACCTTTTTAGAGTTATAGCAGACTCAAAGTTCTTTGAAGCTTGAACGAATTTATTATAAGGAATTGTTTATAAGTAATTTGTATAATTTATATGTTGTTTACCTAAAATCTTGTCAACGACTGATAATCATCAGTTTAATTTCTTTTAACAATGTTGCATATACATAGTTTATTCCCTAAACTGAAAAAATTTACACTGAGGTGCGGTCGATATTCGGACGATTAGTTGAACATCACATTAGCGATCGCTTGACTGCAGAACTGAAATACCCGAAAAAATATGACGCTGCGAATTATCGAGCGTAGAAAACTAAATAATTTGAACTATTTTCTACTTAAACCTTTAAAACGTCTAAACACTCTAATTATAAACTAAAATTTGATTAGTTCAGAACTATTTAACAAACTTGTTACAATTTAGTGTTAATATGGGCCTAAACTACTTTACTAAATCGAACGTGAAGATGGTACATCATAAACGATTTGATAATAGAATTGCGATTGTAACATCATTTTATAATTTGCGATCAGTATATTAATTCAAATATAACTGATGTATAGATCGCTCGCTTGATCGTTTTATATAGTATACAATAGTAAAAAAAATTACTACCGATTTGTTTCGTGAAGATTCTATTGAGTAGCATAACCGAAAATCTCCAACAACTTTTAATATTTAGGACCATGATTGTGATAAATGGCTTAGTTATTATATTAAAATGTCCGATTACAAATTCATAAAAAATTGGAAAAATTAACAGATCACGCTCTTAATTCTACTAGAATTATGATGCATAATCTGGTGGTTATGAAGAAAACCACAATTATCGATATGAGATGAAACTATATATATATATAGAAAAAACCACAATTCAGCCTATCAGACTGGGCGATTAAATATCTTTCGTGTCGATAAGACTTGGTGCGATTTGTCATAAATTAAAGATTAAAAATGTGTTAATCACCTAAAATTAGGTGTTACTCGTTCAATTATATAATTGGAAACCATAAGAAATGGAAAAATATTGAAATCAACGAAACCCACCAAAACGACATAATCGAGTTATTGTAACGTCAACCAGCGTTCAATGTCTTGACTATTCTACATATACTTATATGTACATTATTTCAACATAATTATATAAGTACATACATAATTACATTTTTATGTTTGTTGTTGCTGTTGTATAATAATAACAAACTATCATAAAACCACTATTAAAATACTCAAAGGTATTGACAGACATAACGACACCATAAAATTCGAAATTGGCCTACGCACATTAATCAATACACAATTTTTTCATTACTTAAGATTTATATCAAACCATTTATGTGTTTGTCTTATTATTTTCTTATACATACATTTATTATTACATACCTATACTACAATTCATTAATTTTTTGTGTTTTATTTTTTATTTTTTAGGTTATTGACTCAAAAAATATATCAACACCAAATGGTATACAACATTCACAACGTAAACAATTAGAAATCCTAAAAGCTCATACAGCATCTGGATCGTTGCAAGTGGTGCGTGCCCAAACCGTACAAACATCATCGTCACGATGGTCATCATCGTCGTCTGGATCAAAAGCGGAAAGTTTTTTACATCCAAGTCCTAGTAAATCAATCGAATATTACAGCAATAATAATAATAGCAGCACGAATAGTTATAGTGATAATAGTAATAATAACAGTACACCCAACAATTACATGAATGTAAGTGAATATAAAGAAAAATTTATAAATTGGTTTTAGTTTTGTGCTTTTGGAGTTTGGACGAACGATTTTTTTGTATTTGTTTTAAGTCTCGAAAATTGATAGTTTTTGGATATATGATGCGTTGCCGCGCGCCGCTATGATTTCGGTATTACGAAACTATTAGATCAAGATTTATTTTTAGATGCATTAAACAACAACAAAAAATGTTAAGTGGTTTTTTGTTACATTAGTTATTTTTTTTTTCTATTCGGAGATTTATTTTTTACGTATATATGTATACATATATATATACAGTTTTAATCACTATACGTGGAACAAGATATATACGTACTTAGTGCACACAAAAAAAAAGGTTAGATCATTAAAATTTAAAATGTTGTTGTAAAATTTGTAAGCGCAAAGCAACTAGGAAATTATAGTAGACGATATTGATGATTTCCAGTTCACGTTTTTTGTGGTTTTTTGATTTTTAAAAGATGATTATCGGTAATAATATATGAGTCAGAGAGTTGGAGGTCTCAGGGGTGTAATTAAATTACTATGGTGCTAAAATATATACTAACACTTTGTTAAATTAATTTTGTTATCAAGTTACTCTTTTGTTATCAAGTTACTTTTTTTTAAATTTGACGATGTGACGATCCATTGCGATACCACAGGATCTTACTTCGTTTTCACATCTATTATGGAACCATTCAGACCTACTTAAGTTGCGTGGGATATCTTACACTTTACAATTTTTGAGATTCGAGAGGTCATCCATACTGTGAGGGTCTTAGTCAGCCTTTCATTTACCAAGTCTATACCACCTCTTTTCTAGGCAATCGCTTAAGCTATGAAAGAGGCCTTTCCAGACTTAAAACTGATGTATCTGTATATGATCATTTAAGTCCTACCGTAATTGTAGGGTTCTACTATAACTTGCCATTCTTAACTGATTTTTTTAAATACATAAATCACACACAGGCATGTAATCAGAACTGTGACCTTACATTTGTTATTTCTGAGCTGCGTGAAGGTATTGATTACAATGTCTACGCATTGTCGTCTATAAGTCAATTGGGAATTATTCTTCCTTTGCCTCATACAAATCGGCATGGGTAGAGTTTTAATTTTATACAAATCTGTCCTGATGGAGTATTAGCACTGATCCACAATCTTGTTGCTGTGTAGAGTTGTTTTTTTTTATAAATTTGAAAGTTATTGTTGCGCCGTTTTTGGTATTAATCAAACATTTCTTAAATTGCTCCACAGATTCCATCAAAATTTCCAAGGATTGTCCTCATAGTGAGGAGTGGTTCCTGGTGAAATTGCAGCAATTTGGTTTTGTCGCATTACACTATAATGATCTCGTTTTAACAGTTTACGTGAAATGTCTAAATGATGTATCCTTTTATTGCGGAAACGCGGTATCTTGAAAAGGATTTAGACTCCAACCAGTCCTAAACTGATTTGTTTGTCTGTAACGACAATGGCTAAATCAAAAACTTTATAAGAGTTAATACAGGGTCTGTAAAATATTGGTTATAGAGGTGTAGTTATGTCCTCGAACCCAAGTCTTGCTATATGGAGCCAATTCTGTTCTTTACATGCGGACGCGGTATACCAGTCCATGATTCTATAAGCCCGACATGTGTTCTGCTGCGTTTTGCTTGAGATACATTAGGGCGTGGAACATGCTTGGTACAATTGAGAGTAATATATAGATGCATATTCCAATAGTATACTAAATATTGTGGTTTGGGCGTGGTTTACCCATTGAGAAATTTATGGATCGAGCTCTGAACTTCGTGCAATTATGTAATCTATATTCTATCTTTCATATACGGTATGAGAACCAGTCCCGAATTAACTTTTATCTTGTTATTAAACAATGATAAGAAATCTATAAAGACTGCCCAACTTGATGATCACTAAGTACGATTGATCTTTAAAAAGACACCACTAGGCGATCTTTAATGTACGGAACCAGCTCGAAAACACATTATGCGCAAAACTGTTTCGAAGAGCAAAATGATAACGACGAATTGATTACTCATTTCAGCTCGCATACCCATAGCGTAATTGACTAAATTCTCGTATTTTTATATCGTTTAATTTCGATATTCTGCACTTAATTCGCAAATAAAATTAAATTCATTGAAAGCGGGCGACATTTTTCATTTTTCTTTTTTGCATTGGAAATTCCTTATCGCAGAAAATTTTCAAAATTTCTCAAATATTTTCTAATAATTTTTGTTTAAGTTTATTGATTTCTAATATTAACGTAGTTCGATAAACAACAACAAACAAATATGCCAAAATAATTACATTCAACCTTAATATTTTATTTTGAATTTGTCATTTTTTTAAATCATCGTGAAACTCTTTAAAATATTAAATTCGAAGTTTAATTTTGTATTAATTATTATAGTCGCTCTGCGAGCCCTTCGTTAAGATAAGTCGAAAAAAATTGGATTTTTCTGGCATCAAATAATATTTAAGAACTTCCAGAATTCAATACGATAATTTCACTGAATTTGAAATAATTTTTTTTTTCAATATTATCAAATATTAAATCAATTTTTTTTAAGCTTCAAAAATTGTGATTTGATTTAAATTCATAATGATACAACTGAAGAATTTTATTTAAGTTTGAGACATTTTTAAAATTTTCGAGTTTATTAAAACGTGACTTGTATTAGTTTAAACGTCTCTGAGAAACCTATTTATAAATCTTTGAGTAGTATTTACACTTGGGAATTGAGAATGATGGAATCTATTTGCAGTTGCTCAAAATTAAGTTACTTTTCAATCTTCAATTCATTTCAGTTAAATTCTCAATCACTAAATTTGTATTGCATTGATTTTCAACGTGGCAGGACTATATGCCGAACAATGTAAGATTAAAGAATAAGCTATGGTTAATAATTTCAATGCTTTTTATCGGACATGTTAGAAATCAGGCGCTGTTGTCGCGAAATGTGCTGCATCTATCGAACAATTTTTAATTCGATTCAATGAAAAATGCAAAGTTCAAATTCGGATTAATAAAAAATATTACGAAATATATATTATATAGTAAGGCTTTGAGACGTCCGATTTTCGGAAGGAACAATTAGTCATCCGAAAATAGAGTCCGTTTCTGCTATTTTTAAAACAATTTGAAACCTACTCCAATTACTTTTTGAAAATATGTTCCCAAAAACAATAGCAGAAAAATACAATTTCTACAATAAGCTATTCTTAATCTTGAATATAACTTTCAATATTTATCTAGAAAATTGGAAACACATCAAAACAAGAGAATTGAAATTTTCCTGATTCAGTTGAACTTTTAAGTAAATATTTTGTAACTGTAAGTTAAGGATCCCAAACTCAGAAAATGTTTGTGATTTGAGACAATTTCCTTGTTTTGGTTCAGAAAAGAGTTGACAATCCAGACAGAAATACGAGTTGGACAACCAACAGATTCAGTTGAACTTTTAAAATATTTAAATTTGAAGTAATTCCCATTTTCTGGTCAAGTAAAAATGGAGCAACCCAGAATGAAATACGAATTAAGAAAATTAAAATTTCCTCGATTCAGTTGAATGAACTTTGGAATTAGATTTGGAGAGCCCATTTGAAGAGCCCAGAAGTTCAAAAATATTTTGTTAGTTATCGCAATTCCGATTCGTAACTCAAAATGTTTGGTTAACTTCAAAATAAATTTCTTCAAATTTTGACCAATAATATATCTTTCAATCTTAAAAAATTGAGCTTCTTATCGTTCAGATCACTTTTATTGAATCTTCCTTAAATATTTAATGGGAATGCCATCCAAATTTTTGATGCTCTATTGAACGGTTAATTTTATTCACATTATCTAAGCATTTAAAGCGTTTATATCCGCTTATAGCAATGCAACTAGAGATGCCACCCAGATTATAGTTCTTCAAAATTACTCCATATTTGTAAGCAACAGTAGCAATTCACTCGCAGTTGTAAATTCACTAAATAGTAAATAAACTTAGCTTAGCTTAAAATTATTCTAATTTTTACAGACTGACAATAAAAAACTTGGTACCGAGTATTCAATGGGTTAGAGTAAATTGTATTTTATTTATTTTATATTCTAATATGCTAGGTTAGGTATTCAAAGACAGAGATTCCACAGAGTTTCGTAAATAATTTCAGCCACAAAAAAAAATTATGCAGACACTCACACTGAGTTATCTCAAAGTGTGGTAATTTCATTCCTCCTATAATAGAATTTCATATACATACATTTGAAATTTCTAGAAATCTACATAGACAATACAAACATTTTGGACTTCGAAATTGTTATAAAATAAGATTTCTAACTAGTTTCCAAAAAATATTCAACAGCATAATTTTTACTTGCTTAGGCCGTGTGTCAATTCGTTACAAAAATAGTTAAAATTTAAAATTTTAACAGGGAAATCAAATTTTTCGATTTATTTGTTCATTTTATGATGAACAAACCAAAATTCATTTGCGTTTTCTATCAAAATTTTAATTGATTTTTTAACTTTATTGTCAACTTTTTTGTCTCAAATGAGATTTTTTTATAATAATAAACATTGTTTATGTCTCTCTGCAACAAATATCCAAACATCATTAATTTTAAAATTTAATACACTGATAATACGCTAAAAATCCCCCATACATACATCAGAACCGATCGATTAACAATTTCCGCGTACAATAGTTCGTTTCATATAATTGATATCAATTGAAATACTAAATGTTTATCACAATTTTTTACTTAAATACATATAATACATTAGTACAATAGTGTTGTGTCGTTGATTGAAGTGTGATTTGTGTATATATAATTAAATAATAATTGTGTTGTGCGTGTGAAATTCATTCAATTTTTGAAACAATTGTAAAAAAACAAGGTAATGAGGCATCTTGTCGTCACGAAAATAACTTCCACGTTCATCTATAACAATATACCTATACACTGTGTGGACATAGCGCGTCCATAAATAATTAATTTACCTTCATCTTGACACAATTATGTATTTATGTATTGTATATATACGAGTATGTATGTATATGGAAAGGAAGTAATTTATTAAGCTTGTATGCACATAATGTATATACAAACAAATTATGCAATCGCCGCCGTATTATCCAAATTCATGAACCACAAACGCGAAACGTATATACATATACAAATTATAAAATGTCCACTAAAACATTGACCTTTAATTCACGCAAGAGTAATAATTCGTATATCCTACACTATATATATCGCCGCCTCGAGTCATATTTAAAACTACTTTCAAATTTGTATATATGCATAAATAAATACAACCGCACAGTTTGGTATGAAATATGTTTGATCGAATTTAAATTCAAAACGCATCTGAATATTTTCGGAACATTTTTGTACTGCCTAGTGCCTATGTGTATATCAGGATTTGTGATCTGCATCACGTGTTTGTACATATTTCGCAACATTTCGTCTAAACTCTAATTCACCTTTTATATATTATGCGGTTCAATAAACGAATAAATTGTTGTCGTCGTCATCGTTCTACTATATGTACGACCATAAATTGCACTAAAAAATTGTTTAATTTAAAATTTTATTTTAATTTTTCTTTACAGAATATTGCATCAATCCCACATATGGCTAGTAACAACAATAATAGTAATAATAATAACAATAATAGTATTAGTAATAATAATAATAATAATTTCACATCACTGTTTCAACTACAACAACAGCATCAAACCACTCAAGATCATAATAATGTATTAAGCCAGCAACTTCATGACGTTAAAATGAATACAACAGCAACAGAACTACAACATATATTAAGACCTACAGATATTTCAACAATATCAAATGTAGGTGTTGTTGTTCGCAGAAAACCAGCAACAACGTCGTCGTTGTCGACGGTACCACAAAATCATTTAAATGAGCTAAATGAAAGAGAAATTTTATTAAATAATAATAGTAATCACAGTAACAACAATAATAGTTCTCATAGGTAAGTTTGTTTTTATAATATCTGTTGTATACATACATAGATTCTATATATAATATTAAGTTTAAGTGTTGTGCTAAAAAATACAGCGGGTACAAAATTGGATACAAATACAAAAACCACAGACATAAAACTCTCGATTATAATTTATTTATGCGCTATTGTTTTATTGACATAATCAATTATTGCTATTATAGTTTTTGTGGTGATTCGTCATAAGCATTTGTCATAACTACAATGTTTACAAATATAACATAATGAATTACTACTGTTGCTGCTACCGGAATTACCACAGATTTTCTGTCAATATTTGTTTAATCTAGAGACAAACATTTTTTAACTGTGAGCATTACAGTTGCGGAGCCACCAGTTGAAACGTAACGCCATAATCTTTTCGTAACTGCTATCCACTGAACTAATATAATGCCAGGATCGCCCAACTCCATTTTACACCATACTTACTATTTTTTGCACCTGCAGAAAATTGTGCTTTTAATTGTACTGGGGGTTTCACATCATTCAAATAATAACCACACCATCCAAACGTGTTCAATTCAAACACGCAGTGATGTTAGACAACTTTTTGTCGGTTCATCAATTTTCATGTGTTAGACTAGATAGACTAAAATTTGGTATCGAAGTTTTAATATTTTTTTTGAAATTTAAAAAAAACCGTTTTAATTCTCAAAACCCACGGCCCTCTACTGTTTCATATAACTTTAGTCTATCTGCAGATGTTCATTCTTCCTCCAATTTTTATATATTTATTCACTAATTCTGTTTTAAATATATAATTTCAAAAATTCACTAATTTACGTTTTATTCCAGTTTTTACTTCACTTTTACGTACCTTTAAATATATTTATAATTTAAAAGAATGCACCTGCTCGTCGTCTTACCTAAATTTTCATGTTAATTCATCAATCTAAATAATTGTTTTAATTTAAGGAAACTCCGTATACTTCATCAAATTCCGGTTTCTTATCAAATTTTATCCTAAAAATTTTTTTATTTATTTTTGACTCTGAAATGTTTAGCAAATTTCATGTTTGATTAAATTGTGGTATTTTCAGTTTAATGCTAAATCTGTATTTTGTGTTTCCAAATTATGACGTGTTTTGAAGAATGATGATATTTTGTTTACATTTTTTCCAATTTTATATTTATCCAAACAGTTCGAGCTGATAGTGGACATGCTATTATTTTATTAATTTCTTTACTTGCTTGCTACGATGACTACTCCAACGTCATAAAATCTAAAAATATTTTTACTATTTAGGATGCTTTGTAATGCTAATTAACTTCAAAACTTCAAAGTTATGCCCCATTCAGGTAAAGACCATTCATTTGTTTTATGACAACATCTGCGATTCCATGTAATTTGTTAGGATCGCGAAAAAATTAGATTTTCGTCAAAAAAAATTAAATTCTTCTGTCTTAAATCGGTTTATGAGAATTTAGAGATGCATTAAGGAGTGTTAATTACAGCACTAATTTCTTCAAAAAGAAGTTAGTGAATCCGCCGCTTAGTTTAAAATTTTTTATAAACCTTAGATAACAAAAAAAAAATCGGAGGTCGCTATGTACCTTAGGGTCCCTGACTATTTTAAATGTCCCATATCGGAGTTTAAAATTTGTATAACCCGTTGAAACAAATATAATCGATATTTTTGTCTATATATATCGATTACGTTTTTTAGGTTCTAGCGAATGTAATCCTTTTTCAAATGGTCATTATTCCTATTTTTTGTTTGGGTTAAAATAAGTTTAGGTTTGCTTTTCCCAACACAGGGCGACTTACATGTTTCGAAAGGGTTTTCAGTTGTTTTATTTGTGAGCTAATCCTTACATCAGATGAGGAGCTTAAATAGTATGAAAGCTCTTAAAATAACTGATACAACCGAATCTTGTGGTAACATATTATGAGGTATTTCAATACATTTGAAAGTATTTTAATATGAAAACTCCAATGCCAGATCTCTTTCTAATTTGAATGTTTCTGAAAGCCGCAGTAATAAAAAATCGTAGAATAATAAAAATACCAGAGAATTCATAATTTCTCTAAATTTAGTATTTATCCCATAATTATATGAATAGCTTCTCGATACATTTTTTTTAAAACATTGAACGTTTTTTCCCAAAATCCCAACTCTGAGTCATTCCATAACCTAATAGAAATCTTTAAAAATTTGATGACCCTATTCCTTTTGAAATTCTGAGTCAAGTCATAAAATTTGACATCATTCTTACCGATTTTGGAAAATTTGACGATACATTTACACACTTTTTCAAATTTAAACGAACATTGTTTGCATGATGTGTTTCAATTTTAAAATTTATTCAGTTGATGATTAATCAGGAATCGACCAATGTTTTGAAGTTTAATTAGATATGTGACAATATGAATAGATGCGTCAGAATGGCGAAATAAAATTTATGACGTGTTTAAATTTTCTATATATGAGTTATATTTCAATTTGCATAATTTAGAAGAAATTGTGAAATTTTTAAACTCTGAAATACTTCATTATCATCGTAAGTAAAATCGATTAGAAAAGTTTGCAAAACCTTTTATTTTTTTTTAAACAAAAATGTTAAGCACTGAGATTTAAGTCGTGAACACTAGTACGGATACGAAACGCTACGATTATAATTCGAGCTGCTGACTGTATTAAGGGTTAAGCGCGGAATATGTACATTCATGTCAGTTTTTACATTAAACAGGATGCTGCGGGAATCTTGATACTTCATACACTACATACAATAACCGTTTTCGAAGATGACTCTGCGATTAACAACTGGTTTTCATTTTTCTATAGGCATATTTTCCAAATTCCCACCGAATTAAACGCGTGTTTTTCTTTATTTAGTTTAGGGCCGCGAAATTTCGCAAACAAAGATTTTACATTTGAACCTAAGGAAAAAATTAATTAAGACCTAACATTGGTTTATTATCGGCGATGATTCTTACCTTAACAATTTTAAAGTTTGGTTGAAACTGTAATTTTATTTATTTACAAAATATCATTCCCAATTGTGTTCGGTAAATAGAATAAGTATCAATTTTCGATGAACTGCTTTAACTAAATTGGTTTATAAGGCCTAGTTGTCAACATCCTATGTAAGGAGGGTTTAAGTTTTATAATAATAAATAGAACAAATGCAACCTTCTCTCTCCCCATATCTCCGCTCCTACCAAGTTTCAAATTTCTATATTAGTAATATGTATAGATAAACTTTTGGGTACTTTGAATGAGCTGGATTTCTTTGTCATCAGCGAAAATCTAATTACGTTATAATTAAATACGAAGCTGTTCACTAATTTCATTGACTTAACTTACAATCTTACAGAGAAAGAAACTAATTTATAGGTAGCCAACACTCTTTTTTTGCAAATGTCATTTTGCAATAAATAAAAACATTGGTTGTAAAAAATAAATAAACGGGAAAACATACGCCTTTCAAAAACTCTATCAAATGATATATACAAATGTATGTATAGAACTAGCACATTATCCCAATATATAATTCTCGCCAGATATTATCGGAATGTCCTGACTTTTCGATTTTGTGGAACATGTAACAAAAATCGTATGTCAGCCGTCTGAAAAAAGTGGCAGAAACATAAAATTCAATTATTTTCTGCTAGAATTACCCACTATGTTTACAAGACAAATTGAGCTACGCTTTATTAGAAATGCCTTTTATAGTTACAGAAAAAGCTGGAAAATACCTAGTGTCATAATACCACAAGCAATTTGTTGTTGTATTAGAATTTATAAATATCAAACTCATATAGTAGACATGGTATAATGAAATATATTTTTTTTGTTCTTTTCTTGCTATCAACCAACCAAGTCGTTTCATTTATTATCTATATCGTTTCAACAGGTTATGGGCCCAGAACGACGCATTTTTTTTTTTTCGTGTGTAATTGGACAATTTTTTTTAATAAACGCATATATAATTATTACTAAATAAAGGGATAGCAGAAATATTACACGTGTGTCTAACGAAAACTAGAAAATAAAATAAAATAAAAAGAGAATGGCCGCCAATAGTTTCGTTATAGAAAAATTAAAGGGTCGAGAAAATTATGACTCATGGCGCTTTGCTGTTCAAACATATTTAGAACACGAACAGTTATGGTTGTGTTTTACTGGTGAGGATAAAGATGAAGAAAAAATAACAAAAGCAAAGGCAAAAATTATTCTTTTGATTGATCCAATCAATTATGTTCATGTTCGATTGAGTAAAACAGCTCAAGAGGCATGGGAAGCCCTTGAAAAAGCTTTCTTGGATGGTCTCACGCGAAAATTGGGGCTTTTACGAAAACTAATTACAACATATCTAGAAGATTGCGTTTCAGTAGAAGAATATGTCAATTCAATTATATCAACCGCTCACAAATTAAGAAATATTGGCATGGATCTGAGTGATGAATGGGTAGGAACTATTTTATTAGCCGGCTTGCCTGATAAATTCAAGCCAATGATCATGGGCATCGAAAGCTCAGGTGTGGATATAACTGCGGATTCAATTAAAGCGAAGCTGCTGCAAGATGTACAGTTGGATAATTTGTCATCAGATGGCACTACAGCAACAAAAGCTCTGTACAGTGCGAGTAATTATAGAAAATCCAGGTATAACAAAAGATATCCACAAGATATTAGTAAAATTCGTTGTTATAACTGCAATAAATATGGACATTTGGCGAACAGTTGCACTGACAATAAACATATTGAGTCAAACTCAAATCAGCATAGCAGTTCTGCATTGTTATATACTTCTTTTGCAGTAAGCGAAATTAAAAAGCATAGTTGGTACATAGACTCAGGCGCATCATCGCATATGTCAATGGATGCAAGTTTATTAAGGGAAATTTCAAATCCACCAACAAATGAAGTTGTTATTGCAAATGACACACGATTGAAAGTGACAGGGATCGGAAATTTAAAAATGAAATTGTTGGTTAACAATTCCGTGCAAGACGCTGATTTAACAAATGTTTTGTGTATTCCCCAGTTGTGTACTAATTTGCTGTCGGTCAGCCAAATGGTCAAAAACGGAAATCGTGTAACATTTGACTCGAATGGATGTACAGTTTTTAACAAGATGTACAAAAAAGTTATTGCCACTGCCACACTTATTGGTGAGATGTACAAATTGGATACACCGGATGCCGAAAGAGTAATGCTGTCAGCAATTTCTTCAGAATATGACTTATGGCACAGGAGGTTAGGGCACTTAAATACGAATAGTATGAAAAAATTAAGAGATAAAGAAAATGAAGTTTCTTTTACTGACGAGCAAGTTAGTGAATCATGTATTATATGTCTGAAGGGAAAACAGACACGACTACCGTTCCATAACTCATGCTCACAGTCAGATAATTGTCTAGATTTGATACACTCAGAAATTTGTGGTCCAATTGGGCAGAAATCTTTTGGTGGTGGAAAATACTTTCTAACTTTTGTGGATGATTATTCAAAGAAAGTGTCAGTTTACATATTAAGCACCAAAACCGAAGCGTTGAATTATTTTAAAAAATTCAAATTGTTATCCGAAAATCAAACAGGTCGGAAAATAAAAATTCTTAGAACAGACAATGGCACTGAGTTTTGTAATGGAGATTTCTTGAGGTATTTGTCAAGTTGTGGTATACAGCATCAAACGACAATAGTGTACACACCAGAACAGAATGGGACGGCTGAAAGGATGAATCGCACCATCGTGGAGAGAGCTCGCTGCATGTTATTCGATGCTGAACTTCCAGTTGATTTTTGGGCTGAAGCCGTGTCGACTGCTGTATATATAATCAATCGTTCACCGACACGTGGTCTACCAGATTGTAAATGCCCTGAAGAAATTTGGACTGGTCACAGGGCACGTTTGGAGCATCTAAAGGTTTTTGGTACCATAGCCATGGTACATGTTCCAAAGCAGAAAAGGCAAAAATTTGATTCCAAATCCGAAAAGCATATTATGGTGGGGTATTCAGAAAATTCAATAAAACGTACAATTGTCATCAGTCGAGATGTTATTTTTCTTGAAAATCAACGCTTTCAAAAACAAGTAAATAATAATGACATTAGTGATAATAATTTCTATATATAGAGGAAGAATAATATAAAGAGGAATTTAGTTCACTTCAAGAGAATAAATCGTGGGAACTATGCGATTTACCGAAAGGGAAGAGACCCATTGATTGCCGTTGGGTTTTTAAAACAAAACGAGATGCCACAGGTCAGATTGCTCGGTACAAAGCCCGCCTTGTAATAAAAGGATGTTCGCAAAGGAAGGGTGTAGACTATAATGAAACGTTTGCTCCAGTCGTACGTTTCAGCTCTATAAGATATCTTATTAGTTTGGCAGCAAAATATGACCTTGAGATCGATCAAATGGACGCAGTAACTGCGTTTTTGCAGGGCGACTTACCTGATGAGATTTATATGCTGCAACCAGAACGTTTTGCCAGTGGAACTAAAGTGTGCAAGCTCCGAAAATCTCTATATGGTTTGAAACAGGCAAGCAGAATTTGGAATCAAAAATTGGATAACAATCTGAAAGAAATGGGTCTTACTCGCTCAAAAGTTGACCCTTGTGTCTACTTCAAACTCGATGGAGATAAAATGCTGATGATCGCAATTTATGTAGATGATTTTATCATTTTTAGCAATGATATAGGTGTGAAGAATTGGATTAAAACAGAACTGATGAAGCGGTTCAAAATGTTGGATTTGGGGGAAGCCGCTTATTGCCTTGGTTTACGCATTACCCGTGACCGGAAAAAGGGACTCATATCCATCGATCAACAACAATATATTCAAGAAGTGTTGCAGAAATTTAACATGATGGACTGCAACCCAGTTTTAACACCGTTTGATCCTAATCAGATTCTGACAAATGATATGTGTCCAAAAAATGATGCTGAACAAAAAGAAATGGCAGATGTACCCTACCAGGAAGCGGTTGGAAGTATTCTTTTCGCAGCACAAGTGTCAAGACCAGGGGGGTTACCGCGTAATCCGATTTTACTGATATTTCATTCGGATTCGAAAATTTAGTACCGCGTTATTCTACTTTCGGATTCGTATTCGCATTTGATGAATCCGAATTTACAAAAATGATATTGCATCTAACTTCATGTTCGTTGGTGGTACCGTCTAATGCGAAAATTAATCAAACTATCGTACAAAATTAGGAAATGTTATTCGACAACTATTTTGCTTACGGATAGGAGTTAATATAACAAAATTATAAATTTAATATCGGAAAGATGTAAGTATACCGGATGTAAGTATGTATACCATATATACAAAATAATAATATATACGAGTTAGATGTATATTAATTACAATAAATAATTTTAAAATCGATGGGTGGAGGAATTTCGATACGAGGTACATTCGGATTGGGTTGGAGATGTGGCGTGGGCCCCAAGCGTTGGACTTCCTCGATCACAAATTGCATCATGCCCTCAAGATCGCCGTGTCATCATCTGGAGCAGCGAAGATTTCTCCAATTGGACATCAACAATTCTTCAAACTTTCGATGATGTTGTGTGGAGTGTCAGTTGGTCGATGACTAGAAATGTGTTGGCCGTATCCGGAAGAGATAATAAAATAAGTTTATGGAAAAAGAATAACGAAGAGCAGTGAACACTCAGCGAAGATACGAGTATTCATTCGGATAGCGCAGGTGAAAAACGTTCACTATAAATATTTCCAGTGTTTTATAAATAATAAATATAATTGAAAAATATTACTACAGTTTTCAGTTTTATTCATAAATTATTTAAGATGCCACCGTTTGATTGAGTTGCTCGCTTCCTCCATTTTACTTTGGAAACTTAACTAATTGTTAATGTGTATATCAATTAAATCGATAAAATATATCAAACACTTTTGTTGTTTTACATTTTTTTCGACTTGACATTTGAAATCTAAAACAAATATTGAATGAAGTAGCATACAATATAAAAAATCGCTTTTTGCTTATGGCAATATTAAAATGTAATCCGAAAGTCTTACGCGGTACCAAATAATTTTCGAATCGGATTGAACTTTCGCAACTTTCTGAGATTCGAATCGGATTACGCGGTAACCCCCCAGATTTATCGTTTGCTGTAAGTAATGTTAGTCGTTACAACATGAATCCTGGCAAATCGCATTGGAATGCGGTAAAAAGAATTCTACGATATTTAAAGGGAAATTCAAGTTTGAAACTGACATTTTCCCGTGAAGCAGATACTGGAATTCTTGGATATTGTGATGCAGATTGGGCTGCAGATGTTGATGAACGTCGCTCCAATACAGGATATGTATTTTTGAATCAGGGGGCAGCAGTGTCGTGGAATTCCAAACGACAACCAACAGTTGCCTTGTCAACCACAGAGGCGGAGTATATGTCGCTATCTTCGGCTTCCCAGGAAGCGATGTGGTTAAGTGGACTTCAGAAAGAATTATTTGAAAATAATCAACCTGTTCCTACAATACTATGTGACAACAAAAGTGCTTTATGCTTAGCATCTGGAGTTTCATACAATGCCAGAACAAAGCACATTGATATTAGACACCATTTTATTCGTGAATTGTTGGAAGAGTCAAAAATTAAATTGGATTACATCGGCACAAAGGACATGGTTGCAGATGTCTTAACGAAGGCACTTTTTAGTGAAAAACACAATAAATATAGATTATATATATACAATATACACAGTAAATATCAAACTCATATAGTAGACATGGTATAATGAAATATATTTTTTTTTGTTCTTTTCTTGCTATCAACCAACCAAGTCGTTTCATTTATTATCTATATCGTTTCAACACAATTAAACCATGTAAACACTTTTTGTTTTCAAAAAATAAATTTCTAATTTTTTAATTAAATGACACAAAATTAGAAAATATGCGACACAAACCATTGTCAGTTTGACGAATATCGATTAAATATATTTGCAAGCAGACCTATCGTATCGAGATTTTTGATATTTTAATAAAATAATATGTTCCCCTCTTATACAGGCTTCCTCTAAAGAGCAGCCCTATACATACCAATTATTAAGTATTTGAACGAAAACTGTAACAAAGCAAACATTTTTTTTTTTTTTACATTATGAAAATATTTACGATATACGTTTCGGACATTTCCTTCGGAGATTGTTAAGAACAAGTTAATCTTATCCACCATATACCATCCAGTGTACTTTTATTTTTATAACTTAAAGTTTTCGCTCACCAGTTAATCTTATCCACCATATACCATCCAGTGTACTTTTATTTTTATAACTTAAAGTTTTCGCTCAACCCAAAATATTGTTTAAATAAAATTATTGTTTAATTAACATAATTTTAATCACTATTTGACTATTTACAACAACAATGCCATGTATTCAATGCCTCTTTGTTATTCGTGAGTGCCTAGCCTACTGTGTACGTGGGTATTGAAAATCCATATTTGTAAAGCTCTAAAAGGTTATAGGCACTGTCCGTTTTTGACATTTTATAGAAGGGTGTATAGAAATTTACACCCCTATATATGTAAATCTTGGAAAAAAGAAGAACTAAAAGTTGTGAGCAATACTAAATCTTGGGCACTTTTTTTTTCATAATACCTAAAATTTATCGGTTATGTACTTTTCGTAAAAATAGAAGTTCTCAATAATCATCTTAACAGCTGTACAAAGCAATTTACAAGAAAAGAATCAAATAAATTTAATGCATAGATGTTCAATTATCTCTTAAAACTCATACGTAAACGAAATAAGTTCTTTTAGTTAGAAAAAAAGCATCACATCAATGTTAGATTAAGAAATGACAGCTTCAAGTTGTGGGAGTTAGTTAATCAAAAATTACTTTAACTAAAAAACGCTATTACAAAACCCAATTTTATGTTAATATAGTAAAAGTACACGGTTATCTAGAGTCTGTTGATATTAAAGAAATATATGGTCAGTCAGGACGCAGCATAACATATCCAGCTACAATTGCCAATGAATTCAGTGTGTTCTTTATGAGTGTTGGTACTAGTAACCTTCAACTGTTGATTTATAGCAATTACTGATAAGGAACAACTAATTGAGGACAGCAATTTAACAGTTACCAGTTTTTATTTCTCGCCCATAACGCATTCAGAATTATATTGCTTGATAAATTCTTTAAAAATAAATCTATGAAATATCCACTTTTTACTACATTAATGGAATATTTAAACATAATTTCAATGGGTCTCTTACTGTATTTGCTGACGACGTGTCTTTTCCATATTCCGATCCTGATATCTCTATTGAGCAAGATTTAGAAATAGTATCGATATTGGTTAAAAGCTCATAATTTTCTGTTAGGTGATAAAACTAAATTCTTGAATTCCAAACTACGAAATCCAACACACTCTTCTATAGTAAGCATTACGCCTCAACTGGTGATTTTCCTACTAAACGAGTACACGAATTTAGATATTTTGGTATTTTGGTCTCAAGTTGAAAGTTCCAACAATAGACTTTTATTGGTTGCAAGGAAAATATATATCCTAAGATTGTATTGCCCAAACTATCTTCTGCGAATTGTGTATTGTGGTTGTTTGGGGTGGGGCATGCAAGACTATGTATATTAAACCCTACTAACGTGCGTCAGAAACATATAATTCGCATTATGGGTTTTAAAACTATGCAAGACTCTTCTTGGATTACATTTCAATCGTTTGAGTTATTGCCATTACAACATTTATATGTCTTAAGGTATTAAAATTATTTGTCATTATTAGAGAAATTGATTTCTGATTTATACATACTTGCTGTTCAAAAAAAAATTTTACGAAATTTAAACTAAATCTCCGAAGATCCTTCTTCAGTGTGATCTGGGTTGGATACGAAATATCGACAATCGAAATACCGAAATAAAAATCTCGAAATCACAATCTCGAATATTTAATATAATTTTGTAATAGTATTTGCGGCGCCGCAAATAATGTTATTAAATATTATGTATGTATGTGAAGATAGCCGAAATTCCATCCCCGTAAAATAGCATCGCAACACTAACGACTAGTATCACGACATTTTTTGCTCTCAACCCCGAGATATTATACTATCATGATAGTTTTGTGATATTTTTGTACTCTGAGCCCCGAGAAATTCTACTATCACGATACATATATTGCTACATTTTACTATCAGCCCGGAAAAATATTTGTTTTCATGATACTTATATATTTATACTTATAAAATATAATTAAAATTTAAACACAATAAATAAAATTGCTTTGTAGAAAAGAAATAGACATGGTAAATGTAATTCAGGATGGTTCTTCTGAGTTCTGAGTTCAAGGAACTATATCTCAGATCGTCCACATAGAAAAAATCTAACAAAATTTCTAGAGATACATTGAACCTTCTTGAATCACTTGGTAAACTTCGCTTATCCGGCAAGCGCATAGTTTCTGAGTTCAAGGCACTATAGCCTAAATTTTACAAAAAAATGTTTTTTGTTTTGTGATTTAATTTTAATCTTAAAGTTTATCCTATTATGTATAAATATAGTTTTATAAGTATATTTGAAAAAATAAAATTTCGGGGCTGACTTATCTAGTTTTACTATTATTACCATATGCATGTTTTAATGTTTTCCAGGATAGAATTTTGGGCTATCTTCACACAGGTTTAAATATTCCAGATTCAAGGATACAGTAAATTTGTTTTAAGTGATTATCATTACCAAAATAAATTATTTTGGACAAATTAATTTCAGGTGTTGTAATATAACATTATTTTAGCATTTTATGATTCATCGCAAAGTGAAATTTATTGACAATCTGTGAATTTTATTTTAAAAACTGTTTTTCCTTAAAAATTGACATGGTTCTAACTGGTATGTAATGTTACTTCCTTATATTATACGCACCGTTTTTAAACAATCAATTGATTTCATTAAATCAATTGATACTTAAAACAAATCTATAGTCTTTTGACATTGCGTAAAGAAAGAAGTGTTTTTAGAGATAATTCGATGTGAAAAGTATATTCAAATTATTAATAATTGTGATTGGTTAAGAAATGACTTTATTCAAATGACTAAGAAATGACTTTATTCAATCAAAGCCATCTTAATAAATAATAAAATGGTTAAATAAAAAAAGCTCGTTTCAAAATATCGCACAACATGGAGGCTTTATATATTAAGAATGCATTGATTCAATACATTTATTCTTCTAAATCGCCATTTTGAGCACATTGCAGTACATTAAAAATTTAAACCAAAAGACAAGTTGGTGATTGGTGGGTTTTCTTATGTTATAGAAAAATATATAAAAAATCTTTTTTATTGGTGTTGTTCCCAAAAGAAATCGCTCAAATGTAAAAGCCGTGCAATAAGCACACGACTTAATGATGAAATAAAAAAAAATTAAGTAAAAATTCAATGACTAATCCATCGCAAATTATTCGAGAATCAATAGTGCCAACATCCGCTGACTAGAATATATTTACCATCCAAAAATGCGCAAAAATCAAAAATTTGCTAATTTAATAAAGAAACCAAGTAATTTAGCTGAAATTAATATTTCCGAACCCCTTAAAAATTGCCATGGAGAGTGTTAAAAAAATCTGATCAAAAAATTATATTACTTTTAAAAATTATATTATATTCAAATTCTAGTTTAAAACTTTTAGGTGAATCTAATTGCTGGTTGATGGTCGGAACTTTTCATGTAGTGCCACAAATAGTTCGTCAACTTTTTTCGATTCATGGAAACATAGAAAATGAATGTGTGCCTCTCGTATTTGATTTGTTTGATAAACAGCAAAAATAATGAATGCTATTCTCAGTTTTTCTATGAACTGTTTAAATTAGCACGTGATTGGAATATTAAGCAATCCAACAAAATTTTGTTTGTTTATATGTTTGTTCTTGTCTTTCAAATGAATTTCGCAATATACTAATCTCGTCATTTTTTGTTGGCAAACTTTGTTGGAACATGTAAATCACGCATAATCCAACTTTAGTGCCTTTCCACTATTCTCGTAAGGTTTGTCCAAAAATTTTTTAAATTACAAAAACAACAATTAGGACAAATTTAGGACAAATTTCACGCGTCTTTTTAAAAATGTGAAGTTTGTCCTAATACTAAATAAATTTGTTTGTATTAGTGACAATATTAAATAAAATTCGGATAAACCGATCAATTGTTTATTGACAAACTTCACACCCGTTTTCCACTTCAGTCAAATTATTTTGAAAAATGTATAAAAAGATCGACTTGAATCAAAATATGGGAGATCAGAAATTTTTAGCCTTCACATTCGAATGCTAAACGCAGTCTGGTATTTGTACCCAGTGAAGAAATCCCTAAATATTTTTTAATTTTTTTAAATAATATTACATGGTTCAAAAATATGTATATCCATTTGTGGCACAACAAATAAAAATAAACCTTAGTGTGTGAACCAAACTTTTGGTCTGTTGCTAACGCTATTTTTGAAAACTTCCCAGAATTGTGCTGAAGCGTGGCATCGACACTTAAAAAGGTGACCCAAGCCGTTGAATAGGAAAAATTTAATTAAATATATACAAATTAGAAGAGTCATTAAAATCCTAAATTTCTTCTATATCTTTATGTATCTAGTCAATTTAATTCAAATTGTAATTAATAGAACAAGTTGAATTTTTAGTTGGCACTTTGTCTCTAACGGTTTCGATCCTGAGCATGGTCTTGTTACCGTCTAAGACAATCTGAAAAAGCCAACTCTTTATCTACTCCATGAGGCCATCGTCACCTACCATATGGTGGCTCTCCTTTCAGAGATCGCTGCACAATTGGTTCTGGATCAGCACGCAGAACGTGATCGAGCCAGCGAACTCGCTGAGGTTTTACTCATCAGATCTCTGATCTTGATATTATACAGAGCTCGGTATGTTACTTTGTATATAAATTCTTTATATTTATAGAACCGGAGTCTCTGATACGAGTTCGATGCTACATGTGTTCGTAGTCAAATTTTATCATAATGTAGCCACGTATAAAAAGTTATCCCAGAATTTTATCCCATAAAAAAGAAAAATGTACATCAGGTAATACAAGTGATAGTGTATCCATTATCCCTCATGATAGAACTATGTATAATGCATAAACAAACTAAATCAGTAAATACAAGTTGTGAAATCCAAGACCTAATATCCTGAAAATTCATTCAATATACATAATTAATTAGTTAACAAAATTTTCGAGCTTTTTAAAATACCACATAATTTTCATTATTTTTAATTAGTTCACCCGAGTACTAGTTGGCATACTACTACATATACTTTGGTTTCAAAAAACTTCTCAGGTTGTGAGCGAGCCAATTTAGCTTTAAGCTAACCATTTCATACATTTTTCATTATTTTTAATTATTTCACCAGTCCCATCGTCTCCAAAGTCAATTAGATAAAAGTGTCGGATTAGCTCGGGTGTTTTTTAAATTTAACATTCTAACACCAATTTATCCTGTTCGTTTCAAAAAACTTCCACAGAATAACGAACAGGATAAATTGGTGTTAGTATGCCAAACTTAAACTTAAAAAACAACGTAGATGGGACAAAATTATAGGATGATAGTTAATCCTGGGCTGATAGTTGATATAAAAGTGTCGCTATAGTTATGGTGTTGCCATTGCGTTTTTCTGGGATGAATCCTGGGCTAACTTTAAGTACATAATGTAGCCATGTGTTTAGTGGTTTCTTGGTAACTCCGTTTAGGGGTAATAATTCATAAACTTTCATAGTAATTGTTTGTTGTACTTTCTAGGAAGGCTTGTACAGACAAATTTGAATTTGGATCAGTCGAATACTGAACACAATACAATATACTGGTTTAACTACTGTGCACTATATTCATAATTTCCGGTTCACAAATTAACACTATTTTTATACAATTTATACCGGACCCATGTCTAGACCGTCTCAATAAATTTGTCACCTCAATCTTATTATTTACCCGCTGTATTTTATTTACATATGTAATTATACATTTTCAATCAAATACAAACATGTATGCATTTTTATATATTATGCGGCATATATGGATGGTGAATAAAATCAAAAAAGTAATAGTAGTAATAATATGAGTAAACTTTAAGACAACTTTAACTTCAGAAGAATGAATCAATCGAGTGTGTGTTGTGGTAAAAAAAAAAAAAAAACTAAAAAACTATACAAAACTAAAAACTATCGAGCAATATAATATTTCTCTCTCTTCACCACACGTTTTTTTTTTATTTATTTATAACTTTAGTATTAATTTTAAATTCAACAAATAAAGTCGTTTTTGTATACATATTTATTTATTATAATAATATACAATAGTTGTAGTAATATATAGTAATAATAAGTGATTTATAGTGATTTAAGTGAAATTTTTTTTCTTCTTGTGTGTTTCGTTTCTTTATAGTAGTAATCTGTCACGCGGTAAAAGTGTATCGAATGAGGATATAACAATTGAAAATCCGGACATAAATTTAGATGAAAATGGTGAACCAATCGAATGGAAACGTGTTAGTAAAATCCGCCGATCGTTGCAATATCCAAAATCGTCAACATCTGTAAATCTAAGGTAAGTCAGTTTTTTATTTAATTTTTTTTTTACTTTTATAGCGTATTATATATACTCGTATATATACTTACTTGGTGGTGTGCACTAGATTTATAGTTTTTAACAAACTGGACATGAATAATGAACATTATTACAGAATGCAAGAGAAATAATAAAAATAAATTGGGGCACAGTCATACACAGATTTATTTTCACGTTGCAATTAAGCGATTTAAAAATTGAAAGCAACCAGCAGTAGCAAAAAAAATTACAAAAAAAAAGTTTTATGCAAATTGATAAAAAAATTTAATGAGTTGAATTTTAATTTTTGGTTTTGTCAAATTTGACGGATGATTAATAATTTGCTAACCGTGAATATTTTTTTTTTTGTTCGTCTTAATTCAAATTAATAATTTAAATATATGTTTGCATATAAATGTAAACACACTGGAGTGTAAAATTGTTGGCATGGGATGGTACACGATCGAACGATCGATGACGGATTTTTTTATTTATTTTTTTATAATTATTTGGCTTAGTAAAATGCATTTTTTTTTTTGTTTGAAAGGTGTGATATATTAAGAGAGATTTTAATATACGTAATTTAGTTTTACAAAAAAAAAATGCTCGTTTCTGCGTAGGTCTGACTAGTGAACCTACAAGATTTTTTTCTCATTTTTTTGATAAAAATCTTTTGTAATATAGCGATTGTTTTGTTAAAAATTTACCTCCTCTGTATTTATACATTATGTATTATTGAGACTTGGGTTAAAAGTGGAATGAATATATGACAGAAACTTTTAACATTTTAACTTTTAGCTATAAGATGATTTATCTGTGTATATACCGTGCGCCCACATTTGAGGATACAGTTGTGGAAAGAAAATGATTTAAAACGGAAATATTGAGTGAGATTATTTACGGAAGCTATTTTAGCACTCAACAATTCGTCACATTTTATTCACTGAATAGGACAAATTTTAGACTTCTTAACAAATTCGGTAAAATTTCATATTGTTAAACATTATCGTTTAACAATTTATCATTTATAACAATATAAATCGTAAAGAAAACTATTATTAGAATCTGTTCGTTTTTTTAATCCGGGATTAACGACGTGGACGTGATAAAACTTTAATCCCATTTTTTAAATTGTTTGCTTTAGTTTTTTATAGTTTTTTTTTAGTTGTTCTTATACGGTATAAAAAACTCAGTTTAATATAACTGCACAGTTATGAAAAGTAATAAAAATTCAAACGTGAATTTATCTGTTTAAGACTTAAATAAATAAATTACTTAATTCAAGGAAGCCTTTCTCCAATTTTTTCTCATTATAGTTCAGTTTTTTTCACTATCTAACTATAAAAATTGCTGAATTAAACTCATTTCTGGCTTGCCATATGCTGTTGTCGTTGGTTTAGGAAAGTAATACTGCAATCATATTTGTATATTTGTAGTAAAATCTAAATGATACCTTGATTTAGGATTTGCCTGCGTAATCGGCATCGTTTCAAATATTAAGAGCTTAGCCTAATTGATTCAGATACTTCGTTGAATTATTAAACTCAGTTCTATAGAGTAAATATACCGGTACTAAAGCTTAGTCAAAATCAAAAGCTTATATTTCCAAATCTATATTAATTAAATTAAATATTATCAAAACGTGATATTGTGTAACACTTTGTGAAACATCAACCAGCTCGGTAAGCTCTCAAAATTTTGGTCGTTTACTATTTGTATTGCTTCTGGATGAGTTGGTGAATTGTTATCTTCCTTGAGGGCTCATTTACTTTCTTGTCGTTTAATTGAGTTTTCCGGCTATACATCACTAAGCTTCACACTAACGAAACTGTCTAAATCCAGATAAATAATTTAGTTGCTAATAGCAATACGATTGTTTTTTGATTATCCGTTTCAGCACTGTTTCATATAATGGTAGCTGGCTTTCAGGTGTGTTCGGCTTCGTAATTTTTGCAATTGAAATAATTGTTAATATTTTCTACCACACAAGCACTACTGCTTTCTTTAGGCTTTGGCTGACTAAATGTGTATGACACTTATTGGTTTTTTCGATTCAATTTCTTTAATTCGTTTTGTGTTCTGGAGTGCTGCAGTGCTGATGATTTAAAATGTTATACTTTTATGATCGGAATAGTTTTGTTCTGTTACTCTAATAACTTCGATATTTCTACTACTTAACCTCAATTAATATACTCGTACATATTATATACGCTTATTTCAAATGTTATATCTTCTTGAATATACATCCATGATATAACACTTTCAGTATTTCGACTATATCCAAATAAATCACTTTGTACAAATTTGTAGTTTTGAATATACAATTCTGAGCCATACATATTTCCTGTTAATCGCATTTTAATTTTACTGAAAAGTACTTTCACATGATCATATTACAGTCGTTAGTCATTTGTTGTAATTTCAAGAAATTTCCCGATGGTAGTTAACTATCCCAAAACTGTTCTATGTCGTGTGGTTATAGGGTATAGCAATATTCAAATTCAATTTGGTATTTACAACAACGTGATTTGCGTACCTTGCCTCCTAATTCAATGACTTTTATTCTACGCTTCCCAAACTTGCTACTCTAGCATTATTTAAATGTGAAAAAATAAATCCAAACATATTTATTTTCCTGTCAAAATTTCAATTTTTAATACTTTATTTTACTAATTGAACCACGGCAAACAGTTGGTACCAATGCAGCGCCATCAACAAAATTTAAAGTAGATTCTAAAAAAAGTTCGACGATCGTATACATACTATGTATTCTAGTTTGACAGTCGTCGTCGCTGGTCAATCTATTCTTGGTTCTGTTTATCGAAGTAGTGGTATTTTTTTCAAACGCGGCCATCACAGTAGACTTCGATCCTTTTGTGAAAATGTTGCATTACGTTGCAATTAGTTTAACTCTTGCCGTTTTGCAAATTAAGTCTTGGCGGAAATCACACAAGTTCCAATATTGTCCAATTAATGCCACAAATAATGTGTTACCATGTCTCGATAACACTAACACTAACCGCATTGGGTGTTTAATTTTCTGAATGTTGTTCTTCCTGAGTGGGAGCGCAGGCTGAGATGCCACTTCTAGGAAATGGCATTTCAGCCTTCTCTTGGATGACATTCAATACTAACTTTTTCACTAAAGTTTCAAATATATATTGATGATCAATATATATCAATTATATGGGGCAGACAGCTTGACATGCTAGTTTTATTTGCGGACCACACAAATTCGTATGCCCTAAATTTAGCGATAGTTTATCGAAAATTGCATTAAAACTCTTGAAATATGCATTAAAAGTTTCAGTAGATTAAGTGTCCATTGCCCATCCGCCTTCGTTGGCACAGCAAGTAGCGTTCTTGCTTTGTTATTCGAGGATTTCGGATTCGATTCCTGGTGGTGACCAAAAATCACGGTTGGGTGTTTTTAATGTGTAAGTATATGTGTTCGTCCGTGTATTGCACCGTGTGCGCCTTAGTGGCATTGCTGAAAGTAATATCCGCACAACTTTAATTTTTTTTTAAGTGTCCATTTAAGCGTCTTAAGATTGCAATTCTCTCATCTTCAAAATTTGATATAAGATAACTCGAATATTTATCGTTATCGTTTTAGAATTCCAGCTGAAATTTAAATTTTAATATTTTTAAAGAACCGTAAAATATTGGCAATGCTTTAAATTTAATAAATCTACAGAATTTCATAAAATTGAATGGAAATTCGTAATTTGATTGTTATAGCAGATAAAAGTAAAATAGTTCGTAAAAAATGAGATTTGAGAAATTTGGGTGTACAATAGTTTCGAGAATTGTACATATACGTATATTACCCATTCATTATTCCTTTCGTGGATTTTAATGCGAACATTTTAGAATTTGGAGAAATATGGCATCCGATAACTTGAGCAATTAAGACTTCAATGAAATAGAAAACTTTTTTAAATTCATAAATTTTAAACGATAATTTGGCCCGATTTACAGTAATTTGGAATTTGATAAATTTAAACATTTTAAAATGAATCACAAATTTTGCCAATAATTCAATAAAGAATTTTGGCTAAAATTGCTTATATGCCGCGTTACTCTATAACGGCGATTAAGCCTGTACTCTATATGGCATAAATTATTTTAATTATTTTTTTTGCTAAAATCTAAACACTTATCAAGTGCCGTGAGGCTGAAGCTTTACAAAGCGTTGATCAGGCCCGTTGTTATGTTTGGATGTGAAAGTTGGGCGCTGACGAATGAGTACGAGAGATGGCTCCTTACATTTGAGAGCAGAATCATGCGTGTGATTTACGGCCCAAAACGCGAAATAGATGGTACATACTGAGCTCTGTACAATTTCGAGATCAGAGATCTGATGAAGATCCCCGATATTGTACATGAAGTAAGATCTCAGCGGGTGCGCTGGCTCGGTCACGTTCTGCATACTGATCCGGAACGAATTGTGCAGCGATCTCTGAAAGGAGAGCCACCATATGGTAGGCGCAAAGGTCGTTGCAGGCGACGGTGGCTCCACGATGTAGAGAACGACTTGGCCTCTTCAGATTGTCTTAAATAACTGGGCCAATAATGGTCTTTAATACTGTTAATTATTATTATTATTATTAAGTGCCAAGCGGTAAGATCTTAACATTTCATAAGATATTTAAATCCTTCGAAATTAAGATGCATAATTGAACAAACTCTAAATTCGACATCAACAGTGGTCTAAATTAAGTGAGTACTTTATTCATTTACCACACGTTCAAAAATTTTAAATTTAGAGTTTAAGATTAGATTAAATTAAAGTTTTTTTTATATATTTCATTTTATATTTCACAAAGAATTGCGTATAAAGTTTTGAATAGACTCCACGGGTCGTGTTGATTTTTTAACGAATTTACTTCAGAATTTATGCTTGTTTTACATATTAGAAGAATATAGAAAATATCAGAACAGCAAATTTGATCAGAATACATGCATCAAAAATTGAATTGGCATTGGAGCAATTTCCAACTTAAATTTGAACTTTCTTACAATCATGAAAACTTAAAGAATTAAACAATTTGAAATTTTTAAATTAGACAATGCTAATCGATATTTGACAAATTTTCAGAATTTTAAAAAAATCGGATGGTAATTTTGGATGCAAAAATGGTGAGATGTCGGAGTTTCAGAAAATCTCAGACAATTTGACAGTCCACATAATTTCAAAGGTCAATCCTAATTGATTATTTAGATTCCATTAGTTCCTGAAAAAATGTTTTAGTTAGTTTTTTAAATTTTATTTAACAAATTTAAAAAAAATTAATAGTTGGGATTTCAGAGCAACCCAAAATTTAAATTTGATTAAAACTGAGTTCAGGATTTATTAAGCGTTTATCTGCTGACTAAACTTCCTATATATGGATACATAAACCAAGTTCAACAAATTGATGCGTAAAAAAAATTAAACAATTAAACATTTTTTCATTAAGATATACTCATAATACGCAATGTACATAATATGTTCAATATGTTCATTATCCCGGAATTCCATTACTATACAAATATTGTGAAATGGGCCAGACAACCGTGCTAAACATACATGTTGAAATGTCTAATTTGACATTTAACATCACCAATTTAACCATGACTGCGCATAATTCGTCTGCATCAGTTACATCTTTAATTATCCTCTGGCTTTTAAAACATCAATCATTGGGCTGCCAAACATATTAATTACCGCATGCTAGCTAAATGAATTGCACAATTTGCTAATACATACATACTCGTATATGTACATATGTATATGGTATTTGGCGTCACTTAAATAAAAATTATAAAAATTTGTTGACAAATGCACATCGGTCGTGTGCATTTATTTTTATATCGCGATTATAATTACATTACATATAGTTATGTACTTGTTTGATGACCTATCGCCTTATACTGATTTCTATATACTAATCGCGTAACAAATCTCGTATCTGATTTTTTAAGGCAAATTGACTAATTAATTTGTGTATACAGTAGATTTATCTTACATGATGTATTACTATTTACCATGTACGAGAGTGATACACAAAGGTGATCGTTTTTCTTCTGTGTTAAGAATTATGGCTAGTGGGCGTATTTGTGATTATTAATATTGATCATCGTTTAGAAATAAAAACTTGTCTTTGTCTTTATATAGCTTATTGGTTTACGATCTTTGTACCACTATATCGAGATACGTACAAGAGATATGGGTAATTTTGTGTTAACGAGATGAATATTAGAACTCTACATATGTTGTTGTAATATAATATATAGGCATGGTGGGAATTGGTGATAAATTATTACTACGCGGTTTAACGAGGTAAATCTTTTATTATACCATGGTTGAGCTTGAGACGTTTGTAGGTGGTTTATTAAATATTTGTCTTTGTGTTTATATACATAACACCGTTAAAACGTGATGCGCTTCTAATAGGAATAAATTAACAAACCAATCGTTTAATTATATTTTTTATCAAAGCGAAATGTGTATATCAATATAATCGAATTAACGTCTTATTCAATTTGTGACGTTTTAACACAGGGCGCCTCACATCAAGTCGTGAATCGATCGATAATTGTAATAATCGAATGCGTTATTTCAAATTATGCTAATGCGTTACAGATTTAATCGTAGTACGTCAGTCTGATCACTTTAGTCTTCCTGAATCGTTACATCTTTTAAATTTAATTAATATTTTTGTGTTGGTGATGATGACGCACTCACTAATGATTTTTAGTTATTTAAACATGAATTTTGTATATAAGTGAACTCGATGTAAAATTTCATTGTTTTCTCCGGAAAATTTGAGGAACATGAGTGTAAAATGTTTCAAATGAATATCCTGCACATTTAAAAATTAAGCATTTAGTCTAATTTAAAATTATATTTAACGTTCATTTATGTGAAATTTCGAGAATTTTGATTTAAATATCCAATCGGAAATATTTTTAATATTTTAATTAACAATTATTCCAGAATTTCACCCAGTGATTGACCTTCACATTTTCGCCAATCGACGAATTTTTAGCATCAGGCTTAAATGAGACATTATTTGAAATGTTCATAGTTACTAATTACTACTAACTTCTGATTTGCGTTTAAAGATTGAATGAGATCGAAGCATGAAAAATTCAAATATAATTTTATAATAGTTTAATTAAACCACCGAAGAAACCACCAAAGAATGTGTTTCAAATTTATTACCACTTAACCGATTAAATTTCTTGAAATTCACTTGGTAATATTTTAAATTGCTTAACACTTATTACCTACTTATACTTTGTCAAAATTCTTAACTACTAAAATATCTAAAATATTGAACCACAAATTTGCCAATTTCTAATTGTAAATTTTAAATTCCAAAATTTCTATTTCTAGAACTTCAAATGAATTTGGAAATCTTTTTCTTTCGAACCAATTTTATTGTAGTGTCGTATTTTTAGTTCTGAATAATAATAACCTTGTTTGGATCACCTTAACATAAAAATACTATCCTGAATTTCAAATTTTGAATAAGATTTCTGGCAGCGGTTACACTGTGACATCGTATTAAATTTTAATATAAAAATGTACGTGCACAGTGGTTATTGTACCAAATTTATATAATCCTTTGGAATTTTGACATCTACCGAAATGCTGGTTTTCGCGAGTATTTATTTACTTTCGCTACTAATTCCATAACAGCAAAATTAAAAAAATAAATCCCGGCAATACTATATTCATTCCATCCCAAGATTTTGTGAATAATCCTAGAATCTGTCAAACAATTTTTGTTGTTAACCGATTCGACTAGCTGTAAGTTATTGAACGTTGCAAATTGCAATTGGCCTTATTTAGCATCATATTCATGTAGGTATGGCCATATAGGCTTGTATTCAATAAGGATTTTAATAAAGTTTTTAACTATAATTTGATTTAGATTGAAGTTTGAATCGAAACTAAATCTGTTCATATTCATTCAGTGTTCGGCACGTTTTTTTGTTGGGAGACTAAAAATAATGGCTTGATTTGTTATTATAGTTAGAAGTTGAAATTTTGGTGCCTCTTAATGATTTAATTATAAGTTCAACAACTAAAATATTCGCAACGCATCAAATTGCTCTACGCTATTCCGTACTTATCCCGACAAACATAACCGGCATTCAGATTTTACTTCGTTTGTTTTCCGATATTAGTTTGTGCCTTAGCTACGACTAACCCGCTCTCACTCTCTCGTTCTATAGGATATATTATTTAAGAGAATATTAATAAGGTAACCTGCCCGGTGCCCCTATATGTCCATTCCTATCGAGTTACATTTCTCTATAGATTGAGAGTTATTTTTCTAATTATAGAGGGCAGTAGTGACAGGAGCGGAACGACCCGACACACAATTTTTTCACCGTGTCATGGCCACATCAATGATGGTAAATAAACAACCTTCGTGTCGGGTCGCTTCTCTGCCTACATAAATAACCCATTTATAGAAAATTGTAACTCGATATGGTCGTTTTTCTCGTTCAATGAGCATTTTCGATATCTGAGCCTATACATAAATTTCCAAATCATGTTGAACAATTAATTAATAGTTTCAATTATTTCCGAAAATTTGTTTTACCGATTTTCCGTAAAGCCTTTATATGAAATACCAACAACTCGGTAATTTGCCGAGGATATATGAAAGTATTCAGAAATACATAATTCATGAAAAAATCAAAAAATTCTAAATTTTCTGAAAAAAATTTAAGATAGAGTGTAGAGTAAAATATACTTCTGTTACTAAGATCAAACGTTTCAGTGATCAATAACCTATACTGATGTATTGGGTTGTCAATTGGTGGCCAGCGTTAGAAATTATGGCTAACCTGAAACTATTGATGAATATCCAAAAAACCGCCTGCTTGTGTATAGTGGAGCCGGTAGAAGGACACCTACCCAAGCTTTGGAGATTCTCTTTCATCTCGCTCCCTTGGATCATGCGGCCAAGCAACTTGCGTCTTGCACAGGCATTCGCATCAAATCTAAATTTATATCTACGCTACCCTACGCGATGCCTTATATCACAAAGCAGGCTATGAACGACAGATGGGTTAACGATAGTTCGTGTGTAATAACCAGGTAAGTTTAGCCAACTGATATCGCTTCGACGGCACAATATTGGTATGGTCGTTGGAGCTGTAACGTGATATTGTCTCATTGGGGTGTCTCCGCCCATGAGTTCTGCCGTTGCTGTGATGATGAGGACGAGAATGAAACTGTGCTTCATTTGATCTGCATCTGTCATAGTCGAGCGTTCAGCAGAATGAAATTTACGGGAACTTCTCATTTGACCGACCTGCCGGATCTTAGTAAGTTCGATATTAATGGCCTTCAACGCTTCTTGCTAAGCTCCGGATAGTTCGACGAGTGAAGAAGTGGTAACTTAAACTATACGAACCAATTTTTGTTTATGCTAGTCCATTAGGACGGTAGGGTTACCGTAACATAACCTAAGATCAATTTTATTTTGCACAAATTTCAGTTTCGAATTATAATTTTTTACTATCAACCGAATGCTGAAATAAAATTTACCACTCGATCAAGTCTCAAGGGCACATTATTGTACTTCAAAATATGTTTTGAGGGTAACATTAATGTAATTTTCATATATAAATCTGCTTGTTCATTAATATTTTCAAATCCAACCCTGATTTTTGATCGATGATTCTGCCATTGGTAAATATGCCATAGGATGCCGTTTTGACACAAGAAGTAAGGGTTTAAGAGAAATGTCACTTTATAAATCGAAAATTAAGATAGTTAATACAAAGGTAATCGGCTACAACCATTTTGCCTTCATTGTGCTTCGTAATAAATTAATAGCATTTCTGTTATTTTATACAAATATAAATCTTTAATTTTCGCTTAAAGGCAGAGCGGAACGGAATGAACACGATTCTGTTAAATTTTTAGATTTAGACGGATTAAGTCTTAATTAAAAATTTAATAAAGTTCACGTATAAATTGGTATTCTCCACTTTTTTGTGGTGTAGCAATACCGATTTTGCGAGCCAATTGTATCCACTAACTTGGTATTAACTTTTTACTAATAGTTATTTCAGTAAACTATAATGTTGACCTCTTTTTTTATAATTGTTTACAATTTAGAAAGAAAATGTTACATCTAGAATATGTTCATTTTTTCAGATTAGAGATATGTAATTACATTCATATATGTATAGAGTAATATAGAAAAATTGGCCGAGGTTGAAAAAAAACCAGGGCGTTGATTTTAAAACTTGTTCTGACAGTGCCATAATAATACATGTACAGATAAGTAATGTATTCGGATGGGATTGAGTTATATACATAGCTGGCTGATTTTTTTGAAATTTATGTCAACAATAAATAAACGCCCTAATTTTTATCTTTATCTACTTTTAGCTAACTATATTTTATATTTGCCTTACATATAACATAACTTTCATTTGTGATTTAGAACAAAGGTATTATGTAGGCTTAATTTACCAACATATCTAAGCACTGCTTACCATAGCCAGACGGTAACTACGCCACTGGGTTATATGTACTCAATTACTTTAAATTCGTATTGGATTCGCGTTAGTACGAAATTAATGATTATTAAAATTATTTAAAGTTTAGATCACATTTATTTTTAAACTCAAATCTCAAAATTTTAATTAAACTCAAATTTTATAGCAAAAATTAAACTGTTTTACGTGGGATTTAAAATATTTATTTTTTAAAAAAGTCTTTCGATCATTATTCAAACTAAATTTAAACTTGTCGTCCCCTTGAACAATTTGCTTCAAATCGAAATTTTTAATTTCACTATTCTATCGATAATTAATTTTCGGATCAAGTTCAAATTCTATATCAATTGAAATAGCTTTTGAGGTTGTTTGTCTGTGGACTGGTCGGATGTGTAACTTTTCTCAAATTTCTGATTTCGTAGTGCGTACTGTACAATGCAATCATATTATAATCAGAAATTAATACACACACGCATGTACATAAGTCTCTTTTGAGTTTAAAAAAAAAACTAGTCACAATAGGAAGTATATATGTAGTATATGTATATATGAACGGAGATTCCAATCTAAATTTTAAATTTTAGATCGACACTTAGCTTCACGTTCATAAAAACTAGAATATTTTTTTTTTAAAAACGTAACTAAAACACAACAAGGTGTGACCAGAAAACGAGATTCATAACCAAGATAATCAATCGACCACCCTCGCAATTTTGTAATTTTCTAATTTTTTGTTTTAAGTTGACTTTTGTATGTAAAATCGCGGTAATATAATCACGTGTGGTGACTGTGCACACGGCCATATGTATAAATACATTATGCATATATACGATATAAATTATTCCACATCATTAAATTGCCATAAAATAATGATTTACGCAAATTTGCAATTCAATATATTTAATATAGCGAGTTACATACAATGAAGATCGATTTCTTAATGCATATACACAATACATACGTTTATATGCGCGCACTGAATTTGGTAATTGAAAAGTTCCAACTTATTTTAATTTACTCGACTTAAAAAAACAAAAGTCTTAAATAAATAAATAATTAAATCCCCAATTTGGTCACAATACTTTCACTCGATACTGTACAATAAATTAAATATTTAAATTTTGAACCGCGTGTTAAGACGCGTTAAATTATAAAATAAAATGTCGCGGATTTATGTACAGTTGTTTGTTAATTTAATACCCATATTAGTGTTTTATTAAAAGCTATATGAAGTTGTTAGTATTATAAAGCACGCGAGAAAGTCTTTTATAATCTTGTTAATTAATTTTTTTGTATTTTTTTATCTTTACAGACATTCGTCTTATTCACGTCCACCCGATCTGCCGGCCAATTCGGTTAGTGTTCAACGAATTAAACAGGAACTTGAAAATGGACGACGTCTTAGTACGGTAATGCGCAATAATCATATTGATTTGGTTGCATTGGAGAATATATTAAACGGTGATAGTAGTTTGAAACGTGATTCAAAATCTGCATCATCGTCTGTATCGTCCAGTTCGTCATCGTCGACGATCGAAAGACGTACGTCATTTATAACGGCCGAATCGTTAAAAGAAATTCGCGGAAAATTACGAAAATTAAGTGACGAATCGTTGTACAAAGACGATATGTCGCATATCGAGCAAGACAAATTACAAGTACGAAAGAGTGGTTTAGTTGATCGGTCAGCGATCAAAATTGCTGAGCCGACCGTTAAACAAGATAGTGAAATGGTTAATACAAGTAGTAGTAACAGTATTTCGAGCTCACGGAGTAAATATAAAAATTTATCGTCGACCAATGATTGGTATTTGCGGCGAAAATCGTATGGTTTCGAAAAAATGTTGCCCCAATCCGATTCATCGTCGAAGATGTTGGAATCGACGGACAGCGGTATTGGGCGTTCGAGTGAAATTTCTAATTGGTCTGCAGCGGACTCATCCGCAAAAGGGACAATTGTCGAGTTGAACGAAACAAGTTCTGCACAAAAGAATAACTCATCATCTATGTCGATCACGTTCACCAATGGATCGCACGACATAAAGAATAGTAATTCGCGGCAAATCATGAATTTATTGTCGAACGGAAATTACGAGGATGAAATTAAACGCCATTCGATTGCGGTCGATGAGGCAAAATATGTGCGCGACAATTTACGACGCGTATTTGAATCAAAAACGTCGATACATTTAAACGGTATGTACTCGGACGACTCGTCGTCACAGGCCAATAATTCCGACGACAATCGGGATAGTCGAAAAAATGCCAAACGTGTTGAATTCTGTAAGACCGAGGTACATTTTGCGGCCGAATCGGGTCGTGTAAATATTGTCGAAACAGATGGTAAACCACCGCCAACAAATAATTTTCGGCGCAGACGACGGATTAGTTCGGGCAGTAGTAACATTAGTGCATCATATTTGGAGGCAATCAATTCTGGTGTGCCGGTCACACATTTCGGCGATACCGAGAAAAAAGGTACACCAACCACATTGGAACGTGCCGCAAAGTTAACGACAACCGAAGTCGCAACTACGGCTGTGTCCGAAATTAGTTCAACGATAGCTGCGACCACCACATCACTATCCGCAACAAAAGAGTACGATGAAATTCCTGATCATGACGATGAGAATACGTCAATACGTGGTATACTAAAAAATAAACCAATTAAACCGCGTCCCTATCACCTGGGCGATAATATTGAAAATAGTGAAAGTTTATGGGGTATACGCCTCCGTCCTGTCTCGAATGATTTTACAAATTGGCGTTCATCGATATGCAATAACGATGAAATAAATGAAATTTCCACATCACCGCCGACGTCGTCGTCACCGCCGTCATCATCGCTGAATAAACAACAAAATATTAATAATAATAATAATAATAATAGTAATAGTAGTAGTAGTAATAATAATAGTAGTAGTAATATTAATAATGATCGTGATAAAACAACAAATAGTATTACAAATCAACAAAATGAATCAACCTCAATGAATTTAGGTTATTCAACAAAAGTTAATCTATCATCAAATCCCTCATCATTTTCATGGAACAATAAAGGTAGGATGATTGATTTTATTCTTGTAGATTGTTGTTGTCTTAATTATATTAAGATGAATTTAGTAATATGTAGTTATAATTTGTTTAGTGAGGTAATGGTGTTTTGGGAATATATAACCGTACAATTTGGTAATTTGATACTAAAATCCTGCTACAAATATATATCTGCATAAAAATGTTGTATAGTGGAGCGCACCGATCAATTTGATTGATCGATCTGTTTTGATCATCGCGCAATTGCATACTATACATAGATAGGCATTACTCACATAGATATGTCGTTTTTTTCGGGCCTATGTAAGTTATTTAGAAGGTTATTCAAAATTTTAATTTAAGGTTAATTTGATATTTAAATGCGATCATGATTTAAAATAAAATCGTGATCTCTATGTACAATCATATATATTTAGAATTTCCTTGATAAGTTCTTATGATAGAATCTATGAACATATTGATTTAAGAAAAACAGAAAAGTAAAAGTTATATTCGCGTAATAAAAATAATTAGCGTGTTGTCTGTGTGTATAATGCAGATTTATAAATTGACCTGAAATATACTACAATACTGAAGGTTTTCGGTAGTATTTTGTGGTCGTATCTGTTAATTAAATCTATAGCCTTGGCATAATATCGGAGATGCAGTCATCTGGTGTAAATCGAATAAATTGATTATAATGAATGAATAATTTGCTAGAGTTGATTTGGTTGATGGATGAAGATCTGAATTCAGGAGTATGGTTTCAAACGTATGGTTCAAAAAGATATGGGATTAACCAGTCCTTTCGTCTCAGAAGCGCAGTCAGTAAGTTGACGAGCGACAGTTGGTGAAATAGTATCTCATGCGTTATACCTCGATACGTCTGGCAAAAATTGGATGTGGTGATGTAAACAGTTGGTCTCATTTCAGCGGTGTCAGACGTGCTAGTATACATGGGTCCCTAACAGATTTAAAATTAAGTAAAAAAAAGCCGTTTCATATCGCATTGCCATATTGTGTGCGATATTTTTTAGGGAACTAGTTTTATCTAAATATTTTCTTTGCATAATGACATTGGAAATTTTTATATTACGTTCTACATGTTCTGTTTTAACTTGGCAAGGTGCTCCGACGCGTACTTGCTGTACTCGCGTTTCAGCCAATATCAGTTCCTTTCTTAACTCTGATGCAAGTTTATAAAGCCCAATGTAGTCTGCTTTTGCTTTTTATCCCTGTTAAATACTAGTTCTTTCCGTACTATATTTCTATTTTCTTGAGTTCCTTATAATATACCAATGTATAAACTAAAATTCTCATGGTGCCCATATTTAGTTATACAACTTTGTGTCTGAACCTTGCGCCAGTTGATCTGTCCAAAATGAAACAAGTATTCAATATATTGAGCCTCCGGGAAAAATATTTTTAAATCCGAAACGTTTAGCTTTTCGAAATCGAGAATTATGACTTTCGGCTTCAATTTTTTGATTCCATTCACTCGCTAATTTTCATATTTCATAGAATGTCTCGAATATGCGGCTTAAGTTTTCGAATTTATCGCACAACAACAATGGTACAATTGCATGTTCGATTTTGCCATGAATGGTAAAAGGTTGGTGCATAAATACTGGAACACCCTCCAACGTTCCGTCCATAAGCAAGTATTCCACCTTCAAGGAGTTTACGGCTTGATTATTTCCTAACAGAATGATGTTTTGATTATCAAAATTCTTTTCTGATATAACAAATTAGTCTTCTTCTAAATATTTTAATTGTTTCGCAATCATTGTTTTACAGCAGTAAACCGGGCTCTCGTGTTTTTTTGCTTTGAAAGCTGTGCTGGGATTTTCTATCATCACTTCGATTCGCTTCGATAGACATTTGTGTCTCTTTTTTTATGAATAAAATTGTGCTCCATTGCGTTTTTTGAATTACGTTTTGTGTATTGCGATCTCAGCCGGTTAGAATAAATTTGCAAACTGTCTCTTTTTCCTCTTTTCACTTGCCATCGAAAATAAAAATATTGGTGATATTTTATCGAATGAATTTATAGAAATAGAATCGAGTAGGCTATGATCACAATATAAATTGCGAAATAGAATACAATTTTGTTCGTAAAAAAAGAGACACAAATGTCTATCGAAGCGAATCGAAGTGATGATAGAACATCCCAGCACTGTTTGCTCGGTAAGTAAAACCCGGCCTTCTTTCCAGGAACAATTGACGATGTTACTTATTTGAGAATGAATAAGTGTGGAGTTTATTGGGTCACTTTTCACATTTCATTTTTTATAAATTTAGGGAAATCCCCGGCTTTTATGAAACTACCCATATACATTTCAATATTTTCATTCTTTAGTAAACTCCAATGTTAAGCTTTAATTATGAAATAATTTGCTCGAATTAATATAAATGAATTAAATAGAGTATAGAGTGTACATACATAGAGTTCCCTCCAGTTAATTAAAAACATTCACACGTATAGACATTAGACAGTAGCACTGTAGGTATTGTATGGTGAGCCTGCATTAAAAATGTATTCTCCAGACAATACAAAAGTATTACAAGCTAGAGTTTAGCCACTATTAGTTCTGATTAACTTGGACATCTGGTTGGAGGTCAAACGTCTTTCCTCCAGGTCTGTCTCAGTCAGCAACGTTTTCATTTCCAATATCGATTCCCAACGATCTGAGTTTCATGAGTTTTGAACTTGATATATTTGGAATGTTAATCCACTTGCATCAACTTCTCGCTCATTGTGTTTATCATTTATAACTCATTTACTCTATATATTTAGATATAGCTGTGTGCGATTACTGATTGAACAAACCCTAATGTGGCAGAAGGAAAGTTTCCGTGTCGTCGAAATATTTAATAGATTTTCTCTACAGTTCGATTTTCTTTAAATTTCAGTTCAACAGTAAACTGTTCTTAATTGTGTAATAAGAATAACTGTTGAGCATTTACGATGAAGTATAGTATATATTTCGAACATTAGGGTGGCGAACACTATACTGCAATTAATATTTTTTTGACATTGCATTGTTGACTTGGTACCGTTGTAGTAGCTGATGTGAGCTTCAACAGTATTGTTGTTCTTAGCGCGAGAATTAAAGCATCTTGAAATTTCAGCACAAACATTGTTTTAGATTTTGTTGCGGATAGGCAAAATATTGGCAATTAGTTGTCGCTATTGCCACGCGACAGTGCCATGAAATTACTGTTTCTTTGAATGAATTCGATATTTAATGGATATTAATTTGGAATGGATTTTTAAACAATAGTGATAGGCTTATGACATGTTTTCACCACAACCTATGCAGATCGATTCTTGAATTTTGCCTCTCCATCATTTGGCCATTGGCGTTGTACGTTTTATATTGCCAATTTTAAAGAGACGTAAAAAGCGTAATTAAGTCCTTTGTACTGTAACGTGATACGTGTATACGTGTCGTCTGCGTATTTTGCAATCAGTGTGAAGTTTATGCCAAATTAACAAGTTATACTCTGCGCTAAAAAGTATCGAAATTCTCACTAAATATTGAAACTCAAGTTACAAATGAACAATTTGCAGCGGAATTTTCGTAGGTTATTGTGTCATCACCATAGTTGATTGCTCGCTTCATTACTGCATGAACCATATTTTACCAGATGCGAAATTAAGAGTCCTGATTACTCGTAATAATTTAAAATGTTCATTGTCAAAGCAGCATGTCGTTAATTTAAAAGATTGCGATTTTCCTGTTGCACCGACGTAGGATTTTCATGACAGATGTCAACTTTCAACCAAAACTACACTTTTGTGAATCAAATTTGGTTGCTATATACTGAATATTTGATGCATCTGATACGTTTAATTTTTAATTTTTTAGAATGTTTAATACGAATGTTGATTTTTTGCAATAAATGTTGTTTGTGTTTGGGGATCATTTTCCGAAATACAGAATCGTCAAAAAATTTGCCAATTTTGATTAATTTTCAGAGCCTATGCAAACGCAATTCGGTTATTAGTTTTAATAATGTCGAGACGCAGGCGCGGCTCGTCATATTATGCCACCACCAACCATTCATTTACTGTGCACATCGTTCATTTCATCATCCAAGAAAAAAAATTATTTAAAAAAACATAAATCCATCGATATCAAAGAAATCTTGATTCCAAATTTTAAGCAACTTTTTCAAGCACTCACATAGTAAAATAGACGAAAAATTGTGTAGTACTGATGCGAGACTATTTTTCGTGTGTTTTACTATATGACTGCTTGAAATAGTGGACTAAAATTTGAAGTCAATATTAACATTGTTGTATATCGTTTTTGCTACTGTATTCGAGTAGAGTAGTTTTTGATTTTTAAATAGTTTTTTAGAAAGTGTGTAATTGGTAAAATTGATAATTTAGTAAAGTTTTTGTTTATTAAAATCAAAGTAAAAACACATTGTATTTGAACATTTTGGTTTAAGACCTGGGATGTGCCGGGATCTATGAATCAATAAAAAGTAAATAAAGATTTTATGTTTCGGCGATTTGTCATATGTTAAGTATTTTGCGGTGTCTCCTTCAAAATCGATTCAAGCTAAATTCGAACGATATTTCTTTCGGTCTGTGTTCTTTGTAACATTTTAGATTAAAAACTTGCATTTTATTTTATAAATGTGTATAAATATACTCGTTGTGGTATACCTATATCAAAATTTAATAAAAAAAATGTTGCATTATGTCGCCAACATGGGAGGTATAAAAACATATTAACATATTTTTCCAACCTTCGTACGTGATATACATATGTACAACGAAAAAAAGAGCTGATGAATCACATAAAGGTTCAGTATTTCTTCGAATGAATTATGAATATATCGTCGTTAATATTAGATATATATTATAGTTCTCGACCAAGGCCAGAGAGATCAGAAAACAATAGAAAATAAATCAAAAATCATCATAACAAAGAACGCGATATTTTACCTTATTCTTATATATTTGCAAAAATTCTGACATTGACCAAATTTTAGCGTATATACGTATATAGCTTGTGCAAGGTTGAACCTTAGCTCGCCAAAAAAAGGATCTCCTCAGCGTCTATTTTATAAATATTTCAAAATCTTATCTCAATACAACACCAAAATGGTAACACTTTGATTAATGTCTTCTACATATAACCCGCAAAAACCAAAAATCAAAATCTCTGAATCACGTAAATTTAATAATTTTTCGTATGTCTATATGGTCTGATGAATTTAAATCAGATTAATGTTCGTACCTATACTGTGTAAGTGTGTATCCTAAATGAAATTATTTTTTTTAAAGTTTTTGGCTTTTTTTTTGGTTAATCTTAAATTTATAATCGCGCGCGCGGTCGTAAGAAGTTATACATAAGTATATATATACATATATACTCGTATATAGAAAAGTCACAACAATAAATTGAACATGTTATCCTTCAATTATTTTCAGTTTTTTGTCAAACCGATTTATTTAACACACAAATAATAGTAAATTTTAAAATTAATTTTTAAATCCTACGACTTTTCAATTTGGTACATACATAATCGTATACTCACTCGTATATGAGCAAATACAAAAAAAAACCTTAAGAAAATTTATTACCGTTTTGTATATTGTAATACAATTTACGAGTTGAGTTGCATACGTCGTCTATAAAAGAAAGGCAGCTACTTGTTGGATATATTATTATAAGAGTTTAAAATAATTTCAGTGGTGGGCAATATTTTAATTTTGTTTATTTTATTTCTAGATACAAAATTTGTATTCCCCGAAGAACATTTACGTCTCGAATTGCTTTCAAATGCATCAAAGCGGCATTCGTATATGTAATATGTTAAGCGTATGCATATATATAGCCTCAATTTATAATATACTCGTAGATTTAGTATTACATTCATATACGGAACCTTTCTGTTCATTTATATATCTTTACATAGTAAGTATATAAGCTTATCACCATATGCTTTTGCCAAAGAAAAGTCTGAAGTTATGATTTTCAGTTGAACATCCGAATTTTAATATGCGGTTCATCAACAGAAATTCACCATATATGTTCACTAAACCTAAGCTTTAAAATCGAGAGAACTGCTAAGCTCGGCTTAAACTAGTTCTGAATTTGGTTTGCTATATATACACATGATAAGCGCTAAGGGGAAACTTGAGAAAAATCCGGACTTAAGTTGATTTAAAATATAATAACCGTAATGACAAATCGTTTCTAACTACAGAATACACTAAGCCGGAACTTTTTCTAACTATAAAATAGTAATATCAATACTTAAAATTCAGCTTAAACTTGACTAAAATAATGCATACGAAACAATTAATTTTGAAATTAAACTTTATTCGACTGTCACGTCTAAAATTAAGGCAACGCCACGTCGAAGCTTTACCGTAAAAACATGAAGACTAAGTCAAGACTTAAATTACGTAAGCGTAGTTATTAATATTACGGATTTTATCTCAATTTAACGACGTTACACACTAAGAGATATGATTTAGAACGAAATATATTTTATAATCAGACTCCCTTAAAATTTTGTTGTACGATTTAAACTCAAATCAAGAATGAATCAAATCAAGTCTTACACCAAAATTGCAATCGCACATAAGACTAACATTATTCCAAAAATTTGGCTTTAGTCTTAAATCGAGACATCTTAATTGCTGTACATCTTAGTTACAATTATCGAAAATTAGGCATGAAAGGAGACTAAATTAGAAGTTACGCGTTAAACTTATCCTAACTTTAGGCTTAATTGGACTTTGATCTTAATGAGGAAACTACACTAAATTCAAATATCTAACAATAAAAGACAACGCCCGTCCAAGCTTAATCCTCGTCTCGAAACGTCAAGCTTAAGCTGCAATATAAATGTTATAGCTTGATTTAAAATCGAATTTATAATTTGATATGTTAGTTGAGCTTTCTAAAACGAGTTGCAATTCGAATTAGCCCAGAGCTTACGTATGAACCGGCATCTAAACTAAAATTTAAATTTAACGAAAATGTTTACTATAATAAGACTTAAACAATTTCTAACCGAAACATTAATTTAAAATTTAAATATCATGGCACGAACAAAACTAAAAGCTGAGCCTATAATCTATAGCGTATAAGCTTAAAAAAGCCGAAACTAAATTCAATGTTCAATCATGTCGAAATATCATATAAGGCTCAGACTCTTAATCGTGGACAATATTATGTCTAAATTAAGCTTAAACCATAAGAAATTTTAGATTAAATTCTGTAAGAAATGTTTCTTACCATACGGCTACCACTAAGTATTTATGAATAATTGACATCTGCCTAGCTGCGTTAAAATCCCTAAAAATAATAATGGTCTAATGCTATGTGCCTTAACTTTAGTTTAGTTAAAGTTGAGGCACAGATACTGACTTTTATGCTAGTGCCATCTATACATATATTGCATTAACTAACCTAACTTTAGTCTAGTTAGTCAATTTAGTCTATAAAATTTTGCACACAGCATAAGAACTAGCATAAGAACAGCTTAACTCTATATGTCTAGATTTATTGTTTGCTATTTATGTAGTTTATCTATTGTTCAATAGATGGCTATTTATTAAAGATAACGTTCATATAGTTAACTAATTAACTATATGAATGCTTTATTTTTTATATTATGTGATAGTTAGAATCATTCAGAACATTTATATAAGAGCCTCTTAACGGTGTAGACTGATCGTAACTAGACTGGAAGCTGCTGTCAGAATATAACTCTTAATTGTGCCTGCTTTTATTCAATCCAAATAAAATGATACCTCAAACAAAAAGCAACCTCGTGAGAAGGCTAGATTAATTAGCCAACTGGTAGCCACCTGGTGGTTAATGCAATAAGTCGAAAATGTTGGTGTCAGAACATACAGACAAATTCCTTTTCTAGTCAGTTTGGTATGACCTTTGCTTGAAATATTTATGATTATTTACGCATTTTGAGCTGTTATTTTGTCATTTGTTTTATTATTTATAAAAATTTTAATTGTCGAAATTTTCAAAATAAACTGTTCTGTATACATACATATTCGTCTAAATAATAAGCTAATTCAACATAACTATATACCATTCACTATAGTGATTTATACTAGACAATTGCAACACAAATCAATTTAATGACCTGCTTAGCTGTCCAACTGGGTTAAAGATCTACATCAGTCAATCAAATTTTTTCATTTTGTTTCTGAAAATATAGTATTTCAAAAATTGGAAATTCGATAAATTTCCTTTAAATTTGAAATTGGAGTGGAACCTTGAAATTCAGATTATTTATACATGAAGCTGGCGTCCAATTGTGCCATCAATACGAAAAGGGAAATATTGCTTGTCAACAAATTAAATCAAATTGGTAGCTTAATAGACTCAAAGTAGAGCTAGCATAATTTTTAAGACTAGATTTGAACGGATTGAATTGTTCGTTGCTTGCAGTCACAGTTCGCAAAATTAAAGCACTTTTTGGTCGTCGTGAAGCACCTTCTCGGCCGGCAATAGTGAAAATGGTGGAAAAATTTGAGGTGTTGGGACAAGTTAGTGATGTGAAGAATCGAAACCGTGTGCGTCGGTCAAGAACAACTGAGAATATTGCTGCTGTAGCCCGTAGTGTTGAAGAAAACCCCGGTTTGTCGATTCCTCTTCGATCTTTGCAATTAGACATTCTAGAAAAGACATTACACCGTATTTTGCATAAAGACTTAGGTGTTAAGTCTTTTAAAGTTCAGTTAACACAAGAACTCAAGCCAGTCGATCACCATAAACGTCGTATCTTCGCTGATTGGGTCCTTTAAATGCATCAAAATGATCCGGATTTTCATCGAAGAATCATCTTCAGTGATGAGGCCCATTTTCACCTCAGAGGCTACGTTAATAAGCAGAATTGTCACATTTGGGGCTCAGAAAACCCAAGATTGATTGTTGAAAACCCCCTCCATCCTCAACGTCTCACTGTTTGGTGCGGTTTTTGGGCTGGCCGTGTGATCCTTACTTTTTCGAAAATAAGGCTGGTGCAACTGTTACGGGAAATGGATTGCGCTACCGAGTTATGATTAAAGGTTTTTTATGGCCGGAATTGGAAGATATTGATGTGGACGACGTTTATTTTCAGCAAGACGTCGCTACGTGCCACGCAAGCAACGAAACAATCGCAATTTTGCAAGAAAAGTTTCCTGACCTTGTTATTTCTCGAAGAAGTGATCACAATTGGCCACCGAGATCTTATGATTTAGGCCTTTAGACTTTTTTCTTTGGGGCCACGTGAAAGATAAGGTCTATGCCAATGCCCCACAATCGATTCAAGACCTTAAAGATGGAATTCGTAAAGTTATTGAGGACATACAGCCGCAAATGTGCGAATTTATTTATACTATTAATTTTTTCAGACCTAAGCTAATATATGCTCAAGGTTCTACTTTTTCTAAAAATCAAAATTAATGTCGTTATTCGAATGCCCTAAAATGTGTCTAAAATTAATTTTAAAATAGTGTAAATCTCCTCTATCGAAATTTATAAAAAATAATACACATACATATGAAAAAAATCAACCAGAAAATTCTTTTGTGCGCTGCGTATGACATCTATTTAAGCAAGAACGAACTAAAAATTTACGATATGACGATATTTAGTCGAGTCCTAACCCGTTTTTTGCATCGAAGACACAAATGTATTGGTAAATATGTATGTATGTCTGATAGCATATCGATATAAAATATCTTTTAATTAAATTTCTCGAAGAACCGTTATACTTTTTCAACACAATTCAATTTTTTTCATCTAGTCTAGTAGTTGATTTGGATTTATGAATGCTACGAATTATTTTGTTTTATTTTAATAAATTCAATTTCAAACATGGCGTTGGCCAAAGAGTAACAGAATAACATTTTTAAAATTTTCGACCAACAAAAATTGTTTTTTGTGATACAAAACAAATGTGCAAACTTTTTAAATATTTGGCAAATCATTTCAAAAGATTGATAAATGCCCGTGATGGTAAACAAAAAGTGCAATAAATAAAAGTCGCGCGATGTCATCAAGGAGGGATTAAAGAGTTATAAAATTAGGCTTGAGTTTCAGATTTCTGTATTTGCTTGATTTTAGTAATTATCTTAAACTGCATGCTTTCCATATTAACTAATATAGAATTTAAATTTTAACTAACATTTTAAATCATAGAAACTAGTATATGTAATTCATGACTATTAGAACTATATATGTATGTACTTTGTTTAAGTAGAATTAAATATCTTTTTGTTGATTGAACTATCTAAATCTATTCATAACCAATTATTAGAAACAAACAAGCATTTTAACTAAAACCACTAATCTCTTTCAAAATTTTATTAGTTTTATTAGTAACTATAAATTGGCAATTTATCCATATCCTCATACTCTCAATCCTAAATTTAGATCAACCAAGACAACAAGCGCATGAAAATCAAAAAATCACCGTAAAATTACGCGGCAATGACCAGAAAACATCACCGCAAGACGACAAGGAAACAACAAAAATTTGTATCGATATATCAACATCATCATCGTCGTCACCGGCTGATTTAAAATCAACTTCTTTAATCATGCAAACAATCCGATCCTCCGGCCATTTCGATGATCTCATGAAGAATTTAGAATATGGCACCGAAAAACTAAATCGTCTCAGTATATGCGACGCAGAGAATAATAAAAAATCTGATGCGCCCAGTCAACCGACATCCGCACTAAAGCTGATATCACAAATGAATGCGATTACAAAATCGAGTAGTGCAAACAGTTTGTTGAAAGATACGTCTAAACTATCGTTGTATGATCAAAATAGTTTTACGCGAGGTAAAAAATATTCATCGTCGCTGGACGGCGGTGACTATAATCGCGATTACGATTCAGAGCTCGATAGTATGGACTCGACAAAATTGTATGTGGCTCGTAAGCATTCGCTTCAAAGTAAAATCGAAGAGAACTATAAAATTATATCAAACTATTCGAATTCATCGTTTAGTAGCTGTTCGGAAAAATATGATTTTGCTGTAGCCCCCATGGCCGGGCACGACGAATGCGGTGACGATGACACCAGAACACCGATTGCTGCGCCACGTATGAAAAAAATTGGTCCTGCCAATGTGCTTAGTCAACAGTTGTCTCAGTTGCGTCGTTTGTACGAAGCGGCCGATCAGGACAGTGACGATAGCGCAAAAGCGGACGAAGAAGTAAAACACTATTTGGGTAATTTGATATCGATGGAAGAACGAACGAGTGAGTTGAGCGGGAGTTGGAGCCGTGTTAAAGCGAAACGTAGTGTGTTGAAAAAGGAGGAAATTAAGAATATGGAAAGTGGGAAGGAGAAGGCTTCAGGTATGGAAGATTAGATAGTTCAATCGACGTTAATGTTTTTTTGTTTACGTTAATTTTCTAGGTTACATTCATGTTCAAATGTAATTAAAATCGAAAACATTTTATTTTTCAGAATATAAATATTCCAACGGCCACAAGGATCTCATCCATTCGAATGTCATGTCAATTGCATTACATTCTCCGACTGCATCACAAAAACGTAGCGCGTCACCAATTCCAATAGCAAAACCTCGTTCGGTTGTTGCTCCCGTTACAACCAAAACAATGATTACATCAGTCGCTGCACCAACGGCAACTAAACAACAGCATCATCAAACTGTTGTACGAAAATTAAATCCGAATGAAAAAGATGGCGATCGCAATAGTTTAAAACTAGCAAGCGGTGGTCCACGAAAATTACGCGAACATGAATTATCATATTTTGGTGTAAGTGTACCAAAATCTGGATCTAGTTCATCTTTGCAACAACAACAACAACAACGAACAACAACACCAACTAATACATTCATCAATCATAAATCACTAACGACGGCCACAACCGTATTGTCTGGATCGAAAAATTTGTCAACGGCCAAATTGAATAATACAAACAGTACTAACAATGATAATTTCTTAAAGAAATGGCAACTAACGCATGATAAACCGGATTTATTGCGTCATAGTCCCAACAATAATCCAGGAGATTATACAAATATTAAATCATCATCGTCGACATCGTCGATAATGACAACTGCATCATCATCGTCACTAGTCAAGATGAATACCAAAATGGCCGAATTTGGCCATAGTAAAAAAATACAAAAGACCAAGCAAGATGACGAACCTGTGTACGAGAATATTCGCAAGATAAACAGCTATGAACGAAAACATGATTTGAAACGGGATGAAATGATCTTAAATGAGTTATCAAAAACAGCGGATCAAATTTTAAGTGTAAGTATTGCGTGATCGATTCCGATATAGATGGCGCGTGTTTTAATATTGAATTTTTTTTTATATACATAATTCACAGTCGATTTCGGGTTACACAGATGATGATTCAAATGAAGAAAATAGAAAAATCTCAGCAAATCATAAAAAAGCGACTAATCTGCATACAATTGATGAGCATAAATCGATCACACAGAAAACGATGCATTCGAAGGGCGTACAAGTTTCAACTCCAACATACACAAACACCAGTACTAGTTTGCGTCGTAAAAGTAAAATTTCACCAGATTCACGACATCACAGTCAACATCATCATCATCGCGGTACACATCGCGTTTCATCTGCCTCATCGAACGAAAGTCTTCCTAGAGGTTCGTCCACAATTTCGCCGGCGGTCGCAACAACGTCTCAAAAAACAAAACGTTTATGTCATAAACATCACGAGTCACAAAGTGCCGATTTGCGTAGCGGTAGCTCAATGAATTCAGTGAAATCGATTACGCGCCGAAAAGCAAGTGATCGCATGCATCGAACGAGCAGCCGAGATACATTGAATTCGAATAATGCTAGTTCGTCGGAGGATTTACAAAGTAGCATGGAAATTCCGAGACGGCCAAGGCGAATCCGCACGAAGGATAAAAGTGATAGGTGAGTTTTGTGATTACGGTCGATCGTGTGCTATTTATGATTTTCAATGTTCTATTATCATCATTTCAGCCAACAAACTGCAAAGAAAAGCGAAACCAAATCGTCAACTTTGCGAAGTGGTAGCGCTGAAAAAACGATAAGCTCTCAACGAAATACAATTCGATCGACATCCTCGTCGCATCGCAATGATCATGTAGTTAAAGATAATAAGGGTATGATCGCCTAAAAATTACTTTTATATTGAGATTATGATTTTGAACTGAATTTTTTGAATTATGTTTCTTTTGCAGGCTCAATATTAATCGAACAACAACAAAAGCATCGTATAAAATCCGGGGTTGTGACCACAACGTATGTATTACAATCATGTTTAGTACCACCGCTACGACCCAAGCGTCGAAAAAATCGAAAAAATTTACAACGACATAATTCGAATTCGTCATTTATTGCAAAGACACGAGAAATGAAAATGAAACGAAGAAAATCAATTGGAACATGTCTCTGTTCATGAAACAGGCCGGGCGGCGCTCGAACATTTTGAATTTTTTTTTTTTATGTGTTTCTTGTGTTTTATGATTTTTTCTAGGAAAATTTAAAAAAAAAAAAAATTCGAAAGTTTCTTGTTTTTTGTGTGATTTAGGTAGAGAATCTAGAATTTTTATATAGATTATTAAAAAAGGACATGCCCTCTATTATTTTTATTATTAGTTAGTTTCTTGACATTTTCTATAATTTTCATTTTTCTTAACTCTATATAGAATCTAATGAAATGCATGTTCTTCGTAGAAAATTCTGTTCGTAGTAGAACTTTAATAATGTGCCCTCACGCCTCCACCCAAAATTATTTACTTCTCGTGCTCTCGGTCCTTAGAACGTATTTTGTTTAGAATTATGTAGCTAGAATTCGTATTAAGTAGAACATAACTAAAAACTCTATTAATTTTTTACACACAGCTACTTTAGTAGACTTGATAATATATTTATTATTATTATGATGCGTGATGATGTGTCATGTGACATGAGACTAATTTAATTACCAAAAAAATAATTAATTAATTTAATAAATAATTTTCATTTCTCGTAATCTTTTATACACCACAAACATACATATCATACACATAATCATCGAAAACACTTTACCAATGCTTGAATATTATATATGTAGGTATATATATACATATATACATACATATATTGAAACATGAATCATATTGATATGCGCTTAACAAAAATTAAATATTAGAATTTTAATTTTCTAACCTAGATTAGAATTTAATACGAAATAATTATCTACTAATCTAAAAAAATAAAATCAAAAATACTAAAAATTATATGAATTATGATAATTTCAGTCCATCGTCATCATCCGCAACCGCCGCCACATCTTCAACACCATCAAAGCGTGGAACAATTCGATCTTCAGAAAAAGTGTGGAAATAAGCGATCCGGTGCCCCATCAATATACAAAATACATAATAATATCCTTCGAGTGTGCTTTTGATCTGCTAAAAAAAAATTTAATTTTACATTTTATTTATCTATAATTTAATTAAACTTTTATTTTTATTTTTTTTTTATTTAATTTTTGTTCCTATAATTGTTTTTTAAAATAGTCATAGAAAGAAGAAAATTTATCGAAAAGATCGAGATTTAAAAAAAAAAAAAAAAGAAATCATGTGATAGAAGGTTTTTGAATATGAATTAAATTTAATTTAATTTATAATTTTACATAATTATTAATTTTTGACTGTAAGACGATTTAATTTTCTATTAATCGACATTTTATTTTTATTTTTTAATCGTTTTTTAATTTATGTATTGTGACTTTATAGTTTTTTAACTTTAAATCTAAAATAATCGAATCAAATTTTTTTTTTTTTGTACTTTAAAATAATGCATTTAAATACACATATACATATATATAACTGTACTCTAAATACTAAACTACTACAATTTATGCAATAAAACTAGTTTTGCTTATTAAACAAATTCTAAGTCCGTCAACGTATTTTGTTTGCCCACACATTGTTTCTTCGAGAATAGTGGTAAGTATCTGAGTTTATATCTAGCGCAACCTTTTGGTTAGTATTCAAATCTTAATTTGGTTGTATGTGTCTCGACTAAATTGAAATACAAATTGTAATCTTTGTTTTTCATTTATTCGATTCGTTGTTCAATTAAATGAAATCGTATTTGAATGAGATGTTATTCATCGCCTAAAATCTTTAAACTGAATAGTAGTGGCATCTACATAATTTATATTGCATACAACGAACTGTACCAAATTATAATTTGTAAAGTTCTATATTGTAATAATGAAAGGTGAGTTTCTAAACTATATTTGTATAGCGCTACCTATTGATGAACATTTGCATATTTAGTTATATATTGCTTCTTCTGAATTCTGTTTGCCTGTTACTAAACCTTTTTTTACACGGTTTCTTTTACACGATTTTAGAAATAACACGGGTTTTCCCTATTTATTTAATTTATTTATAGTTTTCATTAAAGTAGGAGACTGAAAATTTGTACACTGTCGTAATTCCAGTGACAACATGTTATATTAAAATTTCAAAGTGATCGCACTGCGGGATCAAAGGGTTCCCATACAGTTGGGTTTCAAAATTTTAATGGAAATCTGGGAAAATAAATAAATTAATTAATTTCGATTTGTGTGATTATTAAGTTAGTGTTCGGCTATTGGATGTGTGTGTGTCTCAATTCAAATAAGTTGATTTATATTATTGACGGTGGATTTTCAGCCCAAACTATGCATGTGTACGTATATCTTTAGTCTTAAGTAACCGTACGTGAAACTTTCCAACAACAACACTGTGATCGAAATTCCAATAACAAAATCATTTGGAATTCGTTGCAAGCCTCGGTTAGAATCGTAATACCATCGCAGTTTATGGGCTAATTTTTTTATCGTAAATTATCGTTGATATTCTTAAAATTAATTCAAACATGGTTCATTACATTTAAGATCGTTATACTAAGTTGCTAGAGTACCAGACAGGGATATTATTTTCTGCATTGACGTGTTGACAACCCGTAGATAACGTCAACAACGTAGACAACATCGATAATGTAGACAATTCCTATAGTGGTTTTGTCAATTAGTTCTATCTAAACTAAAGCGTGACCAAATTTCTTTAGGAACAATGCGTTATCGCCATTGGTGATAGTTTTATAGAATGTCCGTCAATGCATTGAAATCTCTTTTCAAATGGAATGTCAAACTAAACGTGATCAAATACCATGAATCAGCGTCATGTTTATCCATTACAAAATTATTAAATTGACCCAAAACAACGATATAAAGCGTTTATAACGGCGGAACGGTATAGAACAGCTCGCAGAAAAATCAGGAAAAACGACTCACAAAAAATCAGACAAAAAAGTTACCACTTTCACTAAAAATAATCCGGGGAAATTTAACTATGACTGTGCCATAAAATTTAACACACCCCACTCCATGCTAAAACGAATTCGAGTTCAGGAAGGCTATGAATGCTTCCGAGTTAAAGTTATTAAAAAGCCAAATCATTGAGATAACCAACACTTCTTCTATAAAATATGTACCAGACTGATGACAAAATTTTCACAAAATTTAGTGGATGTGTGTCATGGTGGATGATTAATCTATTCAATGTTATCTCAAAGAGTCCTCAGGGTATAAAAATTTGGGGAAACAGTACTGAAGTGCAAAAGTAACAGCGGCAGTTATGTCAGAAATAGGAAGAATCAAACAACATGTGCGTTATTTTATCCGTCATAACGAAATCTATAGAGTTGATTTGTGCAAAAATTAAAGAAATTCAATTTAATCGTATGGACTTTATTATCATTCGAAATAACATTTCTTGCCAATTTTTAATGATTACTTCTTTCAAATGATGGCCTTTCTCAAAGTCCCATTTTTGATGACGCGTTAAAAAATATCGAATGGTATTTGGCGAATGACACGAGTAATGTTAGCTTCCAATGCCTCAAATCTAGCTGGTTTATTCACATAGACTTTGGACTTTGCGTAGCCCCAAAGAAAAGAGTCTAGAGGTATCACACGGTCTAAATAGCCAATTCAACGATCCGAACCGTGTCATTAATTGCTCGCCAACATGATTTTTCAATAATCACATTGCTTTGTGCGCTATATGGCAAATAGCCCCGACTTCTTGGAACCAAATGTCATCGAGGTCGGGCTTCAATTTCAGCAGCAAAAATTCGCGGTATTCCATATAGAGGTCTTGACACGCCGATTATGTCAACCGTAACTTATGGGCTAAGCGCACGAAACACATTCCTCACAGACCACTGATTTTATTAATAAAGCTGAACAATTTGTTCGGGGTCTGTCCATTATGAAATGGCAAACAATACTGAATAATTAAAAACACGATGACAGTTTGAAACTATTCATGCGTCATTTGTCAAAAAGAAACAAATGAAAAAATCACCTCTAGATGAACGCTTTTACAAAATAAACCTCTCCCATACCCTCTTCTGATACCAGAAGTGAAATTTGTTGTCTCTACTTATGCTCCTTTGTTCGTTGATCTGTATGCATCATGCTATTTGATTATTACGAATGATTGTTTCGATAGTTGAATGAATCCACGATCAATACAGTAATCATATAAGCCTATGTGGCCCATTTGCATATACTTTGGGTGAGTATCGATTTGTTTAAAACTATCTCCATCATTTATGTATATGTGTAGGTATATCATCATTTTATCGTCCATGGCAATGAATCGATACCGTTCAGCCGATGCGTGTTCGTTACACTTGTGTGGTACATTCATATTGCATGAAAGTCGGCCGCCCATTGATTTGCGTTTCCAATTCGTGCGCGTTTTTATGACAAACATTTGGCAGTTGGGATTTAAGTGTACCGGAGGCATCACGACAGTGGCGCGCTATTCGACGCTTAATTCCACATTAGAATTTTTCATATTTTAACCATTTCACATTTTCATTGAGATTTTGCATTGGTAAAATAGGTTACCAGGAAATTAATTCGTCAATTTATTTTAGATCGCACTTGATACACCGCACGAATTGCGCTTGCACAACCCGGATTTATTGCAAACGAAACTGTACGTAAAATTGGAAGGGACGTTAAGGACATAACTATATAGGTCGGTAACAGCAAATCGTCTTCAAGAAGCTGATTTACCGACCTACCAATTACGGATGGTCCACCACTATTTTCATTGCTGAATCCCGTATGAATTCATTTGGACGTTTTATACTTAACCATGCAGCCATGTGCAAACGGTGCGAATGGACATTTGACTTACTTTTAATAAATAAATCAAAAATACTTAAGAAGCTCAGTTTCTGAATTTGAAAGTCACGTTAATTGTTTTTTTAATAAAAAATTTATATAATTATGAATTGATGTATGCTACCACTTATGTACATATATCTACAATTAGAATCCTACACTTTAAAATCATTCACAGCATTTTTAATTCGTCTAATATCACGCGAATACGTTCTACAACATCCGCCGATAATTTTAGCGTTCAATGTAATCCAATCAGGCACATAACATTCGAGTGGGATACAACTTTCCACGCCAGTCCATCTGCAAATACGAGAAACCAATCTAGTTAAAATGATTGTTGTGAAACGTTAATATACGATCGATATTATTGTATACATACTCGGCATTTTCAACTTCATACACTTCACCACTATTTGGATATACAACTAGTGGAATACGTTCGGATTGCGGGCGACTTGCATTTACCGATTTGAACAGTGGCGACACATATTTTGGATGTAAACAATTTACGCCTACAGCTAAGAAATTATCCATTCGACGCTCTTTCACTGTTTCCCAAATAGAATTGACCGTTTCACTGAAACTATCGCCATATGCAATGCTCGATCCATCCTAAATAAATAAATTACAAAAAAAAGTCAGTTAGTTCCAAAAAGCGAAATGGTTAACTGTAAGGAGCACTAATATCTCATTGGTTTTTGGTTTAGTATTTTCCCATGAAATCACATACAAATGGCCCAAATGGCATTCCTGTGTGTATATAGTGTTTGACTGAAAAATATAGATGTTTGTGTGATTTATAAATGATACCAAAAACATGCTTGACCACCACTGATTCTCTGCATGCATATGGTGTACAAGCAACTGTGTGCATGTTTACGAGTTTTGTTCAAAATGAATTTGAATTTGATGGAGGGGTGTTAATAAAAAGTAAATCATACCACCTTGCATTGGAAAGATATCCAAAATTTAACGTCTGGATAATCATCGTACATGATATCAAGTAGAGCTTCGGCTTCAATCTAAAATTATAAATTCGATTTATTGATTATGTAAGATACATTTATATAGTTATGGTTTTAATATACTTACACGACACGGTATAGTTTCTAAGGCCAGGGCATCAACACCCGCTTCGATGACGGCATCAATTCGCGTCCGATGCCATTTTTTAAGCGTATCAGCCGATACCGTCGCCGCATAACTACCCGTATACTCGGAACCATCATGCAAATGTGCACCATACGGACCAATCGAACCAACAATCCAGGGAATTTGATTCACTGTCAAATCTTGATGTTCTTTTAGATAACGTTGCCGTGCGATATGCGCTAATTTAACTGTCTTCTTTATTAAATCGACGGATTGTTGTTCGTCCAAATTCAAATATTCCACATAGCCTTCGACACTAGCTTGATAGGTGTTTGTCAATATAGCATCAGCACCATCTTTTAAAAAATCTAAATGTGTATCGATAACTGCTGCCGGATCGGTCGCATTAAATCGAGCCGACCACAATGGGTCCCCGTCGACGCGGGCACCAACATGTACACTTAACTGGGTGGCAAAACCACCATCAATTACTAGAACATTGTTCGCCATACTTTCTAAAACGATACAAGTAAATACAAACTTTATTTTATTTTTTTGAAATCACAACGTTACTTGACGAGAAACTATATAAACTAAATCCGTTTATTGTAAAAGTATTGACTTATATATAAAGCGCTGAATTAAGTCAACAATGATAAGATGTGGAGCATAAGCAGACGTATCTAGTGAGCGAGACAGGGAACAAAGAATCTATGATTAGAGATTTGTAATACAATTTATTGTAAGATTACTGCCACGATACAATATTGATATTCGTGCTACTGACCCGAATAAAATGGAAAATGGAGTCATCGAAAATAATTTCACAGTCTGGTAATATATTTCATAAGAATCGAATAAATGCGTTTGTCTAAAGTTTAGAAAAAAATAGATTAAAGTAAAGCCATACGCATTTTCATGAAAATTTTGACCGAAATGTACATGAATGGAGATGCGCTTCATTTCAAGTTTGCGTTATTTTCAATAAATGACACGAATGTGTTCGTGAGGAATGTCTACGATATAATCTCCACAACCGGTGTGCTTAAAATTTTTGTAGGGCATGCTGGCTATATCATTTCTGACTCAGTCATTGATTGTAAAGATTTATTTGCAAGATAGAGCACTCGATAACCCACATAGGCGTAAGCATTTACAGTCAATGTGTTTTTGAATCCCGCCCCATCAGGGTCACCGACCATATAACCACTAGTTCAACCGATATGTAATTAAGTGTTTTACATGCCAATGCAACGAAAACCACTAGTAACATGGACGTTCAAGTGTCACATCACTCCATAAATAGCAATATACGAATTGCTTTCAATAGTTGATTTGTATCCAGCACATTTATATCCTTCTGACCACCAGCCATCCAAAAGTTATGTATCTTGTAATATACCTAGCAATATGAGCAATATGAAAATAGTTCTGGATCAGCCAGTTTTAAGTTATTCGAAATTTTCCACCGTATATACTCGTATATACTGTGTCGTCTGGAAAATTTTATTGATTGACAAAACAAGAAGCTTGAATTAATTCCAAACTAAAATGTGACTGCAAGTAACGCCCTGGAACATGTATATATACACAGTTTTTCTAAACTATTTCGACTGCTATTGTATGTCAAATTATTTCTTCAAATAGTCCAATGATGGCCAACCCTTTTCACACAAATTTAAGAATCGTCAACGGATATTCTTTCAGAACAATGCAAATTAACCCAACCTTCGATTTAATATTTTCATACGGACAAATTCGTGACATACAAGACAATATAATATTTGCAATAACTGAAGTGGCAGGCCATTAACTTAATGCACCAAGTGGGACTGAAAGACGGAAGTCGAACAACACATTCGGCTCTTAAAATATTTTTAAATTTTGCATATTTAGAAAAAGCAATTTGTAATATAAACAAGACCTCTATACCATATTGCTGACAGATGAAATAAATGGTAATGATATGTTGTAGCTTTTGCAATCAAACATTACCTGCCGAAAAAATTAACGCTTGCGTCGGATCGTTAGAGACAAATTGCACTTGATTTTAAGCGACTTACAGTTTATGGGTATATCTACATATGTGTTTGCGTCCAGCGCATTTTGTATAGTCTATAAAGTGAGATTTGTCTATACATTATGATAAATCGTGGCAACCGATTTATTTGTGTTAAAATTATACAACTTAGGTAAAAATGACAAAATAGACGATATGACAAAATTTACAATTTGTCAGTATACCGCATTTACGATCGTATAGTAGAAGCTTAAGACAATAATTTATGTACATGAATTACATAGATCGATTACAGTGTCAAACCAATCGGATCATGACTTAGTAGAACAAGACAAGCGATAAACTCTGAATTATGCACATTGGCCAATCCTTTAACTCTTCATAAATATCAATCGTGTATGGAATGTCCTTATACGCCATGATTAGGAAGTGTATTGAGAAGATTATTTTCTCTAAAGTGAACCAAACCACTCAAAGTTTCAAATTTTGATAAAAAATCTATAACACCAACATTTTTTTGAAAGAATGGAATGCCATTTCAGATCGTATTTTCATATGCCATATCTGGTTTACGTTCTGGCGACAGAATTGAACTATTCTTCAGATGCGTGTTACACCATCGGTGATAAGTGTAATTTGACAAAATTACTTGGTTATGTATTAGAGAAAACTTCGTTGGAAAAATAAAATCTAACGACAGACCAGATTACCATCAAAGCACCACATTTAGTGAACATGACCGCAGTAAAGTTGTTAAATTTGAATAGTTTCAAATTTTGGCTGGCAGGCATATTTACTGGGACATCATATTCCTTCGTTATCACGTATTGGTGTTTTGTCATGTGACTCAAGTGAGGAGTTACCTTGGGTAACTACCATTGGAACTACCGCAAAGAAGTTTATAGCCTTTACAATTCCAATAAAGGCACAAGGGTACTCTTTAAATTGAAGGTAAACGTCACCCCTGACATGATATAAATGTTAGCGAGAGAAGTCACCAGAAACGTGAACCACTTTAGCAATGAATAATCCATATCACCAATCATGTATATATGAAAACCAGTAAGGCGCCAGAAAAAAACTTTAATCTACCAGCCTTAGGAGAAAGTTGATGATTATGTTCCAGAACGCAGTGGCGCGTTTAGTGATAAACAGTTCAACTTCAAAGAAAATAGATCCACAGTGGACACAATGGAGAAAGTGATAAACATATTAAAAGAATCTGAGCAAAAGTGCATTCTTGGAGTCTTCCTTAGTGTATCTGGTACTTTTGATAATCTGTGGTGGCTAAGTATTTTATGAATAATTTACAGAATAATTGCACGGCAAATCTTTACTCAATAATAAACTACTATTCCTCTGATCAAATTATCACTATTATTACTAACCCTGGGACACCTCAAAAGCGTGTAAATTAAGGTTGCCCGCAGCAGCATGAATTATTATATTCAAGAAGTAGTATTCGTGGACGATAAGGTAATGCTTTTTACTGAAAATTCATGACAAAACATTCAGGAAAGACGGTAGCGCACCATAGACATGATGGTTGATTGATGAAGTGCCTATAAAATTGAGCTATATTCCGCCAACACGGGTATGGTCTTACTTAAAGGACCACTCAAAATCGCGGGACACTCAGGTGTCTCGTAAATCTATGCTTGTTTATAATGTCAACAAATGAAAAATGGATACCGCCAAACCTACACCGAACCCACGCTCAAGTCCTGGACACGAGATTTAGGATCGGCAAGAGGAACGTGCAGCCATTTTGGAAATCACGAGCGTTGGAAGGCCTAATCAGAAGCATGAAAGGGTATCTGCTAGAACTCGTTGCTACTCCAGAAACTCGCTGGTCTAAAAGTGGAGACTATGTGTCCCAAAGCTATACTTTCCTGAACAGTGAAGATAATCTCGGGATCTTAGTATTGGATTTTTTCTTGGGCCACAGGTAACAAAAGCTGTTTTGGATTTCCAAACCTGTCGATAATTTGTGTACATGCATGTGTAAGTGTGTGTGTATGTCCGGACATTGCAACATGGGCCCATTAGTGACATTGAGTGCTGGAGCAATCCGCCCAACTTTAAATTTTTTTTAGAGTGGCAATCACATTCTTCACGCACAAACAGATACATACAGAAACATGGACCCATTAACCCAAAACTTTCCACAGCCAAATTACTCACGTGTTTATTTTTAAAGGGTGATCTCGAGTTCTGCAAGATGTGAGAACATATCAACCAAATACGTCAGTAACCAAATACAGGCAGCGCTCATCATTTGGTCACTGCAAAGCTGCGATGGCAGATTTAATACAAGTCTAGGAACACAGCGAAACGCATGAGACGTATCGACTCATACAGAGATTAAAACGAAACCGCTCACCTATATAGAGCGGACTGCATTAATTCGTAAGTTTTGATATTCGGTGGGAAGACATTGTGAAACTGTCTTTACGATTATTATGACGACCACGATATGCCCCATCTTCAAGAAGTAACACCGCTTGAAGTGTGAGAATTATCGCGGGATAGTTATCCTACATTATATTAGATAGAATTCAGGTGCGTGCATATGCAGATGACATATGCGTGATTGGATTGAATAGCAACGGACTGAAGTAAATACTTATTTCGCTTGTAGAGTTTTCAGCTCCTGTTTGACTCCAGATCAATGTTCAAAACAAAATACATGACCACTGCGGTTATAGGGACAATGGCATACCACATTTTAGTAGGAGGGAGTGAGGAGGTTCAAATATTTAGGTTCTCTGATCACTCACTATAACAGTGCGGATCCGAAACGAATAATGCAGCGATTTTTGAAAGAAGAGCCACTATATGGTATAGGCGCCGAGATTGTTGTCCATGACGGTGACTCCACAGTGTAAAGAACCACTTGACTTCTTCAGATTGTCTAAGACAGTTGGAGCACCAAGCTAGGGATCGAGCTATATTGTTTATAGAGGCTGGCAATTGCCTTTAGAACTGTTTAATATATTTAAAGATCTAGGGTTGGCTTCCATGACTTACGCTCATATGACGGTTGGGAAGACTGAGTGAATTGTCACCATCGGAGAATATTAACGCCAAAATAACTTTAAATCAACATGTTGCAACTGTATTAGCTGGAGTAATCGCGATTGATATATTATTAGAAGAAGCCAAGATTTGAGCTACAATAACATTTCTAGGCAATCAGTTAAGCCCAACTCTCTTAAGTTCACTCAAGAGATGAACAGCGAAAAGCGTCTATATAGCATAATGACAACTCGATGGTTGGTAGGACAACTCTTAGTTTATTGCCAAACATTGAGGATAGATTGAGGATTAAACTAACCCTAAGCGCATCGCTAATACATAGATGCGTTAACGGGCCATGACAAATATAGACTTTCATATGATGAACAATATAGAAATAACCATCTGTGAATACGGTCATATTGAGGAGACAATAGACCACGTGCTTTACGATTGTGTACTAGCATCAATTACGTATGGAACTGAGGGCAATATGGTTTTTTAAATCCACGAGAACATTTTGGTGGATGTAAATCCACGAGAACATTTTTTTAAAATAAATAATCCGAGATAGTTTAGGTACGGGAATAGGTTCTACCTGGCCAAGCATACCGAAGTGCAACTTACACAATGACAATAACAATTCCGAAAGTGAAATCTACACTGAAATTATTAATTAATAATTATATATTTTAATCTACCGAAAGGTTGCCTTTACTAGACGGCAGACTATACTTAGTATATGGGATTTTTCACAGATGTTAACTATACCTTATCGGCTTGATCACTGAATTGTGTAATCAGCATATCACTATTTATGTACGTAATCTTATAAATATTGCTTTATGCTAAACATATTGTAAAGTTTATCATTCACTCCCGATACTTGAATTGAGCACTGAACTAGGTCAATGCCATTTATACGCCAACTGATAAAAATCACTTCGTATGAAAGAATCGTGATAACCTTTTGACAATAAAAGCAGATATAAAAATACAATCAGGCTTGCTTCGATACAGTATATATTATATATTATGCTAAAAATTAGTCAGTTTTATTTACATGTATATACGCGCACGTCGCACATTGACCCCAAACTCAAAATGTGCGTTTATCGCGTGAATTATTATATCATCACGATTTGTATATATGGCCGGTGGACTATACCAGATTCTCAATTAATTTTAGTTTTACTGTTTATTTGCATTGCGCTATATTATTTGAACTATGTAAGCGCGCGGGACTGATAACAACTTGAGTAATTATAAATTACTTTTTTTTTGCCAGACAAACTGATAAATATATGTACATACATGAATAAATTTTTTTTCTGTGTTTGGATGGGATTTAATGATGTTATTTGTCTACATATCATGTATATAGAGCCGAGATAATATAAATTAATTTGATAACGATAATAATGGTAATAATAAATCAAAAGATTAGAGGTTTTGTTTATCCATAAACACTCGAGATGCAAGTCTCGCTATTGCCCGGAAATGATTGTACTCGACAAGTGATAGATAGATGTATATAGCACAATGGACTGTAGATGACCTCACGATTTTATTTTTGCACTATGCAAGTTGCACAAATTGACAACCTTGACACAATTTGATAATGGTCAAATACGTTCAAATTTGTCAAAAGTCGCACCACAAAATGACACTTTGAATCAATAACAACCACAACAAAATTCCATTCTGATTTGTTTACTATTTTCTTGCTCGGTTCGGGGCGCACATATGATTTCGAACGCGAACGTGTTTATTTTTATAAATAACAACAAATTATAAAAAATAAAATAAAAACACTGCAATGCAATCAATTACAAATTACGAAAAAAAAAATCACAAAGTTGATATGTACCTACAACTATATATGTACATATGTATATACTGTGTATGCAAATTATCTGTCACTTACATCTGAGCTTATATATATTAAATTATAATTTCGAACACTTGCACGAGCACAATTAACAAAGTTAATTACGATTGTAATTTCAAGTTATAATTAAAATGATTTTCAACTTATTTTGGGTTTATATATAAATAAATTGAAAAGCGAGCGACCGGAATATATTGTTTATATACAACAACTTCGCGATAATGTTGTCGTTACTATACATTTTGTATGTGCGCGAGTGATATGAGAAACGAATACATTCAATGTTGATGATGCATCCAATTTGGTGTATTGTATGTATTGCGATGATGCGATATTATTTGACTTACGGTAGTATCTGTAAACATCGATTTGTCTAATATTATCGGACTGCAAAATAAAAAGACATATCGGCGACATTAAAATATAAAATACTTATGGATGATTAGTGTATATATACACCTGTTGCAATGCGTTCAAACAAATTCAGAATCAATAAACATTTTAGATATATTCGATTGAGATGAATTAACTAAATTATCTGATTTAACTGACGTGAATTGACTGTTCGATTCATACTCTTCACTTCAATTAAAAAATTGAGCTACTGAATTATATGAATATGGATTTCGATCGTGTAGTTAATTCAAATTATTTTTTAACAATTTTTTGTTTACTTTGCATTTTTTGGGTTCATATAGTCCATGGTCCTTCATCTGTCGAACAGTATGCATGCTTTGTCCTATAGAAAAAAATGCAGTTTCAAACGGTTACATGAAGTAACGCGCGATTTTTTAGTTGGATTATAGATAAAAAAAAAATTATGATTTTGTTTAGGATAAAATTCACAATTCTATATAGACGGGTGAAATTTGTCCTAAATCCAAAAAAGGTTTACACATGTTTACATTTCGAACACTTGTAAGAAAGAATATCATATTTTATTCGGCTAAACCGATAAAACTTTTAATTTATCCGATTGAGTAACTTTTTTTATAACTCTTAGCTATCTGAGCTATTCGAAAAATATTTCAATTTTGGAAAAAGTAGGGGATTAGGGGGTTTATCATATGTATGTCGATTATATGATTTTTTTGAATTTTCTTGGGATATTCCTAACATTTTGGAATATATGTCACTATGGTGTTAGCTTCCTAGGATTTTCCCAAGAAAATTCGGAAAAATCATATAATCGACATACATGATGTTATACCAAACATGGTTGTTCTAAACCCCCTAATCCTCTACTTTTTCCAAAATTGAAATATTTTTCGGATAGCTCATACCCAAATTCATCTTTGTGTATACTTTGTTATGTTGTTAGCTTCCTAGCGTTTCCCCAAGAAAATTCAGAAAATAAATTATTCATTGCACCAAATTTTATATTCTTGGTGATAAAATTCGTTATATCAAGACATTCTGCTTTGTTTACTAACATATATAAGATGAAATTGTTTTTTATTACAGATTTATGACAAATTTCACATACGGATTGGAACTTATTGATTAAACGTTGGAAAACTGGAAAATTAAGAATTATTTATTCAGATTTATTAAATACAAGCTAAATTAAAAAACAAATATTTTTGACATTTACCTGAAGTGAAGAGTATCAATCAATCCAACGCCCAATTCACTTCAGTAGCTTAACTATCTGAAGAGTTACGCAATTGTGAGTCAGTTAATTCATGTCAATCGAAAGTGCCTTTTTTATTAGCGAGATAGTTTTTATTCAATCAAGCCTACTGTGTGAGGCTTTCTTGTAATGAAGCAAAGTAATAATAAACAGTTTTTAAAAGGCCATTACTGGCCCTTTACTGAGTTAACAGACTCAAGTTGAAGACAACTTGGTCTTCATACTGTCTTAGACAGTCTGAAGAAGCCAAGTCGTTCTCTACACGTACTTCTGTGCCTACCATATGGTGGCTCCTCTTTCAAAGATCGGTCCACAATTCGTTCCGGATCAGCACGCAGAACATTACCGGGCCTACATACACGCTGAGGTCTTACTTCATCTACAATGTTGGGGATCTTCATCACGCATGATTCTTCTCTCAAATGTAAGAAGCCGTCCATCAGCGTCCAACTTTCACATCCAAACATAACCACGGGGCTGATCAATGCTTTATAAAGCTTCAGCTTCACCGCACTTGATAGGTGTTTAGATTTTAGCAGTGGCCTTAGACGATACAAAGCACGACTGCTAACGGCTAACTTCAGTATTTCATCCACTCCGTTATAGCAACGTCCAATCAGTCCAATCGCGCATTTGTCATCTGCATATGTAAGTACCTGATTGGACTGGCGATATAAGATATTATGCTGAGGAGTTTCAGTTTTACGAAAGATGTACTCCAACATAAGATTAAAGAGTAGCGGTGACAGAGCATTTCATTGCCAACACTCGAATTAACTGCAAAAATGCTCGATAATCTGTTCTCAATTTTAACACAGCATTTTGAGAATGCATCACTGTCATTTTACACAATCGTAGCAATTTTGTTGGCATTCCTTGGTATTCTAGGGCAGACCACAAACTCTCTCGATTGATCGAGTCCGCCCGAAATCCAGGAAAAGACCTGATCAGTGACTGATCTTTTCGGACGAATTCCTCCTTGACTAAATAAATATTAAATAATTCTCACACTTCAAGCGGTCTCCCTTCTTGAAGATGGGGCATATCGCGGCCTTTTAGCATTCATCAGGTATAACTTCGATTTACCAATAAGGTTGAAATGACAGTTCCACAAAATATTCCCTCCGAATTACTGCAGTCCACCCTAGAGTTACGTGTTAATCTCTGCATGTCCTTAGTGTATTCCTCATGGGATGGATCCTGAATGCAAATCTCCGCAGTCTGTATTTGAGGTGATTCAACAACAGTCATGTGATGCAACATGAGCACAAAGCAGGCTGGTAAAGTCCATTTTACCCGTCGAACACTACGACGATGTTGGGGCAGAGGTTTCCATCCCGGTCCCGAATGGCAGTTGACCCATGCCTGAAAGTATGGCGGTAATTCGTTTAATAAGAAATTACGCGAACTGCCCTAATTGCTGAGTTGTTGTACTTTCAGAACCTCGACCTTCCACCATTCTCACCTCTTCCGTCTACAAATCCGTTTAGCTGCCTTCCTAGTAAAAAGCAGCTTTGTTTTTCCTGGCGATTGTGATATGCTCGACTGCCAGATGACACGACACACGACATCAAGCCAATCATTCTTGGGTCTGACTTTCACTGTACCTAAAGTCTGTTAGTTTTTAAAACAAGACTTCCAGACAAATCCAACAGAAAGTTGTCAGCTTTTCGTGAATTACTTTACATCGAATTACACACATAAACGGAAACTTACAAATCCAGAAGAATTGACTTACTTTTTGGAAGAACTACTTCCAAATCCGGAAGAATTAGACCAAGTGTGCAATATTCCATTTAAATACGTGATACGAGTATATATACAAACGTGCATTATAAACATCGTTCACATCACATAGTTTAGTTAAGCTGATATATGCTACGGGCATAAGGCCCTTTGTACATTTCAGCTATAGCTAAGCTAGAAAACATATCTTTGTTAGTTTAGTTTAGGTCGCTACCTCATTTTAGCTTAGTTTAGCTCGCTACAATTCACCTAAATAAAATAAATACGCGAAAGAACTGAATCAATTAAATAGTGTTTTGTGTAAAATAAGTCGGAAGTAAATAAATCAATGTTATCTAGAATTAAATTGGATGTTTTATTCACAATTCGAACCTGATTTAACAAGACTAAAACGTAACAGTATTATACTACTCACTATTCGAAATGAAGTTAGCTTATAACTAATGATGGGTGCCTCAATCGACCAAACTATTCTTTTGTAAATAGATACAATTAATATTTTGCCGCCAAACAACTTTGCCAGTCGCCAACTGTATATAGTTTTTAGTTTATTTTATTTTTTAAAACCCTTTCGTTTTTGTTTTCCTGCAGTGGATAAAGCGCTTTAAAGTGACAATTAAATTTAACCAAACTGATCCAAAAATTCTTCCAATGGATTTTTTGTATATAATCAGCATTGTAAATCAAAATCCATATTACAAATCCATAGCCCCACAATACACATTAAGAATATTTTTTACAGCTAAGCCTCCATCTTTGCTGACATCACGACAGGAGAAGATATTTCAAATGTTGTTAAGTTGAAGTGAAATGGTGCTGTTACTATAAATCCATTTAAATGAATAGTTTGAATTTGTCCCAAAGCAGCAGTAAAAATGTTTGTTTTATGTGTTGGCAACAAACAAAACGAGAAAAAAATATTGTTGCTTTCGATAAATGTCTATCAAAATGTCAAAACAATTACTACTTTGCAAAGCTTCACTTCACAAAAAATAAAAATATTTTGCTTTAAAGCCGTGTTTACGAAACCGGATTCAAATCCTGGGAATTTAAAATCGATCTCTCTCCCAATCAAATCAACAAATCAAAAAATCTCCCAATCAAAAAACACGCCCCTTTTTCTCTTCTAGATTCTAGTTGAAATATTTTCAACTACATGGTACGGATTTTGAATCCGATCTCGTGAACCGAACTTAACTAAATTATGTTTTGATCTATACAATGCGACTCTCGTTGTAAATTTTCCAAGCCAAACACCTTTTTATATACCAAAACCTCAGTTAAAATTGTGATTTTAAAATTGCATATCTATAACATTCGGTTTTAAAAATTTAATAATCTTCACCTATAATCTTCACCAATTTGACACTCAAAAAATTCTAAATTGCACGATTTTCAAAACTGTACACGTATTGTGTTTTGTGTATAAGCAGTAAAATTAAGTTTCAACATTAGATTATAAAATTCGACTTAAATTTCATTCATTTGATTCATCGAATTAATCAATTCAAAATTATAAAATTCGAATTTAAATTATAGGTTAGAAAAATTCGCTTGAACCGAATAATTCTGATATTTTAAAATAATAAAATATAATTTCCGAAAATTCATAAAATTCGAAATTTAATGTTTTTCAATTTTTAACCTTTTTGTTTAATATTTTGCAATCCTGCAATAAAATTTTGTTTATAAAATCCATCCTTCAAATCAAAATTTGTCACCTCGCTTAACTTCATCAACACAAATAATTTTGAAAATACAATAATTTTGAAAAATTTATAGAATTATATAAGAATAAAGGGTTAAAAAATTACAATAGTGCACAACTTTACCAGGCCGCATATAAACTTTACGTAAAAAATAAAACGTGGTTATAATTTACGTAATCACATTTCCTCAGTTCTGTGTACACAATTTACGATTGCCTACCGCACAGCAAAATTCTTCATATAACTAAATTAATAAATATTTCATCGATTAATTGAATTAATTATCAATTAAAGTAAATTAATCAATTTACAAACATACGAGTAGATATATACCGAAATTCAATAACTTACGATGCACTCCTGACGTTACACGAATGGCAACCACAAAATACTAAACAAACGCAAACCGAAAAGTCGTAAATTTGAAATGAGGCCGGTTTTACAAGTGCAGATGAAGTTAAATTAAAGTTTTGTAGATGGCGATCCATACGTCTAAGCGAATAGTATTTTGTGGTTGAATAGTTGATATAATATTATGTAGAAATTAAAATATTTTTTTTGTCGTTTTGCGAATCGTATTTACAAATTTATATTAATTACCGTGTCTGTTTTTGGGACACACCAAAAAATTTCGAAAGTAAAAATAATTTTGGCTTTAGACAATTTTAAGCATAAAGCTTATTACGGCGTATAAAGTGAATGAATATGTTGCGTGCAACTTTTTATTTGATTTTTGATGCTTTGCAAATTTTTCTCCAAGTGGAAAGCAGATCGTTCGATGAATTTGGTATTTGACATTGTTTGACACATGCATCATTTAACTTTTACATCGCACCACGCGTCCTAATATTCAGTGGGCAAGTCTATGTCTTTTAATGCTCTTGTTGATTGTTGATCCGTATGGTGTAGATTAGCAGATTTACTTTTTGCAATTACCCTTTTATTGTCTATGTTTACTAAAACTTTTACATAAAAGCCAAATATCTAAGAGTCTCAATTAAGTACAAAATGGAAGATGACTTATGTTTGTGAGTTGCATTCAAATCTCAAAATCGGTAGCAATCAGAAGAATAAGTTTTAACTGAAATAATTTACCAATTTTGATCGAAAAAATCATGTCAATTAATAAAATGTATTAAACCAAAGCCATCTTAATAAATATATTAAGGTGGCTTTGATTAAACAGATGGCTTCACTAGATTAATAACAATGTTCATTGCCAAATTTGCCAGCCGTAGTTATTTGAAGTGAAAATATATCTGATTTCAGATAGCGCAAAAGAATTTGCCTACAAGAATTATGGAATGTTAAGTGTGGTATTTATATTTCTTATACAACTTGTGCCAGATTGTATCTTCTTAAAAGGATGTTGTGCTATTTAACAAAACCTGTTTAAAAAATAATTAAATCTTTTCGTAACGGAAATGCTTTGTAACTACACTGCTACGATACTGGACTGAGATTCTCAATAGAAATTTTAGGTTCTCTCGTAGGTTCTCAAGTATTTGCTTCACTCCGTTGCTATTCAGTCCAATAACCCATATGTCATCTGCATATGCAAACACCTGGTTGGACTGGCGATATACGATGTTGTGCAGTTGTGTTTCAGTTACGAAAGATGTACTCCAACATGAGATAAAAGAGTATCGGGGACAGAGCATCTACCTATCGAACACCCGAGTTAACTGCAAAAATGCTCGATAGTCTGTTCTCAACTTTAACACAGCATTGAGACTGTGTCACTGTCATTCTATACAATCATACCAATTTGGTATTCCTAGGTATTCCTGGGCAAACCACAACTCTCTCGATTGATCGAGTCATAGGCCTGCCGGAAATCCAGGAACACCTGATGTACGGGGATGGTGGAAATCTCAGTATATTTAGACAGAATCATCCACCGCGAAAAGACCTGATCAGTGACTGATTGATTCGGACGAAATCCTCCTTGATAGTTACCAACCAGCCCCTCCGCTAGAGGGGTAATTCTATCCAATATATAATGTAGGAAATTCTCACACTTCAAGCGGTCTCACTTCTTGTAGATAGGGCACACCGCGGCCACTTTCCATTCGTCTGGCATTACTTCGGTTCGCCATACTACTCGAATAAGGTCGAAGAGACAGTTCTACAAAGCATCCCCTCCGAATATCAAGAGCTTCGAATTAATGCAGCCCACCCCAGTCTCTGCCGTCTCGCTTTTCTCCGTCTACAAATCCACTTAGCTGCCATTCTAGTAAGAATAGCCTTGGTTTCCCTCGCGATTGCGAGACGTTGTTGCACCTCAATATGGGCTGTATTTTATTGCTCAACTGCAAGACGACAGTCGTCATAAAACCAATCATTCTTGGGTCTGACTTTCACTATACCTAAAGTCTGTTGAGCAGCATTGACAACCGAAATTTTCAATATGAAAACTCCCAGACAGAGTTCACTCAGTCAGACTAGTAATTAGCTTCCTCAATATTGTCGCTGACCAGATCCTGATATTTTCTTTTGATCTTCTTTTATCAGGCCTTCACAGTCAAAACGTGTTCCAGGACCTATACGAAAACTTCCATCGTAGCTTTGCAGCGACCAACTAATGATTGCTGCCTACGTATTTTGTTGCTGACTGATAAGTTCTCATATCCTGCATAAACCGAGCTCGCCCTTTTGATAAAAATAATATCTGGCAAATGTCCACCACGAGCACGTTTGTTGATCCATTAGTCGAAAGTGTCGATCATATTTCTACAAAATTAGGGCTCTATCTTACGAATGACGCGTTCGATATTAGTTTTGAGACCTTCAATTGGTTGGGGGTTATTCATATAAACCTAAACTTTCATATGCCCGAAAAAAATTATCTAATGGTGTTAGATCATACGTTTTTGGTGGCCAACTAACATCCCCTCTTCGCGAAATTAATCGTTCATCAAATCTGTTTCTCAATCAGTTTTTTAAAATGATCTTGCGACTTTAATTTCTGAACCAATTGGACTTTATAAGAATGTTAAGATAAATCCTAGCGTAAAATTCGCCATGTGGTTGTTGTGGGCAAGTTTAATTGTTGAGAATCTCTGAAATCGATAAACGACCTGAACGAGCACGTGTTGCTGTCTGTATATTACACAGTGTGTGCA